>JAUMJK010000159.1:2400000-3878446 GCA_033558105.1 Coccyzus lansbergi
AATATAGCTTTGTGATTGGTATTAATCTTACTAAAGTGGAGGAACTGCTCAATATTTGTCTTTAGAATCCAAGAAGACTGAGTTTTGAATGATAGCTCATATTACTCGCATTAAACTGAATGAAATTCCATCCTTAGTATTGTCTGTCTCCTACGTCTACCTTTCACTGTTTCAATTAAGTTGGAGGTTGTCAGAATACTTTGTAGGCTCTTCTTTAAAGAGCAGTAGATGTCGCCACAGTGAACTGGGCTATTACTTCTTGGTAAGTAAGGAAAATGTCAGTTGTAGAAAGAGTTGTTTTGAACGTATATGACTTAAGTAAAAAAGTCCTTGCCAAGCCATACTGCAGGTATTCACAGCTGTTTAATTCTTGCTGTCTTTGCTTTTTAATTCATCTTTTCTTTGAAATTGCAGCCCAAATGTTTGAAGATTTTAAGAAAATCCATATAATTAGATTTCACTCAACAAAGAAGTGCATTATTCTTCTTGTCTGTAGGTTCTCTGTGGGGCTATACTGTAAAGCCCATAATGCATTATAAAACCGACCATTACATAATTGTGTATATAATATAGTGTAAAATCTGTAGGATGTCAGATACTACCAAAATGCTCACAGCGCCTGCTAAATCAGGCTGAGCTCTCGAATGACTGCACAGACTATGTAGTCATGCCCAAGATAGCACTGAAAGGGATGTAGGCAATGGCTACAAGGAAAAAAAATGGAAAAAAAGTTTTGACAAACCAATGTGGTACGTTTGTGGTACTTTAGTTTTTGAACTTTTCCCAAGTTAAAATTGATCAACAAACTTCTGAAATTGTTTTTTCACTGTAGTTCATTTTGTCTACTGTTTTAATGACTTAACTATTAATGAAGTGGAGGGAAAGGGAGTTCTTGCAGGAATGGTGATTATTTCTAGAGCCACATACATTGAAATAATAAAATATCTAGGAAGTTTTGTTTTTTTAACTGACATTTCAGAATTGATTGATGTTTATACTTCTACTTACTTGGAAGCTGAAAGGGAAATCTTTATTTCTAATGGATTAGGTTGTTTTGTGGTTAATTAAAACAAAATAATTGAGTTCATGTGATATGAACTGCTTCAGCTGGTGATCTGAACAGCTAATTTGGCGTTTTATCACCTAATGCTTGAGGTTGTATAGAAAACAGCAAACAGACAAAAATTATCAGGTCAAAAAGCATGTGGGAAAAAAAGTATAAACATTAAAGTACCAGATTTAAGCAACTATTTCAGAATCCTTAGAAGACTCCCTAGAAGGAGCATGTTACAGAATCTTGTTTTATGTGTGCTGGGATAAGGATTGTTTCCACTTGTCGTCTCTGATATTTACAAGACTTTATACTATTTCTCCATGTTTTTGTGTTTGTTTTATTGTTTTGTTTTTCCCCTTCTGTTCTCTCCATGGCTAACATGTTTATCTCTTGCTGTGCTGGCAAATAACTGCTCAGCAGGCCAATGCCTAATGCAAGAATGTGGCAGAAGTTCAGGCCAATGACTTGGGACTCCCCAGGAAAGCATTTTCTCTGCTGTCACTGCTCACTGACAATTGATGGGCTGCTTCAGAGATGAATTGCTCTTTCCTGTATAGTTGCTGGACAGCGGGGGGTTTGATTTCAATAGGTTTCTGTTGCTATGTGAGAATGATGGTCTGCAACTTTTAGTGTAATAAGAAAATAAGGATTTCATAATTCTTTTACTATGTAGGATAGGTGCTGCATAGTTCAGTTCACGTTCTTGAAAGATGAACTCTGTGTTCATGGAAATCTAAAATAACAGCAAGCTGTAGATTAAGAGCATGTGTGGGATGTGTAGGGTTTTGACCTCTGCATTGCACTATTTTTTGATTGAGGACAGATAAGATTAAGTGACCTGTAAGGGACAGAGCAGTAAACATCTTTTACACCTTCTGCTGAGGCTGAAGGATGCCTGTTTGATCACTTCAGAAGAAGAGTCTTCGCTGTCCTGGATCCACATTTCACTCTAGCAATTCTCCTGGAACTTAAGTGGGGGGGGGAAATGGAGGAATAAGTTGACTTGTATTAATATTGGATTTATGTATTTAACACAGTAATATATACCTCAAATTATCCCTATCCTTTTACGGAGCATGTATTTCTATACATAATTAGTATTATCAATGATAGAATTTTGTTATTAATACAAGCTTGTTGTGTTTGGTCATTGAGACATGAAATATTTTTAAACTCGTGCTGCCTTTGGGTTTATCCTTCTTCTCAAATTACATGTTTTTTCCAGTGGTGTTGGAGGCTTGTAGGGTTAAATCATGTCTGAGGAAGGATTTAGCATTCACTGCTTGACTGCTTTATGTGGAATTAAATGTCCTTAATGATGCAGTATTATGGATAGTGATGAACAAAATATAACTGCAGTGTACAATGGTGATTAAATTACTGGTTTTTGTAAGCTAAACTTCTAGATGGAGATTTATAAGTTGATTAATGTTAGTCATGCATGAAAGCTTGTCTGAATTAGATTCTCAAAGCTGCTGTAGTTTAAATATAGAGTTCTGATATATAAGTAATCTAGAGTATGATTTTTGAGGTCTTCAGTAAGATGTGATGCAAATACATTAACATGAAGGGTTTGAATTCTGCCTTTCCCCCTCCGCCCCCCAAGGCATTTAGGAAGGGTGTGAATATTGCAACTGTCAGTTACATGTGTGTTGTAAGATGTGTATTACTGCTCTTAAAGACAAATGTGTCCAGTTTATGTAGCTCAGGAGTTGTACCAAGGATATTAAGATCATTCAGGTGCTATGTGTTCATGACCGTAATAAACACATGACAGCTTTTTTATCTGAGGTTTCAAACCATAGTGTGTGGAAGGAGGGATGGTGCCAAGTGAGGCAGAAAGGGGAAATGGGTGAGCTATTGCTTGTTTGCTTTGCTTATTTGTTACAACACTACTCAAGCATAACTTTTCTTCGTGACCTTTTAAATTATTTGGTACTTGATGATGTGCTTCATTTGAGAGTGTCTTTAGCCTTGAGATTTAAAGTAGTTGTTGCAAAAGAATATTGATGTGCAGGCAGTTAATAGACTTTGGTTCTGTTGAAATTTTGTGAAGAAGCTCAGTTGTTTGGGGTTTTTTTTTGACAGTGACTGCATTGTGACAGTCAAGTCTTATCGGATAAACTGAAACAATTTTTTTTAAAAAATAGCTGAAACTTATGTTTTGACTTCTATTTTTTTTAAGCCTACTGAACAACAGATTTTAATTCTGCTAATGCATAGCACTACATATTGTCTTGTAAATCACTTTCTTGGAGTCTGTAGAATACACTATTTACTAACAGAGAATTTGTTTCTGATAGTTAATCTTCTGTGGTTTGATTCTAGCTTTTAGACCTCACTTCAAATTTTCATTGAATCTATCTACATAATTCTTGATTATCTTACTTGTATGCAATTTATTTCAGGTGTTCCTAGTGCTGACATATGTACAGCCAGTTATGACCTGGCTAACTCAAGGGAAGGAATGGATATGTGATAATTTACTTTTCAAAAAACATCTTCCATTCTTCTCTTAAAACTCAAGCTAATTTCCTCTTACAGGGAGGATGAAATATTTCTCTATGGACTTTTTTTCTTTTTAAGTAAAGCTTTCCAGTTCTAAAGCTATTGAATTCCCATTAGTATATAAGCTGATACAATAAGTGTAGTTTCTTTTCAGTTTTTGTCATTTCTGCAATAAACTATGCGTATGTGTTCCCATTTAATGGATTTTCTTTTTCCAATGCTCACATGAAAAAGGTCTCTTGAATGGAAAATCTGTTTGAGTTCCAGTTGAAATAAAACTTTCACTGGAGTAATGAACCTATAAACACCTACTAGGAAAATTATGAAAACCATGTTGTGAATATAATTCCCTAGTAAAATGTGAATGTCCTACATGCTGCTGTGTGTTCTTATTGCTGTTTGCACAAACACAATACACAAACAGGAAAAGAATCTGTCACTCTAAGACACTACTTCCAAGAAACTTCAATACCTAACCATTTTCAACAGTTTGCTTCTGGGAAGTTGTGGTTTATTCAGATCCACTGTGTCAGCAATTGAAACGTGCATTAAAAATAAACCTCATTCAACTCTGAAGTCCCTAATTTTGCCGTTACAGTTTTAGAACGTCATTCAGAAGGACAACAAGGCACTTTGGAACAGATTGCCCAACAACCTTAAACAGAACATAACCCTTCTCAGGGAGTGGGTGGGAAACACTATCGCTTTTGATATGATTGCATTTTACACTTGGTTTGCAGATATGCAGATGTTGACACAAGGTTTTGAGTAAAATACAGCATTCGGGTCCTTGTAAAGTAAGGTAAGAGGAATAAGATCTTCAGCATGGATTAAGCAAATGCACAGAGCTGTGAGTATAGGGCAGATAATTCCTTTTGTTGAATATAAAATCTAATTATTTCTTTTAATAGATAATTGATTATGGGGTTTGATTATATTAACATAAGTAGGTGAGCCACTTTATCCAGTACTAGTTTAGTGTGCATGAGTTAAAAGTGGAACATAAATGACATAACTGATTTTTGTTATTGTTTTCTCTAAGGTAGAAAGTGAGCGTTCTGGGTTCACACTGGTTCTCCAGTATAAATCAGACTGATCTTGCTCTAATTGTTTGTTCTTTTAATGTACCTTTCTTGAAGTTATCTGACTGTTGCTGTTTTAAAACCATTGAGAGCATTATTTGCCTTGTATCTTGGTCTGTCAGTCAGTTTCTTTTTATGATAGAAAATGTAAAAGAAAAAAAAAATATTTCCAGGGTGGTGACAGCATCTGTTGTGACCATACCTGTCATAAAAGGTGAACTGGTTAGTGTTCAACTCTAGGTTCATGCTGATAAACCAGTATCATCTGGACTATGCCATGTAATAAATAATATTCCTGGTGCTGTTTCTGAAAATGAAGAAAATATTATTTATTTGTTTAGTGTCCTTTTTTTTCTCAGGATGTTCTTTTTCTATTATCTGTGGATAACCACCTCTGATGTATGGCCCCTAACATTGTACAAACTTCAATGGGATCCTTTCATTGGGCTGAAATTTGCAGGCTTTTGAGGGAGCAGACTTTGGACAAGCTGTCCCCTACACAACTTTCCATTAAAAATTCTACTGTTTTTTCCGTGTGTCCTTTTAAATTATTGAATAATTCCATAATAACCTCTCACTCAATTTTGTCAACCACAGAAAGTACGTGGCAGCTTTCTTCTCTGAGAAGGGGAGGGGCTTTACCAGTCCCACAATATGCATTTGTGCCTTTTCAGTTCTCTTTTGTATTACAAATCCAGCTGATTCTATAAACAAATTGGTCTTTGATTCTGGAGTTTAAATCTTCAAACTGTGGAGAATGGCTACAGGCTCATTACTTGATTCTTTTTCTCATACTACTTCAAGAGTTTCTTGGAAGCTTAAGACAATAATTTCATAGCCATCTCTTTATTTGGTTATTGAACTCTTGTTAATTTTGGAAATATTAGCGTCTAAGTGTAAGAAATGAGTGAAATTTTGTACCTCAGTGTAATTTTATCTTTTTAATTAAGAGTATTTAAAATATACTCTTATAATCCAGAATGCCTGTGCATTTTTTTTTTTAAGCAGTAAGCATGACAGTGCTGTATAAACTAGGTTACCAAATTGCTGGGGTGGGGGGGGAGGGGGAGGGTGGGTTGTATTAAAAATATTCTTGTTTGTCTCTTAGGGCTTTACATTTCCAGTGACTTGGCAGTAAATTTCCCTCTTGATAAAGTCAGCAACAGTGGAGTGCTGAGATTCTAAGCAAGCCATCATAACCTAGCTTCTTGTGATAGAAGAGGGATAGATGGAAGTCTGAGGATTACTTAAATTTAACTGATTATTTTAAGAACACCTGAGGTATCAAATTTATATTAGTATTTTCTAGTATGTTGCTAATTACTATGGCTACCAATACTGTGTTCATAAATGTTGTGCTCAAACCACAAAGCAGTGCAACCTCTTTATGTAAAAACTTTTCCTTGAAACTTGTACTGAAGTAATAGAAATAGCCTATGAAATAAAGTGGAAACAAAAAAAGAAACCCTTGGTGCCTAAAGCCCTCAACTAATTCCCTAGTTCTGTCAGGCACAATACAAAACTAGAGTAATAGATTGACCCTCCTAAACGTTTCATGTCCCCCTAATAAAAGTAACCCAAAACATCAAACCCTATGCAAAAAATCCATATTTCATGAATACTTTGCTTCCTCTGTGGTGGGAGGAAAATGGAAACAGTGCAGTGAAAAGACTTGGAACGAAATAAGGAATAACAATCAAGCTTGAGTTTAATATTCAGTTCACTCTAATACAAGGCCTTTCAAACAGATCAAGAGAAAGAGCAATCAAACAGTGAAAGAGACTTCAAATCACAAGTCCATTAATTATGGAATTTAAAGAATGGATAATAAAAACTTTGAAGATACACTAACTGGTATAAACATTGTGTGCACCATGCAAATTGCCTTGGATCCTGTGTGAAAAATAGTGGCTTTTTTTTTTTTTTTGAAGAACATAAGTAATGAGTACACTTTAGAAAGGTAATGACATGCCTATATATCACTGAAACAAGAGGCAGAACACAAAACAAATTAATGATTATTTGTAAACCTAATAAGGGAATGTCAAGGACAGGTAGTGCACCAGACAGTACATGAATGTGAATGATAAAAGGGAAACCAGGGAGCCACTAAGGAAACTATAGAATTACTTTGTCATTAAAGCCAGATAGAAAGAGGGCTTATCATTAACAGTAAGATTAACCTCTCTGTTTTTCATAAAAACTAGCTAGACAAAAACTTTTAGTGATGTAACTTACTGATGTTAAATAAAGACCTTCTATAGGGTGAAATTATGGAAAGTAGGGGCAAAAGGCTCTAAATCAAAGAAGTCTTTTGTGGAATGTGATTGCTTGTTTGGCTGGGAGTATGGAACTATCTTACCTGTGCAGAAAGCTCTTTTGTGACATGGAAAATAAAATCCAAAATGCTGACCATAAGCTTAGCATAGTTTTTGAAGATTTCTTTTTTTGAGCAATGATTAAGATATTGTCTTGAAACTTTAAAAATAAATATCAGTTTGAGGAAATGCTGTAGAGTATCTCTGATCTTGCATCTCTTATTCTTTGGAAGAAGGAAAGAACAAGATTGCTAATCTACGCTATACATAAGGTATGTTTTTCCTCACCTGTGTTTCTCAAGTCCACTTCTTACTGAGGATTCTTGCTTGTTGGAATATTGAAGGACTTTCTCATGGAAATGGCCATGTGAACAATCTGGCCTATGAGCTGATAGACTAAAAAGTAACAAACCAAGGACAACTGAGGACCAATACCCATGAGAAATAAGAGGAGTACAAGAACAAACGACTCCCTGATGTTGCAAAAAGGAACTTTGGGCTTGTGTATATGTGGTGTACGTGCAAAGCTATTCAGCCAGCAAATACTCTTGCTGAGGATACTAAGCAATCAAACAATCGATGTATTTGCATGGACACCTTATATTAACCAATAATAGAGAAGATTTACATATTGGTCGTGTGTACTATTGCCTTTTCTATCAAAGCTTCTGGTGCTCTGTAATAAATTGAACGTTCACTGATCATATTGATCTCTGCATTTGACTCCATGATCTCCTGTCAACAATCGCTATTGAAATATGTCCTAAAGGAATGCTTTTGTGCTAGAAAAACTGTTTCCCTGAAACTACAGCCTTCTGAAGGAACAGACTGGTTTTTAGAAGACAGCCTACAAAAATATGACTAGAAAAGAGTGCTTGGTGTGCTACACTTCATCCTTACCAAAGAAGAACATTTTGTTTCTTCCCTCATTACAAACTTTGTGTTTTTAAATCTTTCTCTATTATGCTGTAATATAAATCTTTAATAATGAGGTAAGAGAATTGTTGCAATTTGTCTGTCTTCAGTGCCGAGTTTCAGCTGACTGTAGTTATAGCCTAATGAAATTCAAATAGCTGGACTGAAGGTTAGAAGGGGGATGACACATGAGGCTGATATTAATAATGTATGTGAGCAAATAGACTTGCAGAAGCAGTTCCATCAGTGTGGAACAAGTTACACAGAAAGGTCTGTCTTAATATGACCTGCGCTAGAAAGCAGGATTGAAACTCAAGATTTGCAGTTTCAAAACAGATCTTTCCTGTCCACTAAGTTCCTGTCCAATAAAAGCTAACCCCTGTTGTGCTGAAGGTGCCCCCATGATTTCATAACAATCTTGCCAAATAAGCGGTTACAGGTTTTCCCTGTTCTGAAGCTGTCAACCTTATCAAATGTGACGTAGAACTGAATTAGTATCTACACTTGGTCATTTGACACAGTGGAAATAAGTTTTGGTGCTGGTTTGGTGACAAAGCAATAGCAAAGTACATGAGCTGAATTATCCCATGTTCTAGAAAACATGAAGCTGCTTCATAATTTGTGCTTCCCTAGCAAGTAGAAAATTTTTGTAGTTCCATTAATTTGATATAGATTTCTGTCTGGCTAAATGGTCATGAAGTACAGTATCAAGACCTTCATGTTGCTTCAGATTCTTCTGTTCAATAATGGCAGATTTTTTCTCAAATAATGGCTTCTAGTTTTCTATATTGTTCATCCTCCAAAATCAAAGAAAAAGCATCAAATAATGCTTATGTCTTACGTGATCATTTGTGTCATGTTCTGGATTCATCCATGCCCTTTTCTGGTACAGGGTGGTTGCTCAGATATTTAGATGAGGATACCTGGAATAGACAGTTTCCAAGTCTACTTGAATTCCCTTCCCCCTGCCTAGGCTGCTCGCTCTCCACCATACTCAGGATTTGCTGGTTTCTAGTTTTCTTTTAAACACTTGACAAGTATTTTATATAGTGTATTAAGATAAGCTGGCAATTTGGGAAGTTTGAATTAATGAACACACCTTAAATTTTGATAAAGTGCTTCAATGATTTAGAAAAAGTTGGCATTTGCTGTCACAAACCTAGAAGTTAAGGGATGATCTTTATTGATGGGCAACCATTTATCAACCAACTTCAATGGCTACAAAACTTTAGAAAGTGACAAAGCAAGCCAGTGATAACACAGATAACATTTGAACAGGGTATTTATTCACTGTTGTCAACTGTGATCCATCAGATTTAGACGCAAGTAGTTGTTCTGATGGTAAACACAGCCTGTCTTTATTTGCAGGAAAAAAATCTAATAATCTTCCAATGCGGCATTCTCCCAAAAGTTTTATCAGTTTTCTTTGTTACTCAGTGAATTTATGAAGTCTGTCTTCATACATCACCCACCTGGCTCGGGAGTATCTGCTATAGCAATGAATGTTGTCACACCAGAATGGACTCTTCCACTTCAATCTGAGCGGTCTTGCATTAGGTGACAATTTTCTTGGTGACCGAAAGAGCAAGAAGTGTAATCTCTTATGCTTTTAGATATGTAAGGTTTTCAAGAGTACTCCTGTCGCTCACTCAGTGCCTCTGGAAAGGATGGGAGGAAGATTATCTGTCCTTCACAGCAGAAAGCAGCACGAGTGTCAAATCTGTGGTGTCCCTTTGGTGATGTTATTTACCTATTCAACACTGGCTGCAAGATGTGCGCTGTCATGAATGTAAATCTTTCTCCAAAAGTAGAAGTTAGATTTGCAGTTTGCTGATCCTGGCAGGACATACAGTCTTGTGTAAGATTTTTTGAGTATTAACATCTTATAACGAGTAGCTTGGTGTGATCTGTGCAAGTGCTATTCTCATGTGCCTCAAAGGACTTATGGCAGTCTTGGTAGCTAAACCACTATTGAAGGAGGAGAAATGAGTCTGTCATCCCTGTGTTTATACTTAATTCAGGAAAGATGCTAGCTGATTTGCCCAAGGGCAAAGAACAAGTAGGGGCTAGCATCCAGAGTTGCTCAGTCCACTAACAAGCAGTCCTCATTTAAAAAAAAGATGTACATGTCATCATGGACTGTCTTTATGGTCTTCTGCTAGCAGACTTCAGCACAGTTCTTGCCCTCTGGGGAGCCTGAAGAGGCAGCTATGTCACTGCAGTTAGCATGGTGTTGTGGTGAGATTATAAATCTTGCTGAGGGGAAGCCTCTAAAGCTCAAATGAAGCAATATGCTAGGTATGACTATCCAGATTTGGGGAGACCTGCTGGCTTGCATCCAAGCCTAGTGCATGGACACAGCAAAGGAATTAGCCTACAGAGCACTGTAGATGTGTGGTGTTGGTTGTGCTTGCCTAAGACGTATTGTTTGGCAGCAGCTCTGGTTCAGCAGTAGCTCCTCAGATGCCACTTGTGGGGGTGAAGACCAGCACGCACCTGGCATGTGAAACACATGAGCCTTTAGTTTTCTGTGGTTTCTGAACCATTCTGTGCTGTGATAGTCATTCTTGATGTTGTATTCTTATTTTTCTTTGTTGACTTGCTTCATTTACTCTTTCTTTTGCTGACAGTTGATTAAGTCCTGCTTTTGGGCTCGTGGAGAATGAAAACAAATTTTGAATTCTTAATGTAAACTGAGATACCAGCCCTGGGGTATAGCTCACAAAATCTATCTTTCGAGATTGCTCTTCCACTGCCCTGCTGCTGTCCTTGCTCTGCATGATAATTCTGTTGCTGAGGTTAAAGACTCATTATCGCTAAGGAGTGAGTTTCAGGGTTTATGATAAATAATTCTGTGAAAGCCTTAGTTTGGTAATAATCCAAAAAAAAAAGAGAGCATTAGGGGTTGTTAGGGAAGGAACCAGAACATCATGTATTAATTCCTGTTTTGCCTTCATCTTGCTGAATACCATGCATAGCGCTGGTTTCTGTCATTTCAAAAAGGGTATGGTGAGTATATATGGAATTCCTTCAGAGAAGCACAGTAATAAACCGTAAAGCTACAGGATAGTTTCTGTTTAAAGAACAGTTAAGTGTGGAAAAACAGAGCTGTTCAGCTGGAAAGAGATGATAGACAAGGGTAATGTGTTATAAGCCTACAAAATAAAGAGATTTCACAAAGGAAAGAAACAAAAGGACTTGAATCAGAGGAAAACAAGCACCTGCTTAGTCTACTGCTCTGAAGGGCAATGAGCAGGGGGTGAGAGGGAGTCTGTAAGTGCACTTCCTTCAGAAAGAACTATTAAGTGAGGAAAAGCCAGCCAGTGGGAGAGGACCCCCCTGCTGTTCCTCCTTTTGGGACAGATGTCAGACTGTGGAGTCTAGAGTGAGAGCAGCAACCTCCTGTGCTGGAGCAGAGCTGGGGCACCAGTGCCTGGCCTGGGAGTTTTCCTTGCCTGCTCCTGATGGGGAAAGCAGGGGTAGTCAGGAAGCTGTCCTGGGGCAGAAACTCCTGTTACTGCTACAGCCTAACTGCAGGCCTTAGTGGGCCGTGGCTGAGTGAAAAAAAACAAAGAGGAAGAGGAAAGAATACAAAAATTATTACAGGTTCAGAGCATGGTTTTAAAGCCACAATCAATATTTTCTGTAACTGAGCTCCATTTAATAATACTTCCCCCTCCCACCCATATAATGACTTTTTTAGAGAGAAGAAAACCTGGAAGTCACAATGATTATTTTTCTTCTGTTTTGGTGGCATTTTGTTACATAAAGGAAATTCTGATAAAACACTTGCAGGCTGACAGTCAGTTTTAAAAGAAACAAGCAATTTAATAATTAAAAAATAAGCCAACTACATATTGGCAAAACCAGCAAAATTTAAAGTGTGTTAACTAGTTACTATAATATCCTCAGGCTTCTGCATCAACTAGTTTGATAATTACTTTCCTGCCTGTCAGAAGTGGAGAAATGCTACAGGCAAGTTCTATAGCATATAATACACATGCATGAATTCCGCATTTGTGTTTGCTCACATGCTGACAATGCGCTCTAGAAAAATTAATCATGCCAAACTCTAATAACAAATGTCTTTTAAAGAGTGCTATTAAATAAGATGAGTTAGCCTTGAGAATGTTTTTTTTGTTTTTGTTTGGTGGAGGCAGGAAGCAAAACTGATTTGGGTTATGTTTTAAAATTTTCCTCTGGGCTTCTGAGGAGCAATGCTGAGAAACTAGTTTTTCCACTGTCAGCTCCTCAGCACTAAATGAAACTTTTTCTTTGGTTTCAGAATGTATACAATAACCATGTCTTATATTTACATTTGTAGCCAACTGAGCTAGTTTCAACATATTCCAGTTCTGTTGTTCTCCACCAACTATTGAGTCATGCCATCCTCAAGTATACCTTGTAACTTTGGTTTCCGCAACCATTTCTAAAGAAATTAAAACTTAAAAGTACTTTTTCTCTACTCTCACCGGTTTTGAAGGAAAAGTGCTTTGCTTTAAAATAAGCAAATGACAGAAACAAAACTGGATAATAATAATTGCTGTTTATATGGAACTGCTGGAACTGCAAATACATTCGAGTTTTTGGGACAAATCTTCAGCACTGGGTTCCTCTTTAAGTCGGTGTGAAAAAACTTCAGTTGCACTGCTGGGACCCAGTGCGTCAGATGAGATTCATTAACAGGAATTAATACTTTAAATAAAACCAAAAGTACATTGAAATCACTTGCAGGAAAACATATGTAACGTTCATACTGTGTAAAACTGCATATCGTGCAAGCTTGTGCAGTTAGGAGTGTCGAAGATAACAGAGCCCTTTCCTAAAGGCTTGCGCTGCAGGGGCAAGACAAGGCAGTCAGGACTGGGTGTGACTTGGAGCATGCTTCCTGGGAAAGAGCAGGAGCTCACATACCAGTGATTCATGTATCCTGCTTATAAATAACTTTTTTTTAAAAAGTTGCTTAATTCATTAATAAGTATAATCACTTAATAACTGTGTAGTCAAACTTGATCTGTTTATGCCTATTAAAAATTGCGTGCTGTGAAATACCTGTCTGTAGCTAGGAAATGGGTGTGTTTAACACTGTTTGTTTTACTGAATCCGAAAGATTATTTGATTGAAACTATGGTAATTCAGTTTGTGATGCTAGTTATTAATGAGGGACTAAAATAATACTAATTAGAAACTTGGACAATGACATTGGGATCCAGAATAGGAATCAGCATTCAAAATAGGCTGCAATTTGGATCTGGAATATCCTGAAAATCAATATGTTGTTTCTGCAAGATTTTTAGCTCAAACAGTGGGAAATAAAAATTTTTGATCAGAAACTCACAAACTGCACATTAACAAGGAATGGGAGGGGAGGGAAAAAGGATCGTATGTGGCTGATCTGGAATCAAGTTTATGAACATAAACTTGTAAGATATGAGTATGGCTGTTTACACATAAAACTGTGTGCTCTCTCAGTGTTTAGAATGGTTTGTGTTTTATCCATTTCTGCTGTGTATGAGAACAGGTATTTAGTACTCAGGCAGTTCCTAGATTCTCATGGAGGGCTTAGGTGAGGTTTGGTAAGATGATTCCCACCATTTACTAGTTCAAAGAGGATAAGGCTGTGAAGAAAGACAGATGAAAATATCTACTAACAAAACAGCTTGAGGGAGAAAAGGGTGGGGGGATGGAGGGAGATTCATGAGAACAACATTATATCTTTCCCAAGTAAGATGTTACGTATTAGTGTATTGGATGACTTGCACAATAGAGAAGTTTGTTCAGTTAAGATATGTTGTTGGATCTTAAAGGAACTTGGATCAGATGAGGTTTTTTGAAATGATACTAATCCCAAAATTTTCGTTATTTGCATATGAATAAAATGCAACTTTTGCCCTGTCTTGTTAGGGAAGAACATAAAAAAAAAATCCTCAGAGTGGTATGTAATTGGCTAAACTAATTAAGAGCTGGGAAACACAACCATTGAACTTTTTTCCTGCTTTTGTCGTGACTAATAGTGTGTTTTGAACTAATATACCAATGTAGTATTTATGAAACCATGTGGGCTTATTCATTCACTTGAATGTTTAGCTTGTCTGACTTTCCAGTGAGAGAACTGAAGTCATACTGAACATATTGAAATGAAGAGAAGTACTTTTGATAGTAAGCTGCAGAAATAGTGTCTCAAACCACTGAAGACACTTGAAGTTCAGAAAGTTGGCTGAATAATTTCAAGAGACGTTAATAGTTGTGGAAGGATTATTTTCTGATACGTTTTTAACAGCTACCTGTTTAGGATCTCAGTTTCCAACAAAAGATTTGGAATTGTTCAGCATCTGGACTTCAAATATGGTATAAGTGAAAAGTGGGATGTCTCTAGTTGCCTTATTGGGTCAGTATGTGTTGTATGGATAATGTCCAGATGAACTTCCCTGAGGGAAATGCTGGGAGTTGGAGTAGATCTTTTAAATCGTGTGAATCTAAATTTAGAACCCTTTCTTGGTTTTGGGAGATGTGTGTTTACCTTGTGATTGACAAAACAGAATTACTTTCTGAATATTGATTTGGTTTTGGTTTTGTTTTGTTTTTTTTAATAAATTGAGAGGTTTAATGTTGCAAGCCTATGCTCCCCTTCCTCTTTTCTGCTCTTTCCCCTGTTTAGTTCACCAAACATAGCCTACTGGCTGGTACACTTATTCAGGATGTGAAATCAAGGTGCCAATTTGTTCATTTTGGTAGTTTACTTTGGAGGATTTTTTTGTGGTTTTTTTTTTTCCCCCCTTCTGAACTATTTTGCTGAGTTAGTTTGTGGTATTTTCTAGCTCTATAATTTAATTTTGTTATAAACAGCGAAGCAACATCAAAGATTAATTGGGTCAAATGTACATTTCTTTCCCTTCCCAGAGAAGTGTCCTGATTGTTAAATATAGGTCTTGTTCCTCCATTTCCTTCTTCAAAGGTTACTTAATAGCATTATTGAAATTATTTATTTAATATTAAGTGAAATGCATACGTTTGAATGCAGACCTACATTGCTACCAAATGACAAAGTGGTTAGTGCTCTCTTCCTTTAGCCTTTTGCTTCTTTAATTATTATTAGACATTATAATATCTTTAATAAGAAGTTTAGAGACTAATCCTTAGAGATGTCTGTAATTCAGTTTTTAGGATACCTCCATCGTCTGAGGGTCAATTTATTTTGGTCTCCTCTAGCAGAAGATAATCTTGATTGCAATGTCAGGATGAAAGGACTCCTTGCTTTTGTTCAGCCCTATCATTCCTTAAAGGAAATTGCGAGTGAAATATCTATCAAACCAAGAATGCAATGGACAAATTAGGCCTTGCTCCTACTTAACAGAACAAGAGGTGAGAGGCAGTTCATAGCTGGAAAGACGGAGACCCTTCCTTCTGGCCATATCTAGAAAAACTGCAGATGCCTGACTTTTGGGTACCTAAAGCTAAGACACTTAATGTTAAGGTTTCCTTCAAAATAAGCAATAGTCAAATGGGGATTTTTCAAATACAGAGCTGTAGGCTGTTTTATTCAGTGTGCATATTAATTTAAGCATGTAGCTTTTCTTTCTTCCAGCCATTTTGCACCCTGAAACAAAGACAAATGAATGACTATCTGAGTGATCCATCCCAGGTGATCAATTAATGAGATCTCATGAGCTTGCTGCTGGAAGAAAAAGTGGTTTATTTATTTTTTTTTTTGAATGGTCCATCTGATCTGTTGATGCTTTACTCTTTACTTGATTAAGGAGATGACATAGTATACTTGAACCACTGTAGAAAAATATAGAGTAATTGAAGATCACTCACAATACAGGTAACACTTTATTTGTGTCTTCTTTCAGTACTTTTATGGAAATGAACTTGCTGGTTCACGCCTTTATTATCAAATGCTACCAAGGGAGGAAGAAGAACCCCAAATCCAACCAACACCTTAATCATGTCAAATTTGCATGAAATTTAAGTTCCACTTAAGGAGAACCATTGCTGTGAACAGTCACTGTGATTACAGAAGTTAACAATCTGTCCAAATATAGTAATAATGAAGTTATAAATTTTATCTGTCCCCTAAAAGTCTTACCTTCAAGTGAAATAAATGAATGCATTTCTGATCCGGAAGACATGCTGTTTCATTAATTAGTGCACAAGGAATTGTTAGGTTAGATGATTATGCTCAATTACGTATAATGAACGTAATTAATATAGATTCTGGTTTTAGGTGGTTGAGTTAATAGTGCCATTAAATACTTCTATTATGGTACTACTTGTTGTACCAGGGAAACAAAGTTTAAAACGAAAGACGCAAAAGTCTTTTTACTTCATTCCTTTCCCACTAACAAAATGATTTCTTCCTAGTTTTAACATATGCAGAATAGTTTACATTTATTTTGTAATTGCTAAATCTTAAATATACAAAATATTAAAATGTGTTCTAAAATTTTGCAACGTATCCTTTAAAATATTTCATTACAGCATGGTTACAAAATACTATTCACAACAACAGCTACCTCTGGCTTGGAGAGGTGCATATTCTCCTGGGTGGAAAACTGGTTGGATGGCCGGGCCCAGAGAGTGGTGGCAAATGGAGTTAAATCCAGCTGGAGGCGTCACAAGTGGTGTCTCCAGGGCTCACTGCTGGGTCCAGCCTTGTTCAATGTCTTTATCAATGACCTGGATGAAGGCATCGAGTGCACCCTTAGCAAGGTTGCAGATGACACAAAGCTGGGTGGAAGTGTCGATCTGCTGGAGGGTAGGGAGGCTCTGCAAAGGGTTCTGAACAGGCTGGACCACTGGGCTGAGTCCAACAGCACGAGGTTTAACACGGCCAAATGCCGGGTCCTGCACTTGGGGCACAACAACCCTATGCAGAGATACAGTCTAGGAGAAGTCTGTCTAGAAAGCTACCTGGAGGAGAGGGACCTAGAGGAGAGTTGGTTGACATGAGCCAGCAGTGTGCCCAGGTGGCCAAGAAGGCCAATGGCATCCTGGCTTGTATCAGAAACGGTGTGACCAGCAGGTCCAAGGAGGTTATTCTCCCTCTGTACTCAGCACTGGTGAGGCTGCTCCTTGACTCCTGTGTTCAGTTCTGGGCCCCTCACCACAAGAAGGATGTTGAGGCTCTGGAACGAGTCGAAGAAATGCAACGAGGCTGGTGAAGGGGCTGGAGAATAGACCCTATGAGGAACAGCTGAGAGAGCTGGGGGTGTTTATCCTGGAGAAGAGGAGGCTGAGAGGAGACCTCATTACTCTCTACAACTACCTGAGGGGAGGTTGTGGAGAGGAGGGAGCTGGCCTCTTCTCCCAAGTGTCAGGGGACAGGACAAGAGGGAGTGACCTCAAGCTCCACCAGGGGAGGTTTTGACTAAATATCAGGGAATATTTTTATGGAAAGGTTCATTGGGCACTGGAACAGGCTGCACAGGGAGGCAGTTGAGTCACCATCCCTTGAGGTGTTTAAAAGATGGGTAGACGAGGTGCTCAGGAGCATGGTTTAGTGGCAGGTAGGAATGTTTGGACTCAATGATCCAAGAGGTCTTTTCCAACCTGGTGATTCTATGATTCTATAAGGGAAATGTACTTGCTTCAAAGTATGTAGGATTTATGTCTTGCACACTTCATATTCTGTTGCATAAGTCTAGAAAATGACCAATAACCCACAACCAATACCATCTGAAAAGGAAGTGGTTTCAAGTAAGAACTTCCTCTGGCTGTTGTTGTGTCTTTTTGGTTTCTTCTCTTTTGTTGTGAAGAGGTGATGGTGGGAAGATGTTTCTTGTGGGTTCACAAGAAATTTTATGCTCCAGAGTTCCTAAGCCATCAAGTAAAGAAGAAACTTGTGATAAACCATTTCTTTAGTCATATTTAAATGAGGTGAAATTAAAGTTTGCGGTGTAACTAAGTGTTGAAATAACTGTGTCTTCAGAGTTTGTTCATGCACAGTGGATTACAGGAGTTTTGGATACTGTGTTTACTTCTCTTGAATGCAAATCGTAGTCTTCAGAGTCAGAAGACTATGTTGACTGAAAAGCAGAGAATGCTTTTAGCAGATCAGTCTCTCCCTGAAATGCAGTGATGATACTCTTAGGAAGTCATGGCAGAACACACTGCCCCTTCCTATATTAAAAAGCAATATAATCCTAGTTTGAAAAAATCTGAGCTGCTAAAGTTGCTTTTAAGGAGCATATAAATTTGAATCTTAGGAGGTAAGTGTAGTCATGTAGAAATGGGATAAAGAAACATACCAGCTTACCATAAAAGAGCATTTGTTCTTACATAGTAATTAGTACTGCAAATAACCTCTAGTTTCCTTATCTTAATAAAATGCAGACCAAATGTGATTTGAACAGTTTCTGTGTTTTTAAAAGAAATATCTGAAACTTTTCTGCTTTACAGCTGGTGATACCGCATCTCTCATCACTGTTATATTACAGCAAACTCTAGGTGCTTTAAAATTCATAATGAAATTGACCCGTTACCCATGCTGATACACGAGCTTTGGGTTGAACAACATCTGTTCTAAATATGCATCTTGTAAGGAAATAAGGTCACTTCTATATTCACTTTGAAGTGACAATTGCCTGGAGTTTCTCTTCTCCTTCTTTTGTGGTGCTATAATGAAGTTTCAGCCTCTGGTAGATGGATTTTCCCACAGTTGTTATCAACTTGCAACACAACTCTGTGTTGTTGCTGCAGCTGTGGGTGTCCTGCAGCTGGCTCATGTAGACCTTAGTGCAACTCCTTGGTTCAGAGTTTTTTTTCAGTGCATCTGAGGAAGGACAAGAAGCAGTTGCATGTACTTTCTTTTTCATATTCCTCCTTGTGGAAAACTCTGTATGAACATTGAGTGTCTTCAAAAGCAACCTTTCTTCAAGTGAACTCTTGCAGGAGAAATCGTATTTTTTATGGATAATCTATAGTGTGAGCTAATCACTTTATTTATATGAGGTCTTTTTGTAGCAAAGCCAGAAAGATGTAGCCCTAAAGGTACTATTTTACATTTTGCTGTTGCATATGTTCCCTTTTCCTGCATCTTTGCTTTCCCAGCAGAGAAGTCATATTATGCTTTTTTTTCTCCTTACTTTTGAGGAGCTCTGAACTATGATAACGTTCTGACTTCATGAAGTGAAAAAAGCGGCCAAAAGAGATGCAAATGAGAAAAAAAAAAAGTTTTTCAGTATTGCACAAACTGTGCAAAATTATTCTTATGTGACTTGAGTAGTTGAACCGAAGGAAGGAAACAGTGATTCAGAGGGAAAAGTGGCAGTAGCACATTCTTGTAGATGCTGTTACTTTCAATTCTTTCCAACCTCAGTCAGAGGGAATTTGCAGAAGTGCGATGGAGTTCGACTTTCTGCTTCATGTGTGATATTCCTAAGCAATACCAAAATGAAGTGATACTGAGCAGTCTCATTTAATTGCACCAATTTCTCTGACACATACTAGGTTTCATAAACATTGGATATTTTTACCTCCTTGGATTTTGTTTAAACTGATAAACCTGGAAATCATTATGCAATACCAAATTCTGCCCAGGTTGTTTCATTGTTTAAGTACACAATAAACCTTTTGTTGCAGTGAAGTTCTTGCTATTAGGGAGGGATACTGAGAAACTGTTAAATTCTTGTGCTAAATTAAAAGACAATGAGCAAGGATGTTACTACAAAACCTATCCAGGCTGTTATGCTATAGAACTTTTTCTTTCCCTTGAAAAATACTTGATGGAAGATCATTCTGTCTTTCAGTTATATCAGCCCTTGGAAATTGGAACTTCCAATATTGACTCTGAAATGCTCAGAAATATCACATGAATATATCCTTGATTATAATAGTAAACTTATGTTGATAGTATGTAACTGATGGGAGAATGAATGGATTTCTTTTTCTTTTATGCTGTCGTAAATAAGATGTAGATCAGTGTCTGTGATCTAATCTCTAAAAAAAAATCACTCCTCCAACTGCTTTATACTGTGCCAGGTTTTTGGGTTTTTTACAAAGAATCTTCTTTCTCCTGTGCATATGCAATATTTGAAAAGCAATTATGATGAATTTTTCAACTGTTCTTGCCTACAGAGCCAATTCTTTGAACTTCATAACTGGCATTTGTTCATTTTTCCATGCAAAATGAAACTTAAACACTGCAGCTGCCTTGCAAGCAGTGATGCCGCATGATTTTCTTACCACTTTCATTCCAAGGACTATCAAGCCGAATAATTTTCTATTTTCATAAGCTATCACATTAACTTCAATGGAATGATGCTGTTTGGATCGACATTGAAATTCAATAGCCCACGATGCAGAAATGTGTTTGTATAGCGGTAACATAAAAATAATAAACCCTGCCACTTCCTTGCAAACTGTAACAAAGTCCCACTGACCAGTTTAAGATTAGTGTTTGAGTTACATGCCACAAAAGCCTACATGGCTGAGGAGATGCTACACAATGAAATAGAACAGGAAAGAAATTAGAAGTATTTCATAGACCTGAATGTCTGACACTGTGGTGGTGAAAGTAATGTAAAATGCATTAAATGAGGTCTGACACGTGATTTTCTTGAAGCTACTTGGTGTGTCAGGAGGGGAGTATTGTATTTTAAAGATCATTCAGTTTGCATTTGACACTGCTGCAATAATTTAAAAAAGAAAGTTTTGATTCCTATAATTGAATATAGTTTCCTCAGGACTTTGTGAATTATTCAGATGGAGAATCTGTATATGGGAATTAGAAGAGGTCCTCTTATGTCCTGTTGGGCAACAAAACAGGACTTGTTCAGTACAGATATACTGATGCTTGAAATACATTATCTGTCTGTAATGAAGATAGTACAAATCTCTCTTAGCAGAGTCTACAGGCTGCAGCCAAACCTTTAAAAGGTCTCTTCTATCAGCATGAAAGGTTAGTGTGTCGTTCTGCAGGTTTCTACATCTATCTTTTATGATGTCAACTGCCACTGAACTAAGAAGAGATGAAAAAGAGGAAATTTCATTAGAGAAAGGGATGGGGTAAGATGACTGGTGGAGGAAGCTGGGAAAAGTTTCCATTTGTATGCAATGCAACTTCAGTATCAAAGGGTCACTCTGACCTTTAAAAAAGGGATTTTTAATAGCTCAATGTACTTAACAGTTCATACAACAAGAGACTTTTCTGAGGTGATCTACTGTTCCCAGTCTGGTTTTTATGCAGACTGGGCAAAAGAAATTCCAGAAGCTAAGCTAATACATCTACTTAATATAGTCATCTCGGATCTTGACAATGTTGGAATTTTTTGCTGCAATGCTGGGTCTTCTTCAGAAACGGAGCCAAGACCTATTGGTTTTCTCTGTTGTCACCAGGAGATACCAGTGCAGTGATGTGGAATTACAACCAAATGCTTCAAGCAGTGACACGGGCATCTCCTTTGTTCTTCCCCAGGCAGCTGCCCAGAGGCCATTAATCCGTGACGGGAAAGAGGAGAACTTGGCAGTGATCTGACTTATACGTTGACAGAAGGCACATGAACAACTGTTCATTTCTAGAGTGCTCCTGTGTAGCTCTGAACACATCCCTCCTTTCATGAAAATGTAACCGGTTACTATCTTGAGTCTAGGGAGAGAGTGGAAGCTGCACGCTGATGTTTCTAAGTGCCATTCTTTACAGTCTTGCCCTCCTTATGAAAAAGAATGCGATTTCAAATTAAATTCACAAAATGAGTGAAATTTTATTAAATTATATTTTATTTAAATGCAAATAGAACGGCTAAAATGTTAAGCTTATATAGGAAAAAAGGCATAATAAAAAAATCTTAAACTGCAAAAATCCTCAGGGAGAAGAACCGTCATAACCCTCTTATTCCTTGTTTTCTACCTCTCCTTTCTCAAACGACTATCACGTGCATTCAGATTTTTTAAGAACCCATGCTGTTGTAAGGGTGATAGGCTTTTTATTTTTGTATGCCAATAAGTGCAAGACCATGCAATTGCAAGTGAAGAAACTGACATGTAAAGATTAAATGAGTTCTTCAAAGAACTAATGAAGCTGGCATTAGTCATTATGTTATCAGTGCTTGTATGTACGGAAGTGGGTGTATCTATATCATGTTCCCATTCCTAAATAAATGGCTAGTTAAGATATATATATAACATGAACAGCTGTAAGTGCAATATTTATATTTTAGGATTTTTTTTGGTGAAAATCTGCACATCAGACTTTTATAAATGTAAGCACAAGATAATCCTTCTTCATCAAAATTAGTCATAATGATTGTTAAGAGGTCTGAATTTTTAAATTGCTCCTGCCCCTGTTGTGAGTCTCTTATGGATAAGCTGATAGTTTCAGTTTTCAAAGGTGTCATACCAGCATTTTTTTATACCAATGACTAACAGTAGCTCTTCTCTGGTTGCAATTATTTTTATCTTTCACAGCATATAAAAGCGTGCTGTACCCTTAACTAATCTTCTTGAAGTGAAAACTTCTTTTGTTTAATGTTTTGAGTTATTTTAAGGAAAAACATTGTAGCTGTCCAATAGAATGAGAAAATGTGTTGTCAGCATTCTGCGATGTGTTTTGATTACCAGTCATCTTAATATTATTATAATTATTTTAAAGCAGATTTAGGGCTCCACCTTTCAAATCCTCCTTGTATTAAAAAAAAAAAATATTGGACCACTGTAAGGACAGTTTGGCATGTTTCTGATGTAACATCTTATCATCAATTATCCTGGGTAGGATATTGGCTTAAGGTAGTCATTTGGACCTAGTTTTACCACAAATTTAAGATGTTGTGCATAAAAGTTCATAGCTCTCTGCAATGGAGTAATTACTTTAGGACTGTGAGTAAATAATTCATTTGGGCTTTGACAATCTGAATGCTTATATGTCACCAAGTAGTTTTTAAGTAATTTATAAAGAGATCATCCTACCTTTAGTTAAAATCTTAAAAATGGTTATGTTATTGTGTTAAAAATATTCTCGTTTGAATATATTTTAAAAGTTTTTCTTGTTTTATAAATGTTACCAACTTGACTTTAAAGAAACTCAATGATAAAATATTGTTTGAAACAGAAAAGGCAAGTTTAGGAAACACAATACTTAAAACTTAGGATTCAAGAGGGATACAGACTGTAACTTGAGGTCAGGGGTCATTTGAAAGGCATTCAAAATTCAAGAAGTGAATAAGAGTTAGATTTAGAAATAAGAGTGTTATTTACTTTGGTAACATATCTAAAAAAGATTTTTCTGTTTTTATGTGGCTCATGGAGAAGGCTCAAGATAGTGGGGTTAGAACTCAACTTTTACTTTTACATCGGAGTTCAGTGTATAGTGCACAGGCCTAGGGTGTATGACAATTTCTTTCTGTCTCAAACTGAGCTGAGTCCAAAACCAGTGTCCAGACTATAGTCAAAGTTTACTCTCCATGAATTCCTGTTTAACCAACTCTTTATGATAAAATGGGAACAGCATTTAAGAAAGGTATCCTTACAGTCTTTGATTTTGGCTATCTTAATATTAACTGTGTAGTCCTTTCTCACTTGAATACAGGATTTTGGGTATAATTTTGAAAATATTCTATTGTTCTTGTTTTACTATTAAGCTTCCTTTCTCTTTCCTCTCCCATTACACTGATAATGGCATTCTATTTAATTTATTATTCTCTCAATTTAGTTTATTATTGTCTCATTTTAGGAGTTTTTTGAATAGATGTTTTCCTGAGGAAGAAGCCTAAGATTTACCAACAGTCTCCACTGTTGATCCTCGTGTCACTCTTTTTCTTTCCTCAAATGAAGCAGCTGATAAGCTTTGCATACTACCAGGACAATTTAGTTATAATTGTCCAAATATATGCCATTTCATCAAACAAGCTAGTTTTACTTTGTTATTCTTGAATATCTAATCATTTTTAAGAAGATCTGTTATTTGTAGCTGTGTCAAGCTTCATCCATCTTCTATTAAAGAAAAAAGTCTAAAACTAGAATTTGATCATTTATCATAAGCCATATTACCATGATACCTTCTCCGTAAATGGTCTGGAATATCAGTTTTGTTCTCAGCATTCTTAATTATATGGCTGTCTAATTGGTTTTTATTATTTAAACATCACAACACATGTTACCTGTCTCACTAATAGCACCTAGTTTGATATGCAGTGGTGTCTGTGTAGTCAAGTTTTCTATCAACGCACAGGATGCAAAGATGTATAATGGTCTTGAACGAACACTCCAGAAAGAATAACACTTGGAGAAATTGTCACTGGTTCAGTGGCCTTTATTTCAACATCTCTTTGACATTTTGCTGTGAAGAATATTGCTCCACTGGGGAGAAAAAACATAGGGTTTTTTTAGACATTTTTGGTAGTATCGTTATATTCTTAGTTTCTTTACAGTTTTGGAAAATTGATGGATACCAAATTCTTGACCTTCAAATGGAATACACAGATTGCAAGTGTGAGAAAACAAGCTGAAAATGCTTGCCTGAAGACCTGTGCCAAACAGAGTTTTGGCAAAGAAATTAGTCAACAAGCCCCTTTTCGTGAAATACTGCTATTCTGAATCAAATACTTTCTTTTAGTGTGCTGGAAACAGTGTAGTTCGCTTTTACTTTTTGACCTTAACTGTCTTTCATTCTTTTACCTTTTTTTGTTAACCTTAGAGAAAAAAAGATACTGATCTTCACTTATACAAGGTCATGATAAATGAGAATGTATC
Organism: Coccyzus lansbergi; assembly: GCA_033558105.1. Classification (NCBI taxonomy): domain Eukaryota; kingdom Metazoa; phylum Chordata; class Aves; order Cuculiformes; family Coccyzidae; genus Coccyzus; species Coccyzus lansbergi. The sequence continues at coordinate 2,424,564 of JAUMJK010000159.1, forward strand.
TAATAGACTAGTTTGGAGAAATGCTTCTAAGTGTTTTTTTTTTTCGTTTATTTTACTGGAACTATTTAATCATGTTTCTGTCTACACCAGTCCTCTAAGAATGCTAAAAACATGTTGACTTTAGAACCGAAGGATTGTTCCTTTCAGCGTATCAGCTATTTGAGGTGTAAATGAGTAAATTTCAACCTTAATCATTGACAACTTTTTATGTAGGTAAGGACTTCATGACTATAAATTCCTGAAATCCAGGGACTTGAAACCTTAGCCTTAGAAAAAAAGATTTTAAAACTGCAAGTACGTGCTTTCAGGTCTTGGAAAGCATTAATAATGAAAGGTACAGTTGCACATGCAGGTTTTTAGGGGACTTTAGAGAAAATTTCACAGCTCAAATGGAGACTTGAAAAGTGGCAGTCCTTTTTGCAGAAAAAGCCTAACATGTGCCTAGAAAAAGACAAGAAGTATTACTTACTAAACACAGCAAGAGCAAAGAAATAGAGTTCTCTGATATCACTGTGTAAGTTGCCATTACATTATGCTTCAAGGAATGACAGCAGTTGAATCAAAGGGGAACAATTGGAGGAGATAGAGATGGCAGACCATAAGAATTGTGCATGAAGTGAAAATTGTGTCATTGAGTTGCCTGAATTGAGAAATAATTTCTCCTTTTAACATAATGCATTAAAGGAGAAAAAAAAAAAATCTGAACTGTGGCTGTGGGCCATGAAGGCTTTACAGGCAGTACAGTTACTACCACCTGTTTTATCCCTTTCTCAATCTATATTTTAAACATTCAGTTTAAAACAAAATATTTTAAAATTATGTACTATATATCTTAGCACCAAGATAAAAGTAGAGGATGGATTTTCTTGCTTTTATCTTGGCAGCTCTGCTTGTTATAGCTCTGACTGTGTTTTCATGTTAGATGACTATTTTGAGACTGCAAAGCAATGTGGAATGAAAAGATAGCTTGCCTTTCACTAAAAAAAAAAAAAAAAAAAAAAAAAAAAGCCAAGAATTTAAGACAAGATTTTAAAGCAACATCTTGAAAACTGCAGGACACTCAGTTTAGAAATGTAAAGAAAAAAATATCAGAGCATCTTTCATTAGTTTGTCAGAATGACAAATAACTGCTTTCTTTATTTAAGGAATTAAGAAGTGCACTTGGAGGAGCAGTGTAGGTTGTATCTTATTTACTTCTGTTCCTTAAGTCAAAATTAAAATTATGTTAAACAGAGTGTTTTGTCATGAGCTAATGGCCTGTATAACCTTAATATGAGGTGGTAGCAGTTTAATAATTATGTTCTTTATTCTGCTATCTGTCAATGAATGGGGGAGTAGACGTTGACATTTCAATGCAATGCATACATAAACTAAAAGTAGAAAAATAAATGGTAAAACTGAAGCAACTTACAGTTCACCTTAGAGAAAATATTTGTCAAAGCAGCATCAAAGTCTGCAGTGTCATGAACTGACACTGAGAGAGATTCCTCCTGAGAGAGGTATTATATTTAAAATGTCTTTTCTCCTTCATGCCCTCTTTGAAATACTTTACTTTCATAAAAGCTATAAATCCATATTTCATTTCAGGGACACACAACCTGATGTCCATCAAAAGTTTTCCTTTTCTAAGTTAAAAGTAGAAGTTTTGGAAGAGGACACCTGTTTATTTTTTTTTCCAGTACCTGTGAAGCTTTAGTTTTCCTTCGGTTCTGTCTGTTCTGTGTTTTAGTTACAGGCACCCTGGAGTGAGAACCCAGTTTTGTTTCCTGCTTTTCCCCTTGCCTGACTGGCAGCGCACTGCAAGTAGACTGATCTCTGCTGAAATCCTCTCTGAGTGCACGTGTGTAGGTTAGATGTAATTCCAGAAGGCTCAGGAGCAGTGCTAAGAATGGCTTATGGTTTTTTTTATGGCTTCTAAAGAGACATCATGTGTGTGTGTCTGTGCTTTTTTATATATGTATGTGCATGCAGTGTGAAGATGACTAAAAATATATTTGCATTTTTTTCAGTGCATTTATATACTTGAGAGATGAGGATATGAATAACTGAAAGTGCTCAGGCTTTTAACAGCCTCTTCCTCGTTAGCCTCCACACCTGCAGAGGTGGACAGCAGTCAAGGTGCTCTATATGATCTTGTGACATTGCGTTAACCTTTGATACTCTCCCATTCATTCTCAAAAATGTACCAAATGGTGTCTCCCTGAACAAAGGATGAAAGGAAATATCTGGTCACCGTTCCAGCCCTCTGTGCTCCCAGTTCTCCCAAGGGGAGATCCCTTGTAGCACTGTTCCCCCAGAATATGCCTAGATACTTCTTTCTCTCTGCCATCTCCTTGCCACATTTATTTCTCTCCTATCTCCCTAATGGACAAAATAATTTCCAGTTAGAATGTCTGACCCTGGTTACTTGATTTCCTCAGCAGGTCATGTTTTGGACACTTTGGGAATACCTACGCTCTTAGCAATCTTAATTAAAGGTGGATGGATGCAGCTGAATTCAGCAGTTTCAATGAGTTCCAGTTTCAATCTGAAACACTGTATTTTGGCTCTACACAAAAGAACAAGTTTATTTTAATGCTCATTAAAGCTAAACTAAAACAAGTTCTAAGTGTTGTGCTCAGATAATATAGGCAATGTTACAAAGTGAGGGGCAAAAGGACAGCAGAGATTTTAGATCTCTTTGTAAAAAATTAGTTTCATAAAAATTCATTTGAAGTTTTAAATGCCAGTTTAGCAGATTTTGCATACTCAAATTCTGTGAAACACACATCTTTTTCTTTTTTTTTTTCCAGAGCATTCTGGTTCATTAGTTTCCTTAATACTTAAACCGTTTATTCTGGGAAAGTTACAACTGGATTTTCCTGGTTTTTTTTTTTAATTGCTGTGAACTAGCAGATAGTCAAATGTTGCTAAAATGTCATGACCAGCTTTGAATGGCTTTTCAACTTTTACACATTTAAATACCTGAATTTAACATTCAGTTTTTTTGTCTCAATTCCATAACACCTTTTGTCCTGAAAGCCAGAAGACTTTGGAGAGCAGGTAAAACTTGTTCCTTGAGGTGACTATATTTGCAAGAGTTTGAAAGAGGCTTTTAAACTTTTGTACTTTAACCCAAATCCAGCTCTTAAATTCAAATTTAGCCCAATCTAATTGGAATTTGGATCAGACAGGTGTGTTGCTCTCTTTAACGTTTTTATTTGTACATGAAACTTTCCTCCCCTTTGTCTTGTTTTAATTAAAATGTAGTTTTAAGTAAAGCATTTTCACCCTATCCTGAGGCTACATGTTGAAAAAAGGAGTAAAATGAGGTAGTTTCTTTAACTGAAGCTGGTGTGTGAACTTTAAGTACTCAGTTTTAGAAAATGTGATATATCTACAGAATTACTTTCACAAAATTTAGTTCCTAGCTTTGCATTTCCTTTCTTGTCTTTAATACAAGGAGTATCTTGGTTTGACCTGCGTTAATTAGGAAGTCTGGTGCTGTGTGATTTGCATGTAGGCCTATGTGGCTTCCTAACAGCCACTGAGGCCGCTCCTTGAATCCTGTGTTCAGTTCTGAGCCCCTCACCACAAGAAGGATGTTGAGGCTCTGGAGCGAGTCCAGAGAAGAGCAATGAGGCTGGTGAAGGGGCTGGAGAACAGGCCTTATGAGGAACGGCTGAGAGAGCTGGGGTTGTTTAGCCTGGAGAAGAGGAGGCTGAGAGGAGACCTCATTACTCTCTACAACTACCTGAAAGGAGGTTGTGGAGAGGGGGGAGCTGGCCTCTTCTCCCAAGTGACAGGGGACAGGACAAGAGGGAATGGCCTTAAGCTCTACCAGGGGAGATTTAGGCTGGACATCAGGAGGAAGTTTTTCACAGAAAGGGTCATTGGGCATTGGAACAGGCTGCCCAGGGAGGTGGTTGAGTCACCTTCCCTGGAGGTGTTTAAGGCACGGGTGGAGGAGGTCCTGAGGGACATGGTTTAGTGTTTGATAGGAATGGTTGGACTCATTCCGATGGGTCTCTTCCAACCTGGTTATTCTATGATTCATGTCAGCCACCAGTGACTTGTTGAATAGTGCGTTAAACCGTCTGAAGAAGAGAAGTTTACACAAACCAGTGGCCTAGAGTGTGTTACTACCTATGGTTTAAGGGACATCATCATTGCAGTTTGACAAATCACTGTGCCTTGTTTCACTGTAATGTCATTTTAGAGCCGGATTTAAATAAGTGAAACATTTTGGTACAAGTGTTTTTGCCTGTGGTTGCTGTAGGCCCTATAGTCAATGAACCTCTGCTAAAAATTAATACAGTAAGCACTGGTCTAAATTACCAAAGTTCTTTCTTTTGTTGAAAGTAGGATTTGCACCATCATTTAATTTTATGAAATTCGAGTTGACTGGCCTAATGCATTGTCTGCTACTGAAAGGCCAAGCATCTATGTACAACTCCATACTGTGCAGCATGTTGCTAGTGTAAGATTCCCTTCTCTGGAAGGAATAAGGCAATTTGGTGGAGGTCTGAATTGAGTTGACTATCTTGCTGCCAGTATCTCTAGATCACCTAGAGCAATGTGGAGAGTTTTGTGCCTGAAGCACTCAGAGGTAGATTATCAACTTCTAAATTATATCCTTACTTCTGAGAGCCCTGGGTGCCTTTGGAGACTTTATAATCAGTTATCTACTTCGAACTCCACTTACTGTCTTTAGAATGGTCTTCCCTTTTCTAGTCAAAGGTTTTATGAGATAAGAATTGAGATAGAGATAAGAAACAGAGAGATATAAGGGCTTTAATTGGTTGCTAGTTTCTGGTGTTCTGTATTTCCTTGTGTATTTATAATGATGTCTCTTAGTACTCACAAAAGGGAATATTTACTCCACATCTCCTCCTCCCACTCCCTGTCAGAAAACCAGAGTATACTGGCTTCACAATCTTGAAAGACAGTAATTTGATGAATTGACTGTTTAGCCAATAACACATCCTCTGCAGGTGGTTCAAAATATTTGTTTTATCACCACAGAATAAACTAACAACTGAATACTGGCAAAGAGCTTGAGTTACAAGTGCTACTGTGTGCTCTAACTCTTGGATGCTGTGTTGTCTGTTGAAATTCTGATACTCATGTTGCAGAGTCAGGTCACACTCTTGTGCTGGAAGATCCCTAGGAGTGTGGTAACAGAGGTGCTAACAGGCTAGGCTGGGAAGCTGTATGAAGTTAATTACTGGGATATGCTGGAGCTGAGAAGTCAGGGACCAACTCCTCAGCACACTGTGCTCAGTTATGCTGGAGGTTCCTAAAAACAAGGTGACCCTTGGACTTTGTGCTAGATTATTCTACTTTTCATCACAAAAAGACTCATCTGCATCTGTGGTTTGATGTCCCATTGGAATTTATTTAAAAAATCAGTTTTATTTGGTGCAGAATTTTTCCTCCACTGAGAATAAAGCAGCACCATAGTGTTGCGGTATTCTGGGAACCATCTGCCTCAATACCTTCTTCTAAGGTTATTTTAATCTCTAATCAAAGATTAATTATGTCAAGCTTTGGGCCATGAAGACTGTGGAGGAGAGAATAAGAAGAGCAAGTGCCTACAGCGCTCACCATAGACGTGGGAAAATCAAGTACAAGTCAGTGCTGCGATTTATAGTTGGGATTCAGCAGCAGGGATGCTGTGATAAGCTCTGAAAGAGCAAGCTGAGGCTGTGAAGCTCCTGCCTGTTACCATCTCATTGCAAAGCGGATGCGCTTTGCCGAAGTATTACTTATGCCTCCCAGATGGTCTTTCTACCTGTCCTGGCACCTCCTCAATGCTATCTGTCTGTAGTTAACTCTCAGGTCTCTGAGGCATGGATCTGTGTCCTGTGTGTGCCTTCATAATCTGATTTTGTTTAGAGTTGCAAGGGAGAGTACTCCCCAGGGACTTTTCTCTTTCACCCCGATGTGTGTCAAAGATTAAAGTCTACTCTGATGCTGGACCTTTACTTTGAAATTTGGAGTCAACAAATTATGGAAAAATTAAACATAAATTTAATTCCAATCAGAGCTGAACAGCTCAGTTCCTTTCTGACTGCTTCCTTCATGTGGAGCTGTGGCTGAGCCTTCAGTGTCCATAACAACAACTTTCCCTGCAAATGGTGTCCTAATTCTGTCTAAAACTGTCCTGGGGGACTTTGACAGCTCCTCTGCGTTCTCTCTGCTATTTCTCTTCATCTGTTCCCCTTTATCCAAAATTCTTTTCATGATGCCAGTCTGTTGCAAATACATTTTCGATGGGTTATTTGAATGCTAGCTGCTCTTTGAGCGATTTCAGTCCAGTGCTTCATGGGTTACTACTGAAGTTGCTGAAATACTAAAAAAAAAAGAAAAAAAATCATTCAAGCTTTTATATACATATTCAGAGGAGATTTTTTTATCTTTAGAATATTCTATACAGCTCTAACACCTCACTAATGTGAATAAAAAATTTGATCACTGGGTTGTTTTTAGATGGATGGAGAGCATATTTCCATTTCTTTTCCTTCCTTCCCTGCCCCCAGATGTTCCGAATTGGAGAAATCCAGTTTTGTCAGAGAATGCCCGTGACACGAGGACTGGGCTGTTGTTGAGAGTTAGAAATCCCTGTCCCAGAAGGAGGCACTTCAGCAAAATTTTGAGCCTGATTCTCCTGTATTCAAGAGAGTTCCTGAAGCACTGAGATTTTAGGACAGCTTTTTTCACCTCCACGTTTCCTCACGATCTGTGTGTTAAGAAATCCAGTGTGATAAGATATTTTGAGAACACTTATCACACAGATCTGTACAAGGTGGAGACAAGGTGATAGATGAATCTTGCTTCCGCCTCTGCCCCTGAAAATGTAAACATACTAGTTGAAATCAAATGTGGTTTTGCCTGACTTGTGATGGAAACAATGATAGCTGAGTTTTTAAAGAAGCTGATGAGAACTATCTGTTTTGATATAATTGAATCTCAGCAATACACTAAAAAGCTTCTTTATTTGCCTGAAATTCTTCTGTGATCTGTGGAAATGGTTTTTGGGGATTTTTTTTCTTTTTTGGGTGGGGGGGAAGAAGGCTTAGTTTTGTGGAGTTATTTTGTTAATTATGCTTCTAACTGCTATTTAATTGCTATTTAATATTACCACCTATGACACCTGGTGAAACCTGATCAGTAGATTTCTTTCAACTTGATACTTAACTTGGATTTCACATGTCAGAGTGTTTAATATGACATAGTTATCTAAAAAAATAGGTGAGATATAATTTCATAATACATTGGAGTAAATTATTGCCTAATGTAATTACAGGAGCCATTTGCTGTCATTTTTGCAGTTCTATATAACTGAGGACTTGCACTTTATTATAAAAATAAGTATGATTTAATTTCCTGTTTCTCCAATATTTCTAACGTCTGGAATCTCTACCATTTTTACCTACATGTTTGGAACCTATAGCAAAATGTAGCTCCTGTTCACAAAGATAAATACAAAAAGGCAGAAACGCTGGATAAGGGTGAATTTATTTGCGTATTTGGAATAAGTGGCAATTGCAGAATATAATCTGCCTAACCGCTGTCGATTTTTTATGCACATCATGATAGAAAAGAATTTCAAGTGTAGTTTGGTGTGAAGGATAGCTGTTGCCTTGTGAATAATAATTGTTTGTTGTTTTTTTAAATGCTACAAATTATAGCATTACTGAAAACAGAGACAGAATATATCACTTGGTTATTCATCTTTTTAGTGCTTCCCTTCTGTCAAGCCCCAAGTCCCCAAAGTAGGCTTTTGGGGAACATATGTTGTCTGCCAAAACTAATTTGAAATCTGAATAGCAGAATAATGTTTTCCTTCACTTTGTTTTTCAAATGTAAAACATTTACATTTAGGATGAAATTCTCCTTGTACCCACAGGACACTGTAACTGTAAATCATTAAGTTATTTCTAAAGAAGTTCAGCAGTTTTAAAAGATTTGGCTGCAAAGCCTCGTTTTAAAGGCATATTTTTAAACTATAAAGATGGGTTTTCTAAAATAACTTGAGAGCTAAACTGACTAAAATAGGAATGCCAGACCAAGAATTTTAAAAGTGTTTGTGTTACAATAAAAATAAGTGTTTAGGGTGGTTTCCTTACCAGCTAATCCCTGCAAGTTTCTCATTATATCAAAACCCACTCTCTCCTTTCTGGATGGAAATGAGCTAAAGTTCTAAAAGGGCAAGCACTGTCCATGAGAGATGCTGTGAGGGCTATAGAAATTCACGCACTACTACTACCTTCCTGAAATGTTTATTAAGCTGAGCCAAGAGATTGTTAATAACATTTGCCTATTTTGTAGGCCCAGAGTGAAGAGTCTTGGGGCAGCAGAGGTCTGCTACCTGCTGGGAGTATGGAGAAGACAGATTCCTCCTGACTGTCTTACCCACAAGTACTTTCAAGATAATTTATCTAAACTGATAATTCAGATGGAGTTATTCATATAGAGTTTCCTGAAAAATGAGAAAGGATATTTAGATTTGTTTGTTTGTAAGAGATGCAGTTTTTCTAATGGACTGCTATTCTTCGAGTGCCTGCTTTAGTCTGAGGGTCACTATAGAGGCAGAGATAGTAGGTTATAGCTTTCTACCATCAATTACCATTTTCACTAGCTTCCATGGAAATGTCATTCCCAAAAGATCCTCACCTAGGTGTAATTGTGGAAAAAAAGTCCAGAAATCTTTCTCATTGTTTTCCAATCCTGGCTTACTTCTGAGATTATTTACTACTCAATAGGAGAAAGATTTCACTTGCTTGTTCTTTTCAGAAAGTATGTTAAATTAAAAACACATCTGTATGAATGTAGATGTAATATCTGTATGTAACGCCTTGTACATGTAGTAATGTCTTTTATAATACTTCCAGTGAGAACCTGGATGCATGAACTACTTGTAAATACAGACATAAATTGCTCAGTCACTTGTATAAACTGCTTCACAAAAGATGTCCGAGGCAAGTGAGAGCATTGAAATCTCCCTGTAACTCACAGTGCTGTCAGTATGCTAGAAATGTAAATAAAGCTGGTACATCCAAGCTGAGAACAGCTGCATCTCATTTTTTAATAATTTACTATACTGTCCTGTAGGAAGCCAGCTTACCTATTTTCATAGCAGAGCTCATGACTGCAGCATAGCACAGAAAGGCACAAACCCTTCAAAGATGTGGAACTAGGGGGAAGAAAATGGACATAGTTTGCTGAAAGTACCTGCAGGGAGTGAGGTGTCCTGCAGTAAGATCAATAGTTTTATTTTCATGATGGGGTTGAAGTTTTAGATAATTTCAGTAGCCTTAAGTTTTGCCTGAACCTGAGCATCTCAGCTGAGCAGTAAGAGCACTTCAACATTTAGATCCTGTTTTTTTGATGTCTTCCTGATCTGGTTATAGTAATTAAGCCAAGTTTCTAACTTGTTTGTTTTGCTGAATGTTTGTTAACTGTTATATAATTGTAAAATTGGCTATCTTACTGTGTCTTTCAACAGACCGAAGTTTCATGGTTCTAAGCACTTCTGATCCAAATACCTCATTTGATATAAAAATGCCTAATGTGCAGGCTGATTTGGCCTAGCTTTTGCAAGGTAATTTAAAGTGCCGACAGATATATTTATGAAACAAGTTACTGGTACAATAAATAGCATTTGAATCACCTTCTGATCATTTTACTCTAGGATGAAACCAAACTTCTAAGCTACAATATAAGCATTATACACAGCTACTTCTGAAGTATTTAATTCAGTTTAAAATATTGAGTTTTTTAGTTTCCTTATGTTCAGATAAGTCAGATAATGGAAACAGAGAAACTTGAAATAACAATCAGTTACTTTTCGAGAGCTCCTCTCCTCACTGATGAGATTTACAATTCTGTAATGTTGCAATTTCATCATTATTTTGTAATCTTCTTAAATGAGCGTCTAATGTTAGTGCAAGCAATCACAATAACTGCTCGAATAGGATTTGCTGCTGAGCAAAGCTGCTTGTGTTGCAAAAGAAACTAGAGGAACACAAAAGCAAAACAACATTTTGCAAAGGTGTTTACTTTCCCATTGAGTTTAGAGTGAGTCCTGAGAAGGGAGTTTAGTTATGACTTCACCCATGCTAGCAGGACGCCAGCAAATTTTCAAAAAAGGAAATAATACTTTAATGGGAGCTTAAGGCAATTTCAAAAACAAAGGGGATTTGTAACCACAACACTTATTTAATGTGGAACACATGTTTCTATAGGGTAAAAAAGAAACTTGCCCTTTTCGAAAGTTCTTGGCTTCACAGTGCCTACTGCTCCCAAGGTCTCTTAACCTAGGAGAGGCTTTGCACTGGGTAGAAGGCACTGTCAATATGGCAGACAGCCCTTTATGCTCAATAGCTGTGTCCCGGAGAGGGGGTTTCAGCAGCTTCCCTTCCCTCAGAGGTGGTGTGTCTGAGGCGACGGAGGCAAAAAGAAATTACCCCAGTAGCTTGTGCCTGTTCACATTTGAACACTCTTGTCTTAAAGATGACTTAATAATCTTTTTGAAGAAAAAACAAGGTTGCCTCAAAAACAGCCTTTCATTAAACATTATTTATTCATGTTACGGTGTACTTATTCCTTTCAGCTAAATGTTGTCTGTGCATTTGGTATATATATTATCCTGTTGAAATCTTTGAAGCTATTCACGTGGGCAGAGTTATATATATGGGTCTGTAGTTATAAGGTCTGAAGATGACTTTAAATCACTAAGGTTTGAGGTTAATAGACATTGAACAGCACAGTCCTAGCTTGATTTTTAAAGGATTTTTTCCCCGGAAGAATATAGCAATAATTTCAACATATGACTGTTGTGCTGTATTTCTCAATTTATTTTCCTCTTCAAACTCAGGGTAGGAAAATGTTGCTACTCATTACTTCTTTGCCTGTATTCAGCCTGCTTTATTCTGCTTTTCTTTTTATCAGAGATATTGATCTATGATCTGATGTCCCTTGACTGAGTCATGCTTCAGGCTGTTGGCTCTCGGCCTAATTGTACTCCTGGTTACAGAATTCTTTGTAATATCTGCCTGGAGGCTTCTCTTATTTGAAAAACAAGATCATAGCTCCTGTACAAGTAATAATGTAAATGACAACATACTGGTGCTTCTTCTGGTCTATTTGAATTCCAGGTTCCTAACAGCTAATATCTTATCCTAATTTTTATTTGCAGATTTTTGAAGTCATATGAAGAAAAAGTCAGAACTCCTGTCATCTTTTTTTTCTTCTTTAGAACCTTATTGATGTTCTGTACTTATGAAAATAACTGCCTTATTGCCTCACAAGTCCTGCTGAAGTCACAGTTCCAAATTTCTTTTTCTCTATAAAAGTTTTTTTTTTGTATTTTTAAGTCCATTTTTCTTGAGACTTCATTTTAAATTTCATGTTATGTGTCGAACAAGAGAAATGGTAAAGAAAAATGACAGATTTGACTCCAAAACACCAGTGAAAATGTGATCAAGTCTTGTGTCTTGATCCTCATAATATGAAAATATGTACTGACTTCAGATAAAGTATATATGTGCTAATAACTATTGCAGTTAAATGTTTTTCTCTGGGTGTATTTATCAGCCATAATTGATATTGCAAAATTAATGTTGCATTGGAGCTACAGGGTTTGGAGGATGTTTACGTACCAATACCTGATGACAGTGTTAGAAATGCTGTAAGTCCAAACCTGTACATGTGTAGGCAAGGTACTCTGATGTAATAATGTACGGCAAAGTTAGAAGGATTGCATCATCAAACTATACTGTCACTCACTGATAGTGTCAGAACTGCAACATGATGCTTCTAACATTGCTGAAAACTGATAAACTCCCTTTTGTATCTCACAGGACTCACAGTGGTGATTCAGCCAGAGGTTACATCTTAGCAGAGAGAAAAAAAATCATGCATTTAAAAGAAACAGGTTTTATTCTCATTTCCAAACCCCAGAAGAAGAATTGAAGTTTATTTGTGCAACCCACTGTTCTCCCTCACTGGCAGCAATTTCTGTTAGTTCTTCAAAGGTCATTTAAGCAATAGCTACAATGAAGGGTGCTGAAAATTTACAAGGAGTTTGCTTACTTTGAAGGCAGTTTTTCTTGCATAATAAAAGAACCTAAAATCCAGCTGAAAATTAATATCTTATCACCTTTATTTTATAAATGCAGGGAGAGGACTAAAGATTTTCATTATTTGAGGATCACCACATGAAAGCACTTCCCTCAGTCAAGCAGTTTGTTTGCCAGTTAGCTGTTGTATGCATAGAAAATAGCACAAAAAATCATTGGGCAGTTTTAGTGCTGAAGTAACACAAATTTTGTTCCATTTCCAAGCCTAGGGACAGATACATCACTGCATGGCTTTAGATATGTATTTCACTCTGAGTTTCATAGGCTGAACTGAAGTAGCTTTCACAGCTAAATACTCTCACATAGACTTTTTTCTTTTTTTAAATTGGATTTAGAAACTGCAAATGCGGAATGTTGAAAAGCATCTTTGTACTCAAAGGATACATATTTCCGTTCTGCAGCTAGCTCTGTAGGGGTAGACAGCACACATGCAGCTTCTTCAAACTGACAGAGGTCTGCTTCTGCAGGGCATACAGGACAAAAGCAGTTGATTTTTCCACTCACGGATGCAAAAGGACCTGCTGCTGATGAGAGAGATGGGTGTGAGGACAGTATATGGGGGAGATGCAGAGTCCTTTTAAAAGTGATGCAGTGAAATTCCTCCAGCGATTACCTAAAACATCTTTGACTGGCAACTCTGAACCAAAATGAGAAATGGGGTAAGGGTGAGGAAAAACTGAGATCAATATGTTTTTAAACCTAAGAAGAGGGGTTTTGTGTTATTGTAGGTATCGAAGATTTAAACTTCAACTGCAAAGATAGAAGATTATTGACTATGTGAGAGTCCTTTTAAGCTGATACCATTCTATGCTTTATTCACCCTCTTCCTCCCCTCTCTATACTGACATTACAGCTCTCCACAATTATTTACTAAAAAATTAAGAAGTCTTAGTAAGAAGAGAGACTGCAAACATACTCAAGATGTTTATTTTCACCTATGAAAGTTCTGGGAAATTCAAGAGACAGAGAAAGGGTGAAGATTGGTTATTTGTCATTTCACAGCTAGAAATACAAGTTTTCAAAGAGACAGCAAGCACTGACAAGAAACAAACTCCAGTCTTATTTGACTGTGAGAAGGCAACAGGTAATCACTGCTAAATCTAAACAATATCCATTATCAGTGCATTTAAGCAATAACATCTCAGTTAATTTTCAGGTTTTGAGGTAGAATGGATGACAGATTAAAGGAAAGAAGAGGGCGCAGAGGAGGAATATAAGGCAGCCTGAAGTTAACAGCTGAAATTATATTTTAAAATTACTTTTAAAAAACAAGTTGTTGATAGAACATCGATTTTAGCTCAAAGTAGTAATTTCAAAGAGCTGAAAAGAGATCTCTTGAATACACCTTTAGATTTAGATTTGGAACATGCAAATGGATGTGAAGAATTGGCTACCATTAAAAGTGGCAAAGCTTTTTAAAAATACCAGCTTCAGTTAAGCAATTTCCTATAGGGTATATAAAAGCATAACTTGGAAGGTGGTTATTAAGCATCTGTAAATACAATAGGCTTCCCAAATTTACTTGTGTTTGTTAGAATTATTTTAGCTTCTTTCAGATATTTCTGCTTGTCTTGGTGTATTTGCCTGACATTTCATATCAGGACGTGTATGAAAAGAGATGCAGCTGGAAAGGTGAATCTCAGATATGCTAAGGCTAAGAGCCAAGTTGCCCTGAGAATAGGAGATGGGAATCTGGATGCAAGACTTGAACTCCACCAGAATTACTTTAATGGTCTGTTTGGTTAACTTCTCCAGCTCAAAAATGAATTAATTGCATTGTTTATTATGACTCAGGACATGGAGAACTAATTGATCTCTTTTTCAAGCAAGCCAAAGGAACTGTCCCAAATTTCAGTTACCAATAAGCCACTTCAGAGGGAAATAATATCTGTGCCTCCCAGAAAACCCAGTTGGCTTTGAAGCATTGAAAATAATCACAGGTGAAAACAGAGCAATTGAAAACAAGAGGCTTGAGTTAAAATGGTTTCTCCTCATAACAAGGAACAGGTAGGCCAGTCCCTTGTGTTTCAGTTTCATTGATAAAATTGAACAGAAACCAACTTCACACAAGTTTTCCCGATAACTGGCAGTTGAGGTTGGTGATGTTTGTGGTTCATGCAAGAAGCATTTTACTACTGTTCTCTGGACTTCCTTCTTTTAGAAGACTCTGTGAGCTGTTATCAAGGAGCAGCACCTGACAGAAGCCCTTCTTTAAAGAAAGATTAATAACTTTCAGTAGATTAATATAATGAAGCTGTCTAAGTAAACCATCTTCCTTGTCTATCTTCTTATATGTTTAGGACAACTCCTGACAGTTGGATAAATTAATACCCTTCTAAAAGGCAGTATATTCTTCTTTGGAATTTGGCAGATAATATTATGGTCTTTCTTTGTGCTGCATTACTTATTTTAGACTACAGTGCTCAGCCTTCTGGAGAAGGTTAGCTGCTCCACAGTAAGTGACAGATACCAGAACAGTTAAGACAATACTCGCTTGGAAGAACCTAAGCATAACTTGCTTGCTGAAGGTGGGCTGACTGTTCATTGAAGTAGCATCCAGAAAGGAAATCTTGGAAAGAAAAAGCAATTTCTCAGACAGGAAAGCTTTCAAAAGACTTGGGTAAAGGAAGATGCCAACAAAACTTTTTGAAGGAGGCATCAGAACCCAAACTATAATGTAATAATGAAGAAAGACTAAAACTAAAAGCAAGGTAGAAAGAAAAACCCTCAAAGTAAAACCAGAACTATGACAACAGTTTTTAATAGATTTAATACAATCTCACTCTTACTCTAAAATCTGCAGAGATGTTTTGCATGGCTGCTGTCTGAGTATAGAAGGAAGAAATACCTCTTCAAGAGTTCCAAATGTTCCTTGAAAGCTAAACTAAGGAAGGACGAAACACAGCATTAAATGTGTTGTGATTGCCTATCGTTCGACTCCAAGAAGTCATTGATGACATCCAAAATTGGAACTAGGAAGTCAGGTAGCAAAAAATAAATGAAAACCCTCTAATGAATAACAACCAAAATCTCACAATTGTATAATCAAAGAACTACATCAACCATCAGGTGATCTATGAAAGATTCTCCACTATCCCAAGTCATTAGAAGTTGTGAAAATTGTTTTAACTTGGGTTTCTTTTTCTGGAATAAATTATACACGTATATCAAAAGAATGCATCCTGCTAGAAGTGAGAGACCAATGAAATACTAACTCAAAGATTAGTCAGGTAAATTGATATCTCATACGATTACAACATACTTTTTGCTCTTTCTTAGTAATATTTTAAAGCTCTATTTTAGAAATCTATAGAAGTACATATGTATTTATGATGAAAATGTGCTATTACAGACATTAATTAAGGTAAAAAATAATTCTTGGAAATCAATGGATTTCAGAAAAAAAGTAAATGAACCTTTTATTTTCTTAAGTGTGCTGAACTGTCATTGACAATGCCACAAAGAATAAGCAAAATATCTCTAGATTTTATATGAGTTATCTGGAAGCTTTCAAAAAGAACAAACAGAATGAAAGTCTGAGGCAAAATAAATAACCTCCTTTAAGTCTGAAGATCTATACAGGAGAGCTTTTGAAGGAATCCATTCCATTATATATCACTACACAAAATTTTACATATTTTCTACAGGCGTTCAATTTTACCCAATAAGTCAATCTCAGGTCAAACTGGTGCTAAATCTATTCGGATTCAGTGCAGAGAATGAAAAAGCAAAATTCCTCTGCTCATCAGCTCCTGGAGAGCTGAGAAAGTTTCAAAGTTCAAAAGTCATTGCATTTCTTGTAGTGGGATAATACAACTAGGAGAGATAAAGCAATGACTTTATACGTGCCGTTATCAGAGGTAATGTTTTCCAAAAGATCATCAGATTTGGACTATTACTTGTAGAGGAAGAGTATAGAAGAAGTAATTTTGGTGACAAAACAGTTGACACAGGGAAAAGAAAGATGAGATTTAAGGAAATGTAATGAGTGGTAAATGGATGCTTGCTTTTTTTTTTTCTTGTTAGGGAAGGGAAAAATCCCTATTTTCAGTGAAATTAAGAGGAATAAAACAGATGCTAGGGAGAAAAACAGAGTAAATGAAACTGCACGTTAAGAGATGGCTAGAAAAGCAGAAATACTAATGTCTTGATTACAAAATGGCATTTAATTTATTTTTCATTTTCTACTTTAATAAAGCTTTTGATAGGTGCCTTGAATATAGGTGTATATATGCCATATAGGAACTCTTTCATCTCATGACAGGGAAACATAAGGAAGATTATGTGGCTTTGGTTTCTGGTGTCATCAGTACACAGTTTAGAGATTTTTTTTTAACTTAGAGGGGTGTGTGGGTGGCAAAGGAGTGCTAGTTTCACAAACTCAAAGTCATGATTCTTCACATCAATGCTATATTTTTCTCTCATCAGCCATGCTGACTGTATTCATTCAGAAAAAAAAAAAAATGTTTGTTTAGGTTTTTTTTGTAAGATGACATGAAAAAGCACCTGCTACTGTTGGGGATTTTTTTGGAAGCATTTGACAAGTCCCTGCTCTGTTTGCCACATAATTTTAGACCATCTTTATACAAACCAACGCTCTCTTGAAACTATGAGGTTTCTTTGAGGTCCTCAGTAGCCATGTTACCATGTTAAGAGAATGCTGTTGCTCAGATAATAAAGCCTACAATGAATTGGACTTCTGGGATAATTGCTCATGGAGAACTTATATTTGTTGAGTTTTTCCACCTGCAAGTGAAAATTCTGAGATTCACAGCTTTTGCAGGCAAGAAATTCAATTCTACATCTTTTCCCATGCTTGTCTTCTGATTTTGTCCTCTAGTGAGGACAACACTCCTTGTCACTTCAGGCTGGTGTCCCTAGCTGCCAAATAGCATGAGAGAGGTGATTTCCTACTTGCTCCTCCAGGAGAATTTTCTAATCATAGAATCATGGATTTAGCGAGTTCAACCATCAGCCCAACACCACCCTGCCTACTGAACCATGTCCCAAAGTGTCACATCTACACATTTTTTAACACCTCCAGGGATGGTGACTCAATCAGTTTCCTGAACAGCCAGTCCTGAGTCTTTGTCGTTCTCTCAGTAAAGAATTTTTTCCTAATACACAATCTAAACCTCCCCTGACACAACTTGAGGCCATTTGTTCTTGTCCTATTGCTTGTCACTTGGGAGAAGAGACCAATACCCACCTCCCTGCAGTCTCCTTCCACATAGCTGTAGAGGGTGATAAGGTTTCCCCCTCAGCCTCCTCTTCTCCAGACTAAACAGCCCCAGTTCCCTCAGCTGCTCTTTGTAAGGCTCGTGCTCCACACCCTTCATCAGATTCATTGCCCTTCTCTGGACATGCTCCAGGACCTCAATGTCTTTTTTGTAGTGAGAAACCCAAAAGTGAACACTGTATTTGAAGGATGTTGTTGGTCTTCTTGTACACCTGGACACGCTGCTGGCTTACACTCAGCTGACTGTCAACCAGCACCCCCAGGTCCTTTTCTGCCAGGAAACCATCAAGGGCAGTGGTTGGGGGAGATCCACGTTGGGAGAGCACGAATATTGTTTGCCTCCCCCACTCCACCTGACTTCAGATTCATTTATCCTTTTCCATAAAGGAAAGTGGTAAGAGAATCATCCTCATAAGTGCTAAAAAAGAGCTGTTTTAGCTTATCATCAGATACTAAAATGGAAATGGAGTGATGCATGCTGTAATTAGTCACCTGCACTGTGACTTTTTTTATCAAAGTGTAAGACTTTAAGGTAGACTAGAATATTTCCATTGGAAAGGACCTAGAATGATCTTCAAGTCCAAATGTCTGACCAATTCAGATCAGAGAAGAGTTAAAACATGTTGTTAAGGACACTGTCTAAATGCTTCTCAAACACTGACTTATCAAAGAAGAAAGTTGGACATGGTTTAGTATTTGATGGGAATGGTTGGACTCGATGATCTGGTGGGTCTCTTCCAACCTGGTTGTTCTATGATTCTATAAGTTAATTAATGAAAAACAGTTACAGAAGATTGTGTGTTTCTGCAGAAATCTGATATTTGTTTCTCTCTTGGTGTTCTTTGGCCAGGACCTGCCCTCTGTTTCCTTCTGTGCTCTCCTATTGCTATCATTCAGAATTTTTTTTAGGCTCGTAATTTCAGTGCAGCTTCCTCTGTACAATTGTAGGCTCTGTCATATCTGTGACAGCCTTAGCTTTTGCTTCTCATGTCTTTTGGTTTTTGTCACATTTCTTGTGTCTATATGCTCTCTTGGAAGCTGTCCAGCTGCCTCACTCTTGTTTCTATCAATAGTGAGTGAGAATGAATGAGAGTCCTGCATTCTTCATGTCAGAGTTGCCTTTCTCCCTCGTTATGTGCCTGGCATCTATATCTGTGTGTTAGTCTGGGACTTGCAGTGCAACAGTATCATCCTGTGCCCGTGGCTTAGGGTAGTAAGATTCTATATGCACATGGACACATACATTTAGGCATTTAGAGGATACAAAAATTTGCGTGGTTATTGCGTTCTGAGTGGAGGAGACTTGTGTTGGTTGCAGGGATGAGGAACTGCAGGAACGCAGCTGTCTTTGCTGGTTCCAGACTCAGTTTCCTGCTCTTTGTCTCTCACAGCTCTCTTGGTCAGGGTCTTTAGAAGTGTTTGTGTCTTACTCCTTCAGGTGGAGCATTTGGTGCGTCCATCTACTAAAAGGTACCAAATAGCAGTGCTATCCTCATTTAAAGTTTACTAAGTTACTTTGAAGATTTTTCTGTGTAATTAGACTCCAAAGACAGCACCAAGTAAGCATTGCAGATCAGATCTCAGATGATAGCCTAAGGACTGTCTATATATGTTAATAACGTGTAAGTAATGAGTATATGCTATATTATGACTGTTAGGAAGTTTTGACATGTGAGGTCTGGCACAAAAAAAAAAAAAAACCAAACAAACTAAAGACTAACCCTTTAACTCAAGAACCAAGTGTGGGAAGGGAGAGACAAAGAGATGGTTATAGAACACGTTCTGACCTGTCAAAGTGAGACAAGGCTCAACTCATTTGCTTCATTCGGTATGAGTGGATGCTTTCATATCCTTGGTTGGAAAATATTGGTGTGTACCAGCTTTATCTGTGAAGCAGGTTTTATCTAATAGCAATATCACTATTCTCGAGCACCCACCTTATTCACCAGACCTGCCTCCCTGTGATTGATGCCTCTCCCCAAAGATCAAGTTGATGCTGAAAGGAACCCATTTTTTGTCAGTAGATGTGAAAGCAAAAATGACTGAGATTCTCAACAACCTTTCAGAAAATGATTGGTGGAGTTGCTTTTACCATTGACAGCATCATAGGCAGCTGTGTCAACTCAGGAGGAACTATTTTGAAGGTGATTTTCTTAATATGTTAAATAAAACCAGTTACAGGCAGAGTCTTATTTATTTTTGTATGTGTGTGTGTTGGATTTCTTACACATGCATTTTGTGTATTCTAAAAATGTATGACATCTGATACTGCATACATGTGTTACTGCCTATATCGGGTATTACCCTGTTTATGGATTTAACCCTAATTATATATCCATATATACTCTGAAAAAAGCAAAAGTCTAGTATTAGATACCATTGGAGCATTCCCACTTGGGTTTGAGGACATCACCAACATCTCATCAGTGTTATGACTCCTTTCTTGGGCAAATTAGCTATTTCATGCAATACCACCTTTCCTACCACCACCATGATTTTCCAGAACATCATCTTTTCTTAAGTGCATCTCTGATTGTGTATTTGTTCTGTTTGGCAGATTTTTAGTTACCTATATTTTCTTTTAAATTTTACCTGATTTCTGAGACTACTTTCAAATTTATCTCCACACTTTTTTAACTGAGTTCTTTCACTGCACTTTATGTTTTATTTGAAATTAAAAAATAAAGTTCATTTTTCTCTTTGATTCCTTCTCTGGTTTTTTTTCTTATTCCTTCTCTCTCTCCCCACTACTCTCACTTTGAAGTTTCTTGTTTTCTGAAAGGAATGAGGCTGTAAGCTGATGTTTGCCGTCTAATTTTTGTGGGTGTATTGCAAATTGTATTTTCTTCAGCAACTAACTAAGAGTCATTTTCCTTTTTGTTTCTTTCAAAAAGATTAAGAAATGGTGATTAAATTAAAAAAGGGAAGGAATAAATGACAATGCTGGAGGCCGGTCTTGTACCCTGAAACACGATAAAAGAAGGTTTATTTTAGTAAGCAGGATATTGAAGGAAAAACTTCCTGCAAGGTTGAAGCAGCATGGCAGTGGTGGGAGATGTGGAATATATTCAAAAGATGAACAATGAAGTATTGGAATTGTTTTTGAAGTATTTGTGATGGTGCAGGATTGGACATATTGTGGAGAAACCCAATGGCTTTTAGCTTAGACTCCTCAAAAATGTGTGAAACCAATTACATGTGAAAAGGTAATAGCAGTAAGAAAGAAAATGTGAGAACAAAATGCTGGTGTGCCTGTTATGTTGGAGAAGCAAAAGGTTTCTGTTTAATGATAGGCCTTGTCACTTCAAACAAAGGGGTGTAGCTGAATTAAGCTTGGAAGATGTTTTCTTACTCATTTAGTCACAGCTATTCCATATTACCATTTGAAAAACTGGATCATTCTTTTGAAAAAGTTTTTACAAGAGCAATTTTCAAAGCTCTAAAGATCTCATAATCTGTCTGCTGAAGTCAATGTCCGAGATCCTGGAGGATTAGGAACAAGTCAAACAAACAAACATCATAGCTTATTGCCAGGCATTAATAGACTAATTCACTGTCTATTTTATACTAATTGATCCAGTCACAATATAATGCACAAAATCAATTTGTCGTATTGTGGAAGAGCGTGGATAGTATTATTAATTTGGTTTTATACTTTAATTATTTTTGCAGTCTGGAAAAGCCACTTTAAATGAGCTAATAATACTTAGTATGGAATGACATTTTTACCTAACATTTTAAAATTATATTAGAAAAATTAAATTTCAGCATCTAAATATTCTTTTTTAAGGTTATTTTTATGTAATATTACTTGTAGTAAAAATCGTTCATTTTGTCCAATTTAAACAACTGTATTTCTAAGTGAAGACTTGGCACCTAAATGCTGTTAAGCATTTAAAAAAAGTTATGAAACAACCTCCAAACATAGAGATTTTTATAAGAACTTTCTTAATATTTTTTTAATTATATTTATTGTTCAAACTTAGAGTGTCTGTGCCTGGTTGCTCCTATGGACTACATATTCCTGAAGATTTTAATAGAAGAAAAGGTTTAGTCTAAGTCATCGCACAAGTCAAAAGTTTGTTAACTACACTGGATTCTCTTTGAAATGAACAACCCGCAAATGTTCTTGGACATATCCATATTTAAGAGAAATAGGAGTAAAAATTGGTGTTTACTGTTAACTGTTTTTCTGCAATTTAAGGAAACTGCATTAGTTGTAGTCTGAACTGATGCAACAGACAGAATTTTCAGGATATTCATATTCTTTTCTCTCTGTTCTCCAAATCCAGATGGAGACTCTGCCATAGAATAAGCAAAAATGGAAGAAAAAGTAAATTGAGCTCTTTTGTTCCCAAAATCTATCCATAAAAAGAGTTGACACTAACAGCAAAGGGGGACTGAATATCAGTGTGAATAAAAACTACGGAGAATTAATATCAGCCATTGTGATAGCAACTTGGATGGGATACAAAACCACATAGCTCAGAACCTAAAACAGACTAAACAGTAGGAATAAAGTTGAAATAACTCTAAGGAAATTGCTTAGACCAGCCAGTAAGCTACTGGCCCTGTCACAAGGGGTATGAACTCCAGTGAATCTTAGTAGTCTCTAAGCCCATATTTTTATAGCAGTTCTTCCACAGGAGAACTAAAAGGTACTGTTTGGTCATTTTAATTTGTTAGGCAAAAGTATCACAGCTGGAAAGCTGCTTTTTGCAGCTGGTGTTTGCATTCAGCCCACTTGCTGCAGGTGTTTGAAGCCTGTGCCAACATAACACTGAAAACCACCAAAGTGTACATCCTAAACTCATATCCTGCTGAAGATACTAAAATTTCTTGAACCACCAAATAGCTGCTACTTATGAACACAGTGTAGCAGCTGAACTGGCCATGAAGGAGGTGTGAAACCTTAGGATATACTAGTTTAATATGCAATAATATGGCTTCAGTTTCTGTGAAACCTCATAGGGAGAAACAGTGTCACATAATGCCATTAATCAACATCAGGATTTTAATACTTGATGGATTGAGTGGTAGCAGTTTTAAATGTTAAACGATGGCCCATTTTCATGATGCAACTAATTGTAAATCGAACTCTGAGATGTTCTGTTGGAATTGTAAGTGCGGATAAGCATGACTATTATTTTCAATTTGCCACTTTCATTTTGATAGGAAAGTATATCATAAGGCTTTGGGGTTTAATTTATTTTTATTACCTAATGTTTATTATTACATTCCTCATTTTGACTTAAGCATCCTGTGAGAGAGTTTTCATTTTAATGGTTATTCGGTAAAAGAAATTAAATCAATCTTAAGAGTGTATTTTATATAATTTCAATCATGGTTTATTGCCCAGGATATATTTCTAAAGATCTGCATGGTTATATGAAAGGATTCATTAGGAATTATGTTACTAAGGAAATTATTTAATGAACCTTTTCTTAAATACATATTTGCTTGAAAATATTAATAAATGGGGGCTGGAGGGCCCAAATATGAGACAACTCAATTAAGTAGGAATTTTTCTGAAGAAAAATGCAAATATTGTGAGTACTATTTTAAAAAACACTTTTCATTAAGACTTAGACTTTTATTCACAAAAAACTGGTAATCCTCTAAAGGAACAAGAATTGTACATTTCAGACTGGGTATTCGTGACTATTGCTGGTCACCAATTTTAGACATTCAAAAAAGTCCACTTTTCAGTTTAAAAGGCTGAATCTTTGTTATATTGAACGACATTCTAATATATCTGAAGCACACCTTGTTTTTAAGCAACCTTTTCTTAACGTGAAGAGTTCCCCATATGTAGATGAATATATAGCATCCAATGGAGAACTCGCGTGGCTCATGAAAAAATTGTAGAAGTTCAAAAAAGAAAGAAATTCGCAGTCTAGAAAGTAGATTTTCCTTTTTTTTCCTTTCTTTTTTTTCATTTTTGGATACTTAGAAGCAGAAGGAGAGACAGAAACGTATTGGAGAAAGTTAAATAGTAGACAATATTTAGGAGCCAATGAGAGAGAATATGGCCACTTTTAGGTACTTTATTACTGCCTTAGGGCCTGCTGACAAAGTTAATATATTTATGAAGATACGTTTGAGCATGATTATGATCCCAGTTAAATGTTGGCATAAACTTTGGGCTGAAAAAGTGTTAAGGAGTAGTCAGCACTTGATATATACATACAGATACTTATATTTTTAAGCATCACACCTTCTACAACACTCTTGAGTAATACACTGTGAAAAGACCCAACTAAATAAATTAACATTTCTTTCAGCTAGTTTCCAAGGGATCTGCTGCTTGCAACTAGTATAACACTGAAATAATTTAGCCACTGTAAGGAGAGATATCAACATGGCAGCTACATGAAGCAACCTTACTGGATATCAGGTGTCTGAATTTCCTCATGGAGGAAAATACTTGTTCATGAATGACATAATCAGTGAAAAAAAAATTATCTTAAGGACAGTTATGTGGTAATGTGAATGTGAAACCAAACTATGGAAAATGTGGTACCCAAAAAGAGCAAGGGCAAGGGTTCAGACAGTGAGAAGAAGAGAGTTTTGCATGTCTGACATAATGTGCTGAAGGTTTTCGTTCTAAAGCTGAGCACAGATATTTTGTAATGAAAGTGCCAGATCATCTTGAATTATACAGTACTTAAACTACATCTCTGCACGATATTTTGTTGCATAAACTCATTAACAATTTGCTTCCCATGATATTTTTCTTGCGGTAATGTTTTAAAAGTAATCCATATAATGTTTTTTATGTTGGTTTATCTCAACACTAGCTGTGTGGAACTGCAAGGGCAGAAAGAAATTTATCAAAACAGCTAAGGTCTCCTCTTTTACTTGCAAATAAAATGCCTTTAAACCAGAAAATAAGCACTGTATTTTGGATGGCTCACTTTAGAGTCAGCAGTGAGCTCAGCTTCAACTTGGTCATTAATTTCACTTTTCTAGCAATTATTTCTTGACTATTTTGCTTGCAAACTGCAGTGAAATCATTAGAATTGGACATGCTGTCTTATGCTGTGTGTCTTTTTTGAAAAAGTTATACCCGTCTTCACTAATAATAAATGGAATATAATTCCTGGCAAAATGGATGAGCCTTTTGCTTTAAAATGGACAAAAAAAAAAAAAAAAATCACGAAGAACCAAAGCAATGATGTACCAAGTAGCTTTTATAGCATTTCAGGATTCTAAGATTTCAACTTCATAAGAAGAAATAATTACTGTTCCTATAGATGCAGCACCTCCCTTCCCCAGAAAATCTAATAAATAAAAAAAATATAGTTAGCCAGATAAGTTCCAGATCTTGTGGAGACATTACTGCTCCAGAACACTTAGTTAAACCTTTGACTGATCTGTGCAAAATCGTTGTCACCAGTTTTTATTCTTCTGGCATGTGATTTTTGACACTATGCTTGGTAAATATGCTGCTTTACTACGGTCTGTTCTTGAGAAATCTCAGTCTAATAAATGTGCAAGGAAATAGACAGCAGTACAGGGAACTGATAGGAGAGTAGGAACAGATGAAATACAGTCTGCCAGTGCTTGGATTTTGGTCAAAATGCTAGTTGAGATAGATCTATGTATCCAGTGGAACAACCTGCAGCTTATATATTTTTCTTTTGTCTTATTTAATCAGAAATATTATCAGATTGTGACCCCCAAACAGAGAACATTATTGATCTTCTTTTATTAATAGGCTGGGTTTACTGAGGTTCATATATCAAAAGCATATATCTTTTGTCAGTTGTTCTACACAGACATTACATACAAGAAGTAATGCAATAATATTTTTCATGGTCAGTTTGATGGGATGTCAGACTGCTGTGTGTTTTGAAACTATTTAATATGTTTAAGTGCCATTGATCCAGGAGTAAGAATGAACTCTCTGAACTGGTGTCTTGTCCACTCTGAAATAAGACCTTAAAAGTTGAACAGAATAAAGAGATTGATGGCTATTGACTCACTGTTGTCTTCTAATATGTGCAATTAAATAGGCCTTGTCAAGGGACAACTGCAAGAGGGCAGAGCCTTTCCTGAGTTCACACAGGGCTGTGACCAGGTCACTGTCAGCATTTTAAAAGGGGATTCTGTAACAAAAATTAAATGTAATTAAAAGCTATTAATTGATGTCCTTAACTTAAAAATTAATATTATGTCTGATTGCAGAGAGAAAAGTGATCACTATGTAAACAGAGGCAAGGAAATCTCTGCAAGATGTTTTTAGAATGTTTTCATAGACTGCGATAAATACATTTTTTCAGAAGAATAAAGATGGATTTCTGTTGGGAAATGCTTGTAGGTGGAAAATATTCTATCCAAGTAAAGAAGTTGTGTAGAAAAAAAAAATGATCCTTCAAGAAAAACTTGCCTTTAGGAAAGACAGATTTTTGTGAGATTAGGAGGTATTTGTGGGCCTGTGAAATTAGAACTTCACCTAGAGATCTTGCAGGTTCATCACCACATATTAATCTGAAGATTTTCTTTCTACTCCAGAATATATTTAAACAATAGATTCCACAAAAAGGATCTGCTCACACCAAATACAAATATAAGCATGTGATTATCTAGCCCTACATTAAAGCATCATTAAAAATACATTGTGGATCCCGTGTATGTGGCCCTGAGATTCTAAACTAAGTAAATCTTCAAAACGTAAGCAGTCGGATGGAGGTAAATCCAGAATTCACTTCTTTCTTCTGCAAAAAGATCCTTCTTTCTGGCCATCTCTTTATTCAAACATGAAAATGTAGCAATCATACAGATACTTATTAGAGCTTGGAAATATCCAAGATTTGGGTTTTAAGCTGATTAGCTCTAATATCTCATACAAGCAACGTAAAAATTTAACCTGTAAGACAACATGGGCTTCCAAAAATAGTTTCTGTTATGCTTATACTTTTATTTCTTGTAACTTATGGTAAACTTAAAATTGTTGTATCACAGTGGTCAAAGTGACTTTCCTGTTTGGAAGCAGGTGTTCAGTTTGCTAGTAGATGGTGTTTGGTGTACTGATCCATGTCAGTACTGTTTTGATATATTGAAGATATATTTGATAGAACCTCTAGTTAAAGATTCTTCTTTTTCTTACAATATATTTTTCATAAGATGATCTTAATGAAATATCTGTACTTATATGTGTAATATAAAGAATTTGTTGGCTGAGGAATGTTATAAAGACATCAAAACCCATCACATTATTTGCTGTTTCTCAGCAATATGTGTGTTGTAGTTGTCCTCCTGTCTTGATCATCCCGACAGTTCCTTACTGATGCTGTGCAACAGTTCCTGCCTGGCAGATGAAGGAAAGTTGGTGGATATAGTTTTTCTGGACTTTGGTAAGGCTTTTGATAGTGTCCTTCACAGCATCCATCTGAACAAGTTCTCCAGCTGTGGGTTGAGTTTTCAGTGGGCTGGATGAAAGGTAGAGCTCAAAATTTTGTAGTCAAAGAGGCTACGTCTGGCTTGTGATTGATCACCATTGGTGTTCCTTCAGGGTTCAGTTCTAGGGTGCATTCTGTTGAATATATTTATCAGTGATCTAGATGCAGGATTCCAATGCATCATTAGCAGCTCTTGCCGATTATATCAAACTGGGAGGTGCTGTTGACCCTCTTAGGGGACAGGATTCCTTGCAGAGTGATCTAAATAGATTGGAGCATTCAGTTATGATTAATAGGAAGAAATTTAACAAGACAAAATGACAGATACTGCACATGGGATGGAGTAACAGCAGGCACAAGTATAAACTAAGAGAGTAGTGGCTGGAGATTAGCCCTGCAGTAAGGAATGTGGAGTTCTGGTTGACAGCAAGCTCAATATTGATAGGAATTTGATAGGAATGGTTGGACTAGAAGATCCAATGGGTCCCTTCCAACCTGGTTGTTCTATGATTCTATGATTTTAATATGACTCAGCCGTATTCCCTGGCAGCCAAGAGAGCAAACCATATACTGAGGGGCGTCAAACACAGCATAACCAGCCAATCAAGTGATGATTGTCACGCTGTAATCAGCATCGGTGAACCTCACCTTGAATACAGTCCTGGGACCTACAACTTAAGAAGGATGTGAAGGTCCTTGAATGCATCCAGAGAACAAACAGCAACAAAGCTGGTGGAAAAGGATGGAAAGAATGTCCTATGGGGAGCAGCTATGAACTTTGGGCTTGTCTAGTTTGTAGAAAAAGAGGTTGAGGGTTCGCCTTACTGTTCCCTACAGTTTCCTGAGGGGAAGAAGTAGAGAGGGAAATCCAATTTCCAGTGACAGGATGCATGGTAATGGTTCAAAAGCTGCACCAAGGGAGGTTTAGACTTGATGTTACCAAGATTTTTTAATCGTGCTTTAATCTTTCTTTTAAGAAAGATTTTTAGGTTTTGATTCTTCTCTTCTGAAGCTTCTACATTGAATTGAATGCATGCGTGTCTCATTGAAATCACTTGCAGGTGAAGACACAGCTGGGATAGACTTAGCAAACAGAAAAATTTAAGAAGTAAGCCTTAGAATAGGTGATTTTCAAGTTTCTGATCTCCAGAATGGAAGCCAACCCTTAGAGCTACATGTCTGTATTTCCTATGTAGGGAATCGGACTGGTAGTTCAAATCCCACGGTGGGGCCTGATTGAATTAATTGGAAATGCTGCTTTGTTTGAATTCCTTATACCTGCAGATCAAAAAAAAAAAAAAAAAAAAAAAAAAAACCCTGAAGATTCCCTCTACTTGGGGCTTTTTTTTAACTTTTCATTTTTAATCACAACAGTGGATCTTCAGAAAGCTTTCTTTCAAAGGATTTTTTTTTCTTGTACAGATTTACACTCTATTGAATTCATCAGAAAAATAGTTGCACCTGTACCACAGAGGGGAAACTCCCCCAGAAGAATGTGATTTAGGACACATGTTGGCTCTCTGATGAGCTTAAACCTTCTCTACAGGACATTCACAGGAGATGAGCTCTAGCTACCTCCTCAGCAGACATGAGGTAAGAGCAATACTGGTAGAAAGAGGCTTTTTTGTAATTCTGGTGCTTAAAATTAATTAAAAATAAAAAATAAGAGGTTAGGTTTTATTTCTAGTTGTTAAAACATGACTAGAATGATGTTGTCCCAGTTGCTGGTGAGAGGTGTCTGTAAACGGAGAAGGAGAACATTTAAAAGTGTTTTTCCTTGTATTTTCATATTGAATCTTCTTGTTAGATCCTTCTTTAGCACAGTTACCTTTATAAATCTCTTTTCTAGTATCTTGACTTCCCTGCACCATCTATAGGAAATATGTGTGCTGAATGAATGTGAGAATAATTGGTTCTGCTCTGTGTATTTCTGTTTCTAACATAATTTCTCTAGTAATATGGCAATGGCTTTTAATGATTCTTCAACTAATTTCAGAATGTGTTGTCTACTTTAGGATTTCATCTTAAATACATTTTCCTGGTAAACTTCATAAAAAATACCTGACTCTCTTTCTCTGTCTGCTTTTATTTTCACATAGAGATTTAAAAAATCATTTTTCTTCCTACTTCTGTGCCTATGCTGGAGTTGGGTATGTTCCCTGGGCTTACACGTGTAGCAGTCACTCCTCTTCATCCATCCCATGGGCTGTCCTTTCCTCTGCTGATATTTCATTTGTTTTTTTTTATTCCACCACAAGATTTCTAGGGTTTTGTGTTATTTTCCCAAACAGAATATCTCAATTCACTGAAATAGTTGAATCATAAGACCTCATGTGTACTTTTTTATATTTTATTTTACACAGTTTTGCTTTTATCTCCCCTGCCAGTCTCTAGAAACATTCTAAAGTACCTGTCTGCCAATTCCCAGTTTCATACCTTCTGTTCTCTTTTTTATTGATACATCTTTTTTCCTGATTTTCTTGTGTACTAGCTGCTTTTCTTTCTGCTTCTTCCTGTCTCCTTGCTGAACACCTTACTCTTTCTCGCTAATTTAAAGCCCTTTTGCCCAGTCCCATTAGGTTTCTCTCTCAACAAATTGGTGGCCATGCTCCTCCAAAAGAATTTATCAAGTCTTTGATGCCTCTGCTTTGTCTTTCTAAGCCTCTTACCTTTTAGGCACTGATTTATCACCACAGTTCTGGCACTTTTGGTTTTTATTCGACCTAGACTGTGGCAATGAATCATATATGACAATAAGCAGGTTAGACTGCACCTAATTATGTTGTACTTCAGGAATTACAAACCGCAAATTCTTTTTTTGTGGATTTCTAGGTCTAGTGTTTAACAAAGCAGCAGTACTGTCTACTTGCCTCAGGACTGTACTATGGCACTGTGCTTGTAGCAGCTTCGGGGTGAGAGTCAGCAGTCTATCCTTGCTCTTTCTCCTAGCTTCCTAGTATTGTTCTTCTGCATTGAATCCCTGCTATGTCATAAGATGATTTAACTAATGATCGCCAAATACTGCCTAAGTAGAAGGGGTGAGTTGAGGTTATACAGGCAACCACAATTCTGCACCCTCCCTCCCCCCTGCCCTTTCCTAACTTATAAAACTTTTCCTTTGTAATTCTCTAAATGTTATTTTAATGTAATTTGTGCCTAATATATATATATTATAGATAAGTCTATCTAATAAGCAGTTGGAAATAATATATGTAGATTCTTCTATTTTATATTCTTTTCTGTAAGTCAGCAGAGTAGAGTTCATTAACTTGATATGGATCTTTTTCAGTCTGTAACCATTCACCAAAGAATGGATTTAGGAGTGTATTTGTATGGTAAATGTACTGATCCTGCTTACTTTGTATTAAAGTTTGGCTTTTTAACGCTTTTTTCCATATATACATATTTGGCTCTTTGCAAAAGGGACTTGTAATCCAATCTTCTTTCATCTCATTTCAGCTGAATTCTTTCTCCTAAATAGCCCTGTTGTAAGAATCAAAAAATACATTTGTTTGTGCAGTGCTTAGAGAAGTATACTTGAGCAAAGTGTTTACTAAAAAGACTAACAGTTACCATAACTCTTTAAATAGTGGATAACGCTGAGTTGTGTTGTTGCTTTTTTTTTGTTTGTTTTTTAAGGTTGAGGTTATATTCAAATAGAAACTAATATAGTGAATTCCTCTAATATCCTCTCTGATAAAGAGCTATAATAATACTGAACACAGTTTTTGCTTTTCCGAAAGTGACAACACAGCATGTAATATGCAACTGGCTGATAGACATTTACCACTGAAGTAACTTAATAAAAAAATGTAATTTACGTTGAAACTCTCACAGAAACAGCTATTGCTCTAGAATATGTCACAATTAAATACAGTGTTATAATGATTGCTCAGTGATAGGTCTGTTAGAAGAATTTCTGACAAAGTTTTTGCTGGGGATGCTAATGAAAAAAATGTAGAGTTTGAATCTTCTGATTTAAAAAAGAACCACTGCCAACAGAATTTTTTAGCAATTTTCAAAGGGAAACCCTCTTCTATTCAAAATGCTTTTCATTCTGCACACCCTCAAAACAGAGTACAGCAGAGTGGAATTTGTTTTGGTCTAGTTTATT
Source organism: Coccyzus lansbergi (assembly GCA_033558105.1). NCBI lineage: Eukaryota > Metazoa > Chordata > Aves > Cuculiformes > Coccyzidae > Coccyzus > Coccyzus lansbergi. Next base: position 2,455,446 of record JAUMJK010000159.1, read on the forward strand.
TTAAAATAATTTACCGTTAGATTCTGAAATAGATTTGTGATTTTAATTTTAGAACAGATATCTTAAACACATCAATTCAGTGACTGTACCACTTTCAACTCTCTCTGGAAAGTTTCCAGACTCTTATTGGTGTGTCTCATAAAGCAGAAAATAAAACCATCTACTTTATCTAAGACCAATATATTTACCTTAACGAAACTAGCAGTTATTTGAAGCGTACCAAGAATCTTTGTTATGGACCCAAATTGTTATTAAAAGGTGCTGTGTTTTTTGGGTGTTTTTTTTTCCTTTTCTTCCTCCTGAATGGTTTGTGATATCTATCTTATTCTCTTTAGCGAGGATCCTCCTATTGGCAAATAGATCACTTGATTTGATACGATAGTTATACACCAGGAAAACACCACACATCTCGCTGTGTTGGAGCCTTTAGAGAAAAACATGAAACTAGGCTTGAAGTATTTTACTACCATTGTTTAAGCTCATCTTCAGAGGTACATGTGTACCACGTGACAGCAGCCTGAATTAGCTGGAAATATGTAAAATCTCTAGCATACGTTTCCAAGCATTAGAAATGCAGTTTACTGCACCAAAAGCCTCCATGGAGACTCCGTGGGCAAAATCAGGTAGCCACTAGCATGAACCTCAGTAAATAATTTATGAACATAAATATGCCCACTTACTAGGAGAGAACTGCATTTCTGATCTTCCAGCCCTGAACCTTAAGGAATAACTAAAAAAAAAAAAAGTGTATTCATAACTAACGTTCACAGCTGTATTCAACATCTGAAATTATTGCAATCTTGGCTTCCTGGTAGCTAGTCTTTCTCTCCAGGTAGCAACTCTGCTTGACCTCTCTGTCCCCCTAGACCTACTAAACTTATTACTGCCTTGCTTGCTGACATTACCCTCTGCTCTGCTGGTAATAACCATAATTTTCGTTCAAATTGGCTAAATAATTAACATAATTATTCTCAACCTTGAGATTTCTACTTTTATTTTAGATGCAAAGAGCGGCTTGTATGCCCAAAAAGTTTCTTTGTAGTCTCTTTACATAAATATCACTTAGTAAGTCTAATGAAAAAAAAGGAAAGAAGCATTGTCCTCACAATGCTTCTCTTTCTCCGAAGTGTAGATGGAATATATATATTCATGCTAATTTATAGAAGTGTAACTTAACATTGAATTTTGTACGTTATATCTTGGAAAATTATCAGTTTCACTGCATGCACTTAAATAATTTGTACAAAATACAAATCACTTTCTGGTCAAAAAGATTTACTGATGAAAACACATTGAAATCTTCTAGGACATATTACTATGACTTTTTTCCTAATGCTTTATGTAATTTCTGTATTTGCAGATAAACCGACCTCCATATCACAACTGAAACAAGCAAAAATATTTCTGCAAAATTTTGACAGGGTAAATACACTTGTGGTTTAGGATAACTATAGGTGATCATGCAGTTATTTGAATTTTCTAATATTTCTTCCTAGAAACAACACTTTTTTCTCTGATGGGCTCAGCCCCACCATAAGTCCAAAGACTGGTAGCTTCAGCTTTCCTGAAGGGTAAAGGGAGAATAGCTCTAGAGGAGCAGTCATCACTGGGAGGTACATAGTCCTGTCGCAGGAAGTTTATTCCTTCCCTTTGCTGGGAGAAAAAAGGTGCTGATGGTTTCTTCCTCCATGAGCTTGGGTCTACTTGGGATTTATTTTTATAAGTTTTATTATTTTACATGATATACTTTTGTAATTAGTTCCCAAACATTCACTTTTTGTTCTAAAGCTGACTTTATGTTGACAATGAGAGGCTCAGTAGTGACCTGTGAATTACAGCTGTGATTTCTGTGCATGCTCTTTTCTGCAGCTCAGACAACTCAGTCCACTCTGGATAAGTCCCTGTTATCACTATAAACAAAAGGAAATCTGAAACAAATTTAGACAATAGTTACCTGAGCACCAGACAATTTTTATCACTTTATCAAGCAAAGACAACCCAGACAAGTCCCAAGACCATGAGTTGTCAGTTCATTGACCTTTAGTAATAGTAAAATTATTTTCCTTATCATATGGATGCTTGGAAAGTTCAACTCAACCAAAGTCAAATAATATTACAGAGATAAGGTGACCTCCCACAAACTATATAGCAGGAAATAAACTCTCCCTTTGTCACTATAGCAAAAAAAAACCTCAAAGTAATAGTTTATCCTGTCTTCCAAGCTGTTCATTTATCATGTTATGATGCTAGTTTCTACCATCCTATTAGTAGGTGTGTGGAAAATATTATTTTTAAAAATACTTCTAAATAGAGTACAAGAATCAAAACTTATGGAGAACTCCTTCAGCACTGACTAAAACATCTGCCAGGAGTCTGACATTTATTTTGCTTGTTGAAATAAGTTGATAAATTTAAAAAGGGAACACCAACCCCCTTTCTTATCAAACAAAAAGAGTACCTAAACACATTAGAACTTTCAGAAGAGATGTATTGCCATCAGTGGGCTGAAAGAAAATCACTTATTTTTTTTTTTTTCTACTACTTGTTCCTGTCTGTAGTACTCACCTGTCATGTATGACAAGATATTTAAGCAGACGGTATATCAAATGAGAGAGGGGTCTGTAGAATTGTCTTTTGCAAGAAATAGCCTAGTTAATAGTTATAATATGTTTTGCTTTTTTTTTTTTTTTTTATTGTTTTCTGGAGCAGCCATGGAGTGAATGGAAATGAAAACTAAATTGTGAAAGCTTTAGTCTTTCTCTGAAGATAATGCTTATTTTTACTAGCTCAAAGATAACTGTGCTAGAGCTTAAATGGACCTTGTGAATGAGAATAGCAGTAGCTGCGTGACCACAGAATATTTTCATTATTTTTCATCATTCTCGGCCTAAGCACATTTAAAAATAAAACACCCTGAGATTTCAACAGAAAAATACCATTTTGCGTTTCTGGGTCTTCCACAAAGCTGCTGGTATCAAGCTAAAGAGGCATGCTGTGCTGTTATTCCTTACTCTGTCTCTTACTATTAGTGTCTTAAAAGAATTTCTCCAGCAAAATAAACCGTAATTGCAACTGTTCAGTGCCCACCTGAGAAAATGACTTTTACTATTAAAAGAGAATGGATTGAAAAGGTTCAATGCATTCTTTGTTTTTCACAGAAACATGTATCAAAACAAGACCAACGAAGTTACAGAACAAGAAGGAATAACATTGCATAGTACATTTATAGTTAAACCTGTCATGTTTTTGTTTGTTTTTGTTTTTTTAACCTATTACTCTCCTCTTTTCTTACATGTATGCCTTGTATCTTTCTCTTTCCTTTTCTTCAGTGGCTATTATGAGGTTTCCAAATTCCTTTAATGCCAGTTTAACATCAAAGAGCGAGAACCCATTTTTTGTTTCCTTAATAAAGACTATGATTTTTAAGTGATCTCTGAATTACAAATTAGAGTCAGGTTTGCACAGATGCTGAGATTCCTCATCTTTCTGTGCCCTGGTTTTCAGAATCTTTTAAATGCTGTGTAGTTTGCCTTGGAGTATAAATCTGTCCCTCAAAGGAGGATCTTAATATTGAGCATTCCCATTAGTTGCTGTTTCAAAGCCAGCTTTAATGAAGATGAAGATGTTCCTTTCACAGGCGTTTTGAAAATTCTTCAGAAATATGAATGTTTTCTTCTAATATTTAAAAAAAAATCAAGAAAGGGAAAATGAAGTGGAAGACTTTAAACTGAAATTCTTTTTCTTCCCCTTAAGAAACGCAGCCCTTCCCTGTGAAACTTTGTAGTTGGAAGGCCACTTACAGTAATAGTTTCAGCTAGTCCTAATGATCAGTGGAAACAGCCGAGGTAATAATGTTTTCCAGAAAGAGATGTTGTTTGGGTTCTTTTCAGCTTGTAGTGGGATAGTCCTTTTAACAAACTAGAAGTATTGCCTCATAGCATGTCTGAGGATGCGGCAAACCACACTAGTTCTAATTTACACAGCTGAAACAAGCAGTCAGGGCAATAAAGGTGAAATAACAGTATTTTGAGGCTGCTTGATTTAGCAAAACCTAGTGTAGACAGACCATTGTGGAAAAGGAAGATGGGTGCCAAGGATTAATTTCAGTTGTGGCTGATTCAGCCACAACTGAATACATTTCTGAATACATTTCAGTTGTTAATACACAACTGATACATTTCAGCAGTGTACCCAGGTGGTCAAGAAGGCCAATGGCATCCTGGCTTGTATCAGAAATGGTGTGACCAGCAGGTCCAGGGAGGTGATTCTCCCTCTGTACTCAGCACTGGTGAGGCCGCTCCTTGAATCCTGTGTTCGGTTCTGGGCCCCTCACCACAAGAAGGATGTTGAGGCTCTGGAGCAAGTTCAGAGAAGAGCCACGAGGCTGGTGAAGGGGCTGGAGAACAGACCCTATAAGGATCGTCTGAGAGAGCTGGGGTTGTTTAGCCTGGAGATGAGGAGGCTGAGAGGAGGCCTCATTACTCTCTACAACTACCTGAAAGGAGGCTGTAGAGAGGAGGGAGCTGGCCTCTTCTCCCAAGTGTCAGGGGACAGGACAAGAGGGAATGGCCTCAAGCTCCGCCAGGGTGGGTTTAGGCTGGAGATTAGGAGGAAGTTTTTCACACAGAGGGTCAGTGGGCATTGGAACAGACTGCCCAGGGAGGTGGTTGATTCACCTTCCCTGGAGGTGTTTAAGGCACGGGTGGAGGAGGTGCTGAGGGACATGGTTTAGTGTTGGATAGGAATGGTTGGACTCAATGACTCGATGGGTCCCTTCCAACCTGGTTGTTCTATGATTCTATGATTTCTTTTCCCCTTCCTGAGGAAGAGAAAGATCACGAATTCAGAACCCCTGTAGAGGGACCAGAGGCAGGTTGCAGTCTTGGTTTTGGTGCCAGAAGATGGCTAGGAGCCTACTGTTGCTGGTCAGAGCTGCAGCACAGAGCCATAGCCCTGAGCTCAAACCAACAAGCACTGCATAATGACATCAGTGGAAGTAACCTCACATATGTGTTTACAATGTGTTGTGCTGAGCCCCTCCTACTCTCTGAAAAATGGGCAGGAAGGAGGAGTTTTGTTGTGAGTATTTCACTGTTTCTTTATTGAGACTGAAATTCTCACACCAAAATGTCTGCCTACTGAATTCCATGTGCCAGTAGCACCAGTCTGTTATTACCTGGCAATGAATTATGTATGATTGTCTTATTAGGGGTGGGAAAAAAAAAACCACCCAACTGAAAAAAACCCAAACAAGGGCTGGAAAACCTGAATCATTTGACAATTAGTTAATGTCATGCATGGTAATGAAATATCAGGGTTTCTGTCCTTTGAAGGATCTTGGACTAGTACTTCTTCCATACACCAAACTGTCAGAAAATCAATCGGTAATAGTTTTTTGTTATTCTGTGAGAGTAGGAACTGGTTGCCAAAACATGTGCCTGGTGCACAGTAGGATGTTCAAAATATTTTCATGGGACTGGGAAATATGGCAGAGGACCTGAGCAGGGGACCAGAAACCTCATGGGAAATCAGCAGAGTCCACACAGGGTACCAAAGGATGTCTGAAATGAAACTATGTACTTGCCTTTTGTCAACTGAATCCCTTTTTATGTGCACGTACAAACAAAGGCAAACATTATTGTAAACTTATGTTAGTTCTGATGCAAGACAACATAAATTAATGTTCGCTATTTTCTTATAAAAATACCAAAACACAGAGGGAATTTGCTGCAAGTAAAAGCGCTACAAGACACAGTTCTCACCGCAGTTTATTTTAGCAGCACAAGTTGCTTCTCACCACTGACTCTAAAAAGCTCTTATTTCCCAAATGTATACAAAACAAGTCTGAACGTGTTTACCTATAAAACAACAAGGTGAACTTAATTACAGGAAGCTTCAGAAGTGTTCTGCTCATGTGCTGCTGACACAGCAGGGGTGGATGCGTCTGAAGGGAAGTGGAGAGGGGAGGACAATCCCTGGGTGGGAACCACCTTCAGAACAAAAGCTGAAACTTCAAAGCAGGTGAAAAAAAAAAAAAAAACAACCAACCCTCTGTAACACTTCTAAAATGTTATAATAAATGAAGTGAAAATAACATGCCCATTTACATTTCTTTGTTCTTATGTACTGTTTTTACTTAATGTCAGGAGATTGCCAAAGTTTCAGCATCAGCGTTCGTGTTCACCAGCTTCAACAACATTTAGGAAAAAGAGAAGGGGAAATTAAAAAAAAGGCAGTTCATGTTTTGCAAATTACCTGTATTCATGTGCAAGTTACATAAGGGGATGGGTGCAATAAAGAGGTATTTTTAAGCAAACCTGCTGCTAGAAATGCATTTCCAAACTTGGAAACCTGGTTTAGTGCCTAAAATCTATTCCATTGCTGAATGAGTCAGTACTATTCCTTTGTATCTTGCACAGCACCAAACGCATGGTTAATGTGGAATATCATTAATAAAATGGTTCCATCCACTCTTAATTTTTATTAAATTAATATCAATTTAGAATAACTTTTAAAAATATCTTTTATCAGCAGAGATCAACAAAGTTCCCATGATGTACTCTGCTTTTTGAATTTTCATCTGTGACCAGCTTCTGGTTCTTACCAGATATTCCAGTTGTTTTAAACACACAAATTTGTGGTCTATGCTGTTTTATTAGTAGTCAAACAATTTTTTTTTACTGTGACCTTATTTACTAAGTCAAATATAGAGATTTTTTTTTTTTTTCAATATCCAGTTGTGCTTCAGTTCATTCTTGACTGGATTGCTGCCATCTGTTGCATTCTGCTAGTATGGAACAATTGGCTAAGAATTTTAAGAGATTCTTCAACTATTCCAGTCAAGTGAATTCAGCAAGTCTTTGTAAATGAGCTGTGTTTTATTCCTATTGTGTAATATTCTACCATAAATTAAGCAGAAGCCTCTTGTTCTGCACCTTCTTTCCTAATATTTATTCATTTTTGATAAACAATGCACTTATTTCTGTGAATGACATCTATAAAAATATTAACTTTAACTTGTGAAGGCTTAACATTGTCCAGTGCAAAAATTAAAATAAAATATTCTTGACCACCTGTAGATCATATTAAATTAAGCTCCTCCATTAATTCTAGTAATAAAATGCTTTCTGATGTTCTCAGACTCACAGATATATGATGCATACATAGGAACACAGATTTTTTTAATCTTTAAAATACTGTGCCAATAGAGATAAAGTTCTTAATTGAAATTAAAATATTGCCAGAATGACTTATTGAGGAAGTTATATTGGCATTTTACAGTTAACTACACTTGAATAAAATATTTTACTGTGAACAGCAATATTTTAAGTATTCCAAAATGCTCCAACTTTAAGTAAATTGATGACCAGTGAGATCATCCCCTCAACATTCATTAGCAGTAGCCTCACAAGAGTGACACTGAGACAATAATAATGATAACATCATATCACCAGGAAGGTACACTCTATATGACTCATTACTGCTTTTTTGTAGAAGCCCCAGCTTCACAAACAAGTATGTATAAGATAATTGCTTTGGGGAATGAGCAGGGAAAAGGGAGGTTCAGACATGTTAAAAAAATTGCATGTAATTTTTTTAAAAAAAACTTTCAACAGAATCAGGGCAAACTGAGCTCTAAAGTAATTTTTCTAATTTGACTGTTCTGTGGAAATGAGTTTTAAGTTCATGGATGGAATTTACTTAACACTTATTCTCCTGTACTACACAGGAACAGTTTAATTCAAAAACCTAATGGCAAAGGAAATCTGTCAATGGGCTTGCTTTGGGAAGATTTAGATTCTGCAGTAAATGCTTCCCAAATTTCATGTTGTTCCGTATGAGTTCTCTTACAGCTGTGTCTTGAAAACCAACTGGTCATTGTTACATTGAGGCATGTTCCTGGTTTGTGTGGTTTTTTTAATACGTGTACCATTTCTTCCAAGTCTACAGTGAGACAAAGCATTCTGTGGGTGGAAATGGTTACCGTTACACAGATATGAAAAATTTACTTTTAATTTTTTGTTAGTCATCATTTGAATTATTGTACTTATTGCACGGCAGTGCACTGAGCTGGAAGGTAAGGTGATTTGTTATAGAATCATAGAATAGTTTGGAGTTATATGGAGATGCTCTTTGTGTGTTTACAGTATTTGGCACAGGGTGTTCACAAGCAGAATGTATGGCTTTGAGGGAACGAGAAAAGAGTGAGTGAGACAGATGTTTTGTGTAAAAGAGCAGAATTCACCTTCCCTGGAGGTGTTTAAGGCACGGGTAGACGAGGTCCTGAGGGACATGGTTTAGTGCCAGATAGGAATGTTTGGACTTGATCTGGTGGGTCTCTTCCAACCTGGTGATTCTATCATTCTATGATTCAGAGATCCACCTAGGCCTGTCTTCCCTTGCCACATGTCAATCTTGGATATGTTTGACAGTAATGCAGAAGAGGCCTGGGTGTGTGTAACTTTTTTTTTTCTTTTAATCCCACGTATTAACTTGAATGCCTTTCGGAGGCTGCCAAATTTCTGCAACTGCACTGCATTCACCATGCAACCCTTCCACTACTATGCTCAGGTTATGGTATATGATTTTTCTCAGGTGCTTAAGCTGCTATAAATCAAGTGAGTACATGCATGTCATAGGAAGGCATAACCCTTTATTTATGAATGTGTTAAAGAACAGTCAGAAAAGAGTATTGATTCTGGTTTTATACAGAGGACTAGTGGGAATAACCGATCAATATATCATAGGGAAAACTTAACTATTATGAAACATTTAGTGTTGAGGGAAGTAAAAAAAATCAAGCAAACTCCCACTGGACAGCAGCAGCATAATTGTTACTAAAGAGAGAATGTAAAGCAGAGACTGAGGAAAGAAAAAACAAAACCCTCATATATTATGAAGACCCTTATATGAATCATAGAATCACCAGGTTGGAAGAGACCCACCGTATCATTGAGTCTAACCATTCCTATCAAAATGAAGGCCATGTCTGTGGATATATTTTGATTAGAACGTTTTGACTAAGACAGCACAGTTCTGAACAGTTATTTACCATAATAAGACAGTATAATGGATGTCTATTCAGAGCACAGGAAAGGAAGGGAAGGAAGTTTAATTGTTGTCAGCATGAAAGAAAATATAATTTGCTTTCTGTGACATCATATGTACTTACATCTTCCATAGCATTCAGACCTATGTTTTGCTTTACTCAAGCAATGTCAAGCACGTTGAAAAAGCACATTGAAAAAGCACGTTTAGGCTGGAGATTAGGAGGAAGTTTTTCACACAGAGTGTCATTGGGCATTGGAATAGGCTGCCCAGGGAGGTGGTTGATTCACCTTCCCTGGAGGTGTTTAAGGCACGGGTGGAGGAGGTCTTGAGGGATTTGGTTTAGTGTTTGATAGGAATGGTTGGACTAGATGATCCGATGGGTCCCTTCCAACCTGGTTGTTCTATGATTCTATGAAACCTTGAGAGGAATTAGTAAATAATTGTAATAGTCAATATCAATAATGGCTAATACGTGTTGTGTAAGTGAAGAGGAACTATGTATTGATAGAATATGAATTAAGGATAAAAAGAAATATTAAAAATTACCTACAATTATTTATTTTTATGTTTTGCTTGAGTTTGTTCTTATTGTTCTAGTGCCCTTTTCAAGTTCAATTTGTTTAAATCTTGGGGCAAGTGAGGTGTTTTGTTATATCTAATTGTCTTTTGAAAACCACTAATTAATTATCTGTACTTCAAATGTCTCTATGGTTCATGGAGCTAACGGCAAAAAATAACCTTCCTGTGTTATGCAGAGGTGACAAAACTAAACATTTGGCCTCCTTGCGCTCCACTTGCTGGAGGATTTGAATGGCTATCCAACAAATTACTAAAACCCCATGCATTCAACAAGGCAAAGTTCATGGAAGTCTTTCAAAGTTAGTTACAAAGTGAGCCATGGAGTATTTCACAATGGTAATTTTTATGTGAAAGGAGTACAAATGAGATGATAATGTAACTTAAGTGCACAAGGCAATTTCTATTATAATTTACCAACAATCCTCTGAGAATTGTGGTGTTGGTCCTGCGTCACTTCCATGTGTCTGAAATTTATACCTCAAATACTAGGTGTACTATACAGAAGTTATAGTGGTTTTAATTTGACTGCAAGGTTCAAGAATGTAAAGGAAAGTTTCTGCTTCAATAACTAAGTCCTGGTGCTTGTTGATATCTCTATGATCAAGTTGTTGACTTGCCTAATGAATCCTACTGTGCCTTTCAAATATCAGCTTTAGTAGCCCAAAGTACTTCCACAGATAGGATTATTGAGGTTGACCTGGAAGGAAGAAAAACATGAATCTCTTTTGCTTTGGGTTTGAATACAAATCTCATGGCTTGGTTCTGTTGCAAGCGGTGGGGTGGGGATGCCTGTCACAGTGTGTCCTGCTCACATAAAACGTTTCTTTATTTTTCCTCAGAACAAGCTGCTTTGCTCAGGTTCTGCTTAAACTGAAGTAAACACTTGAGTTTAATAGGATTTAAACATGTGATTAAGCTCTTTGAACCGAGTCTTAAAAAACAGTACCTGTACTTGATCTCAGATACTTCTAGTCAGTCTGTTGTCTGCTCGCCCTCAGTGAGGGATAGTGAATGTTATTAAAAGAAAGATTTGCAGATAAAAATCAACACTCTAAAGAACAAATGTGACAGTTTTGGGTTTTACCTAGCACACCTAAAGGGCAGAAAGGGAAAGTTTATCAAATAAGATGAGAAAAGAGTGCTGAGATCGAATCTGAAGAGTTTTGCAGTGTACATGCAGGATCTGATATCTCAAACGTCTTGTCAGAGTCTGTTATCAAGGGAGCTCAGTTTTACTCGGAAGCTTAGAGATACCAAAGGTGTTTGCAATAATCATTTTAGGAGGTGCAGAAAAAAAGGATAGAAAACGCTGGGGAATGGCACATCAGAATAAACAGCAATTGTCTAAAGGAAAATGTGAATTTCCCTATAGGTTGTTTAGACAGGGCTGCTTCTTCCTGTAAATTTGACTTGGGACTAGAGCTGATTCAATAAAAGAATTACTCGCATTATGTTGCTGTTGTTTTAAATAACCATTGGTAGAACAACTTTTTTTTCCTCTTCTTTTAAGAGAAGAAAGTAACATTTTGTAAGGGAAAAAGATCATAATGGGGTTTAAAATTTTTCAATGCAATATCTCTAGAAAGATTCCACATTAAAGTTGAGACTTCTTAAAACAGTTGAGAGGTTTAGGCCCAATTTCAATTATGTTTCCATGTGATATATCATTAGGCCTATTTGAAAACCGTGGAACTTTCCTTCCTCTTACATGACAGTGATGTGCAAAAAGGCTCTGCTGCAACTGTTAAATAAGCTCCTTATTAGCTATGAAGTTTTATAATAAATTGTCTTTCTAAAATTCTACTCTAGTGGTACTGCTGTATATTTATTATGCATTTCATCAGTTTCTTAATATTGATTTTAATGACAGTATTTGTTCTTTGACTTTTTGTCAGTATGAATGGAAAGGGGAGAGAGATGCTTTTTCTAATAGTTTGAATAAATCAGCATAAAAGATTATTTGAGATACTAGGTAATGATCTGACGAATAATTTATACTTGAAGAGTGTATTTCTCCTATTACTTTACAGAAAAATAATGTTAACAGTGAAATAAAACAAAAATTGTAGGTTTGCTGACAAAGCCTAAGTTTCACTGTTTTGTATTAACATGTACATAATTGGTAAAAAAATGTAAAAAGAAACATCTGCTGCCGTAATTCAGGAAGTTTAATAGAAACCTTTGTCATTAGTCATGAGTATTCCATGTATATGGCAAAAGAATCACTTGGCAGCATATATTTCTGGGAAGTAGGCTGGAAACTGAAACAGCTTCAGAAAAGGCAGGAAAACATCAATATCTTTGTTTCTAAACAGAAGGTGACAGACATCAAAGCACCAGAAAGATGTAAATAGGCTGTGTAGGAGGTTTACCAGTGTTTTCGCAGTAGGTAGGATACTAGAAACATGCATATTTAGACAAACAAACATGCTAACTTAACCACATCTGTGTCATGAATAACCCTTCCTTGGATACTCCACTTTACATTGGGTGTCTGAGCATTCAGCGAGGCTGACTGGTTTGAGGCCTGCCCTGAGATTTCCTTGGACAGTGGTCAATCTTCAGGCCCAAACTGAACAACTAGTTCATCCACGCAACTCTAGAGAGCACTGCAGTCCTGGAAATCTCCTAAAACGGGACTTATATTTGACGTTCTGGCAGTTAGAGTTAAATGTTTAAGATGCCATGGATCTTTAAACAAGAATAGCAGTCATTAAAATGATGAAATAAAGTCTTAAATTGAATAATAACATTTTGCTACTTTGCGTTACACTCTTCTCTCAAAATAATGTGCTGTGGTGTTTATTACAATAGTATGGTGCTTTTTTTATATATCATTCTTTTATACCAAACAGCTCTGCACTTGCACTGACAATAAGGAAGCAGGGGGGATGATAAGTGATCAGGTACAATTTTTGAAGTTGTCTGAGAGATGTGAGTGTTTAGCTGTTTTCAGTTTTATTTTCAGAGGTCTTTAAGGTAGCCTTAAAAAATGTGTTAGTTCTACTAATGTAGAAATACGCATTACTTGAGTGCACACTACCATTGAAATTGAAGGTAAAATATCATAGATTATTCATACGTGATTTCTAATATATATTATAAACAAGGCCATACTCAGGCAGGCAATTTTATACACAAATGCTGTGAAAAAAATTAAGGGGAAAAATTAGTACTTGTCACTGCCCGTATTTTTAAAACAATCAAAACCGTAATTCTGGGACTTGATTTACCTTTTATTTTTTTATGTCCAAATATGGATATTTATCTATATTTGCTCTTTTCTAGGGACTATTGATCAGTTGATTCTGCATGTAATTTATTACTTCTGAATTTGGCCACTAAATAGACTCCAAATACTTTGAGTGCACAAACCCTTTCATATTCCTTTATGTCAGGTGGTGACCAGGGTGAATTAGCGGCCCCATAACTATCTTTTTCTTTCCTTTTTTATTTTTTTTAAATTTTATTTTACAGCATTGCACCTTGCTGTTTCATCTCAAGTCAGCAATATTAAAAATATTGAATACAATTACCCATATACTTCTTATACGTGAAATTAAATGTACACTTAAGTACACACACACTTGATGGTGAGATTTCACTGGAGGGGCTGAGAGTTTCAAAAGTTGGCAAAGCTTTTAGGACATGGTGTTGCCTCCTGCCTACTGCTGACTCACTCCTTCCTGGAATAATGTAACTGTGGACACTTAGTAATACCTATAGTGATGCCATTGGTGACATGCTGTACGGTCCTTGGACTGTAACAGCAACAGAACAGTGGTCCAGAGCGATGGTCTATAGTGGTACAAAGGTGTTGAGAATTGGTGCAGAAGTATTGTTGTTATACTGGAACAGGCTGCCCAGGGAGGTGGTTGATTCACCTTCCCTGGAGGTGTTTAAGGCATGGGTGGACTAGATGCTGAGGGACATGGGTTAGTGTTTGATAGGAATGGTTGGACTCGATGATCTGGTGGGTCTCTTCCAACCTGGTTGTTCTATGATTCTGATTCTTTATTTGGGCTGGTACTGCTAACTCAGACAGACACCTTTGGGCCAGACCACTGGCTCTTGGATGGGTGACAGCTGCCATGAGAAGGGACACTATTTTGGTTCTTGAGTTGTTTTCAATCCATCCTCTTTTGGAGACAGCTATATGCTAATTTTTTTAAATCAAGACTGTTTCTACCAGTGGTGGTGAAGAGAAAGGCATTGACCAGAGTTGCTCTGTGTTTTGAAAAAGAAACTTAACTTATTGTCACAGACTTATATTACCAAGGTAAAGATGAGTCTGGCAAATCCAGATAAATCTATTCAATCCTAACCAGATTTTCAGTTCAGTCTACAGGGATATAGACTGTCAAATGCAATGGATCAGGCCTGTCACTTTTTCCATCAAAACCAAAAATAAAAGCTATTTCCCCCACCCCATCTTTAGTTTTAAGCTGTTCTTCATAGTGTCAAGAAAAGTCAAGAAGTGAAGGTTTTACCATAATACATTTGAGATGGTAATTGATTCAGTGATCTACATACTTGAGTTTTGCCATATAACAAAATAAAATCTAAGGAGCTTCTTAAAATTAGTATTTCTCGAAAGGATAAAAGTTTGTAATTAAAAACCAATTGGTATTGCAATGAGATTAAATTGAGAGTCCAAAATGTAAAAGTTTCAAATAGGTTTTTTAGACAGTCCAGTCATGACAAAATAAGAGGCAGTTATTAACATGGTCTCAATTTACAACAGCAGACCTTTGGTGGCCAGAAGGTAACGAAACCATTTAAGGTCCAACAATTTATTTGCAATCAATATTGAAGTCTAATACTTTCTCTGAAGCTTTCTGGTGGAATAATGTATAGATGTGAATATAAATATATTAACAGGTTGTTTTCACTTTTCCAGTAGGCCATGAATACTGGCTATGGTAGGTGTCATACCTACTATTAGATGTAGTGTTTTCTGCTGGTCTGTTATTCTCAGTTCTCCAGACACATTAGTATCTTAATGTCTCTCAGGAAATCAAATATAATCTCATAGATTTCGTCCTTTATTCTTGTCAATAGAAGAATTTACTGTGTTATTTCAGACAGTACCTTTTATTTTACATGTTTAGGGAAAAATCTTGCTTATGGAAATAATATTTCAGCAATGCATGATTCTTATAACTAATTTTGCTTACAGGTTGTTAAATGAGAGACATTTCTTATTCATTTCTAAGAGAGAGATTTGGAGGGAAATTATTATATTTTTTGAAAGAAAATGTAGTTTTAACTTATTTGGATTTGAGGTATTTTCTTTTCACTCTCTTTCCAATATCAAAATGAAAAGGGCAGGAAAAAGACCACCATGGAGGGAAAAAAGGACTAGAGGAAGAAAACCCTGATTACGTTAAAAGGTGGATTTTTTTTTTTTTGAGAACTCTCTGTATACTCAACTTAGAAAATATGAGGTAATAAGTTCAGATTCTTTATGAAAAACAGAGTAAGTTTGTTGTTGTGATAGCAACAGCATTCTTGCTTATTTTTGCTTTGGACTAGTACATCAGCAGATCTTTTTGACTGGTCCAAGCTGCAGTATAAACACAGATAATTTGAATGAATGGGTCATTGCAGCTATTTATGTCACAGTTCTTTCTTGTTGTAAAGTAATGGAGTTATTTACATCTGTTATAGCTCTTTGTGTCCTCGATAGCTTTGGCTGAGAACTTTGGATTTGCAGACAAAAGGTGGTCCAAAACCACCGAACACCTAGGTCTTTCATCTCCCTGTCTTCTTTAAATAAGTAGTGGAACTAGCAACCCTAAGGTAGTTTCCACAGAGAATAACAGCAGGTAGTCAGAAAATGCAGGTTGTCTTATTATTACATTCAAATTCAGCTAAGTCCTGTTTAATAATTGCTATAATGTTGAATATTTCATCATAAAAATACCCACCCCCAACGGCCTATTAACACGTATACACAAACATAACTATGCATGAGGTTAAAAGTTATTGAAAATTGGATATCTGCAGAAAACTAGTACAGAAGAAGGTGTTGAGCTTTAATTTCGTACCTAATATTTGGGAGTCTTCATATTTGATGAACTCGCATTAGGTTTTGAAATGTAACAGATCTCCCAAAATTAAATTATACTCTCATAATTAACATTCTAGCAAGGAGCAAAAGCAACTACAATAGTTCATTTTCAGTATTTCATCACGAGAGATGATTTTTCTTCATTGAATTTTTATCTAAGCTAAGAAGCTTTATTTTTTTAACTGACTCTGTACTCTGGTTTTACTGTGCAGATAAAGGAGTTTGGTTTGCGCAGGGAGGAAAAGAATTATTCTTTTTATTTTAGAGGTAATTTTAAAATATGGATTGTATATTAATATAGTCTATTCATTCTAAATGACACACAAAGCATGCTTATCTTGACTTAGCTTTTAAATGGTAGAACATTGTGTGCATACTTTCTTCAATGTCATAATATTAGTAGTGTACTGTACCCATTTTCTTTACATCATCAGATGTATTTTCATTCCCTCCCTTAATTCACTGTGTTATGTTAAATAGTTCTTTTATGTACTCTTTCTCAGTTTTAAAAGTTTATACGGTCAGATTCTAGACTATTTTAATTTATTTCTCATGAGCTAAATATGGATTGGACCTGAAAGCATGTGAACTTAAAATTGCTAAAAGTTTGGACTAAAAATTTTGTTTTATATCAAAGTAGGTAAGGACTGATTCAAAGCAGTTGAGACACACTTCAAAATAGATTAAAGGAAAATTAGTTCTGTCTGAAATGAAAACGAGTACAAGGGTGTGGCAGAGGTTTGCAAAACATACAGATTTCAGTATTTTTTTAATATAGTAGTATGTAGTATACGTAGATCTGTAGGTAATTCATTGAATGCTATTAAAAATCCCCAAGATTTTCATCATGCTATTTACCAATCTAATTAAAATCAAACTGTAGTGGGATATCTCAGGATTCTGCAGAAATGCCAAAAATACAATCAAAACTGTGAGGGAAATTAAGAACAGCCATTGTGCGTTTCTCTTACCACAGAAATGATGTACTGTACATGATCACTAGTCAACAGACTAATAAACTTCACACACATCCTTATTAACCCTGGAGTTATATTAGAATGTGTAATATAACTTGAGATGCATGGGGCATGTTTATATTGCACTCGCTCATACCTTTTAATAAGAAGAAACTTCCTAGCTATCCATTTTTATTTGTTATCAAAGTGGTAAGACTACTGAATTAATGGAGGTTAATAAAAAATCCCTAATGCCTTAGTCAAACTTTCCCCATCCTGAAGATGAAGAATTAATTTAAGTTGTTTGCTATAGATACAGATAAACTTCATAAAGGGCACATTTTCATATTCCTACCTATGAATAAATTATTTTAAAGAGAACAAATGATTTAGACTGTTATCTCTGCTGGGCATTTGGGATCATGTGGGGCATAATGAGCTCTTTCTCATGCAAACTGTACGCCGAGGCATCACAGGGAGGAGAAGCAGCAAGAATTTAGGACTCAATTTCTTATGTGCTGAAAATGTCATGCTGTTGCTCAGAGTGCTCCTGTGTCCACATGTGAGATTCATTAAACCATGTTACAATGAGTTTAGGACCAGTGTTAAAAATTCTTTTTTACGTCATACCTTTAATTTCCTGTTGGTACCTTTTTATCAATAAGGTTGAATGCTTGTTGACTAGATGGACAGGTTTTCTTAGATAAATGGTTACTTAAAATTAATCTAATCTAACATACTATATGAAAACATTCAAACTTCAGTGTGTGTGAATAGTAGTTCTGGGTTGCAGTGTAGTCCCTTCCCAACAGCAACGAGAGAGCTTTGTGATCGAGCCTCATACTTTTGTAATGAAGTACATAACAATCTCCCATATCAGACCAGAATACAGAAAAATGTAGCCTGATTTTCATGTTTACCTGTTGACAGACACAAATTATTAAGAGGAAAAAAAAAGAAGAGAGTGCATAAAAATGATCTTTTTCCTTTGTACTGTCCTTCTCTCTTTCTTTCTAGTCTCTTGCCTCTCACCTGCCATGTGATGGCAAAGAGTGGTTCAGGGACATCCCTGGGCAGAAGTTACACCTGAGCTAGCCCCTCAAATGGCCACCAGGGCACCTCTCTGCATGGACATCTCTCCTATACCCCTTGTTAACTTAAATCCCTCCAAAACCATGTAGCAGTGGGCTTCTGCAGGCGTGCATTGAGAGAAAACACATTGCCTTTTGGCTTTGTTAAGAACAATTTCAAGCATGTTTTCTACTTCATACACTGAGGGGTGCAGGGAAGTGTTGGATTTTGCTCTCAGGTGGAGGGGGCCATTTATCTCCGGTATCATTCCCTACCTTCACTCACCAGGCAACCTGTCCAACTGAGAGGAGCACTATGATGGTGACCATCTTAAGCAGCTTCCGTATGAGGCTGGCTCGCTCTCTCTTGGTGTCACTCCTCACTGGTCCTAGGAAGCATGACTGCGGCCACCAGCCACCCACACAGACGTGGGAGTGCTGGGTTGCACTGTGGGTTCCTGCATTTCCTTCTGTGCATCTATGGATGGGCTTCTACCCAGTAAGTGAGAATCTAAGTGTCATTGCAGTTAATTAAATGAGAGATAACCTGCCTCACAAGGGAGCAATGAGTCTGTTCACTTAGCTCTGTCAGGGCCTATGGATGAAGAGTATTTTCCTGCAAACCCCAATACGGAAGAAGTACTTCATTCGTAGGGCCTATGTCTGGTAAACTTTTTACTGGCTTGAAAAGAGAGTTAGTGATAAATACGTGAAAACTTATTTATCATAGCAGTAATCTTACCAATATTTTAGTTCAGTTCTTCTGCATTATGTTCATACTCAAAACCCAATTTCTTGTGTTCTGTTTTCCCTTTTCTACAACTATATCCCAGCTCCAAAATTCTTCCTCTGTCTCACATCTAAGCAGAAACCATTTAAAAGGAAGCTCTTAGCAGCATATCTGTATACTGTTGACTAGAGTCATGGAGCTTGGGAGGCATATTATTCTTCCTATAGCTGAATTTAAGTTTAAGCTGAATGCAGATGCCTAACAATTTGAGTCCAAAAGTCTGGGAGAGCTTCAGAAATGTCATCAAGATGAATGCCAACACAGAACAATTTATTTTATTGCATCTGTTCTGAGCAGAGATGTATTTTCTGTGCACACCATCATTTTGATGAAGATGCATCTGAACAACCGTAGTATGGGCTGTTGAGTGAGAGAGGACTCACTGCAGGGCTTGGAGCTTTGCATGTCTGACTCCGTAAAAAAAAAAAAATCACATGCTGACTGGAGCTGAAGTGATCCTGTATGGAGTGCAGTTCTTTACCTGTTCATACTCCTGGATGTTTCTGCTTCACTTTAGGGTAATGGAGTTGGCTAAATCAGCAACAGGAAAAACTGTGGGTGTCATTTAGTTCAGCACAAAATGCTCCAAAATTACATGGGTAAGAAATGTCCCCTTTAGTTACAAAAAGGTAAGTTACTCACTGGCAGCAACTTATCGTTGAGCTTGATCTAAGTAAATTTTGCTCCTGTTAATTTTCTTTACTCGGAAAAGACAAAGGTGATACTAGCATTTAAATTAAAAAAAATGGAGTTTATGATTCATTATTATTTATTGATCTATGGATCCATTTAAAGCTGCTCATTTCTTTTTCCTCATTTTGTCTCTATTTTTCTGAACCAGCTTTTCTCTTATTCCATAGTGCTTGTGCTTTCAACATAGACATTAACCTCAAACGCAGAGCTTGTCAAAAACACTTTCCAAAGTGGAAATAACTTTGTCATTTCATTGGAAATCGAGGAACTGTGCTCTGAAACATTTCTTCCTTTAATCTCCAAGGTTATCATCACCTTTCATCCTTAGGTATCCATTTAATTTCTGGCTAGAATCTTCAATGATGTGCTCCTGACATGAAATTAACTTTCTATTGCCTGGCTCAGTGTTGAGTTCAGGCAGCATTCACAGTCTGTTCACCCAAACTTTGTATAGTATCTAATTTATAGCTTATGTAGACTTTCAGAAAAGGTGATAAAAATGAAAATAAAAAGCACCTTCAAGCAAAGAGATTATAACATTACATGACAATTATCATATTACCATTAGAAGAATCATTACCACCTCTGCTTTTCTGCAAAATAGGAAATGTGATTCTTTGTTGTTGTTGTTCTGATCTACTCCCCTGTAAAGAGCACTCTATTTTGAAAAGATTTTAGTCAGTTTCTGTTGCAGAGGCTAATGTTTCTTGGTCAAAACATAAGGATGCACCTGTTCCATGTTTGGACTTAAATATGAAGCTCAGCTTGATGTATTGCTTTAAACATGATAAGAAAATTAAAATACAGAAATCTTGAGGTACAAAAAAAGCTGTAGAATGAAATTTTTAAGCATAAAAACATATGTAGTTAAGTTATCGCTAAAGCTACGTAAACTTGAAAAACAGAAAATACACATCAGACATATCTTTGCAAATCTATATGATGCTGTAAATAAGACTCTATCCCACACATTTGGCTATAATTCCCCTGTACAGAATGTGATGATTACACGTTAAATTATATAAAAGGTTATATCAGCTTACATAATCACCTACACCACAAAACAATTCTACACCACAAAATACATTTCAAAGCCCTTTTCTTGAACAATGTAGATTAGAGGATCAGGGCTGCTCAGTGAGTCCCAGTCACCCTGTGCAGCACATTCCACATCAAAACCAGGTTGGGGGAGTCTTGTGTGGGCTTTTTTCTTTTTAGTTTTGCTTTGAACACTTGAGGTGAAAACCTGGTCCTTTTGAAGTCATCATCAGGAGTTAATCCAGCATGAAAATTGAGTCTATGAAGATTGGATCCCAACAGACTAGGGATTTGTGTCTCCCTCACAAGCCAGATTTCTTCAGCTTTTGTAGATCAGGTATATATAACATTTTTCTATTGTTCCCACTTTCTTTTCTATCAGGTGTTTTTTTTAATTTAAAATATGATAGCTTGAGAGTATCTCCTCAAAATATTTTCAAAAACTTTATTCTTGCCACAAACATGGATATGGCTAACAGTACTTCCTAAAAGCCATCCTTAAGGCCTGATGATGATACAGTTTCTGGGTTATGCTTAATAGGACCCCTAAACTCATACTAGTGATTCCAAGGAGTGTTTGCCAGGTGAGTTGGTCTGACAGAATGTAGATCAAAATGTCTGATGCCTCCTGGTCGGGTGGAATATCTCTCACGGTCTACAAATATTTCTACAAATTATTTGAGTAATTTGCCCAATTTTTCAGTGCCTGTAGTAAGAAGAGGACATGAACCCTTTATGATATTGGCTTAAAAGGACTTAAAAGTCTTTTTTTCTTTTCTTTTTTTTCTCCAGGAAGTGTCTACATTTAATTGTTACATGTTTTCTTTGATATGTTTTCTTAATGTGATCCAGCACATTTGCAAACTACATGGAAAAAAAATAACATGTTTTGCTGTTTATGGTAGCTGGTTTTCTTGTCTTAACACAATGACTAATGATTTCTAGAGAAAACTTAATCTTACACCCAAAGCAAGTATGTTTTAAAGGGATAGTTATACAAAGAGAACATCAAATTTATCACAAGCTCCTAATTATGCTGAACAACACAATGTTATTAGACTGCTTTTGTCAGCATGAGTTTGCTTGTTATTATAAAGTTTTAATGTAATACCAGCTTGGTGAATGATTATCTGGTACTTTCATTGTTCAAAGTGTGCTATCCCCAAACAGAAACATTTCATTTAGATTCCTGCTTACAAGATACAGTTAGATAACTAGACAGCCAAGCATAAATGCATGTTATAATGTTGTGGTAACCAGGAGAGAATGGCCTAGGGTTTACTCTTTGTAGTGTATGAAACAAGTTGGAGCAAACCAATAGCTTCTTTTCAAAAAAAGGGCAAATTAAACTACGATTCCAATTGTGCTTTCGGGGTGGTAGGTTTTAAATATCACAGAAGCAGAAGGTAATGGTAGATTATAAAGCCTGGGATCTGGTTTTGGATTTATCCTTTGCTGATAGTAATCACAGGTAACATGCAGCTCAGAGAATATTATGCATAAGAAGGGAAAGAACTAGTTCATCCACTGTGGAAGTGTTTGTTCTTCAGGAGTAATGTAAGGGGAAAAAAATGCTGGTTTGTGGGGTATTTTTTCCTTTTCCTCCTTAGCCGGCAAACAGGTTGTCCCTGTTTCTGAAGCTGTGGTGAAAAGGCATAGCAGCACAAACACAGAATATCTATCTTTGACTGGAGAATCTGTCATATCATGAGAATTTTTTTTTTTTCAATGAAAAATACCTCTAACTCTTAAAATGCGTATAGTTGTAGAAATAGGCCCACAAGACAAAAGTTTAGACTTAAAGTGACGAGAAATTTGCCAGGAAGCACACACAAATCTTTTTTTTTTCTGAAGATGCACTTGATGTTGTCAGCCTTGACACAAGCTCTCTTCCTTTCTAATTTTTACCATGTGTTTGTTAATTATTATAGTGAATATTAACTTAGTGTGTTCATTGTCTTCCCTTGTGGTTTATTTTTTCTTACTGCAATTTCATGTGATTAATGCTGTTTCAGTTCTATTATGATGCCAGGTACTTATTAGCTGTCCATATATAAAATGAATCAGTCAATTTATTTTCACAGAATCACCCGGTTGGAAGAGACCCACTGGATCATCAAGTCCAACCATCCCTATCAAATACTAATCCATACCCCTCAGCAACTCGTCCACCCATCCCTTAAACCCCTCCAGGGAAGGTGGCTCAACCCCCTCCCTGGAACCCTGGAACTCTACCTAGAACCTAACCTAGAACCCTAGAATCTCACCTAGAACACTAGAACCTTGCCTAGAACCCAACCTGGAACATTACCTAGAACCCTGGAACCCTACCTAGAACCTTACCTAGAACACTAGAACCTTACCCAGAACCTTACCTGGAACCATTGGGTTGGAAGAGACCCATTGGATCATTGAGTCCAACCATTCCCACCCGTGCCTTTAAACACCTCCAGGGAAGGTGAATCAACCACCTTCCTGGGTAGCCTGTTCCAGTGCCCAATGACCCTTTCTGTGAAATTTTTTTTCCTAATGTCCAGCCCAAACTTCCCCTGGTGGAGCTTGAGATTTCTTTAATGGGAAACCATTTCTTGCATGTGTAAGCATACTTCTGCCTCTTCTTCTAAGTGTCCAGCTGCCTGCTGGACAACATTTACCCAAAAAATGAAATGTCATTCAGCAAAGAGATTACTGGAAATCAGGCACCTCTACCTCCTCCGTGTGTCCTTGCTGTTTCCCCCCCAAAGCAAGCAGTCATGGGATGATCAGCTGGATTTTATTTACTAGTGAAAATATATTTCTTCATGAGAGATAGTATCAACAGTGACAACATGGCTAGGAAATTTTCTTTTCTCTGCACAGAACCCCATTTTTTATGTTGTGCAAAGCATGCATATAAAAAGGATTCCTGTATGTTTATAAGCCTACATTATATAATATTATAATTTTCCAATACTACAAGCTGGATAAAATTCCAAATACGAGTATATCATCAAAAATCAAAAGAAAACAACCTTCCTTTCACAGAATTTAGTACAAGGCTTCTTATGAATTAATCTTGCATTTGTTCATAGGAAAAAAATTGCCCCACCTGCCTGCTCCCTCCCATCTGCCCCCAACCAAACTAACAAGGCTTCTTTGCATGAACTAGAAACTAGGATTACTGCAAATGTAGCTGACTTCCTGTATGTCATATTTTCTTTGATAAAAATTATATCTTGGTTTTGGCAATATAACAAAAAGCATGACAGAAAATGTTTCTCCTTCTCTTGCTAAGAATTTGTTTGAATATAATATTACTTATGATAAAGATTTTAGGACTTTCAGGGTAATTATTATTTATTCTATGATTCTATTGGTTGGACTCGATGATCCAATGGGTCTCTTCCAACGTGGTTATTCTATGATAGTAAAGCCAGAAAAGCTTGGAAAACCAGTTATTTTTAGAGTGATAGAAACAACCATTGAAAAACAATCCACGTTCCTCCAAACATTTTACAAACTTATTATAGTCTAAATTTATTATGGTGAATTTTCATTTTATAACGACCACACAGGCTATATTTGCTTACTACTTGACTTTTATTTGCTTCATCATATATGTTACTTCAGCAGATTTGTTTTCATTTCTTATTATCTTGTACAAAATAGTGCTTGAAGTGATTAGAATGATGAAATATTCTCCAATTAATTTTCAAACTCCAGTACCAGCCTATTTAGTAAAAATATTTTCATGCCTTCACAAAACTTATTTTTTGGGGAATTTTGAGCACTAATAAATAAAGAGTTAAATGGGCAATTTAAGAGATGGCTGGTATCTATAATAATTCAGTAATGTGAGTAGCCACTACAACATCATCACAGAAAGGAGGAACATGCAGTAGCATGTATGTATTTCTTGTCTTTCAGGTCACAGATGCATCTGCTTTTCCCCTTTGCTTTGTTGGCATATAAATGAGGGACATGGTTTAGTGTTTCATAGGAATGGTTGGACTCAATGATCCAGTGGGTCTCTTCCAACCTGGTGATTCTATGATTCTAAATGTTTTTATGATTCTTTTTTTTCTCTTGTCCGCCACTTATTCTTTACTCAAGTGACCAGTTTGAATAGAAGAGCCAGGGGACAAATACATGTGGCCACCAGAGGAAATTTAGAAAAATGTTGAGGGAGTAGTGTAGGTGTACTAGCAAATTCCTACTAAATGCTCATCAATCTGCTGTCTCTTTTCTGTCCCTAGCCCTAAGCATCCTAAAGATTTTTCTTCACAGGGCTATTGGAAAGCTGCATAGACCCTTTCTTAGCAGGAAAACAGCACAAAGTTAGCTTATTTGCTCTTCTTCCTTACCTTTGTTGCCTTTTTGCATGTTTAATTAAAGAGATCATTGAAGTAAAATGAAGTGATAAGTCCCATCTAGGCTTTCCAAATGGTTAAAACCTTGATAAGTCCCTGTCCCTCTCTTTTCTTTAAATCACTGATTTTATGAGTGGCCATGAGAGCTGAGGTGTCGAAGGGACATGGAAAAAATGTGCATCTTTTTCGCAGACCTTAGGGGCCTATCTGAAAACAGTAAACTTTAGTCCATGCTCTTTTACATCAACAAAAATGTTAATGGTAAAGGAAAGATCATTAAAGTGGAAGAAATAAAAATGATAAATAAAATACCAGAAGACCAAATATCTTAAAAATTAAGTAGAAAAGATAGTGGAAGGCAAGGAGAGAGAAAGAGACAGTAACTTTTTCAAGTGAGGGCACCTTCTTCAAACTAAATGTTCCTATTGCTGCTGTCATACTTTGTACAAGGAAACGAAGAACAACAAAATATCCTCCTCAGAAGTGCTCCAATTTTGTTTTATTACTTTTAAAACACTTTCTGATTTATTTTTCCTAATTGTAACTGCGTATGAGGAACACTTTCCAGCCAAGGATCTTGAGATACTTAAAACAGAGATTATTTTTTTTCCTTTGTATACAGGGGCAACCTGAAAAGCAGGAAAGTAACGATACTCTCCTAAAATGACCTGCAGTGTCAGAATCCAAAAGGCAATCATACCACATCATCTGGGAAACATATATTTCTATTGAAAAAACATAGAGAAATTGTATTAGAAGGTGGCCAGTTTTCATGTCTTTCATAAAAAATGATGTGGCCACAATACAGAAAATCAAAGACTTTTTTAAGGTGAGTCCTTGAACGTAACCCTCTTTTCTTTCTGATTTTTTATGGAATCCAATTCAGTGGAATCTCACTGCCAGAGCATGAGCCCTTGCTGTGATAAGGACATTTGAAGACCCCTTCCAGCAGTGGTGCTGGTTCTAAAGGTTCAAGTCATTGGCTTATTGTTATTTGAAAGTAATTTTGTATTTAATAGATTAAGTTCAGAAAACCCTGACTGCTATGAAAAATTAAAATTAAGGGGTTTTTTTTGGTTTTTTTTGTTTTTTTTTTTTTTGACTGGTTTGAGGCTGCCAAAATATTTGGCGTGTATGACAGTTTTAAATTTTTGTTTGATGTGTCTTTGGCAGGTGATAGGCAATAGTAATGGTTGACTTGGGTCCAGCAGAACTTAAAAATCGGATAATTGATTTGCTTCAATAATAATAAAAAATGATTGCCTTTAAAAAAAAATCCTAAGCAATCAGGAAGTCCCCTTTTTCGTGATGGATTAATGTTCCCCAAAATGTTGTGTGACCAGGGCTGTCAATGCGGAATTTGAATACTCTAATTATAGATGTAAAGAAGGATGTCTGAAAACTGAGGGATAATGTTTCAGAAGTTCTCTATCCATGTTACAGAGGACCAGACAGCATTTGCCAGAGCAAATGGACCTATATTAAGCCAGAATAGGTAAATATTAATACACCAGCTACATAAAGATTGCTCTTTTTTTTTTTTTCTTTGACACTTCAGGCAATGGAGTTGTTTTCTGAAACAGAATATAACAGTAAAATAGTTGAAATTGCTTTAAAAAAGTAACTAATTGTCAATTTTTTCTTTAATTACAATTATAAGTAAAACAGAATCAGATTTAACTGTTAGTTTGACTAGATCTAATAGCAGGTGTACAGTGTATGCAGCCAGCTAACAAGAAAAATCAGAAGCAGCTTAGAGTGGAAGCTTTCAAGAAAGGAAAACCAGAAAAAAAATTGCTCTGTTTTTTTGGTTCTGATGGGGTTTGGTTAAAACTCAAGCGTATTAGTTAAGTGGCTGCTTGATAATGCATAATTTATGAAGGGTAAAAGAGCTATCTGTCTTGTCATTAATCAGGTTCAGGTTTCAAGGCTCTACCCATACAACCAATAATCCTGCATAGTCCCATTTCAACTTTGTTCTGTAGAAATTTACTGCTTCGTCTCCTGGTCAAAGAAAGGCTGGAGTTTCCTGAGGCACACGTTTCAGCCATACAGGTCAGCCCCTCTGCATTTCAGGGTGTATAAGCCTATAGACTAAGGGAAGAAGCATTTCTCAGGGGACACCAAGGAAAGAAGAAGAGAAAGGAAGGAGAATGATAAGATCAGGACCATCTGAGACAGTTTTTTTGGGACATAACCTAATGGCCTAGCCTGACTCACTCTCTTTTGGTAATACAATATCTTCATTTGAATTAAAAAGAAGGAAATTTTAGAAAGACACTCTCATGGACCTGGAAAGCTTTTCAATTGGCTCAGCTGCTCCCTGTGGTTACTTCTTTAGGTTTGTCAGCGGGATGAGGAAAGCCACGTCCCATTCAAAGCTTATGTGATGTCCTGAGGTGACCTGCGCAGGTCTCACTTAAATGAGTTGGAGCTGGATACCTCTTTGCATATCTTATGATTACCTCCTACTGAGAAAGTGGTTTGGATAAATCCCGGCCTATAGTCAGAAAGATTTGATCTTTGTTCTGGGTCAATAGAGAATCCACAACATTAACACATTTTGTACAGTAGTTAGATGAGCATAATAACGACTCTATTTTTTGTAATATCTTCTAGTCTGGTATTTGTTCCAGAAAGAAAAAAAAAAGGGGATCAGGTTATCATCCTATGTGATTTTTCTCTTTATTTCCCCTTTTATTCCTCCACACTTCTTTGAGGGTGTTATGTATTTAATCTTAGGACCAATAGAAATCTCTTTTATTACTGAATTAGGTCTAGTAATTTCAGAATTGACTTTAAGTAGTACCACCTATTAACAAAGCAACATATATAATACACTTAGTGCCACTGCAGTCAGCGGAAGAGCTCCCAGTGGGTCCTTGATAAGTTCTGTGTTTATCTTTTTGTCCTGAAATTAAGTCCCTGAAAACTCTAAAATCAGTCTACTGAACCTAAGCAGGTAAGCAAGTGTGTTTCATTCCCTTCTGTATAATTAGTTTACAGATGTGCAGATATGAAAACACCGTGGGTATACAACGCAGACAGTAAAATTTCACAAAGTTATTGGTGCATGAAAGTTGTGCTTATGTGAAAGAGTATAAATAGTGATACGAAGCCACCAAATAATGCAAAATTCCCTAGTGACTTGTTCCTTACTGACTAGATATTCATTGACCTATTTCAAGGCTGAAACTTGTTCATTGCAGACGTGAAGTGTTGCAATATTTATAAAATACTTAAAAATGTGTCAATATCCTTTACCTTGGAATATGTACTACACTTCTAGCAGCCTCTTATGTGAAATTATTTAATTCTTGAATTGGTGGCTTTTATTATCTTTATGAGTTATTTCTACAAGTGGATTATTCTTAAGTGGACTGGCCTATTTTTTTGTTTTAATATTGAGCATAAAAGTTAAGCAGGAGTATTTTGTATGTGCCTAAAGATCTTCCTCATATTTCTCAATGTACAAACAGAAATGGTTTCTTGTAGCACCAGACATTTGGCTATTATCCATCTAAGGTGCAAGCTACTGTATGTTGGGTTTGGTACAGAGTTCAAATCCTCTAAAGCCCAGACAAGGCTGATGGTAATTTCAATAACTGTATACAGAAACTTTGAATATTCTTAGGTATTTAGCCAAACACAGTGCACTAAACCATTAAATAATCCCAGAAGTGTTTTATTAAAGTGCAGAAGTTTATCAAGCCTAATCTGCCATTATGTTTTCCCTCTTCTATTTTCCAAGAAACATCTTGTGTTATAAACATATCACGTTTACAAAAATCTTTGGGGAGAAACACAGCTATTTATATAGGAAAAACTACACCTATTATGTGTTTCATGTTCAATTCAAAATGAACAGTACTATTCCCAGCATTTGATAGCATCAGCAATCTCAACAAGTGTTTTAATGAGAACAACTTCCAATTTTCAATTGCACCAGAAGATGGCAATAGTAATTTCTAGTAATCAATAGCAATAATAATTTCACCGAAGTCAGTGTCAGTTCATAAGGAAGGGAGCTTGCAAGATGGTTTCATGGTTTTTATGGTATCTTGCATTTCTACTTTTCAGGTTCAATCTAAATTTGAGATACATAGAGTTAACAGTATGGGTTATGTTAAATATATATTCAAGATAATTTGGATTTATTCTGTTTTTAAAAGGACAGTGAAATAGAGTATCTGGGAATTGGACTACTAAAATCAATATTAGCTTCAGATATACTCTGCTTCCATCAGTGATATGTCAACTGTATCTCTTTACTTTTATTTTATTCTTCCTCATTTTGAGGAAAGTCATAAAACCAAAGTCTACTTTAAGGCAAATGTGAAAATCCACCTGACATACTGCAGTTATTAGAACATTTAAAACCACAGCAAATTTCAACCATTTTACCAGTCCATCAAAGAGCTTGTGAAAGAATGTCTTGACATTTCTAAATTTGTTTATAAATTCAATTGCATTTGCTTGATTTCCTATGTAGCCCTTGCTTGTGCTTAGCAGCCTGTAACATGTTCTGTAATGACTTACAATCCTGATGCACAGAGAGTAAGTTTTTCACTCCCCTAAGATATCATTAGTGGGATTGCTGCTGGCTTGCTAAACACTGGCCTCACTCAAATCTTTGGGTTTGCTGGTAATTTCTTAATCTGGCATGCTGAGCAATTCTAAAGTGCTGAGCACATCTTTTAACAGTATATGAATATTAACTTAATCAAAACCATAACTCAGTGTGTCTTTCAGCATTCAAAATTGTTTGGCAGCAATATTAGGTTAAATTATTTCATCCCCACCGTTTCTTCTTGCCCAAAGCAATTCTGTGAAGTGAACCGGGATACATATATTCTCATTTTAAAGAAAAAAAAAATCATATACTCTTTGACAGCTGGATCCATGATCTTCCCTAGTTCAGACCTCACAGAGGTTGCATCTCATGTGCTGGAGCAAGAGCTGTACAGCATAACATTTAACACCCAGATAACGTAAACAGACATGAGAGATCTGTTTCTGCAGCCTTGTGGCTCCATCTGCATTGAGGTAGCTTGTGCTGAGCTTCATCACCTGTATTCTTCCTCCTGCACAGAGGAGGATGTTGCCTCTTTGCAACCGTTTGGAACACAGAGGGTCATTGGGCATTGGAGCAGGCTGCCCAGGGAGGTGGTTGATTCACCTTCCCTGGAGGTGTTTAAGGCACGGGTGGATGAGGTATTGAGGGACTTGGTTTAGTGTTTGATAGGAATGGTTGGACTAGATGATCCGATGGGTCCCTTCCAACCTGGTTGTTCTGTGATTCTGTGAACCACAAGTCCAAAAAGGTATTTCAGCAGATGAATCATGTCTACATGAAGGCATCTAATTCAAGCCTCCATTCTTAATTTCTGTTATGGAACTTGTCTGTAATTGGATAAAGTTTGTGAAGTTGAGTCACCATTACTGAGCGTATTTAAAAGACGGGTAGACAGGTGCTCAGGGACATGGTTTAGTGGCAGATAGGAATGATCTAAGGGGTTTTTTTCCAACCTAGTGAACCTATGATTCTAAGTACATGGCAGGCAGGTGCAAGATGATTTGCCTTTGCAAAAAAAAAGCTGATTGAAGTCATGTGAGCACAGGCAATGGCATGGGAAGCCCATGCTAACAAGCACAACTGAGAGGCAAGGCACACAGGCTTGAAATAGGTGCTGTATGTAGTTTCTGATCAGATAAAAGTGTGCCTAGGGCTTCTTCACATCCTCCTAGGTCTGAGGCTGCACTTGCTGGCATTCTGAGTGCATCAATACCATTGTTCAGGTAGTCAGCACGGCGAGTAGAACTTGATAACAGAAGTCAAACTACAGAAGAGGCAGGAGTACGAAGTAATGCAGAAGTCAGCCATGGCCTTTAAAATTTAATTTAAATTACTTACAGATGTTTTGGGGAAGACGTTCTTCTAAATTATTTAACTGATGCTATAGAGCACACGTTACTGAGAGGTACCGCTTTGATCTGGGTTATGTATGAGTAGCTGGTTTCTTTGCATCAACACTTCCCTGAGCACGTCTGTAAATTAAGCATTCAAATATGTATGCTCCCAGCAGACTGTAAAATAAAGATGTTTTAGAATGTACTGTATCTTTCCACAGGGACGTCACATAATCAAAGTAAAAATACAAGTGCTGACCCAACTATTTGACTTCAGAGTTGGGAAAGGAGAGAGAGAGAGAGAGAGTAGAGGTATCAGTGTCAGCAGGGGGTTCATAATCTGAATAAACTTTCGAATGGAAACAATACAGAAAAACTCTGTACCTTAAGGGCAGAACAGCTTTACTGTATAAAATATTTTATTTGGTCTGTTATGATTTTCTCTGCAGAACAAAAATATCAGTGTCTGCTGGCTAAATGGGAAACAGTTGGATCATAAAAGTATCAAATGAATCTATTTGGCAGCCACTAATAATCTACACATATTTATGTAACTGTTGTTTTTCTTTTAACATATACTGTCTGGAAAT
Organism: Coccyzus lansbergi; assembly: GCA_033558105.1. Lineage (NCBI taxonomy): Eukaryota > Metazoa > Chordata > Aves > Cuculiformes > Coccyzidae > Coccyzus > Coccyzus lansbergi. Next base: position 2,486,545 of record JAUMJK010000159.1, read on the forward strand.
ATCACCCGAGGCTTTCTTAGATGTTCTGGAAAGAATTAGTGTTCAGATCACTTCTGTAAAATGTGTTACTTAGAACAGGTTAATTTTTATTAAGTTCTTTGAAGGTATTTTTATATTCATTCCTTCATAATGATTTTTATATTAGAGGAGCTCTACTTATTCATAACTAACACAGATGGCTACACTTCCAGGAAAGCCCTAACATCTGCTTTCCAGTGGCCATCAAGCTTTAGCGAATTAGTAAGTATGGAACGCGTTGTGAATTTGTTGTGAATGCCTGAAAATGGAAATATTTAATACCTGCCTCAGAGCTTTTAGGTACCGGACAGAAAGGGGAATTTGCTCATGAATTTTGGATTGCTTAGAATCCTTATGAAAGCAATACAATCCAGCCTGCAAATTCTGAATTTCCCAACTGCTTGAAATTAAACTTTGATTTGCATTGAAGCCAACTAAAGTATTACTCATGAGAATTATGTATGTCAGTGGAGTCACAGGAAGCTTCTTCTGCAAGGTGATAGATGCATATCTTTCTTGCGTAGTTCATGTGCCCTCAGAAGAAACCAAATCTTTGCTGCAATTTATCTCTAATCTTTTTACTTAGTACTATCGTTCCCTAGCAGATAAAAAACTGTTATGTGGCTTACAGATATGATCTTGCCTTTTGTCTAGACAAAATAATAAGCCCCACACAGCAGAATCATGTTAGACACCCACTGACTTTATTAAGGTCAGTGACAGTATTGCTTTAAATTTCAGTGGAACTATTTTTTTTTTCCAGTGCAGGCTTGTTTCATTTGATTTGAAGGCTTTAAATTATTAATATATCTACTAAAAATAATTTGCGATATTTACTCTTTCAGCTATCAGATTTTCTAGCCACTTGGAGTCCTGAAATTGTTTCAGTGGTTGCAAGTAATCATGTTCGTCATTTTTATCTGATGCTTTTTCTATAACCCTTATTTTCTTTGCAAGAATTTTCTCTTTCATTACAGGCATTTACTCAAAGCTGTACATTTTATAATTAGAGAAAAATGTGCTTGAAAGGTCTAGATGGATGGGACATCTATATTAATTTTGGCATATGGGAGAGATTTAATCCTTAAAGATGAAAGCATATATGACCATGAAACTGTCACTTAATTTGAAATCGAAGTGTTATGGCAAGATGTGCACTAAAGCTTAGGCAAGTGCACTGATGAAAATTGTTTGCAATGTGATGTCAAATTCTTTAATAATACTTTTGTTTAAGTACCAAGTAGATGTTAGAAATAGCATCTCAGCATCTGATTCTTTCTAGAGTTAATAAGTATTATCCAATTCTTCTGCTCACTAGTGCTATTTTTAACAAATAACTTCCTAATTTTTATCTCCAAGACTGCCCATTCTGTTATGAGGCTCTAGGAAGAAACTTCTTATCCTTGGTGTTGATCAAGAGGATCACAGAATCATAGAATGGTTTGAGTTGGAAGGGACCCTAAAGATTATCTAGTTCCACCTCCCCTGCCATGGCCAGGGACACCTCCCACTAAAACAGGCTACTAAATGCCCCATCCAACCTGGTCTTGAACACTTTCAGGGAGGGGGCACACATGGCTTCTTGTGGACATCATGTTCCAGTGCAGCATTTGGCTTCATATATCCTCATAACATTATCATTCTCACAAAATGTATGAAGGCTTTGATGCTTTTGCATTTTTGAGTCTTCAGCTTTACGAGGACGAGGGATTTTAATTTGTAGCTTGTGAGTGAAGTTGGAGAGGTCTTCTGGGAGACTTGTTGAGCTAAAGATCAAAAAATATATTCTGTCACTTAAAACAGGGCCATATGATGCTTCTGAAAGGCAATCAGACCTGCTCTATCTGGTGCCCTCTGAAAGATAGAGAATCCCTTCAGAGCTGTGTCTCCTTAGAGAAAAAATGCATTCTCCCTGGCTCTTGCATGCTTTGTTCTGGCTTTTGTGATCTTCACTCTCTGTGTTCCCTGAAAAATAGCACTGTTTCTGTGATTTATAGATCAAAATGCATTCTCTGATGTAGCTGGAGCTTGATCCCTTAACTGCTTTGAAAACTTGAGCCAAGGCTTTCAGCTGGTATAAGAACATCAGTGGGTGCCAGTGGAATGTTTTCAGCATAAGCATCATGATCTTAATAAACCCAGAGGTGGTGAATGAGAGCAGTCACATAGGCATGTTATGAAAATTATGAAAATGGAGGATAGATGCACAAGTGCACGGATCAATGTTTCTATGCCTTCATCCAGGAGAAACATATTTCTACGAAGATATGGATTATGAAAGATGTTTTTAGAATATCTTATCATGGAAGTTATAACTTTGTATCATATTAGTAACGGGCAGAGTTTGCTGTTGGGGGAAAAAATGAGCATAGAATCATAGAACAACCAGGTTGGAAGGGACCCACCTGATCTTCTAGTCCAACCATTCCTATCAAACACTAAACCAAGTCCCTCAAGACCTCATCCACCCGTGCCTTAAACACCTCCAGGGAAGGTGACTCAACCACCTCCCTGGGCAGCCTTTTCCAATGTCCAATGACCCTTTCTGTGAAAAACTTCCTCCTAATCTCTAGCCTAAATCTCCCCTGGCGGAGCTTGAGGCCATTCCCTCTTGTCCTGTCCCCTGTCACTTGGGAGAAGAGGCCAGCTCCCTCCTCTCTACAACCTCCCTTCAGGTAGCATCTTTCTGAAGAAATTTTTTTTCCTATCTAGCATTATTTTGGTCCTTTCTCAGCTCTTTGTTAGTTGTTCTTTTCCTTCACTCACAATCTAAGAGGTCTCCTGATTTCAAGAAGGCTTAATCACGATGCATCTGAAAATGAGTGGCATATAGCAGCGTATTATTGGAATACTACTGACAGCTAAACCTATGTGTCTCATGTCATTTTCCCTGCCACAGGTCCTCAAAGAAGAGTGCAAATAATGTGCCCCATGGAACACAAGCCTTTGAAAAGGAGGAAGAGGTACCTACCATGGATCTCCAGGTGGTTTTGGAGAAACTGATGAGGTGCATGTCACTGGTTCCTGTGCTCCTGCTACGTAACTGTAAGCATTAACAGTTTGCTAGAGACTCTGTGGGACACAAAGGTGTGATCAGCCTTATTGTCACCTTTGCACTGGCAGCAACTGGCTTCCACCTATGGAGATGAGGAAGAAGAGGCAGAATAATAAATATGGGCCAGAGAGCAGACATACCAGCCACACCACTGCAGCAATTCAGAGTTACAGCACATATGTCAGGCTAGGACTAAGGAAGGTAGGTTTCTGTTGTCCTTGGACACAGGGTTTTTCTTCTATGTCTACTTAAACTGCTACAGTTCTTTGGTTTGGGCTGTACCTCCAGACATCTGAGGTTCTTTTTAAAATCTTGGCATTCTCATCTTTTATTTGTTTTGCCCAAGAACAAGAAATCAGTCCATGATGTAGGAGCAGCATCTTCACTTCCTCTTTTAAAGCTTCCGATTTCTGTTTGGCTTTTAATGGAAATTTTGCTATCCAAGACTCCCTCTAATCAACTGTAACAATGTTTCTTTGTATAAACACACCAAAACATTAATTTTATTGTAACTTGTGCAATTGTTGTTAGATTTTATTAGGAGAATCAGCCTATTTTCAGAAAAAGAACTTAATCCTTGGATTTGAATGTAAACTTGATATCCAGAAATATCTTTCATTTTTATTATATATATGTACAAAATTTATAATTCTGATACCTTAAAGTGGACTAGTATTAGCACACTTCAGCTTAATTTTCTGTTTGTGCTCCTCCCCCCCTCAAAGATAAAGTGCATCAACTGTATTTTGTAGAAGATTATCTAGCTGATCATATATTTACAGCCTTTATTAACCTGACAGGGAGGAATGGAACAGCCAGCAAATCAAGTGCAGGGCTGAAAATGTCAAAGTTGTGCAGTATAGTGCCATGATTACCAAAGTACATCAGATATTATTAAAATTTTCTTAGTTCTCTCTTATGATAAGTATAGTAATGAGAACAGAAAATATTCAAAATTATTTTCATGATGAAAATAGTAATGAGGTGAGATGATTACAATCTCAAAGTTGTCATTTCCCAGTGGACCAGGCCAGTAATATTAGTAGCTTAATTAAATCAGTAATAATCATTCCTCCTCCCTTCCCCCATCTGCTCAGAAGAGGGAAAGCTTAATGGAAAGACAAGAGGATTTCCACAATAAAAGCTGCCTTCAGGTTTGCACTCAAAGCAGTGATTAAACATTTTATTATGTACTTTTGTCTCTTGAACACCACTATTTCAGAATTCATGTTTTGAAGGCACCTTACAAATTATGGAATGGTTTCCTAAAGATGCATTAGTTTCGTTGCATGGGATAATTTTAAAATGTTATTGTTTCTATAAACATTATACCAATGTTTTATTTACCTGGAATAACAGTAGAATAGTTTTCTTGTATGTTAATACTTGAGGATGTGATTAAATTAGTATTTGGCCTTAACATCTATTTAAATTGAGGACTTATTGGTGCAGAGTAACTGAAACTTTTATAAAGTAACTGGCATCCAATTAAAAATAATATTCAACAGCACTACAGAAAACTCTAGTAATTAAAATTTTAATTAGTCAATTAGCAGCACCCATATTTGGTTACATTTCTACTGTGGAATGTCCAGTAAAACTGAGGTATCTAGTTATTTTATGCCACTGATAGCCATTAAATACAAATTAGGCCATCTCAGTGCTTTAGGCTTAGTATCAAGTGGTACCTTCTTAAACAAGAAGGACAAAGGACGCAGTGAAAATTGAGAGTTGGTCCAGCTTCTTATCAAATCTCATAAAATAGCTACAGCAAATTTGTCTGCTTTTCTTGATATTTCCTTTATTTTTCTTCCACCTCTTCTCCTCTTTCTCAGGAACAAGGGCTACAAGGGAAGCCAATTTAATTCTGTCTCTGATTTTCTGAATCCAGTGAATCTATGTTCCTTACAATTTAATTCTGTCAGCATCAGCTGATTCTTGCTAATCAATTTAATCAATTTTTTTACTAAGTTCCTCTGATTATCATAAGATTCCTAGTATAAAAATAATTTGCAAAGCCTCTTAGGTTTCTGCTAGCCATTTAAATATCCTAGTTGCTAGATAGATTTTTATATCTGAGGTGTTTTTCGCTTAAATTCAGTATATCTTAGAAGTTGGAGACAGGGTTAATAGAAACAACCTTAAAAGACTGAGGTGCTCAGTCACACTGCTGAAGTACAAGGTGGCAAAATGTACTTTATCTAATATTATATCATCATCCGATGTGGATGTTTCTAATGAGAATCTTTACCGACTTGTTCCAGTGCTATTAGATACATCAGGAAAAAATCTGGAAGGAAATAGATGGACTTATTACTGAGAAAATATATAAATGATAGTACATAACATAATGTATAAATGTACATATATAACGTATAAATGACAGTAAATAACTATGAAGATAGCTCATGTATATAGTGTGGTCTAATCTGCCCTCTAAGGTGCTTCTTTTGGAAAAAATGCTTGTTTTTTGTAATAGCCAAATGCAAGGTTGAGGACAAAGAATGTAGGGCATGCTTACAAGGCATAAGATGATATCCTGGAAACACACCACTGGAAGAGGGACCTGGGGTCACTGCCATGATAATAGTCAATGGTTGCAAATTGCCACGGTCATGCTATGGGAAGATCCGTGATCCCCTAGGAAAGGAATCAAATATCAAATAAGAGTTGGTAGGCCTACTGCAAAAATATTGAGGAACTTTCCAGCCAAAATCTTTAGAACATCAAAAATTTGATCGTGACATGTAGCTGCCAGAGCCACTGAGCATAACAGATGAGATCTCTGAGAATTTCAAACAGATGAGGAAAGGGAAGACTTCTATAAAACAAGGTCTGTCCAGCTGCGTGTTCTTGTGGGTATTCTGCTGAGGGGGATTGGAAGTTTATTGATGATGGGCAGTCATTGGCAGTGTCCAGCCTGGGGCAAACACTGCAGGGGAACCAGAGGGCCAGCGAAGGTGCACCTGTTTGCTGTGTGGAAAGTGTGGCTGCTGTGGTAGGTGGGTGACAACAGTCTGGGGTCTTGCCTGGCTTTGACTATGGTAGTCAGGGACCGTGTGCTACACCTGACACAGGAATCACATACCATGGTATCTCTTTTCCCCACTACATGCTGCATCCATACCTAAAGCTGGTGTTTCTGATACTTTCCTAGGTAATCTCAGCAATATTTCGTATTGCTGACACAGATACCTTAGCACTAGGGGCATGGTTTAGTGTTTGATAGGAATGGTTGCATTCGATGATCCAGTGGGTCTCTTCCAACCTGGTTATTCTGTGAATCTGTGATTCTACCTCTTAGCCATGTGCAAAATCCCTCATCTGCAGTGGTGCTGACCATATAGGTGTTTCGCTTCTTGTTCTGTCTTCTGCCCTGTGCAGTGATTTTTCATATCACATCCTACGATTTTCCACATCTGTACTGTTCATTGAACCAGAGACCAGGGCTGGTCACTGGACTCCTCATCTGCCTGCAGTCATAACAGGGAAAATAATAACAGTATTTTAGAAATACTGAAGTTATTCAGGCCTGAATGCCTTGTGATTTTTTCTCATTTATATAAGCTAGATGTGGGCAATGCTGTAATTTGTCCCTTTTTAATTGCTGCTAAAGAGCCTTCTCTTACAGTACATTTATTGCATCTAGAAATTTTCATCTGAGATACTACTTGCTATTTGCAAAAGCTCTACAGTAACCTGTGAATATTAGGTATAGTCTGAATCCCATTGTGAAATCCAATGTTTGGGTTGGAGCTTTACCTTCTAAATTTTTACAATTTCAGATGATCATATAAATAAATACAACAAAGGTTGAGAGACTGCATAGAACTTTAGTGAAAAAACAAGTAGAACTTTCACCTGCCTGTTAAATTTCTGTTTTCCCAGAAGAAATAATTTCTGTCAATATTTTATTATGACAGGGATGAATGGTAGAGGACGTGAAGTCTAATCTAAGCAGATGGTTATCAAAAACTGCACACAGAAACTGAGCATATAGAGAGTAAAAAGAATTTCCTTATTTTGGTTTTGTCATGTGAATAAAAAACAATAATAAGTTAAAGGTATATTATAGACAAATGAAAAATAGGAATACCTAAGTGAAGCAGAAAATGAAAAAAAGAACAAATGCAAAGTTACTGAGAAGTGGTTTTTAGATAAATTTGTGTGGTTACTATGAAGCCTTTAACAATCAATGAATGTATATAGGACTGAAAGCAGTACAACCAATGAAAAATATAAAAACATATTTATATATAGATAATCTCATTTTTGAAATAGAATCATAGAAAATTAATTTTGACATGAATAAAATAACGTCATTCATGCTGTTCCTTGGTTACTGACAAATCAAATGTGCTGCTTAGATTCAAGGACATTCTAAATAAACTTGTAAAACAGATAAGCTGCTATCAGTTTGATGTGAAAATCTAAACGTTAACTCAAACTTTTCTCTCCTCTTAGAGACTTATAGACAGTCTACACTCTGATCCGTGCTGGAAAATCATGGGTTGAAACTGTCTTTTCAAAATATTTTCTAGATAAGATACTTGGACTAATTACTGCATGTGTAATTGGGAAGTACACAAGTTAAATAGGAAATTGAACTAATGAGAAAATACGTATCTACCAGTATTTTTAAAACAGTGTTTGTGACTTGTAATCTTCACCTATGCATATGTGTAGATTTTGTATTTCAATGCTCATACATGCAAGAATAATTCCTTAGAGGATTTTTTTTGTAAACAGATTAGGGCTACTCAAGCGACCTTTGGTGTTACTGAGAATGTGTTTGTGTGTTCAGGTTAGAGTGATACTTAACCTCACACTGAAACAGAATTAATTTAAATGACTTACAGAATAGAGAGGAACTGTAACATGCATTTCAAGTTAAATAAGTGCCTTTGAACTGTGTTAAACTGAGGGTCTTCAGTGACTCACAAAATTAAATTGCTATATATTATATAAACGGTATTGTGTTTATATATAGTATACACAAAATACATATGTTGCAACAATTATGATAATTCCAGAGTATGAACACTCTCTAAAACCAGATGAAACTGATTTTTTTCTTCACAGATAAATTTTATCTCAGTTTGTATTTTGAAGAGTAGCTCCTCCCCCCCCGCCCCTCATTCTTTCTGCTTTTCTAGAACAAGGGTATTAAATCCACAGTCTGTTCCTAATTAGTATTTCAATTACTAATGCCTCCTATTCAAAAAGCAGAGAGGCTTCACTTTTCGTATAAAAGTATTCCCATTCTAAAGTCAGAGGTTAATTTGAGTACTGAAAATGTGTATGCTGCCTTGGCAGCTTAACAGGTACTTTGAGCCCTTGTAAACTAATTTATACTAGCAAGGATAAAAATTACAAGGGTTACTAATCTTCATGCTGAAATCATTAAGATAATTACCACCAACTGTTTTATTATCTAAGTATATCAAGGGAAATGTAGTTGCATCCTGAAGCAATGAGTTAAAACTGGGTAGGTATGTACCAATCTAAAAAAAAAAAAAAACTCAGCACATCCAGAATCTATATGTAACACTTTAATAAAAAATATTGTTAATTTGAGTCTTTTAAGGAAAATGAACAGATCTTAGAGTATTCTCTTTTATAGTCAGTGTTGCAAGTAGCTTTTTTCTTTCATTCTTTCCTTTCATGTTCAACACTTAAAATATTTCCTGTTCTCCCAACAGGAACATGTAAACACCTTCATGGTGTCTTATTAGGCTCCCACGTAATTCAGAAAACAAGACAAGGGTTATTCCAAAGGAATAAGTCCTTACTGCTACCACTTACACCAAGGATGTACTACCATACTTGGTGTAAAAGGTAGCCACATACTTGTGCACAGCTCTAGCAAATAGGTTTCCAATCATATTTTAATACCTTCTATACCTTTTTCCTTCCTAATAAAAACCAGAACAACCTAACCTTAACTTCCAAAAACAGTCTTCTAATTTTTAAAGTATGAGAAAAACCATAATGGATAAAATAAGGATTAATTTTGGTAATGGGATAGAAGTTTCTTTTTCTTTTTTTTTGCATTATTTCAATGTTTTCATATTAAAAATAAGCCAAGTGAGAAACCTATTAAGGAACTTTCCTTATTTCCTACTCTAAAAACTTACCTGTGTTCTATGCAATAAGTATAGGGTGCAACAAGCAGGCTAGGTGAACTGAGCATTCACGAGGAAATAAATCAGCAAAAGAGGCTGTATTTGTAAACAGTATATATTTAAGAAGTGTCTTTTGGATGTCAGACTCTTGCTTTCATGGCATACGTTCTGGACAGATGGGGATTAGAGAATAGAGTTCAGTAGTGGAAAACAAATAACAATAAAGAAAACTTTAAACTGCTTAGAATAATTGGAAAAGGGCGATTTTACTTCTGTGTTAATGCTCTGCTTGTAGAGAACAGCTTTCCAAATTGGGAGGATGTATTGCACAGATGAGTTTGGAGTGATATGTTGGACAAATGAGCAGCAAACTTATAACTGTTTTCACCAATCCAGCAAAGGGAAACTGTCACCTCTCCTTTCAGGCTCTTGTCTCGATGCTGTTAGCTCCTTAAAAATGAAAGGGAAATGATCAAAGGCAAACAAACTAACTCCACCAAAATACAAATAAAGGCAAAATTCCTGCAGGTTTTTCGTGGTTTGGGTGAGTCAAAGCCACACTTGTACATGAGACTTAAATTTCTTCTTTTCGTAGTATGCCCTCAGGTAGCTATGATTCTGATTTCTTCCTAGGGTGGTGTGTTATTGCTTTGCAACATATAGAAGATAACTGTTTAATAAGTGTGTGCCTGAATGAGATGCACAATTGTTTTAATGGCTATGGGTTGTGGCGAAAGAGAAACATATCGAGGCTACTGCTGTGCCTCTCTAACAGCAGAAACAGTCCAGTTCATCCACACACATAGCTAGAAAATGGAAGTATACACCAATAAGTTATTACAATGCAGATGTTTTCAACACTCCTCTTGTTCTAGTCAGACTTTATAATCAATTCCTTTCTCCCATACATTTTCTTTGTATCTGAAAAGAAACCTTCTTATGGGATGCCCCACTACCACATTAAAAGCTCCCTCAGCCCATGAAGCTGTAAAAGCCAGAATGATTATCCAGTGAACAAAATCTTCTGTACGCACTGTCATACCCTTAACTGCTGTAAATTGACTTAGCTTCATTGACTTTAATGGCCTTGTATTTGCAAAACATTTATGTCAACTATGAATCTGAACCACAGTATTAAATTCATTACAATGTGAGCTAACTATCTAGGGACTATATTTATACTTCAGATGATCCTGTGTAAATACGCAAGGAAAACATTTCCAGGAAGCTCCCCATTTAGCCTTTTAAAGAGGTCCAATTACTCTGCATTTCATTAAAATTACCTACACAAAAAAATTGCAGATAGGAAAATAACCCTTTGGGTTCATGTTTGTGATATCTACCACAGAGAATCACAAGGCATACCCTGATGTACACCCTCATTGTAAAGATATTTTTACCTTAGAGTTCAAGCTTTCACTCGCACTGAATAAAGAACGTATGCTGGTCTCATATATATATATATATATATATATATAAAATTATGAAAGTCAAACAAAGAGTCAACAATGAGTCCATGAAGCTTTGGAAAGGAACAGAGAAAATGAGGTGAATTTTTTTGGGTGTGGTACCTTTCTTGTTTTTATTTCAGCTTTTGGGTTGTGAGGAATGTGAACAAGACTACTGCAGTAGACCGATATAGGGGGAAAAAACCATGTTGTAGTTACAGAAATGTCTGACAGATGGGAAATACCTTGGGGATATGAGGTCAGAGGATAGCTGATTGCTCATACATTATCTAATAAAATAACTAAATAATTGACATTTAATTCTCTACAAAATCAGTGAAAAATACATAGGTTGCCAGTTCCTGAACACAGATGTTAAGATTTTAGAGATAGCATTGAATGATCTATTAATGGATAAAGGTATTGGATGCTGCCTAATTTTAACTGTTGCATGCGAGTTGAAAATTAAGTATCTATACTGCTTTTATGTTCTTATACACAGCGGCACATTAACTTTCCAAATAATGAAGATCTTTTTGAATTACATGACAGTTCTGAAATGTCCTGGCTCTTACAGAATGCCCATGAAACTTAGGCAAAAAGAAGCTGAGGAATGCTTTACAGAGAGGTACTCTAGTCATGTGGATAATGAAATAAAACATATGTAAGTCAGATGACTGTCTCAGACCTTAAAACAAATTAAAAGTCGTTATGTGATAAGTAATCTCTGAAGCATTCTGAGCAGTATAGAAAAACCTAAACATGCTGCAAGTCATACTCTACATTGTGAAAGTTAGGGTGTAACTTATGGTTTCCGAGAACAGTTGATGGTCTTAAGTGAAGAGCAATATCTTGACAGAAAGTAATTCATTCAAATTGAAAGTTTAAATCTTCAGAGTTAGAGTTGTTTAGCCTAGAGAAAAGAAGGCTTTGAGATCTTATATTAACCTTCCAGTATCTGAAGGGATCATACAAGAATGCGGGGGGGTGGCGGGGGGGGGGGGGGGGGGTACTGTTTACAAAGGCTTGTAGAGATAGGACTAGGGGCAATGGGTATGAACTGGTGTGGGGCAAATTTAGACTAGACATAGGAAGAATTTCTTCACTATGAGAGTTGTGAGACACTGGCCCAGGTTATCCAGGGAAGCTGTGGCTGCCCCATCCCTTGAGGCATTCAAAACCAGGTTGGATGAGGCCTTGGGCAGCCTGATCCAGTAGGGCATGTCTCTGCCCATGGCAGGGGGCTTGGAACTAGATGATCTTTTACGTCCCTTCCAACCCAAACTGTTCTATGATTCTATGATCTTTAAGTGCTTTCCTTTTCAGTTTCCTCTGGATTTTCTCCTCCTGTGTCCCTCTCTGAACGTGTGTGGCAAGACCTGAATTGGCAAACAATTCTATATAATATCTGCAAGGAGGAAAGGGTGTGGGTTTCACAACACCTGAGTGGTGTTTTTCACCCTTGTTGGAGGATGATAAAAGATGGTACAGGAAGTAGTTCCCATTTGGTAGCATAAGAAGAAAAGGTCTGGCAGTTTGCTGCATATGAAAATAGAAGCTGCACATTTTCTAGTTGCAGCCGCAGCTTTCCTTCAGAATCTGTTTGCTAGATCTCTAATAATGCTAGTAACATTTGTTAAATGAGGGCTTGGGGATACAGCTTCTTGCACAGTAAAACTGAAATCTGTTGGTGAAGATTTTTTTTTTCCCTACTTCACATCTGATAACAGAGAGGCCTGTGTTTGAGGGAATATGCCAGATTCCGGTATGTTGTCAACCAGTTTCTTTATGTAATTGCAATACTTTTGTATGACAAGTAGCTAAATAGTGACATTCCAAACTATTTAAAGAGGTTACCCTGCTCCACTTGAAAGTATGTGCATTCCATCCACAGATAAGTTTAAGAGAAAAGAATACAAGTAGTCCTGTTCCTCCCCATATAACTGGCACTTGTTCATTTTAACAGCAACAGGGGCCTCATCATGCCATCAAAAGATTTAGTCTGAAATTTTTCTGGATATACTGAAATGAAATGCTTTTAGAATATTTTCAACTGCTTTTGTAATAATTACCATGTAGATATAATCCTATAACATTAAATGGAAAAAATCATACTAATTCCAGATTTAAGGATTTATCAGGTATGCAAATAGTCCTATCAATGTCAGTGTGACTTTTCACATAAAAGGTAGAAAAAGATCTTCAGTTTTTCTTGCCTTTTTTATTTTTACAGAATTAAATTCAACAAATGGTTGATGAACGTTCAGAATAGATAAAACACATTTCAAGGCTAAAATTTAGCATGAGCTTCTATTTCAAGGTGTTTTGCAGATATTTTGACAGATGGCTGTGACAACATTATTAACACATAGTTGAAAAAGTAAAAATTGGGTGAAAAGAGAAGGGATTTTAACTTTGAATAATTTGTCCTTCATAGTATCAATTGACAAAGAATGCGAACTTTATACAGCTTGTTTTACAAAAGGACCAATTTCGTAATTAATTCTGGAAAGCAAATAGAGTGAACTAAATAAAGGCTGACATCATGTCAGCAAAAAACCTACTTTTGTTTTGCTAAAAGTTTGATAATACAAAAGTTACATTTTAACAATATTTTTTTTTAAAACTCAAGTTAAGATGTTGGTTTTGGTAAAGCTTCTTAAATGATGAAACAACCTCTGGGATTTTGAATTGGTTTTTTTCTTGTAATTTTAAATAAAATTTTAAATACAATTTTAATTTTTAAGAATAACAAAGAAGAGCAAAAGCTACGGATAATATAGCATATTCAGAGCAAAATCGAGCCTATAGCTCTCAATTTGTCTTTCAAATAGGGGGAAAACCAACAATTAAATGATGCTTTCACTTTACGAGGCTGATTAGAAGCAATTCGAGTGCCTCAAGTGATGTAAAGTTTTAAATCTATTGATTAAATTTGCATCTCTTAATTTAGAAATGATCATCCATGTGGAGTGCAGCCTAAACAGCAGAATCTTTCACCACTTAAGTATTGATTTTTAATATGTCAAATGTACTAATTAAAATTGATATTTTGTAGATTGCTTTAATTATTAATATTTGCTTGAATTTCAACCACTGACACCCGTGATACTTTGCAGAATGAGGTGAACCATCATGTGTTACTCCAGTAGTCAAAGGCAGAAAGTATATATAGAAGTTTTCAGTTGAGAGGAATGTGAAGACTTTTCTGCACAACATCAAAATGCAGAAAAGGTCTGAAAGATTGTTTTAGTTGAATGGAACATTTCTGCCATTGGATGGTACTGACCACATCCAGTCTTGATCAGTTCATTTTGTAGCAGAGAGGGGTCAGTGAATGAGCTGAATAAACTGCCTTCGGGGCTACAGTCTTACAGAGTTCCGCTAAGGTTCACCCTTTCTTATAGCTCAGAAGCTCCTGTTTAGAGGTTCTTCTTAGCAATTTCATCATCATAGAATCATAGAATCAAAAGGTTGGAAGAGACCCACCGGATCATCAAGTCCAACCATAGTAAATTAAATAGTTAATCTTCATGACTGAGATTTATTTTTCTCGAGACAAAGAGTGCATGGCAGAATTTGACTTGCAGTTGTACCTTCAAAGACTTTTCATGTGTTTTGAGGTTTGCAGTATTATTGACTTTTGAAGTACAATTTCTCTCTCTACTTGGGACCAGAGAGTTGGAGATTTAAGGTTTGGGGTTTGGGGTTTGGGGTTTTTTTTCAGCTGATAGACCACATTTCAAATTATTTACTAATAAGTAATTATTATCCTCACCTGAAAAAGGAAGGCAATAAAATTTTCTCAATTTTATAGAAAACAAAATATTTTAGAGAGCTGATGGGAGAAACCAAATCTCTGCAAGGGACAGACTATCAAAAAGCCATTTAAATGTATACAATATGTTCTCCAAGTGCAACTATCTTTTCTAGTTTTTTTTATCTTGATTCTAACTGTCTTTTCCAGTCCTTTATCTTTATTATAACTGTCTCTTTGCTTTCTTTATCCTAATTCTCTATGCAGAAGCAACAGACTCCTGAAATGTATTATATGGATGTAGCTTGTTCCATATAGAAAAGGAAAGTTTTAATGAATAAAATACCAATGAAAGCTGAATTGCATGAGAAATTAAGAAACCAGTTGCTCACCACTACGCAAAGGAGATATGATGAATAGGAGCTATAAAATGGCCTAAATAATTTAATGGAAATGAGAGTGGACATTGGCAGTGTTCATTATTTATTAATATCATCTTAAGCATCTCATTGTTATTGGAAGATTCCTATACTGGACAACAAATAGAGACATAACGGGATAAAGTATTAGTGAATGAAGAATAATGTCATAAGGAAAAAAAAATCATAGACATTTATGTAAAGAAGCAGTAAACAAAAAAGCTTATTAGAAATTAAATACATTCCTTACCTCACTGTCCTCTAAGTTGTTTGGTTATTTGGTAGTAGCATTTCAGATGTCCTAATTTAGTGTAAGATGAATTAAGTTCCCTTATTTCCATTGACTATAAAGAGCATTCAGCCTATTACTTTGGGCGTACATGGCTATACTGTACAAAGCAGACCATTCATCAGTTTGGGAGAGATCAGAAATATAGAAAATAAGAAAAGCTGAGCTTCTACTGCCACTTCATGAGGATCTCAGAATACAACCACGCTTATCTGCAGAGTGGAAGGACAGGTCCTGGGTGGATATGTGCACACTCGGCATCTGTCCCTACTCTGGAAAATTCTTGTAGGAAAATCTTGGCAGACACGGAAAAGGCATTTATTCATAAAAAGGTTTGATGTTGCATATGTCATGGGATTTCAGGAGACTCAAGATGGGTTAACTGGCCATAATAAAAGTGTTGCATGTCATCTTGCCTTGAGTCCATGGGAGAGTCAGATTAGAAGTGAGCTAAAGACTTTAACTTCGCAAAATTTGACTCTATAAAATAATAGAAGCCAATAGTGAGAGTGAACATAACGCTTTAAAGCCTTCCTTCTATCACTGTACACCCCCAAATGGAATTATTATGTGGTGGACTTCACTGTGCATTTATATGTTGTTTAAACATATTTTGTATTCAAGCCAGTAATAATTAGTTTTCATTGCTATCAAAAAGCAGGAAATGGAGAATTCCACCTAAAAGATTCCAACTTCTTTTATACTTAGTTTGAAATGATCATCTTTAATGAAAGAGTTTGTCTGAAGGCTTGAAGTACATATAAGTGATACATTTCTCTCAATCATAACATTCATTATTTTCAATTGGTAATATGCATATTTCATTTAAAAAATACATAAGATGCTCAAAATCCTTGATTACTAGAGAATTCTGTGCAAAGAATTTATAATGTCTTCAGGCTTGTCAATAAAACCTAAACCCCTGCTGCGCCGAACCTTGTATCGCACGCTGCATATACTTCTCTAACCTGAAGAATGTAATATCAAGAACTGACTCTACCTTCCTGTATTTAACATGTACCAAATGAGTCATTTATCCTTTACTAAAAGCACTCAGGGAACAAAAGCAGGAATTGATAACATCATGACATAATAGAATTGCATTTAGAGCAAATAACAATCTGTAAGTAATAGAATAGTATGAAGATTGCAGGTGCACCTGCTGACTTGGGAGTAGTATTTGGTTGTGTAGACACTCTTACAGTTCTGTGATTAGAGGAAAATATTTTAATATGCTAACAGATACATTTACATTCTTCTTCAGTACCATAAATCACTTTTCTAATTTTTAGAAAAAAAACCCAACCCAAACCCAAATGAATATATGCCAAGCAGAGAATTTAAGAATCCAAGCATTTCGCAAAGTTGAATTAGGAAGGATGAGCAGAAAGAACCTGGCAATCGGATCACTGAGGTGAAAAGGGAAATGTTTTCTAAGGAAGGAATATGTTTAGAAAAAGGGAAGCAACGTTATACACACAATGAGCATTTTTTCATTCAAAGCTCACCATTTCTTTGGACATTGTTGGTAATATTCACCTGGTGTGCCTAATCTGGGATCAATATTTCAGCTACTGTATGGAAACAGCTTTGAGGTCCTTAAGATAAAGCAGCAGCACTGTCAGTTCCAGCTTTCTCTAGTCTTATCACCTCACCAAACAGCAGGAATTCTGAGATCTCTCAGCTTTTGTATGCTGATAATTTTGCTGAGAAAGTTGAGCAATAAAAAATCCTACCTTCAAATTACTTCAAAACACCCCCAAAGCACTCTCTTACATTGGCAATTTTTATAGTCAATCTTTATTTTTAAATTGCAATAGATGTGCTTTATGTACCAGAGATTGAAAAGAGATATTGTAGCTGCAGTTTTGACTCTCCCTTGATGTGGGACTTTAATTTTGATAACAAGATGTCTTTGCCCTCTTACTTTCTGTATATCTCTCTCTTACTACTGTATCATAATTATAGTCTCTTTTTTAAAAAAATCTATGTTAGCATTCTCTTCTCTGTTTTCATTCTTTTTAATTGCATACAAATATTTCTGTTACCTCAAAGAAAGCAAGGCTTTGATATTTCTGTGTGATAAAGATTTCCTCTTCTCAGTATGCTTCTTCTAAAACCTAACAATCAAGAAATACTGTCATTTAGCTAGTTACTAGGCCCAAATAAGCAAACACAGCTGGGAACATGGTATCTGTGACGGAGAAAAAACAACTCTGATATAAATGAAGTCATGTTTCTTGCATCCATTTAATTTACTGTATTTGAGTCAGTTACAAAATTACACTTGTAGTCATGACAAACTTTTATTAGTTTTACATTGTTTTAACAGTTTTTAGCTCAGACAACCAGAAAATGATGTACTTAGAGTAGCTGCTTATGTAGGCTTAATTCTAGACTGTTGGTTTGGGCTCTCTAAACACCTGAAGAAAAATCTTGTTCTGCTAACTTCAAACCATTTAGTGCTGCAGAACGTAGTGGAAAGTGTGGATGTGTTAAAAACATTTAAGAAAATACATAATATGCTTTGAAAAGCTTGATATTTTTTTCTGAGAATTTGCTGACTTTTCAGAATTTCTGCATGGATTCTGAAATGAGGACTTTCAGCGGTTCCACATTAAAAGCTCACCGTGAAGAGCAGAGTTGGAAAGTTACCTCAAACAGGAACTATTCCATAAATTAAAGCAGCTCCCCTTCTCCTCCCACCAAGCAAAGATGAATATGAATCCAATTTTCTTATTTTCAAAATGTAGAAATTAAAAGTGATACATGAACACTCAAGGAAGAAGGTATGTTGGGCACAAAAAGAATAAGGGTAATTGAATGTACCTTACAAAACAAAATTTTATGTAATAAATTATGAGTTGAAGACCTTATATAAAGCAATGCACACAAAGTGAGTGGAAAGCAGCAAGTAACTACAAAGCAGTGATATTTTAAATGATAGTGGAAAAGCACATGTGCACTTAGTTTTTGTTTTCCTCTCAAAGGTACTCTTTTATTCTTTTTCTAGTTTGTCTGTTTGTAGATCTCCAAATTTAAAGTGATTCCTGTGTAGGTGTAGACTTCTCTCAAACTGAAAAGATGTCGTGAAACAATTTGCATTCCATTCAAAGTCTCTACCTCACTTAAAGTTTAAGGCGAGTACTAGAGATTCTGGCACTGCATGGACACAAATGCTGTTGCTGAACAGGAATGCCTGCAGGTCAGGCTCCCTTCCCATGAAAATCAGTCTTGGGTAAGCAAGCCACTCTTTGACTTTCCCTGCCAAGTTTGTTCAATCTTTATAAATGATCTTGATTCCCTGCTTACTCTGTGGTTTTCAGAGCACAATTAATTTTATACTTTTTTTTTTTTGGTCTGTTACTTGCCTGTAGGGAGGGGAGGTAGTGCAATGGAAGGAAGACAGTAGTTCCCAAAGATGTTTTTGCAGAGGGGTTTCTTATCTCTTTCTTATCCTTTTTGTCTCTTTTATCCCTTAGGGTCAAAGCCTTAACTGAACTTTTTCTAGAAGTGGAAGTTACAAGTATTCTTCATTACTCAAAAGGGTTCTTAGACTTTGTGAGGGCTTTGTAAAAGTTTCAGTAAGCTTCAGTGTCACCAAGTGTGTTGGTCACAAGGAGGCACTCTTTTCTCTGAAGACCAGCACTCAGCTCCTCAAAAGTGTTTCTATGTTCCCACGGAAACGATGGGAAGTTAATTGCCTTAACCCATCTGGACTCATGTGCTGTGCTGTTCTGTCCATGTTGAAAATAATAGGACCACATTTTAACAGTATGGTTTTCATCACATGTGAAAACCATGGGCAACTCTCCAGGTGCTTGAATACTACAGTGACAGAGGCTACAGAAGCACTTGCTTAGACAGATAGAGGAACAGATTTCAAAAGCAAAGCCTTCAAAATGTATCTTTTATATTACATTGGTGCTTTTTAATGTCTCGTTGGTGATAGATTTTTAAACCTGAAGCATATGAATAATGCAAATAAGAAAATGTTACGTAGTAAAGTTGGTTCAGTAACACTTTATATGCTCATTAGCTAGTGTGCGTTATAATTGAACTCTTACATGTGACAGCCGCATGAATGCCAAATGAATACATTATGATTAACACTGTTAAAGTGAATACCAAATGAATTTTTAATGACTGAACACTTTCAATTTTCCCGTTGATTTTGCGGTATTGAAAGTTTCAATTCATTTTTAAAATTGGATTTGAAACAGTGATATTAATGGCTTACTGTATTTTAACACAAAGCATGACTAGCTGGTGCTAAATCACTCTCCAAGACCCCATGACAATTTTGTTGACTGTTTAGAAAAGCAACAGGTAGAGAAAATGTTTTCCTAGAAACTAAAAATGAACGAAGGATTGTTCACTTACAACTCTTATAAGATTCATTCGACGGCAATCCATGGGTACTAACCAGCCATTACAAGAAAGGGGAAATGGGGATGATTGCTAAAGCAATAAGTCATTTTTCTCTTTACAAACCATGGCTCTGGACTGATGGAAAAATAGAATTACAATGTTTTATTGTTGTCATGGTTGGATTAAATACTGCTTTAATAAACAAATGAATGTTTACAATTTAAATTTTTTTTTTCTCCATTCAAGTGAACTATGCTGCCACCAGGTTTCTTAGCCTTCAGCACTATTTAATCTGCAGGGAGCAGTTGTCATTAATGCTCCCTTAATACCTTGTATACATAGTAATTTGTATTATAAATGCCCCTACAGAAGTGAATGGACCAATTTGGGCAAGTGTTTACCAGTTACTGAAAGAGTTCTATGGTCAGGTTCATTCTGAAACACTACCCCATCTAGCAGGAAAATCTGACTGCAAAGGGTAGTAAAGCCTTTTCTGAGAGTTCAGCTATTTTTGTATTTCACAGAGACACAACTAAAGCTACATTTGCATCTTCTGTGCTGCTGGAGTACACAAAGAACCTGCAGAACACAATGTGTGACTATGTTAACCCTTGGAGATGCTGATGTAAAGTCATTTTTATTGTGCTTTTGTGAACTACACTAAACATTCTGTAAACCCTTTACCCATTGACTGGTTGATTTCTTTTGGCCTAGGCTATTTGAACTTCAGCAAAAAGGACAGATTTGCTCCTGAGTTCAGTAACACCAAACTGTCACACCTCATCTTTTCTTTTTCTTGGAGTTCAATCTCTAAATTGGTATAAAAAGTTATAATGTTTGTTTACCTTTATTGCAAGAGACTATAAAAATAAAAAGCAAGAACAAGCGGATCAGGTATTCTGTGAGAAACTGCTGTAAATTAGGAAGAAAATCATGTTCCATAAATAACTGACTAACTGCTGCTACTCTTCATGGCAGCAGCAGAAATGCATGATGGTAACAAGAGAGAAAAGAACTACCAGGGCTCTCGGGCAAAAGGATCAAAAGGTCAGACCTAGTACATTCCACCTTCCTCCACTGCCTTCCTTCTTCCCCAGCAGACCCACTCTGGGATCATTCTGCAGTACAGAATATTTAGGTGGGTGGGGAGAGAGGAATTTTTTTGCTTTAGGTGCTGAGTGAATTTTAACCCAAATGAAAGAAAGCACCCTGTGTTTCAGCCTATGAGGCTTTCAAAGTGTAATATTTCTAATAATTCTTTTTGTCCCTCAATGTGCTACTCGACTTGCATCACCAGCATGATATAACTTTGAGAGGTTTTCCTGCTTTTTCTCATTCCCTTGCCATAAGCAATTCTTTCTGAGAGTTTTTCCATCATCCTAGGTACTAATTTTCTGAAGTTTTGTCTCCATGGGCAAGATATGCTATGTAAGACCTCAAATCAGGTTAATACCTTGAAAAAAGTAAAGGTTTAGGTTCCTCCAAATACAGCTTAAGTTCATCCAAGCATCAATGTTCATGACACCAATGGGGCAAAATGATTCTGGCTCACAGGATTTAAATGAGTAGACCTAAATCAAGGAGTTCTCTTGTGATCCTGCCTACACAGAAGAAAATCACAATTTCATTTAACTCTCTACAATAAACACTTAGTTCAATCAAATACTACACGTTAACTGCAGACTGAGTCTCTTTATGTACAACACGCAAGACATTGCTCCAAGGAAGCTCCAATCTGAACAGCAAGATGGAAAGACAGACAGACCTGACAGAACTGTTTAACAAAGGTGAGGACTTGAGGTGCAATCACTTTACATAATGTCACAAAAAAATGATGCTGAACCAGATCTTGCTTTCCCAGGCCTTGTCCTGTCTCCCATGGATAAAATCACCACTCTTATTTTATGCCAAATCCAGGCATTTTTCTAATACAGTTAAATTTAATCTCTGCTCTGCACTGCAGCGTTTTGGAAAACTACAGTTATGGATGGGCCCAAGGATATGTGGAAGGTGCATACCCTGGGTAAATTTGGAAAGAGCAACTTTTATTTATACATACCAGTGAGTGCTTGTAAACATCCCCTGCATAATTATTTTGGTCTGCTAGCACAAATTTGTCAGCTGCTGAGAGATATTTCTGTAAGCTGAGAGGAGGATGCTTTTCTGGGCGAGAGCGACACAGGCGCAGAGCACTGGGCTTCCCACTCTGGGGGCTCCTAGGGGCAGGCAACCTCCCAGCGTCATCAAGGCTCCTCTCTCAGGTCTGGATTTTGGGCTGCTGATCAGCAAACACCGGCAGTGCAACCCTCAGAGAAGCATGGCAGGTCAGACATCAGTGCTTTATTTTCTGGTTCAGTTTTATTTTCTTGGAGGGATGATGTGATTAAAAAAATCAGTGGAGCTACCCATCTTTTTGAGTTTTTATACCATGCTTGCTTCCTCAGGCAGAATGCATTTGCCTGTTCAGGCGCCTACAGACATCTAATGAATTCTCCTGTGGTTGTCTTCCACTTTTATTCTATGCCATATTCTCTTACTGTGGTCTTTAAATTTCAAAAGATATTTAAAATACTATTGGTTTGTGTTAGGTCTCCACCAGCAATATCTGTTTCACATTTCAAGTTATTTTGTCAGGTTCTTCTACTAATCTTTAAGTTCCACACTATAATTTTTCCTGTTAGAAGGAACTTAATACTAATTTTCATAACTTCCACTATGCTATGTAGAAATCATGAGAAAGGCTTACATTTAGAGTGTACAGTGATATCCATTTACATGTATTCCCTTTGTACGTCAACACTTTTGAAAGCTTCTCTTCTGAGACTGTGTTTTTCAATATTTTCTCTTATGTGACAATTATTTCTGGGTTAAGTACATAGAAAAAACACACTAGCAGCTTTTGAAGAGGGGGTTAGGAGAGAAATGCTCTTCATTAGTGAATGGCTGTGCCTTGTTGCATGCAAAATAAAGACCTTTTCTATATTCCAGGTTAAAACTGTTGGGAAGAGTAGGTCATGCCATTCTTCATTTAAACTCAGGAGTTATTACAGCTTTCTGTACACAGGGATGAGTGAGCTGCAGGGAACAAATAAGAACCCATTTTGTGCAGACAAGTGGGAAGAGATGGATGAAGATGAAGAATGAGCAGAAGCATAATTCACCAGCGTACTTGATGGCATAATGACATTGATGTTTCTTGGCTCATATATCACCCCAGGTGCAGATATATGCCACTTAATTTCTGTCCAGCACAATGGAGAGTCCATGAGGGGATATTATGACTTTTTAAGTCGCTATCTCTCAGCCAGGTTGCTTTGGGGCAATGCAATTACATGCTTTTCTGCCTATGGGCCTGATAGCAAACTGACACGCCCGCCCTCAGCTAGAGGAGCAATCAGTTAAGGATGACAGTGTTGCATAAACAGTTAAGTTAGTCCTGTATCTTGTCTGTCTTGTGGTGCTGTATCAGCTTCACCTTTGCCAGAGTGGAGCCCTTAAGCCCCTCTGGCTCACACAACCTTTCTTAAATTGCTGTGATGCAGACATGAAGTACCCAGTACCAAGGCGTAAATCAAGATTTTTCCCTTCTGTATCACAAATATGCAGATCTAGTCTCTTCTTTCCAAATGCAGCAGACAAAAATCTTGTCTAGATACTAATCATGAAGCTGTTGACAAGTAAGAAGGGCAGGCTGAATTTCAGATAGTCTTAGAAGATCTTAACTGTTCCCTAGGGGTCTGAACTTTTGTTCCTTACCACTATAAATCTTTTTTCTCCTCCTGATGGGCTTGTGTGGAACTATTCCTAGGGAGAATGTACATAGCTAGGGGTGGCCTAAGACTGTATTTTTTTGTGATACAATGTAATGTTGCCAGTATGCCACATCAAAACATATAAGAAATGGAAAAGACTGGTGTTTATGGAGCATTGAATTTTCACAGTAAATTAACAAATCTAAATAACGTCAGATCTCAATTACCCACATAAGATGCACTCCTGTTGATGTGATTCAGAACATGCATTTTATTGCCTTGCGAACATCTGAAAGGAATTAAGTTTTCAACAGCTTCAGGCTTTGGTGTGCCATAATGGCTTAGTTTTTGTAACAACAAGCTAAAATATTGACTGTCATGGAATTGACTGTCAAACTGATATTTGTGGGCTTTGTTTTGTTTACAAATTAAAACTGTCTTTTTTAGTTTCAGCTCTGCAGAAAATACCTGTGTTCTGAGAAATATGTAGCTTGAAAACTGCCTGTGTGCTGCAACATGGGAAAGACTTCTCCCATATACTGTGATTAAATGTATGACTAAAAAGCCACACATGCAAGCCACAGGGGACACAGTGGCTCATCTGCAATATAAGGCATTTCTTCTACTTCTAATGTCTCAATATGAAAGGAAAGTCACACTTAAGTCTAAGTTTAAAATAATCTAAAGAGGCAACAGTATTGTTTGAATATGCAATTTATCTTGCTGCAAATCTCTAAGGTTAATAAATTGACCCCTTTAAATGCCTCAAGAATGCAACTGCATTGGCAGCTCTTGGAAATAAAGTACAAATGCTATTCTTCCATTGTAACCTGGAACAATAGTTGTAATGTAATTAATATGGGCTTCAAAAAATAAATACAATGCTGATGTTGCATCATATAGTCACAGAAAGAATTAAAAGAAGTAATGATAAAAATACTCAGATGTATATGAGAGGCCAATGATACAAATGGGAGCTTTGCTTGTTCCAAGGAATGATCACTGAATAATATTTCATTTTTTCTCCCTTAAATGAGACTTAATTTGGTTTGTATGTAATATAATATTGACATATAATTTACAATTATGCTTTATTCAAATATAATTCTGGCTTGGTTAATAGCTTCTTACCAACAACATCCATAAGAACACTCTTAAAATTTCAGTCTAGTAGTGTGTCAAAAAAGTTATCAATTTTATGTCTGTTTCTTCAGGATATTATAAAAATGGACATCAGAAAGAGATGTGACATTTGACTGGTATTTTAACTGAATAATTTACCTCCTTGTGCATCTCTTCTCTATAACATTAGAAATAACTCACCTTTCTCACAGTCGCTGACTGCATGGGTATATCAAACAACAGCATCTAGATAGGCAGCAGTGCCAACAAAGGAGAGTGACTTCTGTTGTTTACTTCAGGTTTAGCCTAGGGCCAACATATTTTTTTTGTCTACAACACTGTCTAGTTTGATCTGTGTCATTACTAGGGATTACTAGGAAGAACATAAATACTTGTGCTCCAGCAAGCTGACAGGTCCCTGGCTCATGGTATTTATCATGGATGGTTCTCTAGCACTGTACTGTAATTTTCCAAAGCAGCTTTCTTGCGCAGTTATACTGAAAAGAAAATGCAGAAACATATGGTAATCTAATCAAATGCCTACACTTATGGTTACAGGAGGAAAAGGCAACGGTTTATTGCAAAACATCAGCTCGAGCCATCTTAATTTTTTCACAGTAGGAAATCTGATCTAGAGCATATGGTGAGTTCACATGCAAAAGTATGGTCGACTTAAAATGGCAGTTCTTAATTAAGAACTTATTAGTGTTCAGGTGCTAGCCTGTTTAGCCACAGCATGAAATATATGGCCTATATCTTTGCATTCAGAATGGAATCACACCTGTTTAAACACATTTTGCTACCTAAACTGGGGTCAATTTTACTAATGACAGTAGAAGATAGCCTAGATCTTTTACAATACTAAATTACATTATACTTTTAAAATCCTTGAACTATCTTTTGGACTACTGGAAATTGAACCAAAAATCTATATCAATGTACTGAAATTGTTCCACAGGATGCGCTAGCTTTTTCCATGCATGGTTTTTAGATAAAATATCTAAACTTGCCAGAATTTTGACAAAGATAATTGCAGCACTGTTGCTAAGCGCTCTCTATAAGCAATCTGCACTCAGTTTACACACAGTTGCAGTTAGAGCAAAATGATGATTTCTAGTTAGATGCTTGAACTAGTTTTTTTTCCTGACATTGATTTTATGAAAACAAAGATTATGTTACTCATGAATTAGGCCTGTGACATGTACATTACAGATTAAGAATTATAGGATGGGCAGGGATGGAGGAAAACTATTAATTCACGAGAGGCCTGGAAGTGTCAGAAAGGTAGTATTTTTAATGATAAAAATGCCTTGGTTTGCCTGAATGGTTTATCTGCTAGGTTTCTCTAGCAAACTAGAGATACTAGTTTGCTCAACTAAACAATTTCAGAAGGTACAGTCTAGTTTTCCCTTTGACGTTGAAAAATAACCCAAGAAAACCTCACTGTTTACAAAATTGTTGTAACTAAACCGGCAGATCATTCTGCCTAGTGGCAGATAATGTACACCTAAGATTTACCACATAGCAAACAAAATGGAAGACTAATCCCACCAGAAAACAGAACATTATACTCTTGCTGGGTGAAAGTACCCCATGCAAAGCTCCAACATGCTATTTTATGGAGTTGATTGCTTGCCTGACCATTTAAATCTAAAAATCTAAGGCATGTGGTTGTAGTGTCATTAGTTACAAGCCATGCAGGTGGTGCCTTAGGAATCAGAGGATGATTCAAAACACCTGAAAAGCCAAGTCCACTTAATTATTATAAACACTTCCTGCTGAGTACGAGTTCATCTGCATGAGGCCCAGAAGGTGGTGGGAAGAGGCAGAAAAAAAGGATGCACAAGGGAAGACCACCAGAAATTGTAAGTTTTTCTTTGAGTGATTAGTATAAGATGGTTTGTATGTGGTAAAATACCTTGATAGATAAAGTGAAAAAAAACAAGAAAAAAGGCACTGTTTTCATTAGCTACAATGTGAGGTTGCTTGTTTTCAGGTTTTTCCAGAGCAAGTTCAGACCTGGGCCCCTCACCACAAGAAGGATGTTGAGGCTCTGGAGTGAGTCCAGAGAAGAGCAGCAAAGCTGGTGAAGGGGCTGGAGAACAGGCCTTATGAGGAATGGCTGAGAGAGCTGGGGTTGTTTAGCCTAGAGAAGAGGAGGCTGAGAGGAGACCTCATTGCTCTCTCTAACTACCTGAAAGGAGGTTGTAGAGAAGAAGGACCTGGCCTCTTCTCCCAAGTGACAGGGGACAGGATGAGAGGGAATGGCCTCAAGCTCTGCCAGGGGAGATTTAGGCTGGACTTCAGGAGGAAGTTTTTCACAGAAAGGGTCATTGGGCAGTGGAACAGACTGCCCAGGGAGGTGGTTGATTCACCTTCCCTGGAGGTGTTTAAGGCACGGGTGGATGAGGTGCTGAGGGACATGGTTTGGTGTTTGATAGGAATGATTGGACTTGATGATCCAGTGCGTGTCTTCCAACCTGGTGATTCTATGATTCTAAGTCCTTAACTGGCTTTTCAGAAACAAGTAATGAGAGGTAAGGTATATGTTCAAATCAGTACTAACAATCTTTCTAACTTGTTTAATGTCTGAAACAGAATAAAACTAAAGCTGACATGCCCCTACATGCACCCACCCACCTGTGATAAATGATGCATCTGGTGAAATCTATGTGAATGAATGCTACCTGTTTTTTGTTGAATTTTGTGGGAGGCTATAAATAGTGATGTTCAAATTTGAGATATATGGGGTTTTTTTTTTTTGTTTGATTGCCTTTTTTTTTTTCTGATAATGCCAGTCATGTAATATCACTTAAGTTGCTTAAAGGAATAAATTTAGGGAATATGTGCACTTCTAGCACAAACTGTTGCCCAAAATGGCAGCTTCAGCGAGCAAAGGAAGTGTTACAGAGATGAACTTATTAAAAGAAGAAAAGGGAAAAAAAGGTGTTATTAGAGTTTTAATATTCACCAAAAATTAACACAGAGGCTGTATGTTTTTTCATTATTTTCACTCAAAAGTAGTGTGCTAAGCAAATTAGTAAAGGCTGTTTAGAGAACTAAATATGACTGCAGAAGGATAATTTTAGTGTCTAATCTCACATAGTCATGCCAAGCTAATTTTGTTCTCCCTTTTCTGATTTTAGCTCAATGCATTTCTCTAAAATTGAGATAACTCACTTTCCACATTTACAAATATGTATAGGGAGAGTGTATATTGTATATTTATATATAGAAATATTTATATAGCTATAAACCATCAGCCATAATACTAAAATACAGTAAAATATCTAATAAATACATATTGATGAGGCAAGGGAGGGACAGAACAAAAGTAAATGTAAATTTGAACTGTGGATTTCTTTCTTTTGGGTTTATGTACTTGGTAACACCTCTGATTTCCTACCAATCTTCTTTAGCACATTTAGGGAATAAACCAAAAACCTCAGTCATATATTTTTTTTACTCAGCTCATCATATGACACTCATTGATATGTTCTCCATTTGTGTAACACATTTTATTACTTGTGTTATGTGAGAAGCTAGAGAATGTTTTCTTTTGTTCTAAATTTCAGGGCCCTGTCACGGTAAACTTTGCCTCTATGTGATATGGTAAAATGGGGGTAATCTATTCCCTGTGAGTAGGAAAGAAAGGAGTAGTCATGCTTTTTAATTGACACCATCAAATTTCAGACTCTGGCATTTACTGGAGATGTGTTCTGAAAAGAGGAGGATATAAAGGATAGGATTTTTCAACAAAATAGTTTTGTTTTGGTTTTTTTTTCCATCTAATGATAAGCACCTTCCTACTGGGTCTTTTCTTTGAAAGACTTTTCTGAGTTTTCTCATTTTTAGCATTCTCCCACCCATCCAAAATAAAACCCCTCACTTCTGGGATCATCATTAGAAAATGATAGTACAGGAACCATTCAGACAACTGTCTAGGGATGTAGTCATTAAATGATCATTACTTTATTGCTAAGAAAGGGGATAGTAACTTTGAACAGTATACAGCTGCAGTATATGAATATCCCATAGCAAACCAAGCTATATAAAGGAAATAACTGAGAAGAGAAACCTCATTGCACAGCATAGATTTTGCATTTTGATATTTTTTACAATGAACTTATAGACAAAGGCTTTATTATTTGGTCAACTTTGTCAGAATCCCTTGCCTCTATAAGGCGGCGAATGTTTCATTGGACAAATGAGTACATTTGTAAGAAAAAGAGGGTGTCACAGCTTTACTTCTAATAGTGATATCCTGTTACTTACTTAACACTATTTTATATAGTGTTAATAGGTTGCCCAGGGGAAGGTGTGGATGCCCTTTCCCTGGAAGTGTTCAAAGCCAGGTTGGATGGAGCCTTGAGCAGCTTGGTCTGGTGGGAGGTGTCCCTACCCGCAGCGAGGGGGTTGGAACTAGATGATCTTTAAGGTCCCTTCCAACCCAAAATATTCTATGGTTCTATGATACAGGGGAAGAAAATAACAGCTTTTTATTTGTGTTATCAAAAGCTCTATTTCCCAGAAAGTTAGTACAAAGCCTGGCTGCCATGCAGCATTTAATCAGAACAGCACAAAAACTGTATGTGAGGTTGTAAGTGAGCTTGCAATATCACAGACACAGCAAAACAAGTAAAGGACAAAGCAAGGTCTGATCAAGTACAACTTCACCCTCTATTCTTGGTTTTTCTTTCTAATGTTGAATGAAGTCAAATTCAGGTTTTATTAGAATATTTTGCTTACTGCTTTTACATTTAAGTTGTAATGATTCACATAATCAGATCTCTGCTTGACCAAGAGCTTTACTGTTTATAAATACACCTGTAGTGGGTGCATGTGTATTTAAACAGGTGGGTGTGGGCTCACAAGCCTGTACAGCTGCATAAAACAAGGAGCAAGACCACACCTATCACCTCTCTACAACACATTGCATAAACAGGCTACTGTCTGCAATTATCTCCCTGCAGCGTGAGATCATTTCTCTCATTTTTGTGGTTTAGCTTCCTGTGGGGCTGCATGTGTGGTGATGAGGAAGTTGTGGGGATAGGAGTGTGTTCATATAGGTGCAAGGACAAGATTTGCTTTCCTAGTAGCAGTGTAATGCGTTTGCTTAAAATCACCGTAGGACTGCAGCTTTAAAACCACAAAGGAGGCCTTTTGTTCTTTCTTTGGTGAAATGTTTGAACTATACAAACGCAGCCATAAATAGCTTTTTATAATATCAAGTGCAAGTGCTAAGAAATTGGCTTCTAAGTTTTAAGTAGGTGTCTTTTGTGAGGGGGGGAAATTCAGTCACAGCATGCAGATGCTGTCCTTTCAACTGGTTCTGGTTTGTGGCCTTGAAGAACTTCAAGAGCTTTAAAACTCCATTGAAAGTAAAGAATGACATGAGAAATATGTGAGGAATCTGCTGAATTACTTTGCTACCTGTATAGCTGTATTTTCATCTAAAGCAACTTTTTGTGTTAGCTGTACATCCATATACTAGTAGTTCACTCGTTAAGGTAAAAGGATGCTAGTTGCTCCTGAAACAAACAGGCAGTAAAAGGAAGAGAGCAGCCCTCAGTACAAGGTGAGGAAAATGGGAAAACAATCAGACTGTAATGATGGGTGATTTCAATTTTCAAGTATGAACTGGGAAAACTGAAAAGCATGGTACAATGAAAAATAGAATTATAGAAGAAATAAAGAGTTATTGACCTGTGGTGTCAGACTCCTAATAGGACTTGTCCTCTCCAATCTCAACAAAAATGTGCAGTTAGTAGATTAGAAACAGCAGAGCTTCTTGCTTCAAGTGACCCCATGATTAAATTCAATATAACATGGAACACTAAGCCAAATATATCAAAACCACAATATGAATTCTCAAAGGTCTACTTTAAAGGTATATGGGAAAAACCTCCGAATGGGGATAAAGGAACAATAATGGAAAATATTTCTAGTGAAGGATAAATGTTTTTCCAACACTGCCAAGATGCACTTTGGGCAGGAAAAGGAAGATAGTACTGTGATTTGGGGGGAATTAATTCTTACAACTTAACTGTTTTACTTTCTTTAAACTATTAATTAAATAACTGTGAGCCATTGCTGAATTTCTACTAAAATTATTGTGAGAGCACTGTAGCTACAGCCATACTTGAGAGACTGAGAATGATAATTGTCTCACAACTGCCTATTCATATCCATGTGATAACTCTAAGAGGGATGCTTGAGAGGTAGATATTCCTCCATTAAGAGATTTAATCTCAGTCCTGGAGTACACCAGGGCAAGTCTTTTAGATGTTTCTGTTTCTTTTCTGCAATGCCAGAACAGTAAAGGTAAACATCTAGAAATCAAGCTGGAGAGAAATTGGTAGTTCTAGAGATGCACTGGTCCCAGAGCGATTATGTACCTGTGGTGTTAATGCATTTGTGCTATGTCTCTACTGAAGTGAAATAGTCATCACTGCAGACACTTGAATCTACAGTATTTAAACTTAATACTCTGTGATGTGATGTGAATCTGCCTCAAAGCTAGACATCTGGGTGTACTTGTTCAAATAATTTGGAATTTTCTTTTTCTTTGCCCTTGTAACTCAAACATGTTATTGGACCAAATATTCAAAGAATCATTTAAAACAAAGAAACTACTGTCAGTCTGGTGACAAGAATATATGCACTGGCAAAATGTATCATTGTAGAAGATACCACAGAGCACTGTGATCTGAGAAACTATGTATAGGAGCATAGCATGGCAATTTTATGGTGCCTGACCTGCAGTTGTGCACCCTTTGCTAGACTGGCTGGTTTTGCCTCTGGTTGCTTAAGCTTCAGTCTGCTTCTTCAGATACACTGTCAATATTTCATTTAATCTTGAGATAGTCGGGGGTTTGTGTAACATGCAGTATAATATGCTTGTATCATCTCTTATTTTTTACATTTATATAATCATTTGTGTAAATGGGAAATGCCATGCAGATTTCTGAATAATAATTAAAAAACTCTAACAAATGGTGCATTTTTAAAATGTGTCATATTTTTAAATTTACCTTTTATCTGTGATTAAGAACTTCTTATTCTCAAAAAACATCTCTGAGGGATCAGTGCTCTGAGTGTTGATGTAAAGGAAAATAGCTTCATTTAAACTATTTGTTCTTCCATTTCAATACCACTTTTAATTGAATAGTAACCAACTTGGGGAGGAAAAAAGACAAAATGTACTTTAGGAGACCAATCAAGCAATTTGAAAAACCAAGTTATGATAGCACCTTTACCAAGGATTATCTACAGAGCCAGTTAATCAACTAGTTAAAACTGGTCTAGTCATTGCTTTCTCTAGAATAGTTATTTGTACTAGGCTGACAACTGACCCACATTTAATAGCTCCAGGTAGTGTAATTGCTGCACTCTTTACCGTCTAATAGGTAGTAATGAAGAAAATGACTTGTGCTCACATCCAGCCCCCCAAATATTATGCAATTATTTCTCTGTATTTTGTGAATTTATCAATTATTTCTTTATATAATTTAAGAAAAGGAAACAAATTGTGGGTAATTAATCTGTATTTGTAGGAAATTGAGGTTTTTAAATGGCAAAAATCAGCATCATTTTAATCTGACAAATGAAACAAATTTAGACTGCAACTTAAATGATGGTAAAATAACTTGAATTACACTATATAGAATGATTCCAAAATAAATCTAAATGCTGCAGTATCCTTCATGTTATTGTTTAAAAAACCCTAAAGGTTAACAACATGTCTAACTTCGTGCGATACAAAGTCCACTGGAAAGACTTGTATCTTTGTTTCCTTCTTGACCCAACTACCCTAATTCCAGGAGGGGAAAAACCTAATATGAGCCTTAGTAGAAAAGTGTTTGGGGGAAAATAAGGCTCAGAATGCTTAAAATACAGAAAAAATCTTCCTGAACATTTTCCCATTTTAATATTCTCTTATTTCATATAGAAAAGGCAAAACTAGTCATAGCTTACTGTAGGTGGGAAGAACTGCAGAGTGTCCTAATGTTGGTAAAGCAAATATTTTTGTAGTTGTCCTCTAATAATGTCTGCAATTTAAATCTGCATGTTTTAACTTCTTAGCTGTAAAATAGCATACCAATTATCCCAAGACTGGTAAATCCTTTTAAGCATTCAGATTCTGCTATGACATTCCCATTTATGAGAAAGATAAAATAAGTTTCACAGATTATAAAACTTCCTGTTGCTGAGATACCTCCTTATAGCTTGTCCCACATTTCAGTAAGTGTGGGCTGTGGGTTTCTTTGGGTTTTTCATTTTTTTTCCCTTAAGTAATATTTTCAAATATTTTTTTTTTTCAAAATGAGAGTCATCTTATTTTGTATTTCCTTTTTTAGTTTAATCCATATTACATGGTACCTAACAGCTTCCATTTGTCTGGGAAAAATTGTGCTAGCTACCAAAAAAACCCAGACCATGACTTCTACAATATTAGAGTGAAACCAATAAAATGGAAAGGAGGAGTTAAACAGCTGTTTAGGAATTAAGTGGGAGGAGAAGGTGTCTTTGCACATTAGGACGTAATGAAATATGCTGCCAAAGTATAATATTATGACCTGATGTCAAAATAAAATGTTCACAATCTCCTTTCGAAAGTAGTTGCAATGTTCCCCATGAGACCATTCTTGTGCATTAATCTGGTTGATCATCTTAACTACTAATTAGTAGCTAGGGATTGGGATCATACCTTTTCTTTTCCTCTTTCTATTTCTAAAAAAGAGACTGTCTTGTAGCCAGTGGCAACATGGTGGGAAGTGAAACTTAAGTGTTGCTTCATGACTTGCCACATGTTTATCTGCTTGTGGCCTTTGCATCATTTCACCCTTCCTTTCCCTTCCATGATTCTATGATGCATACTCTGTTTTGCACCACTCTGAGTAGTTATCTTTACAGTAACACCTGAAACCCTATTTCTGTCTTTCACATTTAGAGGTCAATCTGTAACAATGGTAAAAGAGAACTATGCCTAGTGTTTCTCATCAGGCATTCAAAGATGATTTGCTAATAAAAGGAACATCTCCAGGGAGGTCGTGGATGCCTCATTCCTTAGTATTTTTCCAAAGTCCTTGTTTCTAATAATTTTTGTCGTCGTCGTCTTTCCCTTTTCCTTTTTAGTATCTGTTTTTATTTAAGAATGCTGGGATTTTGTTTTACTTGTATTACTTGAATTATATGCAGTGTTCAAGGCCAGGTTGGATGGGGCCTTGGGCAACCTGTTCTAGTGCGATGTCCCTGCCTATGGCAGGGGCGGTTGGAATTAGATGATCTTCTAGGTTCCTTTCAACCCAAACTGTTCTATGATTCTATCACTAGAAAAAGCACTCTACTAGCAAAACTTGGAGTATTTACTATAGACTAGCTGAGTATAAACTGGGGTCTCCTGATTCTTGATAAATGCCTTCCTGGGAAGGTTGTTTCCTAGTCAGGATTGGTTCTTATTGTCACTGAACAGAAATGCTATCCTGCACCTGGGAAGATTTGTGGATCAGAAATGCTTTTTTTTTTTTTTTTTGTGGATCAGAATGGCTTTGTGTTCAATTTATTTTTCATAACAGTTTTCAAAGCAGTCTTTGGGAACTAGTTCTGCTCATTTCATTGAAATTGTAGGTTATGGCAGAATAATTCTAATGTATTTCTGAAGCTTACAGCTTTTTTTTTGAATTTTTTTTTTTCCCAAATGTCAAAATGAATATCTACATTTAAAAATATTCTGCTTCAGATGCTGTTTTGGGGATCCTGGTGAGTGTTCCCAGGCATGACAGGTTGAGATGTTCTCTACTTGTTCACTTTGCAGATTAACATCTAGATCAGCTAGAGGACAATATTTGCTGAGTGTTACATCTGCAGTTTGCACTAAACATATGTAATGCCATATGGTCACTGAAGGGTTATGGGGCTTTTTTGGTTTTTTTATTAGGAAAACTAGCAGAGCTAATATTAGGTACAAAGTAGTATATACAGAACACTTTTATGCCAGCAACATAGAAAAGAAACAAAGAAAAAATTATTAAATAAGTTGAAAAAAGTCAACAAATTATCCTCTCTCTTATTACTTTTTTGTGAGTATAGAGCTGTGCCATGGTTATAATAAATCCTGTGAAAACAGTCAGATGAGGCCTGCAAAACATATAGCTATATTCTGTGTATACTGGCAACTACAAAATAGAATACTCATGGTTTTACCCTTTGGAGCAAATTAAAGTGCTGATATTCAGGCACTTGTTTTTAATAGCTCTATGGTAAGAAGGTAAGAAGATGGACAGTAACGCACTGTCAGAGGACAAGCGATCTCTTTGCAGAGCATAATCTGAGCAAGCATTGTCTGGGTCTCTCTTAATCATATAGTATCTCAAATTATCTATTACTATTTCTGCAGTGCAGATATTTAGCACCCATTCATTTTATAAATAATTTGCATGAATAAGCACTTAAGTATACAATGATGAAATGTCAGAGAATATTAATTTTTTATTAAAAGTTCCATCTTATGGAGAAATGTCCACGGAGCTATACATTACATGTATATAGACTTTGCACTACTAGCCAGTGTTAGCCTTACAAGATCATATCATCACATGTTTTAAGAAAAGGACAGAACAATTTGAGTCATAAAATGCAGACCTCAAATATACCTATACAATGAATATTTAAGGCCTTAATTAATCCAAAAGGAATTGAGCACCCAGATATGGTTGGATAGCCCTCAAATTTGGATGTGTGCCTTTCATGAGCAATTCTGCATTCCCAGGCAATCTACCAGTATATTCTGCTAGCAAACGGGTAAAGCTGGCAACAGTTGTCCCATCTTTAATGAGCTTCTTGTTTTACATCTGTTGTGTCCAGCTGCAGTCCTGGTTTTCAGGAAATCAATTTCTCTTCCCCGCTTTCTTCTCTCCAATTCTGAATCTTTATACTACAGTCTCTCTTGAGCAATTCTCATGCCCTCGGCTACAACCATGGACATTCTAGATAGCCCTTAAATCAAGGAAAAGGCTTAGTGATGCTCTTATCTCACCAGCCCCCTCACCATTAGCGAGAGAAATCACAAATATATACATCCCTCTTTCTGCCAGCATGTTAGAAACCACCATGAGGCGGCATCTGTAAATGCGTATTTTGTGAACTATGAATGCAAGTTTGGTTTTAGTACCTTTTAACACCAGTGTGTATTCTAGCATTGTTGAGCACCCTTTTTTCAAAAATATTGGCTGCAGTACACCCCCAGCCACTACAATATGGGATATGATCCTGGCAGACACTGTGGTCTCTGGCAATCACTGCAAGGCTTGATCCAATATTTACCTCCAATAAATGTTTCTGCTCTGACCCTGAAGCTTGTTACTAGACCAAAGCATCCTCTCAAAA
The DNA here is from genome assembly GCA_033558105.1 of Coccyzus lansbergi. NCBI lineage: Eukaryota > Metazoa > Chordata > Aves > Cuculiformes > Coccyzidae > Coccyzus > Coccyzus lansbergi. The sequence continues at coordinate 2,522,289 of JAUMJK010000159.1, forward strand.
ATTTCCTAGTGAAGGACTTCCCCTTTTATCCTGCATCATATCATCTGTCTTTCAAAAAGTGCCACAGAATAAAACCACCCTTGTCCCCAGATTCCATGCATCTCACTTTGCCAGTTGCAATGCTAGGCCCTCTGCATGGATATATCTTCCTTTGCCCCTTTCCCCCGATTTTATATAAAAGGGAAGCCTGTTTGACTTTTCCCTTAACAAATTTGGTTACCTCTGAGCAAGCAGGAGAATGCTTAAGTTCCTTTAGTACAGGTGTCTACAAGTACTAGAGTTGGGTGAAGGAAGGATATCACTCTTTCATAAACACTTAATGCTGGCTCTCTCCCAACATTATAATGGCAAATCTAATCATAAATTTTGTGTAATTCACGGTGCACGTCTGCTTCAAAACAGTGACCAGGATACTGTAACAAGCTTGAGATTTTTAATTTAGAAAATAAAAACAAACCATGAAATACGTGGCAAGAAACCAAAATAATATCTGGAATCTTAGACTCTTGAAAATATTTTCTGACATGGGACTGAAAACTACTTGTTTGTTGGGTTTTTCTGAATCTTGCCATTTAATTCCTGTGTCTATAATACTCCAGGGTAATTAACAGCATTCAAAGATCTTTATATTTACGGCGCTAGACACAGGTTGTAATTAAAAAAATAATTGTAGCTGTTAGTTTATGCCTAACTACAAGTAGCTTCTCATTAAATCAATGCTTCATCATTTATGTGGTTTACTGGTTTCCAATTTCTGTGATTTTGCATAGTAACTAAAAAGTAATGCATTCTTTGTTTCTGAAAAGAAACTTCTGTTCGGCCAATGGAACTTATATGTAGTCAAATTAGGACAAAACTAAGTCCTAAAACTTGCTTATTAAAAGCTGAAACAGATAACTATGAAAGCAGCAACTTTATTCAATATAGTTGAATATCTACGTTGTATTGATTAATGATTCAGAAATGTTTTCTTCAAACAACAATGGGTTTTTCTGAAAAAAAACCAGATTGATTGGGATTTGGTATGTTTTGGGAGGTTTGTTTGTTTTTGAACAAAGTGATCTTGAATAAAGCTGACAAAAGTCATTATTTACATCTTGTGGGAAACTTCATTATTCCAGTGTTTGTCTTTTTGCAAATTTCATCAAATGCAAAATAATGACATTTCATGCAATTATGTTAACAGGAGCTTAGGAAAAAGTAATCGATGAGGAAATTGTGAAACATATTTTCTGAGTGATTTCAATGTTAAATTACGCTTTCTACAGTACTTGAGTTGTTCAAACATCTCGGACTCATTCTCTTCCTTGGCTGCCTAAACTGACTGTATCTCTCTAGATGCAACCTCAGTGGACTTGTGTAGAAAGTTGCTCTAAAAGAACTGATTGACAAAGTCATAGGGGATGGAATGTAATAAAAAGAGGAAAGGAGTTTTCTTCAGGACATGGGTGGGAGAACAACTTTGAGTGATTTGCTGTTTGATGAAATAACAGTGAAGGAAGTAAATATCGTTCCAATATCAAGCAGTAGAATTTGTTGGGGGGGAAAAAACCAAAACCAACCCAAACCAAAAACTAGTAATTTCTGCAACTTAAAATAAAGATGGAGTATTAGAAAGCACTAGATCAATCATCCATTGGAAACAGTGCTAACTATACTAAAATTTTCAGCTATGCATGCAGAGAGGAATAGAATCCCAGAGGTTATGATTGCTTTGCACTTAGGACTTGTTATATTCATATAGGTCCCCCCACCTTGCCATCAAGAGAGGTGGCAGCGGAGACTGTGACCTGACATAGGGCTTTAGGTTGGCCGCAGGATCCAGATTAGGGGCAAGTGTAACAGCAGAGTAGAGAGGAATGATGGTGTTACAGTGATTTGTCTTTAGTATTTATTTGTAATTCTTCTGGTTACTATGATATCTTGATGTTTCAGTTTGAAATAGTCTTATACCAGATAACATGGATGATTTGATTGAGCAGCTATGAAGCTGGACTTTTCTGACCTCAACCAGTTCAATAAGATATTTAGAGGATCACTGCAACCCTAATGATATATATATCTCTCATGCACACATTAATTATAAGTGAATTATAGTCTGATAAATAGAATAAAATGCACTGTAAAACAAATGCTTTATAGCTTTAAATGACTACATTAAATTCATGGACTGTTTCATGAAATGGCAGGTTTTAAAATGTGTTCTTCAGTTCTTTCCTTGATACACCGTTTTAAGCATCAGTTAATAATATGGCCTGCCTGACCAAAGAAATTGTAAAGATGAAAAGTCTGGCTTTTGCTTTGGGTCAGGAAGAGAGGCTGTAGCTCTTACAGCAACTGTGGTTTTCTCACTGAAAAAATAGAATTTGGTGAAAAACTCCTGTCCAGCTCTAACTTTTGTTCATTGCTATGCACAAGAGTTTCATGGTAGGCTCAGCCTTCAAATGTGAAGCCTCAGCTGAGCCCAGGGAAGGAGACAGACAGCTTCCAGCGCCCTTAGCCTTTCCTGACCGGCAGGCAACCGTGGCAGCTTCAGGACACACTAATTAGCTCCATCCAGCACTTAGCAGCAGAGCAGTCCACAGAGATCTCCTATCTCAGTTCAAGTTTCACTTTCACTTTAATTTGGAAGATAGTTTTAAGTATCTAAGGGAAAACGTGTCCTTTAAACTATACTTGGTTGACAAAAGGAATATTCAGGGAGTTGATTTTTTTTTCTGAAGACTGTACTAAGATTTCAATAGAAGAGTATTCACGTATCTGTTAGCTTCATATGGAAAACAATTTTTTAACAAAATGAATTCTAACTCCTTTAGGGTTTTGTGTGTGCCAACAAATAGGTATTTAAAGACACACAAGGAGGAGGTAAATTACATGCTGAATGTTATGCCCATCCTTAAATGCTGTGTGTTTTGGACACATGAGAAATGCCAGGAATAAAGAACACATGCTCTAACGATACCAAAACATTTAATTTCAGAACTAATACTTTACTTGTCTCCTTTGTTCTTAACATTACGTAATTCATGGATCACAATATAAAGCAAGCACAGTGAACGGTTAATCCCCTGCTAGCTATGAGTACTTTCTGGGTGGTGGCAGACCTGCGCTGCAGCGGCAAAGCCCCTCACTGTGGCTGGGGAACCAGGCACAGCAGCACCAGATGGCCCTGCAGACAGTCGGCGCGAGGCCAACAGAAGTTCAGCGACAGTCCTGCAAGCCAAGAGCTGGTTTTGTCTTGTAATTTCCACTCTATGCTGCTCAACACTCCCTTCCTGGGAAGGCTTATTACCTCCAGTGCTGTGCCATGGGAGCTTGGAGCATCAGCTTGGGAACATTGCTAAGCTTGGGCTAATAAGATTCTACTAGTGCAAAGTGGTGCAGAGCACAGTGCAGAGATGATTCAGTGGCTGTATGTGGACCCAGCCTGGGTCAGCCAGGGATGGATCTGAACTCCAGCTTACAAGTCTTGCTTGATTCCAGCTGAGCCTACAGAGCCATGCAGATCCCTGCAATATGTCTATAATCTTGGTTTTTTCATTACCCAGATTATTCCAGTCCCCTGTTACGTCAGGTAACAGAATTGACTGTAGCTAGCAGGGCTGGACTACTTGTAAATACTTGAACCGTCTGACTTTTTTTTTTCCCCCCAGTGATTTTACTTGCATCTTTGCACTTCACTAATTTTGTGTTCCTGCTAGTTTTTGCATTTAATATTCTGTTTGTGTTTTCCATTCTGCTGGTACCACTGCATGCACCTTCACCAACATTACTGCTTATGAATTTCTTTTATTTTCACCAATAGAACATACATTCTCTAGCGCTGACAGTAAGTTCTTCTGCTAGAAACCTCATTACTGTTAATAAGATAATAAAAAGAAGAAAGAAAATTTATTTTAGCCTGGCAGCTGTAGCATTGCTTTAGTACTGACACTTGTGCACGTATTGAAGTGGAGGAGATGAGGGGTTAGGCTTTCTTCTTTCTTCCATTTTTGGAAGTGGTTTTGTGGTTCACTTGCTAGAACTGTATTATCATAAGCCTTAAGAGGTTAATTTTTCTGTAATATCTGTGCTCTAAATGCATCAAAACCAGACATACCAGTTAATATAAGTAATTTGACAGGCACCTTGAAATACGGTCTATGAGACTGGGGATTTATCCTCTGATAGCTGATTTCATGAGCATCTTTGTCTGCTCTCTACATCTACCATGGAACAGAAACATTATTTATAATGGAAATTTCTTCATGTGCAGGGAGCATCAGCAGAAGTTTATGTGAGCTGAAAACTGGATAAGCAGTAATGATAGTCTGGTTATACATGCAAATCTAACTGTTAATACAGATACCTCAGTAAACAGTCCTCATCAACATAGTGTAGTATTACATCCCAAGTATAATAGATAAATGTAACAAGGTTGTGTGGGCTACAGATAGTAATTTGACCTTTGATAACTAATCTGGCTCTATGAGGAAAAAATGAAAAATTTTACAGTGTCTTTTGTTTTGTGTGCACACATAAGCCTGTAATCTTTTCTGGAGTCAAAAGTGCTACCGTGCTTGTATTTGGGCATCATAACCTGTGCAAAGCAATTTATTTTCTGTGTTCCCTCTTGGGGTCAAAAAGATTACAGATGTGTTCATTAGTCATTTAAATCTCCAGTTTCTACAAGGCCAGTTTAAATATATTAATTCCCTAATTTACATATATGAGAAAGAAGAAGGTGATTTAGTGATTAGGTAACAGACATTGAGCCATGGAGGAGATTCTGCCCCTCCTATAGTGCAATGCCGAGTGGAGCCTCCAGGAAATGTTCATCCTTGGGGTGGTGTGTGGGTTTAGGTTTATTGTTACCCCTGCCTCTTCCCTAGCTTCTGCTCCAGCTTTGATTTTTCCTTCTCTTTGCAGCAGCAGCAAATGACTGTGCACACGGCTGAGTGTGAACGTAGAAATAAGAGGTTTTGTCCAGGTGATGAGTGGCAAGCAGCCTGAATTTTCAATCTTTTTCCTAGGAAAACTGGATATTATTTTGGTGTAAATTTATTCTCTCGGCTTCAATTTACATGAGCAGATACAGTCAGGTGTGTATGTGGTGGTAGGGGGGCTACTGTAAGGTAATGAAGTGCTAGAGAGCTACTGATTGGCTTTTAAAATACAAACAAGAAAATCTTGCCAACCAGGATCGTGATTGTTGGAGTGTTTTGGTAGGATATGGACCCTCAACGAATTCCTGCTGCCAAGGTTCTTTGGTGTCCATTATTCCTAGCTCTTGCCATTTTTGGCCCTGTGGATTTCTCCCTACATGAGAACAACTGATATATTAAGAAGCTTTAAAGAAGTAATAATGAATAGTGTGCCTAAACTGTTTCCTACGTTGTTCAGAATAAACATTTCTGGATGTTTCTTTATGCCAAGTCTTCTCAACTGTGACAATGACCAGAGGCTCTATTGTAACGTAGGTAACAACTTTTGTCTTTCACCACAGATATCCTCAGTAGACAGGAACCTATGTAGCAAAAGAAATGAAACTATCGTGTATCTAGAACAACTTAAAAAGATGAAGAATTGCAACAGACTACTGAATCTGCAGCCAGAATGAGATAGATCCCTAAATATCCAAATAAATTTGATAACAATGCATAAAAAAAATATAAAAAGACAACATTAAAAAGCTTATTTCTATACATTCATAAGATGAACTTGAGTAAATCTAGATTTTTAGCTTTTTGTAAAGAATTTAATAATTCATTCATAACGACCTTGTCTAAAAAGAGCATAATTTTAAGTATGTACTTTCAAACATTAATCTAAGCACTTGCCATACGTTTCTAAAATGGTAATTATAAAAAAGGCCCTTTTAATGGCAGAGATTTTTGCCCAGACGTTATGCCGACAAAGACTCCCATAATATTTTAAGCATGTGCCTTCTGCTTCTGAGGCATTAAGTTTCAGTCCCGCTGGGTTTTGTTGTATAAAATTCCTGCTTGTGGAGTAATTCTAATTAATTCCTGACCATCCCAAAAGGAATTCCCTCTGCCTTTCCAAGGTAAAGGGAAGGGTCATTTAAAAGTACAGTTATAACTCTCTGAAGTTGCAGTAGCTCTAAAGATATTTTCAAATGTGCACTAAAATATATATAGTCAATTGCTTTTCAGAGTGTGGCTGACCTAGAGAACAAACCCACAAGCTAAGTGCTTGTATGAACATTAAAACTGGCTGTGTGTTCACTTATCTTACTCGAGGGAAATTACTCATAAAATTTAGAATCAACATAAAATATTGGAAATGCTCATTCTACAGATCTTACATTCTCTCTGAATCAACCTGTGCCTTCCCTTGAGTAGTATAAGCATGGGTATAGTTCTTCCCAGGGCTCTGGACCACAGCTATATACAAAAAAATTAATCTTTCCTTTAGCAGCACAGTTTCCTTGCATCAACGGTCAACTCACGCAAGAGGAAATAGTGTTTGAGGAAGAAGTACTTACCATGTGATGTGCCTAGGAAGAATCACAACAATTACTCATGCTACTTACTAGGTTTAATTAGTGGCTATTGTCTCAATTTTCCTTTGTCCTTTAGGAGGTTTCTTTAAACAGTATATATAGACTTATATCTGTGTGATAAACCATTCCTATCTAAGCAGAGAAGGGCTTCATGGGGTGTAAGAATGTACACAAACACTTGTAGAAATCCTATTGTTAAAATACATGACAGAGCCTTTTATCTCTAAGGAATACTTCTAAGTTGGCCATGTTGATTATTTTTTTGGTTTTTTTCAACCTTGATTTGAACAGACTCCTTGGGATTTGTTCTTTCACACTGCATCCAAGTGGCATATAGTTAATTCCTGGCTTTTATTTCGCTAGTCATGGGCATGGATCTAGGATTAGGATACAGAGGATTTCTGACTTCCCCTAAATGTGGAATAAACTGGGTGAGTGTGCTGCAATCTAAAAAGGCTCCTGTGATCTGATGAGTTGACCCTGTCACCAGTGTTGGGTATATGCAATCTGATGGGTTCAGTCCATCAGCTTGAAAGTCAAGATTTTCCTCACTTTCCTCATCGTGTGCTTTCATGCATGAGCTGATACCTTTTTCACACAGCTGATCAGTTACCCTTGCTTATGATTTCAAATCATTTGTTCCTTAAATTTAGAGTTTTTAGCAAATGGCGGGGAGATGGACAAATGGTCTTTTGGTGATTTCCTATGCAGGCAGAAATAATTTGGTCCTATGTATATGGTGAATAAGTAAACGGCTTATTTTTAATTCAAGGCAACATTTGCTGTTAATAGAATGAACAATTAACTTTGTTTTGTGTGTGCTAAATGTCCTTCCAAATTATTTCAAACTTGCCCTCAAAGCTGGTTTAAAATGGTATATTGGCTGTTAATTATACTTTTGAGAATTATTTAAGTAGAAAGAGACATACTACAAGTTATATAGGTTATGCAAAGAATTACACTATATCCAAATATATGTAGTAATTTTATAGTACAGAACCATTAATCGTATGTTTTAGGTTTCTGTTAATGCTGATCAGTCTTTACAGAAGAAATATCTACTGTCCTGTTTCTAGTTATCTTACTTCTACTAACTCTACGGAATTGTGAATATGGCAAAAAGCTGTAATACATGTCATAGAATTTTATAGGCGTAAGTTGTTTTCCTGTTTTGCAAACATACAATATTTCCTATAACAATTTATGCATAACTGCTTATGAGGATAAACCTAATTAAATAACAGGTATTTAACTGTCCCTTCTTTATCTTTACTTCACAGCCTTCAGCTTGCTTCTAAAATGATAGGGGTTTTTTTTTAAATCGCCAAAATACGTGAAGTATGTTACTGAGTCTTCTGGCTTATATTTTATCTAGATATTAATAAGAGCTTCCACTTTTTAAAAACTTTTCTTCACTTACATAGCTTCAGTGAATTCACCAATTATTTCATTCTTGTTGTTCTGCTTCCCCTTGGCACAGCTGCCAGATTCATAGTTAAAGTCAGAGGAAGTCTTCAATAATTGGAAATAATTTTCCTCACCAGTGCAGAAGTACGAATGCTTTCATATGCTCCCCATATGCAACAACCAAATAGAATGTTAGGTGTACAACTCTTTTGATGTCATTGTTCCTGGGAGTGCAATTGATCAATAAAAAGCTACTACATGCTACTTGACTTAAAAGTGTGAGGGGTGTCCACCTATCATTTCTATAGATCATGTATTTGATCCATACTTGGTCCTTATATCTGGGTATGTGCTTCACTGTTATTCCTTATCTTATTAATTATTTGGGAGAGTGATCACATTTTGAATTGACAAGTGTTAATTTTAAAGCTTACAAAATGAATGCATATTGTTGTTATATGAATATATGTACATACAGGTGAACATTGACAGGCATCCATTGGCATGTTAGTGAAAGAATCTTTTTCTGTGTGACGTTCTCTTTGGTCTTACTGCCAGTATCATCTATAAGTGAAGAACTGAATGAGGAATAAAACATTTGGAGTATGAATAGAACTTTAGGATTAGTGGATTTCACTTTCACATTGATAACTATGGCTTGGTTTGCTTGGTCCTGAAGTAGGACAAAGCCCTTTCATCCTACATGCTGAACTGAAATAGAAGACATCACAGATAAAATTGTCTGTCCTCACTAAAACAAATACTGGATGAAACTAATTGACAGCCAAATCTGAATGGAGAAATGCCAGAAAAAGTGTTTGAATAATCTGTGCTCTTCAGCATTGCAATTTGTCCCATGCCCATTTCTGAGAACAGCTATGAATTTTCCCCAAAACCTGATCAACTTTAACAGTGTTGGTGGGAGGAGCACAACTTCTGATAGCATTCAAAGCCTGGCTGCTATCAAGGAAAGCCTTGAACTATTTTGACAGAATTTTACTCCTCTGGGCAGAGGCAGGAAATAACTGAGGAAGAGACCAGGGAAATGAAACAAAAATAATTGTAGAACCATGGAATAGTTTGAGTGGGAAGGGACCTTAAAGATCATGTAGTTCCAACGCCTGTGCCAGGTAGAGGTACCTTCCACTAGATCGGGTTGCTTATAGCTTTATGCAACCTCCCCCTTGGTGAGGGGCATGTAAACCAATTGTATACTGCCTATTGAAACTCAGAATAACTTTACTTTTACTCACAAATGAACAGTCAGGAGGCATTCTGAGCTCTGAGCAGGTGGTGATGTGCTACTGTAGGAGTACTACAAGGCCCTAGTGAAACAGAAATCATTTGAGACAGCATAGCTCTGAATGGCTACTGAACAGCAAAAGGCTTACAAATCATTGGAGCAATCAGTGAAGAGATGTTGTATCCTCCAAAAAGCATGTTTTAATGAATTAATTTTAAATATTTTTAATACTCCAGTTACATTAAGATTTATATGCAACTGAGTTATATCTACTGTGGGGAAAAAGCTTTAGAGCTTCTTGGCATTTATGTATTTAAATTCTAAACCATAATATTACATTAATGTAGTTGCACTGAATATTAAATTGATTTAAAGCTATTAACACTATCTACAATATACACTCCTTAGCATGTAAATATCATAACACAGTAACAAAATGCAAATTGGAAAATATTTTTCACATTCTTGGTACGAGTATTAGCTTTTTGCATTAATTCCAGATGGCTTATAATTATTATAGCAAGATGGCTTGAATGAAATACTTTGATTTATAAAAGTGTAAACGAGCTCTGAATCAATTCCTGGATCTTGTAGTGTTACAAATCATTTCCTGTCCTGTGCCTTTTTTGAATGGAGTGAGTGAACCCTCTGGAATATATTTGATTTGAAATCATGAATGCTTTAGAACAGACTATTTTGGTCTTTTAAGATAGAATAAAAAAGCCCCAAACCCTAATCCTTGTTTATATGATGGAAAAATATGTGCACAGTTACTTATTAACAATAATTATTGCATTTGAGTGATCTGTATGAGCATAAATGACCCTAAAGGCCATTTGAATATATTCCCTGTTCTCTGTCTAAATCTGTAATCAGAATCATATAATGGTTTGGATTGGAAGGGACCTTAAAGATCATGTAGTCCCATGGGCAGGGATGTTTCCTACCAGACCAGGCTGCTTAAGGTCCCATCTAGCCTGGCCTTGAACTTGTCCAGGGTTGGGGCAGCCACAACTTCCCTGGGCGACCTGTTCCTGTGTCTCACCACCCTCATCATGAAGAATTTCTTCCTAATGTCTGGTCTCAATCTTTCCTGCTACAGTTTAAAGCCTTTCCTCCTCATCCTATCATTAAATATCCTTGAAAAAAATGTCCCTCTCCAGCTTTCTTCTAGGCTCACTTCACGTACTGCAAGGCTGCTACAAGGTCTCCTCAGAACCTACTCTTCTCCAGGCTGAGCAACACCAACTCTCTCAGCCTGTCCTCATAGAAGAGGTGCTCCAGCCCTCTGTTTGCCTTTGTAGCACCCCTCTAGACCCATTCCAACAGTTCCATATATTTCTTATGTTGGGGATTCCAGAACTGGATGCAATACTTCAGATGGGGTCTACCTAAGAGCAGAGTAGAGGGACAAAAATCATGGCCAGGATTCTATTGAAGCGTCCCAACGATACTGTTGGCCTTCTGGGCTGCAAGCTTACATTACCAGTATGGCTGTTGCCACTACCAGCAAAAAAAAGAAACAAACAGCCTTATTCTCTGTTTCAATCTCAAATGTTTCATGCTGAAATAAAGGAAATTAATCCCTCAGTCAAAAACTTTGTGCCAAATATCCTATGGGGCTCTACTAGACCTTCATGTGAATTGTGGCAATCTGTCTTCTCTTCCCTGTTGTGGTAAGGATGTGAATATGATATTAAATAAAGCATATTACCTCTGAAATTCTATTCCTTTCACCCTACACCTTTCCCCCTATTTCCTTCCCCCCCTTAAAAAGGCTGAAAACCTTCAGGGAAGAAGTGGTGTGCTGGTGTACTGCCTTGCTCTGATCTGGCTTGAGCCTCTGGGTGCTACTGATGCACATCATGCTCTAATTTAGCATCTGTACTGCAAGAAATCCTTTTCAGAAGGAATAATGCATTTATAGCAATTATGAATAACATTTCACTTGTCTAAACCAACAATTCACCAACCACCAGTTTAGTATGTGCTTCTGCCGGGAATGCAGTAAGTAAATGTTGTCAAAAATAGTTCACAATTATTGCTGGAATTTTCAATGCTAATGCACCTTTTATGCAAAACAATCACTAGATTTTTTTAAATTTATTTCTACATATACTTCCTTTATGCAGAGACTATTAATGGAAACACATTCTTTACAAAAAACTGTTTACTGTTTGATTTTTTAAAACAGCTTCTATAACACAGATCTCTTTCATGGAAATGTATTGTAAACACAAACTGTTTATGATATACTATAAAATATTTTTATGCTGCAACACTCTTTAATGGAAAAGTACTGTGTATGCAACACTGATTATTTTCTATTAAAACATTGAACAAAACTTGTTTGAAACCAATATCTAGTTCATAATTTACATGAACAACTTTAAGCATTCTAAACTAATCATCTTCATACAGAAAGAAACTTTTAAGGCATTTCTCATTTGATAAATGTACAGTGATTTCTCATTTTTGAAAGAATAAGTGGAGAAATAAGAGTAATGCCAGTTAGTTTTAAAGGTATTCACATTACAACATGCTTGCTTTCAAGTAGGTGAAAGCATTCTCAAACTAAGTTGTATTGAACTGCATCTGCAATCTTCTTTCTCTATTCTTGGGTTAAGAAACTTCATTACTGTTGCTCTTTCAGACAGACAGAGCTTATATCTATACAAAATCACATACCAAAGGTCAACAATAGTGAGAACAACTCCATTAGGTAACAGCCCAGGTTCTTTAGTGATTGCTCAAGAAAGATTTCAGCGGGGAAGAAGTGCCTTCTCTCAGGAGATGGTGGGTTAATATATAGACTTGCTTGCTCATAGAAGCATTTTTCCCCAAATATTTTATGGCTGACACTTGCAGTTGCTCCCCTGTGGACAATAGGAAACCTGTAGGTGCGGTCGTGTGCTTTTTCCATGTAATTTCTGCTTGTAAAGCTGTTACCACCCTCCTCATCATTACAGTGCCTAAGCCTGCTGGCAGGCAGTCGTGCTTGGGTCTTCCTCACAGAGCTCCTGCTGGCAGGGGGACTGTCTGTTGGTTGGGGAGTGGGAGTTGTACCAAAGGTGGGGGAATATAAAAAGGAGAATCTCATAATAAGTCCTGAAAGGTCAGAAGTTTGAAGTGCTTGGGTTTTTAGATGCTCTGGATGCAAAGAAAGGAATTCAGTTACCGAGACAGTCTTTATTTTCATGACCAAGCCTTGTCCTGTCACAGGCCTGGGAACTTCCAACAATGCATTTTCCAAGTCCTCCTGTCTGCACTGTTTGTGCAAAAGGTAGTGGCCCCAAAGAGCAAGTCTGGTTTGTTTGGGTTGTTTTAACCCTTAAAATTCGGCTGCCTAGGCTTTAAATCTAAATGAAGCTAAGTGGATGATTCCTTCCTCTGGATTCCTCTGTGCAACCAAATAAACCTCCAAGTCTCTCCCAAGGATGTACAAGATAGAAGTCATAAATAAATATTTCAATATATAAATAATATATAGTTCCATATAAAAATCATACTTATTAATGAGTTCACTTACTTATGAGTTCAATGAGATAGTATACTGAGAGTCACCATGTAGTTTAACAGGGAAAAGATGTGGGTATTCTATATTCTCTGCTTCTTAACTTGGGAATAGAGTGGATACAGTCTGAGAACGTTAAACTCTTCTCTTAAAGATTAAAAATTACATAATTTAAGAATTGCTGGGGTTTAACCCATTTGGGTTTTTATAGTTCCAACACAACAAATACCTTGATACTACTCATAAGTGACAAAAGTCTTGGATCTATTCCAGTGCACTGGAATCAGTCATAATGAGGAACGAAGAACTGATGCCATGATTTGTTTTTTGATTTTCAGTGTTCTGCTACTTTACAGAGGAGTCAGTATTGGAAGTGTTGCCTTCTTTCTAAGGCTATTGTGGAATTTTCCAGCTTTTGCGTCACGTTAAATAGAGACACATCTAAAGTTCCTTAACTGACTTTAAATTGACTCTTACAATATATGAAGCTTCTTTTGTAGAACAGTGTGAAATTGAAGTGCTCAGAAAGGCAGTTATATATTAAATCCTAACATTTTCTTATAGCTACCTTGTTTCAAGGCTTATAACTGTCTTGACGCAAATTACCCATTGTTGTGGTTCAGGCTTTACATGATAGGCTGTCTGTCTCATTCTGATCAATGCTGTGTTTTGTTTGGGTGTTTATTTTCCCTTACTCCTAATCCTTCAACAAAATAGAAAATAGTCTCAGCACTTGAATATGCTTACATGATGTTTCTAACAAGCATCTTTCACCCTTGACTAAAACAGTAGCATAAAGTCGATACTTGTCCTTGCCCAATACTGAGAAAAGGTTGCAGCTTCTGTGCTTGGATGTTGCTCAAGATCCTTCACAAATAAAAGAACAAAATTTTAAATATGGCTTTTGTTTCAGTGTAAGCTTACAATAGATAAACATTTAATAAGTCAGCTATGACATTTACAAAGAGGAAAACATTTGAACACAGAGACTTAGCAAATTCTCATGATTCTCAAGAGCAAATGTAAAATATTGCATGTTATTGTCCCTAGCTGAGCTCTATGAACAGTGACTAAAAAACCCCTACTTTCTATCTCCTGTAAAGCTGATTTCTGAATGCATGCAATTTTTGCCAGCAATTTTATCTACACTGGTTTGGTTCATGCTCTGAATCTTGATCTTCTCTTTTGAGCCATTGTATGCAGTTCTAGGGAAACAGGAATGTGGCTAAATTTAGGGACTGACACAGCCATGATACTTTTAAGCTCTGTTTTAACATTTTGGTGCAAAAATATGACCTAGGTATGGAATTGCAGGATTTGGGCTTGCCCAGAGGAGTAGTATCTATTGTTCTCTGTAGACTTTTGGAAAGTAAAATGGTTTATAGTGTCCCTTTATCATCACTGCCTGTAACAGCTGGACAAAGAAAGAGAAAATGGCTTTCTCCCAGTACTTGTCAAGTAACATTTCTGCAAACTGTCCCTCCAAGAGACAAGGTAGTCAATGACAGTATGCTCATAAATCCAGAGCAAAGTTGCAGTACTGTGGCCAAAATTCAGAGAAAAGGATTAACATAAAGATTTATGGGATTGGAATTTGCCTAGTCAAAATTTAATGAATGGTTTTATTAATAACATACCTGGACTACCAGATCAGGATTACTTATAGTCTTTATTAAGTAAAAATTGAACCAGAGCAAGTTATATATGCATGTTATATGTCTATATTTTTCATAGAAGTAATGCTTTGTAAGTAACCATGTGCCCAATATTTCCAGGTATCTTCTTTCCAAGGTAGTCTGATTCAATAACATGCATAAGTTATAAAGAAAACAGGAGGGAGTTTCTGCACAAGTTAAATCTGTTTTATTCGATGTCATGCAGAAACTACTGAACATATTGCACTAACATAGTTTTTGATAGGAAATTACTGATTTCTTGAACTTGCCATTGTTTGGCTGAATGATTTGAACAAAATATTTTACACTGCAGAAAATCCAGTTACTTAATTGTTTACTCTTGTACAGTTAAAGAGCAGAGCACAACTAAATGCTTAAATGTTTATAAGCTGAAACATATTTCAATAACATCTGATTAGAAGTTAATATCTAGGACAGTTTAACATTATCAGTATTAAATATATTATACTAATTGAAATAATAAATTTAATTTTACTTGTATTTAATAACAAACGTGAATCAGAAAATGTTTCCTGAATTGTATTAAAATTCTGTTATAGCTCATTTATAACCAAGGACAATGAAGTACTTAGAGAATTCGGAATGGTATAATCACTGAAAAGATAAAGAGCTCCAAGCTACCTGTTCTATATTGTTAGCATAAATGGAAAATAAGATTGTATGAAGATAAGAGTTTTGCAAGACTGCCTTGGTTTTATTCTCAAGAAAAACATTGCTCCTATCTGATTTGACATGCAGTTTATTCTGAATAAGGGCCTAATCTTGAAGATTTCACCCAGACAATTGGAGCATGGACTGCGTGTAGCCTGAGGCTTACATGTTTGTGGTAGGTAGGACTCAGTGCAATTAAAGCACCTCAATAAAATGAAGTCTCCAGGACTTCATCAGGAGCCTGTAGCACTTCAGAAGCAACTGACAGAATCCCCCATTGTGTCTTCTCTGATCTGTATATAGTGGAAACTGTAGTCTACAGAAACTGGGTGATCAAACAGCATCACTGGGTTTCTGCTGCAAAAAATACAGAATGTGCTTTCAATTCCATTGTACTTAGAAAATGGCAATGTGATTTGTTTTGTTTTGTTTTTTTTTTAGAGGCAGCTGAGAACATGTTTGGTAAAATGCGTGTTCTGCTGAAATTCTTTTCAAAGTAAATCAAACCACCTTGAGCAGGCTTGCAATGATACTGCAATTTCTTGTAACAAATAATTTCTCATAAAATAGAAAGAAGTTTTCAAATGCTTCTTTGTGGCTTTTTTTTGTCCAATAAGATATCAGGACATTTTGGTCTACCTGTAAAGTAACGCAGAGCTTTACTTTTCACAGCCAGTGCAATGTTGACTTTGGCTGGGGTGAGGAGACCAGGTGTTTATCACCTGAGGCAAAAAGCTGGGGTATATACTACTTAAATGTTAAGCTATTTTTGAAGCCTTAAATGCTTGAAATATAAGGCATTCAGAAGACATTGGTGAGGTATAGAAAGCAGCCTTTTAAAGAGTGTTGCTTGATGGTTCATTAATGTAGTTTTTTTAATCAGTATGATGTGTGTAATCTTCCTTTTGTGTATTTGTGTATTGAAGCATAAATATTCCACTGTATTTATGGTGTAGCAGGTTCACAGTTAGAGATCTGTGTAATGTAATCTGCATACATACATGGTTACTAGAACCCTACTACTTGATACTGGATGCTAAATAGGTTATAACATCCAGACACCCTTCAACACCGAACAGCCCATGTTCAAAGTGAAATCAATGCAAAATGAACTAATACTGCAAAGGCACAAAAGCCCGTGATGCTTTGTTGTTTGAGGTTTTTCGTGTGTTTTTAAGAAAATCTTATTTCCACGTTCTCACAGTGAGTGAGAAACGTCTCTACTTTCCTCTGTCTTGTAGTTTACTTAATTTCTCAATATTCAATACATAAATTACTTGGGTTTAGAATTAAGTGATTTCCCAGCTTTTAGGGAATACCTATAAAGTTATTTTTTTCTATAGAAATCCTTACCTAGTATTTTCAATTACTATTGCAGAGGTATAAGTCTGAACTCGATACTGGAATTTTCTAAGAAAAGGAGGATATACTACCATAATACTGAGAGACCTCTCTTGGAAACTCTCCAATAAAGAACTACCAATTGCCTTTCCTGAATTGTTTTGAAATGTCATACCAGTGCTGCTATCCCCATCTAAGGGATTTTTTCCTGTTTTCTTTCATGCAATACTAGGGACTTTCCATACAAACGATCCTTCCCTCATTCCTTTTGCTTTTTTTCACAGTTAGTTCAGGTGCTGGTCAGTTGTGAGATATAAGCAGTGTATTCGGCCTGATGACCTCCAGGGGATCTTCACAATCTCAATTATTCTGTGCGTGTTTGTGTGTGTACATACATACAGCTTTTTTTTAGGTGCAAGGAGAGAGCTATTTAGTTAAGAGACTTTTTTTGCAGTCCCTTAAATCTCTGGAAGGCAGGCACCCCGTGTGCTTACCTGATAGTGACTCTGTCAGTTTACTGAAAATGTCTACTGTACATCCACTCTACGGTAACTAAAATAAACCTGCATGTGACTTTCTTTTTCAACAAACTTACTCTTTCTTAGCTCTCATCCCAGAGTGAACCGTAAAATATTATGCTTTCAAGATCATATAGAAAAACATGTAAATGCAAACTAAGGGGTGAGTTGGATAAAATATCCTCTTCCTACCACTAGAAGATAAACACATTCTCTCCGTTAATTCCTGTGTGTAAATCGAATGACTTCACATTGCTGTTGCTTGTAATTGTGGTACAAATGTATTTTCACTATTCTGGGGAAAAAAAACCAAAAACAAAACCATCAAACATCCAGGACCAGAACACTCTCAAATCTTTTCTCATATGAAGGATGGAAATGCAAACACATATACACATAATTATATCCATACATGTGTGTGTGTACATATATAAACTTTTCTTCCTTGTTGTAGACATATAATTCTTTGCAGAGCTGACCAAAAATTGGTCATATTTAGCATCCAAGGTAGTGGCCTGGATTTTTCTGGGTGTCCATGGCCCAGTATCATAAGACAGCAAAAATATTGACTGTCAGTGGAAACCTGACATTTAAAGTCATTCTGCACTATACATCCTCACTGTAAATATCTTTACAGTAATCTTTTTATTATAAATATCTAAAAAAAAGTGGACTAAATGTTGGTAATAAGTAAGAAACTGTAACTAAGGCCAAATACACTTTAAATGTGTTACCTATTAACTTCTGTCCTTGGCAATTTACTTATGATTACTGGATGATTACGGTGGATGATTATTGACTTCCTGCACAGCAATGGGCTATTTGTTGTTTTCTTAGATGCTAATGTAGTTTTTGAATCCACACCATTTTAACTTTTAGTCTTCAAATGGATTTGAGTGCAAGTTCACTCCTTTTATCAATAAATGATCATTCTTTTTCTAGGATTTAAAGTAAAAATAATAGGTTAATTTAATCAGCAGACACACAGACTTTATTTTTTAACATTACAGAAGAAATTCTATACGTTAGAAATATACTAAAATTTCCAGAAATTAGGTGAATGGTTATATAAGATTGTTTGTATCTCTGTGTGTGTGCATATGTATAGATATCAAGACATTTTAAATTTCAGAATTATCTTTATTACTAGTAAAATTTCTCTGAAAAAAGAAAATAGGTGTAGAATGTAAAATCTTACTTCCTGATTATTTTTATTATTTTTTTGTCTTCTCCACTTTCATTTGAACTTCAGTATTTATATTTTGAGTTTAGTTATGTGAGGTTTTGCACAATAAAACCCAGCTAAGACTGGGCCTCCGTAAGTCTGTTTAGAAATGATGAAAATCAGCTACCATCACCTCCAAAATAATTTTCTTCTGAGTTTACAAATGGCTGTGTACAGTGCTGCCAACATTCAAATCAATACAGCAGATCACTTTCTGACAGGCCTTTTTGGACCTATATAATTTTTGTTTTCACATCTTCTATTGACAGAAAATGAGTCCTTTGACCACCAACTTGATCACTGGGAAGAGGCAGAAATTGCAGAGAGCCAGGTTTGCTTTAGAAGATGAGTGATAAAGCACACTGATGCTGTTATTAACTTAAAAAATGCTTCATGGATGAAACATTGTGGGCTGGCATCTTGTCTTGGTATCATAGAGTAGTTTGGGTTGGAAAAGACCTGAAAGATCATCTAGTTCCACACCCCCTGCCATGGGCAGGGACACCACCTACTAGACCAGGCTGCTCAAGGCCCCAGTCTTGATGTTAACTCACTGTTAGCTCTTGCACACCAACACTTTCCATCTGAGGGTAAGAAAGCATCTATACTTGAGCATGTGTCTGCTCATACCATGTGAAGCAATCAAGCTGAGTCTTTTCTCATTGTTGACAAGTTAGAACACGTTCTATAACCATCTCTGTTTCTCCCTCATGCTGTTGGGTCCTGAACAGTAGGGTCAGACTTGTTTATTTGTTTCAGACCTCATACTCACCTGTCCTGTGATCACAAGAACAAAATGGTTGTAAGAGCTGATACCAGAGTTAATACAGTCTAGAGTTACATTTTCAAACACTTTTAATTGGTGTATATCTGAGATCACTCGCACAATGCAAATTTACTGAGAGTCTGGATTCTAGTGATTGTTTTCAAATACACTTTAATTAAAAAAGGTGTCAATATTTTTACTAGGTAATAATTCAGAAGATTCTATAAGAATAATCGTAACATAGCAAATTAATAGTGTGATTGGGTTAGCTTTGGAAGAAAAAGCCACCACCATGCCTATGTACTTCACTAAGATTCTGAGTGATTGCGCTAAGGCTGGAAAAAATAAGTGTATGTAGGACATGAAAATTTTTCTCAAACCTAAAATGAACTTTATTGACCTAACACAGATATATACTGTGTATAGGCATTGCTCCACATGCCTCTGCTTTTTTTTTTTTTTTTTTAAAATTCCCCCCCCACTCAAATAGATGTAATCTAGACATGAATTGCTTTAAATAGTAAGAAGGTGTTCTAGGTATTTGAGGTGGGGATAAACATGGGCATCATTTGGAGCCAACTGTGCCACTACCTGTTGTGATGTAAATGGAATTATGATTGCTACGTGTTCATTTGTTTGCTGAGATGTTTAGCAAATTAATGTTGGTTTGGATTAATATAAGACTGTATGGAAAAATCAGCAGGATGGGAACAGAGTCGATCAAAGTAAGGCAGTGTTTCACAGACAGTCATTCTTAAGAGGCACTGGCAATTTAAAATACCTCTGCAATCTACATTCAAAACCACTTTAGTAATCAAAAGGAAAAAAAAAGAAAAAGTGAAGAGTTGTTTTGGGAGAACACAAAAGTACAGGATCCCACAGATCTCTGCAATATCTCTGCCTGTTCTCTCAGCGGGGCAGTTTAGAGAGGAGAGTTTTGTTAATTGCACAGTACCTGAAGTGGGGTTTTGCTATTATTATTACTGAATTTTGTTCCCATTGACAAAATCAATAATAATTTATGAGGAAACCCCCAGGAGTGTCTCATGGTAAAGGATGTTTGGGTGAGGATGGGGGGAGGAAGATACCTTGGCAGATGGCTGAGGGCACCTGCAACACACCCCAGCCTCTTCAGCATTAGAGGGGAGGCACTCACACATCCCTCTGTTTTCTTCTGTTCTTTGGGAGAAGCAGCAAAAATAGTGTTGTTTACTATATCTGGGCCTTGAAAGCTTGAGAAGTGCATTTCACACAGTGTTATGCCTGAAGAAAGCTTCCCTCCCTTTTGATGCATGAGGCCAAGCTATTTAAGTACCACTGTTATGTAAATATTTACATTTGTTAAAAAAAAGTATACTTTCTCATTATAATTATATCTATTCAAAGTGTGCTATCCTTTCTTAACAGCAAACACTAAAAAGAGATACTTACAAAAAGAAACCCTTGTCATTTGGTAAAGAAAACTGCAATAATCCTCTGCTGCTTGCTCCCCCCTCCATTTTAATTGTTAATATCTTTTCAGCATGCGGGAGGAGTAATCTCCTACCACGCTAAAGCAGTCAGCCTAATTGAAAAGAAATACAAGTCATCTAGTGCACAGCTGAAAAATTCAGCTAAAATGCAATCTGTCATTATCTTTCCAATGCCAATTTTAAATAGGTATTAAAGTAAATGGTGAAAACATCTTCTCATTTCTCCTGCGGTATCATCTCGTTTTCACAGAAATCCCTAATCCTCAAATGAAGATTCTGCCCGATACCCAACAAAACACTAAAGACTCAGCCTCAAGTGTCTTGGAAACCAGATCCAAAAATAGGGGAATAATTTCCCTATCATGAATTAATCTCATTTGAAAATGATTTTAAAAATACAGTTTATGCAATGCAAATCCTCACTCCCAGAATAACCTGTATTTGTGACTGTTATGCCACAGTCAAGCGATAAATTACTGCTCAGTGAGCTGTTTCAGTATGGCAACGTGAACTGCAGCTAGGATTAAGGAAACTGATGAAGCATAACACACCATGAAAGAAATAAAAACATTTTATAGGACACATGGATATTATTGACAGGTTTCTACTTTTTAGATACAATGAACTCTTTCAGCAGGAGATCGTATTTGAAAAGTATCCTGCATCAGAAAATTATATGCTGCATTTAAAAGTATTCACACTTTTGGTCATCAAATTGTTATGCGCTACATAACACATTTCAATTTAATTGGAGAAATGTTGTATTGTGACGCTGAACACTTGTTTAATGGAGATAATATTTTAGCTTGATCGGGAAAGTTGGATTCACTTGAAGTGGTGACATCCTCAGACTTGTAATTACCAATGCATGCTTCTGAATACGTAAAAGTATATTGAAAATATGTCAGATGGGGGCTTATAGAAAAATCCATCAAGTCCTTAACAGGTTAAACTCAAACAAAATCTGCCTAAACCTATTACCATCAAAGTGTATTTGGCTCCAGTCTCAGAAAGACAATTTTCTTCAGACTTCTCCACTGACCAAAATCCCCATAACTGTAGAACCTCAGGAGCTCCATTATATTGTATGTGCTCAACAGGTGTAAGGAAATAACTGGATAAAACTATACCCCTATATGAAGCCTGTCAAATTCATAGAATCACAAGGTTGGAAGAGACCCCCCAGAATCATCGAGTCCGACCATTCCTATCAAACACTAAACCATGTCCCTCAGGACCTCATCTACTCTTGCCTTAAACACCTCCAGGGAAGGTGAATCAACCACCTCCCTGAGCAACCTATTCCAATGCCCAATGATCCTTTCTGTGAAAACCTTCCTCCTAATGTCTAGCCTAAATCTCCCCTGGCAGAGCTTGAGGCCATTCTCTCTTGTCCTGTCCCCTGTCACTTGGGAGAAGAGGCCAGCTCCCTCCTCTCCACAACCTCCTTTCAGGTAGTTGGAGAGAGCAATAAGGTCTCCTCTCAGCCTCCTCTTCTCCAGGCTAAACAACCCCAGCTCTCTCAGCCGCTCCTCATAGGGCCTGTTCTCCAGCCCCTTCACCAGCTTCATTGCTCTTCTCTGGACTTGCTCCAGAGCCTCAGCACCCTTTTTGTGGTGAGGGGCCCAGAACTGAACACAGGATTCAAGGAGCGGCCTCACCAGTGCAGAGTACAGAGGGAGAATCACCTCCCCGGACCTACTGGTCACACCATTTCTGATACAAGCCAGGATGCCATTAGCCTTCTTGGTCACCTGGGCACACTGCTGGCTCATGTTCAGTTGCTGTCAACCAACACCTCCAGGTCCCTCTCCTGGCAGCTTTCTAGGCAGGCTTCTCCTAGTCTGTAGCTCCGCATAGGGTTGTGCCCCAAGTGCAGGACCCAGCATTTGGCCTTGTCAAACCTCATGCCATTGGACTCTGCCCAGCAGCCCAGCCTGTTTAGGTCCCATTGTAGAGCCTCCCTACCCTCCAGCAGATCCACACTTGCACCCAGCTTAGTGTCATCTGCAAACTTGCTAAGGAAGCACTTGATGCCTTCTTTCAGCTCATTGATGAAGACATTGAACAGGGTTGGACCCAGCACTGAGCCCTGGGGAACACCACTTGTCACTGGCCTCCAGCTGGATTTAACACCATTTCCCACCACTCTCTGGGCCCGGCCATCCAACCAGTTTTCTACCCAGGAGAATGTGCGCCTGTCCAGGCCAGAGGCTGACAGTTTCCATAGCAGAATGCTGTGAGAAACTGTGTCAGAGGCTTTGCTGAAGTCCAGGAGGACCACATCCACAACCTTTCCCTCATCTAGCAGCTAAGTCACTTTGTCATAGAAGGCAATCAGGTTGGTTTGGCAGGACCTGCCTTTTGTGAACCCGTGTTGACTGGGCCTGATCATCCGGTTCTTTTGCATGTGCTTCATGATAGCACTCAAGATCACCTGTTCCATGACTTTCCCTGGCACTGAGGTCAGACTGACTGGCCCGTAGTTCCCCAGATCCTCCTTGCGACCCTTCTTGTAGATGGGCACTACATCAGCCTCCAGTCCAGTGGTACCTCCCCAGTCTTCCAGAACTGTTGGAAGATGATGGAAAGGGGTTTGGCCAGTACATTCGCCAGCTCCCTCAATACCTGTGGGTGAATCTCGTCTGGCCCCATAGACTTGTGGGTGTCTAGTTGGGCAAGCAAGGCTCTGACCACCTCCTCTTGGAATCGAAACAAAAGAGTTTTAGCATTCTACTGTAAACACGATGGATAATTATTTTTTTTTTCTTTAGCAGTCTTTCCTTCTCATTATTTCTCTGAAGGAGTTAAAAGTTCAGATTGAACAAAGGCTGTGCTCTCAGGAGTAGTCATATATCGGTAGAAAAAAGATATAATATTTCTGCTGTTATTCTTCCTGATGTTTACAAAATTTTCCGATTTGTAGTAAAAGTGTGATCAAGATTCTCTGTTTTGACTATGAGTTTAGTGGTAAAAGGGAAGAAGAAAACAGGAAATACAGTTAGGAAGAATCCCTTCCTAGTGTGTACATTCTCTCAATCCTTTCAAATGAATCAATAGCAATTAGTATTTTAGAGGGATCCAGTTCAGTAGTTTTAGAGGCTCTGTTGGTGAGGTAGTGTAAGTATCTCTTAAATCTCTTATCACTGAGTGTCAATACAGTGCTAAATTTGTGGAGTACCGAGGTTGAGAGTAAGATGTCTTTACAAGTGTGCTCTTATAAACTGTGGTTGTGGTCAGTCTGCATTGTGCAAGCTGTTGCAGAATGCAGGCATAAGCATAGTTACTAACAAAGCTCACTGGTGAGACCCAGTACTAGCATAAATGACCTGTTTAGACTGAAGTCTAATGGGCTAGAGAGTTTTCCACAGTTATATTTTGTTTAGCAGCTCTGCAGTTTTAGATTGGAAAAGCCTGGGAAGGGAAGATGTAGGATCCAATGAGTGCCACTGTAGACAATGGTACAGTAGCTGCTGCAATACCACTTAAGCAGACTTTCAGAGAGCTGCTACAGGACTTAACACTTGCTGTTGCACAGGCAGCAGCATGGGGCAAGTACAATGTTGTGCATAGATTTGTAACTATCCTCTCTGCTATGCTTGATGGCAGCAAGGAGTGCTTCTGAAATCCCACAATGCAGGCTGAGGATCACTGGGAGACAGAGCCTATCAATAGGTGCCATCACCCTCATTCACCTTGCTGAGCAATTAGTACATAGCAGTGAACTCTTCCTTTTTCTGCTGCTAGTAAGCAATTGGTAATGTCATCTTCCACTTAGATGCAAATTGAAAACCAGATTGTTCTTGGTCCATATTTGAAGAACACAGTTTTCTGTATAAATAACAGAATTTTATAAATGTAAGATATAAAACTTAACTGGTACTTCAAAGTGGGGGAAAGCACTTCTTGTTCAATTGTTATACTTATTTCGATGCTATGAAGTCAAAGCTGACAAATTTATGGCAGGATACAAAGAGGGAAGTACGAAGATGGAGGAAGACAAAAAATACTGTGGAGAACCTGGCTGAAAACTGGTCTGAATATGAACTAAATGATGTTAGATAAGCTACATTATTTTTTACTTCAGACCAAAGTTTAGAAAATAAGATTTTTCTGCTCTCTGTATTTCATTTGGAATCTGGGGAGAAGGGACAAAGCAATGACGATAATAATAAAAGTAATATTAATATAATCTCTTGTGGAGCCAGAGAAAAAACAGGGAATTTAGGTGATATATGTAGTGAGACTGCATGTGGAATGCAGATTAGTATGAATTAGGTGAAAGAAAATGTTTGTGCAAAACACTGCCTGTCTGAATACAGATTTTATAATCAGCACAAGAAGACATTGAAAACAGAGAATGATGAGTTTCTGTTTTACAAAATGTCATTGTTTGCAGAAGTTGTTCTGTACAGTGCATCATATTATGCAGTGTAGGATCTAGATGAGAAAATCAAGCCAGTACACTCAAAAAACTTAGCATATCTACTTTTCGAAAGATGATGTAGTGCTAAATCTAAAGACAACAAAAGGCAAAGGAACAATATTTTATCAGTGTTTGGTAGTGATGAGGTGACCATGGCTATAATTGTGGCATATGAAATATTTTCATTAACCTCCCCCTCACCCCAATCTGTCTAGGCTACTTGGTTGATGGCAGATAGTAAAAAGATCAGCATTTCATAACATAATTGATAAAAAGTATTTTCTTCTTCTTGTAAATGTCAAATATCTTTAACTAAAGCTGTCTGCCACAGAACCTGCCCCCAGTGTCTTCATCACCAACCATAGGACATGTCCCAGCTGCAACCTTTTATTGGCTTAGTCAAGTGCTCCACTACTTTGTTCTAAATATGTCAGCTTTGATTCGTCCTTGGACTTAGTTGCTGTCAAACACTGTTAAATGGAACTGGAATCAGCATTGCACCTAGGTTTCTACAAAGCCAAAACTGTAATCACTTCTGTAGAAATGTTAGTATACTGTGGCACTGAAGAGTCGCTTTGATAAGGAGGACAGTGGTTCTGAGACGGTGTCTTGTATGAAAGGGGATGTCTGGCCTCATCTTTGGCACACACTAGAGGTAAGAAGTTCAGAACATCAACACTGAAAGCTTTGGCATAAGCTCTATCCTTCAGAAGTGCCAAACTTCATATATATTTGCATTATTTATGCCGTCAGGGCACATACAGGATTACACTTTGAGAGCAGAGTAAGGACTATCCACCACCAACTAAAGCATCGGCAACGTTTGCTTAACATTGAATTGGAGTTTAGTGTTGTAAGTGATACTTAAGGGAAAAATTGAATCGTTCTGAGAGGTGAAGGGTAGAGCACAAAATATTTTGAACTGGATAAGGAAAAATTTGGTTTTATCTACAGATTGCAAAGGCAGTTTAGGATGTGTATTCAGAATAGTATGTTACCTACCTCTAGTCATAGTATGTAATGGATTTGTGTGGCATTTACATAAACGTCAGAGGTTGTTGCCAAAAAAAAGAACACTTGAAGGAAGTATATGAATGAGATATGAAGGAGTCACAAATGCTACCTATAATTGCTGATGTAGTAATTAATGTCATGATGAAAACTAAAGATTGAAGGCAAGTTGAGTAAATGAATATTCATGATTGCTGAGCACCCTGTGACTCATCTTTTGCAATATTACCTCTGCTAGTTAGCAGGGGTTTTAAAAAAGTGAAAATGGACCGCATGACCTCCAAAGGATCTTTATTAATTCACATAGCTGAGTACTTGACCCTATAGTTTTCTTTATTCTGAAAATACGTGAGAATGGAATGATCTAAAAGGGTATTTTTAGTGGCACATAAACATACATTCACAGTAACTTCTCTTAAATAACATCATGTTTATGGAATGCTTTGTAATAAATCTCCTACATGAACCTGTTCTTTCCTTCTTATAATCCACTGTGTTTTCAAAGGTAAGGTCACATTCACTTCAACAGTGACTATGTCTTCTCTTGCAATTGGTTCCTAATGCCTGTTTCTCCTATGAACCTCCCAGTACCCTCTGCCTTTTTGAAAAAGTCAGAATTGGAGGGGGGAAGAGAGATTACTGAGGAATATTGTAAATGCATTAATGGAAGATTTCCATTCTCTTCCCTCCATTATTTCTTAGAATAAACTATTCTGTACGTGGGAAACTCTTTAAAGGTGTATATGAGCTCACGGCTGGGTGGTGTTTGAAGATCCAAATTACGAAATTCCTGCATGTCAGCAATTCACGCTGTCTTCGCAGCATAGTTGGTGTGATGTTTTGTGCCTAGAACTTCAGGAATGTGTGTGTGTATGTACATCTATATGTGTGCACAGGAATAAACCACCAGTAAATATGAATTCTTCACTCAGTTACTCTAGCAAAAATGTTTTGAATCCTTTGTGCTCTGGTGTAAATCATTTCTCTCAGGCAAAGCATAGAAAGAGGCAAGCCTTGTTTATTTTTCAACCTGACATGATATTCACTTTTGTGTTTACAGTAGTCAGTGCATCTGGTTCAAGCAGAACCAAGAACGATTTCACTGTAAGTCATTGACAGAGCAGAAACCAAAAACTTGTAATAAATTTTTTCCCACAATATTTTTAGAGAGAAAAAAACATTAAGACTAGATCACGTCAGTGGTTAAATTTGATATAAATCTTTATGAATGCAATTATTTTTTAAATTTAAGTTCACAATTTCTAGATAGTAATAATTTAACTCCTTTTATGTTACATGTATTCAATTTTATAGCAAGCTGAATAGAATCCTGAAAATTGCTTAACCACACATTAGAGCAGAAACATCAACACTATTATATTCCATTAATGAAGAAAGCACTGTGCATAACTAATGGATTTTATTAAGGCTAATATATATAACAGCAAGAGCAGCTGGTAGACCAAGAAAAGATTTTTAGCATGCACTCTGTGGAACTAAAAGATACTGAAAGGTAAAATAATAGACTTGCTCGACACACTGATTAACTGGTGTAACTTTGGTAGTCATAGGGTGAAGACATCGTGGAGCTAGGAAGACCCTGAAGTAACAGTATTTGACATGGCTGGGACATGTTATCAAAGGGAAAGAAAGAGCCTAACAAGAGAAATAGTAGAAAGAACTCCTGATGGGAAAGCTGCTGCCTTGCAGAAAACTGTATTAGATAAAATATCAGGGTAACTTTCTCTCGTGTGTTCATAAACAGACAGATGCAACAATGGTTCTAATAATTGATGGAATATTATTAAAATATGTGTGTGAATATCACAGAATCTACTAACAATGTAGTAGTTCATTAGTTTAAGAAATTAGTCTTGAGCGTTATGTGATCTATAGGCAGTTAGTGGTGTACCAGTAATTAGTGTACAGCACAGATAAGGTCACATTATCAAAGTTCTAGATCCTTTTAACAGTGTTTCTGCTTTAACAAATTTCTTTCACTGGATTTTTGCTTCAGCAGTGATCTGATGAGGCTCAGAGCCTAGGAAAGCAATGTGTTCTTGAGCCATGAAGCTGGTGAAGGGGCTGGAGAACAGGCCCTATGAGGAACGGCTGAGAGAGCTGGGATTGTTTAGCCTGCAGAAGAGGAGGTTGAGAGGAGACCTCATTGCTCTCTCCAACTACCTGAAAGGAGGTTGTAGAGAGGAGGGAGTTGACCTCTTCTCCCAAGTGACAGGGGACAGGATAAGAGGGAATGGCCTCAAGCTCCGCCAGTGGAGATTTAGACTGGAGATTAGGAGGAAGTTTTTCATGGAAAGTGTCATTAGGCATTGGAATAGGCTGCCCAGGGAGGTGGTTGATTCACCTTCCCTGGAGGTGTTTAAGGCACGGGTAGATGAGGTCCTGAGGTACATGGTTTAGTGTTTGATAGGAATGGTTGGACTCAATGATCCGATGGGTCCCTTCCAACCTGGTTGTTCTATGATTCTATGATTGTCCATGTTAATTGAAAACTCTAGTTACCTTGTAGTAGCCATATTAGCAGTGGTTTCTTAAGGCGTTTGCTACCTACTCTTTGACGGTCTTTAATAAATGACACATTTGTCAGAACAATCATCCCTTTTAAGAAGCTCAAACACCAAATCAGATGGTTGCACAGATGATTTAGGTCTTGTAAATGTAATATCATTGTAACGTTGCCTTGACTCTCGTGTTAGTAAGGAAAACCAGACTTTTCTCTCTGAAAAGTCTTAATGTAACACGCATCATAACTATGTTTATAAGAGGTTGGCAGGTCATCCAGCAGCAAATATGAGATGAGCAGACTGAAAGGGGACTCTGTCCCTGGTGTGGAATTACTTCTGCAAGGCCACCTGGTCCAGAACTGCTTTAAAAAAGCCCAGAAGGTATCACCCATCATAGAAAGGGCAGGCTGAAAGGTAGTAGTTGATATGTAAGGGAACAGACGTAGAATAAGTAGAGAAGTAAAATGTAATAAAAATAACCCTTACGTTCAAGAAAAGTTGTTCTTCTGCTGAAAGTTAGTGAACCAAAAAATGCTTTTTCTGTCTGACTGGTCTTAGTTTGAACTTCAGGTGTGATCAGATGATCTGAATATCACATCACCTTTAGTCTGAGTTCTTTAAAGAATATTGGCCAAAAAAAAGAAAAAAAACCCAATCAAAGCAAACCAAAAAAACCCCAAAAAAGTTACTTTTCTGCTTACAAAGATAGCTATGTTACGATGTTTGAATCCTTAGTTCTTTTTTCCTGTGCAAAGCTAAAAGTCTGCGTTCAAAGCTCATCTGAGAGAGAACATGAATTTTGAGACACAGATAGTCTGTTCTTGAAGACACAGGACTTTCCAAATTTTCAGCTAGAGATTGTAGGACCAGAAAGGGACCACAAGAGTCATCCATGCTTCCTAACTATATGTAATGGGCTTTATTTTCCTCAATTGATTCTCATTTAAGGAAGTTTGTGTATAATTTAGGCTCTAAAATTAAGTTTTGAAGAATTCAATTTATCATTAATTGGTTCATTGATCACTCTGATGCAGTAAATTTGTTATTGCCATTGCTAGCAAGAAGTTACAGAGTACACAAACCATGAAAGGCCACAGAGTTGAGCTTTGCCAGGCTTGCTTTCACTGCCCTGATTTTGTCTTGCCTGGAGATATGTTTTAGCTTCTTTGTCTAACAGTGAGTTGAATGTTACCTAACTTTACGTAGCTTTAGGTTAGCTCTATTTAATGATATGTTGTAGTGTTTTAATAACTTCGTTGCATCTCTGTAAGTAATTGATAGTAGTAATAATGTGATTTTCTGTGTAGAGTGAACTATCACTGAGCCCAACATAATAATATAAAGTAGAGGAGAACAAAAGCAGAAGCCTTGAACATGCAGCCTGGGGTTGACAGCAGAGGCTTTTAATAGTGCTATGAACAAATTGTCAATGATACCAAAGAGTATAGCCTTATAAATAAGATAAAACCAGTTTTAGTAAAAAGAAAGAAAGAAAAAAAAAGTGTGTGTGTGGGGACAACTCAGCAAATATGTAGAGTATGAAATACATACTGTATATGCCATATTATATGAGTATATAATGTGGAGTTGTAAACTAATGAAGATCAAGGTATACTATGTTAAAAGGGATCAAACCTAATATCATACAGACCTTAGAGTAGGGGGGAGGAGGAGGAAACCCACCACCAGCATCATTTTCCCCTGATGAAGAGGGGAGGATGCTGACCTCTGTTCCCACTTTCTCCACTCTTGTGAACTGTTGTCACTTCTGAGTTTAGGATCTGGAGGGGTAAGGGAAGGATAAACACAGCATTAGTGAAACAAGATGGATACTAAAGGTGCATGGATAACAATTTCAAATTGCTACTTATGAGGCTTTTTCCATAATAATATAGTCTGGAAAATAAGCAGTATTATTCCTGCAAGTAGGGTGGTGGTTCTTTGATTAGACATAGAGGAGTGCAGAAGAACTATGAGTCCTTTTTACAATTACAAGATATAGTTATTTAGGCTGCACAGAATATACAAGTTGTAGATTCTATTATGAATTAGCCTCAATTAGCTGTCTGCATTTTACCAAACGACTATACTTGTCTAGGTTAATTTGTGCCTAAAAATTTCCCCTGTCTTTTCATTTGTCATGACTGATTTCTGGTGTGTGAATCTTTCTCTGAGAGACTGTACATCCCTTTTATCAAATTAATATTCTATAGGCAAGTTATTTAGAGATCAAGCCATTTTTTAACTTCTTTTTTGAGCAAATGGAATAAATAGACTTTGATTTGCCAGAGGTTTTTGATAACAAAATGCAACTTCTAATCTTATTCTCATGTTCATGTTTCTTTACTTTTTCAATTTTACAGAATCTTTTGTAATCAAATGTAGCAGACATAGAGTATGTCAGTACTGGTTATTCCACTGGTAAGCAAAACATTTTTGTTATTCCTGCCTGGTGTTTTCTATATATGCAGCACTTTATTTGCTCTTTGTGCCACAATTTGACACTAGAAATTCATGTCTGGCTGTTGATTTCATTAGCTGTCCTAAAAGCATCTCTATCTGCAAGGCACCAAAAAAATATGGAAGTCTTCTCTAACCATAACATACACCATAAAATCTGGTTTGAATTGTCTTTTTTCTCTGCTGACAATGAGATGTCTCCTTTTTTTTATGCCCTTAGCATTTTTCCAAAGTCCTTGTTTCTAATAATTTTTGTTGTTGTTGTCTTCTTTCAGCTTTCCTTTTTAATGTCTTTTTTTTTATTTAAGAATGCTGGGTTTTTCTTTTACTTGTATTATATAAGGTGTTCAAGGCCAGGTTGGATGGGTCCTTGGGCAGCCTGATCTCGGGGGAGGTGTCCCTGCCCATGGCAGAGAGATTGGAACTAGATGAACTGTAAGGTCTCTTCCTACCCAAACCATTCTATGATTTTATTAGTCTGGTCATTGGGAGAAATGTAAGACAAGGACCAAAAGTTCATATAAATATAGCTATATTCATATTAATATAGCTATATTTTCTTGCTTACCTTATTTTTCTCATCATCTATGAATATGATTACCTCCTTGTGAGAGTCTCTTTAACAGCTTAAACCTATGGGTTTTGCATATGAATGCAATTGAGCTACACTTAGTGCATTTGAGCAAACAGGTTTCAAGGCTGTGAAATACACTCCTTTGTGTTGCAAAGGCAAGTTCTGACAGAGTCCAGCATACTGGATCACTCTCTTTAAGAAGTTGTCACCTACAGTTGTTAACAATTGGTTTAGAAACTCTCAGATTCTTTTTTTTATTATTGGAAGAACGATGCCTCTGTCATGAGTAGGTCATAGTGAAATCACTCCTGATAATAAAGCTCTTCTTTTCTGCGATATATAAAGCATGTCAAATAACTTGCTACGACATTCTCTCATGTAGACTGTGGCTTAGCACAGAGTATATTCTACCCATTTTAATATCCAGACTCCTAATATTTTCTTTCCTCTCTCCATTCCCCTTATTGCCTCAGTAATCTTATTCTCAGCACAAATGTTGTACAGTACACAAGTCAGCACTTGTTCTTCCCTTCATTCTTCCTGTTCACATCAATTAATATCACTGAGTTGACTCATCCTTGTCAGACTGAAGGATCATTGAAGACAACAGAAAGACTCCTGATTACTTCCCTGTGATTTGAATGAAACAGTTATTTTGGTATCAGGAATGTTATGTGATGTCAACCAAGTTGCGCAAAGAAATGGTGCAAATACATAACATGACTGACAGCACAAAGTGCCGTGTGTTTCCCACAGAGTTCAAGAAAACATATTTTACATGCTAATGTGAAAATGAAAAAAAGGATTGACAACCTGTCTTTTTTTGGCAGGCATACATGGGTATTCAAACAGCAAAAATGTCTTAGAACATTTTGGAGTGAAAAACACTCTTTAAACCTAGAATCTAACACTGATCTCTCATAGTGTGGACAATGGTGTCCCCCAAGGCTTAGTGCTGGGTCCAGCCCTGTTCAATGTCTTTATCAATGACCTAGATGAAGGCATTGAGAGCACCCTTAGCAAGTTCGCAGACGACACTAAGCTTGGTGGAAGTGTCGATCTGCTGGAGGGTAGGGAGGCTCTGCAAAGGGATCTGAACAGGCTGGACTGCTGGGCTGAGACCAGTGGCATGAGTTTTATATATATATGTTTATACGTGTGTATATATATATATATATATTTGGATATGTACTAGTTTTGATTGTTTTCCAAACATACTGATTTTAAATATGTTAGAGAAGTTTTCCTATTGGAAACTTTCATGATTTATAGATCAGATTGTTTTGATTAAATATCCTTGAGTAAATATTGAACAGTCATTTTGCCCCTGAAATGACAACAAGGCATCTGAAAGAACTACTTTGTTGTCTTATGTTCCATAAAACTGCCTGAATTTTTCATTTTATCCACAAATATTATCACCTTTCTCTTATGCACAGTAATGGGTTGACCTAATGCATTGAACAGTTAACATAATTGACCCTCACAGTTTTTTAACTTGCTGACCTTGATGTATTCTTGTCTATGGGGATCAAATAGTTATCCAGTGGCAAATATTGCTAATTGAAGCATGGCAATAGATTTACAACATTGAAATGTTGCTCAGTAAAATGTATTCTTTCCTATTTGGCAGAGATCTCTTCACTACCCCTTCTTTCAGAGTCTGAGACCCCCTTGGGATGTTATTCAGTGGATGATTCTTGAGTTTGCCCAGGCAGAGGCATCAGTCACTGGGAGTGAGGAGCAGGAAAGGAGAGAGGCTGTCCTCCAGGCACTTGAGAGACAAAAGGCAGTTCAGAAAGATTCACTAGCAAAAGAGAATTAAGAGGACTGTGCATAATGCATGATGCACAAAGGGCATGTGTTTGTCAGATGCCTTTATTAAGAGTTTGAATGCTGCACAGGAGGGAGCGGGGAAGTTGAGCCTGCTAAATAACCTGTGCTTTGGTTAAAGCAAGATCAGAAGAAAATCACAACAGAGGGTTTGTGATCACCTGCTCACTTGCAAGTTGTTAGATTGCACTGCAAAATAATTTACAACTCTGTATTCTGATTTCTTAAAGCTACCATTTAAAAATTTTCCATAATGGTAGATACATTTTGTTAAATAGAAGTCAACTCGATAGATAGAGTCTATACACATTATATGCAGGAATTGTGCATTATCAGCTCATACTGTGCCATTGCTGTAAGAGCTGTTCCTTAAGTTAATCTGTTTGCCTGTTTTTATATGGGGGTTTTCCTTTAACACTTATTGAAGAAGTAGGAAAAAAAAGCTGAAAAATTACTTTGACATCTCAGCAGTAAAATAAGCATGAGGTACTTCATTGCTTTTAATATCTGGAAAAGCTTATATGAATGATAGAGGCATATTTTTTTAAAAAGAAACTCAGCTAACCACTGCATTTGTCTCTGTCTCAAAAAAAGTTCTGTACAGAAAAAAAAGTGTATACACTTTTTTTTTTTAATAAAGAAAATAAAAGAATGTAGCTGTAACTGTGCATTAAGTTAAAAAATGCAGAATTCCTTCAGGAAAATAAATTCTGTAAAATGTAAGAATTTTACAAACAGCTAAATCCCATCTCCTAAGGTAAAAAACAATGCAAGAACCTTAAAATATTACTGCTCCAATTTGCATATTTAAAAAAAAAAACCACGGGAAAACTATGTCTGTACACCCCTATGGTGATTGCTATGGGATCTCTCCCTCATCGACCTTATTGCAAATCTGAATACTTGTTGTAAATCTGGAACACAAAATATACTTTAATGCCTTGTACCTTTCACTTTACTGGAGCTATGAAATTATATGTACGTAGTATTTGTAAACAAAATAACTATTATTAGTTTCAAGCATGTAACCCAGTGACCCGCTCCACAGAAGGAAAAAAAAAAAAAAGATTATATACTTGTTTTTTCAGAGGGGGGCTTATCAACATCATTACTCACAGGACATTGCTTAGGGAAGGAACATGGGTAATATTCTTGTCTGCACACTGGAAGTCTGTTAATAAGGATTAATGTGAGGCTTAGTCATAGAATTTCAAATATTTACAATACACCTACTTACATAATATCACTTTGAGGGTAAATACCCTGCTAAATACTTATGTCTACTCTTACTGTCTTTTTTAACAGACTATTTTAACAATTAGAAAATAAATGAAAAGAATAATGAATAAAATTTTATATAAATGTATCCTCAGAATCCAGAGATTTCTTCATATCCTTTAGTATCTGCGTCCCCCCATGGTATCCCCAGGGCTCAGTACTGGGTCCAGCCCTGTTTAACGTCTTCATCAATGACCTGGATGAAGGCATCGAGTGCACCCTTAGCAAGTTTGCAGATGACACTAAGCTGGGTGGAAGTGTTGATCTGCTGGAGAGTAGGGAGGCTCTGCAAAGGGATCTGAACAGGCTGAACTGCTGGGCGGAGACCAGTGGCATGAGGTTTAACATGGCCAAATGCCGGGTCCTGCACTTGGGTCACAACAACCCTATGCAGCTACAGCCTAGGGGAAGAGTGGTGAGAAAGCTGCTTGGAGGAGAAGGACCTGGGGGTGTTGATTGACAGCTGATTGAACATGAGCCAGCAGTGTGCCCAGGTGACCAAGAAGGCCAACGATATCCTGGCTTGTATCAGAAATGGTGTGACTAGCAGGTCCAGGGAGGTTCTTCTCCCTCTGTACTCAGCACTGGTGAGACCGCTCCTTGAATACTGTGTTCAGTTCTGGGCCCCTCACCACAAGAAGGATGTTGAGGCTCTGGAGTGAGTCCAGAGAAGAGCAACAAAACTGGTGAAGGGACTGGAGAACAGGCCTTATGAGGAACAGCTGAGAGAGCTGGGGGTGTTTATCCTGGAGAAGAGGAGGCTGAGAGGAGACCTCATTGCTCTCTCCAGCTGCCTGAAAGGAGGTTGTAGAGAGGAGGGAGCTGGCCTCTTCTCCTAAGTGACAGGGGATGGGACAAGGGGGAATGGTCCTAAGCTGTGCCATGAGAGGTTCAGGCTTGACATCAGAAAAAAAAAAAAAAAAATCACAGAAAGGATCATTGGGTACTGGCAGAGGTTGGTTGAGTCACCTTCCCTGGAGGTGTTTTAGAGACGAATGGATGAGGTGCTGATGGGCATGGTTTAGTGATTGATAACAATAATTGGACTCGATGTTCCTGTGTGTCTTTTCCAACATTGTGATTCAGTGTGGTAAGAAATACCAAGTTCTTAAAAAGTTAAAAAGAAAAAAAAATAGTTAAAAAGTTCTTATATCAAGAACTGCAAAATTTGGGTGGTATCATCCAACCCTTTGGAAAGGAGTTTTTCAATAATGAATTATATACGTTGATATAGACAAGCATTAGTCAACATGTACCTATATATTGTTAGAAAAATATTTAGCTGAGCTGGATCTCCAGAAGTCAATCAATCTTTCTTCCTCAGAGTGAGATCAACTATATTAGTGGTAGTTTTTTTGTCACAAATTTGACCAATCTGACTTCTCACGAACCTAACCATTTAAAAAGTGACTGCAGTTGAGTAAACAACGTGACAAATTCATTTTTTCCATATCTGACACAGACATGGAGATGAGATTATTCCCGTCCCTTTCCTTTGAGTAAAGCATTGCACACATCTGGTGTGAAAGATTGCATCATTTTCCCTGGTACTCCTTTCTTCCCACTTTTCTTTAGATGAAGAAACTCTGGTTGTTTCAGAAGTGCCTGCTTGGTACATCTGCAGCTGATTCTTCCTAAGTATAGCAACTTGTACCTCTCCCTCCTGAATTGCACCCAGACCATTTCTCTGCTTCACTGAGGTCTCTTTTATTGCTAATCC
This sequence comes from Coccyzus lansbergi, assembly GCA_033558105.1. NCBI lineage: Eukaryota > Metazoa > Chordata > Aves > Cuculiformes > Coccyzidae > Coccyzus > Coccyzus lansbergi. The sequence goes on from JAUMJK010000159.1 coordinate 2,558,455, forward strand.
CAAGATTCAACTTAGTCCTTCTTGTCTTCATGTTTTCTCTAATTTTACACAGAAGCCTACTCTCCTTTCATTAATTAAAGATTGAACAGAGCTGTATGAAAGACAAGACCCTGTGGGGAGTCATTTGATATTTGCTTCCATTTTGACAGAGAACAGTTGGCAAGTCTTCTGGGAAGTACTATCCAACCACTATTGCACCCAGTTTATAGCAGTTTAATCTAGACCATGTTTCCCTATCTTAAAGGATTGTAATGTGAAATAATGTCATGTTTTATAGACAAGATACATGATACCTACTGCTTCTCCCTAACCACATAGCTGGATAACCTTTTGCTGAAGGAAAGGAGACAATTTTAACATTATTTGTTCTTCACAAATCTCTGTTTGCTCATCTCACCTTTACCTCCTGACTTTGAAATAATTTATAACATCTTCATTTTGCTAAATGGTTCTCCTCATCCTTTTAAGACTCCAATTAATTATATATTTGTAAGGGACTCTGTATTCAAACTTATTTTTATTATATCTGACAATTATTTCCCTTAATATGACTGGAGCTCGTAGTTTAGGCCTCAAGGCTTCTGCAGGAAGCAGGCACATCTTTTACATTTAAATTCAGAGGGTTGTTTAAGTTCAGTTTATTGTTTAAGCATCTTTCATGAATGTCCAGCCTAAAATTATTTTTAATAGTGTTACTAGCCAGAAACACATCAAACCATAACACTTGGAGTTAGTCATTTGCCATAGAAGAAGAAAACAGTGCAGGAAAAATGACAGTGCTGTGTCTGTGCAATGCAATATTGTGAATAGGTATAGTGTGAATAGGTGTGCCAGGAACAATTTTGGGTCAAGAATAATTAAGAATTGAGATAAGCTTTTGTTGCATTAGCTGCAGTGTCTCATAATTTTCTTTTCTTTTGAGGACTGAGGCTTCAGATGCGACTCCAGTTTCCAATTTGCATATGATATTAGATTTATCTCTTTTGCCCTAATAGTGGAATACATTTCATTTATATATCATTTCCAAAACTAAATGTTTTAGGTAAACAGGGCAGAAAATTAAATCCTATGTCAATGGAGAGCTGCTGAAGTAGGTAAGAAGAAAGGTTAAATTTTTCCTATGTGATGCCGTTTTTTATTGCTGCAACGGAAACATAAAAATATTTAAGAACTCACATTTTTATAGAATACATTCCTAGTTTCTTATACTTTCCTTTGGCATTTCTTAGCTTTATGAAATGGAATAGGTCAATTAGTGCTATGAAGTTTAGAACTGGCTTCACGTGACACGTCAGCTGTGCAGACTGGGAGAGCGCAGGAAGCTGAATAATCTCATCTGTGATTTTGCGAAATGCCCAGTGGCAAGAAGCATAGCCCACACAGCATATGGAAAGGATCTCCATTCACAAATATTGTTTGCAGCAGTAGCTAGAAAAGAGACATTTGGTGTGAAGACTAAATAGGCAGCTAAGCACAGGTCACGCATCAGATCGGCAGCAATTTGTGAACATTACTTCTGGAAACACTATTGTACTTAGTGATGCAATGTGTTAGTAACTGGAATATCTGAGCTTTAAAATTCAAAGATAACATTCTGAAAATTGTGGAAGAGATTTCAGTCTTCATATATAGGTATGGAGGAAGGCCAGGTAGTTGTAGGAAGGGTTTCCATGGCAAAAAATGTTGAAAGAGAAGGAGCACTTCTCTGTGTTGTGACAACATCACTCTGCAAAGTGAACATCTGCTCAGGGGGATATACATAAAGCCCTACAAATCATCGTGTGGGCATAAACCTCTGAAGCGCCAAGCTTAGTAACTCTGTAGATAAAGGTATCCATTAATGACAAAGGAAAATACTAACATTTGCTATCCATTGGGAACTAAAAGTTGACTGCTACTAAAAGTGGTTTTATAAGTGGTTTTTTTTTATTATTCTATCTTAAATCTATACATTTACATAATTCTTAAATTATGTCATTTCAATCAGAAGTGATGGTTCACATCTGGGATGTTTTTAAGATTTTCAAAAGAGATGAATCAAACTTGAACTAAGCTAATTCCAGCTAAATCCTTCCTCTAACTATTCATTTTAAACATTCAGATAGCTACCATTAAAGACCACTAGTTTCAGAGACTGATATTAGTGAACATCTTAATTTCCTGAACTGGTAACTGGAACTCAAATGGATGAATTGGGTAAGAGGAGAATTAGAACAACCACACTACTTATCCAGACAAACAATACCACCAGTTTATGTTCCATTGCTTGAATAACACTTTTTTGAATAAGCAGTCCACTTACTGAGGCAGACAGGTAGTTTCACAGACATGATTAGTTGACACTTTGGAGAAGTCAATGAAACTGGTATTTAAAGGAGGACATCTTATCTAGAGATTCCCTTGCCCTTAAACTCTGCACTTAAGATAAGCTATCATACAAAATACACAGCTGTGTTGTTTATCTGAAAGACTCAGTCTTACAGATGAAGTCTTTTGTCATGAACATTATAACTGGTATCACATAAGCCGCTTAAGACATTTTTTGCTTATGTAAGTCCTCATATTATAGAGAGGATTATAACTTTTATTTCATGTCACTATTGATGTATAGCAAGACCATTGTAGAGAATCAGTGGAAAATAAAACTTGTTATAAAACTATATTAAGTTGTTAACTCAGAAAACAGATGACAAAAATAGTTACAGTTACAGCAGAATCAAGCTCCTTTAATTAGCAGTAATTTTCATGCTACGCAATATATCCTGAGTTCTTATACTTAAGGCGCTATTTATGCTTAAAGTCCTATTTATGAGGAGTTTGGAACTACTGCCTGACTGTTAAAATGTGGTTGTATCTATTGTAGTTGTTCCCTTACTGAAATAATTACAAAGCAGCAGGGGCAGAGTTTTTCCCATGCAGGTACAAGTGAGTCCCCAAGCTTTGATCTGTTCTCTCATTAAGCGTCTTGTGTAAGAAACAGATACCTGGAGTACTTTTTCTTTGACTTATATGGAAACATCTAAGATTCCCCAGATGGGAGATCTTCCTTGTGGTAAGGTGGATGAGCACTAGAAGACCCCCTCAAAAGTAGGGGCTATGTACAAAGGGAGTCTGGTTTTGACAGGAGGGGAGGACTTGGGCACAATAGATGCCAGGATCACTGCATTTTAAGAAGTCTGTCTAGCTTGAAAGCCATCGCTTGCACCATGGTTTGCTGTCACCCAGCACTCTCTAATTTCTGTTTTGGAAAACTGAACCTGCTGTGCTTTCCCTCTTGCAAGAAGTATCTCTCTCTCCCTCAGGAACCTTGCTCTCCAAGGGGCAGGAAGAGAGGACATTCCCTGTGGAGGTCTGTCTGCGTGGAGTCATGCTGTGCTAAAATGCCTCAGTAACCTTGTGACAGCATACCCTAGTCTTTTCTGAGCCTTTCATTCAGTTCATTTGCCAGGCTTGTCACAACTTCAATTTGCCTTTTTTTCCTAGTCTTCATGTTCCCTTGAACTCTTTCAATAAAGCCTTAGCCATCCATCCATCCGTCCAGAATCCCTGTGTCCAAGCTCACCTCTGTGTTTCCTTTCATGCCTGCTACTCCTTCCCAAGCTCCATTCATTCTTGTTATTTATAGCCTGACTTCCAAGAGATTATAAATCTTACTTCTGGAAACTTATAAATCATGCAATCCTACTGTAAGAAAAAATGAAATAGTGTTTTTTTGCAGCTTTTTAGAGTTATGATTTTCTCACTCAGCCACAGGATCTCTACTGGCTAGTTATTCCTCATATTTGTAATCTGCTTTGAAAAATAGGATTTGCCCCAAATTGTTTATCAGTCAACTGAACTGTCCACATAAAAAAGACCTGTTGCTCCACTCTAAGTTATTTTTAGAACTCCAAACAGGAAAAAAAGCCATATTTCTTGTCATTTCCACTTCAAACATGATTTTTTCCCATTCTTTGTAATTTCCTTGCTTTTAATGTGCTTGATGTCAGCAATAATGCAAAGGAAAAAAACCCGTTAATATTCTCTGCAATGCAAAGCCTTCATCTTTTGTTTTATGAATTATAGCACAGAAAGTAATATGATACTGCAGTTTAAAACCGTAGTCTAGAAATGCTGCTTGTGTGGCTTATGGAAAATGGGAAAAACTCTCCCTTCTTTCTAACCTGGAATCCGAACAAATCAGTTTTCAGGCTTAGAATGAGATGCTTGGTTTGGATGTTTTTTTAAATTAAATAATGATTATAGGTTTGGGGATTTTTTTCCCCCAATATGCATACACTAAAACAGTTCTAGTAGATCTTTCGGTGCTTCTATAAATATTCTTATAAACTCATACATAAGTAGAAGTTTTACAGTGGATTTTAATTTGAAGATTTAGTAAACGCTCGAAATACCTGTCTTGCTACAAAAATAATACATTGAGCTCATTAGTTTTTCATACAAAAGGAAATCAGAATAATTACCTGTGATCCCGGGGGTGCAAATATTACAGCTGAATTAGAACTTCGTAGAGGGAAAAAATTGTCTGTCTTGATTTTGGTGAAGTAATGTTGCTTATAGTAACACTAAACCACACTATCTTAAAAACAAAGTTAGGCATGCATGCATGTATGTGATGATAACATTAATAATATGTGTGAGAGAAATAAAGGGCCTGGTTTCTTTGGTTTTGCATGTTAACAAGTTTTGTGCTGTGTCTTTTATGTATCAGAAGCTCTGCTTTTAAAACATTTCCTACTTCGTCTAGGAAGAAACTACTCAGTTTTCTTGGCATGTCCAGTACTTAGTGACTTCAGGAATCATGTAGAAGTAGCTTTTCCCACCACAGTTTCTTGCTTAGTCCAAAAAGTGTAAACAAAAAAACCCCTGTGTTCTCTTTGGCTGGCACTCCAATCTCAAGCATTGCTGCATAACATAGGGAAGAACCTGAGTACATGTAAAATTTCAGAGTTAACCTAAATACTGTTGGTTCATTTGGATTCAAGCCTCGTAATGTCCACTATGGTCAGAGAAGGGTTATGTGACAAAGGTGCAAAAGAGCAGTGAGGTGATGTGTGATATTATGCCTTTGTTCTTGCCCAATGGGTTCTTGTGCTAGACATGACATCAAGAAGTACTGACAGCTTTTATTTCTTTTTGTTGTTAAGAGTACTGATGGCTACATTTTCCTGTGGTTCTGTTACTGTATAATTATTATTTTTCTACTTTTAAAAAGTGAAGGGGAACCTTAATTCACATGAAACATACTTCTGAAAGGAGGAGAGATAGTAATCTTATTACCTAACAAATTGATGGTGAAATCTAACAACAAATCATGCTGTTCTGGGAGGCAATACTGTCACGAGAGTAATTTTACTTTCTGATACTTTAAAAGCACCTTTTAGAGATGTTCCAAGTGATGTACATATAAAAGCAAAACAAATACAAGAAAAACACTTTCAAGCAGTTAGCAGAAATAGACTTGTAAATTAAACTGCATCCAAAAGCAGTTTTCAGTACTTCAGTTCACAGCTGAGTTACAGTCAGTGTTCCTCTAATCTATACCTTTGTGCGTGTACACATTTTTATGTAAGCACATACATGTGTTTAGGCAGGACTTTTAAATAATGCAGTGAGACAGATGTAGTACAGGATATGTGGTCAAAATATTTAATATTTCTATTAATAACTAATTTCCATTAGTATGCAAAATGTCCACAATTTCTGCCTGTTGTTGCTTTTCACCTTGTGGGGTGTTTTTACACATCTGCAAACCTTGGAGTAAACAAAGTGCTTGTATAGTAACACAATTATTTGTCAGGGTTATTCTAGTGTAAATTATTATTGCTAGTTTTCCAACTTATGTCACTTACAGTATTTTTCAATTTAGTAATTTAAAAAAAGGTTTTAGTATTACAAAAATATCTCCAATACATATAGGTTTAGGTTTTTGTGAGGATTCATTTTCACTTTCATTCTAGAATTTGTATAGGTGAGCAATTATAAAGATCTGATATTATTAAAAAATAATACTTTTTCATATTATAATGGAAGTTTCCTATGGCAGACAGTTAATTTTGTTCCATTTTCTCAATTTCTCCAGATTGTTGCTGCTGTAGCAGTCCTTCCTAAGTTTGTAGAAATTAGTTACACAGCAATTTAAAAACACTGTCAGATGTTAGTACAAGAAAAGTGAGAGCTGAGACAGCCCTTCTGAGTTACTGTTCTAATTTCTTATTTCCACATGCAGCAGTCTTGAATAGTTGTTTCATGCTCTAAAGCCAAATGTTACTCCTCCTCTTCTTTTCAATTGTATTTTAAACTCTGCAATGATGTTTTAATTTGGCTCCCTGTACACTCAAATAGGTGTCATTAAACCACGTGAATTCTACAAGCTACTGTTTTTAACCTTTTCGCAGTGAATAGTCTCTTCTCTCCATCCAACAATAGAATAAATCATGATGTGTTGATAGAGTTATATTACAAAAAGCAGGCATTTTATTTTGTGAAATATTTTTTTATACTTTCCTAAAATGTAGGCTATGCTATTTAAGTGAGCAGATGGATGAAAAGTGCTGCACAGAAAGGCTATAACTGATATGGGAGAATGGCTTACATGGCAATAACAACTGCTACATTGCTGTTTGCTTTCCTTAAAAAAAACCCCAAACAACAAACCCCAAACCACCCCCCAAACAGACTTTAGCTTTAGAAATATAGAAAATATGAAGCAAAATTATGACGACTTTAAAAAGGCATATTAAAATTATGTATGTTTCCATTTGCATAGCATTCATGGATAAAATATCTGAAGTATAATATTATCAAGAATAAAATATAGCAATATTAGTTTTAAAATGTATATAAAAAAAGTGGAAGATGTACATTATAGTAGAAATGGAGTTATTAGACTTAATTATTTTTAAAAATAAAATTACTTCTGATATTTTTGTCAAAGGTCTAGATACTGTGTTTAACAGATTAGGAATCTGCTAAATCTACTCAAACTATAAAGACTTGATGTCTAACTCAGACGTCACTATAGATTATGATGCATGGATCATAATATAGTCCTCATGTGTCTAACAGTTATCACGACAAGAGTCAGATTCTTTAAAAGATATATATATATATAAGAACTAATAATTTTTCATCTTGAGTAACATGATTCCCATTTTCATGATCTATCCAATGCTTTCTCTCTGAGATTTTGTGGGTTATAAAGCTTCCACCAGACATATCATGTAGCCAGTCATCTACCTCATGTCTTGTCATTTTAATAAGACTTATTATCCATCTTTTTAATCCAATTTAGTGCTGTCTTTTTGTTTTAAAAGACATCTGTGGCATTACTTCATAGCTATGTTTCTGATGACAGTTTGATCTTGTGCTTCTTTCTCCTTGAGTTTTTATGAATCCTTTCCCATTGGAGTTTTCATATATCTGTGGAAACTCACATTAAAGCATTCTCTCACTTTCATGACTGTGCATCTGAAGACATTTTCTCTTCTTTAGCTTGCTATGGTTTCTCTATTGAAAGGGTATCTTGTGACTCTGTATTGAATGAATTATAAAATATGTGCAAATTTGCATTGTGGTTGGTAGGTGTTCTTCATGAAGTCTTCATTCTCTTTAAAGTAGTCTGAGAAATATTTTAGACTGTCACTACCTTACCAGTATTAGAAATAAATAAATGCACAGAATGAGCAATATGATTTAACTTTTCTGCTGGTCTGTAACTACCCACAAATGCTTTAGGTTCAGAAGGAAATCAGTGAAAGAGAAGATACCAGGAAGCTCTATTTAACGGTTGTCCAGAGATTGTGTTTTGAAGTGGCTATGATATGAATGGGAAATTGAGAATATAATGCAAACATCTTCTTGAGATCTGCACACAGTTAGCGTGATGTGCAAGGGCTGTTAGTGTTACCAGCAATGAAATCCCTGTTATATTATGACTTATTCTTCTAATTCTATAGGCTGCCCAGGGAGGTGGTTGAGTCACCTTCCCTGGAGGTGTTTAAGGCACGGGTGGATGAGGTCTTGAGGGACATGGTTTAGTGTTAGATAGGAATGGTTGGACTAGAAGATCCGATGAGTCCCTTCCAACCTGGTTGTTCTATGATTCTATGAATTCTTACTGAGCTTTTCATTGGGTATTTGGTTGCTTTAGCAGTATCAGAAATTACCTAGTTCATTGCCTTGATAAGACATAAGAGGCCAAATTGGTCCCTTATGTAGCTCCATTGACTTCTATGAGATTGCAGTGGAGCACAATTACTTCTATTAAAAGGATATTAGGGCTGCATGCTGGGGAATGTATGTGTGTTGACAGAGCATTAAAGTTTAAAAAGATCAATTTTATATATAGAACATGAGGATGTATTTTGAGACAATTCCCTCATGGAAATGAACATTTTTTTTAACCAAGGTTTAAGTTTTGTTGAGAACAGAAGCCTTTTTTTAGCAGGGTGGGCTTGTACTGCAAACAGAAGCAGTTAGGCTGAACAGACTCTGTAAACAACCCTGCCAATGGAAAAGCACTCCTTAATCTAATGAAGCCAAAATCATTGGTAGTGTAAACAATTTAAATAGTTAATGAAATTTATTTTTCAGAATGCAAGCTAATGGCTTTTCATGTGAGCTTCCCATGGGCAGAGGACTGTACGTCTGCTACCTGGCTTTTGAACCAGCCAGTTAGAGTTCTAAACTTTGCCATTCATCATGAACAAATGCTTCTAGTCTCCTGATATTTAATTATTGGGATAGACTGCAACACTGACATTCCTGGTATTGGGATCTACATTAAAGCAAATCCTTAAGTGCCACAAGTATGCTCTAAGTGTAGGCTTACCTTAAGCTTATCCATCTATACAGCTACAAGACCAGTCAAATAGACTGACCTACAATAAGGAGCAGAATAAGGGAAAAGGATGTAATTACATTATTTTGCAACAGAGACCTCAGTAGTGTCTGAACAGCTGGATCAGGCATGTATGATATATAATCATTCTTAAGCTACTCAAATTATTTTTGTTGTCCAGGAATAAAAATAACTAAGTAAGACTTTCTTTACATCTTCTATTACAGAAGCAAATAGAAAACACTAATTCAAATAGTGGAGAAAATAAATTAAAAGGTCAAAGTTTGGTTAAATTTATCTTCCACAAAGTTCTTCACAGTCTCCATAGAGTCTTTGTCTGATTGAATAGTTGATTTTTCGTGTGGCCACTTACTGTAGCCTGACAGTCTCCTCAATCTTAGTTCAAGATGAAAGTTCCATGGATTTTGGAATAGTTCCAATAATAGTATCAAGTGCTCTTGGTGATACCTATTGGCCCTCCAACTCCTCTTCCAGCAGTGATGTGCTCTTTAGAAAATAAACCCACAGCCCCCCCAGTAAAGAGGAAGATTGAAATCAGCCGATGTTGAGTTTGTTGGATACAGCTACTCTTCAGCTGCTGAAAGTCCACATAGATCACGTGCAATCCAAAGAATTTAACAGCCTCACTTGCAGCAATGATGAGGCTTAGTACAAAAAACACATCAGAATGTAAATGCTTAACCTTGAAGATCTTGATTCAGCTTGTAGTAACTTTATAAGTGTCATTACTCTTTAAACATCTTAAAAGATTCCCCCTCCAAGTTCCCTTCATTTCTGTTTATGTGTATGACAAAGTGCCACCACCTTAACATGGGTAAGCGCCTCTGGCGCCCAGGTGATGGTTAAACCTGAGAAGACTTGTTAAAGTAGATTAGCCTTGCCAAAAGGCTTGATTCAGTCATTGACCATTTCCGAAGTTGGTTATCACATATAATCTGAAAAGAACCTAAGTACTACTAACATTGGTAAAGAAAGGAAAAATATCTCCTTTTCTCTACTTGTTCAGTGGTTAAAAGAAAGTGTCAGGTTTATCTTGCTCACAGAAAGGTAGTATGTCTCTATTACATGATAGTGATACTCAGGTATGAAAGGTCCACCTAGATTCTGGACTGCTTCTGGTGAAGAATTACAAAGGCAAAATTTCAGGAATGTGGGCACAGGGTTTGCCTTTCATTACCCTTGCTCATTCGTTAATTATTTTTCCTGAGGGTGCCCGACACCCAGTATGGAGTGCAAGATACCCTCCTGGAACATAGGATACAGGCTGGAGCCCCCAGGCCATGCAAGGAATTGGGCCCTGTTCTGACATAAGAACTTTCTCCTCTTTTGGAAGGTTGCAGAAGCCAGTCCTGCCCGTGTATGTCCTGGGGTTGCCTGTGGGGTGCAATATTTTTGACTGAGCATGGAAAATATGTTGCAGCCACTACAGGAGAAGCACTGAGCTGCTGGCTTAGATCTGCCAAGGATGGTGCGTCTCTACTTATGTCCAATGGTAAGAGATGGGCGTCCAGGACACCCCAGCCGTGGCTATAGAGTGAAGGAGGTGTCAGCAGAGAGTTTCTCCCTACTACTTCAAAAACTCAAACACCCACCTCCCTAGAGTTGGCCCTGATTCTTTTCCCAGTTTGGGTAGAAGTAGCAGTGAAATACTGTCTTCTGTTTGAGGCCCAAAGGTCACTCTAAGAGCTGCTCTACTCTTATTGCTGACAGAAAAATGCATTATTAAAAGTGATAGGAATAAGTCTCTCTAAAAACAGAAAACAGGGCAAAGTAGATTTAAATGCCTGCTTTGATACCTTTGATATTTTTCCTACTTCAGCAAATCCTCTTCTTGTCTCAGTGTATGTTGCTTTCAAAAAGAAGGAAGGAGAGATAACCTTTTCAGTGCAAGAGGTGAAAGTGAAAAGAACTTTTAGAACAAAAGTTTCGATAAACCTTTACTTACATGTAAAAATACACAAAATATAATTGTGGTTGGAATCGTTGATCCAGTGGGTCTTTTCCAGCCTGGTGATTCTATGATAATTTCTTTGCCAAAAATAGCTACAATAAAGTTGGTTGGAATTTGAGGATGATTATTTTATTATTTTTATTTTAAAGCCAACAAAGTGGATTAGTAGTTTGTATAAAGCTAAAAAAATTCTAATTAAAGAATTTGATCAATAGAGGGCTTAGATAACACTTGTTTGTATACAAAGTCTTGATAAATTGGTTATACGAATAATTTGTTTTCCCTACAGCTGCCTACTAATGTAGTTTTAGTGACAACCTATTTATATTCTTTCTAATTGTATGAGTAACATCTCAGATAAACATCACTTATGAGTATATGCAACTGAATAATTATTTGACCATATTTTGCATCTGTGATAAAACATGAAGAAAAACATTGCTAATGATGCCACTGTATGCAGGACTAATTATCACTCTGCAAATGCAAAGCTTCACTGCTCTGAAGCTTTGCCTGTAAGAACAATCATTTTTCATACAAGTATCTATTCTTACTATTACACTTGATAATCCAGTTCATGGAAAGCAGTACATGAGTTTAACAAGCAGTCTTAAATGTGCAGATTAACAGGTAGAAAGAAGGGTATTAGGCTTTTATCTAACATCAACATTGCATAAGAGAGTATCCACTCTTCCGGGAATAATTAGTTTGTTTAAACCTGTTTAGATTTAAAAGTGTCATTTGTACTAATTGAGTGTTTAGAATTCTGTTCTCACTTCTTCAGCCCTTCTTTTCATTGATTTACAAAGCAATAGATACTAAAGATTAATTAAAGGTATATTCCTCTCTGTTTACTTTTTTTTTTAATTTTCTCACTTCTGATATAGTTAGAAAAATATTTGTCTTGAGAAGCCAAGTCAGTCAGATCCATAATAAATACATTTGTACATTGCAGAACTGCACACTTATGGTTTAAATAGTTTTGTGCTCCAGAAGCAAACATTTTCAATCTAAAATAGTATTTTTCACTCTAAACCACCTTTGGGCCCTAAATTGATGACAATATCTGCTCATGTGCTCGTGACTATTGTGGGAAATTCCCATTCCATCGTTAGCTAGCTGGCTGCATTTGTATCATGCACAGTCATCACCTATATTGAGTCAATGAGGAAGCTACACTGACCTCATTAGTCTTTCATGTACTGGCAAGATGTAGAAAATCAAAGCTTTTCCAAAATTCTTAATGCAAAGAGCTAACTCAAATGTCTTTATTAACTGTGTTCTGCAATAGTTATGACAATAATGACACTCTCACAGGATAAAATCAATCAAATATTTTCTAAGTTTTCAGAGGCTTATACGTATGTGTGTATCCACTCACACACTTATTTTTATATATATTTACACCTATGTGTATCTCATTAATTTCTTCCTCCTCTATGTGATTTAATTATTTCTTTCCTATTGAGTTTTGCTAATGCCTATTCAGTGGGGGCTTTTTATGCTTCAAAAAATGTTTTTTTTGCTAAATCACCCTCTCCACAGATTTGACTGCTAGCCACATGTTCTTCAAGTTATCAAAAAAGGATAAAGCTACCCCTTCAAAAGGGAATTAGAATCACTACTAACTAGTCAGCACTGGATTTAACATCACAGAGTCATAGCAATTTCTTCTCTTTTCTATCTATTTTCTTTTCCTTTCTTTTTGTTTGATTCTGTAGCCTCTAGATTAAGATTAGCCTATGAGGAGCTTCAAAGAGTAGCCATGCAGTAAAAAAAAAAAAATAATAAAAAAAAAATCTCATTTTATTTAGTTCCTTCCCTTGTTTCCAGATTGATTATTGAGACTAGAGTAGCCGTTCATCTGTGCTTCCCTTCAGTTTGAACACTGCTTATGGAATGAATGTACAGACAAAAAAACCCACTTCTTTCCATCTGTATTTTACAGAAGAGTTAAAACATCAAAAATATGCAGATCGCTTTGAGAAGGCTCATTGGTTTAGGAATACCCTTAGAAGTGTGCTTATTGAAATAAGCCTTCGGTGTTCCATTAGTCATCTGTCTGAGGATCTGAAGTTTACTTGTGATTTATTAAGAGTTTGATCTATCTTAAGGAAGAAAACCAAAAACTTCCAAGCCTGAAATAAAAATCTGATTTTCATTGTTTAAAAATATGGAGCTAATGGCTTCCTATAGAGGAAACACCTGTTACTAGTAAAGAATGAAAGCAATGTTCAGATCCCATGAAAGTGAATAAAGAGCTAAAGGCACTACTCAGACAAAAGGACTTCAACATAACTCAGAAAAGACTATCAATCACACTAGAAAACCTTGATGAAATTATCTCATTACTTATAAAGAAAACAAAAGATATCTTTCTGGGAAAAAAACAATCCTTGGGGATATTTCAGTTGATTAATTATACAAATAAATTGCCTTTTTAGTAACACAGTGGTTGCAAACAACATTCCAAATACAAACTTTAATGTGCCTCTCAAACTTCAGGATGTAGGCATTTTAATGCTGTTAGAAAAATTTAAATTTCAAAGCATGTTCTTTTTCATTTTTAGCAAATCACTACATGTTTAGGAGGAATAAAGTCATTGAAGGGAAATCTGAGAGAAGCTATCATAGAGGGTTTTATGCTTCCACTCCAGTTCCTGTTGATCGGTATCTTACTTTGAAATTCATCCTGTTGATTAACTGTGATGATTTTCATAGTTACTCGGCACTCAGGATGAACAATGTAGCAGATTTCATCCTGTAATTCCCTGAAATCAACTGAAGCCTGTATATGCACTCTATGGCTACTGTAAAAGATGACTCCTCCAAAAGCAAACATGAGGAAATTTAAAACTTTTATCTTGAAAGCTGGCTTAATAGAAATAGGCAGGGGTTAATTAAATTAGTTTCAGCAGCATTGTATCCATAATTTTTTTCTTTACATTTTTAAGACCAAAAGAAATCAATATGATAATTTTCATGGATCACAGCATAACTAATAACATATAATTTTATTAGCTGATTTGGAATCAAGTCCACAACTTCTGTTTGAGCTAGAGGATATTGTTTAATACGATACCTAATATTTTTTAAAAGACTTCATGTAACAGAGAACTCACAGTTTTGATAGATAACTTGCCCCAATATCATTATTATTAAATACTTGCACCTAACTTCTTGTCTGAATATATGTAATAACAGTAACTAGACATTGCTGTGTCATGTTTCACCAATGTCTGCATCAAAGTTCCTTCATTAAAAATCTACTTTCTTGTACATATTTAGAACAACTTTTTTAACAAATGAAGTAGATTAACTTTTCTTAAGTTTCTCACTGTAAAACAAATTTTCTAGAGAAACCATGGCTGTTAGATTTTCTGTCCTTTAAATTATATATCTTATTTAGAAACTTAAATGCTGGATATTATGATGATGGTACCATCAACATATAAAAGAGCTCTGTCAATGTACAATCATATCCAATATTCTCCAACTTTTAATCAAAGCATTGTTTTTTAAGGTGTATCGTGAATATATTTTAATACTCCAAAACAATAATTCAAGATAAAAAATGACTTTGTAGGACTGTTTTTTAATGTGACGTCTTGAAAATAATATAGAAGAACAGAGAGGGAAATTTACATAGGCCAGTAAAATAAATTTTAGTTACACATTTACTCTGCTGGGTTTTTTTATTTTATCGAAAGCTGAAGTTCAGAAGCATTACTTGTGTATTTCTTACTGCAATTTTAAATGAACAATTATCTCTGAATTTTGTGGACTTTTGTCTGTAGACATTTGGGGATGTTCACGAGATTTTTGTACACTTATTAGCATTGAGTTCCAGATGGATGCTTTCAACCCTGCTTCCTCCTAAAATAGCTTCTCTGTGTGCTCGTGTCTAGTTACAGAGTAATTTCTCTATATCCATGAATAACAGTCTTACCTATTTTGCCAGCAGCTATTCCTCAGTTAAAGCACAGGATTCCTGGTTCAATCAGCTCCTCTGACTACATAGGTTTTATTTCAATCTGGCTACGGAATGAAATGTGATGGTCACAATAGACCTCCCCAAGCTCATGTTTGAGAAATTAACCACATCTGTACACCACGCATATTGTTACAATTGTCACAGAAATACAGTAGTCACAAAGAATTCTTATAGGTTCTGGCTTGTGCTTATAAAAGTAAGAAGCAAAAATATTAGATACGCTGAACTATATTTTGCTACAAATCACCTATACACAATATACTAGTAATTGCAAAGCCTTTTCTGTTAATATGTTAGTGATCAAAATAACCTGAAGAAGTTATTAAAAAATATCAAAATCTGTGAGGTTCCAAAGCTGCAGCAGTCTGGTGCTTAGTTGGCCTTTGAAAATAATGATTTTGTAAACTGGAGAACAGCATACACTTTTTTCTTCTTTCCTATTAAGAACATATTGTACCTGCCCATCTTATTTGATTTTGGTTTTGTTCTTTTCTGAATCATAGAATGGATAGGTAACCGTTGAGCCAGATAGAGCATGATAAAAATAACCAAAATGGATTAAGTATATATTTTACAGGAGATACCCTCTTGAAAAATTATGGAAATTTATGCTGACATCAATAATAGTGGATAGAACATTACAGTTTAAGTGTATTTAAAATTAATATAGTTAATAGATCTCTACTGAATATCTGTGAATGGTGCAAATAATATACATTAATAATAATGAGGATAAATGTAAGTTTAAGTCTCCCCTGGAAATTCAGGTTTTCACATGTCACTGAGTTATCACAGACAGCATTACATGGCTTAACCTTCAACAGCAAGTTGACTAAAATTATTTCAGAAATGTGGGAAGACCTATATCTGATGCAAAAGTCTCCAGGTTTCTAAATAAATTGCTGTTTAAAAAATACACCCTTCTGCTACATTCATGAAGCTTATTTATTATTTGCTTGATCAAAACTGCTTTTGTCCAAACAAGAGGATAACTATTTTCCTAGGCAGCAAACGTAGTATAGATTTGTGAAAATTTATTTTCAGTTTTGTAAAATAGTTGAGTCTTTAACGCTATAAGAATGTTTATAGGTCAAATTGTAAAAAAATCCAGTGTGCTTACAGTGCAATCAGGTGACATATGCATATATAGATAGAAGTAAAACAGAATAGAATATTCTGGCTATGTTCTGCCAGGCCACTTCTTATGTTGTTTCTAGTATTTTATTGACAAATCCAGTGCATCTGCCAAACTGGATGTTGAATATCCTGCCCTGGTGTCACTCTGACTGGTGTGTAAGGTGTCTTCCAGGTGCAACCATGTGTCATAAATTTGGATGGCCTTTAGTAACAAAGTTTGGATTTTAGATTGAACTTTAGCAAAAATAGACTCATGAAACAACAACATAACAATATATAAAGAATCCTATTGCTTCCTATTGCGGAAGCTTGATCACACACTCCAAAATCACACAGAAATATTTTACTAGATGAGACCTAATAGCTATATGAAGCCATAATGTTTATAATCCATGAAAAATGCCCATTTTTTCAATGTAAAATGTATATTCTTTATCCTAGATTTTCTGGTCACAGATCCCATATTCTGTATAAAATAAATTTCCTTTCATGAAACAAAGATACTATCATCAAACAATCAAAAATGTTTGCATATTTAACAATTTTTTTTAGTGCTCTGTAGTTTGGAAAAAAAAAAGCAAACCCAAACCAGCCCATTCTGATGCTTAAATTAAAAAAAAAAACAAAACAAACGAAACAAAAAAACCCCACCCCAACACAACCGTTTCACTTGGCTTTTAACATTTTTTTGAGGGGGATGTTCTTTAAAATAACAGACTGCTATGTGAGGTGCAAGACTGGGGCTCAAGCAATCCATGTTACTTTCATGGGATTTTATGTGGTTTTCTGCTCTCTTTCATTTTTGGTCACTTGTTCTCTCAAATAGTTCATTGCATGTTCTAATATGTTGATAACAAAATTTTCTGTTGCCACGTCCAAAGTAACTGTGAAACCTTCAGTCTTATACAATGAATGACAAAAGGTTAATTCTTAATCTTGGAGAGCTGCATTATTGACAGCTGTGTCCTGGTTGCCAAGGCAGACTTTATCTAGGCCTGTTCATCAAATCTTATGCGTGAAAGCTGCAGGGAACTGCAAACCTTACACATCAACTTCCTACTTAGACCTGAGGGAGTGCTGTGCATGGAGTTACTTGCTTAGCTTTCAGACAGACTGTGTCCCCTAAGTCATCTGTTTAATTTGTGCATTGTGCATTTGTACTCTTCTGCGTGAATTATCATTTTCTATACATAAACTATCGGTTGCATTGGTGGCTAGCATGCTAGAGATACCTTCACTTTTGAAGTGACTTATATACAATAGTTTGGAAGTTACTGTACTAATTTGCAGTACAGTAACTCTTTCACAGTAAACAAACACACAACTACCCGTCCTGCATTCTTGAGTATCCATGTTTTAGCTGAGGAAACGGATTTAATCCCTCCAGCTCTAAGGAAGAGTTCTCATACCATATGCCTTCATTTGTCCACTAGGGACTGAAATCCCTCAGCTAATCTAAGGCTGTCATATGGTTGAAAACAGGCTGGAAGGGGCTCTCTCCTGGAATAAAATATGTTTGGACTAAGTATTGCAGCTTTCATGGTTACCTGATCCGCTTTGTAGCTGTGTTGTGTCTAGCTGTGAAGTTCAGGTATGGGATGATGTGCCTGGGAATGTTGATTCCCATGCCTTGTCATACTGGAACACTTGGACTTTCCTAGGAGCAGACAACCTGCCCTCAGTTTTATCCCACAAAAATTAATTTCAAGATCACTAGCTATACCTAATGAGAAATACTGGAGAAACTACAATTAGCAAGGGTTTCTCTGCTTACTTATTTCAGTCTCAAGCTTCATCATGACATTGTCCACACAATGAGATGTTTTCTACATTTGTTTCTCAGAAATAACCCACAGATTTTGATGTATTAATCTTTGTGTGTTCAGCAATAACCAGTCTGTTGATTTATAACATCAAGGCAGACTACTGGCCCGCTTTTTTTATTTTTTTTCTTTCCCCCGCTATGTTAGACAGCCTGGAATGCCATCTGCTACTGGGATTTTTATCCCTTAAACTAAATGTGTAATTCAAGTATACAATACAGTATTGTACTTCTGTCTTTTTAAACTGAACAGCTGTTGGGTACAAAAGATATACTCCAACAGTGTTGTTTTAAGTATGTTATCTATTAAATATCAATGAAGCCATGCATTGTTTAGCATCATTATCAAAGATGAGATTTTTCTCCAAGTAATCACACTCTGGGAAATAAACAATCTGCAGCATATTTGATAGCATCCAAACCAAGGTGTGGAATTTCATTAGGCTGTTGGGTGTATCTAATGTTCTCATTTATCAAAGCTTACAGAACAAAAAGGTTCATTCACTTGAATTGGGATGTTTCTGTACTTAAAATAGAAATACTAAGGAAAATGTGAAATTCAGGCTAAAGAGTGAAGAGGGAACTATTGCAATATAAACTCTGGAATGAGTTAAATAAGTAATGAGTAAAAAACATCTTCCATCTTTATTTGTCGTAATTAATTCTTGAGAGAAATTCTTAGTTGGCTGGAGGATTTAAGCAAATTGCTTACCCATTTTCTGTAGTTAAAGGAAATTTTTTAAATGAGAATGACCTTCGACAAAACAGATTTTTGGTATAGGTTAAAAGAAAGTCAGAATTTAGAATCAAACAAAGAGAAAAAAAACCTCTTTTATTTTGCTTAAAACATGCTAGTGACTTTTAGCCCAGGAATTGTTTTAGGAGTATGGATACAATAAGAAACACATCACTGTGCACGGTCATATCTAACATATGGGTATATGTCATGTCTTATTAGCATATCAGGAGTTAGGTTTCCAGAAAGAATATCTGGAGAATTTTGTAAGAGAGTATTAATCACGGAGACCTACATGTTAATCTTCTGGACAAACAAATCTGACTCATTAGAAGCTGTACCCCCAGCAGGGAGAGGAAGCTCCATTAATCAGCATCTACAATTAGTTTACAAAAAAGTTTGCTAGAAAGTAAAGCTGGGAGCTGCTCCTTTGCAAGAAATAAGAACTTGAAGGACTACTTTTAAAACTTTAATAAATAAACTTTGGATGTAAAATATATAAATAACCTTTGGAGCCAAGATTAGAAGCAAAAGTTTCTCTTGTGCCATATGCTCTAATCAGCGCAATACAGAATCTTGCTCTGTCTCTGTATCATGCTATGTGATTTAAAAAAAATAGTTTAGGAACTAGAGAATTAGCCATTACTCCGTCTTTTACATGCAGCAGGGGATCTGTAAGTTTTCCTGAGAAGAAGATTTGAACTCTTTCAGTCTGAAGAAGGCATTGAATACAACTTTGGCATGTAGACTTAGAGAACCAGCACCTGATCCACAATTTAATAACTAGATCATTTCTACAGCTCATTCCTTCAAATATGTTTTTAAATGTAAGTAGTCCATGACTGCTCTTTCTGTTTAATTCACTCCTGCCTACTAAGCATCTTTGAGACAGTAAGAGTATTTCTCATTTTAACAAATAAGCACAAGTGTTTCCCTTCATTAACTACATGGAAATGACTCTCAACACAAATAGAAGCCTTTGCTGCTCAAGAAAAAAAATCTTAAGTGAAATTGTATAAGCATCCATACATATCAGCTTAAATGTGTTTTGTGTGTTTTGAGATTTGGGCTCTAGAACTTAGTTTCCCTAATTCTATTTTTTTAGGGACTTTGATTCATGTGGGATTAAAGAGATTGTACTCTAATTCTTCAAAGGTATTTAGGCATCTGAATCTTCCTGTTTCAGTGAGGCTTGGGTACTGAAGTACCTTTAAAGATCTGAGCGTAAATGACTCTCTCCAATACAATAAAGAAAGTCTTCTGCACAGCTGGAAATTACACTGAGTTCTTCTGGGACCTCAGGATCTCCCCTCTCATGTTCCTGTGCAGCTCTGTGATGAACTTACTGATACCTGTGAGATTAGTCAGCTCTAGCTATGCAAGAAGTTATTACCGTTTCTATTATAAAAAACCCCAAACCACAAAGTTCCACTTTTGGATGCCAAGTGTTGTTCCTTAAATTGAAAACGCACAGGGTAAAAACTAGTCTGTGTTTGTGAGAGTTTCAGTCATGATTTTCCAGAGCTTAAAATCCCCATTTCAAAATTTTAAAACCAAAATACAGCAGCTGGGAGTCAACCCTGGCAGTGGTCTAGGAGGTGGGACTGGGCAAAACCAGCATCAAGTTATTTTTCCCAGTGTAGTTGAGACAAATCTGTTAGAAACAATTAGAAAGTCTCAATTATAGTTTTAATTTTGCAGTGCCTATGAACACTTGGATGTGCAGCTGTGATTAATCTCTACACAGCTACGATGTCCCAGTCCCATGCCACAGGAGGTAGTGGGAATCTTGTTGCTGATTTAAATAACAGAAGACTCTGAACCTTAGTTCAGGAATAATTACCTTGGGAACAGGAAAATGTCTGTCTTAGGAGAGAGTCCACAACAGTGGCATTAACTGTTTGATGGTGCCTCAATATCAGTTTTAACTTATCTAAATGAAGCAGCACTGCTCTGGAAGTAGGAGCAGAGAAGAGAAGAGAAATGTTTTCATATAAATTTGGGGCTTCAGAGTAAAAGTTACTGTGGAAAAACTCCTTTCTCGTATTTCTTCATTTTTTCTTTTATTTTTTTTCTTCTTTCTTGTTAGAACAGCTTCTTCCTGCTCCTTACAGACAGGTGAAGGTGGAGCTGGCCTCAACAGCCATTTATAAATTAAACTTTTCAGCAAGGGAACTTCATTCCTGACTCAGAGTCCCACTACATACCAGCTTTCAAGACTGAATTTTGTATTGACAAGCGAACATTGTTAATGAAAGCTACATTCTTCCTCAGTCTCCACCTCAGGCTCTTTGGCTGCATCTGCAGTTTCTTACAGGGTTCACTGTGCTTCAAGGCCCTTATTTCTCTGGTTCTGGCTCTGGGATCTTTATCAGGCTCCAGCTGCTCTCTCTGGCTCTACTTGGCTTGCACTGGTGAAGAAGCCAGGGACTACCAACTGTCACTGCTGAGCTCCACCCAGGGCTCCTCCTTGTGCAGCAATGAAGCATGAAACTGGGTTTGAGAACTTGCGTAAACTGTTAGGTTTTGTGTCTCCATGTGTCCTCCTGTGTTGCAGCAAGCCTGATGGAATGCTTTGTATAAGCATGTCTGGGGGCCTGGAGTATGGTTTGGGGGGTGAAATCAGGCTGCGCCACTAAAATGAGGCTGCTTCAGGCAGGGAGGTGGATGGAAATAATCCAGGGGGTTCTGACTTTAACAGCAGGTCAGGAATTAGGTGACTTGCTGGAGAATGTCATTAGAGAAAACCCAGGCAGTCTGGGTATAATAAACAACAAAGCTTTAAATCCAGAGGACTCCATTAACACTCAATGTGTCTTTAAAAGTATTAAAGCCTAACAATACCACAGACTACTTTGTATTTCAGCTGTAAGATGCTCTGCAGCATTAGGCGTAAAACCAGCATGAGAATCTGCCATGTGTTAAAGATTATCCGACTGTTTGTAACATTCAACAACTCCTTCTTAACCTGTTTCCCTTTAAATATCTCCCACATTACAGTAGCTAATTTTAATGCAAATACAATAATCATGACAGTTAAGGCATGACAGACTCTTGGGGTAAGGTTTCTTTCTGAAAGGAAGTAAAAAACTGAACAATATATAGTCTGTGTAAGACAAAATGATGTATTACTATTGACTGAAATGTTTTAATTCTTGAAGTGTAACATCCTTTGCTGAAAAACATATATATTATTTTAAAACTTGAAAATATAAACTTAAAAGATAATTAAAATGGAAAACATTTTGTTCCCAGAAAGATGAAATGAGATATTTTGACATTTATAGAAATTGCTTGCACTTATAAAATTATATTCCTGTAAAACTTCTTGATTTATGTAGAGTTTAATTTTCCAGAGACATGAGTTTTCTGTCAGTATGTTCCACTGAAATGTCAAGAATTCATATTAAAAATAGTAAATAACATATTTACAAACACAAGTACCTGAAACAAAGCTCAAATAATATAATAATAAATTACACCAAATGGTAGCTTTTTTGACATTACATAAAGTAACATTCCAGGATTGTTTACTGCTCTGTGATTTTACAATTGGGTGAAAATCCAATTCTACAATTGTCACAATAAACTTTTGGAAAGAACCTAAACTTTTTAATAAGTGGTTGCAAAAGACTCATTTGCCATAAACTAAGATCTAGTATTCACCTTCACAGTTATTAAAGTTTGGCAAGTGGCAGGGTAGTCATTTAATATAATGAGTCCTGTCTGCGATAGAAGTTGATAAGAAAATTATTTTGTATTATGGACTGGAGAAGTTTAATAAAAACGTTAATATTCATATTTCTTGATAAATGAGGTTTCCAGATTTGTACTATGACTACTCTGAATTTTACAACTTGACAATGTAGAGCCTAGGGATAGTCTTGCAGGTCTGATAAAAACAAGGCTGTTGAACTTTCTGTCCCAGGTCACTCCATAACTGCTCCCCTCAAAGTTTGTCAGCACTGCTTCTGACATGTGCATCAGCATGTGTCTGGGGTGGGTGCATCTAAGGCGTGAGCACAGATAGCCATGAGAAGCCACATGCAAACATATCTGCTTGGCTCTGGACAAAGGGGGTCTGCAAGCATGGAGGGCTCCCCTGAACCATCAGGGCGGGTGGAAGCATCTGCTCGTCTCTCTAGCTGGTGCTTTCTTACAAGTACCTGAAGGAACA
Source organism: Coccyzus lansbergi (assembly GCA_033558105.1). NCBI lineage: Eukaryota > Metazoa > Chordata > Aves > Cuculiformes > Coccyzidae > Coccyzus > Coccyzus lansbergi. The sequence goes on from JAUMJK010000159.1 coordinate 2,581,135, forward strand.
GAACACACATTTCTGTACTGTGGAAAACATAAATCAAAATTAAGAACTTGGCTGCATTTGTAAAATTCTTGATTTCTCACTGGAGATAACTCATACCTTCTGTTTCATGCTGGTTCGAGCAACATCTATACAGTTCCTTCATGCTCTTTCATTTGATAATAACTTGAAATAATATTCAAAATAATTTGACATGATGGTGCAAGGCAGTTTTCCAGAGCAGAGAGGGTTAGAATCTAAAATGCATTTCATGAGAAGATGCCACATCACTGAGCCTGACACCCTTAAAACACTTCGATATACTTTCCTTTATCCACGGCACAACTGCTGTGGAGCACTGCTAGAGGTGAAGGGACTGGAGAACAGACCCTATGAGGAATGGCTGAGAGAGCTGGGGTTGTTTAGCCTGGAGAAGAGGAGGCTGAGAGGAGACCTCATTGCTCTCTATAAGTACCTGAAAGGAGGTTGTGGAGAGGAGGGAGGTGGCCTCTTCTCCCAAGTGACAGGGGACAGGACAAGAGGGAATGGCCTCAAACTCCACCAGGAGAGGTTCAGGCTGAACATTAGGAAAAAAAAAAATCATGGAAAGGGTCATTGGGCACTGGAACAGGCTGCCCAGGGAGGTGGTTGAGTCACCTTTCCTGGAGGTGTTTAAGGGACGGGTAGACGAGGTGCTGAGGGACATGGTTTAGTGATTGATAGGAATGGTTGGACTCGATTATCCGGTGGGTCTCTTCCAACCTGGTGATTCTATGGTTCCTGAAGGAGTACTCTAAGTAGTACTGTGCCCATTACCTATGGAGGGTTTCTGAAGAAAACTAAAATAATAAATTTTTTTTGAGATAGGAAAGTGACTGTTTTGTTCACATCACTTTTGAATAGCTGTGGTCAATTAACAGCAGTGGGGAAGAAAAGGTAGGAGTCTTCGTATGTGGTTCTCATCTCAAATTCCAAATATATATCTGTAAGACCTGAAGGGCCATATGATGCTGGCTTTTTTGCATCTGACAGCATGCAGTCATATCACAGCTGGGGGAACATCACGTCAGGGAGAGAGGGAGGTGGTTTGGCTGAGTGCATTTAATCTCAGCTGTTGCGTACTGTGTGCCTTCTACATTCAGAATAGTATCAGGGCCAATATGCAGATGACTAAATTTCTGAGGAGTACTGGAAATGCCTAGGTAACTAACGTCACCTTTACCCACCCCCTCCTTCCTATTTGTTATGCCAGGAAGAGGCAGCAAGCGCTTAGAAATAGGGACTGTGTAGTACACGTGTCATAGCTGCTTTTCTGAAGACAGCCTTACAAGTCACAAAAATCATAAGAATTGATAAGAATCTGGAAGGGATTAAGGAAACTGTATTGTATGTACTGATCCTTAAGTAGTACCAGTTTAGCATTTGAGGGTTTTTGTGTTTGTTTTTTTTTTTTTTTTTTTTAAAAAAAAAAAAAAAGCTTTTCCAATCTGTTATTGGTTACAACAATGCCAGTTTGAAGACTGCTGGGATTATGCATCTTTCAATTTAACTAACTGTGTCAGAATTCAAGGACTGTATTTGGTATAACCATGATGTTATATTTAATTAAAAGCATTGGTATTGTGATCCTTAGCACTGTGGATTAGTACTAGTCTCGGATAAAATGAAGCACACTAATTGTAAGCTGATTTACTGGTTGTCTTCATGCAACTAGATGGCACGGCTATTTACACCAAATACGGTCAAGTACCCTTTTAATACAGACATGGATTACACACATTAAGCACAAGACAACATAATCCTAAAGCTCACTAAAATGTAACAGAAATCCTGACAAAATCTAAACCAGCTGTTGTGCAGCTACAAATTACTTCTGCAACCTCTCCTAAGAGTTATAGTGAAATAAATTGAATGATAAAGAACAAAGGAAAGAAAAACTTTAGAATAATGACAGTGAAAGACTTACAAATTAATGTATTTTAAGCTATGACAGACAGGTATTTCTGCATGAGTATTTCTTGCTAAGAAAATAGGTTTTAAAGATCTAATATTAGTGTAAACGTATACACAGTTTGTTTTGACTCAAAATAGAAAAAACTTTCATCTGCTTAGCTACAAAATTCTCTCTGAAGTCAAACCCTGCAAATGCTTTTGTTTTAGAAATACTTTTACAAAAGATGATACAATAGCTAAACTCAAAATTTCAATATTTTTGATCTGATTTTGGTCTCATTCTAGTTTAACACTTCTTCCATTAGCAAGTTTTTTTGGACAAAATATGCTATTTCTGTTGTTGCATTTACAGTAGTAACTCAAACGTTAATCCGAATCCTATCTTGATGCTCTTTATGCTTGGTTTTTTTCACCAACAGTTTGGATATATCTCAAGTCACTGAAACTTCTTGGAGCAGTAGCTCACTATCTCTGCTCACTGTGCAAGCCGGTGGGATCTTGTGTGACATTTGACGATTTTTTTTTTATTAAACTATATGCCCAGGTTTCCTAGCAGTTTTTGATTACTCTTTTCGCATTTTTTCATTATGATTCTCTTTCTTCTTGTCTCTGCTATGTATCTGATAGTACCAACTGGTGAATAATATCTCTAAGTTACAAGCTGTCGGAGGGTTATTCCATAAAAAAATATTTAGTTTCTCAATCAAGAAAAGAAGTGAAAGGAAGGATTGTATTCTACATTTGACAGTGTTTTAATAAACTTAGCAATAACTCTGTCTAGGTGAAAAGATTTGCAGTTTCAAGTTATAGGGTCTAATATGCATAATGAAATTATTATCAATGAAGAGGAGTCGAGATGCTGGATCACCAGGATCAGTGTTTCTCAACTCATGTAAAACACCAGGTGTAAAATTTAAAAAAACTTAACCAGTCCATAAAAAAAAAATAATACACTCACATTTCCATTAACAAAAAGGCAAGAAAGGGCCTAAGTGTAAACTAATAGAGTCCATCTTCTTTGACATTAAAGCCTTGCAGTCACTTTACATGTGATGAATGTTACTTTTTTTTTTTTTCTAGGTTTTGGATTTGAGGGCATGTAAAGCATGACTCTGAATTATTTTTTTTTTTTCTGTTGAGCTGTGATGGCACTGAGAGACTACTGAGCTGTGCTACTATATGTACTTCAAATGTCTCATTGTCTTGAACAAATGCATTAGTATACCCCATAGAAGTTTCACTTGACAAACTCATTAATGTCTGCAAAATCTTTTGACATTTTTAGATTCAGCAATCATAAGTAATATAATTATTTATTGTGAATAAATACACAAACTTGGTACAAACGTGCAATTAAAATAAATTTTTAAAATAGTTAGTTTTATTGGAATAAAACAAATAAAAGATGGGAAGTGAAAATAACCTTCTAGTATAATTTTCAGTATTGCTAGTGATGTTACAGATTACTTTTATCTACACTTTTCCTGTTACTCTATGGATTTATTTTTTTTCCTTAGGAAAATAGTATTTCCCCTTGCAAAAAACTAAAAATGTATGTTCATAAAATAGAAACTTATTACTGAGAACAAACTTATTTTGCTTCTTCAGATAAATAAGTAAATATAAATATTTTCTTGCTACATGTGAGACTGAAAATTAAAACATCTCAAAGACTTTGTGGCTAAGATACAGACGTGTATTCCCCAGTCAGCATTTCAGGTCAATCTTGGGTTCGCTGAGATCAAATGCAACTATGACTTTTTAAGTGACTTGATCTGAAAAGTCCACCTTAAATCATATATATGTTGGACAACTTGATTTATCTCCTGTAGAAGTTATTGTAGATTGTAGGCCTTAGTGTATCCCCATTATTAAGTCTTTATTTTCTGTATTGAAATGTTCTGAGTAGAGGAGATATACATTATTCTTGACCTAGTGAGAGCTATTGTATTTCTGAAATTAATTTAATTTTAGTAAAAGGACAAATTCTGGCCAGTAGAAAAAAAGTATTGTGTGGTTTGTGGGTTTTTTGGGGGGGTTAGGTTTCGGGGGGTTTTTTTGTGGAAATGTTCCTTGTTTTTTTTAACTCTAACAAGCTCTGAATGGAATTTCTCAGAAGAGTCGTCCAGATATTGATTACTACCATTTTGGAAAATAAAGGTCCTTGCGATACAGCTTTTATGCAACACATTTTGAAAAAAAAAAAATCAATCATTTATACAAATAAGTCTTGTAAATGGGTTAAGCTTAAAAACATTGCCTGGATTTCAGAGTTCTTTGGCACTGTACCCCCAGAAGCATCAATGTTTTGTCCTCTGTTCTTTTTTCTTTCTTGTCCTCTGTTCTTTTTTCCTCTTCCCTCTCTGGCTTCAGATTGGTAGCTGCAAACCTGTTCCATTTTTGTGCATTAATCCTTTTGTCCCTGCTTTAGATGATTTATGCAGTTAGAAATTTAACAAATTAATCCAAAGAAACAAAAGGTCATAGCATGCGTCATAGGAATTAAAGAATACTACAGTTCTAACCTTTTCATCAAAAATACATATTCTGTATCTCTACTGTTAGGAATTCTGGAAAATGTTTACTTAGATACTATTAAATTTTTTTTTTCGTAAAAGACTCTTCATTCAATATAGAGTGACTGTGGATAGTCCTTCTCCAAGGCTCATGATGGTCTGTGAACCTTATATAATTTTCTTTTCAATTAGTCAACTATTAGGTCTCCTACTGATTAAATGCTTTAGCCTCCCTACACAAAACTGAGCTTTATTGAGGAAGATCGTACATTACATTATGATGCAGCACAGTATCTATGCAAAATTTATCTGACATATGATGTTCCAGATTAAAAGTCCATTTCCTTTCTATTATATTCTTTTTGTAAGTATTTGCAGATTACATATCAGGATACTGTGAAATCTGTCAAATAAAATGAAGTGGATAGAATGCTTACAATTTTTTATGTACAAATATACTCTTACCTATATGTAGTTTAGTTATAATTTCAAGATGGGAAGATAATCATATATCAGCAGCATAAAGAGGAATTAGTGGAGCCTCTAAGCATGGTAATGGGTTCTCAATAATGGTTACTCGATGCAGGAGCTTGTCAAGGATGTTGAGCATAGTTTTAATTTTCAGTAAAAGAGAAAAATATCCTGCTTCCAGTGATTGTATAGAAATATACGATATAGTTGAGCTTCAGTAGGGATTTCTGAGCATATACTTTTCTTTTTTGTATGGGTCACCTGTATTATTAGATAACTCAAAGGGATGCGCAGTGTACAGAAATATTGGTGTTCCTCATCAAACACATTGGAGGTGTAGGTATTTTTCTGTCCCCGACTGTCTACAACACAGAAACCAATGTCTTATTATCCTGTTCTAAAAGCCTCGGGGAGATATTCCATTTTGAAAGAGCCACCTCCTTCTAGTAACTCAATCTCCAACAAGATCCGTACAAAAGATAAATTGTCAGATAATCAGAGATGCTTCTTTTGTGAAATTCCACAGGAACAGTGGGCAAATAATCCACTAGAAGATAAAACACCTATTACCAGCACAAAGTGTAAGTCCCTCTAAGCAAGGTTTTGCCTGTGTGAATGACCGATACGATCTGGAAGCAGAAGATTGACAAGCTAGAAAGCAGTTAAAGATAACAACAGGGCACCTGAGAATCACTGAGGGAATTTATCACTGTCACAGTGTGTGATAAGTAGCACAGTGTAAGGGTTTGGGGTTTTCTTTCTCATACATTTTAAGTCGCTGAACTTGGTTTCATGTGCACCTCAAGCAATGGAGTTGTGTGGGTATTTTTCTCACAGTGCAGTCCTACTGATTTCAAGTGTATCTAATTAGTACGATTTCATTTTATATAGCTGAACAAATACTGTTCACACAAATTACTGTTATTGCTATTGTCTGAGACACAGAAAAGAGAGATTATAATTTGAAACATACAGGCTCCTTCGGGTAAAACACTGACACATTCTTGCTAACTTCCCATGCAAGTAGCATGTTTTATTTGCACTTGATCTTCATTTTTTATAAAATAGCTGCATTATTTGTATTTCTTTTATATTAAAATCTACCTTACACTTTTAATATAGAGAAAGGAGGCAATATACAAGAGAATACACAAGAAAATATGAAGCACTGCAGGTGAAAACCACCCATATGTAAAAAACTGATTCATGATCTGTGTGTTCATTTAATCCCACCTCAGTTCTCAAAATAGAACATGGTGGGAGTTGTGATACATGAAGTGGCAGATTGAAGATATGGCTGTGAACAAATTGTGAACTCTATGATGCCTGATGAATCCTTTTTTGTTTCGGGTTGTCTATTCTGTATCCCCATCTTGAGTTTAAGTGTTGCCTTGATATTATATTATAATTCCTTCTGTAGATTAAATTGTATTATACTCAGTAGCGGAGACTTGCTGCTTAGTGTAAAATATGTCTGAGAATGCAAGATAAAGTACTGAAGAGTCATAAATGTTAAGTTGCTCTCCCCTGTGGGGCTACTTCTTTTGTATTAGCAGGTTCATTGATGTGAATAGTTTCTTGAGTTGGTGCTGAAAAACACAGCTTGAAAAAAATACTCCCTTAATGTACTCTTCAGCTAAAATTTGAAAGCAACTAGCTGCGTTAAAGGAAACCTAATTTTTGAGGAAAAGAATGCTTGCAATTTTTTTATTTTTTTGAAAAAAGGTAGTGTTTGTGAACACTGATCACCACAAGCCTTAGAGCTGGGACAAGAGAAGATTGTTGAGAAAATATTTGTGCTATTCCAAACTTTCCCCGATTTCTCTCCTGAAAAATCTGTAGCCTTCAGTGCACTTTAACTGGGAAGGATTTTCTGGGTTAGTGAGTCTTTGCTTGAAAAGTTTGAGTCACTAGTTTCAGGATGGTAATTAGCAATCCTTGTATCCATTAGCCTTGCAGGGGTGCTTGAGCCCTGCCAGGGAGCATGCATGTCCTGCCCTTCTTTATCATCTTGAGTGTATTTCCTTTTCCCCCCCCTACCCTAAACCACCAACCCATGTATCTTCCCCCTACCTTGCTTATAGTCCTTTTCATTTGTTTTCTTAGTCTTGGGGAATTCAAAGAACTGAAAGTCTCTTTGTCAGTGGACAACAGTGCATGGCGTCCTTCAGAGGAGAATTCAGCTAGAAAACCCACCTCCTGTGAAGACTGAGGGACTCTCAGTAGTGGCACACACCCTTCAATGTTTGCATGGAGCAACTTTTGTTTATGCTCAAAGTAGACAGATATTTTTCAGAATTTAGCTGTCATGTTTCGGCTTGTAGCTAAACAGAGATTTTAAAAGAAACAAACTTTACTATTTGCCCATATTTGAAACAGTAAAAGGCATTCTTTACTCTGAGGTTCCCTCAGCCTGAATGTATAATCCAAATTTTCTTTAAAACTCTAGATTTGTTGCACATCTAAACTAAATTAATCTGCTTAGTATTATCCTTGTTATGATGATTTCAGTATGATTGCCCCGTCTCATTTTCAGAATGAGCTACCTGCATTAAATTTAACCTGTTTCTTCCCATGCCTCACCTTGAAAAAAACTGAATTACTCGAAAGTTTCAGCCAGAAAGTTTGTCTGACTGGTTAAAAGAAAGGCAATGGCATTTAAGACAGCCAAGAGAAGCAGGGCCTATGTGCTAGATTTCACAGTATGGGAGCTTATATAAGACAGTATTGGATGTATTTTGTGATTCTTTGCCTCGCCCTAAATAAATTAATGCCAGCCATAGTCTCTTGAAATTTTATACCATCCAAGATCCCATAGTGTTAAAGTCTTCTGGTCAGGTCTATATTATATATACAGACCCTGATAGTATCTGGTATTTGAAGAATTATGTGATAATTATATCAGTTTTCTTCTTGACCTTACCTGCCTTGCAAAGCTTCTTTTCAAGCTCAGAAGCTTGACAGAGAAAACTGGATATTACTACTTTTCTGTGAGCTCTATATGATTGTCAATTAACAGGAATCTATGTGTAATGGCTACCAGTGGTTCCAATTTGTTCAAAATTCCTGAGAAATTAGAGTAGAACACAGGGCATCCCCTACAATGAAATGTAAGAAACAGAACAGGGGAGATGAAAATGAAGGGAGAGAGAAAGTCTGGAAAAAAATTAAAGTAGTACGCTGGCCACAAAAGAATAAAGCTCAAAAATCCAAACAGTTTTTAACCAAGAGCACAAGCATCAGGACAGAATTGTATTAGAAACAATGGCATTCTTAAAATCTCACTTTGACTAAAAGTCAAGTTATTTTGAAACAAGGCTTTGATTATTTTAATTTTAATTGAATATGATTTACTCCGAGGAAGAAAAGGACACCTTCCTAACCTGAATTTTACCTCATCTTTCACTTCTGCATCCTGGTCTCTCAGACATCTATTCTATTTTCTTATAACTATTTCTTTATAAAATCTTTATTTTTCATGTTTAATAATCTGAAATGAAATAAAATGGGCTTGATGGCCTAATTAGCAGAATCATTACAGCTGATCAGAAGGTATTTTGCAATCTTCTATGAAAATTTTGGGATATTTGTTTTCTTCATTGCACAAACCAATCAGATGCAGAATAAGTGGTACTACATTTATAAAAATAAATGTTTCTAATTCAAAAGCACTTTCCAAAGCATCCCTGACACATTGGGCAGGAGATTCACCTCTGTAGGAGGTCTAGATCCTAGATGTCTACAATTCTGTAAAGACTGATTGTCATTTGTGGAAAATGCTGGTGTCACCACTCAGGTGAGCTGCCAGTGCTCATGATGGCAGAAGAAAGACAAGAACTTATCTCTCTTAGATGTTCAGCTATTGACGTTGTCTGGGAAATAGACCTTTGGAAAACACAAGGCTTAAATTGCAGTATCCCTTACTGCTGGCTGCTGTGGAGGGGAAGTGGGACCTGGGTGTGGAAAGAATGCACGAGCTATATGTACCCTAGGCTGGCAGCTGAGGCAGGAGCATTGGTGTGTTCTGCCCATCTGTACGTCCTATACCATGTGTGTCAGTGTTGTTTGGTGTTACGTGGCCCTCTTGACAGATGTCTTTACCTGCATGGAGGTTTCTAGCAATGTGGATCTGCAAAGAAAATGGAAATGAGTTGTACTGCACTGGAATCAACCTGTTTCTTATTCTCTGTCTATATGAATCCTCTACATGCTGTGTCTAAGGTGGAAAGTTCTTTAGTCTAATGCGGTTAAAATTTCTAATTACTTAATTGCTTAAATTACCTTTTTTTTTTAGGTTTTTTCAGTGCTTTGATTCCATGCTGTGCTTGGTTTGAAGAATGCAAATGACCAAAGAGTGGTTCCCCCGCTTATCAGTGTTATCATTGTCTTCCTCAGAGAGAGCAAGCTTCCTAGTGTTTTAAAATACTGTCTTTGAGCAAAACATCATTTATCCTAAGGGGAAACGTATTAAATTTATCTGTTACAAGTTATCTTCTGTTTTATTTCTCTCAGTCAAAGTGATGGTTCCCACATGAAAAAAAAAGTATATATATTTAGTTAATCTTTTGAGTTTTGCATGTATGGTAAATGCTTAAATATGGATAATTGTGTTTACTTGGAAACAATTTTGAAAATGGTGAATTGATTGAGAGCAGACCTGAGGAGAAGGGCTTGGGGTAGTAGTGGATGAAAAGATCAACATGAGCTGACAACTTGTGCTTGCAGCCCAGAAAGCCATATCCTTGCCTGCATCAAAAGAACTGTGACCAGCAGGTCAAGGGAGGAGATTCTGCCCCTTAAATCTGCTCTCATGAGATCTCACCTGCAGCACTATGTTCAGTGCTGTAGTCCTCAGTACAGAAAGGACATGGATCTATTGAAGCAAGTCCATAGGAGGGCCACAAGGATAGTCAGAGGGCTGGAGAACCTCCCATATAAGGACAGGCTGAGAGAGCTGGGCTTGTTTAGCCTAGGAGAAATAAGCTCTGGGGAGACCTTATAGCAGCAGTCTTTCGGTACTTAAAGGGGGTCTACAGGAGGGCTGGGAAGGAGATCTTTATCAGGAGATGGAGTGATAGGATTTTAGAGATGAAATTGTAAGGGTTTTAAGATGAAAGAGGGGAAATTTAGATAAGATATTAGGAAGAATTTTTTTTACTGTGAGGGTGTTGAGGTACTGCCACAAGCTGCCTATAGAAGTCATGGATGCTGAACCCCAGGTTGGATACGACTTTGAGCAACCTAATCTAGTGGAAGGTGTCCCTGCCCAAGGCAAGGGATTGGAACTGGATGATCTTTAAGGTCCCTTCCAATCCAAATAATTCTATGAATCTATGGATTAGATACTAGTACTGTTTAATGGAAAACCAGGTATGTGAGTAATGCCATGCAGAATCAAGAGAATTACATAGCCCTGAAGCTGACAGAATGATGAGAAAATGTGAGTAAAAGTCATTGCAACCGTTATTGGAAAAAAAAATTATCCAGCCAGTTCTTTAAGCTGCCAAGCAAAACAATGAAATTATAAAGGCAAGATAGTAATGGCAATTTATATCTCTAGCTATTTCTTGAATAAGAAACTTGTATAGCTCCAAAGATTTATAAGTCAAGGGCTTCCTCCTCCATATTTCAGGGAAAGCCACCTCCAATTTTGATGATGAAAGATTTTCATTGCTTTCAATAATCAAATGTGAGTGGAGAGGATGTAATCTATTGGATCTCATATTTTGGAGTATTTCATCCACTACAATATTTATGCTAATACACTTCAAAAAAAGTACAAAATCCACTATATCAGTGTATGGTTTCAAGAGTACACTAAGGGTATAGTGTACAAATAGTTTCTCCTTTGCCATAAAAATGCAATGTGATAACTTTTTATGCTGAGTTTGCTTATTTTCTTATTTTGAAAGACTTACTAATGATTTTAAAAATGTGCAAGAACCTGAAGCTCATGCAAGAATAAGCTGCGTGAGACAGCATGTCATGATAAATTTTCTCTCTACTGATAAATCATTTTTCTCCTGCTTTTTGATCTGCAATCTGCTTTTATTTATTATTCAGGAGTTAAACAAGCTTGTAGTAGCAAAAACATAAAACTCCCTAGAAGTGATATAAATTTTGGTTATTCTTCACAGTTACAAAGGGGCCAGCTAAAAGTAATTCTAGTGATGACGGTGGTGATGCACTTAAAACTGATGTAATTGCATGAGGAATTAAGCTTTTAATGTATTTTAGACACACCAAGTCCTCAGGAGCTATGGATGCAGGCGTGATAATCAGAAATGCACAAAATATAGTGGTTAGTGATTAAATAAATGATGATGAGTTAGGACTGGTTGCCTCTGTTCTTGGCTCTTGCAATAAGTCACTTCTGTGAATTTAAGCAAGATGTATATCTTTTTCTATTCTGTTTACTCAGTCATGATATCTTCCACCTGCTGCAGGGTAGCTCCTGGGAGGTTTGTATGTGCTGGTGAGAGGAGTTCAGCAAGTAGAGCCATCCTCCTCTTTACCATGACATGATCATAGCCACTTAACTGCAGCCTGCTGCAACAAGGACATTGTGATTACATCTGCCCCTCAGAAATCTCTAAATCCTTAACAGATTTCCAACCTGTTGTTTTCATGATGCGCGGAGATTGATGTTGCAAAATACCATCAAACACATGCATTAGTATAAGATGACAGAGCAACACAATAATCTTACTCAATCCATACTGATATATAGCATGTGACACGTCTTCAGGGGCCCCTAGAAAGTGATGCAGCATTGTCAGTCTGTTTGGCTGGTTTTCATTTTATCTAACAGAAACTGCACATTTCTAGCTCTGACTAGGAAAGAGGTGTCAGCTTCGCCAAGATTCATTAGGCGTAGTAGGACTGTTTTGCTAGGCAAGTATTTAGAAGCCTGCAGCTGCAGTTGTGGCTGGCTCTGTTTACATTACTTAAACATATAATAAAGCCAAGGAGGTCTACATAAATTACTTTGGCCAATGCATTCCTGTAGATTAAAAAATAAATCGAATTGCTCTGAATAAAAAGACTTTCATTGAGAAGGTACTATGAGGAAATGTGTGCTGCTAAAAACCTTGAACCTTCGACATAACAGGGTGTTAAATGCAACCCTAATCACTGTGCTTAGTCCAGTTCAGATTAGACAAGACGTTTCACAGAGGAGACCAACAAGATATTGCTCTTGCTGCTAGTGTTTTTAGAAAAATCATTACTGGCAAAGACTGGACGTATAGAATCATAGAACAATCAGGTTGGAAGAGACCCACCGGATCATTGAGTTCAATCATTCCTATCAAACGTTAAACCATACCCCTCAGCACCTTGTCCACCCGTGTCTTAAACACCTCCAGGGAAGGTGAATTAACCACCTCCCTGGGCAGCCTGTTCCAGTGTCTAATGACCCTTTCCATGAAAAACTTTTTCCTAATTTCCAGCCTAAACCTCCCCTGGTGGAGCTTGAGGCCATTCCCTCTTGTCCTGTCCCCTGTCACTTGGGAGAAGAGGCCAGCTCCCTCCTCTCTACAACGTCCCCTCAGGTAGTTATAGAGAGCAATGAGGTCTCCCCTCAGCCTCCTCTTCTCCAGGCTAAACAACCCCAGCTCTCTCAGCCGTTCCTCCTAAGGCCTGTTCTCCAGCCCCTTCACCAGCTTCGTTGCTCTTCATTGCTCATATAGAAATGAATCTATGTAAAAGTCTTCAAAACCATATGTGTGTTGATGGCAAAACCAACTACTTTTACTGAAATGAGGCCATGAAATCACGAATCCTGAGTGCAGATCACAAGCATGGAGAATAAGTGTCTCCTTTTCAGCTGGAAGTCTTCCTGCAGAGCTCTGACAGGTAGTACAGGGTTTGACATGATTTTGTGTACCAAACACATGTTATTGATGATGGGTTGCAGATTGAGGGAGTGTCAGCACACTTCAAAAGCATTAAGTTCCTTTGAAACAAAATGAAAATGAATACACTTCTGACTACAGGGAAGCTTTGCTCTTAAGGAAATAACAGCAGTTTTTCAAAAACTTTTGAGTGCCGTAGGAGAAAACAGTGAAACAACCAGGAATGCAGAAACGGATGTCGTTACTCAAACCCAGCATATAGAGGTTTTTGCTGTAGGAATCTGATCCACTGTGATTAGCATAATTTTCTCCTTCAGAAATAGTGATGGAGCAATGAACAGGAGCAGTAGGGAAAGAGAAAGCCAAGGCTTAAGAAAATAGCAATAATGGTAATTTTCTTGATGAATATTACTGATGTTTAAAAAGGAAAATAATATCACTTTGAGAAAAAAATATGATAATGGTTCCATAAGAATTAGTCCTACAGAAATAGTAAAAAAGGAAATATCCATAAATGAGTTATCCTATAGTGTAAAAATTAAGTTAGGATTGTTCTGAGCAACCCAATCTAACTCAAACAAAACAGAGATACGGTGAAATAATTTATGGTTTAACTTTAACAGTTTGTTTAAATGTCATCTGGATGAAAATTGAAGTTGCACACCCAATTCCTAGTCTCCCATATTCAGCTACAATAAATATTTTTTATTTTCCGTTCTACCTCTTGCCTGCAGCAATTTGTCCCTGTTCATATTAAGCAAAATGATGATAACTGCAAGCCAAGGGCAGTTCATAGGTCATGTTTTATATGTAGCTGTGGGTATGAACAAATATTTGAGAACCTTTTCTTTCAGCTACAATGCTAGAATAATTCCCCAATGCACTAAAAATTGTTGCCATTTATAGTTCATTGAAATCAACGGGACTTGTAAAGATTCAATCAAGAAAATTTGAAACCTCCAAATTTCTGCATCAGGGCATTAGTCAATATGCAAAATACACAACTTAGAAAGGTTTCAGACCTTTTAGATATATTCAAAACAAATTCAATCCTGGCATTAATAATTTCCGAGTCGCATTCAGGTTGCTTTCCCAGTTCAAAATCTGGTTCTTTACCATGCTGTATTAGTTATACTCTAAAAGAAATTAAAAGGCAATATTAACAAATATGTTCATTTCAAGTAAACTAAACTGGAAATAGTGCCTTGCAAATTTAACATCCAACAGCAGCATGAATGTTAGCATGAAATTTGATGGATCAGTTTATGCATTTTGCCAATAGGTGGTGCTACAATTTTTGCATTCAATATTAATCTACCACAACACATACTGTCTGCTCTGATAATCACGAACATGGAACAGATATTTTTTCTATAGTGTTTCCTGGAGTAAAATAACACATGGATATGTAATAACTTTAATGGTAGAAAATAAAACCAGGTATAACAGAGTGAGAAAACATGATCTTTTTCATGGTTAGATATAAAGTTTCCAGAAGTAGTTATGTAGAAATATAAAGAAAAATATACCTGTACATAATTTTGTTTTTATATATCCCACCTGTTGTTTTGCTGATGAATTTTAAGATTTATAAAAATGACACCTTTGTTTCAGAGAAAACCTGACACAATACAGCTTAAAGACAATGAAAGAAAAGACTGTAAAATAAATATGCATCCAGAGTGAAAAATCCATTGGTTTTATTTTAACTTGGTACCCAGCTGTGTACAATGCAAAGCTGCTAATTTTACACTATGGAATTTGACATTTCTTTCTGCAATATTTGAAAAGGAGCTGCACAGATGAGCACTTTGAAGCACAAGAACAGACAGACACACATTTCACAGGTTTCATAAATACAGTTTTCCTACTGAGTATCCTATTACTCAGAAGATTCAAAGAGTATTTTGGCAATATGGGAAATGCAACATATATCCAAGGGTGACACATGTGATTTGGGGTTTTATTATCACATACATACCAGATTGGAAGCATACCTAAGATCAAAATGAGGTTTAAGATTGGAGTGCTTACACTTGTATTGATTGCTTTGCTGTTACGGTTTTCTGTTGTCTGTTTGTTCCTCTAAACTTTTGGGACTCAAGTGCAGCACTGAGCATCTCTCCTGGAGAAGGCTGCCTCTGTGGGCTTGGGCTCCTTAGTTGCATGTTAAATGTCTTTAGCAAACCCAACTATGCTCTGTGCAGACAGGCACTATCACCTGCAGCAAAAACACATCATTAAGTAGACAGCATGAAATTCATATTCAGGGAAACATGAAGTCTGGTGAAAACAGATGTGTCTGAGGCACACACATACCTTCTGTGAAGTCTGATTTTCAGGTATCTGGCTCAGTGTAGCATAGATCTGACAGTACAGTCATAATGTTACAGAAGATGGATTGACAGCTCTTGACACTAAAGACCTTTATTTATCTTCAGTATAGGTACCATGGCAGAATTATTTATTATCATTTTTCAGAAATCCGTTGTGTATTTATTTACTGCACCATCACAAACCATACTTCATCTGGAGAACTTCTTCTGGGGTTAGGTAGGAAGGGAATTTATTTTGACTGCTCAGTGAAACCATTAGGATAACTTTATCTGTGGTGCAAACACCTCTCTGTCTGAGTCCTGCTTTTGGATTGAGATCTCAACCTCATTCACTGTGACTGTGAGGGGAGTCAGCACTCAAGTGATAACAGTTGTCTGCCTGTTACTTGCCAGTGAAAGGTGCCATATTAATTCTGAGATTAAAAAAAGGTGGAAAAGAAAAAGAAATATTACTCGGGTTTTAGCATGTTCTTTCTCTTGAATGTTTTATTTATGATGACAGGACAGTTAAATCAATAGCTTATCTGTTTAACATCTAAGATGGCAAAGGTGTATTAGACAGAAAAAATACAGAAACACCAAAAGGAGAGCAAATAGAGGGTAAAGTTAACACTAATGGGCTCATGCTTGCTTTCTCTTTCTCTGTTTATGTACGTATCTGCATGTGTATAAATTAGCATATTAAAACAAACAATGTCAAATAAAAAATCTAGCAAATAGTACTCACATATATCTCCACCAAATGTAATGGATTTTTTGATACATAAGTAGTCCTTATATTTGTTTCATTACCATATTGATTTAAGAGAAAATTCTGCAGTGGATCAAATCATGTAATAAAGAGTCTTCTGCTCATCTTTGATTTCTTTCCAGCCACTGAAGAGGAGAGGCAAAAAGGGAAAGGAGGACTGTTTCTGTTCATTCTTTCTTAGAAAAGGATATGAACGACGTTCAATACAGGTAGGTGTTTGGTAAGGTAAAGAAGTGATAGCAAAATGTGTCCCGCTTACAATAGCAAGTTAGGAATAGAAAATTAATATTCAGTTTCAGCCTATTTTTCCTCTCTGCCACTACATTTAAATTATTTTAAATGGCTATTATCTTTAAATAATAGCTTCACACGGAATTGCAAAAGCCTGTCCTACACAGTGATATTCATGATTTAAGCATTATTAAACAAATTAATTTGAAATTTCATGTCTGTTATTATCATTCTTGAATGAAAAATGGATTAAAGAGAAAATATTTCTGAGTCCAACTGATATTTTCTGAAGACTAAATAACATGCACTGAGCTGATTTCTAATGCTGTAAGAAAATAGAAAATGTCTTACATTTTACATTAGTTGGATGTAAACATCCAACTAATTAATGAAAGAATGTAGGGAATACAGGCTTCCAAGATAAAGTAAATTATAAATATTATTTCATAAAAGAGAAAGATAGTCTTACACACTCTTAGTGTCTGTAGCTGATCAAATAAAGTTGATGGAAGTACATGAATAGTAGGGGAACTGGGTACAAAGACTGATAAATGTTGTACATGAAAAACAGAGCAGAGTTGCCAACTAGAATTAAATAAATAAGGCTTTTTTATGATTTCATGTGCTACTTTTACATAGGGACTTTATCATGGTAAATGCATGTAGCAAATACTCTTGATTTGAAACATAATGGCATGACTTGTTGGTTTGTACAGGATGCAAAATTTAGTTTTCTGTGGTACAAGATGCTGAGTGCTGAAATGACATTTGTTTTACTGAATAAATGATAACTTGATAAACCTGTTAGTTACAGGTGAAACTGGTATGAAAAATATCACAGCAATTTGAAGATAATATTTTGTTAATCCGTTTGACATGATCTGGCTTGAGCAGATGAATTTTTGCCTTCAATTACACTTGGATCAGCCATCAGCTCAGAAACCTTGGAGTCCAGTTGATTACCAATTTCCTAAGTGTGCAGAACCAGCAAATAAACTTCACTCATTTCCCATCTGTTGCACTGGTAGGGAATGAGTCTGGAGCAGCATGTTTGCTGGTGTGTGCTCCTACAGAAAATATAAGTGAGACCAAGAGGTCTCATCCTCCAGCCCAAATAACACTCAAAAGTGGGAGTAGAGGGCTCCTGCTTTCTCTTTCTTGGGCTACTGCAGTAATGTGATTTCAAAATTTAACGTTATGAAAAGCAGGGAAACATAACTGTGCTGAAAAGGGGGAAGTTCAGAGAGCAGGCTTGTTGTAATTTTGTTTATGCTTATGATAATGACTGGATGAAAAGAAGAATTTGTAATGTCTCTCCTGCCCTCTGGAGCACTGAGCAGTAGGCTATAAGTTACTACTGTCATTTGATACAGCACCCTTTGAAGAACATAATGTAAATGTCACTGACTCCTTTTAAATTACCACAGCTTCTTGACTTCAGTGAAATCAAGCTGATTTACACCAGCTGAAAATTTGGCTGTTTCTTAAAGGCAGGAGTTGTGAAATCTAATGCTTGGTGGACTCAGCCTAACACTATCGGAAATCAACACAACTCTTGCCATTGACTTATTGGGCAATGACCCTGGTGAGTTATCACTGAGTGTTTTGTCTTACAATGTACAGGACAGCAATCAATAATGCTTCATGACATAGAAAGCACACTGTTACAAGAAAGATTTACTATTTCTTCCATCTTACAAAACTTGCAGATTTTCAGTGGTGTGGTGACTTTTTGCATCTTTTAAACCACCTGCCCACTTGGCAGCAAGACAAGATCACTCATCTTCAAGTTAGTGATCACTTTGAAAATCCTGTAATCCTGCACTTCAAATACTAAATTTATTTGATTGTGAAGGATATTATTATATATGCACATATACACATGCTACATAAGCTCTCCTTTTATATAATAGAGAGAATTTTATGATTGCAGAATGAGAATTATTTTATACCTTTTTCATTATTATAATTCAAATAGTATAGCAGTGTCCTAATGTCCTAAGATGTCTTTATTTTATTTTTTGGTATTTTATAGG
Source organism: Coccyzus lansbergi (assembly GCA_033558105.1). Taxonomy (NCBI): domain Eukaryota; kingdom Metazoa; phylum Chordata; class Aves; order Cuculiformes; family Coccyzidae; genus Coccyzus; species Coccyzus lansbergi. The sequence goes on from JAUMJK010000159.1 coordinate 2,599,261, forward strand.
ACTGACAATGTAAAGTAAAAAAAAAAAAAAACCTTCTTAAAATTGTAGAGCCTTCTTTATCTTAACTTTATCTGCCTTCTCTAGCTCTCAGAGGGAATGGGGATTTCAGTTCACGACAGGGTTGTTGCCTCTCGAAACTGAAACTAGAGCCTTATTACAGCTTAACCCAGAAGTACTTAGATTTTGCTTATTACTTAAAACCTAGGAAAATGTGTAGTAAAATATTAATATGTAAAGCTTATGTTATATATTGTTTTATTTATATTATGTTTTATTTCACTTTTTATTATTTTTTCATTATATGCTTTGAGACATGAATTCCTGACCTCTAGGCACGAAAGGATAATGCTGGGAGAGATACTTTGGAAATATCTGATAGGTAGGATAGTCTTTTGTTTTGTTTTGTTTCATTTCTGATTTTTTTGAGAGAACACAAAGAGACACAAACTGTATGAAGTTATTAATTCCTCTAAAGACTACTGTTCTGAAAAAGCTGGAGAGCCAGAATCATTATTTTATTCATGAGGAATAATCAATGTGTCATAGAGATAAGTTGGATTTTTTATAAAAATCTCTGTGACCATAATGAAACTTCTTAAACTGAGGGGAAAAAAAAGTATAATTCCAATAGTGTCTTCAGTTGTGTTTGCAGTTCACATACTTAGTAACTCAAAGAAATAGTTATTAGGGAATGTAAATTATATACATAGCCAGAGCTATGCATAAGTGATTTCCAAAGACTCTACGGCATTCATATTTCTCCTTGGTTCTTCCCTTCAACTTATGCTTCTACTCTTTTCAAGAATCTCCCTTTTATCGCAACTGCCTTGGTGATACACTTTCCTACACGAACAAGGTTTGGATAACCTTTCTGCTTGACACAGGAAAAAAAAAATACTCCATCCCACAAAATGTGGGGCTTTTTTTTCAAATGTTAGTATCATAATATTTGACCTCTCAAACGTGATACTTTTGTTCCAACTGAACTATAACCAAAATACTTTTGGAGAGGAAACTCTATACATAAATGTTAATCTTAATTGACTAGAAAATTTTTACCTGTTCGGTTTAAAAATGTAATCATAGGGGAAAATATAATAGGGAACCACACCATTTATTTCCTTATTCTTTCTTTGGTAATACTAGAGAGATAAATATAACATTTATCTACTACATTTCACTATATCACTTACAGTTCTTGTACAAGTGTCCTTATTCTTAGATATACAGATATCATCAATGAGGTGCTATACATACTAGGTTGGAGAAATACTAATTTAACTAACTTTAAAACCACTTAATACATTAATTAATGATTCTAATATTAATCTAACCTGGATCTCCCTCTGTCCTCAGCTCTGTGGAGACCTAGTCACACACATTTCCAAAAGGTGTTTTCTGTGATTTCAGTATAGTTCCAGTTGGCTGATTTATCTTCACAGGGTCTAGTGGAGGATTAACAGTGCTATAGTTGTTCATGGAATTGAGGGTGGGAGGAAAAATATAGGACTATGAGAAAGTACATAAAGTATTGCTTGTCATGTTAATTCACTGGATCCGACACCCCTTGGATGCATGTAAAATCAGTGATACTAATTAGATGTCGACATACTGGGTTTTCATAGGATCCAGTTCTACTCAATGTATGGGATGCAGGCTGCAGCATGCAGAATTACTACTGGCGGTACCTGAGTGCTGAAATTCATGTAAATTGAAGAACAAGATTTTGTTCTAAGTGCCTGTGCATACATAGAATACATATGTAATTTATAATTAAGAATATTGATAGGATCTAAGAAACCTCTGAGCAGATGTGCTTCGTCTTACTCCTGCTGACTGTTTGAGGTCAAAGAAATCCTGATATTTTATATTATTTGATGTACATTCTTCTGATCCCCAGTGTGCTCATGCTTCAGAGGTTTCTTCTGAATTTCTTGTCTACAGTAAGTATTAAAATAAGAATGGTTGATGGGAGTCTTCACATAAGAAATAGAGGACAGGCACTGAAAGTGTGTGAAAACATCATTGCTCTCTCTTCTCTGGGTACTGCAGGAAGGATATCAGTGGCTCCCAGGGGTATTTCTGCATCTTGATTGACAGCATATCAATTTTTGGTCCTTACAAATGTAGTTCTTGCTGTCCTTTTTGATATTGCCAAATTATTCCAGTTTTGCTAACATCTGTCAGATTTCTGCCCTGAGACCACAGAGTTCTGCAAGGATTTCTGGTCAGCCAGCAGAGGTTGGGAACATGTGATCGGATTGACTGAGGTCAGACCCAAACTGCTGATCCCAATGTGAGATTACCCAAATCCTGTTGCTGAAATGCTGAATCCTCTAGCTCCTCTCTCTTGTATTTAATGCATTTGAAAATGAATAAACGCAATCTCTGGTAAGTGTTTTTGAGCTTGAGAAATCTCTGAGCTATTTACTGACTGCCTTTCTTGACTGGCTTTGAAATCCTGATCTTCAGTCTGGACAGAGATTAGCTTTGTGTGTACAGGGAGCAGGGTGAGGTGTTTGTGTTTTTTCTTTTTTTTGTAAAGTGGATTTTTTTTTTTTAATTCTTTAATTCTAACAGGGACTGTTGCCTCAGTCTGCAGTACCCCCAGGTGGCAGACACAGTGAGTGCTGTAATCCCTAGAGGCTGCAGCCAGACCCACACTGTTCCTGCTGTGGGTGAGAGGAGAGGGTCCAGGGTCTAGGCTGGAGCACGTGGGCAAGCTAGGTAGTGAGGACCCATTTAGCTCAATCCAGCCAAATAGGTGCTGAATAAAAGCCTTTGGAAATAAAATGGTATTTCTCTCTGAGTGCCAAGTATGAAAATGCATGATTAAAGTGATGACATCCACACCAAAAATCCCCAGAAGAAAGTATGAATTTTTGTTGGGGTAGTCTTTTCATTCTATCCCAAGATACTTTTAAATATTGATGTGATTAATTGATGATTTCCATAAAAGGCACACCAAAGTGATGACTTTTCAGTCGTAACAATGCTTCTTAGTTACCAGGTCTCTGCACCTTTCAGGAAAAAATGCAAAATGATGTATTCCCTTGTGCTTAGTATACATGTAAAGAGTGGTATGAGTTACAATCAAAAAGTTGATTTTTTTACAGAAAAAGACAAACACTATAACAATGAATACTGAATATTTTTCTCATTTCTCTCCAGATACAGAATAGCTTCAGAACAGTTCAGAATCTTGCTGATTTATAAAATGTAAGTGGAAATACTGATCTGAAAATACTAAGTATTTTATAATACAGTAAGTAATGTCAGTAAGGATTTAACGGAGAAAGACTTCTTTGCTGCCTAATAGGACTTTGAAAAAGGCCTCTGGATGGTCATACACAGCATGTTTGGAGGGCCTATTGTTTAAAGACCACACTTCAAGTGTGCACACTGAGTAAGAGGGAGCAGGCACTGAATCTGGAGTTGTCAGCCTATCACCAGAAAGCTATTTCTTTTTTTTTTTCTTTTAATGAAAAAAATCAAAGGGAAAAGCATCCACAGACATGAGAGGATTTTTTTAATTGTTGTTGTTCTTTTGTCTTACAACATCTGTGTCTTTTTCCAACTCTAATTTTATACTGTAGAGTGGAGGATTTTAGAACTTTGGACAGGCACTAGCCTAACAAAAGTATGAAATTGGTGGTTTAAAATTGCATTCAAAAAACCCACCTTTTCATCTTGATAGTTCCTTTAAAAAGTTAGAGTTTTAAAGTTCCTTTATGAGGCATGGATAATCTGTGTTTTAGCACCAAGACTTCTCCACCTTGGCCTCTTGGAGGCAAAATGAAATACGTCTGAATAAAAAATGAAGTCCTCTGGTTCATGTAGCTTTAAAAATGGCATCTGCTGGCAGGTGTTAGGGTGTTAAGTGTACAAGAATAAATCTGAAGATATTAGCAGGCTAAGGAAGATGCCACAGGCAGATAATATAGCATTGGTGGCTCACTAAGCAATTGAAAGCATACCCCATCAGCTTCTTGGGCCTTGCCTCCTCCTATGTACCGTATGTGAGTATGTGTGGTGAATGCGTGTCACTATAAAATAAACTACTACGTAGAATCATAGAATTGTTAGAGTTGGAAGGGACCTTAAAGATCATCCAGCTCCAACCGCCCTGTCATGGTCAGGGACATCCCAGTAGATCAGGCTACCCAAGGCCCTATCCAACCTGGCCTTGAACACCTCTAGGGACGTGAAAAGATTGATCGATCTAATGATACAGTAACAAATACAAAGCTATTCTAGTTATTATTGGATAACTTTTGTGGTTTTCTGTGATATTAGATGATGAATCTATCATCTAGCATACCTTTAGAAATAATGAAACGTACGTATTACTTCAATTTCCTTCTTTGTCATTTATACTAAAGGTTATTTTCACAAAATTTGTCAGGTCACTTAACTGCGTGAGTGATTCTACTGTGTTTAATCCCCATACAGATCCCCATTTCTGCATTATCATCCCCATAGTAATTCCATTTACTCTTAGTAGGAATTTCTTTGATTTCTTGTAAGAATATTCAAAGACTGTTCAGGTCAGCTCAGACAAATGTACCTGGATCACTAAAAATCTCATTGTCCTTAATAATATTGACTCTTTTTCTTTTCATTTTCTTTCTTCAGTGAAGAAATATTATTATTAGACACTAATGCTATAGTGTGTATCTTCCACTTTTCTTCCCATAGTTCTAGCAGCTGTCTTCTCATTATACCATGTTCCAGCATTTGACTAGTTAACCCATGTGGTTGGGGAAAAAGGGAAAAAATAGCCTCCCTGTGGAATAACTTCTAATATAACACCTTTGTGCAGAATTTTAATGTCATGAAGAATTTTTAGTGTAATCTGCTTTCCTCGTCTATTCAATAACCATCTGTAACATTTTTAGTACATACAAACCAGAAGGTTAATAATTCATAATCTTTTATTTCATAAAGAGGTTTAAATTGTTTCTCCATTTGAAAATCATTATTTTTCCAATGAAACCTGATCTCGTATTGAAATTAAATATCTCACAGGCAAGATGTAGACTTAAACAAATATTATGTTCCTGTAACTCAAATGAAAAGTTAGCCCATCTTCAATTTGTGTTTTTTAAACACATAAATCATCCATTCAAAGAAAAGAAGCAATATAGCATGACTACATAAATAATGCTATATGAACTGCAGGTTTAATGACAAAAATCAGTCCAAAGTAGTTATTTGGGAATAAGCACTGAATTTTGCTAACACATTTTGCTAACAAAATGTGTTCCTCAGGGTTAGTAAGAGGAGAAGTGTTTCATAAACAAGACTTTTAATTTTATAATTGTGAATTTGTAATTTCTTTACTTAGTGATGTCAATGTTATTTTTATATTTTGAAACAGATAATCTCAGTCACATAAAAGTAGTAACCCTGAGCATTTTTAAGTAGGTTTATGTAAAACATGCTTGACAAAGGGAAGGAATAAAATTGCTTTTTACCGTAAACGCTACCAACTTTCGAGAAAAAATTACTTAGCTTTTTCCTGCCATGGTATTTTCTTCTATAAAAAATGAACTTCTGCCTTTTTAAAAAGTATATACCCACTTTCTAAGTAAGTATTGCTGTAAACAAAGGCATAAAGTTGTATTTTGTGGCCACAGAGTCTCTGCTGTACATGTGTGGCCACAGCTATCAGCAGTTGGTGTGCTGCTGCCGTGCAAAACAAGAAGCACTCACTGTCTCTGCAAAGTTTGTGAGTGCTCTCTGTGCCACAGGAAAAAAAAAAAATGGAAATCACCTCATCTCCATTTCCAAGAGCAGCTAATTACATACAGTATATTAAATCAAGTCCACTTGGGGAAAGACTTCCTTAATTAATTAATTTAATTAGCAATAAGGCAGAAGAGGGAGATACGGTTATCAGGACGTAATCATACCTTTGGGACACCAGGTTGTGAATACAAGCTCTGCTTCATCTTTTTTTAAGATTGTGGTTTACCATTCTATATGTTTTTAATAAATAACCTATAGATTCCATTGAACAGTATTGCATTTGGTAGTGAGCTTGCTCCTAAAATCTCTTCTAATTCAAAGCAGTTATGTTCAGAAATGAAGTGAATTACTAGTAGTGTGTTTGAGTATATTAACTGGGTGAAATCATATGGTGTAATATGTGCTCCAATAAACTGTAATGCTGGAGAGTAGTCCCAGATGGATGCCAGAAAAAAATATTGAGAAAATACCCCTCTGTTCTGGCATTTTTCCTGTAATTCAATGCTTTTGCTAGCAATGTGTGAATCAAATGACATCAAATTAATTATTTAAGTCAACAGTTTTCAACAGCTATTCAATTAGATGACCACATTTCTCCTGAGTTTGAAAAACAAAGGAAATCTTTGCTCAGCAGTGCTGGGCTCATGTGGTGTTTGGGTTTTTTTGGCTTGCTACAGGCTGTAACCAGATTCCCACACTTTAATAGGCTGGTAACTTTTCCAGAATCTGATTGGGCTGAGGCAAAGCCAGGATGGTGATAAACCCTCTGCATTACCTGCAGAAATCCCAGGTCTACATCATGTCACTTTGCAGTGTGGTCTGCTGAACAAGAGGCAGCAATGTAGTGCCTTTAAAATTGTCTAGTATAATCTCCCCACAGGAGGGTTAATCTTTTATATTAGGTGCTCAAGAATTACTGAAGCTAAGGAAATAGTGATATAGAAAAGCATGTCACTTTCTTAAGGAAACCTTGAGGTAACTGAGCATTTAACATGCACAAAGGAAGTAATATATCTGGCTGTGTTCAAAATGAGTCAGTTTTGCCTTTGTTTTTTGCTTAACTGAAAGTTATTTCCTTTATAGTTTGAATAATCTATATGAGCTAAAGCAAAGGCTCTCATTCAGCTTTTAAATCTTTGATATTCACTGAAATTACATCCAATTTCACAACAAAAAGTATTGCCCAGCTCATGGAGCACTCACCTTGAACTAAAATTATTTGTATACCCACTTGCTATACTTCCTAATGCAACTGAATATTCAAAGGTTTTGCCCTGCAGTGAAGCACTTGCACTGTATCTCATATCCGCTGCAGCACAGACAACAAAAGTCTCCTCTTGCGACTCTTAAAACCAAACACCCTATCATGTTATTTGTTTCCTCCCTGTCTGGTTCGCTTACTTTCCTCTCCCTCTGCTTTTTACACTAAGAGCCTTCTCTCTTCCATTACAGTCGCCTTATTGTTGCAGCAATGATGGAGATTATTTCTACTAGCAAAGAGGTGCATGACCTCCTCCGCCTATGCTCGTGGAGGTTTGTGTGTGAGCCAGCTCCCATGTGGCAGCAGCACCATTCTGAGAGCAGGGTGGTATGCCTAAACTAATATATTCTGCCTCTTATCCATTTTGTTCCTTTCTCCTACTCCAGCTTTCTTTGTGTTTGTGAGTCTTTCAGGCTGTGTGATTTTTAAGACCTAATGCCAGCACATGATCCCTTTGTTATGCTTCTGGAGAAATTCAACTTCTTCAAACCCCAGATGCTTTCTGAGAGGTTAGAGAAAACGGATTTCATCTTAGACTCACCTCCATCCTTTTGTTCTCGCCAAGTGAAGGTGTGGAGAAGTGCTGAAAGCATTTAGCAATCCATTTGTTCAGAGATAACCATGTTGGTGTCAGTCACTTGCCTATTTAGCACAAGGTGCATGAGGGAAAAAGTGAAAGACAGCCATAAAACAGAGTAAAGGGAAAAAAGAAAACAAACTGGAACTCATAAACGTTATAAACAGAGATCCTCTAAATCAAAAAGATGCCAGCAGAATAATCCTCCTTGAGTGCTTTAATTAAATAGCAAGATCCTCAACAGTGACATCATCTTAACGAAAAGTAAGACTTACTGGTGATTATTTAATACTTCAGCTCTCATATTATCAGCTGAAGGATTTAGGAGTCCTTCACACTGTGACTTTGGATTTGAAGAGCTGGATTGACTCTGCTCTGTTCTATTGGCTCTGTTGGGCTAAACAGAAAGGAAGCAACAGGCAGCAAATCGATTCATGACTATGAGATCTACGTTTTCCTTAAAGCATAATGTTCTTTCATTATTGAGTCTCAAATAAGGCTCAGTACTGCACATCCCACAGGAAGAGATCAGGCATCTCCTGAAGATTTCTAACTTCAGTAGAAACAATACTAAAAGATTACTGTAATTTTGAAAACTGGCATGACTTCTTGCTCCATGTAAAACATTCACGCAACTCCTTTTCTCTTACATTTATTTCAAGTGCCCTAGATGATAGCTGAATATGTGCCTACAAGACAGCAAAGAGGCAGAAGGTTCTGAAAATGACATCCAGGCACCATGAAATTACAGTCTTCAAAGCGTATCAGTACGAAGCTAATTCCATATAATTTCTCACTCTAGTTACAATTTTGGTCATGACAAAAAGGTGTCAGATTTTTAATGCCCATTATGTTCAGTGATTTATGCTATTTTGCTATAGTACTTTGACCTTCTTAATATGCTATACTTTGAGTAGATGGCCATTCAATTCTTCTTGCTAAAAGCAAATTTTCAAGGAATGGAAGTTGCAAGGAAGAAGTTGTACTGAAATGTCTCTATATGCGTAACTTTATATGGGAAGAGAGAGGAAGGAAGGTTGAGATTCTGCAGAGCACAAATGAGAGCTGGAAAAAATAATTAGTTTCTTTAAAGCTGAAGGTTTCAGCTGAGTGATAAATTAAGATTAATTTATCTTATTGAGCATTACTTTTCAACTTTACATAATTTGAGCAGTAGGTTCAAGCTACAATAAATTCAGAAGGGCATTTTGAGTTATGTCGTATTAATCATAGAATCATAGAATCACGCAGTTGGAAGAGACCCACTGGATCATCGAGTCCAATCATTCCTATAAAACATGAAACTATGCCCCTTATGCCCTCGTCCACCCATACCTTAAACACCTCCATGGAAGGTGACTCAACCACCTCCCTGGGCAGCCTGTTCCAGTGCCCAATGACCCTTTCTCTGGAAAATTTTTTCTGTGAAAAATTAAGATCTGAGCCTCTTAAGTGATATGCTTAGCTACAGACTTAAGGGGTTCTGCTGCTGTATCCTTGTATGGGAATTGTTTTCTGCTCTTGGAAGTTGCCTTTTTGAGCTCTTGGATGGGACAATGCAATGATTGGTATTAAAGTGGTGCAGGCAAGGAAGGGAGTATGATAAAAGTCTTGACTTATCTATGTTGGAATATAACCAGTTCTTTCACACAGTCATGTTCTGTAATGACTGTGACAGAATATTTCTTTGGGATTCCTAGAGAAAAAGTGGGGCTTTTTGCACACTGTTTACATAAAACGTTCAGCTACCTTGTCTGTGTTCAATAGCCATGAATTCTATAGCCTCACTTTAACTGAGGCTAGACACAGAAATACTGTGATATATTACCAGATGAATAAGAAGGTCAGCAGTAGCTCCAAATATAGACTGTTTCAAGATAGTACTTGTTAGGGAGACATGTATTTCATCCGGCCTACTTGCCAGGATTTCACTGTCTATTAAACACATTGGTTCAGATTCTCAGCGGGTGTATTAAAGACCAGCTCCACTGACTTTAGCTGGACATGTGCCCACTGAGAATATGGTTCTTCAATTGCATATCATAGGCCCACCAGGAATCCAGCGCAAGTTGTTGCGAATACACATCATGCTGTGTGGATGTATACAAGGCTCTGCAGCAATGGTGTTTTGTAGTGCTGGGACTCTTCGCAGCGACTGTCTGGAGACATGCTGTGTAGCTGTCGTATCTGCTGAGAGGAAGAGAAGTCAGGACGTGATAATAGTGCACACATACCACAGTTATTACTCTGGCAAATGTTGGCAAACTAATCCAAACTACTGTTTCAACAAGCTGTAGCTCTGTGCCTCTCTGCAACAGCATTTTCCTACATGTAAATCAGGTGCAATCCATGCTGGTCTGGTAGGTTTTGGGAGTTGTCCTCTTGCTAGGACACAGACTGAAGTTGGGAGTAATGGGGGGCACACTGTCAACACAATTTTAATTTATAATATACTTACAAAAGTTTAAGAACCTGTTTATGTTCTCTTGCCTCAGATGAAAGATGTCTCTGCCTAACTGCTATTTAGTTTGGACTTGAATGGCGGTGAGCCTGCCTCGTTCTTACAAACTGGAAACATTAATTTTAGACTGACCTGTGTAATACAGTACGACCTGTTCAACAGGGTAGGTAAAACATGTTTACTGTCTTTTGCAATATTGTGATCATGCGGAGTAAGTCAATATTAATTTCTATAAAGGGAAGGGAAATTTGTCATATGTGCTTCATAATTTTTAAACTATTTATTGAATTTTTCTCAGACTACTTTTTCCAGTTCTATTTCTGGTTCCACTTACCTTGTTACTACTTTGTTAGATCAGATATTCACTAACCAAAAGAACTAATAATTTCCATAGACTCTGTTGATGTGCGGGGAGAGGATAGGGTAGTTCAGATCTTCACAGTTGTGTATTTAGAGCTGTTCATCTTTCTTAACAAGACTATCTATTTGAATATGATTTCATGTTGTAAAATTAACGCATTAAAGGTCTGCATCAATCATATTGAAAAGCTAGCAAAAATGAAATATAACATTCATTTTATCCCTGTTTATAAAGAAAAATGTCTTCCAAGAAGAAGCAGATTACACTTTTATATAAACAGAAGTCCAGACTTAAGAGAATTACCAAATCATTTGAGAGATTGACTATCAGAAAATTTCAGATACTTAATGAATTCCTTGTAGCATAATCCCCCAAGTACTTTCTGTTACAACTATCTGAAAATATTTCATAACTTTTCAACTTATTTGTAGGCAAGTTATTATCTACCTGTGATGTAGAAAGAGAAGCACTGCAGCAACAAAAAATATTAGAGAGTAATTTCTCATACCAAAATTAATTTTTCTTTTAAAAAATATTATCCAGCTTTTTGAACCTGTTACAAATTGTAATTTAGGTCAGGTGCCTGAGCTGGTTTGTTGAATACTATTACTATCATTTTCTCAAACCAGCCTGTTTAATTTTATGTTTTCTGTGAAGAGTATAACTTACTGGATGAAGACCACAAAGGATTGTGGAATGAGGATTTAAAATAATTATAATATTACCTAATATTTGCATAGGGACATAGCATGTAGGAAACTATGATTATTGGGGTTTTTTGTTTGTTTGTGTGTTTTGAATAGATCTTTGGGTTTATTTTTGCCTATGACCTTAGTGTGTCTTCTGGCATCTGACATGCCTGACAAGCTAATACCAACTGGGAGTTTTATAAGTGCTTGGAGTTCCTTGGAGTGTCATAGATGCATTTGAATTTATTATACACTGCATCTTAAGGATTATGTGATTATTTGAAGTTTACCTAAAGCTGGAATGGAAATAAAAAGATTAATGTTTCAGATCTCCATGAATATTCTAGATTTACTGTTTATAAAGCCTTCTGTAAAGAAGACTGTTACTTTTATCAAGGATATTTTAATCCTTGGTGTGCCCCACAGATACAAACCTGGAACTTCAGAGGGTGGTGTCAGTTTCTTTCATTGTCTGAACCATCCTTCTGATGTTTTGGATGCTTACATAAGCAGGAAATTGGAAGAAATTAAAATTTAGAATTTCTATCTTGAATCTAGGTCTAGTTTGTAGGTAATATAGTGTTGCAGGACTCATATTTGACAATTTTTACTTTATAGTAATTACTCCATTCAACATATTATGTTTTTCTGGATGCTGCTCTGTGGTTTCTAAATCTTTCCCAGGTTTGCAGACAGAGGCCAAATATTACATTCAAGACTCTGGATTCTGCTTTGGGAGGACAGATTCCTCTTTTATTGGTTTTCCGAAACTGAGCTTTACAATGTCCAATAATCTTTGTAAAACTAAATCTTTGGTTACAAAACTCCCTTATTGTAAGAAAAGCTGTGATGAAGTTTGAGTGGATATTCTGATTGCAACTATTATTTCTTGATCCTCAGAGCCTCCCGAAACCTTTATTGCCGTCCAAGAAGCCATTACACTTAAAACTTCCAAAAATTTTTCTGAACCGATTTTTCTAAAGTCAGCTATTAAATACACTTTTTGAATGTTTGAATTTAAAGCCATAAGAGTTTTTTTATGGTTTCTTCAGGAGTGTTTAATAACAGTTAGTTTGGTTTACTGACTTCTTGCTTAAGTCACCATCCTTTTAGGTAATATTTTGTTGACCTCATTGCTGAATATTTTAAGAAAAGACAAGACACTTGTCATAGATGTCAGGAAACTGTAAGCAGCTAAAAACACTGACTTAAAATGATAATATCTAACTTTTATTATAAATTTAATTATTGATTCAGTGCACCATATGACACCAATTCTACCTCCAGATGCTAATGTGAGCAGAATTAGAACATGAACCTCACAACTGTGGCTGTGAAGAAGGCAGAATGACTTGCTTTCTACTTGAAAATTATTCAGATTTTCAACTCCTATGCTGCCTTAATGTTTTTCTTTTTCTCTGAAAATAGCTATATGCCCCTGTGTGAAAGATAAGGAAAGATTTGCTGCTGGTCTAGGTACTTTGCACCGCCTGTCGTTATCAAACAGTCTAGCAATCTGTAAGCACTTTTTTCCTTCAAACTATAGAGGGAGAGAGATGCTAATTTTAGTTTAAATATAGTTTTATCTGTAGTTTGCTTTATTTTATGCCAGTGAGAGTGGCTGTCCTTGATTACCATTTTAATTGCTATATGTATTTCTGGTAATTGCATGTATTCAGTGTTTTCATATTCTTTCAGAGGAAAGATACTAATTCATAAATACTCAGTGTTCTGAATTAATTTCCATCATAAAAGCATCAGTGCTTAAGTTATTTACAGCGAGAGTAATATAATTACAGATGCTACTCATATAACATAAATGCCAGAAATATTTATTACTAACAGTGTGCTTATGCCTTCATAGTTAAACTTTGGATCAAGGAAGAAGTACTGAGTACAGGAAAGCTGCAAACTGAAAAAGAAGAAAAAGATGCAGAAAATGGAGAAGGATAAGATAGTAGGCTTTGAGTTCCACTAAAAAAACCCCTCAAACTGTGTAAAACATCCTAAATCTCTAAAAATGGCAATCCTTTGAGGATTTCATCTGACAAACTGTGGCCTTGTGATCTGAAGGTGATTGTAAAAGTCAAACCCACTCTACATACTGAAATCTGCCTCAAGGGGCTCTCAGCAGAATCTAACCTCTCCTCTTTCATTTTAGAAGAAAGATCAAGCATGTCATAGATATTTCCTACCAATTCAACAAAATATCCATGGCTGCTTGAGAACATTAAATAGTTCTTTCTGTCCAACAAATTACACCAGTGTCCTTCAATATACAACAGTTATACTTTAATACTCAAGCAGCTATGCAGTTTTTGTTCTAAGAATCACATGCCTGCAAGCCTTAGATCAGGTTAAATCTTAGCAGCGTCAGAAGAAAGCAGTGTAGGTCAGGACTGCCTGCACCAAAACAAGGTCCCAAAAATTTTCCCTGTGGCAAATCTGTAGTCTAGTACCACAAATGGGACTCCGCTGCCTGGTTCAGTTCTGCACTAGTAATCAGAGACAGGAATAACAAATAAAATACATGAACTCTTACATGTTAGAATAGTCATCTATGTAGAAAGGTGACTTCCTAAGAAGTAAGCAAGGGAGAATTGCCTCAGGCACTTTTACCTGAAGAAGAGGTCTCCATTTCTTCCCTGCAACCTCTGTTACTTACAGATGTCCTCTCATGCTGCTGAGCTATCCAAGCCGGTGCCAATAAAAATGTCCAGTCTTGCAATGACCTTACCTACCGGTGCAGTGAGGCTTATCAGCTTCCTGGTTTTTAATGAATGAGCATGAAACAAAACACATATGAATGATCTGATTTTCACTATCATCCCTTTTCACTTCTTATTAGTGCATACAATTGTGTGTACATGCATGCACACACCTGCATGTGCAGATTCAACCCAAGATAAAGAGATGGCAGTGCTAAAGAAAGTCAGCGCATGCTCAAAAAGTTGTAGGAATGCTTTCTCTGAGGTTTCAATTATAATATCAAGTGCATTTGTAGCAGTGATAAAAAGGGACTTCATCTTAAAGAACAGAGTTCACAGCTCAAGCCTTTTAAGTCACAAGGGAGTGACTCTGCTCTGAGCCAAAGGAGCTAATTATTAAACATTCATACTGCTGCCCTCTCACAAACAGAATATCTGATGGCTCAGATTGCTGGTTAGAACGCAGTGGTGAGGGGAATGTTTTGCATATGTCTGTTTGTTTCTTCAAAACCCAAGTCTTGAAACAAAGCTCCTGTGAATTCTCCAACAAGTCAGGCAACAGTGTGAGACTTGGAAGCTGAAATAGTCAGCTTCGTCATGAGGTTTAGCTTGGATGGGATCTACCAGGAAAGGGTTGAAACTAAAATAGAAGATATGTGGAAAGGAAAAGAGTCAGATACAGCCGGTGTTATACAAGCCAGTTCAGTCCCTTCCAATGCTTATGTTGACTCCACTCTAAATCTGATATTTCATTTGCTTCAGACCAAGTGAATTGGGTGTTGGCTTACAAATAGGAAGTTACTAATAGTGGAAAGTGTTTAATGATGCTAGAATAATTGAGATGAACATGAATATTTAGTATCTTAACAGTTTTCTTTTTTCTTTTTCTTTTTTCCTTTTTTTCCTCTTTAAATAATCAGTTTAGATAAAGGCATATATTCATTGCGTAAATGTTTTATATTTATATATAAATATAAAATAATAAATATAAGCCAAGAGCTTAGTGTTTGATAGAAGTGGTTGGACCCGATGATCCGATGGGTCTCTTTCAACCTGGTTGTTCTATGATTCTATGATTCTATATTGTAAATACCGTAGCATAGAAAAATACTGCAGATAGAAAAAAAACATTACAGATAAATATTTACTTACTGTTTGCTTTTTGTTCTTATATTGTGAAGGAAAATATGGACTTCATTGAAAAGTAAAAGGAAGTAAGAAAGTTGACAGTTGTTAAACCTTAATTTTACATTTTTTTTTTACATTGCTTTTCACTATGCAAGCATGGAAGTTTGAATGTGGCTGATCAGAGCTTGCAAAATGATGTGTAGGATTGATGCAGCACCTGTGCTTGACCCTGTACACTGATACTATCAGTGAAGGAAATCAAAAGATGTCTCTGAATGAGAAAATACATGATAGGTTTAAAGCCAGAATAGGAGTTATGCAGAGAAGAGATGAAGATAGGAGCTGAGAATGAAAAAGGAAGTAACGTTTGGAAAGGCAATCATAAGACTTCTCCTCTTTCCTGTCTGCTTTATAAATTTCAGAAATGTATTACAAATTTATTAGATGAGTGTACATTTTGACCTTTTTGGTCACCCTCCTACAGAGCCAGAATATGTTCCTTAACATACCTTATTTTCAGACTCCCAACTGTAGCTGTATGAATATTACTTTTTCCTTTAGAATAAAAAATACAAAGATTTATCGTGGCAGAATCAAATATATACATAAGTAGTTTGCTGCAGTTCCATATAAAGTATAGTTTAAATTAATCTTTTAAACATAAAATGCTCTTTATTATTGTAGGTAACAGCTTGTCTGAACTGTCCAGAATGACTAATAAATGAGATAACAGAAATACATATCACTCCTTCATTGTGCTCAGCATAAAGGGTTTGGGGTTTTTTTCTCCCTGAAGCCCCACAATAGCAGTATATTTGATTTGAATATTAATGATTCACTCTGAAATTATGAATTTAAATATAAATATTCTTCATTTTATGTTGTAAGATCTTCACAGAAAAAAAAAATTATGGAGTGTGAAACATAATGAAGAGTATCAACTTAATAAATTATGCACTAAGACTTCAGAAAAAGTAAATTTACTCTTGTTTTTGTTTTTATGCTATGTTTACCCATGTGAGACTGAAACTATATTAGATGATGGTCTACTTTGTCTGTAAGTTATAAAATTATAGGTAAGCTATTTCATACTTAAGCCTCTCGTCTGGATGTAGCATAAAAAAATTGGCCTTGAATCTCTAATAATTAATTCATCTTTATGCACCAAACATCCACAACAAATGATATGGAGATCTAGTAGTTCAATGAAGGTTATTGGACACCATGGGACACTAATGGAAGACAAAGTGGTAAAAAGGATGCTGAGAAGTTCATATCCATGAGTTTTAAGAGCATTTTGACAATCTGGAAGTAAGTCCCTGAAGAGTTACTGTGTATTTGTCACTTCCACGTAGTTATATTTACTTTGGTTATGTGGCCTTATAGGGGATGTATTAATCGTGTTTCAAGTGTACGTATTTTTTACAGTATTTTCTGCTTTCAAATCTGCATCAGAACCTCACACACACACACAGAAAACACATACACCATTTTACATGTAGTACTTTGAATTTTCTTAAGAAAACCACAAAAAATCCAACTAGAAAAATGTTGTGATTCAGTTTACCAAGAAAAAAATCTGTTGTAGTTTTAGAATATTGTTGTAAAGGAACACTTCAGACCAACTCAAAAGGTAATATCCTGAAGAGGGTCTTGAATAGTTATCCAGAACCAATCAGAAGTTTGGAAATGTTAGCAGAAAAAAAACAAAAAAAACCCCAAAAAACACCCAAAAATCTTTATTCCTGCTGCCTCTCTTGCAGATAATTGATATGTGATAATTTATTCAAAATTTAAAATTTTCCTACGGATACATGTTGGCCAGATACGTTGAGATCTGTCAAATATTACATTTGTGGGTGCAAAACGTATTATTTACAGGGTGGCTGATGACTACAAGATTAGTATTATAAAACCTGAGAGTAAAATGCTTCCTTTAAAGTGGTGATTCACATGGTAATTCTTTTTCATTTAAAAATTGATTCTGGGCCTAGGACAGATGACAGGAGTCATTTCTCAATCCTACTGGCCCTCTTAACCTTATTGTTGAATTTGAAGGATAAGAGAAGTGCCTATCAAACCAAAATTGATTAGTCAGTACAAGTCTAGATATAACGTGGGCTGCACGTGAAAGAGCAGTCTTTGACCATTATTATACATGGAAGTTCATATTGTATTTGTGTAAAGATATTATACCCATTTTTTCATTCCATTAAGTAGGTTTAAGTGCTTAATCCTAAATCTGGGTGTATGTAGGAGTCATATTTTTCCCTCAAGGATACCTCATGAGGATGGAGAGCTTGTGATCATTTTGCAAGAGATTCTCATTCAGTAATATTTCCAGGTTCAAAAAAATCCAAATGTTTTTGGTCTTATTGATTATGTTAATTGATTACACATAAAAATGAAGTCCAGATAACAAGGTGCATTATTTATGTATAGAAATATGAGGCCTCACCATGTTCTGTTATGTATAGAAATACAAGATCTGCTCACATTTTTATTAAAGTTAACAGTAAATTATATTTCATGTTAGCTAGAGAAGACCAAACCAGAGGGAACTCAAATTATTTCTTGTTATCTCATGGGCACTATCACAGGTACTGGAGTGTTCCTGCTCCCTGTCATCTCAATCTCTGCTCCCTACCCTTTAGGAAAAAAAGTGAGAAGTAGCCAGGAGAGTCTTTTTTTTCACTAGGAAATACCATAACTGAATAGTTCAGGCAGTTTGAAGTACTTTTCCAGTCTAACATCTTAAAAAAATTCTTTGTGTTGAGACTCAAATGCTGGTAGATACATTTACATTTAAATGCCATGCCTAAAAATCCCCAGTAGGAAAGAGTGCACAAATGAGGCCTCTTTCTTTCTAGTATAATTGAATTCTTCCTTTTCTTTTGACAGTGAATCTAATTTTTAATTGTTGGCAATTCCTAGCTTTATGAGTTAGTGTACAATTATAATTCATGTATATGTATTTACCAAAATGAATGACTGACTGGTTTCCTGGGATTTCTACCAACTTTAGGATCTGAGCATCAATGAATATGAAAAGCAAACAAAAACACAGTTAATAATAATTTCCATAAGACCACTCAAAAACAGTAAGCCATGTATTAACATACTGAAAAATGATTTAGGACAGACCATAAATGCCTCTAGTTTAACTCTTTTGCAAAAAGAACTTTGCAAGATGAACAAATTTATCTAAGTTGACGGATAATATTTCATAAAATCAGCAATTCCCCTTGCCAGAGGATACAAGCCAAATGTTTTTAACTGAAATATTGTGCAATAATAAAACTGTAGAAAGAAATTACTGCTATGTTAGTGTACGTGGGCTAAAGTTAAAATAGAGGAAATGTTTGGGGCATGCTGGGAATAAAAATTCAGAATGAAGAAACAGCCAGAGACTTTTTGCATGATGTAGTTATGGCAACACCAGACAAACTGAAATATTCTAAGGATTAAGGGCCATAATCCTTCTGAAGTCAATAACAACACATTCTCTGACTCCAAACAAGGTAACTCTGTTTATGCCAGGCTATGTCTGGCCTTACCTGGATGCACTGATGAAAGATTGAGGAAAAGGCATGCAAGCAGGTCAACGTGAAAACAGGAGAAGAACCACAGCTTTTGAGATGACTGCTACTAGAAAAGGAGATACAAGACCCTCTGGTAGAAATAAAAATCACATTAACAATCTAGACCACTGGTGTTTGATCAAAGGGTAAATAACTAAGTTATTATGAGCAAAGAGGTCAGTGTTTTTCAGCTTAAAACAAATGAAATTGCAATTTTTTTCCCGAAGGTTTGTAGAATGGTTAACATTTGGTTAAAGAAAAACAGATTTTCAGATTTTATACGCACATATATAGTTAGTTTTATATGATTTAAAAGCATAGTTTTTAACTTTAGATCACAGCTGAAATGGATAATGCATGTGAAGTATATACTGTGCATTCCAGCTGTAATAACTACCAAATTCAGATTCTTATTTCATAATATTAACATATTTAAAGGTGTAGTCCAACACAAGGTAACACAGCTATGGTGGATATAAGGGCAGAACCCATCTCCTTCTACTCTTCCACAGTATTGTTGGTATTTTAGATAACTTGGCTTTGGTATAAGGTTTTGACCTAATTAATATTTTCCTTTAATTTTGTTGACATTCTAAACTTTTTTACTGCCTATTGTATTCTATATAACAAAGTCTTTCATTCTGAGAGCTTAAGTGACCAGCAAAACAAAGGTATGAACTATTTTCTTTTAATATTTTTTTGGGTTTTTTGGTAACATGAAAAAGCTAAATGTTGACTGGATGTGCTAAGTTGTAGAACTGAAATAAGGGAGAGGATAATCTACTGAGGCATCTGTGAGGTTGGCTGCTTTGATAGAAGGGTTTTAATAGGATGTTTACATAGTTATTGCAACCCTGAGGGACTTTAATAAAGTTTTTGTCAGGCATTCTCATTTTGTAAATGAGAAAATAAATGTGGAATAATTTATATTGGTACATAATAATGTACATTAGGTTTCACCATGTATGTCTCTATGAAAATTTATATTAGATAATTTTATTTATTAATTATGTGTTTTATAACTCATCCTTTGGTGCTTTCCACCTGTTGGCTATCTTACTTTGAAGAAATTAAGAATGGAAGAGACAACAAATCCTTAGAAAGTTTCTATTTTCTAAAATTACATTGATTTGAACGATAAAGAATATTGGCTTTCCTTCAGAGTGAACTTGACTTTTCATAAAAACTGTTATGTGATTGGTCAAGGTAAAATTGAGTTTAAGATTTATCTAATCTCAATCCAACACAAAAGGCAGGAGTTTAACATCATACTATTCACCTTCCAAAAATCACTATATTTCACAATTATTTTTAGAATTTTCTTTGAACTATTTCTCCTTTGTCTGTAAAGTTTCCCGAGAATGAAACTTGAAAAATAAAATCATAGAATATTATCATAGAATTATAGAATCACCAGGTTGGAAGAGACCCACTGGATCATTGAGTCCAAGCATTCCTATCAGACACTAAACCATGTCCCTCAAGACCTCATCCACCCGTCCCTTAAACACCTCCAGGGAAGGTGAATCAACCACCTTACTGGGGAGCCTGTTCCAGTGCCCAATGACCCGTTCCATGAAATATTTTTTCCTAATGTCTAGCCTAAATCTCCCCTGGCAGAGCTTGAGACCATTCCCTCTTGTCCTGTCCCCTGTCACTTGGGAGAAGAGGCCAGCTCCCTCCTCTCTACAACCTTCCCTCAGGTAGTTATAGAGAGCAATGAGTGTCATAATTTTTTATTTATTGTTTCACTTTGGGGTTTCTTAGTCTTTTCTATTGCATTTCAGTTTTTCTTCCATTTAAAATAAAAGTAATTACTCTAGCTATGCCTTGCTTGCTTTACTCATTCTTACATTTGTTTCTCTTGGTAAACTGCCAACCAGGCAGTTTATCACTGCAATAAGTAGGGGTTTTTCCTTCTTCCTTTTTTTCTTTCTCTTCCTTAGTCATAGTTACAACATATCAATTTTATGAGGCAGTTTCATTCTGAAATGGAATTTAATCCTATGAGTGTTTTCATTCTTCTGGGAAAAATGTTTTTCAATGTGTCTCACATTGCGTATTTGAGGAAGTTAATGCTGGAGATACAAAATTATGCATATTGACTCTTGTCTTGTTTATGGAGAAGCTCCCTGAATTATTTTTTTT
The DNA here is from genome assembly GCA_033558105.1 of Coccyzus lansbergi. NCBI lineage: Eukaryota > Metazoa > Chordata > Aves > Cuculiformes > Coccyzidae > Coccyzus > Coccyzus lansbergi. Next base: position 2,619,926 of record JAUMJK010000159.1, read on the forward strand.
GGTAAAACATGTCTAAATGAAATCTTGGTCCAGATTTAATGATTTCTATTTACCTTCCTGCATGTCAGCATTTTAGAAGCTATCTGTAGTTCTGTTCCTTGTTTACAGTAGGGCAGATTTGTTTTCCCCTCTCAACATTTAACCACAAAATTAAGAGTGTTTAAAAACACTCTTGTTAAAAGGATGAGGGGCTATTCAATGGAAATAACGGCTCTATGAAAATAAAATTATGCTTGCTTTAAAAAAATCTAAATAGATGAAAGATACTAATCTCCCTACTGGAATGATATAGAAGAACTTACTTTTGTACAAGTTCTGTAACATTATGCTTTTTGCCTTCCAATCCTTTGGAGTTTATAAAGTACTTATTGTCAGTATAGTGGTAACTTTTGAAAACAAAAATTATTTGTATGCCAGAGTCACAAGCTTGCCAATGATTTCTGAATCAAGTCCAAGAGTTAATCCTAACTTTAATATTTCTAATTAATTAATCTTGGCTATAACAATCGCAACCTGCAAAGGATGAGATTGCTGTGGAGTTCATCTGTGTGTAAATAAATCCGCTTTTACATTAGAAGTATCATTAAAACTGGTGTCCAAAAGTTACTAATGCTTTAAATTGTGTCTAAGTAGAAATCGTTCTAAAAGAACCGTTTAATTCTTTAAGTAAACTTAAACCACAAACCATGCTTAAGAGGAAGAAATGCCTTAAAATATTTACTGGTTTCCAAAAGCCCATTTAAAACCATTTTTGGATAGTAGATTTAAGAGAACTTTGAGGCAAAGCAGAGTGTGTGCTGTGTACAAAATACAGTGGAGCTCCACTAACTCTGAAATTTTCTGTTTACCATTCTATGCTACAGCAGTAAAGCCAAACTAGTGATAAACTGGCAAGGTTAATCCACAGAAAGACGAGTTGCTTTTCTGTAGGCAGTGAATGCAAAACAACCAGACAGAAAGTACACTAATCAGCGTCTCCTATCATAGCTTCAAGAGCTTACATACTCCCTAACTTTTATTTGGTTTCTAAAGGCATGTCACAAGGACATCTGAGAAAATATCAGATAGTGGAAAAGACTTCTTACCAAACTCATGCAAGCTGTAGTCTTCAGACATGTAGTGTCTGTGGCACAGCAGCAAGTCTGATAGATACAAGGACATACTTTTAAAGAGCAACTCTCCATGTGATGCAGTTGACTAAACTCACCTAGGTTCAAATGAACTTATCAAAATATATTTCAGCTTCTTATAGTGTGAATGCTACTACTGCAATAAAGAACATCAGTTTTAAATTAACATTTTCCTATACATTTCTGAATATTTTTTTCAATCAAGGTTTCGTAATGCATAGATTCCCTTTACAGGGTGTATGTACTTTTATTTTTATTAGAAGCCAAGTCAAATTTCAAAATACCAAACACCTCGCATGATGGGAATTGCACACTTTCACCATAACGTAGGACTAAAAAAGATATGTAGGTATGCCTTAAAGCATTGGGAAAATAAAAGTAAAAAGGGTTGTCAAAGGCATGAGTAGTTGCTCTAAAACTAAGTGTTAAAATGTCTTGTTTATTTAAAAAACAAAACAAAAAAAAAGGAAGCAATCCTTGTGAATTACATCTGAATGCTGGAGGAATCATTGTATTATAAAGATATTCTAAACACAATTTATACTGCAATGCAATCACTTGGATCTTTTTATTGACTTTAGTGGATATTGGATGGAACTTTTTCTCAGTGAAGCAGCAGAAATTTCTCATGACTGGTAAGAGCCAAATTATCAAATCATTATAATAAAACAGTTTAAAAGAAAAAAAAACATTGCTGATTTATTCAGATACTTCACGAGTAACTGAAATTTTGTTCAGTGACTATCTGATAAATGTATAAAACCATTAAGCTAATAAAAATCCTACATAATAAATGCAGAATAATAATTACAGCCAAATGCATTAAATTAATTAAATCTCTTCTGAACCAATTTCTGTTATAATGACTGTAGTCACGTGATTAGGGACTCTTAAAACAATATTTTGTCAAACTATCTGCAGTACAGCCTGACAAGTGTTTCATCTTTAATTTTATTCTGAAAACTTATGACAAAGAGGAATTCTTCACACGGTTGGTTTGTTTTCTGTGGTTTGAGCCACATCTTCTGCACATTTTTTACTGCTGCACTTTCCCAAGTACCTTCTCTCCTTGCAGTGTTTGAACACAGAGGCAGTGGAGATGTGAGATAAACTAGATAATACTTTGTCATGTCACTGTAGACTTTCTGCATGACAGAAGATCTTTAAAATCTTTTAAAGGGCATACTGGCCCAAAAGAAGTTAATGGCAAATCCTTCTCTGGATTCCAACAGGGCCAAAAAACAACTTAGCAATTTTTCTGCCAGGTAGCAGTCTCTCACGTCATCCATGACTGATGGCAAAGGAACTTGATTTTGGCTGAGTCTGGACCCGAGTTTGTGTTAATGCAGTAATATATTAATGTATTTTTAGGAAATGAGTTGTTTTATTAGTTAATTTCTTCTTTAATATTTTGCAAGGTAGGAGAGGTAACTGGACAGATGTAGAGAGGAATTATTTAGAATAATATCAGTAAACATTCTTTGTGATTTATTGGTTCAAAACTGTTTGTTCAAAATTTTACTTTTTAGGCCATGCAGAGCTTGCACTTTTCTCTTGTTATTATTGACCAATGTTTGTTTTACTCATGAACGTATACCCATGTACATTGTATACTGTATCCATGCACACGCAGAAATTATTATGTCAGGATATGGAGTAAAATGATCTTATTTTAAATAGGATAAAGAAGGCAAAGTATATAATTCAGTAGATCAATTTATAGAAGCATGGAATCTAAGATGACGTTCAATGATCAGCTTACATCCACAGACAATATGTAAGTTAGTTCACCATGAATAATTAGAAGCACAGCAATAGTGATCACTTGCTGCACGAAATCACCTCCTTTTAATCTAGTTTAGAGGAACAGAGGATGCTTTGAATCACCTAGTCCCATCCCCTGCAAGTCCTTCCCATAGTCCTTCCTTCTTATCTTGTCTGTCATCACATACTTTTGAAAAAGTCATATGTTGCTTATGTACCAATCGGTTATGGACAAATCTATGCTCCTGGCATGTAGGGACCTGCAGAAGTACCTCTGTGCCCACCTTCTGAGTTTGTCCTGCCTGTCAGAGATTACCTTCCTGCATATCCTCTTTCTACTGCAAGCTCCGTGTAGTCTATTTTGTAGTGGTAATCAGCTATGGTATGTTCAATGAAGATGTCACTTAATTGTGATATTTGTTCAGTATTTGTTCTGGAATCCACTTTATCCCTACATCTGCTGGAAGATATTCATCAATTTCAACGCTGAGTCTTCAGTATCATGTGTGTATTAAGTACTTAATACTTCAGTATTAAGTGTGCTGAACCTTTTCCAATCAGGCAATCTTCAGTGATTCTTCAAATTGTATAATCAAGACAAATTTCTAAGCAAAGTTTTTTTCACAAATTTCATGTAGACGTATCAACATGGACTTAGAGAATACACATGGAGAAAAGGAATTTTATATAGCAAAAACTCTAGAAATGCTTAACTGAGCCCTGCTTTCGAAGCTGTTTTATCCATTCGAGTAGAGCAATTGAGCACAAATAGAAATACCTAGGCTTATAGAAGAAAAAGGGCAGCAGAAGCAGTAAGAGATCATATGTGGAGGGCAAACATGGTGTTCTTTAACATACACAACAACAATACATGACTGTTTTGAGAGACTTTTCAGTAAATCTCTGTTTAGCATGAAGGAAAAAAAAATACCAAATCACGTCCACAGCAGGTAGGACTAAATCTTGTGACGGGAAATGCCAGTATAAAAATTGCATGGCTTTTGCTGAATTTCTGCTGTACATGATATTAAAAGTAATTTATTCATATTTTTCATTATATAATGATAATGATTTTATCTGTAGACCGTAATTAATACCTGATGGGACGATTCCTGTGGTTAAAATGCATTATCAGCTATCAGAGATGGAAACAAACACAGCATGGGTTTCATTTTTGGGGGGCTTTTTAATTGTTTTTATCTAAGTCCAGGCAGAGACTCTGCTTTTTAGCTAAATTTTCTCACTGCTTCAAAATTGTCATAACTAGCAATACTGCAGTGAGAAGAAACATTTTCACAAACAAAGCTTGCAACTTTGCTGAGAGAGTAAACTTTACGTTTATAGAGTCAGAGTCTTTTTAAACAAGTTACTGTAAACCGAGGAACGTGAACATGGAAACTGAAGAATACTTAATTTTTATTAGTTTACAAAATTATAATTAGAATAAAATGCCTTTCTTCATGCACTAACAGATATTATTAAGTAAGTGTTATTTTTCACTGTCACTTCATAAAGCAGCTGCACACATTCTTTAAAAGTGCTGGTTCCTAAGGTAAGTTTTATTTGGTACTAGCATTTGATTTATTTGACATATTTGAACATGCGGCTATTTGATAGTAACATTTTAATTTAGTGTTCTTTTCTTATCATTTAGTAAAAATACTTTGGCTGTCTCTTTGTAACCAAGTCAGGCAGGTTACCTTTTGCTCCTCTTCATGTCTTAGTGCTGCACATGGATTTCTGTCAGTATGTTTGCTTCTCACTTTACCAACTGTCAGAAATAATCAGCTCACTGTCTCACATTTATTCAGGTGCAAATAGAAGCTGCACTTTGCCATATGAATACCAAGGGATGAATCTGCGGAAGTCTTAGACCTTTTAAGTAAAGTAGTATAAACAGAGCAAGGTGCATACAGATGTGTATACAAAAGCTGTATTCAACCAAAATCTGTATACATTCTCATTCATTTTCTCATACAACTTTGTTAGACATTCCTGTAAGAATTCAGAAGAAAATCCCATAAAGACAGCTGGTTTTGTTGTCTAGCGAGGAAAAATTGTAAAAATACACAAAGCGATTATGAAGTTTTTAGTAACACATATATGGTATATTTTTTTCTAAAGAGGTAGCAAAAGCTAGTCCTCATGCTCATATGTTGTTTTAAATGATGGATGTACACTGAATAAATCCTTGCCTGTTTTTAGGTTGCTTTATCGTTGCTTAACACAAAAGGCAAACTGCTATTCACTACTGTAAGTGCTAAATTCTAGACATTTACTAGTCCTGAGATATTTTTATTCTGAAAATGTTGCAGAGCCTAGGAGAATTAGCATCCTTGTCTTATTGATGAGGGAATGAGAAAAAGAAGTTAAGGCTTCAGTCCTGCACCTCTGAGGTACTGTCATCAGGCCAGAAAGTGTCTTGGCTGAGCATCAAAGATCTAATTTTAGAGGAATTTTGAAGGCTCTCAAGTAAATAATCTCACTTACCAACCTTTTCAAGGTTATTCTTATATTGTTAACTTAAAAACATGGTGGAGTCTAGGAACTTTTATGAGATTTATTTGTGTCAGTTACAAAAATACACCGATGGTATGGGTGAGCTATACTAATCTACTAAACTAACTATACTAACCTACTAAAAATTAACCAATGCAAAAATAAAATTGAAAAATCAAATTTACAATTTAAATCAAATCAGTGTTTTAATGAATGGATGATTCTATTGACCACTGTCCTTCTAGGCCCACTTTCCATCTATTAGGATTCCATGGGCATATGACTTCTTGTTGCCTTCTTAACGCTTGTGCTTTTCTTTTGGTTTACAGGGAAAGAATCACACTGCTACCCTGGTTTGACAGTTCTCACATGAATGATATAGAAGATATCTACATGTGGTAAGTGTAAGTATGGCTTCAGATACAATCTCTAGGGCAGGAAAGGTGAAACGAAGGTACATAGTGCTAGAACAGTGCTCAGTTCTCACACAAAGTTTGTGGTTTATAATGAACACATAAGGAAACTTTCCCTAACTTTTAAATCTGTTATAAGATCTCACCCTTGGCAACTGTACAGATATAAAGAAATTACTCTTACTTAATATTCTTTTACAAGTTTGATTCCATCATTTAGAAAATTAAAATTGATTTCCCCTTGCCTAAGCTCTCTGTATGTGAAGAATAAAGTGCAGTTGTTTTGACATAGTTTGAGACTATTCATTATCCTTCTCATCAGAGTATGCTAAGATGTGGATTTTAAGAGGTATAGAATTGCTTTGAGTATTGAATGTCTTTCTTAAAGGCATCGCCTCTGTCCCATTCTATCGAAATGATGATCTAATAATTGAAGCATTAGCCAGAATTGACCACTCTGTAGACATATCTTCCCCCTTTCTGGGTAATGAAGCTTCTTGTTATGTTTGAGATTTACCACAATATATCAGTTCAAAATACCAGTACAGTGGGATCAGTATTATCAGCATTTTTTCTGGATTCTCTAGCATGTCAGAGTTGTTGGACAAAGAGATGCTATTTAAATATCTATATGTTGTATTTAAATGCTATACAATGATTTCTTGTTAGCCTTGTTTGTAATAATGTCATATTACTTTGATGTTAGACAACCTTAAATAACTTTTTTTAATGAATGAGTCAGCTATATAGCTCAGAAAAGCTGAAAGTAAAATTAAAATCTGCCATATGAAATAAACTCACTGCATCATCAGAACAGTCTTTCCTTTTTTTTTTTTTTTTTAAGCTCTATGTACTTATATACACCACTAAGAAGGGGTTTCTCTCTTGGCTTGCCTGTGATACAAAAAAAAAATCCATATCTGAGTTTATATCATATCAACAGATTATCTCCACAGGCTAGTTTACCTGAGAATGGCTCTGAAGCCTTTCAAAACATTGGTTGTTGCAGACAGTGCTGTAAGGCTGTGCAACAGACAAAGAAAGATAGGGAGCTAAGATAAATTGGTCCTGGGATTTTGAGATCTCCATTGTCCTTAGTGCCATTGCTGCCCCAGTGCATAAGACTAATAAAATAGCTTATAATTTTATATTGTTTGTAAAGTTACTCATTTTGTGACTTCTAACTTCTGACTAATATATTAAATTTACTGTATTGACTCTTTTACAGTGATTTAATTTTTCTTCATAAAAATTCTAAGAGAATAAAAAATGCTATTGTGACTATTTGCTCTTGTATGAGGCTATTTAAAATCTCAGTACTTAACCAGATTTTGCATGCCCATCTCTAGCATTTTAAGTATTCCTATATCACATGAGCTGCTTTAGGAGCAGAGTGACTTACAAGAAACAAGTTGTTATAGTCACTATTAGCGTTGGAATTAAAGTAGGAAATGTGCAAAAGAAAATATTTTAATGACTGTGTTTTGAAGTTGCAGAAGTACATCTTCTGAACAAAAGCCAAGTAATTTATTACTTTATTTAAAAAAAAAAAATTGTCATAAGAGTATCTATTGTGCTTTTGCCAAAGTAATTTTCAACAGGATAAATTAGGATTTCTGAGGCTGACTATTATCTTATTCAAAATTATCCCAGCTGGAGAGTTCTTAGATTTACAAGAGTAAACTAAGATTTGGAGTGTGTATGGGGTAAGTCCACAGAGTGAACTAAGTAGGTTTTGAAGTTGTAAGCATCTTCACTTTGGGTAAAAGTGAGTAAAAAATCTTGGTAAACATTCTTGATATAAATTCTTAGTAAATATACTAATCTGATTTTGTAGTAAAGCATGTATGGAATGTATTGGAATGGTTGGACTCAGTGATCCAGTTGGTCAACCTGGTGATTGTATGATACTATGTAAGTACAGTTTCTTTTTTTTTAATCCTATCCTCTCAGACTTCCATCTTGAAGCTCCTGAAAATGTGATTGTTGGAAATTTCTCTAACCAAACATAACATTGCAGGATCTGTAGAAAAGGGATATTGTAAGTGTAAGAAAGTTCAGTGCTTGAATAAATGAACATGCAAATCTATTTCAGAGATTCAGAACAATGAACTGGATCATTACTAATTACCATTAGTTTCACAGTTAAGTACATTAACCAACCAAACATTCCAGTCTATCCCTCCTGGTAAAAGGAAGATTTTGTCTAGGTCAAACCAACCATTAATTTTTGCAGACCTTCTGAAACTGGAGCCTATCTATGACTCCATTACTCATGCTTGCCCCACAGTAGGATAATTGGAACCTCATTAATATTCCTTAGAAAAACTTCCAAAATGGAATCACTATACCTAATTATTAGCAGTTGGTGATAGCTGTCTAGTATGAATACTGAGTCAGTTCTGAGACTGAAGCTAAGCATCCAAGTATACCTTTCTTCCCAGACTAAACCCACAAAGACATTAGTGGAAGAGGTCATGTAAACATAAGTTTTGGTCCTAAATGAAAACGTGTACCACATGAAAATATCCCTTCTACTGACTTGCGTGAAAACATGATTGGTTATATAATTTTATGCTGTTATCCAATTCATATTATAGATCTATAGTGAGAACAAAATTTAGTGCCACTTTAACTTTTAAACCTTTATTTAAGCAGAATGAGAACAAATAACTAGTAGTCAATTGCCCACAGCATTCTTGTTTTACTGAAATAAATTAGCGAGGTAAGAATCACAGAATCATCAGGTTGGAAGAGACCCACCGGATCATCGAGTCCAACCATTCCCACCAATCTCTAAACCATGCCCCTCAGTACCTTATTCACCTGCACCTTAAACACCTTCAGGTAAGGTGAGTCAACCACCTCCCTGGGCAGACCATTCCATTGCCTAGAAATTGCAAGAAAGTTTAGAAGCTTATCAGTTTTAGGTTGTGGTGATGACTACGTCTTCTACTCTGTGAAGGGAGGGTTTATGAGCAGTTCACTTCCTACCATCAGGCAGGGATAACTATATAGACAGAGAATTTGCTGGTTGGTTGTGGGCTGTGGAGCACAGCATCAGACATGTGCATCCTGGCCATACATAGACTGTTCACCTGGCAGCAGGCTCTGCAGCAGTGATGAATAGAAAAGCCAATACACAGGGCTGTTCTATCCAATATCCCTCCCATAGGAAGCATGTTGAAGGTGGGGGAGGCTGTTTATTTCTGTCTTCAGTGCCACCAAGGAAAGAAAACGGTATTGCTCTCACTCAAATTTTCTTTTACGTAGTCATTTTCTACTTAGCAAACAAAATTTCTGTGACATTTTCATGTGGTGTTATACTGTAAAAGATTTGCCTTTCTCAGCCTCTTCATGAGCCTATCTTTTCACACTCTCTGTGACACATAGTGTAAAAAAAAGAAAAAAAAGGGTTGGAATTCAAACAAAAAACATTTTACATTTGCATTACAAAACCTGTACCAACTTTCAGGTACTATACACCAGAGCTAGCATTCAAAATGTCTAGATATACACTCAAAATGTATACTCTTAAGTACTACACAGATTTTAAACCAAAAAGTTATTTATTCTGTGTAGTACTTAAGAGTATATTTTAAAACAATGTTCTAATTTTTTAGCTCCTAATCTGAGTTAGCATACATGTTGATAGCTACTATAGTAATCACTAATATAAATGCATTTTATAATCACTAAAGCATCTGGATATCCATCTGATTCACATATGCATACCCAGAACTATTTGTTAGTCACCATCTCCATATATAACTCAAAGCTAGAACAATGAAATGTGGATAATGTATATAAGGCCTCAGGAAAGCTCAAGCTGAATACATTAATCACAGTCTGTAGTCAAAATATGGAAGTTTTACATCATAATCTTGCAACTGTGTTTTCTTGCATTATATAACAAAAATGTCTATGCCCATGAAAAGATGTTTTTCTCATTATTTCTTCAATGTTTTACCACTATTGTGTGATTTGATGACACTAAACAGTCTTCATTACTAGTTTTTTGTATTCATAAAGAAAGTTGATAGCATTTGTATTTGATTTTGCAAATGAGGAGAGAATGTAAAAATTTAAGTAGTAGTAGAGTGAAAAGGAAGGTGGATGCAGTGCTTGCAAAGTCAGACTGGCAACGTTAGTGTATTATCATATGTAAAAATCTGTTGAATTTGCATGAGAAAATAGCGTACAAATAAAAATGTGATGAGTACTGTGCACTTGTTTCCTTCCCTTTCCCAGGGAGATATTCTCTTTCTGTGGTTAACTGCTCCATCCAGGCTGTGAATTGCCCCAGAGTCCAACATTTGTTTGAGATCAAAGTAAGTCTTAATTGGGTGAACAATGTCTTCGCATGACGCTGAGAATAAAGAAAAAAGAAAAAGAGTTTATGGTTAAAGGTTTAAATGATGCTGAAGTCCTCAACAAGACTGAAATCTCAGTCCTTGGTTAATTCACTTTACATTCCTGTAACTGCAGCCCAGTCACCCAAAGAAGATTATTAATAGTGACTTTACCCTACATTTAGCTGTTTCTAATGTAGGCTGTTTGGCACAAAGCTTTCTTCATAAGTTTGTGTACAGTCTTGGACATTGATTGGAGTAACAACCTGGAGGGACAATTATTATGCAAATAATAATCTTCTAAGGAAACATTGCTACAACTGCTTTATATGGAAAACACTCATTTTATGATGATTGGCAGCGTGGTAGTAATATAAAATAAATTATGATGAGTGGTTTAACAAGAAAAATCAAAGTTAATAACATACATAATAACTGAGAACATAATTTAGGAGAGTTGATATGTTTCAGAGGGTCACACTCAGTTGCCTTTTATTTATTTATGCAAGAGTTATTGCTACATACAATGCTAATTAATAATCACTTGAAGTAATAGGATTAAAACCTGACAAAAATCAGACCAAATGAGTTTTAAGGCGTATTAGTGGTGGCATTTCCCCTTCAGATTTCCAACTAACGAGGCAGAAGGGTAGCATTAATTTGTGATTTTTAGGATGCATATATAATTATATCTGCACTCTTGAAGAGAATGAGAAGGAGAGACATTGTACACTAGGTCATCAAACAAAGGGGGAAAAGATGAAAGAAGAAAGTGGGGCAGGAGATAGTAGTAGTTCCTGATGACCTTGTCATTAAGTGTTATTGCTGACTTCATTGAGAGTAAGAGAAACTATCATTAAACCGTGATCCATGAAATCTCTTAGACATATGTGTAACTTTAATGAGAGATACTTTAAACACTTTAGGCATATGTGCCCAAAACAAACATCTGCTTAGTTCAATCCAATTGTCTGCAATCTGTTTCACCAAAATTCAAAGCTGTAGTGAAAAAAAAGTAAAATTCAACAAAACACACAGTGTTTTTTTTAAAATAGAGGATCAGGAAAATGTGTAAGTTTAAAAGAATTGTGTTTAAAGTTTAAAAGAGTTGAGTTTAAAGAAAAAGTGAAAGTTAATTGTTTATCTATTAATTTATTTTCAAGTGTCTGAATCTGAAAGTAAAAAAAAAGAGGAAAAAATGACAGGGATTTTTTTTCATTAAAATGGTACTTGAAATAGATTAGCTAGTACAGAAAGAAGAAAAAGAGGAAGAGAAAACAATTTTCTCCCTACATCCTTCTATGTATTAATGTATAGCATACATTTGCTTTCAAATATTCCAATTTTAACTATTTTGTGAAAGACTTGAAGAGTTTTTTTTTCACTAACACCAAATTTTAATAGAATCAATACAGAAAAAAATAATTTATCAAGCTGATGATATAGAAATGCTTAATGTATTTCTGGTTATTCTTTCTTTCTGGATGACTTTTTACATGAATCTAACTGAAGTGGTCAGGTTCCTCATGTCCATTTCTACAAGGTGATGGTGTCAGTCTGTATTCTGATGATGAGGCAGGGAAGCAGCACCATAAAAATTGGATCTAGAATGAGAAAGTGGCCAGTAGTAAGTTTGAAAGAAAATTAAAAAAAAAAAAACAACCCTCTGCTTGAAAAAACTCACATTTTTATGTGTTAGTTTCCAGTTTTAGTTTTGCATTTAAACCAATTTGATTTAGGAAAGTTTTTAGTTTGCCTTAGTATCTGTATGAGGAGAAGGGTTAGTTTTGCTTGGCGAAGGAATAAAATATTTTAGATTCCTTTCTTCATTTCTTGTAATGAATTAGAGATGTATTCACTAAAAAAAAAAAATAACATTTTTATACAAAGCCTCTTCTCAGGCACAACTTCTTCTAATGCATCAAGAAGCCTTTACTAAGAACTATCTCCCTGACCTCTTCTCTGTCTGGTCTAATGTCCTTCTTTCAACATTATCAGTCCTATTTTCAATTTGGCTTAAATTTTCAACTTATTTATTGTTTCTTCACAGTTCCTTAAAGCTTTTGCAAAATGAATTTTAAACATAAGAATTAAAACCTAAACTTTTTATTTGGGAGAGAAGGAATTATTTAGATAAAGATGAAATTAGGGAAAAGTATTTCAAACGTGGTGCTTAATAGGAGACCCTGCAGATGAGACCGAAGTTAAAGAGAACAGTTTGAACACCTCACCCCAAATGTGAAATGTTTACATTTAGGTCAAAATTCCACTAAATGTATTTTTGAAATAGTTTTACTGTAATTAAAGGGGAGGGGAAGGATGTGGAAATAAGGAAAAATAAGAACAGGCATGACTGGATATTTTAGAAGAGAACAAATTAAAATCTTTTTCTCACTTATGAGACAAAATTTTTGCCAAACTCTTGCAATGACCTTTGTGATGTGTCTGATTTTCATTGCTGCCTTTTACAGAAGGAAGTGAGTTAGGAAGCTGCAATCAATGCTTAGGACAGAGAGTTGCTGTAAAAAAAAAGTGTTCAGAACCAATGTACAAGAGAAATCTTGGAACTGGAAACTTAAATGTGGTTGTTCAAAATGGAAAAATTACTGAAGACTGTTTTCAGCAGAAGCACTGAGCAAATTTATATGATGTGGTGGCTGAGGAATATATTCAAAACAATATGGAAATTATGTATGCTTAGCCAATGAATATCAAAATCACTATTCAAACAACAATTGATATGAAAGCTGTGTCATATTTGGAGAATAAAGCATTTGGACGTTTTGAATGTGCCTTTCTATAACTACCCATAGTAGTCTGCTTTTCACTGGCATTTATTTTGATGTTTCATCCTGAATATTCCATTAAAATATCGTTTATCTTCTTTACAGTAAAATAAAAATGCATCACAAGTTCCTATGGGGATTTTGTCACTATATTCTTCCTAATTTTTGTGACATGTTATCTTTCCAACATAACATTATTTTTAACGATTTAGTGTATAGTTTTTATGCAACCAAAAGTCTGTGAATCTCTCTGTAGATTCAGAGGCACAGAGGACAAAGTAACAAGACCCTGTATAATGTTATAAAATGGAATTTGGGTAAATATATTCTCACAGTTATAGAACAACAGTGATTACTTTTATTTATACTCTATGTGTATACAAATAGTATTTAGTACTTCTGGTAAAAGTGTTCGAGACCCTGGAAATCCAGAGACTTCTCAGTCTTCCTTTCATTTAATATTTACAAGTTTTTCCTCTTTTAAATAAGGCAGACATTTTTCTATTTCTTCTAGTTGAGAAAACAGCAGTAATCCACCTTCACTAAAATATTAGAGGGAAATGTGGCTTGTTAAGTCTTAATTTATATGAACATTTTGCATAGCTTTAGGAGATACGACTAGGATTCATCAAAGGAAACTAGCAGAGAACATGTTCAATACAAGGATCTAATTCTTCACATAATGAGCAATTAAGCTGTAGAAGTTTTGCTCACAATGCTGTGAGCATTAAGAGCCAACATTGGTTTGAAACCAACTTGACAGTTTCATGAAGGTAAAAACCCAGTTGAGGGTCATTAAACACAAAAAAAGTGCTTTCAAGTGCCTAAGGTGAGTCCCCTGAACTGTAGCTTTTCAGGGGATGGGAGAATACTTGAAGGCTGTATTGCTCTCCTCTTGTCCTCTAGCCACAAGTAACACCTATCAATGACAAGACACCAACTGAATTAACTTTTGATCAGATGAAATGCTTTTCCTCTTACTTTCCTAGGAACAGTAAATTCTTAGCTCATAATAGAATTAAAGTAGTATTTCTGCTAAAATTAACAAAAAAAAATAATATTCTGTGGTTGTTAATACAGTAAAAGTTGCATTTGTATTTTAGGAGAAAACAATAATTTGTTGATGGAAAAGTAAATATCCAAGAGTTGAACAGTACTCTCTGGAAACACTTCTAGAATTACTCTAGCTTAATAGATTTCGTTTAACAGATTAAAAAGTATGTAACACCTTACATTCATTCTGCATTTTATGATGCTCAGTTAGGTTCATAATGTAAGTCAATGCTAACTATTTTTTTCAGTTTCCCACTTGGATCTATTCCCCTAAAAGCATCAGTAGGAAATAAACATGGGATTTTAAAATTTCATTTCTAAGAAATGGAACTTTTGAAATTGACTTGCTATGACAATTAATTGTAATGAATATTTCTGATAATGTAAAGGAAGCCTACTTAAGAATGAGTCTTTCATTCAGCAATTAATGCAGAAATTAGTGAAGGCAGAATATTCCTACAAGGGTACTAGAAACCATGAAAGACTTATTCTGCTAGATTAATCTGACTGTTAACTTGAAGAATCTGTTAGAAATCCATTTGAATCCAGTATTTGTACTCTGGGAACGTTTCTGATGTCTATTTGATAACATATAATTAATTTGTTGTAATTTATTTGTAAGATATGTTTGCAACATATATTTTCTTTCCTTTTTGTAAGGAGAAAACTCCCAGGAAAAGTCCTTAATTAAAGATGACATCATGGTTGTGATTCAAGGTAAAGGCATGATTTTGTCCTCCATTCTGGAGAGTATGTGACTTATGAGCCACTCAAAAATACTGACATACTGAGCCTGTGAATATGGGGTCTGTAGATGATTATCCTTAACCATATCCCACCAATAGCTATTCAATATTAAGAGAATAAGGAGAATGAAACAGCTGGAGGAGTAAATACAAATGCAAAATCTGAAAGCTTGCTTTTGACTTTAATATAAACATGAGGATAAACCCATGTCTCACTGGGGTAGTTCTATTACAGGTTACCAAAGATTGATGGGCTTCTTAGGCTTTTTTTTTGGCAATGTGTGGTTTATTTATTTATTTCATTTGATAGAAATATCTTCTGGTTCAGTGATCAGTATGCCTGGCAATGCTTCTGGGCAGATAAGCCCAAGCAAACCCAAGAGTGAGGAGGTAGGAACCTGCCACAACACAGCACCCATCTGGAGATGCCCTTAGCACGGTGGCAGTTTGCTGCAAACCCCAGACACATGTACCCTTCGAGGTAGGAAGGCTAATGTTGCCAGTCTTGTGAAAGGAGGCGAAAGCAGTATACTATGAGCAGCATTTCTCATATAATGATTCCATTTATATTATTAATAGGACTTCTATTTCTAATTAGGACTATTATCTGCTTTAAATACAAATAGGACAGCAGTAAATTCTTGGCTCCATATATTTGGTGTGGCTTGTTTTGTACCTGACAAATGATATCAGATGTTAGAAGTCCAGTAGTAGGTACCCAATATTGATTCCGTTTCACAGACAGGAAAACAGTAAAATTCTGTCCAAAGTCATACATAAAGCTTGTACTAAATCTAGGATTAGAGATTGCTACCTGTTACTTCACTTTACCTAATTTTGCTATATTTCTTTATACATTGTATTAAATATGTAGTCATGATGATGTAAAAATAAGTTTTAAATAATTGATTCCTTTGGATTACTTTAAGAAAAAAGACTAAAGCATAAAGATATATGGGAAACCTGAATGGGAAAACTAGATTAATAATTATGAAGGTTCAAAATACCACTTCATGATTGGAAAAACATAATAACCTTCTTATATTAGTAAATTTTCTTTCCATTGGAGTTGTGACCAATACCAAACAAAGCACAGTACAGAGAATTAATATTCTTCATGCATACTCAAAATATTGTTTTTCTTATTTAATGCAAATAGACCAGCATAGAACAAAATGTCTCCACACACAGATGAGAAGAGGAAGAGAACAGAAATTACATCCAATTTCCCAGCATAAAATCTGCACAGTAGATGAGTCTAGTTCTGTCACTTGGATCACAAGTCTGAAAAACAGGGCTGTCCCCCACACCGACCTTCACTGGGATATCAATGTATGTAGCAGATGGCTACTATCAGCATGTACTGTACAGTTCTGACACTTCACAATAAGTGCAGGTGCCAAATGCCAACCCTCTGTGCTAGTTCTAGGCAGATTTGGCCTCTGGGAATGATCCTGATTTTCTCCAGTCAGAAGAGTCAGCGCCGGTAGTTTCAACTGAGTTATCACCAGAGACTTGGTGTGAAACCAACTACCTTCTTCGTTCATTAGGGGAATTTCAGCTGACCATTAAAATATCATCATACTCAAAAAGCGAACTGAGCTCTATACTCCTTGCAACTTCAGAGTTCTTTAACACAGTTGTTGAAAAAGTTTAGTTGTATTCTACTTGAAATCAGATGCTACTACTTTTCATAAATATTCTAGGAGAAGTGGTGATAATTTGATGGATTAATTAAATGTTTTAAGTTTGCAGCACATTTAGTATCATCACGAGCTCCTTTTTAACCCAAGATGACCAATTTTTTTTTACAACAGACAGGATAATTGAGTCAGAATGAAGAATGAAATTATTATCAGTGATGCACTTATCACTATAAAAAATATTTCCTTTACAGGAAGGAAACCAAGCTTATAATTTTTGTACCTTTCTATTTTATCATAATGGTCTTTTTTACCCACTGATTTAAATTTTTCATTCTTAAAAAATTTGCAAATAATAAGCATTTTAGTTGCATGAATTACCTCCTTTGGAACTCTGGAAGCACAAAATTTTACTGGTGGTTCTGAAATCCTTTTAAAATATAGAAAGTTATAAAATTACCCTTAATTTCTGTATGTTTAATCATGCATGTAATTACTATCAGGAAATGTAAAAGTCAATAACTACTTTGAAAGATGTCTTGATGACAGTTTTGGTTAGAATATTATAAAAAAATCCTGGTTTTCACTTTGAAATATAAGAAGTCATGTTTCCCAGTACTTTCTTCATTCCAAACTGTATTTACAACACATTTAAATACTTTAGCCAACTCTAGTCCCAGTCCAATGATGTGCACTACTTACATGCATAAATGTTTGCAGAAATAGGACTTACTATGAATTATGCATGTAAATATATTTGCTTTCTTCTTTTTTATTTTACTTTCCCAGAAATACATGTATCTATAGTTTGAATGTGTAAAGAATAGGAATAGATACTGACACAGCCTCTGAAATGAATGAGTTGTTCACACTGTTTAATTCATAGACAAACAGGTTAATTCCACGCATTCCTTCCATTTCTCCTTCTTCCCAGGAATATCTATTCACAAACCCATTCTTTCACTAATTGAGAGGCAGTGAAGTCTGAATGCCCTAATTGCATGCTGATTACTGAGCCCTTACTTCCTTGCTCTGATTTCTGTATGGCCTTCATATGCTTTGGTGGCTTTTGTCTCATACTGCTGGATAGGTCTGGAAATTCTAAAGTAACTTGAAAGAAAATTTCTCCAAATAGATTTCCAAAAGTGTTATTTCATCCTTAAATTATGTTTAAAGTTTACCCTTGGACACAGTTTCCATGGCAGATCTATAATGACTATAGCAAGTGACCTGTTATTAATTATTAATTAATATTCCTTGTTCATTTGAATGAATTAAAAACAGAGCTTTCCAAGAAAAAGTGCATCCTCCCCATCCTGTTCTTACAAGAATCTCCTTTTTCTTCACTATCATTTAGTCTTCCCTCTTTTGACTTTTCCTGTAAGTACCACCAGGAGTATTTACAGCTCTGCTGATATGCAGGAATTAATTTGCATTATTCTGGTCCTTTCTTTTGCAGACTGTAACACCGTGGGTAAAATCAGGCCACAGTTCTCACCAAAGCCTTTGACCAGTGTAATCACAGTAATAATGGTAGTAGTTGTTCTCCAAAATCTAAGAATGAAAACAAAAATTCAAGTTTTTGTGGTAGTTGGATTAACAGTATTACTTTATCTTATATATAGAGAATATAAAGGGCATGCAACTGGCTAACAATCCAGCCATATCATACACTGAATTTCTCTAAAAAAACCAGTACATTTGCCCTGTGTTTTGCCCTTCTCAGTTCAGGAAAAGTCAGAAGCTTGCCTTCTAATGAATGTTCTGCTCCCTTCAGAAGTATCATTCTCAAATAAATCTGTGAAGCAGGGAGTACCTAGGTCTCACTTGAATTCAGTATTTCACACCTGTGTCCTGTGGATGTTTTTCAGGAATGTAGTCCTGCAAGAGGACACAAACCTGGCCACTGCAGGAGGATGCTTCATATATCAGAGTCACCTTGGGAGGTGTGACTGCATGCAAAGTCTTAACCAACCTGTTTTGTCTACAATCCAGCTGTTTTCTGGTGAGGAAATCAATGTGCCTTCCAATTATATTTACAGTATTTCTGAAATAAACACAAAATAATCAACTATTCCTTACATGACTGAAGTGATAGGAGAAAAAAAAAAGGTCCAGCTTGCCTCTCCTTTTACTTCTAGTACTTTCCTATTAGTACTTCAGGAAACTTTAATTTATGTCTATAAAGACCGGAGAATTCTTAAAGATGCCAGCAGAATTGATTTTTGTAGTTTGCTGTGCTCTTGATGTTGCTACGTTGACTCTCTCCATCATAAGAAGATACTTGATTCTCATCTTTATTCTGATCATATGTCCCTACTATTACTTTTCCCTTCTACACTAATACACAGACCTAATTTTGCTGGTCATTTCTCATTCTAGAGAATGAGAAGGTAGTAGCTTGCCAGGACATTGTCAGGGCTGGTGTTACAGTGTATGATACCTTAAAGAGCCTGGAGCTGAATATCTGGATATTACCCTGGCTATTCTAGATGTGAAAATTCCTCTTTTGAGCATCTTCCTTCTGTTACTGAATTAGAAATTAATTTTGCATAAAATTTCACATTTTAAAAATACTTACCTGCCCATAAATAACATGTTTAATTTTTTTTTTCCTTTTCTTCCCTGAATGCCATTTTGAACTGAAAATACTTTTTCCAAAAATATGGTCCAAAAGGAGAAGGGACAACTGCACCAACAGGCAAATGTTTGCAATGTTGTCTTTTCAAGGAATGTTGCATGGAGTCTGAATTGGATGGGCTATTGAATTCCTCCCACCTTTTCAAGCTTCTGTAGTGCCCATTGATGTGTCTCGGAGACCACAAGTTAGGGGTTCAAGGTGAATAACAGGAAGAAGCAGGTGAAAGGAGTTTGATTTCTGCTCTCATTTGAAGGAGGTAAACCTCTGCTTGGAGGATGATGTCTATAAATGGATATGGACAATATAATCAATAACAACATTATGTCTGGTCCAGTAAAACTAGTTAGTTTACAAAAGAAATTATATGTGATCATTGATAGGAATGATAGGAATGGTTTGACTTGATGATCTGGTGGGTCTCTTCCAACCTGGTTATTCTATGATTCTGCAGAAAAGTATAATTTGTTTAGAGACAAGGAGAGCAAAGAGATATAACAAGCAGAGCAATCTGAGAGAGATATCTGGAGATAGATGGCATGCTCACAGGAGGCTGCTACATGAAAGTGAGAGAGGCAGCAAACAGCTCTGTGGCCAGTCTTAGTCTCATCTCACTAGTTCTTACAGAACATAAAGTAACTTGCTCGACAATAAAATGAAAATGGATTGCTTCTGTCTGCAGAATAATTGTCTTCTGCTGAGGCGAGGTGTACCCAGAAGGGTACAAATGCATACCCTGAGAGTTCCCCTTGTTTATTTTTCTTTCCAGACACTTGAACCACAGACCCATCTTTTCTTCCTGTTACTTGATTGTTCTGTTCTCAAGCTAGGGTTGTGTGGAGTTTCAGTGTGGATTTAAGCCGCACAGGGCTCAGAAGAGCTTTTGTGTTCTCTGTGTCTGAGGAATCCAAAAGATTTGAACTTCTCAAGGAAAGCAAAGGGAAAGTTTGCTCTGTGCAATGGGTCCTGAACAAAAGTAGCTTTAAAGGAAGAAGAATGGCATATTGTTGAAACAACAGAATGTTATACTTACTCAGTTAGGACTAGGTTTTTGAATGAAGTTTGGTGCCTGGAGTTCAAATAAAACTTCAAGGTGGACTATGAGGCAGGTGCTTCTTATCACTGATATTAGTGGTTGAGTGTTTTTCAAAATTAAATTTCATTGAGTCTTTGTTTGCATCACATTGAAACAGAAATAAAATGAAATAAAATAAAATAAAACCAGAATAAGACTAAAACTTCACATCAAATCCAAAAAGTTGTTTCCTTGTCTTTCCTGTTGACATGCTCTTAATAAAAAAATTAAATCCACCTTGCTGGAGATGATTACCAAGAATAAGCACCACCTGTTCCTACTCTTTTAAAACCTCTCTGCTCAGAGGTAGTCTCCTCTTGTTCTTCTGGCTTTGCTCCCAGAGAGTGGTGCCTCAGCCTTCTCAGGGATCAACTTGGTGGTCCCTCTCACTGTCTTTGCATTGTTGTGATGTCTGCTGAGCTCCAACTCTCATCCATGACTTGAAAACTCATAACTGAGCTTTTGGGGAGAGGAAGGAGGTTACTTCAGTCTGTAAGGGTAAGCTGCCCTTTGTCACAATTATAGGGTATTTGTAAGTGAGTGGATCTACTCTTTTCTTATTCAGTATATAAGAAGGATTTCTCTAAAGCTAATGTTTTATTCTGATTTGATGCACTAAATAATTGTAAATAATTTTCTTCTGCACCTTATTCCTTGATTCAAGTTCTTCTCATTTAAATCAGTGTAACACACTTAAAAGGATTTGTCTGCTTTTCTGAGTTTTAATCATTTTATCTGTAAAATTATGCTATTTAATTCTTGATATTTTAAGAATAAATTAATTTTAGAGATTTTGGCTGTTTTTAGGTTATGTGGGGACTAAGGATGTAGAGGAATAAAAACAATCATTACATTATATTTAAAACTATGTCATATTTCTTGTTTACTTGTCTTATATTTTATAATAGTTAGAGCTTTGGGGTTTTGTCTTATTTTTCCAAAGATAGTAATGAAAACTAAGCACAAAAATGTGATGAGATTTTCTGAGGTGATGGGGACTCTAAGTGCTCAATGAGCTTAAGCATAGGTAAAGATCAAGGCTGCTAGTTTAGAATATCCTCCACATGGATTTAGTTAACTAATTTCCAATTTTAGACAACTGACAGCATCTTGGCCAAAAGTTATATTTCAATAAATGAGTAAAAATAATTTTCTTGAAATGCTTTAATTAATTTTATTAAAACAAATGTGTTGGACCTCTGGTATTACTGTATGCTTAGAAGTGCTATATTATTATAAGTCCTTATGTTATTGTGAGGCTTGCTAAATAGTACGTATAGCACTAGTGGTTAGATGAAATTGAGCTAAAACAAGATTGATAGCCTCCTTTTGAAAGGTGTGGCACTGGATCAGAGTTTGTTATTAAATCCTTAACTCTGAATGATCAGCTGATACTTAAGATTTCAGTGTTGTGTTTTGTCCTCGGAAAGCAATGTGTACAGCCTTAACGTAGGAGTATTTCCCTAAACCTTTAATTTTTGTATCTCACTACTGAAACTTATGATGGTGATATCGTTCTTTGTTGTTACAAAGATTTTGCTGGCAGAAACACGGCTTATTATGCTTGTAGTTTCAAAGACTGAGAAATCAGGCTTTCTAATATGATTCTAAATTCAAATTTAAATTGCTACTTTGTTCCATGGATATTGCTCATTAAAACCTTTAGGGCAACAATATGTTCACGTTCTGCTGCTTGAACTTCTTGTGCTGAAATCTCTTCTGCTAAGCATCCATTATTTCTATGGATTTCTGCAAGAATCTGTTGATTGCCTCCATTTACTAGATTGAAGCCTTGGAGAAGTAGCTTTCTGTTTCCTGGAGAAGTCCAGGTAACTGTAGAGGCTTACAGTCTAATATTTCGATTTCCTTTAGTAGTCATGATTGCGTATGCTATTGTTTAGTTTTTGTTAGGGAAAGAGTTGTATGTGTGGAGCAGCTGTTCATCTCCTGCTAGAAGGTACTGAATTTTGCTAGTGAATAGAATTTACATACGCCTAGAAAGCTGTGAAGATAATAATATTTCAGTGTTAGAAAAACATTTCTCCTTTCTGTAATTGCAAAGCTATTAGAAGTAGATTTATTATGCCATTAAGTATGAATCTCATAGTGGCAAAGTGATACAGAAACGTAGAAAGTTATGTTGATTCAGGAGCATGCTGGAGCACAATTGCGATTAATACTAGCAAAATGACTCTTTCAGTGCCTAATTCAGAAAGAACCAAACCAAAACCATATCTGGACTACCTGCTTGCCTGGCACAGATTTAGCTACCTACTCTATATGCGCTATGTAAAGGGCCAGTATGTTAGCATGAGCTGGCGTATGGGTAAGTGTAGTGATGCTAATTCTCAGTTGGAAAGAGTAGCCCTATGAAAGTCAAACTCTCAGTACATATTTTGACCCAGAGCAGAAGTAAATTACTTCTTTCTTGCTTCCTGTGAATTCTTATGCAATGCAGATGCTTTTTAAACAGTTAAAAGGAATGATGGAATGGCTGAGGTTGGAAAGGATGCCTGGAGGCCATTTCATCCTCCCATACTCAACTAAACCCATCTAGAGGTAGCCCTGAATATCTCTGAGAATGGAGGTTCCATAGGCTCCCTGGGCAACCTCTACCAGTGCTCAGTTGCCATCACAGGAAAAAAAATGTTTCCTGATGTTCAGAGGGAGACTCACGTTTCTGGTCCTGTCACTGGGCACCACTGAAAGGAGCCTGACCCTGTATTTGTTATATCTTCTCTTCAGGTGTTTGTGAACGCTGGTGACATCCCTCCCTGAATAGGCATCAGATTTAAAGAAGCTTAGGATAAGGGTGGCATGGTGTTCGGATAATTGTTCTTACACAGGAAAGGGGGTGGGAGGTGTGTTAAATGAACAAACATTCAACCCCCAAACCTACTTTGTAATTACCCTCTCCCATCAATTAAAGTTTAAGAATACATTTCATTTATTAACCTCTCAGGAGCCATTTGTTACACTCTCCCTGCTAGTGTGCCATTGTACTGCTGTCTTTTCCAAGTAAGAGTACTCTTAAATCAACAAAGGACTTTAAATTTTATTACTTTTATAGCTACTATTCTTTTTACATGGGTATTCACATGATATGATTAATTTCTGTCAAGTTGATCACAAAATAAACTTTAACCTGATTCCTCATAGGAAATTAATAAAACACTTTGGAAATTCCACTGAAGTGGATGCATTGCTTTTATTTAAATGAGTATTTCTGGATACATTTTTATAATATTTGTCATCTTGCAGTTCTTAGAACTCAGAAATGAACTTTTTAATCTGCAGTAGCTATTATAAGAGTGTGAAGGATTGAAATGCTATGATTTGCAGTCATGACATTAGCAAACATAACTAATCATTACTCGAAGTAAAACTTAATTTTCTGGAATATTAGTTATTTGACTGAACCTTAGCTGAAATTTACAGACTATAATTTTCCTCC
Organism: Coccyzus lansbergi; assembly: GCA_033558105.1. Classification (NCBI taxonomy): domain Eukaryota; kingdom Metazoa; phylum Chordata; class Aves; order Cuculiformes; family Coccyzidae; genus Coccyzus; species Coccyzus lansbergi. The sequence continues at coordinate 2,643,479 of JAUMJK010000159.1, forward strand.
CAAATAATTTATTTGTGTTCAGTACAACAGCTTATTAGGAGCCTCTGCTAGCATCCAAGATGAGTTAAAACACAAACCTGAAAATCAGTCAATAGTATTCCAGACTAATGACCCACACACGTGTATTCATATTGCTAGACGTGTCTGAGTGCAGAGATGTCCTTCTGGGCAAGGCTGTGGTGATATATCTTCCCAGCACAAAATTTATAGACAGGATAAATCTATGCCTTGAGTTTTCTTCTCTAGAATTTGTGTTAATTGCATACTTGTGTGTAAATAGTGTAAACAGTTGTTCCATGTGAACTTAGGTGGATGTCAAACACTTCACTCCAAAGGCTGGATAGAAATAAGTTTGGCAAATTGCTGTATTAAGTTTGAGGATATGGAGTCTTTTTTATTAAGCTAAACCCTATCACATGCACTTTTTTAAAAAACTAAGTAAAGATCTGAATTGCAACACTTCTTGTCCTCAAAGACAGGACTGTAATGTTGTGTTGGTGTTTCGTCTGGCAAGGGTTCACTGCTTGTAGAGGAGCATAGATCACCTAATTTGACTGTTTAGAGAGGCATCTGGCACCGTTTCCAATATGCAAGGTGAGGGAAAAGATGCCTAAGAAAATACATCCATGGAAGCAAGGAAGGTGGATTATGAAGTGCTTCAGCTGCTGACTTGGTCCCCTAAGAGTGCTTAAAATGTGGGTGCAGCGCTTGCTGGAATTCAAGATAAAGTGCTTAAAAAGGCTCTGGCAGGCTGTTTACACTTTAAAGAGCAGTCACTATTGGGTGGACATGGAAAAGATACTACTAGCTGAAAGTGCTCCTGATCAACACTTTTTAAAACTGAAGTTGCTTACTTCGCCAGCTAATAAAATACCAGTAGCATTCTGGAATAATGAAATATTTTATTAGCCAAGGCTCAGCAGAATTTCCTCGGTACTATTAAAAATATTTATAAAATTAATTTGAAGGGCATTGCAACCCGTTAATGTCATTGCTCCTGACATATGGTCAGGGCACCATACTACATTCTAATGTTACTTAGCAAAACATATCAGGTAACGTCAGGACTAGACAACTTCCTCTTAGTTGGGTTTGTGCAAATTTATTTAGGTGAATTGACCTTGGAGAATAAGAAAACGACAAATTACTATAGAAATGTATAATTATTTTTATTCTCTGTATGTACTGACATGGTTTAAGTAGGAAAAGGAAAAAAAAATCAAATGTAACAAGGAGGAGCATATAAAAACATTAATTCTGTTGGTCTAGTGACCAAGGACTTTAAAAAATATTAAATGGAAATTCATGCATATTTATTGAGATCACTTTACAAAAATGTCATGCTACTGTGCTCGACATGGTATAACATATTATTTACCTGCAGATTTTCTGCATAATTTCCTTGTGGAGTATGTGATTATACTTCAAGAAAATACTAGAGAGCAAAATCCAATACTGTATGGGAAAGCAGATGCTGGACCAGAAAATTCTGGATTTTTTTTTTTTCCTCTCTATCTTGTGGTTTTCTGGCACATCCTTACAATCTGTAGCTCCAGCTGCATAGGGATGTCCTGTTTCAAGAATATTAGCAATGAATTAGTCACTCCTTGTTGTTACTGTATTTGGGCAGATTTCTGCTGAGTACAGGCACCAAACCAAACTGGCCCTGGTCAGGGGGTGGGCTAGTTGCAGGGGAAGGAGGTCTTGGCAGTCATGGGGAGATTTTGGCATTGAGGATAGATCTGTCTGTCTGGGCTATTTCCAGTTCTTCCTGTACAATGTGGAGGAAGCTTTCTGGGTGGGGTGTAAGGCTTTTAAAGACAGGAATTGATCAGTTTCTAACATATAATGCCTAAAAAAAGTGGTGTATATCATTGTGCTTTCCTGTGCCTCTGGAGATCAGACTCCTCCAGAAACTCATCCAAGGAATATATTATTTTTCCCATTGTTTTAAACATTCCCATATTATGTGTGCTCTTATACATAGGTTGGCAGTATATTACCCAGAAATAACCTGTATGGAGAAAGAGGTTTTATTTAATTTTGGTCCATACACACTAAGTTAAATTGGACCATTCCTTCTGTATATATTTACCAGTCAGAAAATCTCCTTTATGTCAGGTGTTATATAAATTACCAAATATTTTGAAAGAACTCTCTCATTTTGTGCAAAGCTATTTTGCTGACTCCCTCCTATCCAAGGTGTTCCTATGCTGATAGCATCTTGTTCCTTAAGTGAATTTCTTGTAAAAAGATTATGTCAGCTTTTTCTGTTTCAACAATTTTTTGTGGTTATAACTTTAAGCCATTTATGTTCTCCATTACAAATTCAATTATTTGATTTGCCATCACTCACCTCTGTAATATTTGACCATTTGATATACTGTACAATGTCATTGCCAAGATTTAACATAACTATAAAAAACCTAGCATATTCTGAAGATTTTATTTGGAGATGTTTTAAAATAAGTTAATATATCAGTATAACTCCAAGAAACCTACTGGAATACTTTACATGCTTTTATTATATCTACAGCACAACTTCTCATTAACAGGCTCTGTTGGGTTCTTATATCACCAATGAATTCCACATCAACAGAAGTCATAGAATTAAAATATTTGTAACAGAAAGGAAAGAATGAAGACTGAAGTAGTACTGATTATCAACATAATTAGGGATAAACTGGTATAATATGCAAGAATGACTGGGAGGATGTGAATTTTTCTTTCTTTTCATGGTGGGAAGGTGTGGCTAAACTGATATGAAACATAAAATTAAAGAGGGGGTGCTACAGGTTTTTTTTGGCCTTGAAAAATTCCATTACTGACCAGTCACCATGTCCAAATTTCCTTGGCTGATGGAATCTGACAAGATCGCAGCCTATGGGAATATGGCTGCAGGCCAGTAATTTTTTTGTTCTTGTCAAGCATACTCAAAAGGGTAAGGCCATCTGCTTTCTAGCAATTAGATACTCCCCTTTCAGTTGTAATATACTGTGAGTCAGATAATTTATTCATCCCAGGGTAAATGCATGCACTTGCAGTACAGAGGAAATGAAGAGAACTAAACCTGGCAGAGGAATAAATAGCTCCTCTGTCCCTTGTCCAGTCCACACGGCTCCTCAGCAGCTCACCCATGCTGTGCCTCTGTACAAGTCCACCTTTTTGTCCCCATTCTCCTGCTTTGGCACGTAAAAGAAAGTATCATTGCCCAGTTACTGGAGGATATCTGAAGGTCCTTAGTTAGTTGGTGTAGATATTTTCTGTAGTCCATGAAGACCTAGGGTAGATGGTGAGACTCAAAATGGTAACGTGACTAGTAACAGTGAAAACAATACAGAGCAGATCTTGCAAAACAGTTGTACAGTAAAGTAGAATATCAAAGAAATAAAATTAAGCACACAAAAATTAGATCCCAATAAAGCGAATAAGGAAAGTTTTGTAGTGAGCAGTGTAACCCAGCAAATAAGATTTGTTGATGTTGCTAACAAAAAGCCACAGGATTTGCATTAAACAAAGAAAAGATCTTGACATGGTACATGAACATGTCCTCTCCTGTGGGTGCTGGCTCCAGCAGGGCTGTGTTTGGAAGGCAGCCTGATCTGTGCAGGCTGCCCCTTAGACAGAAGCAACCTGATGGGTGCCCAGGTGCTGGAAAGATGCTGGTGCAGGCTACAGACCTCTTCTGGGCACTGGAAGAAGGAAATATACACAGATAAACCTGGGTAAACCTGCAAGTGAGGAGATGGGGAGGGACACACCGTAATACCACATCCATCTACAGGAGCTCTCAGGATGGTGGTAGTTTGCTGCAACCCTCCCATCAACCTCTTCCTGGAAAAAAGTTGATGGCATCAACCTACAGGTAAGGAGGGCATCTGGAGTGTGACACCAGACAGAAGTGGTTGCTGTTAGTAGGTTTTCTCATATAACGGTTGACTTTGTCATTAATGAAGCTTTTCTTTACCAATTAGGATGTAAGATGCTGATAGTACTGTAACTGGACTAATAATTACTGCTTGCTGTATTTTGATTAAGCTGCTAAAACATGAACAGGAAATTCATAGAATCATAGAACAGTTTGGGTGGAAGGGACCTTAAAGATCATCTAGTTCCCACACCCTGCCATTGGCAAATTCTCATCTCCATGTTAATGGAATGGTCCTTTTTCCCCCATACTGAGTGGCTTTGAGTGGAAATAGTGGAAAAACTATAGAGTTAATTCCATGTAAAAATGAAGACTTTGGATTTGAACAACTTTGTATAGAAAGAGACAGATCTAAAGATCTCAGGCTATCAATAGACCAAGGAAAAAAGTCTTGTGAATATTAATAAAGCCTTGAGAAATAAGCTGAGTCTGTCCCATTACATGTATTTCTATATAAATGGTAATTGTAAAATTGTTAAAGACTGAGAGGTCAATTAAAAATTTCTCTGGAGGAAAACCCTGATTCCAAGCTGTTTCTTCAGATTTGGTCAAAGCCTGGAACAAATCTGATCAGAAGTCTCTGGTTGACAATAGACTTTGTTACAGAAACATTAAAGAAAATATTAGAGCTGATCTACTTCAAATGTTGGACAGACTAAGAAAATTGTCTCACTTAAAACTAAAAAACATGAGAATTTTTTCTTGTACTTGAAAGTTTGTTCCAGGTATAGTGTATAGCTTTTATGAGCACACAATGATAAAGTTTTACTTGTTGGAACTGGTTTTTGAACATATGTATCAAAGAGATATATGTATTCAGCTATTCCTAGAAATCGGTCTTAAATTATCATTCATGTGCATATAATAGTAGATATTGAAGAACTGAGTCAGGTACTAAAAATATCACAGGCTATTGATCAGAATTAAGATGATCAGTTCCAGCAGAGTAGGTCCTAGAAATTGTAGTGCTCCTGGGAGAAATTAGAAACACTTGGTCATCACAGAAGTCAATATACTCGACCCTGTGCTTGTCTAGATTAGCACTGGAATCAATAAAGCTCTTAGTTTGTCACAGCTCTTGGTGGTGCTAAATTAGGGTAATATTTATGACAGTACTTTCTGGTGTTCTGTCTCTCAGAAACGTGTAAATGGTCAGAAAGGGTTTGTGTGCTGTAGAAATGTATCATCAAACACTGGGTGTGAAATGGAGGGGACTAACAGTGTAGATGACACAGGTGTAGCTGTACCTACTTGATCTGGAAGTACTTCAGTAGCACATCGTCCCATTAACAGCCTGAACCTTTAAGAAAGGAGACAGTGTATGGAGCCTTATTGCAGCATTTTCCATCTGCTAAGAAGTTAGATGTTGACATTAATTCCATAGGCTCATGATTTAACACTCTCTCACACCTGATGTTTTGTACGCACCCCCTGGCAACCATCAGTTGCAGTGGAGACTAGAATTTGTCTTGCTTTAGGTGAAACAAAGTGATATTTACTGAAATATTAAACAGGAGAACAGATTGCAAAACCCCAGGCTAGACATCATGAGGAGCTTCAGAGACATCTTCAGGGCAATTTTTTTCTACTTCACTTCATAAGTAGGATAAGGTAAACACCTACCCTTTATGAGCAAACATTGCTTTATATAAACCCATAGGCAAGAGATATTTACTTACTTACAAAAGAAAGTTAAACCTGATAGAAATGTGATCTATATTACCTCTAACTTAATGGAAATGTGAGGATTCATTTTATAGAATGAACTTGCTTCCCACAAATTCTTTGAAAATACGCTTTTTACCTTAAAAAACTTCAGTCTAGCTGAATTGAGGTTACAACCCTAAAATGTTTCCTAACACTAATCTCATGTATTACTAGGGTGATAATAACTTTCTTCAGCTGAGAGTGGTGTAAAGTGAACAGTGAATAGGATTGCTGATCTTTCATTTTTGTTCTTTCAGTCACCTTTCTGAACGAATATGACATTAAATCTTTAGCTTAGGGAGAAAACCAAAGATTTGTTAACTCAAAGCAGTATTTCTCAAAGACAAAAACTTGTGGGGGGATACAATTTCTTGGTTTGTGATTTGTTTTGTTTGGTTTTAGTGGGGGAGATAGAGGGTGGTTGTTGATTTAGGGATTTATTTTTTAATCTTCATATGTTAATAATTATTTTATCAAGAAGAGGAGAAACTTGCAAGACTAAGGAGTGCCTCAGAGAGGGGCTTTCATTATGTATGATACTTACAACCTTATCTGTGTGCTGACTCATCCTGATGTTGAGTGAGAATCTTCAGAGCTTGTGAAGATGTGTTACTCCAGCATGTTGACTGAAGGATGTCTAAGCTGAGTTTGCAGAAGAGGTATTTGCTTAATTTTTTTTTCTAAGTTAAAATTTGGGTTTGAAACAGTCATCACTGAAAGAGTTAGATTTTCATAGAATCATAGAATCACCAGGTTGGAAGAGACCCACAGGATCGTTGAGTCCAACCATTCCTATCAAACACTAAACCATGCCCCTCAGCACCTCGTCCACCCGTGCCTTAAACACCTCCAGGGAAGGTGAATCAACCACCTCCCTGGGCAGGCCCACTGACCCTTTCTGTGAAATTTTTTTCCTAATGTCTAGCCTAAATCTTCCCTGGTGGAGCTTGAGGCTATTGCCCCTTGTCCTGTCCCCTGTCACTTGGCAGAAGAGGCCAGCTCCGTCCTCTCTACAACCTCCTTTCCAGGTAGTTGTAGAGAGCAATGAGGTCTCCTCTCAGCCACCTCTTCTCCAGGCTAAACGCCCCCAGCTCTCTCAGCCATTCCTCATAAGGCCTGTTCTCCAACCCCTTCACCAGCTTTGTTGCTCTTCTCTGGACTCACTTCGTGCTGAAGTTCTGTGCATATCAATTCATTGAATTGCTTGTTGACTGAGTGGGGCCGTCTGGATGCTCCTTCCCATTAAATGCTTTGGTTAACTCTAACAAGAATCATAGTCTCCGAGAGTCAGAAGCTTAACCCGATACCAAGGTTGTTATTAAATTCCATTTCTGGAGCCTTGTTTCTATGGTACAGTGGTCTGTCTGGAAAGGGGCCTCCAAGTCTGGCTCGTGGGGAAATCTTATGCAGTGTTTTAACAGTGTCTGTATCTGAAACCTGTGGCATTCCTTGTTCCTGCTTTTTTAGATGGCTGCAGTTTCTGTAGTGTTGGTCTAGTCTGGATGCTTCCTCTGACAGGCAGGCACAGGGTGCTATCCATGCAGGTGAAACTGCGCACCCCCTCATTTTTATACTAGTCAAGTTGAATTTTTGCAAATTGGCCATTATGTACATCTCTCTCTTGTCCTTTTTCACTCCGCTGAGCAGGAATTGTTTCTACAGTCCTTGAACCACCTGAAATAAGACACGGCCTCAGACTGACATACAATCTCTGAGCCCACTTCCAGGTCAGTTCCTGATCTGATCTGCACAATTGCTTTGGACATTGGCAATGTCATATGCAGCTAAGTGTCAGCTCAGAAGGGAACTATTTTGAAGGTAATTGTAGCTGATTTTCTTAATTTGTTAAATAAAAAGAGAATAAAAAGAGGTCAAGTGGTATCTTTTTTTTTTTTGTACTGGACTTCGTATGTACAATTTAACTTTATTCCAACTGTTATACATTTTCTGTGTACATCTGTTTTGGGTATAACAAGCTATTAAATGAAGCCCAAATTACAGTGAACATAGACAAGGCTGTTATAATCACACTTTAACTCATAGATTTCTAGGAATATTTGTAGGGGGGGAAAAAAAGTCATAGAGTCAATCAGTTCTTTATTCCTCTGTCTTAAATACAATGTTTCAGAATATTTGCCAAGGCCTAAGCTTAAAATACTTCAATTTTTGGTTTAGCTCACAGAACTTTTCTTGCATTTGGGAGAGGATAAGGGAGAGGCAGAGACTGTCCTCCTTCACATAAAAGCCACTGCTCTCACCAGTGAAAATGTACAGTTTGATTGACATGTAAAAGGCTTTGTGTTTGTGTAAATGTGAGAGTTAGGGCATTTCTCCAAAGAATTGAGGTAAATCCCAACTATTGACTGCTCAATTTCATCTATCAGTACCTAAACAGAAAGTACCTCATAAACAGCTGTCATTTCCATTGAAGCTCTCTACCTTCTCACATTTTAGAGTTCAATCATCAAAATATTCCCCCCCAATGTCTTTCTTTTTCATTGAAATATGTAGAATATATTTACAATATTGGCTTTCAGAAAGTTGTATGGGTACCATCATGCAGGTAAATGGATGTATGCTTGTATGTTTATAATCTTTATAAATTTAGTAATTATTGCCAGTCATGAATTGCACTTTTGTTATTTTTTTAGAGTGAATGCCATGATACAAATTTTAATGTTGTATCTTATTCAAAAACAATTAAAAGTAGAATCAGTTCTGATTAATAAATAAAAATAGATTCAGAAGTTAATCTAAAATGTCTAAGCTACAGCATTTGCGTCACACTTGCCAAAAATAATAACTAAGTGTACAAGATGTCAAGATGCAGCAGCATACTTTGATTGACTTAATTGTTTCACATAATTAACTTAGCTTTATTCTCAACCTTGTATTTGTCTTCTGGCTTCTGCTTTGGGTTTAAACAATGTTTGTGCTAAAATTCCATCGTTTTCATCTCTACTGGTCACTTCAGTAAAATCTTTTACCTCTTCTTACAGCCACGCTAGTGCTGTCCTCCTCTTGTGATTACACTAGCCATATCAGTGCTGCAACATATTCAGTTAAGTTATTCCAAATCACAAATTCAAATTCCTTTTCAGTACAGACATCTGTAACTGGGGACTCAAAGGCAGTTTTCATTGTGCTCTGTTTTTTACCATCTCCTGTTTTTTTGGGTGGCTTTGTGGAATAGCTTCAAAGCAGGGTGCAAAATAGCGAGGCTGAGATTGTTGGAATCCATTTAAAATACTGTTACTTTCTTGTGATGTGTTTTAACTTTTTAAATATGGATACTATAATAGATTGAGTAAGCTCAGCCTTAATATATGCTGTACCAGTTATTCCGTGACAATATTAATGCACTGTGATCAGTACAGTGTTGAAATAGAAACATCATCTTTGCAGTCATATATACAGACACCAAAAGATCCTGCATGGCACAAGTCAGTCTGGGGAAAAGCAGCGTAATTTCCAGACAAAGAATGAATGTTCTTGTAATCTCTCTAAGTAATTTATAAAAATATTTACCTTGTTCAACTGTTGAAAGCGGATGTTACCTCATTTTCCCCTCTGAAGCAATAGCTTCAAAGGCAGTGAAGCCTCTCTGGGAGTGTAAAGAACGCATTCAGCCTTGATGTATTGTAAAATAATATTATGGACTCCTTGGGTAGCAAGAGCTCTAAGTAAGGGTGGTGTTGCCTCTCTTCTTCCTTGCTCTTTCTTTGGTACATTGTTTACAGTGGAGTCCAAGAGGTACTGGCAATTTCTGTTCTCCTGTCTGTAACCTGATTATTCAGGGATGTTTCTTTGCATTGCTCTTGAATAACATGCCCTTGTTTCCAGTAGTTCCTGTCACGGTTCAAGAGGTGGAGTGGCTTAACAAGGAGGGAGGAGTCTAAGGCAACTGGAGTATTTAAGTTTTCCTCAGGACAGGGAGGGTACAGGAAGGAACAACAAGGTACTGTTAAGATATTGGGCAATTAGTGCACAGTCGCTGGAGGTTAATGAAATTGTAACCAGACTTCTGGGAGTATATAGGTCTTTTATGGGTCTTGGGGCAGCCTGGGATTGGGAAAGGATGCCAACGTCAGCAGCACAGTCATTGGGCTTTTTATGTATTAATGTGGCTTGTTATGTTTCTTATCTTACTGCGGGAAGAAACATTGTATACCTGTATCAGTACTGCAGTATTCATGCTCTTTAAGTCCTCAGGTGAATGGTTTTGTGCAAAGGTGCTCTAAGGCCACTGTTGCATCTGGGGAGGAAACCTTATGTTTACCTTTTTTTCCTGGCTATTGGGGACTAGCTCTTCTAGAGGCTTCAGGAGCTTTGGAAACTTTATTGTCAATTTCACATTATGGTGCAAAAGTAGAGTCATTTTCCCTCTTGCCACAAGATGGATAAATGAGGATTTTGGTAATCAGAAGAATTGGCTAGAATCTTAACTATTCTGAGAGTATAATTAACTAGCAACATTCTGTAAATAGTTCCTGCAAGCTATTGAGGAAGTGCAGGATACAATGAGTGTTTCATATTTTCATTGTCATTGTTACTAAGAAATTGTGTGGTTCCTGCACTATACCTCCCTTTAATCAGGAGTGTCTGGAGGGCACCTCTTCCATGTAACAAAGAGATCCTTTCATTCATTTACAGCACATTTCATTGTCAGTGGTGTTTTTAAGTTACCATGAAAGAGGGAATAATAACACCCTGTAGTTTGTAAGGCATCTCTGGAAATGTGGAATTTGTTTGTTTAGGACCCCCATAATTGTTCTTGCATTTTGCTACAGATTGAGTACGGTGAAGCCCCGTGTCTGAGAAAATAATCAGTATCTTATCTAAATTAAAATCTAAATTAAATCTATGTGCCTTGTGTTTCGACCTTTTCTTTTCTCTGTCTGTTTTATTGTTGGGATCTATTCACTCTTGTTTCAAAGAAGGTGCAGAAACACTACAATCTAAAAAAAAAATCAGTCGGAACAAAGCTATCCTATTCAAAGGAAGAATGAGAGGAAACAGGAAGAGCAGGATGTGGTATCACATTAGCCTACTCTCATAATTTTGATTCTTTTTTACTAGAGACATGATATGATGGGAATGCTGGATATTACTGCATCTGTATGTATTAAACTTGCTAAGTAAGATACATAGATGCTGCCCACATTTGCCAAGATATCTAATTTGAATGTTTCTATATAATTTTAGTGATCACCTGGGAAACTAAACATTACATCCTTCTTTATCTGGCATTTGCCTTTCAAACTCGGTAAGTGAAGTACAGTGTGAACATAAAATATTTCTGAACAAAAAGGGTGGTAAACACCATCTGTCTTCTAAACTATGGAATTAATCTAATAAATGAAATGTAAAATAATAGACTTGGCAGTATTTCTTATGTTAAAAATAAAGATGCTGTGAGCGTTGACAGGACTCCAACCAGGTCTACAGATCAGTTGGACTGTTAACATCCCATGTAAGTCAGAAACAGCTGGCGCATTCAGTCTCCATGTTCTATGGGCCAGGTGTGGAGGGGCTCTTCAGGCAGCCACTAGTCTCTCAGGGTTCATATTGCTGCTTTGGGAATTTGATGTTTGACATTATCTGCTTTTCTCTCTCTGCCTTTGCATAAAGGATGTTGGAAAAGTATTATGAAAAATCCACTCTGCTTTAGTGACTTACAGGGAATATATTTGTATTCAGTTTACAGTCAGGAGTAGGTTGTGGTAAAGATTATTTAACAGAATGCTATAGAACATCTAATTAAAGCAAAAGTGTACCAGTTTCAGTTGGTTCAAAGGCAGAAAGTATTTTATTATTCTCTATGCCACACAATATAATGCAAAAATATACTGTTGCTGTTAACTTTGTTTTCATGTAATGTTCTTCCTTTTGGAAACAAATGATCAGGAGCTCTGTAAGTTTGGTGGTTGGTGTTTATTTTTCCTTAGGACTAGGCAGGAGAAATCCAGTAATTGTTCTTCGGAGTGCAGCGTAAAACCTGTAGTCAGCAATCGAGCATTGGCTCATAACTTTTTAAGAGCCTTTTTCATGCTATGTTGATGAATAAATACTATTCATATTTTCAAGTTTATAGTGAGCCTGTAGGGATGAAAAAAAAGGTTGTCAGTGTGCATTGTGGTATTTAAAATAGAACATTACATAAATGTAGTAGTTTCTGGGAAAACAAATACAACAGACTATGTTCCTCAGATGCATTGCTGTGTTGAGTCTGACAGGAATGAAGTTAACTTTCTTCATAACAACTAATATGGTGCCGTGTTTTGGATTTATGTAAAACAGTGCTGGTAACACACCAATGTTTTGGTTACTGCTGAAAAGTTCTTATGTAGCATCAAAAATTTCTTTTTGTCTCACTTTATCCTCTCCAGTGTGTAGGCTGGATTGGTCAAGAAATTGGGATGGGATGCTGCTGGGACAGCTATCCTGAATTGACTTGAGGAATATTCTATACCAGGTCACATCATGCTTACCACTACAACTGTAAAGGGTTGTTTGTGCTGAGTAATTGTCTGGGTTTTGGTCTCCTTGTGGGAGGTAGTAACTGGTTGCCTCATCACTTTCTTCAATTTAATTTGCTTACTAAACTGCCTTTTATCTTGATCTATGAGTTTTCTTGTTGTTTTGCTTTTCCTATTCTCTCCATTGTCCCAGTGGGATGGTGGACTAGGAAGAAGTCTCTGGTGGCATGGGTACTTAGTTGCTGGCCAGCATCAACCTACCACAGCTGCTGAAACTCTGTAGTTTGCTCTACAAAGGCTGGTACAAATGTGGTTGTGAGGGATGAGTTATCATGCTTTAAAATAAATGTGAGGAAATGCTGCTGCAAGACCTAACTGTTTGTTTGTCCATGAGGCATTGATTGTGTATGAATCATGCACAAAAATGGAAGAATGTGAAAAGTTTACAAGTCACTCTGACTTGTGCTACGTGCCCTGTCTTGAACATGTTGAAAATGCATCAAAAAAACCCCACCTCCAGAACCCGATAAAGTAGTTTCAAAGGTGAATTACATCAAAGTCTGGAAGTTTAGTAGTAAGAAAAGAAAAAGAAGCAGTTTGTGTGTGATTCACCCATTAAAAAAATACAGTGAAAATTTAGCTAGAAAATGTGAAAAAGCACTTGATGTAGTGGTCTGAACAACCAATTAAGTATTATTAGTGCATGTTCTTTCCTTTTATATTGTGTTATAAAACATCTAAGGGAGAGTTGGAATGCAATGACCTTAAACACCCAGAGACTGATTTTTGTGCTTTATCTCTTCTGTGATCCATTGAGCGTTGTCCAGAGTGAATGCAGCTACTCCAGCTAATTGCTTAATTATTGCTTTGTGCACCCATATCAGCATAGTTTTGCTCAAAAATCAGAAAGAGAAATATTTGAAAGAGAGCTTTTGAGAGTCAAACCCTGACATCATATATATACACACACACGCGCACACATTTGTCTTGAATTTACTTTGAAAAACAGAGTTGTCTGTTTCTCTAAAATTCAGCAATTATTGTTTCACTGTTAGGTAGGACTTATGGAAGCAAGAATGTCTCAAATATAGGCTTGCCTGTTAAGTGTCACAAAATCTAGATTTTGAAAAAATTATTTTTCTAAGAAACATCTGTACCTCTTTAAAATCTCTCCTTAGACTTCAAATATTGGTAATTGTCCCATCCCTGTTTTTTTGTCATTGCAAGAGCTGTTCAAGTAGCTGTTTTATAAATTAAGAAAATGCTTCAGTTAACATTGTATGATCTTGTTTGACTTGACTAGCCAAGCATCTTCAGTGCCTAAAATAAGTTTTCTCTTATTCAAGTTCGAGTTGACTTCCACTTTATGAAATATAAAAACCTCTTAGCCTGTAAAAATGAACTGTAGTGCACTTGGCAACCTACATAATCATAAGAGTAAGTGTCGAGTTTCCTCTTTGTGGCATAGTCAGAGCTACACACTGTGGTTAAGTATTGTATCACATTTTCTTTCTTTATGCAAATGGAAGTGTTACCTGGGAGACCCTCTTGTTACAGAAACCCACCACACCATGCCGACTGCAAATTCTAACCTGCTGTAATACTAATGGGAACAACTCTAAAGTCTGAGGTAGAAGTGATTACTGAATGCATAGTTTGTTTTAACCCACTGCCTTGCTCACCAAAATTCCTTCTATATCACTGCTCACATATATGTGAGAGATGCAGCCTCGCTAACAACTTTATAAAAAAATCTTGTTCTCACAGGCTTTCCACGAAGAACACTTTCTTCTTCTGTAGTACTGCCAGTCTAAGAGTATCCTGCTTGTGAGCAAGCCTGTATTTTCAGGGATGGGACTCCACTATTCTTTTAATAGCAGTGGTAGCTAGGCTTAATTTTATTTTTTTTTCACATGTTCTTAAAGAACATCCTTATGAAAATCCTTTTGATGTTTCATTTGTTTACAGTGGTTGAAATTTCAATACAGCTGAAACACGTAATCTACTGAACATTTCCACCTCCCTGTTATTGACTAGTTAGTGTTAGAACCGGTTAATAATATAGGTGAAATCACAGGAAAGTGCAGTGCAGCTTCCAACTCTGACTGATGTAATTCTAAAACCTTCAGGATAGGTTTCCTAAAATCTTACTTCCTACATGAATGAATGTGTGGTGTATGAGATATGGACAACAAAACATACAAAAGGAAAATTAGATTAATGTTCTGTGGTAAAATTAAGATACCAGTTTTTCACTTTTTACATTGTGCAGAAATAGCTGCCTGCTTCAGGTCTCCCTTAACTACCAAATTAATATCTTATGAGCTGCCAAGCTGGAACAATTTATGTTTGCTGGCTATTGTATAAAACCTAGCCCTGTTTTTACTTTGGACATTTTCAAAGCCACCTTTGAGCTGTTTCTTTAAGTGCATCACATAATGGGTGCTTTTTCACTAGGATGCGAGCAGTCTGCTCTCCAATTCTATTGTCCTTTTCTGTTTGTTCCTTCTGAACAACTGTGTTGGTCAGTGACAACATTCTTGGTGTTTGTTTCCAAAAATATCTAGTGTCCTCTTTATTTTATGGACAGTACATGTAGAGATTTTTACTGTCTCTTTTCCTGGCCAGATTTCTAGTGGAACTAGCAGAAATATTTTAGAATCAAAAACAAACCTTTCAGGTATTTCTGCGTCTCTAAGCAATGTCTAATGCAAAATCTCATTATGTAATTTAGCATACTCTTTGAGTTATACCAGTAGAACTGGTATAATGCCCTCCAGCCACAACTACTTCTATGATGGAAAATGACACCAACTGGGAGACACGAGGAAGGTCTTTTAAATAAGAATTAAACATTCTTACGTTGCTGTGAGAGAAAATAATTCAAAGTATTCCCTCTGGAACAGTGCTGATCCAGACCACTGCTCTTGCAGCTTTGCAGCTAAATATAACAAGCCACAAATGTTTGTGTGTGTATTTACTAATTTATCCAAAATGTGTATAATGATAAATGTATAGCATACCAATTCTGAGTCAAGTGCAGAGGTATGTTTTATATATATCGTATGGGATATATATTAGATGTTTTGATGTATGCTGTGCTTTGGTGTTTAGCACAAGAAACACCTTCAGTAACTGTTTATGGTTGCAATCATTGCATGCCAAAATTAAGTCTCAACTGTCGTGTCCCCTGTCACTTGGGAGAAGAGGCCAGCTCCCTCCTCTCTACAACCTCCTTTCAGGTAGCTGGAGAGAGCAATGAGGCCTCCTCTCAGCCTCCTCTTCTCTAGGCTAAACAACCCCAGCTCTCTCAGCTGTTCATCGTAAGGCCTGTTCTCCAGCCCCTTCACCAGCTTTGTTACTCTTCTCTGGACTCACTCCAGAGCCTCAACATCCTTCTTGTGGTGAGGGGCCCACAACTGAACACAGGATTCAAGGAGTGGCCTCACCAGTGCTGAGTACAGAGGGAGAATCACCTCCCTGCACCTGCTGGTCACACCGTTTCTGATACAAGCCAGGATGCCATTGGCCTTCTTGGCCACCTGGGCACACTGCTGGCTCATGTTCAGTTGCTGTCAACCAACACCCCCAGGTCCTTCTCCTCCTGGCAGTTTTCTAGACAGACTTCTCCTAGTCTGTAGCTCTGCATAGGGTTGTTGTGCCCCAAGTGCAGGACCTGGCATTTGACCTTGTTAAACCTCATGCCATTGGACTCTGCCCAACGGTCCAGCCTGTCCAGATCCCTTTGCAGAGCCTCCCTACTCTCCAGCAGATCCACGCTTCCACCCAGCTTAGTGTCATCTGCAAACTTGCTAAGGGTGCTCTCGATACCTTCATCCAGGTCATTGACAAAGACATTGAACAGGGTTGGACCCAGCACTGAGCCCTGAGGAACCCCAGTTGTCACTGGCCTCCAGCTGGATTTAACACCATTTCCCACCACTCTCTGGGCCCAGCCAGCCAACAAGTTTTCTACCCAGGAGGGTGTGCGCCTGTCCAGTCCAGAGGCTGACAGTTTCCGTAGCAGAATGCTGTGAGAAACTGTGTCAAAGGCTTTGCTGAAGTCCAGGAAGACCGCAGCCTTTCCCTCGTTTCCATGTGTCCTACCAAAGCTTACTCAAGACTGTCAAATGGTTTCTTTGAAAAGTATGAATTTTTACCAAAGACCTGGAAATTTGGATTTAAGTGCTGCCTTGACCAGGATAACTACACTAGGAATGTTTTTACCCACTCTGCCCTTGGGTGGGCTCTGTAATGACAGTTGTTTTCCTCGTGATCAAGAAGGAAATGGTTTTGCCTCTGCTCCTCCAATAGGTAAGTGAGACAAGGTATTGCAGACATGTTAGTATCTACAGAGACCAGTGAACTGGAGCTGAGACCACTTGCAAAGCAGAAAGGGATCCTGTACATGCTTGGAAGCATGGTGTGCTCTGCTTTCTTGAGGGCAGAGCAAATTTTCCCAAGCTTTTATAAAGGAGACACTCTGGTAGTGAGAGAGGATCATTTGTCTCACATCTTCTACTCAAGTAGGTGCTCTTATGAGCTAAAATTAGTCAAAGCAAGTGAAGGAATTAATTATAAGCTGGCTCTGAGCATGCATATATGTTTTAATGCATTGTAAATAAATTTTTCATGATTTCAAATTGTGTTGAAAAATTACATGATTAGTAAAAAAAATAAAGGAATTATGAACTTCTCCACTAGCCAGTGTGTTGTAATGTAATGTAAACCGCGCAGCACCTGAAGGGCACCACGTGTATCACAACACAATGCCCACGCCGGGTGCTCAGCTGCATTTTACAACGTTGCCTCTTTGAAGTGTCCTGCTCTTTCATTAACAGCTGTATCACACTTGAGAAGAACTAATGATAAAAAGATTTCCTGGCAAGCAGCTTCTTCTGTTAAATGGGGAATGTGATGTGTTTGGCATGTATAATTTAGCTAATTTGTACTAGAAACACATTACTTAGCTGTAGATTTGGTTATTGCATGATAAAGATGGCAATCCATTAATCAATTTATAGACATAAATGCATTATTGTTTAAGAAAAAAACCCCAAGAATTTAAACACCCTTGAATCAATAAAAATAATTAAAACAATGGTGTGTTGCAGTCATTTATTTGATTGTGCTACAGCTGTCTGATGCATGGTGAGATTACTGAAGCATTGAGCCAAACAGCCAACACCACATTTAGTTTTGTTTATTGGAATAATGAAAGGGTATTAATGATAAAGTATACAAGTGTGTAATAGAAAGTAATGTACTGTGAAATAAAATTATGTTTGGAAATCAAGAAGAATACAGCATAAGTTAAAGCCTTAAATATATTTGGAAACCACTTTATTGTTTTAATAGAAGAATGGTTGTGATGTGCAGGCTATGAAGAATTATAGAAATGTATTACAGACATATGAGTAAGAGGAAATCAAATTATTTTATGAAAAAGGATTTGTTGCTCTTAGGTTTTTCTTGAGGTCCTAGAATTTGAAAGGATGGAAATAACCACATGCTATATATTTACTGACCTGGGTCTGCATTCTCATTTAATCAATTTCTGTATTCTTTATTTCAGGAAACCCATGACAGTGGTTGTTTGTTAAATTCTAGTCAGGGGACACATAGAGAAATATTTGTAATGGATATGATTCCAGCATAAGAATATTCATGGACTACTGTTTGAAAAAACAAACCTTGAAATGAATGCACATATAATGTTCTTCTAAATTATTCATGAATGCTTCTCACAAATGAACAAGTAATTGATCTTTCAAATAAAAGAAATAAGGCATTTCTCAAATTTACTTGCCTAAAATTAATAGAAATGTAAGAATAGTAAACAATTGACTGATAAGACAATTGATATTTTTCTAATAGTACAATAAAAAGATACTTTTGTTCTACCATTTCATGTTCTAGCAAAATGGAAGGTAAAGTGAAGTTACTCCATTGAATATGCCATGTATTCAAATAAAGTATTGTGTAGTTTGTACTTATTAGCAGAGCTTATTTGCATTCCTTTTTGTAGTACAGAGATTGCCTACCCAGGCTAACAAGATTCTAAAACAGGTGCTTAAAAACACTTGCTCCTTCTGAATCTCAAAATATCGAACATTTGAACACTTATGTATTGCTAGAATCTTAATATTTAGGTCATTTGCTAATCAAATAAATGCTTACTAGTACAACTGAAGTACTGTTTGTTAATTTTCAGGAATTCACTCTAATACTATTTGTTCTTAAAGATATAGTATATGGAATAGTAAATAAAGGTCTATAAGTATACTTCTCTAGTATCAATCTCTTGATTTCATGCCTAAATCCAAGCACTTCAGACTATTTTAAACTTCATTTTTCAAAATAATCTTCTTTCTTTCTTCATCCTAGTGATAGAACATGATCTTAAGAAATATAAGACTAAAACCATGAAACACTTCCCACCTTCAGGAAATAACTTGCCTAAAAATTGCATATGGCTCTATGTTCAGCGCAGTTGTGGTACTGATGGTGGTAATTAAAATATGCATATTGGAATGTGACAAAGTTGCTAAAAAAGCTACTGACATATCACATGTGGCAGTTGCTTGGAAACTGTTCAGTGACATCATTGTTGTATTATCTAGAGCTTTTATTGTTCTTGCATTCTTCTTCCCCAAAATGACTGCTCAGTTTTTAATTCAGTGGAGCTTATATGTGAGGGAAATAGCACCTAGTGTGTACAAAAGTTTCTACCAAAGATGAAGCGAGCATAAATGTAGTTTGTGGTATTCATTTACACAGAAGTTACAACTTGTAAATATTTCAGGTAAGAAAAACACCAAAGGTTGTATATTTAGTCATCATGTTACCTTCAAAATGAAGAATATGTTTTTTGACATGGAGCTTTACAGGAGGCTGAAGGATAAATTTATGTTTATTAGCTCTGAATACAATTATTAGACTTTTGTGTTTTCTTTCCCATATTTCTTTCCCAAGCCACCTTCTAGTTATGAGGAATTAATGAGAGATTAAGTCATTGGCTCATACTTGGGAGACCTCTGCACTACCCTATGAATGTTTCCTTTATAACAATGGAAATATTATTACTTTTCTCTGTCTTTTTTTCAGATCTAGCTTTTTTTTTCCAGTTGCTATGATGTCAGCTTGTGTCATGACAATCATGTGCTCTAATGTCAAAGGAGTAAGAAGAGATATACAACACCTATTATCTAAGAATGCCTGGCAACCTACGTAGTCAATAAGCTGTTGCTATTCGTGGTGAGTCATAAGCTAATTTTTATGACAGTATCAGTTTTAACAAGGGGGATAACAGTCGAGTCTTATGAAGATTATTTAAGGACCAAATTAAATAAGACCTCAGTGATAGTCCATTTTCTGTGCACCAGTCATGGAAAGAGGTAGTATAGATGGAACGAACAATACAGAATGAATCTAGAAATACAAAATGATGTGTTGTGCCTACAGTGACCTTACTGGAGTATTAATCTATAAAAAGTTTCTATGCAAAATATCTACATCATCATCTCCTAGGCTTTTTCTACTAGGAATGTATATTGAGAGTAAGGCTTACGTCTCTCTATAGCTTCCAAACGGCCAGTAACTGTGAATTTTTGTTGGAAGCATCCACTTTTGTATGACACAGTGGGGAACTATAGTCACACTTAAGGCATAGGGGCTGTTTGCACCTTGAAAATAATGTGTTTCTGAGCCTACCAGAGTTGTGTCCAGCGTATATATAATCAGAATGGAATAACTCTTCTGTGAAGAAAGGCTGAAAGAGTTTGAGTTGCTCAGGAAAAAAACAAGACTTCAGTGAGACCATATTGCAGACTTAAAGAGGGCTTGTAGGAAAGATGGGGACAAACTTTTTGGTAGAGTCTGTTGTAATAGAACAAGAGGCAAAGCTTTTAAACTAAAAGAGGTTAGATTTAGACTAGACATAAGAAACTTTGTTACAGTGTGGATGGCAAATACCCTTTTCCTGGAAGTATTCAAGGTTAGGTCAGATGAGGCTCAAAGCAACCTGGTCTTATAGAAAATGTACCTGTCCATTGCAGAGGGGTTCAACAGGATGACCTTTAAGGGTTTCTTCCAATTCAAGCCATTCTATGATTTTAGAAGTCAAAAAATTCTTTTAGAAAGAAAGAAAACATAAGCAAAACAACCCCCTTTCACTCTTTACATTTACAAACATTTTATTTTATTCTGCTGGTTTTGTTACAGTGAAAACAAACTTAGACAGTGACATTTGTTCTCTAAAGAAATTCTAATCCAAAATAAAACCAGAAGCAGCAAACAACAGTAACTAGCAAACAAAGGGAAACAAAGGAAGTATGTAGGCTTTGAGAGGACAAACAGCTTATACTACGTATTAGATGAGCAGTATTATGGTTCCTAACTACATGTAATGTAATTACTCATAGTTTTATATCAATAAAGAAGGCACATTGACAAAACATTTTCAGTAATACATATAAACTTGAGATGTTCAGCTGCTGCAGGATAATTGCCCAATAACTACTCAAAACCAACAAAAGTACAACTAGAGAGACAAAGAAGAGAAGTGTATATTTCATTAAGAAAGTTATGGTGCAACTTTTATGTTTGAGTAACTGATATCTGTTTTCTCACAGTTTTAGATGTGTTTTCTCACAGGTTTATATCTATACCACACTACTCATTGATTTCCAGTTTCAAAGCTTCTCAGTTTTTACAGTAGTGTAGCTTCTCAAGCAATGCCTAGATTATCTGTTGGGGAGACATATCTTTACAGTCTTTCTTTCAGTCACTAGCCAGGGCTACTGTAATAGTCACTAACCAGGGCTACTGTAACTGCTTGTCATTTGGTCATATCTTGCACATTCCTATTTCCCAGTCACTAACAGATGAGGTAGAAAGCAGATGATATGAGACAGCTGCATTGTCTACTACTGCCTTTCTGATCTGCATGCTTTACTAATCCTTCATAAGAATTGTATGGCCTAATTCAGGAGTGGTATGATAAGCTTAATATAACTGAGTTCAAGTTTTGATTGTGAAATGAATTCTGGGGAAATGGAACGTACTTTAAGGCTCCGAGTTGTAGGCCCACTTGCTGTCAGGAACACAAGCAATGGCCCGGTCAGCGGGATAACAATGAGATAGCCTTTAGCAACTTCTCAGGAAGTCCAATTTAATTAAAAGATTATCTTTTGAATACAACACCAAGCTTCTACATGACAAAGAAGTGTTTCTCACTATGTAAGCTTTCACAGTATCTCACTGAGAATAAAAGTTGACTTCTCTCTACAGCACAGTAGAGGAAATTACTGTTTTGCCTTTGTTTTCTGTGCTGCTGTATCAATGCGGTGTTAGGGAGAGTTTTTGTTTTCTTTCCTGCATGCTTTCCAAGATAACCAGACCATGAAAATCTGAGAAATAACTTGCAATGAGCCTTATTAAAC
Organism: Coccyzus lansbergi; assembly: GCA_033558105.1. Lineage (NCBI taxonomy): Eukaryota > Metazoa > Chordata > Aves > Cuculiformes > Coccyzidae > Coccyzus > Coccyzus lansbergi. The sequence continues at coordinate 2,665,036 of JAUMJK010000159.1, forward strand.
TTGCATAAATCTGATTTTTATGGATCTTGCGCCATGACTTTCATTTATTGAAAGTAACAGTAAGAAGTTAATGTGAACTTGCAAGCAGATTAGCAGGCTCTTGCTGCAGTATGTTTTGGACTTTATGTGCAAGGAAGACTCTGGCACTCAAGTTACTTGCATGCTCCGATTGTAGCTTTCATTTTCAAGAAGCAGAAAGAGAGCATGCAGAACTCCTTGGAGCTTCAAAAATTTAAGTGTCTAATCACTAGAAGGATAACTCATTTTGTGGAGGAGGTTAGTAAAAAGAAACCCCAGACACTACTATTGCATGTACTACTATTGCATAAGAAACCCGAGACATTACTATTACCTTTCAAATGCAGTTTGACAATAGCAAATTGTAAAAAATTTATGTGGAAGAAAAACAAAAAAGCATTCAATTTTTTTAAAAAATTAATTTACTTTCCTGTATTTATAGCTTCTACCTTTGGATGGATATTTTATTCACAAAGGTCAGAAGTATATCATGAATGTATTTTGTGAGTGTATATCATTGCACGTTTTGCCTATTCCGTTAATGGGAGAAAATTCACTTTATGTTGTCAACAAAACTTTAAGTAACTCCTATACTAAATGAGCAAAACAATTGACCTGTAAAAAGGTAATGCACTTATCAAAGGCCTCGTGCCATCTAGACCCATCAGTCCTGTAGTGTTATTCCTACTACGCCTGCTAAGAAAAGCATGTAGAGTAGTGCCATAGCAACTCTTGCACAAGTGTCAAGAGCATTTTCATATTATTCCCAGGTTTTCTAGCATATATAATGTGTATTACTACAGATTTGTCTTTTTATTATTAGATTTTTCTATCTTCCTTTTGTTTAAAAGGAAACGCAAACTGTTCTTGCTTACCTCTGTACATAAAATATGAAATTACTGTGAAATTGCAAGAGAAAACTAATATAGCTCTACTGGTATTAAGAGTGTACAAAAATATTTCAAAATATTTTTTAGAAAACACGCATGGTACTTTTTTGTAAAACCATGTATTTCTGTATAATAATTATGCTCATGTTATATACATACATTCACTGTGGTAAAAATACAGTTCAAAAATATCATACACAACAAACCAGAGTTGGTTTACCTGATGTTGCAAAGCTAAAGAGAACAGAGAGAAGGGACATGTAATTCTCTGATTTCCCCATTAACATACTTTTTTATTTACATGGAAATCATGACAGTGAATGTAACATCCAAATTGCCAGACATGTTGGAGGAAGGTAAAGTATTCCATGATTTCTGTAGCCTCTTGAGAGCTTTTACTCCTTCTGTCTTTGAATAAAACACTGTACCCTTATTATCATGAAACATGTACTTATCAAAGGAGTGATAAAAAGCCTTTCCCTTGAAACTCCATTTGATAGCTTTGAAAATACCACCCCATTCATAGGAGAAAACACCAAGGGAAAGAGTCTAGGATTGACTTCCTATGAAAGAATACTAAAAAAAATATTCAGCCTTTAAAATTATTAGGAAAGCTAAGCATTTCCCACAGCTGTCAAAGACTTGTTAAGCATTACTTGCACATATTCAAAGGAAGGCTGACCCAACTTTTCCTGTGAATTATTAACCTGTTCTCATAAGAGTTGTCAGATGTGAACAAGAGATAGCTGAGATAGCTCTCAGGCCAAAATTCCAATCAAGCAAACGACTTGAAAATACAACATTGCAAAACCCAAACATGATGAGAGACCAAAGTATCATCATAGTCCAGTCAGTGAAATTATATCGAGAATTGGCTTTGTAGTTTGAGGATTTCCTTCAGCAAATCTTTGGCACCACTGCTGTGAGCTGATACTTTCTGGAAGGGACCTGAAGTAAGGAAGGGATGAGCAAAGTACCCACAGAGGTACAACTTTCCCCATGACTGCAGTGGATGGAGGGTTTCAGCATGGCTGTATTACATTCCCGAAAGGACTATCTTTCAGAAATGTTCTGCGTAGGATTGTTTCTCTGAAGTTAGGGGTATGTGGTTACTATTGGGAGTGTGCAGGAGTGAACAGCCTCCTGTCCATACTTGCACCTCCTTTAAACAGTGTACCTGCTGTTTCTGGGGATGTAGCGAAGAAAATATTATCTATGTTTCATAAAATGGACTTTCAGTTTCTCAGGGAAAGGGTAGATTTTCAGCATTGTCTGTAGCTCAGAACAAGGAAAACAATCACATGAGGAATATTCCTCAGGGGATGTCTCTGCAGAGGCATATGTTGTTCTCTTTCTGTGGTACATGTATATTTTTGAGTTTCATCTTCTGATACTGTTATCAGCTTTATTCTAAGAATTACTGCATGTGGGAGCACACCTACTCTACAGAGAATTTCCTAATTTTATGATCTTCTTGATGTAAGTGCCCATCCAACCTGCAGAGGATTTCTTGCCGATTTTGTTTCACTGTGATCTGTTCTTGAGTTTGTTAAGCCTTTCCCCAGAGAAATGGGTTACCCTTACTAAATTTCTTGTGATGTTTTTGGGTTTTTTTCTTTTATTTTATTTTAATCTGTGATTCCATATCAGCAATTCTTTGTTTCTTTTGGGCTGTTTCCCACAAATCCTCTGCGCATGCATCCAGGTATATACATGTGACACGTACATGGAGACCTTATACAGTGTGTTTAAATTGTCTTTCCTTACTTTCTACCTTCAGTGTTTTTACTGCTGTCTCAATATATTATAATTTTTTCAATTTTACTTTATCTCCTGTTCATGAGTTCCCTGAATCATAACCTGTAGGAACTCAAGACTGTGAGCTGCTCTGGAGACCTTTCCTGCATGGTTACGGAACTTCTTTTTGGTATCAGGAGTGAGGAAGTATAACTGCACAGGAAAGAATGGGCCATAGAGAGCAATTCAGCTTCACAGCTGCCCTGTACAACTTAGCAAATTGCTGTTCTGGCAACCACTGGTGCAGCAGAGCCAGGAAGTCAGATAGGAGAGTGGCCTGTAGTTCCAGTGTTATAAGCATTCTCACAAACTCTTCGCATAATTATATAGCAATGCAGTGGTGATTTTGTTAGCCACTTGATTTCATGGATCTAGAGCCACTTTGTGTGGCTGTCGTGGTCCCCACGGCAGCTGCCTTCTGGTCTTCCTAGCCCAGCTGCCCAAACCATACATCAAAAGGAACATTCAGTAGTTGTTTAGTGACTAACTGCCAGAATCATTGCTTTTGAATTCTCAAAATCTGTCCATGTCAACTCGGTGCAGTAAGATACAGCAGCAACATTAAGATGGGAGAATGCTTCTTGTGCAGCAAAGGAGATTTCTGGGCCACAAAAATGCTGTCAGCTGTGTCTACCTGCCACCAAAAATCTAGTCATAAATTAAATAAGGCAGTTTAGATGTGTTTCTCTGAATTTGTTTGAGAATAAGAATTTTCAGTGAGAATATTGTTCAGATCACACTCACACAAAACTGCATGCATTTGAGCAGTACTCAGCTGACCATTCCCATTACAGGAAAGGAAATCAAATCATTCCTGTTTGCACTCTCAGGAGAAGCCTGGGCATGAAGCTCACTGGGCAAGGTCTGGAGAGGAATTCTGAATTGTTAATAGTGATAATAGTGATAAGTCATAAAACTCTTTGGAGACTCATTTACGTAGCATGTGTGTCCATTACTTAAATTCTAGACGTTGTTAATATATTCAGTAAATTTGTTAGCTGTCAAGGCTTTACATTCTATATTATTTTGTTAAGTGTTTCAATAGAAATACAAATGAACTGTGCTTGATTCCTTTAACAAACAAAATATTGGCAAATCCTGTTCATTAATATGCTTAATCCCTGCACCTTACAGACAAGTGGAGCTTCTTTTCCAGCCCGAGGAGGTTGATGAAATGTCTTTCCAATCCAACAGCCTGCTTCATATTCATGGAGGTGACTTACAAGAAATTAGGAGAGAGTCTGCATAGACCTTTAGGAACAGCTCAGATAAAAATTGAAATTTCATGAGATCCTCACATTGATCTTGAAACCTACACATGCTGATGTGTTTGGATCCTGGGATTTAATTTCAGCTATTCCAGAGAAAGGAGCCAGACATTAAAAGCTAAACTGGTCAGAGGCTATTTTTTTCCCAGCTATTGACCCCAAGATGAGTCTGACCTTATTTCAGTGCCACTTCTACTAAATATTCTGAGAGCAGGTTTTTCATGGCTAGTGAGAAGCAGTCTTATCATTGTGAAAGTATTTGTGACAGCTGAAAGTACCTGGTAACTTTTTGTTACTTACAACTTGAATTTGTCATGATACAGGTAGCTCTGAAGGCTGTAACTAGTGAGAAGTAACAACTCCAAGTCACTGTGAGGATTAATTCAGACCCACCTGGAAAAGAGCTCTGGTAAACATGAGAGTGCAGAAGAATTCATGAGTGATATCTAAATGTGTAACATCTCCATAAGACATCCAAGTCTATAATGTAAATATGATATTGTTGGCTGCAAAGTCAGCATCTTATGCTTTTTATTTCTTATGACTTCTAAATTCTTTATCACTGCTTTCCATAATAGTCACTCATGTAGTATATATGTATTGCTGACTTCATTTGTTTTATTTAAGCAAAATCATCCCCAAAGGCTTTCTGATATATGTCTTAAAGTACTTTTTCTGTTCTTAGCTGTGTCTCAGTAGCAGATCTGTCAAACCTTATGTCATCTCCATATCTTCTTCAGTAGCCTTTTAATATTGTCTTCAAAGTGATCTGTAAATATTTACGAAAATCTCAGTGTGTATATTGCTCTATGAACGACTGCTGGTATCACCGGAATTTGCTTGTCCCTGTATAAGTGTCCAGCATCACTGTAGGTGCTGTAAATAACCGAGATACCTACATTGTAACTGGCAGTTGCAATACAGGACTTGGTGGAGATCTGCAACCTGTGGGATGGTAGTTAGTCATGTATTTGAATCCCTCCCAAAGAATCTTGAGATGAGATGCACTATGCTACAGTAATCCTGCTGATGCATCACGAGACCTACTTGCCCTCAGGGAGTTTCTTTACTACATAGTTCTGCATCTCACATCAATCTGCTCAACTTCCCCTATGACTTCAATAAGACCAAGTGAGCTAGATCCAAGACAGCAAATTTTCACAGGCAGAAGTTCGTCTTCCATTGTCACCATACGCCTTGAGGATATTTTTTTGTCCTTTTTTTTTTACCCTTATGTCAGCTTTAGTATGTTATGCATTTAATGCATGAAAGAAGTTTGAGGTTTAGTGGTTTTTTTGAGATTCGCTTTTAATTTTTTAAATTCCTTATCTTTTATTGAACTCTCCTTGCTTACCTCTTATTTCTAACAGGTGTTCCCAATATTAAATATGGGAAGTTTCATACACTGTGTGATACTGTTCTATATAATGATGTGATTCATGTGCAAACTGAGGCTCAAAGTGAAATATAGCATTCCCACCATGTTTAGTTACTTCACTGTCATTGTTCAGCCTGGTTGCACAAAGTGTCTAAATGTGACTATAGATAGAAAAAAGAAAATAGTTTTAAAGTGGTGTCAAAAAAAAGAGAAGACATCAGACAACCAAGAATGTGTTCATGTAGAGCAACGAAGCTGGTGAAGGGGCTGGAGAACAGGCCCTATGAGGAGCAGCTGAGAGAGCTGGGGGTGTTTAGCCTAGAGAAGAGGAGACTGAGAGGAGACCTCATTACTCTCTACAACTACCTGAAAGGAGGCTGTAGAGAGGAGGGAGCTGGCCTCTTCTCCCAAGTGACGGGAGACAGGACAAGAGGGAATGGCCTCAAGCTCCGCCAGGGGAGATTTAGGCTGGAGATTAGGAGGAAGGTTTTCACACAGAGGGTCATTGGGCATTGGAATAGGCTGCCCAGGGTGGTGGTTGAGTCACCTTCCCTGGAGGTGTTTAAGGCACGGGTGGATGAGGTCTTGAGGGACATGCTTTATTGTTTGATAGGAGTGGTTGGACTTGATGATCCGATGGGTCTCTTCCAACCTGGTTGTTCTATAATCACTGTCTATATATGCATGCTTGCGCACGATAGCAGCACAGTTTCTTCTTGCTTGTGGAACTAAAACCAAATGAAAATGTATTTTTCACAATACATGTTACTAATTACCCTCTCTGTATTATTTGTATGCTGCAGCTGGTTTTGTTGGCTTGCTGGTTTTGGCACCCTGCCATAGGACTCTTATGTAGCTAACTTCTAACATTTTTGAGTAAAGTTTGGGTCATTCAGCATATCATCAGAAATTGTGGTTACTGAAGTTTAAAGTAAAATTATAGAAATGTTGCTATTTCTACTATTCCGATGATTTGACATTGCTAACTGTAGGTAAAACCCTAACTTTTCTGTTCACTAATTCCTCTTGCTGTAATTTTGATTAAAATATGGGGAAAAATACTTGGAAAAATATCTTCTAGCAATATTATATACGTTTTATTCCAAATATAGATACAATATTATTCCTTTCTGGGAGAAATACCAGTGGTCTTTGGACAAGACTACATACTACTTCAATGTTTGGAAAAGGAACGTGCAAGAAGAAATAATAGAACTGGTAACTAAAGCAAATGTTTTTGTCTTGTGGAGAAATCATGAACCTCCGCTACATTTGCTTATTAAACTACTCAGCTGTAAAAGAAAGCATAAGGGTAGGAGTATAATAATTCACTTTGCAGTACAAAAATTATGATTTATTCTACTAATAATTTAACATGCACAATATATGATATCTGTGCACAATGGTTACACGAATACAATATTATCTGAGGGATTTTAAAAATATCTTGTTGAAATAACTTCCATACAGAAATTATTCTGCAATTACATTCAGAAGAGTAAATCAAATGCTATCTCAGATTTTTAAAAGTGCACATTTGTTATGTATTAGCACAACAATAAGAGGTGAGAATTTCAGGTACACTATCAAGTATATTAGGAGTAGGGAGACTTGGCTTTTTTGTGTTTTGGTTGTGGTGGGGTTTTTTTTGTTTTTTTTTTTTTGTTTTATTATGAAAACTGAGAGAAAGGAAGGGGAGATTCTAGGAAGACCTTAAATTTACAGCATTATTTTTTCTTCTTGCCTCCCACATGGATACAGATGATAAAATTCGTGACCAGGAAGGTCATCATGTATAAATATACTTCAAATCCACATCCAGGCCTACAGAAAATCTGCTCTCCCAAAATTATCTGTTCTCTAGGGTGCAAAATAATGTTCTTGGGTTGCTTTTTAGACAATGCAAAGACATATAGATATTGTAGAAAACATTCTATTTTCAATGTCGCATAAAATAGAGAGAGGGTTAAGGAGCAAACATTCCACTTTGACTTTCTTTTCTCTTATGTGATAAAAACATGTCATTGTGTTCATAGTACCAACAGATAACACAAACTAAAAGTGAATTTTCTTTCTCATCCCCAGTTTTTATTGAGTTTCATTTTCCTGTTCAATGCCATGGGCTGTTATTCTGTACATCTGCACTCAGCCAGAAATATAATGAAAAAGAATCAATCCCTGAAAAGAAAGCACCAACCAATAATATTGGACCACTTTCATGAGTCCTTCTGTATTTCATCCAATTGCCAGAATGCCTTACCATTATAAATTGAGGACAGCCCCTCAGCTACTCTTTCCAGTAAGTACAAAATCACTGTTCTACACAGGAGTTCTACAACATGATATTTATACTGTGGAGTTCACTAGCACAGAATGAAAACTCTGTTAATTTGTGTGTCCAGAATAGATTGTCTAAATTTTGATGAACAGGAATACTAGAATACCAGAAAAACTATTGAGAACACAGGTGAGTGCTACAGTATTCCATGTGCATTTTCATGTGTGTGTGTGTGTTCAAAGCTGCTCATGCTTTGTTCATGGTTTTTTTTTTTTTGGTTTAAAATTCAGATATTGCAGAAATTTATTTATTAGTAGCAAACTTGAAAGCCATTCACTGACAATTTTATGTTCTAGGCTTTTTTGACACTATGTACAACTATTGTGTTCATGACTGGATGAGCATTGCTGTTGGTATCACTTTCCCAGTTTTGACATCCATAATTGTCTATTTTAAATGATCACTCTACAAGTAACTCTCCGTATTAAATTGTTTTATTTCAGGAAATATTGTTATTACCAAACTAATTTGCCAGAATGCAAATATGTAGGTGGTAAAGACATTTTCAAAGCAAATATAATCTTGTTTTGACTGCCTTGGGAAAGTATGTCTACCTTCTTAGGCAGACTCAATATGTAAAATATAACATCACTACTAGAAGTATAGTATTTCTAGGTTCACTTCACAGGAGATCTGGAAAACAATAAGTCTGCGGAGTCATTGATTCCACAGTTGCCATTGACATGTGTTTGAATACACTTTAATGATTGACTTGATCTCTACTCCAAAGCAATCAAAAATGGGCAGTAATTTAGCATATCTAACAGACTTGGTACAGAGCACTTGCAGTACTGCTTGTTACTCTGCAGGAGGACTTCATAACCAGAGGTAATATGATATTTTTTGATTTTTTTCCCTCTTTAAAAAATACAATTGAAGAATATTTCAAAATCCATTTTTAAATGCTTTTGAATTTTTTTCTTTAATGAAAACACTTATGCCAGAACTTAACGGGAAAGAATTGAGAGATGTTGGAAGTGTTACCTCAGGTAGAGTTTATTTCCACCGAATCCAAGACAAATTTGTCAATGCGTGAACTTAACTTCACACCTGAAATTCTTCCTATTTAACTTCAACCAAGTCTACTCCAAGCACAACATGGTAGTATGTCACCTTCTACAGGAGAAATAGTCAGAGAATCTACAGGTTTATCTGAGCAGGTGTATCTGGGTTATCTGAGCTTCTTGCTCAGATAACAAATGTGGTTTTTAAGAAATGTACATTTTACTTTCAGCTAAAGTATCTAAGCTCTCAGAAAGGAGTAGCTCATAAGGGTTAGTTATCATTGCTCATCTGAACAGTCAGAGCACTCTACAAAGACTTAGTCAGGAAGTCAGACATAAAGAGATTTTGCAGATGACAGAGACATTTAGAAAGGACTTTTCTCATGCTTAAATAAGAATTGTACTTCACAGATCGACATGTGGTAGATTTCCTTGTTGAGATAATGGCATGCTGCATTTCTGAGCTAGAAAGTGTCAGTGCCTTAAATTGTTTCGTTTACCCTCAATTACTTATTTTGTCTGTGGTCTACTTCTATGACAGTATGATTGGACCACCTTCATAAATCCAGTATGACTGCCTGTTTCTGAGATACTCCAAATGTTATGGAAATGTGTTGCCCTGAACAACAGTAATGCTATGATTGAATTTGCCATTGTCCATAGATGGAAACATCTTCCTGTAAGTCTTCTTGCAATCTTCTTGCAAACTCTAGTTTCATTATGTCTGGTAAAATTGAAAAGAGTCTGCTTCTGGGGCAGTCATCTTTAGACTGACATTGGTCTAACTATAAAAACTATATCTGATGTTCATTAAGACATTTTTGAAAATAAACTTGAGAGGGTTGTTTTCTTTTAAGAATGTTATGATTAAATGTGGTCAGTTACCATCTTATTCCAAATCCACTGATTATAAAGCCAATTATATGTGTTCCAAGAAAACACAGTTCCTTCTGGCTGCACTAGAAATAAGTCACATGGAAACCAAATTAACTTTTTCACTGCACTTATGATCTGTAAACAGACTCTCAAAAATTAATTCCTGTGCTCCCTTCTTTTCTAGCACTCTACTGCAGCCTCTACCCCAGCTTTCACAAAGCTGTAGCAGTTCAGTGATTGCAATCTACTCTTTTCAGCTCAGTCCAGAGAAGCTGATTCTTACTAAATTGATAAGCCAGATTTATGTCCTAACATTTGAAATGTCAGGTGGTGTTTCCCCACCACTATAGTATACTGCAGCTGTTTTCTGAACACAGTTAGACCAAGATCTGATTTAAATTATAGCTGTAGTGCCATCTCATGTGATTTCACTTGTACAAATCAAAAAGCTGAGCATGTGCCAAATGGTTCCTATATAGAAGTTCCTTTATATACTCCTTGCATAGCTGAAGTACAGCTTTATCTAGAAGAGTGAAATTTCCACAGAGACACACAATAAATTGAGTTTCAAAACCGTAAATCTGCTTAATGATGACTATTGTTCACTCAATAAAATAAATTGTTGTTATAGTATATTTTTTTAGTATAGTATTAACAGATAAACAGCTTTCCTTTTCTTTCTTCCTTTTTTTTTTTCCAGAAGGTTGTTTAAGAAAATGAAAGAACTGCAGAGAGCAGATGCATGTTGTGCACTTTCACGGACTCATTTATTCCTCAATCCCTCTTCCTGCCTGTATCCTCTGCCTTCCTGGGGTTCCTAATCCAGGTCAGTATTAGAGCCACTTTTTTGTGGTTTTCAAAAATAAAATGTATCATTCTTACTGAATGATTAATCAGACATCCCTAAGAGAATATATTAATGAAGCAGTTTTGGGTATTGCACCTGAAATTGCTTATCTTTTGGTCAGAGTATATTAAAATATTACCCTAGGCATGCTGATTGTTGAAAACTCAATTTTTGCATGTGGAGATGTGTTTCCTGTAGCATGTTTAGTTAGCCAGTCTTCCCTTTTTGATTCTAGGAAAAAAATCTTACCTTACTGTCAGTGTTGCAAGCCCTTGCTTGTCGAAGGATCAGCAGTAGGTAAGAGAACAGAATCCCAGGCTTTCTTGAATACTCTAAACCTGAAAATAGTGTCCGAGAGAGAGCAAACGTAGCAATTGCAGAAGAATCACGCTCCATTTAAGCAAGGCAGCAGATACTACCTAATTCATACACTTCTCTCTCAGCTTATTTTCTTTTCTGAGGCCACTAAGTAACTCCTTCGGCTTAATGAGCTACCATTTGGCAACCACTAAGAAACTTTGATTTAGTGGTATGACACAGTTAAAAAGAATCTGTTGAAAATGTGCTCAGAGTTGGCTGCTGGCTCTCTGGCACAATAGCAGGCACTGACTTCAAATAAAAACACGTACTTCGTTACTGACAAGAAACTCCACGTTGTTTCTATGTTAGTCATATTACATTCTAACCTCTGTCAGTGTGGGACTGCTTGTCATTGTCACATGATATTGGCCTGATGCACAAGATCCAGTCCAAAATTCAGAAAGGCATTGCACAGATTGAGTACCTGGAGCAAAGTCTAAAGATTCTGCACAATTTTTACCAGCAGAATCTGTTATTATCTCCATGATAATTTTCTTCAAATATTGTCTTACTTACTTATAAGTCTCTAATTGTCTTTGTAAATGCCATCTCAGTCATATGACTGAAACAAAGAGAGACTTAGGATCTACAAATTTCTCATGAAAGGAATCTAAATTAACAGAATTCTCCTATTCTATGCTATTCCTTTCTTTCAATATTTAAAAAGAAAAAAGAAAACTCCTATTGTGTGAACAACTCAGGAAAGAGAAGTCCTATACTTAACATTGTACAAATGCCCCTATGTAATATGTATGGATAGTTGTGGAAGACTTTCCCATCTTTTATTTTTCAGTGTCTTTTTTAAGTCTATGAGTCATATTTCACTCTGCATTCTTCAGCTTAATTTTCTCCATGCTTCTTTTCCTTATCTGCTCCTTCTTCCCACATTGCTCATCTTCTCTTCAGTGCTCTTCCCTCTGTACGCCTCTCCCATACATAATCACTCACTCTTCACTTAAAGGTTGAATATCCTCACAGAAATACAACTGTATATTTTAAAAATCTTCTTGAGGGTAACTCTAAGATGGCAGAAGGGATAACACTGTGTCTCTTTTCACCCATCCACAGTTCCACATTTTATCTCTCCTTGCAATTTTTCCCCTCTTTAGCAAAACCCCCTATAGTGTGCTTACGTAAATGTATAAATTTATTCACTTGTGGGGATTGACGGTAAAGGGAGATTTTTTTAAATTCAGACTGCTTTTCCAAGCAAAAGGAAAAAATATATATGAAATTCATTCCATGCTTCCAGTCTAATTGAATTTTCTAATCTTTTAAATATTGAAACCATGCTTCTTGATGTTTGGAATTCAAGTTTCCCTTGATAATACAGTTAAAACAAATCTGAAGGCTTATCCTTGGGAACAAAAGCTACATTGACTTCTAAATAATGAATTTATAGTACTGAAGACTATTATGTAACAGACCCCAAAGAAGTATTGTGAAATGTTTTCAGAAAGTGACGCTTCTCAAGATTATATATTTATTCCGATACAATTGCAATTAGATTGTCCCTTTGATAAGCTTCATTGAGAAGTCGATGGAAACAAAGGTTCTGGAACAGAAAGAGAATGGAAACAACCGAAAGAAGTTATAACAACAACTAACACTCTCGTTATTAACTACCTTTTTTTTTTCTCAGAAATCTGAGGGGATTTGTCCATGTTCCTCAGGGCTGGACAACGTATCTTTTTAAAATGGAAAAGTTACATTTAGGGGAAAATCCCCTGAATTTCTTTGTCATGTAGACCTTGATGTTTAAATTGTCCCATTGCTATCTATTTCAGTGACTGCTTTTAGATTGCCTTTGAAGGAAATTCTGAAGGGTGACTATTAAAAATATCAGGTAATAATGAGGAAATATAATACTCTGCTAGCACTATAAATTTCAGTCTTCGTGCCATCTAACGGGGAAGAAGAGTTTGAAGGACCTGTGTCTGAAACTCTTAAGTGATTTTGGTCTTGGTTTCAAAAGTTATTCACTGGATTCCATCCTGTCATTGCAATGATCAGTATCAGATCTGCATGATATTATTATTTCTGCATCAAATTCAAGGACCCCTAATTTACGTATGGGTTTTTTTGTTACTTATTGAACTATGTAATACGTAGATTCAGAACTTTGATGAACTGGTTACTGAAATATGTTTTAAGTCTACTAGTATTATTAATGTGATTTTCCTTGACGTTTTGTTAAGGATGAAAGTTAATTTTAAAAGAAAAAATAAAAAACTTAGCCAACGAGCACTTAATCTCCACGAAATTAATGAGTGGCTCTATAAAGCTAAATAATTTTTTTTTAAATCCCCATCACGGAAGAGATTTTTACATAAACTTCAGTGCCAGAGAAGCAAAACAATTGTGCATAATAGGTGTGCTCTGTTCCCTTAGAGATCTCTCCAGTAAAGTTGATTAAGAAGTATATGGTCCAATGTTTTCAGTCATGCATATTATTTTTGTATCTCATTCCCCTCAGATTAAATATTAAGCCTTGTTTTTTTGTTTTTGTTTTTGTAGCAGTACATCCTACTTAGAAGAGCTGAAAAACTCATTTTGCTTATACATTTATCTGTAGAACTACCTATATATTTTAGCTAACTGGAATAACAGTAGACTGATAATATGATCTTATTCATATTTACTATCATTTTCTGTAACAAAAAAGGACAGTCTTTTCCAGATGTTTTGCTTTATATCTAGAAAAAAAATAGTTTTCTCTGGTTCCCTAGCCACACTCTCAGCCAGAAAGATATGGCTGAAAAATGTATTATAATTGTTCACCTTTGTCAGAATATGAATTACATTAATATTAGATTTTCCATGCAAAGAGATGCCAATAAATTCTTTGTGTTCCTGGAGATTTCAATAGTCTGCAGAGATAAGGGCCATTGATTTGATTTGTTATCTCCTGTGTATTTTGAAAGCAATCGTGATTCCTACTTTTCAATATTTTCTTTTCCCATGGAATATGGATAGAGCATGTCAACAAATATAGAAAATATGTAGGCACGTATATGCCTGTGTGTCTTTTAAAACATTCAGGTTTTTTTTTAACTATTAGTATTTCAAACTCTTGATCTAAACCCAAAGGGAGTTGTATATTCTTAGTGTTTTCTGTTTGCTTTGGACTGCATTTTCTACTTATGTCAACTAAGTGTGTATTTTTTTTCTGTGAATGTATAAATTTCAAAAGATCTGCAATAAGAATTAATTGCTGGAAATGACTAATAACCCTTAATTTGGCATACATGACTAAAAGTCATGTTACTTCATTAAGAATGAGGAAAATATTTATAGGGTGTGTTGAACAATGAGACAGTGCTTCTCAGCCACCTGCTTACATGAGAGTAGCCCTTTAACAATATCACATATATCTCTTGTATGAAAGAATATGTTTGTTTACCCCTATCTTTTCAAATCCATTTCACTGGATTCTAAATCGCCTCACTAATTCACATTGCTATAATGTCCCTTGATGCTAATCTGTGCCTTAACTTTCCAGACTGATAAAGGAGTTTGCTAAATACCATGCTAATTATCATGAGAGCCATTTGGATAATTGTAGGTAATGTAGTCTTTTAGCCAACATGTCTGAAAAAATATGTAAATTCAGTCATCCCCAAACCATTTGTAAGAGCAGCCAGAATTTTCAAAATACTGTTGATAGACTGGACAAGGGGACTAGAGGAAGAGGAAAAAGAAATGAAAAAGAGTAGGGAAATAAATCCTTTGCAGAAATGGCAAGTGTATTCCTCTTCCAGGGTGTACTTTGTGAGACAACCGGACATCCTGGTACCTCTGGCCAAGTACAGAGGACTTCCCATCCAACCAGAATATCTCCCAGGATTCCTCAGGGACCATGTGGTTCAGCAGACCCTTTACCACCTGTGCTGCCAGTGAGACACAATTACTCACTAAGTAATAATAAGAAAAGGAAAAAAAAAACCAAAACCAAACAACAAAACCAAACAAGAAGAAAATGAACAAATTACAGATGACTACAAGAATGTGTACAAAATGTATTTAGGATATGTAAGTACATCACCTTATGTCTTCTTATACTCCAACTGTGCCCCCACCACAGTAGTATAAAGATACTGTGCATCTTGGTATATGAAATTTCTACCCTCTGTTGCTCTATTCCTATGATTAGATTGCTGCTTTGATAGCAACATTTTGTATTGGTTTCCTTAGAGTACTTCTCTTTTGCTTTGCTATAAAGTTAAGTTTAATGCATCTTTCATAACAAGAACATAGTGGTTCCAAAAAAACCCTCATCATCACTCCTAACATGGTACAATGTAATTACTCTGTTTTGTTTTGAGGTTTTGTTTGTTTGGTTAGGGCTGGTTTTTTTTTATTTTTTGCACCTCTGCTTATTTTTCCTGCTCCTCTGTCCCTGCCTAACAAAGATTCACTGTAATAGAAAGCAGGTTCGGTAATAATTGCCTGTTATGTTTTTGCTTAATGTACTGTGCAAAATATGACAAGGGTGGATGCTAGTAGATGCAACAACAGTCAGAATGTGTCTCTATTCCAGCTGTTTTATCCTCTATATGTAATAGTTAGAAAACATTTTACACAAACTGGGAGAGTAAGTCAAAAATCTAAAGGTCAGAAAATTAAACTCAACTTCCCACCCCTCTGAGGAAAAAGAAGGCAATGGAATGATGTAGTATCTAAGTCTAATGTGTTGTTTTTTTAAAAAAAATCAATCATTACTATCATAAGTTTCTTGAATATTCATAATAGAGGTAGTTCTTTCAATACATACTGCAGAGAAATCTCTTCTTATTTGTGGCATATTGAAAATCGATTGTGATTGCTAGTCCCTTCAGCAATATGTTATTTAGCTAGGAGAAAACATTGTTTTAATTTAATTCAATTTAAAACAGTTCCAGCACCCTACTAACAAATTGTACTAAAAAAAACATTCAAGTCTGACACACATTTTACAAATTGCAGTCACCATGAAAACAGTTTAATTTATATAATTACTATACATTTACTTTAAATGTTAATCTGTCACAACACATGTATTTCTTACATTTTCTGTAAAAATATGCTGTGTTTCCAGCCTTTATACAAAATCCATGAAATAGTTGTAGTCAGCCATACCCTCTCTTCTTCTAGCTTTGATTGTTATACTTGAGCAGTGTCTGCATGCCAGTTTTTATTGCATTGCTAATCTGAATATATTTATCCTGGATACATTCATTACACTGAGCTATCTTTGTTAACCAAGGAAAAGATTCAGCATAGGCTATATTCATTGTTTCAGTTCTACAACTCTATTTATTTGTTTGTAAATCAACACATTTCAAGCCTCAAATCGAGGTCAGAAGGAAAAAAGAATCAAATAATTCCCTAGCTTCTGTTTTGACAGAAGCTCTAGGTTTTCTTGCAGACCTTTGCATGAGATCTGTTCTAGAAAGAAAAGATATCTCTCTAGGTGAGAAACACACAACTATATTAGAAAAAGCTGCCGAGTAGGCTGACTTAAAAGTCAGCGTCAATGTAAATTTAATATACAGGAGGTGACACACTTGTTATATTTAAATTAGAATCTGAGAACCAGCTTCGCAAAGTTTCAAGAGCTCAAGGCAGAACAATTATCATGATCATATGCATCTAGAATAAGGGATAGATATGCTTATTTCGTAAATGAGCAAATGTGTGTAATTGCATAATTCCTTTGACAAAAATGTCCTGCAGGGTCTCTGCATATGAAAACTTCATTATAATACCTGTTTTTCTGGAAGGAATCCGAAAAAAATAAGACCAGTATTGTGTGCAATCATGTGTGATTTTCTAGGGTTTGGAAAAAAAAAAACCAACCCTCCAAAAAAACTATTACTTATTTTGAAAGAAATCGTAAGACTGATTAAAATACCAGTTTAGAAATTGATATGTACTTCTGAATTCCCTCTGTCCTGCATCTCCTATTAATAGATATCAAAGAGCCAGTTGCTGTCCTTATTCCAAACAGCACTTTTCAGCATTGCTTTCAGTTGTGTCATTGGCAGAGGGTAGTTGTAGGCATCCTGGTGGCAGATGGTTAATGCTGCTTTGCACCATTCTTCATTTACTACCCATCTCTGACACATCACCTGCCCTGAAAGCTCAAGTCACTGATCCAGATAATCTGATGCCGATAACAGGATGTTACACTGAGAAACTATTCACAGACTAGTGAGTTTACTCAACCCCTTGCTAGTTGTCAGAATTTTCCTTTGATCCATTTGCCAATGAAAAATTTGTTAAATGTATCATCTGATGTGGTTGAGCCTCACTGTTTTCTGCATTACTGCATATGTTCAGTATATATATATACACATTCCCAATGCAATAGCCAAATGAGTAATTCCATGCAAACTTTATGGAGTTCTTTAATAAATTATATTTCAACACAATAGAAGATTAATAAATTTTACAGTTAACATTGTTCATACATTTGCCTTCGCAATCTTTATATTCCTTCTGTACAGGGAGAAGAAACTTTTATTTTTTTAACAGGACAATAAAATAAATTACCAAAGTGGAATTTTTTAGGTTATGCAGCAGTGCTCTCATTTGGTACTGAAATTTAACATGCCTTTTAAAGGTTTTCTCCTGAGATACATCAATGAGCTATTTTCTCTGCTCATATGCTCAAGAAACTGAAAATATAAGATATAGAATGTATTACTTCACAGGCGATTTTTCTGTGAATTGCTTTACAGTACACCTGACTCTGAGCCTCTAGTATTGCGATCATAACAGTCCTATTTAAAAGCTGTAGAACTATCTCATGCCTTCTCTTCAATTTTCACACTTCCTTATAAATGTTCATAATTAAGAGCAAATCTCAGATTTGATTTGGTTTCTTGCTAATCCTTGCCGAAAGCTGTATGGAAGGCAATTCATTTCACAATCCTTCTGATCAGAGCTGGGTAAATGAGCACTTCTAGTGAGAGACTTGTGATGATATATCTTTGAAAAGGTTTAGAAAAGGTTTTCATTGGAGAATAAAAGACAGACATATAGATGTTAGCCTGGGAACTTCAAAAATACAAGCTTATCTGCCAATCTCTGATTCATTATTCTGCAAATGGTGAAATGTTTTCCCTTAAGGTTTACCCAGCAGAGTTCGTATTTACAGGGCATTACATGAAATAACCCATTATGCCACAGGGAAAGCATGATAGAAGGGAGAAAAGGAAGATAACAGTATAATACAAATTTTGGGGGGAAATCTTGCTGCTTTCCTTGCAGGCAGAGAACAGTAGGAGGAGTGCAAATCAAACGTGCCAAAAAAAGATCCGACCAATTTTGAGAGTCAAGTGTACATTTTTAGCTGGAGCTCGCAACTAGTAAAAAAAAAAAACCATATTGACCGATGGTTGTTTTGTGAATATGAAGTGTTATAAAGCTGAGCCTGTCTTGCTCTTTAACCTGCCACTAAAGGGGAGCAGCCCCACCTCTCACCATATGTGCCACTTGGCTTTCATTAGAAGTGTTCCCCCATCTTTCCTGCGGCACCTGTTAGGGTATTGCTTTGAAGGTCCCAATTAAAAATTTGAAATGCTAATTTTTTCAGCACTGATTAAAATGAGATGCTCATATGAAAGCTCAAAGATGAGGGGAAGCCTACCAGTTGCTAAGTGTCCATGCACATAAATGTGCCTGAGAATATTTGGGAACCATGTGTCTGGTGGACTTCAGCACCTAAATCCTCCTTTCTCTTTGCCCATTGGGTGCCTAAATCCTTCAGCTAAATGATGATAAGAGGTTTTCCCTTGCTTGTGGGAGTTTCATGGGTATAAGTACACTTAGAGCACAAATGTGTGGACCTATGATATGAGGGGCCAGCTGGCTCTCTGTAGGGAGTTGTTTTGGCTCTTACATCATTGGTTTAGTTCAAATGAGCTCTTGATCTGGCAATTGCCAGCTTACTCTCCTACTAACAACCATCATCAAAGCTCTTCTGACCTGCTAGTAAGCAGCTTTAAAATGATCCCTAAAAAAAAGTATATAAATTGCACATGATTAAGACTTTTAATTTGGTAAGTTTCCATCATCCCCTTTTCATAAGCTTTGAAGTATTTTACAAAGTAAAACCATAGTTTTAACAGACTTTACGGTATGTATTAACAACTATTGTGAGAAAAGAAAAGATGGAGTCAATTTAGGTAGTTCTGAAGTGGTGTTTTTTTGTTGTCGATGTTCGATTCTATTTGTTCTAAAACAAACTTACACAGTAGGAGAACAAAGGAAAAAGAAAGGAAAATGCTGCTTCTGTCTGTCAGCCTGTCTTTCTTAAATTTTCTTCCCCTGCAGCGTTGCTACTGGGAGTCACAGGCACAGTGCAATGTTTTATCAGTCACTCTGAAACTCGGCAAACTTTTAGGAGTCTTATGTTCTTTAAAGTGTTGCTTTCAGGTTGCAGTTTCAGAGCAGTGCTACAAAAAAAGGTGGATTTATCTTTGCTGGCTAAACCAAATATGTATTAGAAGTCAAGAAAAGAAGCAGAGAAAAGAGTGAAAATCAGAAGGAAAGAAGCGATAATAACTAAACTCAAAGGGTCGTGCCAAGTGTTGTCAGAACTAGCCAGAACCAGTGGAGGGGGAGATGCTACTTAGTTTCTGTCTCTGCATTAAGTCTTCTGGGATGCATTTCTCCATCAGACTAACAAAGGCACCATGGTAAGGTTTTATATCCACAGATCCAGTCATCTGGATTTCTCCCATTTGCCATACAGTCGTTGATATACCATCTCCAACAAGCAGCGACAGGCCCTTTAGAAAACACTAGTTTCTCAAGAGTGATTCTCAGTGACTTCAGCATTCAATATACTATTCCCCCTCCAATACAGCTGAATGTAGTCTTGTCAATTGGAAACCCAGTCAGAAACACTGGAGTGACTTTAGATCAAACTTTTGCAGTTAGAATCAGTCTTTTCTAGATATGTTTTCAGTGTATAGTTACTTTTGAGAGAAAATTTAGAATGTAGGCTGAAGTGGACCTTGGTACAGAATATTCATCTTTCCAGAACAGAAAAAGCTCTAGGGTGATTATCACCCTCTTTGTCATTGTGTGACTAAATCAAACTTGATCTTTTGACATGGTTCAGTCTCCTCTCAACCTCTAATTATATCTGTTGTTCTCCCTTCAATCTGCAGCAATATATTAATATCTTTTAGTAGCTGAGCCATTATGCCTAATTAATGGATTGCAAATAAATAAGGATGGACAGTTCCAAACATACAATAACTAGAGATAAATAGAGAGGGACAGCACTCAACATATGGCAATGAATGCAGCCATAAGGCCTTAAGTATGTATTTCAACTGCCAAATTCTATGAGCTGCCTCCAATTGCCTTTCATTTGGCTTCAGCTTTGTGTCTGACAATCATTGCACACAGATTTTGTGCCATATTGGTTTTGTGTTCAATGGCTAGGGTTCATGCATGTAGCATTCACTTGTTCTACAGATTGAGACTGTCCAGAGAATACTTTTTTTTTGAGATGAAGCATATTTGGTGTGGATGTTCACAGTACTATTACTTTCCAGACTAATACAAAGGTAGGGACCATTAATACCTGATACTAAGTCTCAATGCTTTCTGTCTTTTTAAAGACTCTTTAATAACATTTTAGAAATATTATTTGACTCTTCAGTCTTTATAAAATGAAGTTTAATGATTTGCGCTTTAAGTAAAATAGCCATGATAGAATCTAATCACAGAAGAGCCACCTTGAGAAGAACTGAATATATATACCCTCCTTAATAATTTAATTCCTTGTTAAATTCTTACATAAATAAAGGACAAGAGTTACTTCTCTGAGGCCGAGTTGCAGTAAAGGAAGAAAGTGCTTCAATGGTGAGCCAGTATCTTCAAGGATTACATTTAGAAGTTCAGGTTATTCTGGAGACAGCACCTTTCTAGAAAGCCAGGGTTATTGCTCTCAACTGCTATGGGCAGGAGGGTGACACAGGCCAGGGGTGTGGACTGGTGCTGCCAGTTTGGGAAAGATTCCCCAGCCCTGTCTCCAGGTATAAACATCCTTTCAATGGCAGCAGCAATTGCTATAGACGCTACAATGAGGAAAAATGCTTCCCTTCGTCCACCCTGTTGTCTTCTCCTTTTGTGCGGCCCATGTAGGAAGTCTGCCACATTCTTCATTCTCCTACCCAAAATAAGGACCAACTTTTCTTATGCTGTAAGTTAGATTGTTACTGTCTCTGTATGCTTGTACTACTAGTTAACTATTGAGTTTGGATTAATTTCAGATTAAAAAAATGGTTGATGCTATTTTTTAACATTAAATGCATTGTTTTCAGAGTAAAATTAGTGCTTAACTGCACAAAGCAATTACATCACTTCATTTGTGATGTCAATGACTTTTTAAGAACTGGTCTTATACTTTAAAACCCTTTCTTACCAAATACAAAATTAGTAAAAAGTTCTTGATGCTCTTCAAGCAGGATATACTACCTTGATGTCACACAATTGAGCCTACTGTGCTACCATAGTCTGTGTCATCATAACCAATCAGCACTGAAGACCAGAAATTTTAACAAGATGGTTTTGGAGAGAAAAAAAAAGGAAAAAAGGTTTTAGCTACAAGGCTTTTTGCCATCAAGATTGTGGAGGTAAATCTTACAGGGAAAAAGAAAAAAGTACTATGGTGTAGAGACTCCTTTATACAAAGAGATTTTTTTAAAGTTATTTGTAAGGGAAAGCATAAAAAATCCTCTTTTTTACATGAAGAAACATTTTTGCAGCATTTTAAATGCTAGAAGCGTGGTACCTGTGCACTGTGAAATGCACTCATTGCATGGAATATTCTTTATAACTGGCAAAGTGTAAGGTAAATTGGTATAATAAAAGTAGATGCAAGTACTGTAATTATACTATTGGAAATCTTAAACTCATTCAGATAAAGAATGAATAGGATTTGTATCTGTGAAACTAAGTTCAGTATTTCTCATGAGGAAATGAAACTGAACCTCTAATGTGATCTTGTTATTTGGAAAAGTAGAGGTTGTTTTGGCTACTGTTGACAATGTGTTATCTTCTTCTTTTCAAGTGACAGAGAGAAGAACCTGGGTTCTCCTTCTTTCTTGCTAATACAAATTATCTGCTAATGCCCTTTTTAATTAAAGTATCCAATTTCCAACTGAAAGTTGTAAAATGCAATCTAAATTCAGGAGCCAAAAATTATTTCTTCCTCAGCTGTTTATTTCTGTTCCTTCTGTCGTCTCAGGATCCTACCTCATTTAGCCTGAAGCAGAGGAAGATATGACTGTGAGGTGTACATGGTGATGAAAGCTCATCCAGAAACTGAGGTCTAACCTCACACCTTTGCAGTCAGCTGGCATTTTTACCACACATTTCAGTCAGGAGAGTGGCTGGCATCTAACAGTAATTCACAATATAATAGTCTTCCTGGAAAAAAAAGCACACTTCATAGCTCATTCTATTTATTGTCAAAATAAGGACGGTTTAGACTTTATAAAGTGATAGCTTTCATGATAACTATGTCTTCTGATATGGAATGAAACTCTGCTCCCAGTACAGTCAATTTTAAAACTGAGATTTCACTCTACTTTTGTAATTCAAAACAAAAATAAGTTATAGTCACACAATATTTATCACCAACATTAAGCTCTAGCTTGGACGGCTATCACCACTATAGACCTGACTTTGTTTCCTTGTGAACTATAAGCATTAGATTCTAAGCATTGCTAGGAAGAGAGTTCTTATAAATATGCTATTGGTGATGATTGCATTTTTACATTTTCTTTACAGGATATGCCACATATTTTTCAAGTCTAGTCAGTTCAGTCAAATGTAATTTATGGTTTTCCTGGCTGTTTTAACTACCATATGAAAAAAAACCCCAAACCCAAATATAAATAAATGGCAGTGTCTGGAAAAAAAACTATGAGAAAGGATGGAAGAAGAGCTTAATGAAGGGGCAAACAATAAATAGCTTCATAGCTTGCTTATAGATTAAATTATTTAAAAGTTGGGTTGGGGTTTTTTTGGGGTGTTTTTTTTTTTTGGTTTCTTTTTGCAATTAAAAAACAAAACAAACACCATGATTGAGAGAGATGTAGTAGGTGAGATTTATTGCTTGCTAAGCCAAATTTGCAGTCATTTTGCCTTGTGTGCACGTTCATTATATTTCTACATGTCGTTTTTCATCTGGATGTCAGTAAAATTGACTAATATCTTGTTTTAGTTCATCTTTTTATTAAGGAATTGTTAAGTATGAAGAAAATATCTGGATGACCGTAGAGAACTTTCTTAAGGTAATATGCTTTTTGCTTTTATTTAACAACAAAAGATAAAAAATGTTATTTGAAGAATTTCTAGATTTCTTATCAATTTATTTTAAAGTCATGATGTCCAAGCATTTGGTTTTGGAGTTTCTTGGCTTGGAGACATCATCTTTCATACAGAGAAGAGGAGACTGGAAGAGAACTTTTTGAGATATACTTTCAATCTTTTTTCTCTCAGTCAGTATCAAAACCTATTTGTGTATCTCTACTTATAATTGTTCACAGTGTAGAGAGGATTTTAAAATGTACTTTTTTATCTGAATTGACAATAAAATCCTCAGGAGCATTGGGATTTTAGAACAAATTAAAAAGAAAAGTGATGATAACTATGTTTTAGTCAACTCTTAAAGGATAACTCTAGAACTCATTCGGAAATATGTGTTTTCATCACCAACAATCTTTCTGTTTATATGCATACGACAGCTTGGAATAGATTAATATCCCCATATTATAAAGAAATATTAAATACTTCTGGAAAATTGAATTAGATTTTTTTACCTATTGAAATATATTATAGATTACACGAAAATCTCTATAACTATTTTGCTTTTCTAACGTTATTTTATATATATTTTTTCATGACACTCTCTGCATATGAGATATTATTCTCAGTTTAAGGCCTTGGTGAAGATCATAAGAACAACTGACAGCTCCTCTTGGCACCTCTAGTAGATTGATCTAAAATAATACAGGCTGTGCCACACACATCTAGAAAATTATAGCATAAATAGTCTTCAAAATGTTATGAATGTTTTCTCATATGATATTTATTATAGTCATATCTTGAAGCTATGATGTGCCATGTTGACCCTTGCAAATAATTGTGCTGAAAGTGATGTGTGTTCTACGTTTTACCAGTCACATCTAATAGTGGCAGCAGGCCAAAGTGTTCAAAGGGTGTTATTTTTAGCCAGATTCTGGAATTTGTTGTTTATGTTATCATTAACTATTCATGAAGCACTTATTGAAACTAATAAACTGATTGCAAGCTAGAAAAATGAATTGATTAATACAAAATCTAAAAGAGAATAGTGATGAGCTCATTTCCATGGTAAATAATGGAAAATAAATCCAATAAGTGTCTGCTCTTTGGACTGCAAATTAAATGAACTCACCTCTAAATCAGTCCATGAGAGTTAGCCATAACTCTCTTACAGAGGGGTTTTTTTTAAGCCAAAGCTAACGAAGAAGTCACAGTTTGAATATAACTCCTGGAGTCTTGTGTAACAGTCAACCATCTTTCACAAATTTGAAGCAGCTGTGTTCAATCATGATTCTACTTTCACTGTGCATTGCTCCACCTGGATCTTAACTCAGAATTTTCTCCACATCTTTATACATCTTAATTTCACTTTATGGCAGATCCGAGTAAAAGTGAGTTGTTGTAGCAGAAGGTCCTTTTTTCCCCCTATTAATGATACAGCTGGACAGGACTTCTGCTGTCTTTTGCTGGTAGTCTTTTCAGGGGGAAATCATGTGATTTTATGTATCTTCTCTGTGTCATAATGCAGGCAAGACAAAGCAGCAAGTTTAATAGATCCTACCTCTGTTCAGTAACAACAGAGAAAATTAAGGGTGGAAGAGAAATATGTAGGCAGAGTTAAAAAGTGCTAGAGGCAGGTAAGAAGAAAATACTTCCTTAAAATTTTGAGATACAGACTCATAGTGTTACGTATTTTTAATGTAGTTGTAACAAGAGACAAAGGAACTTACAAAGTACAAAATATTCTGATTTATTAGCTCTTACTCTGGAAGATAAGTGCTGCCTGTGCTGAAAGTTCCAGAAATACACCAACCCTAGCAGTGCTGAAATAAGTTAATCAATGAGTGTTTGCTCTGCAGAATTGTTTACACAAAATTTTTCCAGTTGCATTCTTCTATCTGCCTAGATTTTCTTCTAGAATATATATCAGATATTTTTTCCTATTTATCAGTTTGCATTTGATTTGATCCTTGCGCAGAAATTTGAGTTATTTTTCTTCCTTAATACTAAGTTGATTGTATATAGTATACACAATGTATACTAGGAACTTTTTCTTGTATTCATTTAACATATCTTATTGGTAAAACAGTTAATCCTCATTTAATGACAGTTACCACTATCACTCTTAAGTAATTAAAAAAAATCTGTAATAAAAATATTTAAGTATTCAAACAATTCAGTAAATTCAGTCAGAGTTGAATTATAACCTAGCCATCCAGAAGATATTTGGATTTCTAGGTCTCTTGATTACTTATGTCACATAAAAAATAGTTCTAAACTAGTTGTTACATCATATTTTCTTTGTCCTACATGGATTTAATCAACATTAATTACGCTATCAGTCTGTCAGTTCTGACCTATTTAAATACAGCAGGATATGTTTTCAAGGCACTAAGCCAAAATCACAAGCTATCGTAAGTTCCCCTTAATTCTTCTTCAAGATACATCTATTTCCACAGAAGTTCCACTGGCATGAGGTCTCCTGTGAATTGGTATCTCACTATATACACACACCTCAACTGGTCCATGTGTACCATAAACAAACTAATGACACATTGAGTGTCAGTTCATATGGTTAGTAGATATCACATATTTTGTTGTTAAATAACATTAAATATTTAAATTTCTTCAGTTTATTCAAAAGTGTGGCATATGGCCCCTGAAATACCACATGGGCCACTCACTATATGGGGTACATTTTCAAGGATTGAAAACGATATCTGATTTCTGTGGCAAATTTAATTAATAAGGCCTTTTCTTAAGTGCTAGATGCATTTTCTTTGGCACTTTCTTCACTAGAATCTAGTTCCTCCGATGACTCATAGTAATAATTGTGACAGTGAGGATCACCAAATAGACATGGAGCGCTACGTTTGCCAAATGCTGACCTTAAAGCAGAAAGAATTCCATATGTAACTAGAAAAATCGGGCATTTCTCAAATTATAAGAGAAATACTTTGCTCGAAGGCAGCTTCATGGGGCACCATCTGGCTTCACAAATCTTAAAATGTGAGATTTTCCTTGAATTAAATTCATCCAATCAGCTTCTATGGCAACTGTATAATGTAAAAAGTCCTTCATTATGGTATTCAGTCTGTGTTCTTTGGCAGTCTAGGTGAGCATGGGTGAAAAACTCAGATTCTTTTCATACTAAAAAAGAGATAATTCTCATTTCAGTGTTTGGTTAAACACAATGTTTTACAACGTTAGTCTTGATTACTTTCAAGGAAATACTTTCAAATAGTGATGAACTTTTAAAGTTTTAATTTCATTGGAAGACTTATTTCAATTTCCAGTGCCATTTTTTGCTAGAATATAAATTTAGGTACTCAAATTTTTGTAACTCAAGTGAAAGTATTTTAAATGTTCTTTATTTATTTAGGCAGTCTAGGATGCAATGCATCCGTATTCAAGCTGGATAACGGATATGAAGCAAGCCTTAAATGGTGTTCTTTGCATTTTACGCCACAGCCTGGAGTTTTTCCTGTTAATTTATAATAAAGGCTCTGGAGCTGTAATATGAGACACTGAGAAGTGAGTATTCCATAATATTTCTGAGAAAAGTTATTCTGAGTATAGTCAAGAATAAATTGGAATAAAGGTTCCAAACTTTCATTCACATAGGTGCAACCTCAGACATCTGGTTGCACACATTAAAGCAGTTTGCTATTTCAAGTGTAAGTGGATGGCAGAATGGCTGTCACTGGATGTTCTTAAGAATGAAAGATATTTTTTTTTTTAAGTAAAAGAAATGGAGGTCAAGGTGATAACTTGCCATTATATGTAATACCGTACATATTCTCGTACATTATGAGTACTAACAGTGAAAATCTATTTTAATCTTGTGTATAATGTGAAGGAAAACTTTGTGAAACTTAATTCTTATTTTCTCTACAGCAAAGCATTTCCTTCTGATTGAAACTGTTACACTGAAATAGCACTGAAATAATACAGAAAGGGAACCTTTGGAACATCTGTCCATTGTTTATCCCTGTTGCACACGTAAGAGAGACCAGAAAGCTCTCTAAAGAGAGGCTTACCTAGACTGGCATCTGACAAAGACAGCAGTAGTTTATGTTCTCAGGGATTCATTTCAAGCCTTCATTTATAGGAGATAGGCAAAATAAACATTATGTAGGAAAAATGTGAAATATGAGGATTCTCAAAATTGCAAGCTGCCGTATATCAATACATTTCATATACTCACATCACCTCAGGAACTACAAAATGAAGAAAACTGGCTTAAATTTAGACAGGATTATGTTGCAGGTTCTCATAGGAAAATGCCCGTGATTTATGTTTTCCACATTTTCTTAAAAATTACGCTTTAAAATAAACCAGTGTGATCTGGAAAAGACACTGTTGAAAAGAGAGATAATGAAATTCAGCACCTTCTGCTTTTTCAATAAATTTTAAAAAGATGCCGTATATCACTACTGAAACTTAGGTCTAATGTTATTTTTCTGTATTGTGGGTTTTTTTTTTTTTCTGAGTTAGGCTTTAAACTTTTGAGGCAAACACAAATGATAATGCTGTTATGCTTGCATTGCTTCTTCCCTCCCAGTTCCAGTAAGGCTCTGTCACTTGTTCAGCACTGGCAGTTGTTTCTATGGTAATTTGTCCTGATGTGTAGAGAGAAGGGGAATAGCACTGCTCCTGCAGGAGTAAGGCTTCTCTGTGCTTCTGTTAGTGCTGTCTCTTTCAGATAATTTAATGCACAGAGAGTAACTATTATAGCAATGACACACAATTATTATGTGTTTGACATCAGTGCTTAAGTGACATTGTAGAAGACGCAGTCCTTGGCAGTTATAAGAGGCTGTTTCTGTATAGAAGAGCCCACAACCTAAACAAGTGAAGCAAGGAGGGAAGAAGGAGCACTCATATCTTAATTTTGCAGGTGGAAAACAAGAAGAGAACTTGTCATTCACTCAAGATAACTTGTGAAGCCCGTGGCAGCAGCAGTAATCCAGGTCTCCTCAGTCTCTGACCAGTTCTGTACGTTTCTTCCTCATTTTTAAAATTGTTTCATAGCTGCACACAGTGACTTTCAGATTTGAAAAACTTCAGTGATGTTCAAATGGAGAAAAAAAGGCTGATGTTTTCAGTTATATATGTTTGATATTTCAAACCATTAGGCACTCCCGTATTTACACTCTGTTCTAGTTAATGAATATCACAGTAGACTATATGCAGGGCAGTTAAAACAGTGTAAAATCTATGAGAGTTAGTCTTTTGCTACTGAGCCAGGCTAGACCAACAAGTTTTCTCTGTACCAGTACACAGTTTTAATTTGATTTCATATACCAATGTTAATAAAAGAACACTCCAAGGCGAGAATTTAAAATGATTAATTACAATACTTTAAAAGATGAAAAAGAATCTGTATGTGTCAGTCATCCTCACGGGGTAAGGAATAATGAAAATGAAATGCACACAGGAATGAGTTTTCTATTGTCAATGATAAAAGTGATAATCGCCCCAAGTCAAAGCAAAATGACAGATGAAAGAAACCTATAGAACATAGCCTAAGGGAGCTCCTGAGGCTGGCGCTCAGTACCACGTATACACATGCTAGACTGATATTTAATGAAGCTCTGGTTGACTCTGTAATGAATGTTGAAGGCTCTCTGGAGCATCAAACATCACTTAACACTGCTAGAAGCAAATGCTATATTTTTGTTTGGTGGTGAGGGGCAAGGACATTTTTTTAATACAGTTTTTCAGCTCTTTCAATGAATAAATTGAATTTGGAAGAAGGGAAAAATCCCTTTATGATGCAAAGAAAATTTATTTGTATGTTTTATTTGTAACATTTTACACATGTAAAATGGAAGCTATAATACAGCAGGGACAGCCTAATATGTTAATGAGCAAAATTAAACTGTTTTTGAAGTCTCTATTATTTATTCTAGCTAGGGACAAGTCTGACCCTTGTGATATAAGAGGCAGCCGATAGATTTGTAAATCATGACTGTATGGTCTGTTGTCAAGCAGTTGAAGGTGAAAAAGATATTTTAAGAGATTCTTACCCATGATTTAATACACATGTGTTGATTGTACTGTATAAATGTATCCTCCAAAGACCTTTGGGACTGTACAATAAGAACAAGCCAGTAAATAATAATTGAAATAATATATTGGTAGTAGCACTGAAGCCCACAGCACTGACAGGCAGCATTTCTTGTCTGTTTTATTCTTAATCAAGTTATCTATGTGCCTTTTGTTGCTCTCCAGAGACATTTTTTGAAGTTAACATCACTACATCAGCTTTTGTCCAATTGATGGCTCAGATTATCCACATTTTCATCTCCCCTCCCCCATTTCTTTCCCGAATACTAATTTCACTGTTGATAGAATCAATTTAGGCAGAATAAGGTTTAATACTGACTCTAACAGCAATTGGTATTATTTGTATCTGTAAGGCTCAAAAGGTGATAACCCCCCAGAGAACTAACAATAAATTCTTATCTCTGTTTGGGGTTTTTTTACTAGTTTGCTCAGGCATGCAGAGTGTTAAAGATGCAAATAAAAAAGGAATCTGGGAGAAAAAAAAAATCTTATGGACCATTAGCATGTGTCAGCCCATGTTTATGAGAATGGGAAAAAATATACAAGTATACAGGAAGAAAACGTTTTGAAAAGGACAAGGCCTTACAAACACAGGGGGTTTTCTGCTTTTCAGCTGTTTGAGGTACTATAATAGGGAGAGTGGGAAGAAAGTGGTCTATTCAATATTTACCTCAGTCTTCACAAAAAACTGTAGAGCTGAGTTTTGTTTCGATAATGGAGGAGAGTGTTTATAGTAAACATCATCAGCCCTTTTACCTTTTAGCTATTCATTTTGTGAATTAAAAGAAGAAAGAAGACTCAGTTAAAACCAACCACAATTTCAGAAAAAAAAATCAGGATGTGGCTGAGTAAAATATTTGAAATATTATACAGAAAATATGAACAAACAAGAAAATAATTCCTTAACATTTAGAACCATTAACTAAAATGTTTCTTCTTGGAACACATCATAAAAATTGGAAAAAAAAAATTTCAATATTTATTGTCAAAAGAATATATACTAGAAATTATAACTTTCTAGATCTTACAGTTTCTAAAGTAATTTAATATTGATGGCAAATTATTCAGTCCAAGCCATTCAAAATTGTCAGAAGCAGCAAGTGTCCCAGAATTATTCTAATGGGGTTGTGCATGTTCTAGTATTCACATACATACTGAGTGATATAGTTGCATAAAATACTAACTACATAGATCGCAATTTACTGAAATTATCACAGCAGAAATGTTGCTTATCTGTAGTAGCGTACATATAGCTGCAAGTGTTTGATCTACAAGAATGCCTCTAGTAGGGATACTAATCAATGTCAGGGAGCAATAAGGAATTAAACAAAAAGTCATTTTTCATCACTCCTGTCTGAAGTTTACAACTGCTTAACAATGATCATATATATATATATATGCATATCTATATAAAGTAACATTCAGAATTTAGTTAGTAGTTATTTTCCAGAGAAACACACAGCAAAGCCAGAGTCATGACTCTTACCAAAAAAGTCATGTCTTATTTTTGGGAGGCAAAGAGAGGTCCAGGCCCATCAACCCATCCCTCAGATAAGGTAGTCATTTGACTCCTCCTCCACTAGAAAGAAAGGGTTTTCATGTGCCAATTTTATGCTTTTGAAAACTCTTTGGCATCTTTAATAAGGTGGGACTAAGTCTATTATTAAGTGTTAATTGGCTCTTTGCAAGGCCTTGCTGTCATCCAAAGTGGGACTCAATTTTTCACCATTCCTTCAAGGTGGGGAACTCATTAGGTGCTTTCAGGGGTCTTTCTGTTCTTAACTGAAGCAACATCAGGCTGTGAAATCTCCACCCCACCCCAGGTGTCACTTGGCTGATGTGACCACCACCTAATCCTTCTGTTTTAGGAGATAAAATTGTACAGTGACTTCAGTATTTGACACTTACAAGTCCAATTAAGTCCACTTCCTGCAAAGAGGAGCCTTGGCAAGTCTGTTGTACCACTATATGGAAGCATAAGTCTTACTTCAGAGAGTATGGAACAGATGAATTAAAGAGTACCAAGTTTTCCTTTGTTCATTTTTTCTCTCTGTTTCTGAACAAACATGTAATTTGTATAAGCTAAAAAGAAGCATACCAATCTTAGGTGGAAACTGGATTTTTTTAAAAAAAAAGAAGTTAGAAAAAAAGTAGTGAAGTGTTGCTTGTACTTGAGCATGAAGATCCAAGAAACAGGTAGTCTGTCATACATGATACATATTCAAAGGCATTTAATGCCTTTTGGTCTTTTGATTTAGCCAAAATGGCCTTCCCAGGATTGCAAATTGCTCTGTGTCAGTAAACTTAATCCTTATACTGCCTCCGCATATGAAGTTTTGAGTGGAATTTCCTCAGAGCAGCAGAACTTAGCAGTTTCCCTGTTGCAGGCCCATGCTCAGGCTGGACCCACAAGGCACAAAACATCATCTCCCCTCCAAAGAAGTGATGCTGCTCCAAGTGTGACCCCTCCTGCCTGCCAACTGATCACATGCACCACTGCCATGTCAACAGTTGGAGTAGAATCAGTGAAAAGCTTCGTATGAGCCTGTCCAGCGAATTTATGTTCTTGGGTAAGTTTATTATATTCATGCATGAAACCATTTCTTCAGATTACTTTTTTTTTTCTCTCACCTTTTCTGATATTCTTCTAATGTTTTATAACTTCTCTGGAGGCAGGGACTAAACCTACAAGTGGAAAAGTATGCTTTCCAAAACAAGATGATATGTGAACTCAATATATAAAATTTGGAGTGCTACTAGGAAGGGCCACAGCATATCATAATGTGTAATTTATCAAGCAGTATGAAGCAGTACAGGTTGCTCTAAGTTTTTCACCTGATGTATGTTGTACTCTGGAATATTTATTTCATTTCTAAAGATTAGAGTTCATTTTAAGAAAGAAAAGAGATATCTAAAATGTAGAGACTTCAGACAGACATTTTGTTAAATCAGGATCAAATAATATGCTTAAGGATAGTGGATTTTGACTTGTGAATTCAGGAATAAAAAAAATATTTGTAACAAGTTGTAGTTATACTCAGAAAACAATGCTGTTATGTGTTTCAGTGATTGCCTTGCAGTGAGTTTCCTCATAAATTCACTTAGTATGTAAATAAACATTAGCGTTTTTGGCCTCTCTAACAACTTTTCATTCAGACTGGGAACATACTTTTTCCAGTAGCAGCACTAGGATTTTTTAAGAGAATGTCAGTGATCTTAAGTTGCATGTGGACATCCTCTGCCATTAGATAAAGCCCTTGCTCCTAGGGCAACCAGGGTCCCAACAATCACCTTTAAAGTGTAGCTGATGGATATGGAAAACTATGTTTTGATTGAGAAGAAGCCACAGAACAAAGCTGCTGGGTGCTGTGAAGGTAGTGGGATGGCACTGTGAGTGCTGAGGTGTGTCACCAGCATCAAGGTTCATGAGCTGAACTCCATTTATTTCATGGAGCAGGAGGAACCTCAGTTTTCAGTAAGCTGCAGGAAGCCCTACTTTCTGAGAGGACAATGAAAGCAGCCTAAGGAATTTGTTTTCTAATATTCTTAATGTAGAGCATATTTAGAGAGCTGAATCACTTATATTTTAAATCAAATCCAAACATCTATTGATGTTACTTTTTAATTGTGTTTGAATTGCAAAATGCCCTATTATAGGCTTCTTAAGAATACTGTGCATTAGTATTAATATTGTTGGCAACAATACTGATCAAAGCTTATTTCTAAAAATAATGATGCACACTGCTTTATTCAAACACAAATATAAAATTGCATGTGTATACATGTTCAGACAGAAATGCATGATATTACTTGCCCCTGACATTTCCAGAATGACACAAGTAAAATATGAATGGTAGTTGAGAAACCCTTAGAATTTTATGATGCCTTGGGAAAGAGCAGATATACAAATGCATCCACAAAAATTTACATTTCAGAGTAAATTGAAATAAGGTAATTTACAATCCTCCTCATCACTTTTGCAAGGTGGGAGAAGATCATGCTCACACCCACGTATGTATATAAAAATTAAAACATATATGAGCCGTTCTAGTGGGATGTAGAGCAAGCAAACCCTCATAAGGATCAATATCCTATGCAAGCAAATTGATACATATGAGCAGAGAAGCTGCTCATTTTCAGGTCTCCTAAGGGAACAAGTTTTAGATAATTATATGACAAAAAGACCTTTTAGGATCTATGAAAAAACTCTCCAAAATGTCAAATGCATAGAAACCATGTTCCACCTATAATGATAAAAGTAGCACATTCTGTAACCTTTATAGAAACAGATTTACTAAACACATTAGCTTAATTTTACAAGACCATAAATGTCTATTGTACTGCACTGTTGGAGAACTGTGCTGAACAAATACTGGTGTCCTGCTATAAGTCAGAATGGGATGTTTCATGATTTTCTCTGGGAAAAAAAAATGGTAAGCAGGGCATATTTAGAGGGTGCCAGAGGGGACAGCCAAGTCAAGGGTAATTGTAAAAGGAGGCTGAGCAGAATTTCATAATCGGGGTTGTTCTTGCAACTTGCTGCTTTGAAAAGAGGTTGTCTACCAACAAGCCCCTGCCCCCCACCCCAAAGAAACTGGCAGAACATTATGGCTTTCAACACAATAACATCAGCTGTCTATGACTTAGATACCTAGAGCTCTTACACAATGTCTTGAAGTAGCTAGGCATCTTAGAATAGTATTATCAGAATTAACATGACAGATCAAGGGAGGAGTGATTTTTTTGCAATAATGCCATTCCTTCCTCTGTAATTCTGTTTTTATGCAGTGCAAAAACTTTGAGGGGGGAGGAAAGTATGCAAATACTTACACTTAAAACAGTCCTTGCTCTGGGGACTGGAGAAATCTGCGCGTTTAGATCTCCCCTGGCAGTGGAAGGGTCTGAGGGTGGCATCATAGAATCATAGAACAACCAGGTTGGAAGGGACCCATCGGATCTTCTAGTCCAACCAAACACTAAACCAAGTCCCTCAAGACCTCATCCACCCGTGCCTTAAACACCTCCAGGGAAGGTGACTCAACCACCTCCCTGGGCAGCCTATTCCAATGCCCAATGACCCTTTCTGTGAAAAACTTCCTCCTAATCTCCAGCCTTCCCAGTAGCTGACACCCAGCAAGCCAGTGGGCATGGGTCAGGCATACCAGAAGAATAAACTCACAGGTTTCTGCACAATGTTCTTGGCAGATACTGTCTCTCAACTTAGTGATACAGCATTTCTTAACTTTGGATGGCAGAACTGGGCAGGAGTTCATTAGAAGGCTTAAAACCAGCAGGTTTTGTCTTAGATCACTACATAATCTATCAAGTCAAGCACCTTCTAAATATGCAGAATATAGAATCATAGAGACCCATTGGATCATCGAGTCCAACCATTCCTATCAAACACTAAACCATGTCCCTCAGCACCTCATCTACCTGTGCCTTAAACACCTCCGGGGGAGGTGAATCAACCACCTCCCTGGGCAGCCTGTTCCAATGCCCAATGACCCTTTCTGTGAAAATCTCCCCTCGTGGAGCTTGAGGCCATTCCCTCTCATCCTGTCCCCTGTCACTTGGGAGAAGAGCCCAGCTCCCTCCTCTCTGCAACCTCCTTTCAGGTAGTTGTAGAGAGCAATGAGGTCTCCTCTCAGCCTCCTCTTCTCCAGGCTAAACAAGCCCAGCTCTCCCAGCCATTCCTCATAAGGCCTGTTCTCCAGCCCCTTCACCAGCTTTGTTGCTCTTCTCTGGACTCGCTCCAGAGCCTCAACATCCTTCTTGTGGTGAGGGGCCCACACATATAGTGCCATACATTTTGTGAAGAAAGAGTAACCTTTTTTTTTTAAAGAAAAAGGTTGTCATTTCCAACATATGGAAAGGGATCATGTAATTAACATGCACAATGAAGCCATGTTATGTAAAGTGAATTTTTAAACAGATAAAATTATTTTTTTTCCTTTTTGTGGAGTGGAACAGGAGTTACAGTGCATAATAAATCAGCATACCACATTTTGGAAAGTACTTGCTAATCCTATGTATTTATGGTGCATTTATTACTTGCAGAGGGTGTATTCCTTTCAGATAAGCATTTAGTGCCAGCCTCCTATGGAT
Organism: Coccyzus lansbergi; assembly: GCA_033558105.1. Taxonomy (NCBI): domain Eukaryota; kingdom Metazoa; phylum Chordata; class Aves; order Cuculiformes; family Coccyzidae; genus Coccyzus; species Coccyzus lansbergi. Next base: position 2,700,307 of record JAUMJK010000159.1, read on the forward strand.
ATGTGGGATGCTGTTAGTATAAACTTCAGCTAAAGATTATGAAGAAACTACAAAGCACAACGAAACATGCTTAGGATCTGCATTCCATTTCTTTATAATACTGAAGATGGAGTTCTTTCTTAAATTGATAACATTACTTTTAGACATATCTGAACAACCTACAGAGGTTGGTATGTAAATGTGTAGGTAAGTAGAAGTGAACCATAGGAATATCTGAACATAGGTATAACTATGGAGAAACCCAAGGTGTATCTGCTAAGTGCTGCAGTATGAGAATACAAGTAAACATAATTATACACAGAAAGGTTTCCAGTGTATTTGCTTTGCTAAAGATGTAATGAAGCTATGGTGCCAACCACTGCGGCCTGTATTGTGTCCCACCACTGCATAATTACAGGACTGAGCTGAATCTGACTGATAATTTAAACATATGATAGTTTTGTTTATTTTTTACTATGTGTAGGATACGTAGAACTGTACATTACATTACAGAATGACTAGCAGCAAATCAGAAATAACTTTGACTTCATCATTACCAAAATTTGTGCTGTCCTGAATTCCCATCTGCTCAGTTCCCATTAAAAACTAAATTGTCATTGTAAACTTAAGAAATTTTATTTGACAAACATGATAAAGTGCAAGTTGCATGAAGTAAGAGTCTATAAAAAGACATATTACATAGGTCCTGAGGTTCTGAGTCAGTGCTGAAAATACTTTTTATTTCCTGTGGAAGAGACAGGCTTTAACTGCCTTATATATATATATATTAAAAAAATTATTTCACTTAATATATCAAGGAATGATAAATATTCTTTTTTTTTCTGTCTTGTGAACAGCTAACAGCTTCTGTTTCCTGCCCCAGTGTTTATACAAATCAGGGGAGTAACAAATTAAAAATTGCTTAAATTTTATCATTTTAGGCTTCAGGCTAAGAGATCTCCTATGTCAGTTAGACTGTCCATCCTGTTTCAGTGTATTTCTTTCTGAGTTCATATCCATGTGATGCCAAACTGATGTGCAACCGCAGATATGGCAGTTGCCTTTGTTCTCTTCTATTCACTGGCACTGCAGAAGTCTTTAGCATGAGGGCAAGAAAACAAAACAAACCTGTCTGTCCATTCGGAAACTTTCTAGCTGTGAATATATCTGCCAATTCTGACACAGCCAGGGAGAAAGACAACTTCAAAATGTGTTATGTCTGACTGGGATCAGAGCCAGATTATTAACAGGATGACTTGTTTTGTGAGAATAAGCGAAAAATTCACCACCACCTATACTTTCTCTCCACTCTCTCAGTTATAATGCCTGGAGTCTTTGAACTGATATTTGATTATTTATGAATGTATGATAACCAAATAGTGGCACTAAATTGAGAGACACTATCTTCACAGTTGACATAGAGGCTCCACAACTGCCCATTTCTCCATCTTCTTCTTCTTTTTTTTTTTTTTAATACACTTGAATGACAAGTCGCTGATAAAAATAAATACTTTGTGACAAGGGAAGAAATATGACTTGAGGGTGTCAGTGTTGGAATGAATATCACAGAAGTCTTCCATCACAGTTGTTAAATGTGGAACGGTATCTAAAACAGCACAGCTCAATAAATGGCCATTATACAGCCTATATCTGTAATCAGGGCACCCTATCTGTAGTCTTATTGCTGTGTACATGTATGAGGGCAAAACATGTCTAATATCTGAAATATACTGCACCTAGGACTCAGCTTTTGGACAACAATGGATTACTTTCAAACAGGATGTTTTCCTAAATCAATTCACTCCTTATCTTTGTGGAAATATTTTCATGCTGTGTGTCTAACACTTGATTATTAAGCCACACTTCCCGATTTTTGTTTTGAGGTATTTTCATGTAGGAAATGAGAGTTTAAATTTTTTTTTTCATTCAGTAGAAATATTCTGTAAATTGTGAGTGCATGTGCGACAGTATGAGAGCATGCACGGCACTACAATTCAAAAATAATGCAAGGTGACAGAATTTGTCTTCTATTCACTATTTATTTTTTATGTTATAAAGCAGCATGTAATGATGACACTTCTTTTGTATAAATAGCCAAGGATGTATTTCTTTCCTTCAGTGGAAAACAATCAGTTCCTAGTAATGTGTAAGAATTTATACTCTGCTTTTTGTCCACACCATTTCTTCCATACTGAACAGCTCCCTGCCCCCAAATCCTGAACTTTCTTTACAGTGGATGTTTGTTATGAAAATACTTCCCCTTGGTCTGATTAATTACTTTTATCCAGTCCCATAGCTTTTTATTCCTCCACTCTTTTGCTTTGATTCTATTGTTTTAATTTTTAATGAAGATTTATTAATAGTTTTAGGGGTTTTTAGAAATTGCATTTTATCTTTCACAGAATTTGAAGAGGCTTATATGGGATTTGCATTATTAATGCTGTTATTATTATCATTATTATTAATTCTACCTGTTTACTTTTACTGGTATACATTTATTCATTTGAATCAACAATTTCTAAAACATTAAAAAGACATTGCAATGCATGAGTGGCAAAGTACTTAGCCTAGTTTCGCTTATAACCAACATATCTCTTGAACCTTTTGTTTCCTCTGTTTAAAATTATATTTGGAAAGAAATATCACCTACATTTAGATCATCTTTAAATGAAAGCGAATATTCCAGATGTGGAATTAAATTTTGTAATGTTATACTGCATGATGAAATTTGAAAGAGTCGAGGCTGTAAATTGTGATAACCGAAGGAAACCCTATGGAGTGATAATAAATACCTCCAGTGGAAACCCATTAGAAATGAAAACAGAAATATAAACAGAAATCTTGCTGACCACTTTCTTCTTTTTGCTTATTACCTCCTCTTGAAGTCTGATATTGCAAAAATATGCAAAGTATAATTTTAGGCTATATATTTAGTCCCAAAAGCACAGTGCAAACATCTAGTACTAAAATTACAATGATGTTTATACTACAGATTTGTCTACTCTCTACTTTACATCCTCTGTCCTGGAACACAGGGCTTGATGGCTGATAAAAATATGAACCATATAGTTTTACTGCAGAAGCTATTCTTATTCACCAAATGCCTAATACTTCCCCCCTGTACGTACTCCCAATTCCCTTAACTATGTCAATAGTATCCTTTGGCAGGAAGTTTAGAAGTTCATTATACACTATGTTGGCAAGCAAGAATCAGTTTAAATTTGAAATTAAAAGGAAAAAAATAACAACCCCCCAAAAACCAAAAGAAATGGAAACCAAAAAATGGATCAATATAATACTTTGCTTTTTCCCTACAACTCTTCTCTACTGATTTCTTTGTGCATGATCCTTTCTGACTTGTGCATTACAACTTGTGATGCTTCAGTAGTGTTTTGGTGCTTGCTTAGGAAATTCACTACACAAAAGCCAAGTGCGACCTAAATATTATTAATAATTTTTTGTGGTGTTTGGCAAAGCACAGGAGTAATAAGCTTTGAAGTCATTTTTCACAGGTGCTGAAGCTGCATGGGTCTCAGATGTTCTTAAAGATCTAAGACAACAGAATATCTCTCCAAACCATTAAAGTCTGAAAAGCAACTGAACAGATGTTCAGTTCTTTCATTTAATATTTCAGGCAGCTGTGTAACTTTACTGTGTTGGTCTTTTTTTTTTTTTTATTTTTTCTACTTTTTTCTCTCCCTAACATTTAAAAACTAAACTGGGTTTAAGGTCAGGTCTGATGACAGCCTGAGCGGGTTCTGACAGCTGTTTAAATGTTTGTGACATCTGCCTCAGAAGCTGGGACTCATCTCTCGCTTCTGCCAGAGCTGCTGCAGCACAGCATCTCTGTCATTTCTCCGGGCAACTTCCCCTAGAGAGCAACTTAAGGTATAAGGGGTGGCTAAAACTTTCTGGTATTTCTCTTACGGTCTCTTAACTGCTTCATAGACTTTATATCAGGAACCTGGAATGGACAGTGTTAGAAACAGGGAAGAAAAGCAAAAGCTTTTGAAAGTGTCCCTTAAAATATCTGAAACACATTTTGCCTCTTTTGAAGGAGCCATCACCACATTGGCAACAATATAGGTATAATTTTGCAGAGGAGGCCATTCAATATGGTATTGTTCTTTCTTCATTCAAAAGCCTGCACCTAAACAATCTCTCAAACAGCAGCTGCCTTTGAGGCCTGCAACGTGAGCAGACTAATGCAGAAATTCTGGCAGCTTGCTGATTGATCCTTAATGTTAGGCTCATCTGTATCTGTATTAAGACTCAAGAAGGCAAAATTCAATGGGAAAAAATTAATAGAGATGCCATAAGAGAAGGAAGAGTTGGAAACACTTGACCCTTCCTTAGAACTACATGGCTAAATGCAAGCCATCCTGTGAGTTAGCAGACCTTATTCCAAGAAGTAGGTAATGAAACTTGTTCCTGCCCCAGGGTGAAACAAAAGTGCACAGTTAATATCATTCTTCATCTCATCTGACTTGTCAATATCTGTCCTCCCAACCAGGATTACCTGTAGCGGGTGAGTTGGCTTTCACCGTTTGCTATCACAGCTTGGCCTTTCTGAGGTTACTGAAACTTGGGTGTATCCACATCCAAATTCCACAATTTCTCTTTTTGTCTGGTGTCATGCTGTTAGCCCACAGATGGAATATATTTGTTTTGCCTATATTCCCTTGTTTCCTTACTTGCTGCTTGTTTCCTTTGCTGCTTTCTGTCACTGTAACCATACATTTTATAGCTGTGCATGACAGGGATGATCGATGAATATAGATATGTACGTGTACTTCTGAAGGGATTCTGCTAGCTTCTTGAAGGATGTCTGTGATCAGTATTCAGTGATGCTTCACGCATTGAGATGTCTGCTTTATGGTAAATCTTTAACAGTGTTTGAGTAATACTGTCTTTGATGATACTCCCATGACAAAGGGTCAAAGGTCAGCTTTTCTCCAGCCATTAAAGTGACTGTTCTTCACCCCATTAAAATGACTTTTTCCCATGATCTTTACCTGGACTGGGATACAGTGTCTGTTTTAAAAGATGAACCTCAGCTCCTGTGCTTCACTTGAACCCTCTGAGTACATTTCTTGCACTGTATCTGTATGTACTGTAGGAGTTGTCCTCTTTTCTGATATTATACCCACAAGAAGAGATTAGTCACATACGAGTTCAGCCAGGGATTTGTAGTTTTTGGGTTTTTTTCCTCAAGGTAAGTTTGTTGTTTTTAAAAGCAAGAATAGCTGTTACACAGGCTGTATTTGTGACAGAAAATTTGCACAGGCTGGTGGTAGTTTCTCTACCCAGGTGTGAGATGGGGAGGGTTTTCTGCTTTGACTCAAAGGCCAGTGGCCCTCCTGCATGTCTTTTCAAGGTGGTTTGTGTGGGAGCTAGTGCAGGTTTCAAAATGCAGTGCAGCCCTGATCTCAGCTTGGTTGGCACTGCGGCTCTTCAGATTATCTCTTTTTGCACTCCCAAATCCGCCTTTCTCAGACACCTTTACCTGAGTGATTTATCAGTGACACTGAACACAGTTCTATCTCTAAGCGTGTCATTCCCTGTATTTTCTGACTCCCAATTTTATGCTTTTTACCTCAGCTCTTTTACAAGCCTTTTCTTCTGCTGTTCCTCTTGGTTCTGGTGAGAAGTGATATAATTCAAACACAGTATTTTGGGTTTATTTGTTTGATGATTGGTTTGGGTTTTTTTGTTTTGGTTTGGTTTGTCTGTTTTTTGGTTTTTTTTCTCATGGAGTGTTTTTAAAGCATTGCTCAACTTAATGCTTTGATAATATGATCTAATTCCCAGAATCTCATGACCTAGTGAGTTCAGCAAAAATGGCTGTTTTCAAATCCTATTCTGTTGATATGCTTCTTGTGATTTTGTGCTTCTCATTAGAGCCCTCTGCCAACCCATTCAGTAAGGGTGTGAAGAAGCTTGGTGCTCTATACATTTTCTTGCCCTGCTTTCTAGATTATCTATGTTTTTGCTTTCATTCATGCACTTACTGTCCTTGAAAAAACAAAACAGATTTGCTCTCTGACCAGCCTGTCACTCCATTGTCGTCTTTTTCTCTGGAACATTGACATCTCTAGCACTAATATAAGATTTGAACTCAGACTCTGTTTTAAGGTAATAAGAATGGCTCCTTCAGCCAGCTAGGCAGCCCTTTAGCCGCTATCAGAAGCAGAAGACACACAGTATCCTTGATGGGGATTATGCCTAAGTACATCTAGAGACACCATATCAGCGTAAAAAGCTAATCCTCCTTGACCTACAGGCTATACCTCAAAGAATAACCATGTCTCTAATGCTTAAAGCAGACATAAGCACCTCCTGGAAATTAACCTGCTTTAGATTAGGATTGATTTGGTAGAGCAAATCTACACCTAGTGATATCACACAGCGCTGAAGTTTCCTTGGTCTGCTATTAACAGGATTGTCATAAGCAGGAAAAATCCATAAATAAAAGTAAGCATGTTTTTCTGAAATAACTCTCTAACATTGTCTTGAATTTCTTCTTGTTGTTTTTTTTTTTTTTTCCTCCAAATATTCCAGTGCTGCGGCATACCATTAGGGAAAGATTAACAGTTGAGGCTGGAAAGACAACATGGGTACACATAAAGATTCACACTTCCTTCTCTGATAGCATCACTTCAAAAGCATAAACTAAAAAAAAAGTCAAGAAAATCACTCAGCAAATAAAAAAAAGAGGGGAGTGGTTTGTGAGGAGGGGCATGGGGTGGGGAGAGGTTTAGGGCTTAGATATAGTTAGGATGCTCATCATGACTAAAATATCAGGCTGGGGGTTTTATGCCACTGTGATCACTTAATTTCAGATCAATAGCTTTTCAAATTTTAAAGTATTTATGAAAGCATTTCCCAGTGAGTGGTACGCTGATAGTCCCAGATATATTTACTCATTCTGCCCCTACTCAGTCATTTTCAGTTGTAGCTTTAACTAAGACATAACTAAGGCCCATTATCTTCTTCCCCAGCTGTAACTTATTAAATGCCACAGATGGCATCATTTTAAGATCGTTAAAGAAACACATTCTTCTAAAAAGAAGAAACATACTCTACTCTTCACAGCCTAGAGTGAAGAAGGTTATGGCCCGTATGAAGATGCAGTTAGTACAAGGAGCAGAAAGCCTCGTTCAAAGGGTTGCTTCCCAGGTAAGACAATTAATTAATTGTTTATTCCTTTTGGTCCAAGATGCAGCATCTTGAGGTTTGTTAGACTGCACCCTGTCTGTAATTCATCTTATGGTAAAGCTAGTGGCACAATACTGTAGCAATTATATCTGCTAAGAGCTGGGTTGTCTATGGAAGTTGTACCACCCCCAGACAAAGTGTGCAGCAAAAGAGTACTTTTCACTGTTAGTTTTATCTTCTTTAGCACTGTAATTAGACTCTATGCGTAAATTGTATAGGTGTATAGTTGCACATCTCTAGATGCAGAAGTGTCACTGATTTCTGCTCTCTTATCACCCTGACCCCAAACTGATTATGGCTGTGTTTGCTCTCATAACAAGATGCAGAAAAGGAGCACTGCCAGTATGCAACTGCATAAGTTTTTAGTTTCTTCTGCATAACTCCTTTCACCTACTGCTAAGATAAATCAAATACTTGTAATAGTGCCATCTGGTGATACTGACTGTAATGTTATAGCATATATTTGGTGTATTCCTAAAACAAATATGTTGCTTTTTTTCCTGATTCTTGATTATTGGTTTATTTGACTATATTTTATCTGACAAGTTATTTGAAATTATTCTAGCAAGAGAGTTTCATGTATTTATAATTATGTGTTATGGACTATATATATATATTTTTAAAAGTGTGCAAATAGTTTTTTTTCTACCCTATGTATCCCTAAGTAAAAGTAAACACAGCTGAACCTTCTGAATTTATCTCAACAATATATGTTCTGACTGTGAATGGGTGCCTCTAAATGAGCAGTTTCTTCAAGTCCTTAAAGGAGGCCTAAGTTCCACAGTCAGAAGCCAGGTTCAAATCAGTAATGTCTTTCTAAGAAAATAGCGCAGTTTTCTGAGTTGTAATAATAATAATAATTTGAGACATAATGTGGAATTGTGTGGTTCTGAAAGCCATGACTGCAATCTCAAGACAAATTAAAGGATAAGATTCCTGTGAGTAATTCAATAGCTGAAATTTGACTTTTTATTCAGGATAGATATAAAAGGACCTTGCCAAAACTGTTTTGCTCTTTTTTTTTTTTTTTTTTAAACAGTTGTGATTTAAGTTTTCTCATTTCTATTTCACTCTTTTATGGCAATCTGGAAGAAGGTTTCTCAACATTTATATTGTAAGGAAGGTATACTTATAAAAGATCTGTCTTACATTTGGTTACTAGTGGACAATAAGTGGAATAATGTATTCACAAACATGATTGCTAAATCCAGCACATTGATTCAGCCATGCCTGTACCAGACTTCCATTTGTTTTTCATGTACTTTGGAAAAGCTGCCTTTTGCTAAGACAAATCTTTACCTGAGAACTATTTATCTAAGTATGAATGTATTGGCATACCAACTGAAGTATGTATATGCAAACAAATATACACAAACAAGTATGTATAAAAGAAGCATTTTCCTTCTCTTTTTTTACCCTCTTCCTACCTTCTTTTTTTCATTTGTAAGAATGAAATGAGAATTAAACCTGTAAGACAGCAATAAATCTGATTGTTCTTTTCATATTTAAATATGATCTAAGGTCCAGAATTTGAAAGACTCTGTTTTCCCTGAGTTTTAAATAATTTACTGGCTGAAGTATGTTTTATGACTAAATGTGAGGAAAAAATTACAAACTGCAGTACAGCTGTCAAGTAATAGAGGGTATTTTCTGAATGGTATAGTAACGAGCCCAGTTGCTACCTTAATAATCATGAAATTAATGAATAATTATGAAAATTGCTACTTGAATAATAAGGAAAATTAAAACATTTATGGGGAATGTATGGGCAATTTGCAGACAGACTGCCACCTGCAAAAAGACAGATAAGTGTAGCAAAAATTAATAAAGTCACCGTGTTGAATGCTGACACCCAATAGCAATAGCTTAACACATTTTATGTCGCATTTAGACAGAGAGTTGTCTCAGTTCTATTCCTGGCATTCCCAGTTGCCAATTTGGAAAAAAAAAAGAAGATAATTTTTTTTTAGTGCTGGGACATTAAACAAGTCAGCAATAGCACCAGTTTATTGCAAATGGGTGTACATAAATGTCAATGTATGGCAAAAGAGCTCTGTGATGATTATCAGGACAGATTCTCAGCTCCTCTTTTAGACTGAATTTTCCTGTGTGTGTGTATATTAGCTGACACTAGGACTTAACAAGCTGGAAAATCCATGTGTTGGAAAAGTAGACAGTTAATGCACAGATTTATATACACAAAGACTACTCCAGGTACTTTTATGTAGGTAAAAGGTAGGGTAGCACTGCAAGGTCACAGTATGGGAGACAGCTTCTGGAACGGTTAACTTTTGAATAAACAAAAAGAAGTAATAAAAAAGAAATGTCCAGTGTCGGGAAACAGTAAAGCAAAGACTTTTTCTGATGTAACTGAACTTTGGGGCCAAACTGAGCTGTTACATAAGTAGGAATCCCATCTTTACATTTCAAATATAAAGTGTTTAAGTCTTTGTAAAAGGGGGCATTGTACTGAAACAATAACTGAGAAACCTGGCCTTGCAATGGAAATATTGATGAAAACATGTCAATTTTAATATGGGGTGTTTTATATTAGCATGCAATATAATTAGAATCATAGAATCATAGAACAACCAGGTTGGAACGGACCCATCGGATCTTCTAGTCCAACCATTCCTATCAAACGCTAAACCATGTCCCTCAAGGCCTCATCCACTCGTGCCTTAAACACCTCCAGGGAAGGTGAATCAACCACCTCCCTGGGCAGCCTATTCCAATGCCCAATGACCCTCTGTGTGAAAAACTTCCTCCTAATCTCTAGCCTAAATCTCCCCTGGCGGAGCTTGAGGCCATTCCCTCTCGTCCTGTCCCCTGTCGCTTGGGAGAAGAGGTCAGCTCCCTCCTCTCTACAACCTCCCTTCAGGTAGTTGTAGAGAGTAATGAGGTCTCCTCTCAGCCTCCTCTTCTCCAGGCTAAACAACCCCAGCTCTCTCAGCTGCTCCTCACAGGGCCTGTTCTCCAGCCCCTTCACCAGCTTCGTCACTCTTCTCTGGACTTACTCCAGAGCCTCAACATCCTTCTTGTGCTGAGGGGTCCAGAACTGCACACAGTATTCAAGGAGCGGCCTCACCAGTGCTGAGTACAGAGGGAGAATCACCTCCCTGGACCTGCTGGTCACACCATTTCTGATACAAGCCAGGATAATATATATAATATATTAATATAATATAACACTTGTATTAATATAATTAATATGATATACGATAGATGCTTTTTAAATTGAGGTGATTCCTCATCACAAATCCAGAATTTCACTGAGTTTCTGGAAAATACAAAATGCTACTCTGCACTGCTTTCCATACTGCTTTAAATCTATCTTGGCAGGGTAAAATTCTGTTGTGGTTTGGTTTTTGTTGTTGTTGGTTTGTTTTTGATTTTTTTTATTGGTTTAGTTGTGTCCCTTACTGTTAGTTTTTTCAAATGCAATGGAGTGATCTACCTATTTTGTGAAGATCTCTGTGCATATGCTTGCACAGAAGGAAATGCATATAAATGAGGGAGTATTTGCACTGATTATAGCAATTAAATAAAAAATACAGAGGAGAAGAAGAATTAAACTACATGTGACATTTCTATGAAGGGATTACTGTGTCAGGAGGGAAGGACATAAATTATAGTATGCCCACGTAACCTAAGAAAAGAGGAAATAAGTACTTTATTATTGATAGTTTCTGGTTTACACACAGATGTACGGGCACATGCACTTGCATGCACATATTGTAACTTACTCTAGAGTTTGAAGCTAACAAATAAAATCAAAAAATACACTGTAAATTTGACTGCAAAAAGGAGTCCAGAAAGCAAATGGACTACCTGTGGCATTATACTTTCAGTGCTTTACACGTGACCCCTGTCCTGTCTCCCTGCTCCCTCTACAAACAAATTTATTCTACTTTAAGGACCTTTTAATTGTATTGAGTTGTTACCTGGCAATTAAACAACAAATATTTATGACCTGGGAACCAGGAAAATCTCAGTGTTTGACAAAATAGGCATCCTGTTCAAATTGCTTAATTCCTGTACCTCCTGTAACCATCTATTGCAAATATCCTGTCCGACACTAATCTGTAAAGTACCCTTGGTCTGTCTTTTTAACCTTGATAGTAAAAGCTAAGTCTCTGAGCCACCATATGTGCGCAGGTTGGGGGTCTACTGCTGTTAAGGTCATAGTAGTTGTCTGAGTTTTAGTTTTTGATAAGATTAGGTAAAATTACGTGACCAATAAGGATATAATGTCTGAATGTATATGAGCCTATTTGGAGTGTAAGAGAATTCATCTTGTACTTTCAGTTGAAGGACTTCCTCAAATTTTCTAAACGAACTTCAGCAAGACAAATACTTTTGCAAGAAAATAAATTATCAAAAGTAAATTTCATTGTGATTGACACCCATTATTAAACTTACTTCTTTTTGTTAAAGAATCTATTTCTCATACTTCAATATATTGTCTCACCCATAGAGATTGAAACTAGAATGTTAAATAATCGTAACAGCAAGACATATTGAGTGTTTCCTCATAATACTGATGCAAATAGAAGATGCATCAGTTCCAGCTTTAATTGTATAACAAGAAAGTCTGGTTTTAAAAATCACCAAATTTATTTAACAAGAGAATCAGCAAAACACATCAATGACAACTTAAAAAAAGATACTTACTGCTGAAATTGGACAGATGAAATGGGACAGGAAGGAGCCTCTCTGGAAAGAGCTGCACCTTCCTCAGGAACTAATGGTGAAATAGCTGAGCAGCGAAATCCTCTAGAAAATTTAGATCACTCCTGGTACCTCAGGGGATAAGAGAGAAGAAGTCACATTGGTCTCTGTTGGTCTTAGTGAGAAGAGGGAATAACCATCCACAGTCACAGACATAAGAAACAGTAGTTATTTTCAACAATTCAGTACTTGTAACGTTAAGCTCCCTTGCAAACTTAACATGCAAGAGCAAGTGGAAAAATCTGTCTCAATATATATCTCTGGAAGAAAGTATGAAGAAAAAGATAGAAACAAATTCCTGATCCACCCACACCCATTTTTGTCCAAAATAGCTAAAATACACACAGTGACAAATTCACAGTAATATTCTGCTCATTGGGTAAGGCTATATGTTGCTTATATGTAAGGCAGAAGAAACTGTTGAGAAAAGAGCATGTCTTTGCAGAGCATTCTTTTAAATACTAACAGCTGTGCATTTCCACAGGTTACTACAGGTAGGGTAGATACCAGCTTTCTTTTCTTCTTGAACATCTATGTTCTTTAGCATTAGCGGTATAACCATTTGTAAGTTGCAAAGGTCACAGAGGAGGAATATAAGCCACAGTTACAGGGGAACTCATCTTCCACCTCTACTAGGACTTTGTCAGTTTGGGGATCTTGCACACAAGCAGTGGACATTACTTATAGAGAAGAATGACAGCTCTGGAGCAACCTCTCTTTACCATAAAAGACTTAATCTCAATATATAGTTAAAAGCCCGTCTAGGTGATTCAGATAAATGATGCACCACTCTTCAGATATCCTGTGAAAAGTTAGCTCTTGCAGTAAGGCTTACATCATGGCTAAACATAGAGATTTTATTGAACTAAGAATTCCAGTAGTACAGACATAATATTAAGGTTGGCATATACATTAGTTTTGTTATTGATGCTGTGGCTTCTATTTCTTTGCACCTTGAATGTAATGTGAATATCAAATAGAAATTCATCTGGCATCGAGTTTCCCAAATTGATCACAAGTTAAAAATCTAAATCTTAATTTATTTTTCTAGGATTTCTGTCTTTATGAATAAGAGAAGCTGTTCTTCAGAAAGACATTACATAGTAAGGTGCATGCACTAACAATCCTTTCAGAGAAAAGAAAGGCAATTTTATTTTATTCACGCTTTCCAAACATGGGTAGAAACTCCTGTAATTCATAATAATCAAAATGTGATTAAATTACATCATGTTTCTCTTAAATTCCATTTCTACTTCAAACAGAGGGTGATAATGCTAAAACAAACTTCTATCCAAAGTTTTGTCTACTTAGAAAAGGCAGAAGGAGAGATTCAGTTTTATTGTATGATGCACATAGGAGACAATAAAATCCTACCACAGTCAAACAAAGCTAAGTATCTGGTACCTATTGTATCCACTGACCCTTATCATCTAAAATAAGTTACCATAAGGCAACTATGCACACATGTATAACTATATGAACTTCAGTACAGGTTTTTTTAACTTTTTAGGTATACTTCTTGCAGTATATCTAAAATAAAAGAAAGTCTAAATGTGTGTCTGATATTGTAAGAGCCTAAAGTCACTAAAAGTATTATTCGTACTGAAGAAATTTCATACCCTAGTGCCATTGGTAAAAAAGTAATAATAAAAACTTTGCAAAAGATTCCATAGAATACCTTGTCTTATCCTTAATCTGTGTAGTCTTACCTACCTGTTATTTGTAAAAGCCCAGGATTGAAAAAACAACTTGTTTAATTAATCTCTATAAGTACAAAGAACTCCATTTATATGAATAAAAATGCATGGATAATATTAGAAGATTCATCCCAAACACTGAGCATATACTTATTTTAAAATAATCTTTTTTTCACTAAAAGCCAGAAGACCACACCTGTATTTCATACATGCTCTACCCAAAATGTCGAGATATGCAGGTTGCTTTCAAGTGAGAAGAAGCCCTTTAGTCCCCTGGTGTAAACAAACTCCACAGTTTCAGTTTTCTTTGTCAAAGACACCTCTGAACACTACTGGTTTGATAGAGGAGCACTTTCCTAGGGGCCTGGATACTTGGTACATGTCATATGTCCAGGTGAGACCAAGTTTCATGAAATTTGCACTGAGTGTTGGAAACTGATATTAAACTTTTTGACAGAGTAAAGATCCAGCAGTAATTGATTTTTTTTTTCTGAAGTGCCTATTTATCCTTCTTACTTCTACTGATGTTAAACAAAATTAAATTTTTATTCCTGTAATGCGCTTGTCATTTCATAGACTAGATTGTTTGCATGCGATCATTGTTCATGATCTACCTGACATTCATGTGTTGCATTTGAGACAAGTGTGTTGGACACATACCCACAAAATTTCATTTTTCCTGCATGTTTCTGACTTAGAATACAAGACTTGTTCATAAAATGGAGTTTTATATTCTGAGGAAGTGGAATGTGTTCTCTTTTTGCATTAGAAAAGTTAAAATTCCTTTTTCATCATAATCTGTAATCTGACATGCTTATTAATACCCTGTCAGACTGTGCCTTGCACATTCCTAATCTTCTATTGACAGTCATATTGCCTTCCATTTACACTGCTTCACTCATGCCCATTCATACTTAATCAGGCTTTGTGCTTGGTTGATCACACTGAATGAAAACCATTCTCTGCCTCTCAGACTTTTATATTCATAACCATTCTTATTTCTTTATTCATATTCTCTGCTTCACACATCCATTGTATATTAACTCTAGATATTTCCAGCCTGTGTAACCTTAGAAATGTAAGGCCTGATTTAGGGAAAAATAAAGCATCCATGAAACTGATATACTTAAAAATCCACTTTCTGATTTTCTTCTTTCTTTAAGAAAAATAGAGAATTTTAGCACACTAGGAAATGTGTGGAAAAATACTAAAGTGGAATATTTGTTATGCTGTTCACCTAGGGCCTGTTGCTTATATTGACTGAGTTGGTCCACTCAAAGTATTACTTAGTGTGGCTGAGGACAGTAAAGACTGCCACCCAAGCCTTTGGAGATTTGTAATTGAAAAAATTGTTTAAACATGTCAAGATTATAAAGTCTGATTACTAGTATTAAATTGAGGAGTGCGGGGACACTTGTTTTACATAGAGAGGTTCATTTCTGCTTGAAAAAGTATTTTGACACCTATGGGGCATGTGCAAGATGTGCTATAGTACAGAGTATCTGATATTTTCAGCAGTTGATATAAAAATACAAAAATACTCCCTCTCTCTATCCATGTTAATAACACTTTCCTGTCACTCTCTGGTATCTGATATACTCAGTTGAATGGTACTTTGCAAGACAAAATTCTTCCAAGCATGAGCACACTACGTTTTTATTTATTATTTGCTTTGTTATTTGCCAGATGTATACTTCAGTTACAATGCAAAAAGAAGATACTCAGTGTATGTGCTACGTTGAAGTTTATAAATTAATAACGTATTTGAGAAAAGATTTATGTTTTGCAACTTTGCTTTTTCAGTAAAAGTATGCTACAGCTTATTTGTCTTGACTGGATTATAACCACCCCTGTATCTGTAATACATAACAGTGACTTTCTGCAATTGATTTTCTTTTTTTATATACATAGCTGGTTTTTATCTCAGAAGATCCACTTTCCTTTATCGGTATCAATACACAAACACTTGATATAGTTCCTTTCGTGACAGCAGTTTTTTTCCTTCTTTTTGTAGAAATGACACAGAAATAATCTTCAACCTCAGCCGTAATATTCTGGTCTTCCTCTGTATTTTTATTCATTTTACTTCCTGGCAGCACATGTCTTAGTAGATATTACTTGCCTTTTGCATCTGGGTAAATGTGAAATACAGTACAACAGACAAAAACAAGGGTGTAGTCTTATCAGTGGATATAATTTGCAAGCACAGTAGGAATTTCCTCAGCATTTACAGAGTAGAAATTTGATGACCTTTCTGTGATAGAAGAAAGGTGCTTCAAGACGTGTTGAGAAAACACAGAAAAACAAAACGTAACCCTTCTCTGTATTCCCATCAAGTGTAAAACATGTATTCGCTATGTCTGAAATTCCTTCCCTTCATTGGGTACCAAGATCGATACTGGCAGAAGGAAATCTCTGCCTGGGAAAGAATCAGAATCATAGAATCACCAGGTTGGAAGAGACCCACTGGATCTTTGAATCCAACCATTCCTATCAAACACTAAACCATGTTCCCCAAGACCTCGTCTACCTGTGCCTTAAACATGGAGTATCTATATCATGTCCAACATCTCCTCCAGTGGCTCTCACTGAATTAGGAGAAAATGCTCAATTTACTGGAGGAAGTAGCTGCCATGTGAACTTTCAAAACCAGACAGGTTAATACTACTCCCATAAATCACAATAACTTAGGGGTCACTGCTGTTTAAGCTACGCTGAATCCACCACGTGGTGTGTAGGCCCTTGTTGTTAGCATACTTTTTGCTATAATGTACAAACATCAAAATAACCTTGTATTGTACCATCTAGAATAGCCACTGTTAGAAGGATGGAGTAGTGAAATAAAGCATCATTTTGCATGTAATAATCCTAAATGCCTTTTAAAGCCCCTCAAAAATAAAACACCAGCTATCAAGAGTTGTAGTTAGGCAGCAAAGGCTCAGCGTTCCAGGGGTAAAGGAATGTATGCTTCTGGGGTGGCCCTCTGCCTCTTACAGAGGTACAGAAACATCCATGGGGCAGACAGGGGAATAAGTGTGTGTGTATGTGTATATAAATTCATACATACATGTACAAACATATACATCTATATATACATGTGCATACATGCATATATATACACATATATATGCATGTATATTTTGCCAGATTCTTAGTCAGTATAAATTAAAATGGCTTAATCTGTGCCCTTACAGTGTGTAAAACTAACTAACTAAATAAATAAATCTGAGGATGTCATCTGCTACAGTATCATATGCATGTATTCTTCATGGGCTTGGAGTAACAGCAGTTCCATAGTCCCACAAAATCCTTTGTTAATTGCTTGTGTAGAGGAGGAAAAGAATTCAGGTGTTAGTTTTTCTGGGTAAGAAGGGGAGGAGATATTTGATCGTTTGAGGGCTTTTCTTCCTTAAAATTAAAGGGTGCAAACCAGAAACTGTCTGTTACGCACTTCATAACCTGTGTGGTTCAAAGGTTTTTAACCAACTCTCAAACAATTTCAGCAGCTCCTAGAAGAGAAAAATATAACTAACTAGTATGAATAATGTTTGAGAATTTGAGTAACAGTGTTTGAAAAAACAATGTCTTTTTCTATGTATGTCTTTTCATTACCTCCAGCTCTTTCATCAGCCAACATCTGCTCTTTGATTCAAGCTCTTTCCTTTTTCCCATGCTAATAGCTGTTAACACTGAACCTGCTTGTTACAGTTCAGGCTGTAAATACCATGGAAATATTCAGCGTTGCTGATGTCGAGAATCCTTAATGTAGTCCCAGACTTTAGAGGGTATGTTCAAATAAAGAGGAGATCAGCCTTCTATCATTTTTCAGCTTGACATTCTCGAGGCAGCACAAATAACCTGCTTGGTAAAGTGTAAAAACCATTGAAGCAATATATGAAAAGGTTTTTTTATTGTAGTTCTGCTTAGTAAAAATGAAATATATTTTCAAGAAAAATAGTAAGACACCTTCCTATAGGTATTTCTCTTCAATCTTTAAGGTCTTGCTTCCTTTTTGAATCATTACTCAAATGGGCTTCCTCCTGAAAGGAAGAGAGAGAAAATGAAGAATCCCTTTAATGTGTATCACCAATTCCAATGCACACATACCTGTGGTACTTTGCAGGCCACTGTTTCACAACCTTTATTTTAACACACCCCATCCTCCTTCTGTTTTGCAAAACTTAGTGCTGCACCCATCCAAAGGGGCCAGATCAGTCAGTGTAACTGAGGTTATTCACTGTTACCTGGATCATCCAGCCTCTGGATATCTAGTGACACTTGTGGGGCTAATGAGGCATTCACAAAGTTGCTTTTGAAGTGATTCATGATCTAAGTGAGCTCCCAGTATAGTCTCAAGACGGTACTGTCCTTATTACTCAAGTCTGGATGCCATATGCATGTTACGTGAGATATCAGGGATACTAAAAGTTAAATCAGTCATCTCTAAATGATGTCTTCTGACTGTCCAACTGTCTGTAGAACATGAGGACTTCTCTATGTCTTTGTGTCTGTGAATTCAAATTAAACCACAATTACTTCATTAATTTGAATCAGAGACTCATTTTGAATAAATCTATGCTCTCAAATTCAGCAATGTGTGCGTGTTTATCACCTATGGACTTTTATTTAATAGCCTAGACTTAGAATCAGTCAGCAATACTGAATATAATAGGCAATGTAAAGAAACTTATTACTATAGACCTTTAGAGCAGAACACATTGAATTGATAGTTGCACTACCTGTACTTATAATTGATAGGAGCAAAGCCATTGCTCTCTCTGTTTAGCATTGTGCTGTCCTGATGAGTCACGATCATCCAGTTGCTGCAGAGTAAATCATGCAACACTGCCAGAGTCCGGGTCCTAGACGAAGAAATTGGTACCTACTATCACACCCCTGTAGTAAAGGCTTTGATAAATGCCATCATAGTCGTGCAGAAGGAGTTGTAGAGAGCTGTTTTGTTTGGTTTGTTATCTATGAGAATGTCAGTGACTCAATATAGTAGCTCGGCTGTCTGGCCAAACAGTTTATCTTGCTGAAATGATGTAGAGTAGTCCAAATGGGATGATGAGTACAACACATGCATACAAGCAGCTCCCTGCTGAAATGGAAGGGCTATTTGTAAACCTGTGGGACTTTCTAGATAGTCTTTAGATATCTTTATTCCAATATAACTTGTTCCAACACTGAGGATTAACTGGTTTATCTCTTGAAGTGGATATTTTTTCAGTTCTCAGCTGGCACAAAGGGGATGAGATGTTGTCTTTCGTGTGATAGAAAAATGACTGCAAAATTGTAGAATATCTAGTTAATAGGATGCTCTTTATCCTCTAAGTATGTTATAGTTTTTAAGCAAATGTTCCTTAGTATTAATTCAGGTAGCCACATCTCAACTCCTATGAAGTAGGAAAACTTGATATCTACCTCACACAAGTGTGTCTAACTATTTATCAAGTCCCAGAGTTGCAGTCTTTCTTAACTTAATCCAAAAAAGTCCTCCTTTCTCCTCCACCAGGTTCCACTATTCTTTGGTGCCTAATAAGGCATCCTACCTTCCATTTTTATTTTGTCTGTATCTATTAGTCATATTTTGTTAATTTGATACTTGGGAATGCATTACACTACTAAAGAGAAAAATATATGTTTTATTTCTTCCTTTATCAGATGTTAAAAACCGTATCTTATGACATATTTTACAATATATTTTATACATAGTTTTATGTATGGTATACATTATGGTTACAATACAACAATAAATACATTACTAGAGAAGTGAACTCTCTCTATATATATCCATACATATTATATACACCACACGCTTTATGCAAATGGATATACCCACATGTATTCATACATATTAACATGAGTACCACTTTTCTATCATTGTTAATTAGGATTTATAGGGATAATGTTGATAGATCTGTAACAAATAAAACATGACAGGCGTTGCAGTTTTGGGCAATTATACCGCACCTCAGGTGGTGTTAGCTGGCACTAAGCCAATCGACTATAATCACACAACGATTCTAGTATTCTCCCTGCAATATTTTGGTTTTAGTGTCTTATTGCTATTTGGAAGTACTACGTGATGCATAAAAGTAAGGAAGAGAAATGGTTCTGCCCACATTTTTTGGGAAAATGCTCCAGAGAATGACATCAATTTCAGACAGTCAAGTTTGCATGCTGCTTTGGAATGCTACTGTTTTTAGAAGCAGTTTAAATTCACTGTGCAAAATATATGACTGTCCAAGACAGTTTTGATATTGGGTACAATTTTTTGTATTTTTTTTTAACCATTCTGGGAAAAAGGAAAAAAACCAAGTGTTATAGAGACCCTGTTCTACAAAAAGAATAAAATCATTGAATCATAGAACAACCAGGTTGGAAGGAACCCATCGGATCTTCTAGTCCAACCATTCCTATCAAACACTAAACCAAGTCCCTCAAGACCCCATCCACCCGTGCCTTAAACACCTCCAGGAAGGTGACTCAACCACCTCCCTGGGCAGCCTATTCCAAGAAATAAAAACCAGAATCTTAGCCAAATGGGGATGGCTAAGACTTGGCCTAGGGCTTAAGCTTCAAAATCCCTCACAAAAGTTGTTAGTCCTCACTTCCACAGATACTAAATGTGTGTGCTCTGAAATGTACCAGTATAGCAAGACTGTGTAAGGAAGGATCAATCTTTCCTTTAGACTGAGGAAATCCAGGTGTATCTGCCATCTCCTCTGATGCTGACCTTCCTAGAAGCAGGTTTGGGTGGACCACTCAACTGCTAAGCTGGAAGCTGTACAGTTTTTAAAAGACAAGTGACTTCCTTGAATTCACAGAGCAAGAACGCTCCCTACCAGTAGTGCCTGATTGCCAAAGATTGCGTCGCATTGCATTTATCGTTAATCAATCAGTTCTGCCTCCTTCTGAGTTCCCCAGTTGCCAGGCTGCAGCTCTAGGATCAGTGACTGTGGTCATATTCCTGTTTGGAGACACACGCGTTTCCTCTCTCACAACATCATTTCTTCACGTATGTTAAATCTACTCAAGCGCTTCTTGTTCCTGCTGATCAATGGCAGATCGTCGTGATTTCTAAGGGTAACAGCTGTATTCTAAAAACCAGCTATAACCTTGTATATAAAACACACTGAAATAGTGGATTAGAACTAGGCCAACAAAGATATCAATCAAAGTAGTTATTAAGTGCCCAGTACTTTGTTTGGTAATTAATTAATACCTAATGAATTTTCTCATAGTTGTTTCCTTTAAAGCCAATTAAATGCTTGAACAGACCTTCCATGTTTAATAAACTAATAAGAATGATTCATTTATAATACATGCATTTTTGAATAATTACCAAGCAGCTGTTCTTATCTCCAGTATTTTTATTAAGACTCAGCAATCAGTTTTAACAATAATTCAGTCCTTAAAATGCAAGATCTTAAAAACTTGGTTATATTAATTCGCGTTGCTTCAGTACACACTGATTTGTCAACACACATAGACTTTAATTTTAGTTGCCAGTAGTAATTTACTTAGAACTTGAAATTTAATTGTCCTGCAATGTAATTATTTTCTTATCTGTAGAGTGTTACTATTTGGTTAAGTATCAGACACAAACACCACAAAAACTGTGTTGATTCTGCACAAGAGTTCGTCTAGCCTAGTATTATTTTCCAATAGTAGTCACAAACAGATGCCTAGATAGAAAATTATGTTCTAGGTGCACATTCTGTTTCCACAAGAGTCCATGCAAGATATGCATCTACACCTTCCAGCACATACCCTTCTTTGGGACTTTGCTTCCCCACAGATTTCTGTTATGGCTCTTGGTTCTTACATCAGAAGGGACAGCGTATATTTGAGCTAGATCCACTTTCTTCTTGCCATATATGATTCAACAGATCTTTGTCCTTTTCCAACCATTGGCCTTTCAGGCTGACCATGCTAAGCCTACGCAGCTATTCAAGGCAATGCTTGCATGTCACCCCCCAAATGCACAGCAATACATTGTGCATACTTCAGTTTCCTTGTTTGTGACAGGAGAACAAATGTATTTACTCACCTTTTCCAAGCACTTTGATATGTGTGAAATAACTCTAATCTGATTCACATACACTTTCAAATGTAAAATTATTATTAATGCTAAAATTAAACAATTCAAAGAAGTTTTTTTTTATTAGCATGATAATAAGAAAAAGCCCAATATAGATTCATATAACGGATTCTAAATGTTATATCTCCCTTAGAGCTAACATTTTTTTAAAGTCAGTTTAGCAAATAAACAGAATTGCAAAGCATTTAAATGCATACAAAATAATGATTTGTGTTAGAGCACATACAGGATCACAACATCAAGCAAGAGGGAATGTGTGTTTACTCTTTTCAGAAAAAAAGTTCGAGTTTTGTTAGAATTAAAAATGAATGCATGAGATGCTGTACTACTTGTCCTTCCTGAAGGCAAAAGATAGCTTTTTGTGGATACATCAAGGAGTTCTCTTAAATAAATAAATAAGCGGGAATTAAGTCAAAACAGGTCAGCTCAGGTTTCTACCTTATTAAAATCAAATGAATTTGGATAATGTGTTTTTCTTCTTGCTAGACGATCAGTGCTGTGCAGTCTGTGATTTGTCCTCTGAAAGAAGGATCACCAACAGGAGCCCGCTAGGTCATCACCAATCTGTTCACAGAAAGGTTCAGTGCTGGCAACTAAACTGAGCTGACACGAGAACAGCTGTGGGTCCTAAAAAGTGAAAGGCATGCACAGGCTGCTTTGAGCACGGACAACAGCACAGGCTTTATGCATTTCTAATCGGATTGTGTATTAATCCTCGTGTATAGACATGCAACATAACAAATAGCAATACACACTTGAAAGTGCTTGCTGAGATAGAGAGTGAAAGGATGACTGAAGGAAGCTGGAGCTAAAAACTAATGCAAGTTATCATTATTTTTCTTCTTTTTCTGTAAGGGAACTACATAATGAAGCAGAAAGACTAATTAAGTTAATACGTTGTCTCCTGGAATGTTTTGATATTGCAAATGCCAAAGTTTGTCCTTCATTATATAGTTTAGGATTGCAAGGATGTCTCTCATATTACAGGATCTATGCAGTTTCTGTTAGCCTAGCAAAGCCACTAGTTTTCAAAAATGCATTTTGACCTTGACGGCCAACTGTATTTATGATTTATTAACTGAAAGGCTGAACAAAATATGCTGTTTAGTGTGATTGCCAGGTTTTAAATACACGTTTAGTACTGCAGGAACAGAATAGGTGTGGCCTGATTTCCACTGAAAATAATTGATTTTGCAAACTAAATTCCCTTAAATTTCTTTTCTTCCAGTTTTGCAAGTTTAGCTTCTGTTCTTTCAAGCATTCTTAATGGCTTCTAACTATAAATCCATATGACTATAAAAAGTCTCAAAATTAAGATCCCGTATCATCAGTGAAAAGACATAGGAACCTTCAGAAAATGAATCCCATCCACCTTTAACAGGTGTCTCTAAGTGATGCTTAACCCTTCATCCCTTGATCACATTTACTTTTCCTTATTATGCATAAGAATTGACCTGGCATGGTAATACGGCTCAGAGAACAATATCTAACTTTCAGACATTTGAGATCAGATGAGTCACATTTCATTTGATCCCTTTTCCTTTGCAAAGGTGAGGGACTAGTCTGCTGGCAAGAACAGTTTAAGTAATGAATGAGCATGAGACTCTTGGACTGACTAGACTTTCTGCTAGGATGGTTGCTTTGTCTTTCAGAAATATGACATCTTGTTGAAGGGGGTTCCCTGGGTGTCAATGTAAATAACCTCTTTATTAGTAAGTTTTGATTCTGCTGGATTAATGACAAAAGGAAGCAAAAAGGTCAAATGTCCCGTTCTTCTTTTCTTCTCCCTTTTGAAGGGGACAAGATGGCGGAGGAGTCACAAAGAGCAAACTTCTGCCTCTATTTGATCATCCCACAGCACGTAGATGGACAGAAGTTCTTTTCTATCCATGTGGAACAACTCAAAGAAAGAAGGCAGAAAGAATTCTGCCTCATTTTGTGATGTTTTAAAACTTACTGTAAAAATAGATCATTACTTGGAATATACTACCACTTCATAGTGAAGAAAAGATCTATCCAGGCAACTTTCACTCAAATCAATATACTATAATAGATATCAACTGTATATATGAGTATATAGATTGATCAGGTAAAAGAGTTTAATAATTTTCTTCTAATTTGTTTATGCTTTTTATTTATTATTTTCTAATGTCCTTATATAATGTCATTACAGGAGTCATTACAGGAAAAACGGGGAACATCTTGCAGTGTTTTATGCTTTGTAAAAATTATTGCCACTACTGGTTTTGTCATTTCGTGGTAAATTAGTATAAATCCGTTGGAAAGCACATTGAATCTTGAGGTGGACAGAGGTTTTGCAAATCCTATTCTCAGCTTATGACTTTGGGGAAGCCTTGCTTTAAAAGTTAATAAACCCATAATATTAACAGCACTGGACATTAAACTAATTACAAGAGAAGCCCTGAGTTTCTTACATGCATTTTCTAATCAAAAGGAGAAACATTATTTTTTGAGTTGTGCAAAAATGTCATCTAATTATCTGCCTAAAAGTTGCGTAGATTGAAAGAACTGTTAAATTAATCAAAAAGCTGTTTTAGAAAAAGGGACAAATAATGTAATACTGTTATTTTTCCCTGAGGGGTAAAGCTGAAATCCTTCTTCCTTTTTTAGAGCCCACAATAGAGACTAGGGGAGAGGAAAAGATGCTTGCTGTTATGGTACATAGAAACACTCAAATTGATTCTTATCTTGGCTCCTGTAGCCCTTTGGCTAAACTGGGAAGGAAATGTACTCTGTCACGCACCCCATGGTCCCTCCAAGTCATCCAGACTGGGGACAACACCATTCCATCCATGCCAGGCATAACAAAGAGCAGGTTTACGCACAGATCTTGCCTCAGGCTGGAGTTCAGACACAACAGCGAAACATTTGTGCAGCTGTGAACTGAGGAGAGTTTC
Organism: Coccyzus lansbergi; assembly: GCA_033558105.1. Classification (NCBI taxonomy): domain Eukaryota; kingdom Metazoa; phylum Chordata; class Aves; order Cuculiformes; family Coccyzidae; genus Coccyzus; species Coccyzus lansbergi. The sequence goes on from JAUMJK010000159.1 coordinate 2,724,957, forward strand.
ATTCCTCTGATTTGGAATCTAACCTCCGTGATCACTCAGGGGCAGTTCAGAGCCAAAAATCATCAGTGCTTGCTTGGTATTAATCCTAATCATAGACTGTCATTTCAGGAGCCCAATGAAGACTACTCACACTTTTGTTTGGGTTTCTCGTACACACACATACCAAAAAACGTCATTTTTTAAATTTTTTTTTGTCATCAAGAAAGCAAAGAAGCCACTTCGTTAATCTGTGATCTTGCTTTGCTGTTCTTCCCTAATATATTTTAGTGGTAAAATAATAAATCATAAAACATGGAACAATGCAATCTTCACTTAAAAATGTTATTTAAGAATCAAAACTTCAATTTAAATCAATATGAAAGTTGTGTGTGTCCCATCAGCAGTAGTTATTGTATGAAGGCTAAAATAAGGGTACTGTAATGAAAGAATTAAAAAACTTTAACAATTTGTGTGACAACAGAGACAGAAATTTTTTTTTTCCAAATGTTACTTACCATTTCTTAAAACTACCTCTTTTTAACATTTTAAACAGTAAAGATTTTTTTTTCCCCTTTTATTGAAAGTATCATCTCCCTTGAAAGCATGTCCATAATGATTGCAGTAAAATTCACCATCATAAGAAAGAACAGGTGGAAAGCACAGTTGTGTTGTAGGAAGAAAAATAGGTTTAGGTCCATTTGCACCGTTTAATGTTTTTGTTTAATATTTTCTCTAGTATGTTTAACTTGGAATATTTTATAGCACAGAACTTCTGCAAAGCATTGCAGAGTGTAATGGTGAAATGAGTTTAATTTAAGAATACTGAATATGAGACCCAGTGAAAAAGAAATCATTTTCTCCTCATTTATTGTTTTGCTTCTGTATCTACCCTACTCACTTTAGTTTTTTTTCTCTTCTGCTTTACAGGTTTGTTTCTCTATGGAACTATGAAGTTCTGTATGAAGCTGAGTAGTCTCATTTTTGTGAAGGAGAGAACTATACAAGTTTCACATTCTGCCTTTTCCTCATGCCACTAGAATCAAGTATGTTCTTAATTTCCATTGTACTTTAAACATGGGTTTGGTTTGTCATCTGTATTCCTTCAGTACAGAAAGTGCTTGAAAGTGCCTTTTTCCTGATTTTTCCTTTAAGCCATTTCAAGCTTTTACTAAATTAATTATCACAAAACAATGAGGTTTCCAAAGTTACTTTGTGGCACAATGGCTGTACGGTGGGTGACAGAGAGACCTGTGGAGGCAATGATTTGCTAACAGGACTGTTTGCCTATGTCACAGAGACTAGAAATAGAGTTCAGTTTTCAAATTAAGTCTGTGAAAAGGATACCTAGTTTCACGCTTATTGAATAGGGGAAAGAGTTAGAAAAAAAATAGAATTTCCCTCGCACAGAGAAAATAGCAACATCCCACGCCATCAGTCCCAGTACACTATGAGATTAGACAGTCCTGTGTCTAATGAAAATGTGGGGCACATGTCTAGATTGTTTCTTTCTTTGTTACTTTCCAATTGCTTAGAGGTTTTTCATTTTTCAGGAGAGGAATTCCACTGTAAGAAATGAAATGAAACTCACTGAACCTGTAGGGTGGAAAGCGTAGTTTCTGTGGCAACGATCCCCATTTGACAGCTCTTGGGACTTACCTTTGCCTCCTATGACTTATTTACTGTTTCAGCAGTGCAGGTAACAGAGGTGAGATCATTAAGCTGTTCAATGATCACTCATGATATAAAGCTCAGAAGTACAAGTATCAGAAAAGTTAGTTTATGTAAAAAAAAATATAGGGGGAAAATTGAAATTTAAAATTACATGCAGGACTCATAAATCAATTAACAGACTACAACACATAGTGCTCAAATAACTGTTTTGCTCGTTTGAAGAATTATGTTTAGATTTTCTTAAATTAAAAATAATGATGGACAAAATTTTCCGCTTTACACTTTCTTCATAATGTTTTCATTCTCTACGTAGGCCCAGTACCTGCATTGCTATTGTATTCTCTAATCTGACACGTATATGCACCAGAACTGTGTGCACTGACTGATTAGAAATAGGTAAAGCTCATCTTTTTGTCTGTGCTTGAGATGATCTGTGCATGCCATCCACTTGTTAGGACCTACAGCTGTTCTCGTGTCAGCTTAGGTTAGTTGCCAGCACTGAACCTTTTTGCAAACAGATTGGCAATGACCTAATGGGCTTCTGTTAGTGATCCATCTTTCGGAGGACAAATTGCTGTTGCAATGCTGCTTCTTTTTCTTTAAGGGTGGGGAGACAGGCGTTATCAAATTCAGCCTGACAAATGCAGCAATCTGAATTGAACTTACTCATATATAATTTTCTCTTAATTATTTAAAGTTGCTTCAGATACTTTCTAGAGCAAAGAAAAGTAGAAATTTACAGGTGATAAATTCTGTTTCACTTGTGCCTTGCAACAAGTACAAGGAATCAGAATCCAATTACAGAATTGTATCGTGGCCTAAAACAAGAATGATATTAATCATGAAGAATTTAATCATATAAATTTATATCATTAGAAAGCCATCCTCCTTAAATACCAATGTTGGTTATTACCAAAATTCCAAAGAAATTATATGCTGAAGCAATATGAAACTCCCAGTCCTAATTTTGATGTATCTCTATTTATTTTGGAGTTTTTTGTTGTTTGTTTTTTAATTAATTACACAGCAGGGGTTAGCTTGAGAAGGGCTGAATTTCACAATATGCATCAAGTGACAAAGTATGGTATGACCTTGATAACTGGCTGTCTAAGCACCATCTTTCCAAAGCCAATTAGAATAGGTGTTCACAGCAGACCAGTAGGATCTTCAGTTATTAGATTTACATACCTCAAAAGGTATCAAAAACTCCAGGATAAGAGAAGAAATCCTACCATTCATGACAGAATATGGGTAAAGAATCAAGTTTTGGAGTTGTAAGTATGGCTTTGAAAACAAGGGAGTGCAAAGTCCATGCTAGTTATTAAAACTGGGATTAATTATGAGTCGAATATCTCAGAAGGCCAGGTCTACTTTTGAGGAATATTTAAGTGCCTATCAGAATATATAGATATTATAGATCTGGATGGCTCAGAAACCCTTTAAAAATTTTGTTTGGTGTAAGATGGTTCTGCAGGATGCTTCACGTCCAAAGAGATCTTAAAATTCACAATGAGCTGCAGGTTTCCATCCACAGCAACTCTAATGGAAAAAATAGTGGAATATGTAATCCAGCCCGGGATTCTGAGGCAGGTCAGGGAGATGAGAACGATGGAGGTCTGCTGTCACTGGTACCAGACCATGATGCATTTTTAAAAGTGAGATCTAGGTTTCTACTTATTGCATTTAGGAACACATATTCTGTGCTTGAAATAGCGACTAGTCAGCACTCAGCAGCAATGCTTTGCAATTATTCTTTCATTATTTTCTTTATCAAACATTCTCTTAAGATAATGAAATCCATTCACTATCCTGTCCTTGGGTCTACTTAATTTGGATAAATTTATAGGACAAAGAAATACATTAAGTGTGTTACCAAAAATAGAAAACAACTTTCTGTTAGTTCCTTTCATAGATTTAAACGCAGACATATTTTACACATTCATAGATATATAAATAGGTAAATCTTTCACTCATAGCTCTTTGAAGAGTATCGTCAAAAAAGAATTTGTTACATGCAGATGTTTCATTCTGATTACTGATGTTTAATCAACCCACACTGTCTTTGGAGATATAGTTGAGGCTTTTCATAGAAAATTTAATTACAACGACTATTCCAGAATGGATTGAAAAATTAATGACAGGAAAAATATTGATATTTATTGTAATCTTTGATATTTGAAGAGCTGGAAAGAGCCTGCAAAGAATTTGAAAGCTGGTTGAATAGGTCCCTGGTTGAGCTGGTTCTGGCCCTGAATGAATGGCTTCTATCTTCTACCTATTATCTTCGCAGAATATTCATTTTGCTTTTGGCATTTTTTATATGATTGCTTCAGGCAAAATTAGATTACTGACCTCATCGCTTGGTGTATTGGTTTATTCTTAAAAGAAAGCAGTTACATCAGACTCCTACAGGGAATCAGCAATGAAGTTGGGACTGGGGGAATTTTATTTTTCATTTGTTTTATATTTTCCTTTTATTTCTTCGGTGAAAATGTTTTTGCTAAGTTATGGATTATAAGTAAAAATTGAAAGCAAGGTGAAACACTGGTAAAACAATGCAGCTATTTCCTCAGAAAGAGAAGAGGAAATATATGCAGCTATTTCCCTTATTGCACATTAATCTGCTGTTAGAACTTATGTCTTTGAAAAGGAAAGCATTCATATTTCTACAAATACAGCAGGCTCTTGGTTTTGGAGTTGAGACAGCCTACATATTGTCTGGGAAGCAAGATTTGTGTGTACAGCACAAAACAATAGAATTGAGTGAATTGTGGATGGAATACTTGAAATAATTAGAATAGAACCATGTTTCTTTATTCTCTTTTCATGATTACTACTGAGCTGCTCATATAGAAGCATACTTAGAGACAGAGCTTGTTTGGAAGTGTTGCAATGGTAAATCAAAGCCAGATTTTCTCTTTCTGTAAGTGTTCAGATCAGGTTGCTCAGAAAAAAACATGAGGAAGCAAAAGGAATTGCATGCTTAGGTTTACCTATGTAATATGTTCCTCCTATCAGTTAGCCAAAAATTGTCCTAGATGCTGAGATACTATAAAAAAAAATATTGGCAGATAACTTTTGACAAATAGAACAAGAGCAGGAAAGAGTAGACCTCAAAATTGTGAAGAAAACAAAAAACCCTATTTGACTATTTTTCTTTTCTCATCCCTCTAATTATGGACTTTGACTGAGTACTCACAACATTAAATTACACGTCATATGCTGTGATCAAATCAAAATTCCTTTTCTGTATGTCACCTAAAGCAGAACTGTCTAATATAGAGCTGAGATTTCTCAGCTGATGCATGCATCAGTGTAATGGTAACAGAAGCAGATGAAAACCTGACTGCCAAGGCTGTAAATGTTCTCAATGAACATCACTTTAGCAGAAACATTTAGCTAACGTGATAATCTCTCTGTTTTTACCTTCCTGACACACCTACAGTCTAACCTTCTCCTGACAATATAAACTGTGAGAGTAGCCAGTACATACGAGAATATCATACAGATAATGTCTCTTCAATTATGGAGACAAGGCAGAAGAATATAAAATTTCTTTGATGTCAAGGAGCCTTTGAGTATAGCACAACTAGCTGTGTCAGTATTACCTCATCAACCAGTAAATAGCCTTAACTGTTTGTTTTATTCAACATCATCTAATTAAAAGCTTTTCTGAAGCACTGGTTAAATTAGTTTTCTCTTGTCTTCAGGATAAGGACCCATGATCAATGTGTTCCCATTACAGATGGGGATAAAGATGTAAGGAAGCAGAGCTACAATGGAAAGCCATCACTAGGGAATTTATTGAATTATGTCTGTAATGTGGGCAGCTAGGAGTAGTAAAAACTGCATCAAAGGGGAGACACATTCAACGTCTATGTCTGCCCTCCAAAGGAATTAATATACTGTTACTTCTTTCAGCAACATCAAACCTGACTTTCCAGAACTCCGTAGATATCTAGCCATTTCCCACACCTAGCCTGCTACCCTAAGCTAATACTTTGCTCAGATATATTTAGAACTGGCCCTGTTTCAAGGTTATAATTAACTCAACACTTTTCTGCATTTTGCATTGTTAAAATAAAGCTACCTGGAATTTTCTGGTGCCTTCATGCAGAATCTGCTGAAAGGTCACTGATTTTCATTCCACGTGCACAGGTGAATAACTACTTTAGTCTCATAGAGGCTCACAGAGGTTCATTTAAAATTAAATTAACAATGAATGACCATTGTTTTTGGTTTGTTTTTTTTTTATTTACAAATATTTCATGTTTCTAATTTTAATGACATGAGCACTTGTGGAAAATGAATTAAAAATCGCAACATATGAAATCTATGGAAACCAGTCTCTAAATTCCTTCATGCCAAGGAGTGATGCCGAAAGGGCTTGAAAAGTCATTTAGGATAAAAAATAAAAAGTGATCTTCTAATAACTAGTGTATTGAATGTAAAATATACAATGTAGCCTAAAAATTTTAAAAAAATTATCTTTCAAAATAAAATTGCAAGTATATCATGCAAGGTGAACATAGTAAGTTTAATTACTGTTGTTCATTAATTTACGTGAGGATAATCCACAATATGCTTGTCAATATGTCAAATGAGTTTTTCACAGGAATACTTATGAATTGCATTTTGACCATAGATCCAAGATATATTTAAGTCCAGATTTACTTCACATTAACACAATATAGAAGGCAAGTGCAAGTTCAGGTAAGTGCATTAGGACTGACAAGCATGTGTCTTTGCTAATCTTTAGTACAGAGTCAAACAAGCAGTTTCCAGAAAATTTCCATCACTTAATCAATCTGTTCTCACAGCAATATCTGTCCTTGATAGTGACAGGCAGAAAAATCAGTCAAAAGACCTTGCTAGGGGAGCCTGAATATCACAGGAGGGATTTTCTGGCATGCTGGTCAAGTCAGGCTGCCTTTGACTTTTTGGAGAGAAATCTCATATGGTGGTATTGTAGCCAGCCCATTGAGAAAGGTAGAAGTCAATGAGTTAATCTCATGGCATCACCATTCGGTATAAGAGCATTACATACAAACTTGTTAATAACCCACATGAAGCAAATGAAGTCAGCAAAAAACATTAAGAAACATTAATAAGTAGAATGCTGTTTCTCCAGAAATTGCTTAATTTGCTACGTTTCATCAGTAAGCCTCAGTCAGGCAAGTTTGCAGAAGTTCCCATCAGATATTTGCATGTTTCTCTGACTTCTGCACCAATATCATAAATCCAGCCTGTGAAGCTGATGGGCACTGAAAGGGAAGAAGATTTATTCAGCTGTGATTCTATGCACACATCTGTGTCGTTACTGGCCACATGGCAAACAAGGGCATATGAACATTCAGACTTGAAGATTTTTGTGACTGTTTGAAATTATACCTCATGACATTTTTCTTGCATTTTAAATACAAATTTCCACCTTTAGAGTTGAGAGTCTGACCTCAACCTTGCTTCTTGCTGCTTTATTTATTTTTTTCCTATACTCCTTCATTTCCACAAGTACTATAAACTAGGGCATTCGCTGAATACATTTGAATTAGATTTCAAGAGCTAAACGTTTTAAATTCAGAAAAAAAAAATCTACTAATCAGCAGTCCTTTTTTTTTCTGAGAAATGTTGTAAATGAGTAGGAACACTTCTGCTAAATGTCAGAGGAGCTTTCTTGATTCAGGATAAGGGAAGAAGTCTTGTTTACAATGTATTTTAATCAGAAGTATAGAAAAGCAAATGTAAAGTTTATTTTTAGGTTGCATTTTTTCCACAAAATTGTGAATTATTGAAGTACAATGAATAAGTATCACTTCAGTGATGTGAATCTCATCATTAACACAAAAGGCACACAAAGTGTGCCAAAAGGGGATACCAGGAGCGAAAGAGCTTCAAGACAGCAGCATTAGATAATACAATGACAAGAAGGACAAGACAGTTCAGAAAAGAGAAGTGATGTGGCATTTGATTACAGTTACACACAGGAAAAGAATAGATCATGGGTACATATGCATCCCTGGCTGAGGCCATTGTATTATTCTTGTAACTGTGGTACTGTTTCAGTGTAAATTAGTCTCTTGACAGAAAAGTTAAGCTTGGCTTTTTGTATGTTGACTACTCCAATGGATTTGGTACATACAAATGCTTAAGGAAGTCCCTGCAGCAGCAGAACGATGACCAGGGAGGGACTCATTTCCAAAGTTTTAATACCAGCTGCTTCCATGAAAGATACAAAAATGCTCATAGGGTTGATGATGAACAGCATGGAGCTAGTCTGAAATCACAGCTGACTTTTATAGGCTGTCTCATGGCACTGTGTTTATCCTCTTCAGGGCAGAGTAAGAAACAAATTTACTACATCACATCTTCATTATATATCTTGTTCTACATATCTATATGTATTTATGTATGTATGTATATATTTTCCCTTTCAGGAACCAGGCACAGTGGTCCTCACGCAGCACCCCAAAGCAAGTACTTAACATTTAGGAGTGCTAATCCTGTCGAGGTTAATACAGCTTCTCAAATATTCTACAGAACATGTTTATTTAGCGGTTTTGCTTGGTAACACGGTGACCTTTTGGCAGCAGTATAGTAAGATCATGGTTAAAATACTCAGCAACAAAAAACCCCTCCCATCTGAAAGTCCCTGTATCCCAAATACTTGTTTTGGCCAGGTCTTCAGAGCTACAGACTTCACAGAGGAGGCTCTGGGGGCACCCATTGTGAGCCTTGGGACAAAAGAAAAAAAAAAAAATCCATCCCATTTTAAATGGCTAAATTGAGCCACAAAAAAATTGCAGCAATTTTGCTCTTCCTCTTGTCATTGATCAGATTTCTCACTGATGGATTTCCTGTGATAGAGTAGTGATAGGAAGACAAAAACGGGAGATTTTTGCTATAACGAAGTTGCAGTTTAAAAGTAAAGTCAGGAGAGGCAAAAGATGCCAAGGAGGAAGAGCTGTAACAGAAAAACTGTGCTAGTTAAACTTGCTAAGAGTTAGGAAAAAACCAGTTAATTAAGTGGAAAAGGAGGTGAAGTTCCAGTTTTATTCACTTAATTAATTTCTACTGGTCCTCCAGGAGGCTTAGAGAATTAGTACTAAAGTTAGGAAAAGAGAAGAAAATATACCTATCAGCCACTTTATCTAGACAGTTTTGACAAGGAGACAGATTAAAAAAACCCATATCCTCAGCAAGGTAAAGTCAGTTTTATGAGAAAATAAATTGAAAAACTAGATTTGGATATCTTTTGAAAATGGCAATCTTAATTTATGCACATATTTCTCCTCTAACAGCTCCATGAATGACATCACAGGGACTGACTGCTCCTCATCTGCTACTCTGGAACATTAGGAGTTGAACAATGATAGGATACAGCTGCTCACAAGGCAAGAAAAACAGGTATACGCTGCATTTCTAATACTTAATGCTAATGATATTTAACAGAAGTTGCTGAGCATTACCTGAAATCTTAAACAGTGTCCATCAGCACATTGCAGACAGTGTGTCGTGTTAAAGGACAATGTAGAAACACACAATGCCCTTAAAATCTTATCATAGATTTTCTACATTTCCTGTCTTTTTATCAATTTGACAACAACACTTGAATGTTCAGTTGAACTGACAGAGCATTCAATTCATTAATTACATTATTACCTCAACTATGAAGGAAAACATAATCCCAGAATTCAATTTCCTGCAAAGGAGGACATTTGCCAAGTTTGAGATATGCTAATACTTGTGTTTAAAATATTTGCAAATGATTTTATGACCATTAATAACACTGCACTTCATCCACATGCAGATCATCCTCTGGAAAAAAATGCCATCTGTTCCTTTCATCAGTGTTTTAATAGTATTTATATATGGCTCTAAGGAAGTCCTTCCATAAGATTAAAATCTTAGATTTGTCACAAAATGGATGAATTTTTATTGTGGTTTTCAGATCTCATTAGATTTTTGGCACAAAGTAAAATCGTTTGGTGTCCTCTGTTCTTTTTACAATTTTGTCACTGATAATGCTTTATAAAGATAAATTTACATCAAGTATTGAACTTCGTGATAATTCATGCTCACAGCAGTACAGAGCTGATTAGAACTGCCAATTCCACAAAATCAGTTGACTCCTACTCGTAAATAACTTGGGAAATAGTATAACTACTACTTGTTTCTCATGGTAGTTATAAGCAATTTGAAAAAAAAATGTTATTTATAATTTAACTTGAATGAGACCACATCTACTGATGATTTTTATTCCTGAGATGGCTTACATATAAACAGAGTGCAGATATATTAAAAAAAAAAAAAAAAAAAAAAAAAAAAACAAAACCAACAAAAAAACAAACCCAGAAAAACCAACGATACAGAAAAACATAACTGATAACCTGTTGCAATAATGAGCTGTGTAGGTCCTAGAGGCCTCATGACACATAATAAACTATTACCCTAATTTTGTAGATAGAAATTTGGCCAAAGATGTTTGGAGTGTCTGGAGGCACAGCTGGTTTTGACAAAACTGTAGTTCCCCGCATTCCCTTAACAAAAATCACTACTGATTCTGACCAACTGAGATGAACTGGCCAACTAGCCTGTATTTCAGAGCAAACCAGGTTCAGGAAGGTCTCCCTCCACTGCTATGAGAATTTGGTTAATTTTATGTGTAATGTCCTGAATCTGTGAGTGCTTCAGCAAAAAAATAATATGATTGTGGGTAAATATTTCAGGGCCAACTCTCCATTTACTTTTCCTATTTTCTATCCTTTACATACGAGCATAATGCACGTTTTTGGCTAATTTCAGTAACTTATGGCATCACCAGTCCCTGTGTTAAGATTTTAGCCCATTAAAAGCTATAAAGGAACAAGGTTGCCTATCTATGCTGCAAACTCATATGAACTTTGCACAGACTGTGAGTCCATACAGTTGAAAGCACAACAAGTCCCCTTTTTCCTTGTGCATGTGAGATTTCTTGGCAACCCAAGACACATCAAACCAAGCTGGAACATTCCCAGTGAGCATGCTGAAATATGGTAAATAATGTGTAGACAGAATCATAGAACAACCAGGTTGGAAGAGACCCATCGGATCATCGAGTCCAACCACTCCCATCAAACACTAAACCATGTCCCTCAGCACCTCATCCACCCATGCCTTAAACACCTCCAGGGAAGGTGAATCAACCACCTCCAACCAGAGTCGCAGAACAACTGTTGCTCCACACAACTGCTAACACTGCAAAAGAGATCCATGTAGTTAATATGTCCTTACTGCATGTTCTTTTCCAATATAATGACTAATTCCTGTTTAGCAGCACAAATAGTCACTTGTTATTTATGCTGTGGAGCTACTTGTGACAAGCTGAGGTGAATGCTGAGAATGTTACACAGATCCAAGGGGAACCTGAACAAGTACAAATTTGTCTGATCCTGAAAGTTCTGTGCAACCATTGACAGGACTCTGGGACAGTGCTTTTGGGAGAGTTTCATATAAATTTGTATTTTTATTCTACTCTTTGCAAGTCTTCCGCTTTTAGTTTTATTTTGAGACATGATATGGAAGTATTAGTTGTGTGTGACCTAAAGGAGCTGTTCTGTGTTTTCATGTTCTGTTTTAGTCTCACTGATTAGTGGTTATCATTCTTCAGATCTTTCCTGTTCATTACTTCTCTACCTCAGACAGAAAGCTGCTCAAAGAATAATCTAAAAATCCTGTTTACTCCCATTTCTTACTTCCTTAGGGAGAAAGAAAGCTTGAGTGGGAGTAAAACACATTTAGTACAGATGTTGTCATAACAGAAACTATGCCATTTCGTCCTTGATTTGATGTAAAGTGGGGGTTAAGAGGGAAGAAAAAAGGAAAGCACTGAAAGACTTCCTTCATTTGAAAGCGAAAATAAGATCTAAAAGTAAAATTACTACTCAATTTGAGCAATCAAATGTAATAACTGAGAACCCCCCAAAAAGGTCTAACCTTTAAAAATCTCTAAACACTCTCTGAGGACAACATATGGTGCTGAAAGAGCATTATGATTGAAGAAAGCTAATATAAATAGAATTATTTGTTTAATTACTTCCAAATCAAAAAAAGCAACTGCTTTAGAAGAGCATTCCATGCTGTTCTTCAAACGACCTTGTTAAACTCCTGAATATTTCAGTGTTGGTACATCTCTAATTCAAATACAGTATGGCAAGATATAATGTAAATCCATTAATGAAGATTGCCAGCACAATAAGATGACAGAAAACATTTGAAAAATGTTACACCTGGATTTAAAGTGCCACAACCAATTGCCTCATATATTACTATAAAGTACTAAATTAAATTCACATGCTTAAGTGGTAGGTTTTGATATATTTGAAAAATCAGCCTATGACACAGAAAACAGCTATTTCCCTTCCTCCTCCTTCTTTCACAACTGGGATATTTTTTGAAAATTTTGCTATCTGTCCATGCCAATCTGAGTAATCTTACACACACAGACACACATTCTATTTCTCTTTCTCGGTCCCTCCCTAATTTGATGACAGTAGTTACTGGGCTTCACTGCATACTTACGCATCTTACTGTCATAATTTCAGTATATATGTAAAAATACTTCTGTCTACCTGAAATACTAAACACTGATCTATAAATATGAATTTATTTACTTGAAGCTAATCAAATACTTCACTTGGAAAAAAAAATCTTTGTGAGATTGCCTGATTAACAGAATACAGATGTGCCTGACAAAACCTGGGAAGGGAAATTAGAGCTCTGGATTCAGCTGTTTTTAATCCAACTAGGCAATGCTATATGACAGCAATACAAACTGCTTTGAGAACTTGTGGAATTGCTTTTTCACTACATTAATAAAGACTGTGCTGTGGTTAAACCTCCCCCCCCCCCAAAAAAAAACCCAAACCCATCTATAATCTTACACTTAATACTTTCACATTTACTACAATATTACACTGGCCTTTGAAGTAACACAAGAGTTATTGACTCAGAATATAAAAAAAAATTCTCAATATTTGGGCCTCATATGTGGACATAGAATTATTCATATTTTCAAATAATAATGAGCTTTGTTTTAAGAAAGTATACTCCTAAACTATTCTAAGAAGTCAGACTTCATTCCAGCTTGTATTAAACACCAGCCTAATTACTAGTTTTTAATAGTAATACTAATGGAAGTTGACACAAAGTTACTTTCATATTTCATTTCATATATTCATTAATAATAATTGGCCCTTCTGATTTGTTTAATGTCACTATGGTTGGAACCATTCTTTCAAGATATTTTTTTCTTTGAGTATTGATTTTACAGCTAATTCCTGAAATGGCATAAGTATTTTTGCCATCAACATGGAACTGTAATCAGTTTGGGATTTTATTTGCAGGAAACATGTCAGAAAGCTGGCATGAAAATTACTGGTTTGAATTATATGAGTGGTGTCCCTCCAGCTAGCATTTTTAGCTCCAAACCTCCTCCTAGAATTATATGCTTGACTGTCAGTTTGCACAGATGTTACAGCAAAGAGGGATGTGTTAGTGTTTATTGGTAGTTTATGTTAATGATTTTTTGGAGACCTGAAATCTACAACTTTGTTCTTCACAGAACATTCACCTGAACCCCTCTCTCTTGCTTGGCCTGAGAGATACTCGCATCCAAACAACTGGTTCCTGCTCTTTACAAAGGAGAACATCTACAGCTGGGAGAACAGCTACAGCTGGAGAGACTATGAACACAATCTTCCCTAGTTCCAGATCTTCCCAGAAGGCAAGGTAATTAAGTGGAAATCTACATTAACTGTAACAGCCCACATAAGCGATGTACGAGTTTGGCAGACATGCTCGAAGAATTTCTCCCTGGTTTAAGTATGGACACATAATTGGTAAATGTTTTAAAAAGCTTTTGCATTTTTGCCATGTCTGCAAACAGATCTTGAGATACTTCTTAAACATTACTTTTGAATATCTGAATGTCCACAAATAGTGGATGTCTTGATCGATCTGCCAAGAAAGGCATGGGAATTTCATTCATTAAGTTTGAGCCTGGATGGTTATGGGTGCCCATCTTGTATACTTCACATTTATTAACTGCCAGTCTGTCTACCTATTTAGCTAACTAGTTAGCTTTTCATCATTCTAAGCATGTAATTATGAATGCCAATTATTTCTAAACTTTTGGGCTTCATGAAAATCAAAGCTGCTTAGCATCTTGTGGAATGAGGCTCCATATGTACATGAAATTTTCCTCTGTAAAAAAAATCATGGAAAATCGCTACTTACTTATGATTTCTTATAGCTAATTATGATTTCTTCTAGCTACTTATGATTTCTTCTAGCATTTGACAATCCTAATTGAAATAATATTTGCAACAAGATAGTGGTTGCTGAATCGTTAGAGGTGAATCGTAGAGCTGAAGAACTCCTAGAAAGAGCTCATAGAAATTGTAGAGCTGAATCGTAGAGCTGAATCGCTAGAGCTATCTTGCATCCTCTGTATTAGTGTTGGACAAGTATCTCTGTAGCGAGCGTCATGACAAATTTACTATATAAGATTTTCTGCTATGTGTTTTGTTGTTTTCTTCTTTCACTGTGTTATGTATAGTTGAAGGGCTTTTTCTGTCTATGCTTTTCTTTTTGCTGTATGGTATATTCGATTCCCCCTACCCATTAATCTTTCAACAATCTAGACAAATGCAGTTCTGTGCCTCTCCCAGTCTCTTGGCCTTTAAAAACTGGTGCCTTACAAAGAAGAATTACGGTCTTGTTCCAAGGAACCCTGGTCTTCCTGAAGCAAGACATCAAGGGCAGTCATAGATGTCGTATGGCTGAGTTCTTTACAACATTAGGATAGTAAATATTTAACTGTTCCTCTTTGTTGTCTTTCTTTCCACCTTTAACAGTACTTGAGTTATACTGCCATTTCAGCAATAGGCTGTGATAAAGCTGTACAATCTTTCCCTTTCCCTCTCCCTCTCCCTTTCCTTCTTTTTATTTTTCGTTTCATTTGGGGCTAATGGCTGTGGCTTATTTAAAGGTCATGTCACCAAATCTCTTTGCTTTAACTCTCAAAAATTCCCATTCTCTGTAAAAGTATCAAATATATGTTGTCTTTTTATACAAATAATAATGAAGGAAGGTTACTAATAAACATAGTTGGTTTTCTTGCCTAGTTGGAAACATGGGGTCCTTAATATAATTTGTGATGTTACATGAATGGACACTATGTTCTACTTCTCAGTCAAATGAAACAAAACCTCTTTCCTCAAAGATGTGTTGTGCCATTTAAACATTAAGGAAAAACTCACATGGAGAGTTTAGGAACCATTACATTTAGGTGCAATTTAAGGAACTAGTTTTATGTGCAGAATTGTAAACCAGGCACTTAGGAATTGCAAAAAATCAGGAATGAGACATCATTTTCTTTGCTATGACTTAAATGCTACCATTGAAGGGCTGATAGGATTAAAAAAAGAAATAAGGGAGAGAGAAAATCTACATAATCCACAGGAAATACACATTAAATATTGGCCACTAAATAACAAGTTAGTCCAGAAGATTGTTACGATCTTTAAAGCTCATACAAATTTTGAACTACATGCTCTGGAAATGTCCTAAACCCAGGTACCCCTCATAATGACCAGCATACTTCAACAATAATCTATCTTGTTGATTATCTCTAATTCATATTTTTCCCTGTTGCACCATTTCTTCTCTTGTCTTTTTTTTGTTCACGTGAGCAATAAGCAATCCAGGGTAACAATGCAGCAAATGAAGCAGCACCCATTCTGGAATAAGTGAACCTTATTTTCTATTGGTCTGTGTACTTTGTGAATTCCCTTCAGTACACTTCTAAAATTAATCTATTTTGGTTATGATTTTCCTGATGAAAGAGTGCAAACTGAAAGTTTGCCCTTTGAGAGACTCAGGATCTTTTATTTCAGATGATAAAAGACTTCTGTTTGTTGTCTACTGCTGGTTCTTTTTCAATGATTGACACTCAAAAGCTCCCCAAAACAGAATAATTTAGAAGCAAAATAGAAGAGACTCCACAGACAAATATTTGAGCTAAAATGACAAATGAAATGAGCTCAGTAAAAAAATCCAAAAAAACACCAACAAAAAACCCCTCCAACAAATAAAAGAGGAGGAATATGAGTGGCTTTCTAGTCATTTGTATTAGCTTTATTCTATCAACTCTAAGACTTTAAATCTGACATAGGTCCCATTCAATAAGATGTTTAAGCAGTACTAGAAGTGCTTAAAGACACAAACGTGACATGCTTAGAGTTATAAAAATCTTGTCTTAAAAACCCCTCGATATTGGGATTTTTTACTTCTCTGCACCATGATCTGTTTCAATGGAATTACTGCCTACCCTCATCTTCCATCACCAGACACAGTTATTACAGAACTCTACTACAAGCTAAATGACACAGAAGTAATATGATAGCCTAGTGACCAAGGCAATGACAAATGAAATGTTTTTAAGTGTGACCATTCACTATAAATTTCATGTCTCATATATGCTGTATATTAGACTTTGTAGGTAAGTAAATCTTGTTATATCAAAAATCTAATCATTGCCAGAGTCCCTTTGAAGCCTTAAAGAAACTTATTAGCAAAAAGATTTATGACAATTCTGAATTGCTTTCAGAAAGGTACATCACATTTGCAGCTGGGACCCAGCATGTGGAACAGATGTCCTGACAGTGTCCTTGTACTACAGTGGTGTCATCCTGGCAGCTCTTTAAAAACTAAGGCATCTGGTTCACATTTAATTTTTGTACTCAGATGACTTATCTGCATTACATTTTAGTTTAGGATGTTTCATTCATTATTTATTGTACATTGATGTTCAAAAAACAGCAACTTTGCGTCTGCAACAAACCCCTCACCTACACTACAAGCTGTCTACAGAACAAGACACAGACATATGCTTCAGGTAAAACACTTCAGGTAGATTAAAACACAAAAGCAAAGTTTTGTCTGTGAATTTATGCAAAGCTGATTGAGCAGATTAAATGCTTGAAAACAACTGCATTTTGAACTGGAAAATTGCCATTACTGTTCTGCTAGTGCTCTGACAACTTACAGTGCATATCTAAGTTGGATGCATCACTAACTCCGACATGCGACGTCATTCCCTTCTCTTGTCATGGGCATAATGTGATGCTAACAATAGCCAACACATGTCAGCCTTGTTTTGTTAAAAGCGAATGATCAGCATGAAATACTATAATTACCTCTGGTTTGTTTTTTTTTTTATTTTTTTGAAGATCAGTGTCTGGTACAAACTACAAAATTGGGCAAGAATGAATAGAAGCCTGTTGCCTGTTATTTGCACCTGTTGCCTCGTATATCTGAAGACCATTTCCATATCCAGTCGTAAAGGAAAACATTTTGAAGAGGAAATAATTCCACAAGCAAAATGGTGATGTGTTGGAATTTGAATTCGGCAAGTGTCTTTTGCATTATTTACAGACACTGACAACACATCTGGAGAAACAGGGATTTGGGGAACTAGAGTTTTACCTTGTAGAAAACAGAAAAAAGTTAGCAGACTGGCCAAATAACAGCTGAAATACCACTAATTCTTTATTAGTGACACCTTGCAGTCATCTACACTTAAATAAGTTCTTGAAGAATCTTAAATGAAATCTGGTGATACTTTGTTACAACAGCACAGCAAAAAGATAGTTGCATAGCAACATTATATTGATCTACCAGTATTCCTGTGACAAGTGTCCATAAATTCCAGACACGCCATGGATACCAGTTTCCTAACATCTCCTGACATCATCAAAATGATGACTGTGTGATCTTTTACTCGTGTTATTAAAAAATCATTAGCAACATCTAAATCTGTAATTGCAAAACTGTTGCTAAACCAGGGATGCATTTGCATTTTTACGAGTTTATAAAATGAGGTGTTCATGTTTGGTCTTCGTTCCAGAGATGATGCAGCTCAACAAGAGGAATTAGAGGAACTCTTCTTTTTTGTCAGGTAATACACGAGTTTCAATCATTAAGATGAGTACAAACAATTTTATTTCTTGTTTTCATTCATGTACGTAATTAAAATTAAATTTAATATGTAATTCATACAAATAAATGTGATTCTATATTTAATGCATGACAAATTAGGCTAAAACTAAATCATTTTCTCTTAAAAGATATTTTACATGCTGGGATCTAATGTTTCAGAATGTGTAAATGAAAAACACCATCCTGAATTACACCAACACTATTTGACAACAAAGAATTCTGAAATTCTGCCTTCAAGCTACATAAATGGGCAAATAATTGCTTTGTGTTAGCTTCCTAACTCTTGTTTTGAATATATTTTATTTGCTTAAAATTATAAAATATTGCTCATCTTACCTCTTCTGACATCTATCCATTACTGGTTAACCATTCTCAATTTAAGAATAGAAAATTATTGACCTATAATTTTATTTTTGCAAGCAAAAGTATATTAGGTATATTCCAATATACCTGAATTACAATTTTTTTAAATAAAATATTGGAAGAGAGTAACTAACTCTTTGAACTGTAGATTGCAAACTGAAGCAAATTGTCCACAGAGGCATTTTTATTCATGGACTGTTCAATCATTATAGCTAGAATTTTTTTGATTTTTCAGTTGTGAAATCTACTTTCTAAAATTTTACATGAAAATCCACAGAATGCCTGAGTGTAATTTTCAGGGATATGTATTTCCAAGGATATATATTTCTTCAGCTATATTGAATATAGTGTTTTAAACAGGCATCTTAAAGTTCTCAGGGAAAACAATGCTTATGTTGGAAGAAAATGTAACCTGAAGGTGCAAATAGCAAATATCCTCTTCTCAGCAGTATAGTGTGACTGACTAGAGCAGCAGAAGACCAAGATTTCCTGGTGTCTTCATACTATATTGAAGCCCAGCATGACTTTTATGGTTGAGTCATGAATATAAGTCTCAAAAGACTAAGCTTTTTTTAATTTCGTCCTGAGGATAAATTGCCCAGAGGGGTTTTTGATTATTTTATTCTGGCTGTTGGAAAATATAGAGATTTTTTTCATCTTTCTCCTAACCTTGATTTTTTTTTTTTTTTTTATTCATTTCTGATCAACTTAAAAGTTTTGACAGGGCTCCTTGAATTAGCCTAGTTTATGAAAAAAAATATATGAAAGGAAACAGCAGTACAGCTGCTATGGGGGGAAAAAAAGTGTGTTCAACAACTGCTGTTGTTTTCCTTATATTGAATCTTTCTCTGAGGAATCCATGCAGAGTGACACTGATGCTCTCCCTGGAACACACTGCTTCTTGTTTAATCTCTGCACTGATAAACTAGTGCTTAACTGCCTGCACATTCTTCTTCAGGGAATGGAAGGCATCAAAAAAGGGAAGAAAGGGACACACTAAGTAATTCTTCTCTGGGAAACAAAAAAAAACCACCACAAAAAAAACCTCAACCAGAAAATGATTCACTCTTTGAAAAAGCTAACTCTGTTTGGAACCTTTGGTGCACAATTGTATGAAGGCTAAAGTTCTCGATGTCAAAGTGGTAGAATTCCTGACAAGGGACATTACACTGGCTGTTAATCGCCAAAGGGCTTTTATAGGCAGCCCTTAGAAAAGATATACACACATAGTATCGTTGTTAATGCCATGGCATGTACTGTATAAAATGTATTGACCTTTAGGTGTTAAAAGCCCTGTGATCTAGAGCCTGTTATCTGTGTGCAGGCAGGAACAAAGCAGAGAGATGTGGTTATGCCTTTAGGCTGATCAGCTGCAGGGAAGCTGACAGAAGCCAGTGCTGGGAAGAGACATCTCCCCTGTGTTTGTACATCGCTGTGCTGGCTGAGCAGGCTGAGTACACTGGATGAAATCAGTGTAGGCTGGATTCTCATCAATGAAAGAAAATATCTAATGGAGCAGCACGTATTTAAACAGACGTACTCCATCAATGAAAACTCTAGGATTATATTTCCCTAGTTAGAGTAAAAATCTTGCCTAATAATAAAACAAATAGAGTAATGCGTAGTTATTTGGGAACACAATAGTTCTGCAGTGCTTTGATAGCCATAATGGTAAGAACTAGACGGAATATTACAACACTGCATATTAAATCTGAAATATCATTGTTAATGATTTCCCTTACATTCCACTGTACTTCCAGAGCAGATGATAAGAAATTTCTAAAATTTATAACCATCAGTACTTGTACTGTCTTCAGGAAAATAATCCAGAACCATCAGTAGCCCCTCCTGCAACAACACAGATGTTTACACAATTCGTCTCTC
Source organism: Coccyzus lansbergi (assembly GCA_033558105.1). Lineage (NCBI taxonomy): Eukaryota > Metazoa > Chordata > Aves > Cuculiformes > Coccyzidae > Coccyzus > Coccyzus lansbergi. The sequence goes on from JAUMJK010000159.1 coordinate 2,744,892, forward strand.
CCCAAAATAAATGCCTACAGTAGTAAACATGAAATCAGTGAGAAGTTAAAATGTTTAAAACTCAGGAAAACTCAAAGCCTATTTTTTCCAGGTCCTGAGTTTTAAGCAATCCCCTTTGGTAGTTTAAAAACTTATATCTTTCACCACATTGGTACCATTCTTACCATCATGTTACACTAGTTGGTTTATGTGCCCTCTATTTCAGACTGGAATTACTCTGCAGTCTGAATATTAACTTCAAAGACTGATGCCACTGATATACTTGTCTGGCTTCTACTCTTGAGAGGCAAAGAAATCTTGCTGAAAATCAATTTCATTAGAAAATATTGCAGGGCTAACAAATTCCATAATTTTGCACAATAATTTTAGTAAAGCTGGTTGTTTCAAAGTTTTAAACAAAAGAAGTAAAAAAAAAAAAAAAAAAAAAAAAGGGGGGATTTTCTTTTCATCAGACTTCAGTGATTTTATATTTCTCTGGAGCTATTTCATTGACCTGATAAAAGAGACAACCTCAAGACTGTTCATGGGGGGGTTTCTTCCTCTGGTCCACACTTTCCCCTCCACACTCCCTTGATCTTCAGCCAGCTCCAGAGAGCTGAAAATCTGGTGGCTGATACTGTACTTTGTAATGCTCCCCAGTAAAATTCACATTGTATCAAGGACTACGGAAAGTTAAACACCTGCATAAGTCTTTGCAAGAACCAGGCCCTACCTGACTTTCCTGAGTGTGCCTTTTCATAGTGCATCACGAAGAATGCAGCACAGTTCTCGAGACAGAAGTGCCTAATGCCATTATACACATCTCTCTGTTTCCTTCCTGTCAACCCCATTGAGTTCTGGTGATGCATCAATCTACTTTGAGGTCCATGTCAGTATTCTACAGTGGAAGTCTCAGATACAGCAAGTGATCTCAAGTGGTACTAGACATCTTATGTTTAGGCAAATCAATCATTTTCCCAAAGTTTGTTATTTTATTACATGAATTGGTAGCATAAGATTGCCACACTTAAAATTCTTGTCATGGTTGAAAGGGAACCTGGATTTTATGTGGGTTCAAGTCCTTACTGCTACCCTGACTAAACCCTTGACAGTCTGATCAAAATACAACTCACATTTTCATTAGCCCAGTTACAGTGCTGTGAACACTCACAGACCAAATGAATAGCCAAAACCCCCCACTCTCATTAATAGTATTTACTAAATTATTTAGCAATATATTCACTTTCTAGTATCTACCCCTTTTCTTCAGTGTTATAAGTACCCTTGGCAGGTGTCCCTCTGGGTCCAAAGGTCTACAGTGTCCATGAAGAAATTTGGAGGGGAAGGTTTTACACTGACTTGTTAGTAGCATCCTGAGGACTTTGATGGTAGGAACATGACAATCATAGCAGGGCTTCTTTCTCTTCAGTCTTGGATCTGCTCAAGGCTATTATTTCATATTTTCTTAAGGCAGGCTACCCATTTGTACTTTTTTTCTCACTGGATTCCAGCTACAACTTGACAATTGTCACCCCTTCACTGACAACTGCCTCCCATAGCCCCAGTTATCAGAAAAGGTCTTTGCTTATTATGCAGTGACTGTGCAGGTTTGCTAGACCTTTATCATATTTAGTATGCATAGAGATAAGCTTAAACAAGGTAGGTAATAGTCTTCTGACAGATAGGAAATTGCTATCACAGCTGGAAACAAGCTAAAATGAACTCCAGCCAAGGCAAGTTCAAGCAAGTCCCGAGGGCAGCGTTGGTGACTTAATGCACAGCATGTGGCCTTTAGTAAAAACAGAAATGATCGTATTTGCTGAGTTGCAACAGTGGATAGCACCCAAGTTTTTATCCACTTCCATTTTGTCAGCATTTAAAGTTAGACACTGAGGCTTTCGGTGCTGTAAGAGCACTGGCAGATGGAGAAACAGATGTAAAAGTGGTCAAAGGCAGAAACAAATCAGGAGTTAAGTTAAGGGAGAAGACTCAGGTGTTTATGCTGCTTAGTCCTGTGAGTATGTATTTACAGCTGTTAGACTTCAAAAGTAAATGCGCACATCTAGAAGTTTTCTACAAACCTACTGCATTTTTTTCCTCTGAATTAGAGGACAGCAGTGCTTGTTCATGACCCAGTTCCATTTTCCCACGTTAGAACCCCAAAGAAATAAAGCTACTCAGTGAAGAGCAGATGCTAACACAGAGAAGGCAGGTGGGAGACACGGCCAGTTAGTATCAACTCAAGAGTTAGTTTGCTGTGGATACAGGATTTTTTTAAAATAAATAAATGGGACCAGAATATTTGGAAGGAGATATCATTATTCTACCTCTCTATTCTGCTCTGGTGAGATTACATCTGGTCCTTTAGATTTTGTGAATTAATTTCTATTTCCCCCAAGTTTTTCTCATATGTATACTGGCAAATAAACATTTCACATGAGCTGGTTTATGTAGAAATTAAAATTTCTTCTACTGGAAGATGAATACCATTATTTATGGTAGACTAACATATATAATACTATAGGTAGCATCTTTCTTATAAAGTTTACAAGACAATATAGTGAGGCTATTTTTTTTGGAACTACATTTTTAGAATATACTTTAATACTAAAAATATTTAGTGCATGTGATTTTCTGTGAGGATAATTAAACCAAAATCTAACATGATTTAGACACCCCTAAGGAACTCTTCAAAGAGCACATAACTAAGGAGATGTGACACAAGTCAATCAGAGATTGAAAATGCTTCTTGACAGCCCAAATTTTCATGAAATTCTTTTTCAAAGGCTTTCCTGTTATCATTAAAATCCTGTTTCACATACTACACTATTAAAAAGTGCTATTTTAACAAGGGAGACAGTAATTATGCTAATACTTTACATAGAAACTTCTTAACATTAATTGTCAAGAAATGCGTAAACCAGAGTAAAGTAGTAAAGTGCATATAAAAGGAATCTCAGGCCTCAGAAGCTTAGGAATTTCTCATAAATAAAGCTCTTTTTTTTTTCTTTTTTTTTTTTTTTTCTCTGCTTTGTTCAGCCAAAGCCTCTGTTGAAATCTGAGGTTGAGTTGTGGAGGGATATTTTTTATGATTCCCATGCTGTATTTGGAATGATGACTATTTTTTAAGTACAAATTATCATGGGGAGTTTAACTGTAACAAGAATTATGGAGTTGATCAAACCTTCTTACAGCAAAGTCAGTGAAAAAAAAGAGATCAGAACATTGGGAATCTATGCAAAAAAAGAAATGATTTGCACCCTTGAAGTCATTTGAAACAGTTATGCTACTAGGACTGTATATCAATATTTCATTAACTGGACTAAAAAAGGCTTCTAAGTAACTAATTCTTACAAAATACATCTCACCACTCCTTCTTATGAAAGAAATTACATAGGAAATTTGTGAAAGCAGTGTGAAAGTAAAATGCCCCTATATAAGGTTCTTCCTTGGTTTTCTCCTACTAGTTTCCTTGTCCTGTTAAAATAACTCCCACAGCTATTTAAAACCATTTTTCTCTTCCTCCAACAGGCCCTTTATTTCAGCCTTCTGCCACTGTTATGATCACATACCTGCAGCCAAGGTGGTCACCTCAATGGTTGGAACACAGCAAGACTCCGCTCAAAGTATTAGAACAGGGACTGGGATACAACAGGAGTCAGATGATGGACACTGAAAAATGGAGGAAAAATAGTTCTTTCAGAGTACTATTAAATAGTAAGTAAACATAGCTGACAGGCCTAAGCTTAGAGGGACAGAACGTTCTGTGTTCAATTATAGCAAACAGATGGAAAAATCCATGAGTTACTTTTTATAATCTCTGTCTTGAAATATATGGAACCAAGCAATGCCTTTGGTTATGTGTGTCTGTCTAACTCACAGCAATTTTACTTCTATTTCCACATCTGAATATATAAAACAGGACTGGTCTCAATTAAAAAAAAGTATAACACTTTTCTTGCAAGGAAACTGAGATTGATCCATTGTCTTAAATTAATTTGTTCGTTTTATTAAGAAATCTTGAGAGAAAAAAATCATATGGTAATTCCACTAATGAAAAAGCTATTTCAGCTCTTTGCAGAACCAGAGAAGAAATTATTTACTTGTTGAAAGAACTACTCTGTAACTGATAAAATCCTCCTTTTTAAAACATTAACTTTGGAAGGTGGATTTTGCTAGGAAAGTGAAAAATGCCCAGCTAATTCCTATGCAATTGCGTTTAAGGTAACCGAGTGTCATTTATTGAGTATAAGGAGGTGTCACTGTCCTGTTCAGATCATATTTCACATATTTTGGCAGAGACATCCTTAAGGAAGTTTTTGAATCGCTAACAATATTTTAACCACTAAAACTACAGTTTCCCACAGCGGTAAGGCATAAGCAGGGCATACTGTGAGTACAGGAAAATGTTATACCTGTTTTTTTTTTTTTTTTTTAAAAAAAAAATCAATTTTAAAGGCATTTAAAAAAATCACTAATTGTAAAACAGATAACATGGTGTCAGAGTCACTGTGTTTACTGGCCATAGCACCATTACCAAAAACTAATGACAAGAACAGACCTACACTTACAAGATGTTCATATAGAATCGTCAGGTTGGAAGAGACCCACCGGATCATCGAGTCCAACCATTCCTATCAAATCTATATATATATATCTAATACTTCAATACATACCATAGTATCACTTATTTGGTTATCTCCCTACTTCCTAGCGTGAGCCCATCTCTTTTTCTTCCAGCTAACACGCCTCCGGAAAAGACACTAAACCAGACACTCACAAAAAGATGAGAGGTCTAGTATTCATAAATAACATGACTATGTTACAATAAATACCACCTTTCAATCACCCTTTTCCATCACATAGGAAACACAATGCACCATAAGCCTTTGCTCAGCAGCTGAACATTTTCCTGTTCTTTTGAGTATGAAACACAAATTACACATATTGCAGAAAAAGGCTAGATGTCTTTGTGTGTTTTTCTAAACATAAACCAGACCCACAGCTATCATACTTTTATGAATTTACCTTGAAATATGACTGCTGGAGCCTACACTGTTTGTGCATAACACAGTAGCTTGTTATTGTGAGTGATATTCTGCCTTTATCATTTCTATATTCTGGGGAAAATGAGAAAAAAAGAGAATTACTTATAATTATGACATACAAATTACATACATTTCAAAAATGTTTACAATGCACTGCAGTTCTAAAATACCTGAAACAAAATCCTTAGCAAAAACACATGTAAGTTTATATAGAGCATTTTACATCAGACTATATTGTGGAGACTGCATAAGAAAGCAATTTACGAGCAGAAACATTTCAGAAACAACTAAATGCCGGTAGATTAGTATATATACACACACATACATATATATTTTCCTGTGTTAATATTGCTTATATTTATTTCCTCATGGAGCAGTTCCAGTCACTGAAGCACTCTAATAAAATAAGAACACAACTGGCAGTGGAAGCTTTTAATTAACAGAGAAAACAATATCAGTTTAAGAAGCATTCCAGAATCTGTAGAGCTACATGTTCTTAAATCTAATTTACGTACCTATTTAAATGTACGGCCTTTTATATACCCTTTGTGTGCTTAACTTTATAAAGCATTTTGAACAGGCTGTAATACTGTTTTGTCAAGTACATTAGCTGCAAGTAGGGCTATGTATCTATGCTTCCACTATTTGATTAAATGAACTAAATAACACTAGAATAGCAGAGATTAAAACAGATCCTGTGTGTTTTTCCAGAATGGTGCTGCTGAGTCCCAGCATGGCAGTGTTCATACTTATATTTGTCTTCCCTTAATGACAGCAGCAAGAGACTCACTGTTAGGAGCTGCTTTTATAATGTAACTAACAAAAAAATAATCAGTAGCTTTTCTCTCACATAACAATGCTTTCCTTGAAAGGAAGTATCAGGGTGCCAGTAGGTTTCCCTTTCCTCTGAACAGCAAACGCCAAGCGCATTTACTTTCAATCAAGTATACGGTGTCAGTGTTGCACAGCTTCTGGAGTGATGCTGTCTCACAGCTGGCTTGGAGAGTTGGAGGAGTTGTACAGATGTATCTGCACATCTGTGCTATGTGTGGTACAACTATGCATCAATATGCTACAGTGAGCCTGCATTTGTTTATTTTGTTTAGGAAACACTGCTTTTGAAAAATCATTTTCTCTCCTTTTCTGCTTAAAATCACTGATTGCCAAGTATACCAATATACAAAAGGTGGGCAAGCAAGCTTTCTATCACAAATGCTAGAACATGAGAGGAAAAGAAAGTCAGTCACCTGGACGTGAATATGTATTTAGGTAAACAAACGCCCCTAAAAATAAGAATATTCCTCCTGAGTGTGCCAGCCTCTGAACATCAGGTGATGAGCAGTGCTTTCAAATTAGCCAGCATTTCATTGAGGAACACTGTGCTGCCAGTTCATCGATGCCTCTGGATATGTGCTTCTCTCTGTTACCTGTGTACAGGTTACATATGTCTTCTACATATATCTGTATACTTACACATAGACTCATAAGTATATACATGCGTATTAAGTATACTGAGATCAGTGAAGGACTTACTATGGCAACATTCACCATAAAATTTAAAATTTGAGTTTGACTTTACCTTTTGCCTGTAAAGTGATTTTGACTCGTCTTTTACCTGTCATTTACACAGTCATTTTTACATCTGCAATGTGCAAGTAAAATGAGTTAGTGAAAGAAGAACTCTACAGTATCTATGATTAAAACATCTAATGTAACATTTAGTCAATTATTAAACAGAAATATTAACCACTGTCAGTACAAAAACTATAAATCTTGGGTCAAATCTTTTACTCAAAATCCTTTGTGATTTTATTGTTTGTTCCACAAACTGAAAGGCATCCTCTATTGAGCAACTCAGTAACCATTACTATATCCTAGATAAAGACTAGAGGGGAAGCCCAAAAGAGTGAAAATAAAGTGAGTCAGGCTACAGGAGTGTCTGTCTGTTTCAGACCTTGTTTCTTTTCATGGACACATCACCACAGTTTGTGTAAGGCCAAAAAAGAAAAATTCCTGATTGGAGGCTTTGTAAACCACAAAAGTCAGCATCACTCTCCATTGGGTCCCACTGAAACTAATTCCCATCACAGCTCATGTGTGCATTAAGACTAAAAGCTGATTAACTACAAACTACAGAGGGACAGAGTCAACCAATGGAAACCAAAATGTGGAATAAATTCAGATCAGAAAGCTTACGACTACCCAGACAGTGTATAAGGTTTAGGGCTCCTTAGAAAATTCATCTCAGTAGTTCCAGCTTAAATCTAGGGAAAGGCTGAAGGTTTCATTTCAGAAACATAACCTGTGTGCACTGAAACCGACAATTACAACAGAAAGAAGAGAAAACCTAACAATAAAGACATGATACTACCTTACACAGTGAAAAATATGAAGTGCCACTCAGCACATACTAGAAACCTAAACTGGACAAGGGCAAGGGCTGACCTTGATCTTGTAGCAGTGAGACTGAGAAAGGAAAGTGAACATTGATGGAAATTGTATGGGTTCTTTTCTGTAAAAGGAATTTAAACATGAGCACTAACTTCCACTAAGGGTTACAATTCGTGTGCAAGTAGAGAAAATTAAGATGTAAAATCCCAAACATCAAGCTGGTTTTGAAGTCATTTCACTTCCTTCCTCTACACAGTTTTCTTGAAAAAATCCATACTTTTGTACAGAGGTACTGCTGTGTTTTCAGTATCTCAGGGGACACAATACAGTATCTGAGATCACTTAAAAAAGAATCTTTGTATTGATACAAGTACCTTTTCTTTCTCTTTTCATAAACCCAACGGGAACCAGGACCACAAAGCGGCATTTTGTCACTGTAAACATGCCTCAGGGAACTGTTGTGCTGCCACTCCCAGCCTTTGCAGTAGGTTTCAAATCCCAAAACCAGAGCCATAAATATTGTACCTTTGCATTTAGGACTCTAGAAGCAGGTGTTTGTGTATTTCATAGACTATTGATTTATTTCTGAAGATGGGTACTGAAGATCTGCTTGCTTTAAAGGCTGAGTTAAACAGGCAAGCTGTGGCTCACACTGGAGTGTCCCTATCTGCGACTCCATTGTGATTACAGAATTGAGTATTTCTTTTCCATTGTGGATGTCTTGCTGAGAGGCTTCTCTTCAAAACCTGAGGGAATTACATCCTACTATTCTGTAATATCATTCCAAAGGTAACAGTGCTTATGACATAGCTACAGTATTCTCAGTGTCTGAAAAATAATACATTTTACTAAAAAGATTAACCTCAGTTGAACCAAGCATGCGAAAACTACTAGATTCTGTCCCTCCCCCTAAATAGGATTCCTTTCTTCCTGAGGATAGAGTTTTGTTAAGTAAATGCAAGTACGTTTCCCAAACAGCACAACTGTATTTTATTCTTGTTCATTTCTTTACTATACATTAAAATATTGTCTCCTTTAACACTTCTGCAAATACTACTTACTTATGGAAAACCCCTGATATTTCTGGTGCTATTTTACTATTTTATAAAAAACCCATAATAGTATAATAATTTCATGATAGAACATTACTTTCGCATAGTAACCCGAATTCCATCGCTTAGCAAAACTGGCAGGGCAAATTATTTCAAGTGTGATCCATTCCATCTAACTCAACATAACATGAAATTCCATTAGGGAAAAATCTAGCTTAAAGAGACAACACCTAAATCATAGTCAGAGGCTCTAAGACAAGACTTATTTATGACATACTGTCTTAGTAAGGGCTCTTTTTGAACACCTGTGAACAGGTGAGAACTTTTTGTGGAATTTTGCTCAAAGTAATAGATTTAAAGGTATCCAGATGAAAGAGAAGAGTTGGTAGGTTTGGCAAAGATCTTTAGAGAGAAAAAGAGTTTGCCTCTATAACAAGATTTTTTTTCTTTAAATTTTTTAATATTTTATTTTAAGCTCCTGAAGGAAGAAGTGCTTATCTTAAAAAGTTTATACGCTCCTAGAAGTCTCTCTCACAGGTAAATTATTCCTTCTAAGTATAGAAATACAGCAACTTCCTCAATACTTTTTGCATTGCAGTTTGAATTGGCTTAGTCAAAAATGTTTTCTGCTAGATTTTAACATTTGAAAAACCGTATTCCCCAAAACAATTACAATTTGATAATTCATTAGAAAAATTTATAAATGTAGACTTGCAAACTATACTCAGGAACAGAAGATCTACAGAGACTTTAAGCCCTTCATTTCTAAAAACTCATTTTCTATTCATTCATGTTGCAACACGCAGACTGTGCTCTCAAAGGCCACTCCTAGACATTTACCAAAGCATGAATAAGTAGATGCAACTGAGATAAACTGTTAAGAGTGCACTGCTAAACTGAACTAGAGCATTGATAGTATTAATTGTAAACTGATACCACTGTTAAAATCAACTTGGACTCACAAAATTCTGTTATATCAGGTATATCTCTGATCCAAATATAACCTAATTTTCTGTTAATCAGCCTACCTTGCTTTCTGATGGACTTTATTAAGAGTTGCACAGATTCTCCCCCTACCAAGGTAGCTTTTACATACAATTTCTGGATTTTTACGGATATATTCTCAAGCTGAATTCTTGAAATCCTCTGTGACATTTAATTTCTGCCCCAACCCAGGTTTCTGCAGTGCCACATTTTAATCCAAGAACAGAGATCAAACCCTTCCCTTCTGTTCTGTGGGACGTAGCTATGTACAATGGTCCTGAAATAAGCATTGAGTAGAATATTAAAACATTCAGCACTATTTCATTGTCTAGTGTATTAGCAGATCCTGACAGATCATAATTGGAATATACACATGTATCTCTAACCACATTTCATTGGATATTCTTTTTCTTCCTTTTCCAGATAGCAATTAAGAAAAGAACTACTGAATGAAAGTCTATTCAATAGAACATTTATGTATTTTAAATATGATGATGTGCACATATTATAGATAATTCAGATTAAAATAAACATTATTTTCATCTGTTTTATCTTGGATTTACTTTGTTGACGATTATGGACCAAATTCTGCAGGATACTCACACAGAAACTATAGGAAGCACTGGGAAATCAGCGATGGAGAGGTTCAGTGAGGAGCAGAGAATGAGTTGGCAAGGAATACTAGGATGAATCTTGCACATGGATGTTGTCTTAAAGAGGTATATAAACAATTGGAACAGTCTGACAGAGATGCATGTTGCAGAGGTTACCTACATATAGCTTTCAAACGTGATTACCATGAAAATGTTGTTACTATGATCAGTGATGTCACTGTTTATCTTAAGTTGCATATGGATTGAATGGAAGACAAAAACCTTCTGTGGGAAAATCTCAAATTGCCTGGGTGTCTTAAGCATCATTTGGCAGACATACTTTTGCAGAGGAGATCTTTTTGAGGTACTGGGAGGAATTTATCAAAACCTTTCATTTTAACTGGTAATTCAGACAACAGCAGCAGTCATCTACATAATCTTAGTGTCCACTGCTTGATCCTAGGATCAATTGTTTTACATCTTCTCATTACATATATTCCAATCAGACAATAAAAATCTCTGTTCCATCATCTGCCTGGTGGATTGTTTCCAAAGTGAGATAATCACTCGGATGCCAGACCTCTTTGAGTATAATATCCCACCTGAGCAGGACTGCTTGGGATCTTGTAGAGTTTGCTTTAAAAACCTCTTTTTAGGGTTCTCATTGACTAAACCAATATCTATTGCACCTTCACCTGACAGATTCAGATATATTAATCACGTCTCTATTAAAGAAGAAGGTTAATTTCAGAGGGTCATTGCAAACTAAATCATATTAGTGTATATGAATGCAGCTATCTATCTTTTGTCCTCTTTTCTCTAGGAATGCATACTAGATATATATCAGACTTGTATTACAGTTTCAATAATCATTCTTCCTTCAAAACATCCACACATCAACATGCATTTTTATCTTTATATGCATAGGCGCACAGGAAGCACACACTTCTTCAATAACACTAATGTGACGTCTTTATGTAACAAGAATTGTCTGTTATCTATAGCACATCAGATTCACCTGAAATGTTAAGTAGTAGGTTAACACCAGAAGTGGGGTCTTGTCCTTCGAAATTCATAAGCACTTAATAGTTGTCCCATACATCCAGAAATCTGGCAGTCTGCAGACCCTGACCCAAAGAACATATATAATCAATTAGGTAACCAATGAAATAAAGATGATAAAAATCACCTCATGAGAATAACCTTCAGCAACACTTTAAGCCATATGACACACACTTACTTAGAGTCATCAGTACAAAAGAATAACTGTCAGTATCTTTTAATAACAGTTTTCATATGTTAATAAAAGATGGTATATCAGATGATTTTCTGATAAAGGCTCTTAGTTCGACTGAGTCAAATACAAGTGCTTTATGGACTCCAACATACACTGAAGCATAAGTATATGAGCGTTGGAATATAAGCTTATGGCCAGATAAATGTTTCTTTTTGGTCTTGATATGAAAGTATTTTCTACTCTGTGTCAGGTGCCCATGTAATTGACACAATATATTCATTGACAGCAACAGAGATAAGTCCTCTCTCTCTTTGGCCTGCAGATGACTCTTCTATTGAAATAAGGTACTCTGTTAACTTTATATGATGTTGGAAAGGCTTTTACTGAAGCATGTAGCCATATACAGCTGCTTACTTGAGCACCCAGCTCAATTCTGTGCACAAATCTTGGACTGGCTCATTGATCAGACTAGCTCTTGATCAGTTCAAATTGAGATCCTTGCTTCAGCCTACAAACAGAAGTGAGCTCTTTATTTGTTATAGCCACAAAGTAAATTTATCTCAGAAAATTATTTATTTCCTTCTCCAGGTGCTGTGTTTTACTCCTTTTGCTGACTTCTCTGCTCTCAACGGTTGTGGAAATGCAGTCCAAGTAGCTGCAGCCTAAAGTGTTCTTTTAAAGAATTTCTCCAAAACTTTTATTTCTGAGTCTTGCACTATTATAGCTCTGCATTAACATACATACTCTATATTAATTATAAATTTAAATTTATATTAAAATTATTTAATATTTCCATATTTTAAATCATTTCTAATATTACTACTGAAGGGATGAGGAAAAGTGGGAGATCTGGAGAATAAGTTATCCGGTGTCACCATCATGTTTAACTATATTATCTCTCTAAAGCATTTCAGGAAGATTTGAGACCAACAGCTGTGTGACAAGGCTTCCAGATTTTGTTATTGCAGATAATCTCCAATACTACCTAACCCCTCTTTTTTTCTATTCACCTGTGGCCTATACAAAACTCCAAACAACATGATAGATATCTCAGTCTCAGTCCTAGCACTTCTTCCGTAAATATATGATTCTCCACCTCTGCTCCACTTTGATGAGACCCCACCTGGAGTATTCCATCCAGCTCTGGGTTCCCCAGCACAAGACAAACATGGCCTTGTTAGAGGAGGTCCAGAGGCTGGTCACAAAAATTATGAGAGGGATGGAACTCTTCTGTGAAAAAAGGTTTAGAGGGTTGGAGAAGAGAAGGCTCTGTGGAGAACCCCTTGCAGCCTTTTAGTACTTAAAGGGGGCTTATAATAAAGATGGATAGAGACTTTTTACCAAGGTCTGTAGTGGTAGGACAAGTAAGAGCTGTTTTAAACTGAAAGAGGGTATATTTGGATTGGATACAAGGGAGATATTTTTCTATGGTGAGCATGGTGAGATGCAAATGGAACAGGTTGCCCAGAGAAGCTGTGGATGCCGTATTATTGCAAGTGTTCACGGTCAGGTTGGATGGGGCTTTGAGCAACCTGATCTGGTGAAAGATGTTCTTGCTTATGACAGAGGGGCTGGTTCTAGATAAACTTGAAAGCTTTGTTCCCATCTGAACCACACTGTGATTGTACAATACATCCCCACTCTAATGACAAGGAGCACAATGAAACTTGAACTATCATGACAAAATCTATGGTAAAAGGCAGGAAGAGCAAATAGGTTTTTCCCTTTTAAGTATTGGTAGGGTGCTCTGTTAATTTATTCTAGAGATTATATACTGATGTCTAAGAATATTGCAAGAACAATTTATGAGAACTGGTACATAGGAGGACATTCATATTACTCAGGGTAATTTTTTTCCTACAACTTAAAAATAAATCTTATTCTTTAGTGGTTTTATATAAACCAGATCTTGACTTGCACTCAATAACTTGTTGTACAGTTTACTGTAAAAAAAATTGCTTATGAATGTTGATCTCTCACCAGTTACTCAATCTGGGCATCAAACCTGTAAACAGAAAAAAAATGTCTGTTCTGTTAATCTAGATGGCTTTTACCCTGGATGTAGCTTCTGGTCATGAAATCATCTTTCAAGTTGAAGATGCTTTTTCCAAGATAAGCGACAAGGCTTTAATTAGAACACAAACTCAGTTTCTCTGCACTTTCCTTGCACTAGAAAGTATTTTAAGAAATTGAACTCAGGCTATCCAGTGATAACAAAATATTTTTTAAAACCTCCCTTTCATTTGTTTGCTTTCGAGACCTGTTTTAATCATTTTTTCCTAAGTACTCTCTGTTGCTTTATCAAAACAAGCTCCATTTTGATTACTAAAATACGTCATTTTTTTTTCTGTCTCTCTGAGAAATCAGAGCTTAGAACACATTCCCACCATTGGTTTCTATCTCTTTGGAAAGAAGTAGCATTTAAAAAAAAAAAAGAACTGTAAATTTAGCATGACTAAACAAACAGAAACAAAATAAATGAAAGGAAATTGCAAAAGGAAGATTTTTTTTTCAAAGTTTCCTTTTGTACCACAGTTGCAAAGCATGTGAACATTATATAGAAACATCTTATCTGTAGAACATCTCTGCTCTCAGAACCATCATGGTTGGTAGATACAGGAAACACTCATTGCTGTAATGTTTTTCAAGAAGAAGTACTGACAGAGAACAGTAATATAGGATAATATTAAATAGCCATCTCTGCTCAATGGGTGAAGTTTGTTTAAATGGCAAACAAATAATGCCAAGATAAATAACAACAGTTTTGGTGAGCTCCAAAGTATTGGTGACTGCTGCGCTATCTAGTAAACTGCAGGGCATTTGTATCTGAATATGCAGTTTTGCTTATGAGAACCAATAAGTAGAAGTAATGAGCATCAAAGGGCATCATAGAAAACAATACAAACTACTTAGACCTTAAACCCCCAAATACCTAATCAAACACTGAAGCTGGTGTTCAAGGGATCCTGTTCCAAGATTATATTCTTTTCATATTGTTTACTTCAAATACTTTTTTTTTCTGCTGAAATGACTGTTGTTTAAAAGTGTGATAGTATACTCGATAAAGAGAATGACAAACAATGCTTTGTTAAAATAGTTCTGTACTGAATTTATCACTTTGAAATATCAGTCTTTAAATAAATCTTTGCCTAAAAAAACCAAATGACATTCTACGTATTTGCCTGCACAGATACTAAATCATCAAACCTTGTAAGCACTGTCAATTTTTCACAGTGACTGTGGTACAAGCTTGGATGCCTATAGTTATTAATTTATGGCACAAATTCATCCAGATGAGAAATCTTGAAAGAACAATAAAGTCCTATGTGGTTTTTTTTAGGATATTGCAGTGGGACCTGAACAGCTGTTTACTGTTAGTTGGCTTTCCAAAACAATAACATCTGTATCAGCTTACAGATAATTTCAGATCTATTGGTGAGCACAGTCATCTGCTAATGACTTTCTTGCAACTCAACAGTGATTAAATCACACAAGGTTTTTATAATTCAACAGTCCAGCCCTTTCTGTCATGCTCTATGGCAAATTACATCCATTCAGACCTTGATTCACAAGGTACTAATATGCATACCCATCTTTAATTACCCAGATGTGCTAAGGCACTACTATCTTAGCCTTTGCAACTTAGGATTCATAGACTCTGAAGATTTTGTTCTCAAATAGGAATTCTATGGAGAAGAAATTTCAAGAGCATCATAGAGAATTAAGCCAAAACACAGAGAAAATACTACTATTAAATTAAAAACTAACGTCTATAAAACCACTGTAATAATGACTACAACACATTGTTCACACCATATTGTGTATACCAGAGATACTAAAATTTTAACAGGATTGAAACTTTAATAGCTTTTCAATTAAAGTCTTAAGAAAGTGCAGGTTTTAATATATTTTCAACAAACTAAGAAAGGGGATTTCCTTGTATCCAAAGGGGGTTTGTTTGCATCCAAAGCCTAGCTTGGGGAGTGCAGTATGTGAACTGTGGGGAGGACATCCCACAATTAACATCTTGCCCCACCCCACTCCCTACCTCCAGTGTAACCAAAGTATTTTCTCTTTACGATTAAGGTACATAAAATGAAAACAAGGAAATTTGAAGTTTTCCTGAAGTTTGTGGACCTGGTCCACTAAGTTAACAGAGACAGTCTGAGCATGTAGGTTTTTGCTCTGTTGAACTGAAGATTATCAATTGTTCTTCATATGCATAAGTACCTGCAGTATTTGGTAAGTCTATGTAGGTAATGCCATTATTAAGCATTCTGTATCAGTTACAAAGAGTAAACCATATGTGATGGAATAACAAGCACAAATGCAACAAAAACTAACTGAAGAATTTTATTCTTTTGGCAGAAACACATTCAGAGCAGGTCTAATAAGTAAATCTGGACAAGATTTGCTTGTATACCAGCTAGGTTGGTATCTTCCACTTCCTTGTGCCTGATCCCATTTTTTACTATTTCTCAGGAGTATCTCCAGCACAAGATGATAATAATGCAATTGCCTAACTAGGCTGGTGTGCTCAGACTTACACTAATTTATCCTAAGGGGAATATTCAACTTTACTAAGTTCATTCAATGAGTTCCCATTAAAGAAAGGATTGTGTAGTCATGTTGAAGACTACTTTATGTGTTTGATATTACTAGCTGACATGATACAAATCTGACTCAATCCACAGAAATCTATTTTTTCATGATATAAAAATTTAGATGATTTGTTATTTTACAAATAAAATTGTTTGAAATTTAAAGTGAATATCTGTATTTTTACTATTATTAATTTAATACATATATTTTGTTATTGATCCATAATATCACTGTAAAAGTTATTTTGAAGTCAGCATTTCTAAGAACTTCTTATAATAAAGGATTTACTTTATCTATGAGTATTTGACTTAAAGTCAAACTCTGTAACCCACTCAAAGACTTAATTTCTTCCCCTTCATCTAAAAGAACAAAACCCATGGAACGTTGTCAATTCTTCCTTAAGGAGGGCAGAATATATAGAGACAAAAAAAAATATTTCATTTACTACCTTCCAGGGTCTCTTTGCATTAGTTCACTAAATAAAGCAATTAAAAATTGTATCATATGATTTCCAAACCCTGAATTAAGCAGCAATCATTATGCTCCCCTTTTTATGGAGTTTGAACTAAGACTTCCTTGCAAAACACTATTCATTATAAATCTGACCCACTCCAGATCAAATTCAAGGTGAAAGGATTTATTAATTTCCTAATTTAGCTTCATTGTATGGATCACAACCACACAACTAAAGATAGTGGCACAAATATGTTTGAAAGTGATAAAAGAAAAAGATCATAAATGCCACTTTAGAAAGTATTATCTTTGCAATCAGTTTAATCCTTTGATATAGAGAGATATATTTTCCTTGGTTCAAACTCACATTCTTTCATGTATATTATTCAAATTCAGAGCAAATAATGTGTCCTACATGAGCAGATTGCATGATTCAGCCTCACAAATCCAATCCATCTTAAAGAAGAACAAAACCAATTTTATAAATATTCTATAAATATATTAAGAGAGATACAATAAACGAAACATTCACATAATTCTCAAAAGAAAATGTAATGTCACCGAGAATGTATCTTTCTAATTTTAAAGATAGATTTACAGAATTTCCATTTAGCATCCGGTCTGTCAAACCATTATTTTTGAGATGAACAAACAGCAAGGGTACAATGTAGAGCAGTTGTTAAGAAAGAAAAAAAAACAGGAGAAGGTAAGACACTGTAAGGAGAAGCAAATGAAAAGAAACTATCATATTTGAAAAGGAAACTTAAACAAAATATGTCTGGTTTATTCCTGTTATTAGTGTAGTCAAAAAAAAAAAGGAACACATGGGGAAGTAGGACAGCAAATTATATGGAATATATAGGGACACTTTTAGAGAAAAGAATAGATATATCAGTCCCTCGGAATATTGACGGTTAATTTTTTTTACCTCAGAGACGAATGAAAAAGTTGAAAATTTTGATAATTCTTTTTAAACAATCATGTTTAATAAGGATTTTCCCAAAGCCAGAATTCTCTTTTAAAATTCATAGATAAAGAGTGATGGCTGTATTTGAGATTAGTATAATCTCTAACTATGAGAGTATCTTAATTATTTATAATTTTTAGATAAAGTTTTCATAATTTTAAAGTCATGGCTACATGGAACTGCTCAGAGAGTAACAGATCTACGGTTCCCCTGAGAAAACTGGGGAAGGCACAGTTCCTCTCCAAGCATCCAAATGTAAGCAAATGATGCATCCAATTCCTCCACAGCATGCCTGGCATTTGATATCATGGCTCATGGAGCCCATCTCTCTAATGTCCTTGGTGCAATATGCTAGGGAGGGAAGTCAAAGGTATCTCTACCATAGATTATAGCCTAGTTTATCATGCAAGAAAGACAGAATAACTCAAGCTGTCCGTCTGGATCTTTGCACCATGGAAAGTCAGTACTTCATTTTAGATTCCTTGCCCACCATAAGGTTAGCGGTTGCTGCTGTCTGATGTGCAGTAATAACTGGTAAACATTGACTTTGCAATGACTTCTACTATAGCTTTGTAGTTGAACCCACAGCATGTGCTCAATAAGCTGAACATTCCCTTCTGTTTTCACTAGATATGCCCCTAATTTTGCAGTTTTTGGAGAAAATACTTTTAATAGCCACACAAAGTCTAATAGAGGTTCTTACCTCTAAAAGCATTTTGCCAAGAACAACGGGATCCGGGGTGAGACACTCTAGAATTAGAAAATTCCCATGAGGAGAAACCCTACCTCACAGAAATGAAAATAAACTTTAAAGTAACTTCTGATGTGAAACTACTATGAACTCATTTCATTTAAGAGGCTGACCCTTGGATATTACAAAAATAATTTTGGAGATCACCATCAAAGGGAAAAAATATAAAAGCAGTCATGAGAGCATCCCTCAAACTAAACTGTTTGGCTGGACACACCAAGCAATATGAATTGAAATGAATAATAAAAGGTAATAATATGTTCAAAGATTAATTACAAGTCTCAACAAAAGAATGGTGAACTTATTTTATGTTCTAAGAGTAATTCTGAGACTTAAATTTTAATATAATTATTTCAAAACCATTTTAAAATGGAAAAAAATTCCAAAAAGCAGATTTTTTTTTTAATGAAATAAAATGCTCAAAATATTTTGATTATTCAAAATATCTTCTTTTGGTAAACATATTTCATAGCAGTTTCAGTTTTTGCATTTGCAAACAATGGAATTGACTACATACTATACAAACTCTTAAAAAATTGTAAAAAGATGCTTTATTTTTAAGTGAAAAATGCTACTGCACCTCTCTGAAATATTAAAATAAAGCTTTCTCATTTTTTAATGAACTTCAGATTGCCACATTTCCACAATACTTTTCACTTTAAATGAATCAGCATTTTCTAACTGAGAAATATTCCATCAGAAAAAATCTGCCCATCTCTTCTCAAAACGACAAGTGAGAAAAACTTCTAACTATTTAACGCGGATTGCCATCAAATCAAATCACTGTAGTGTGCTACATCAAGCAGCCAGCAGTACTGCAGCTGAGCCAGACTTCTCATCCACTGTCTGTCTTCCACTCATCATCTGTCATTTCAGTGCCCTCCCCCACAACCCCTTTGTCACCAAAAAATAAGGCACTGGAAGAGTCTTAAGACGAACAGCACCAAAACAAGGCAGTGAGAAGAGGGAATGGGAGGGAACAATGTCTCACTACTGCTCTCTGCAACTACCTGAAGGGAGGTTGTGGAGAGGAGGTTGCTGGCCTCTTCTCCCAAGTGACAGGGGACAGGATAAGAGGGAATGGCCTCAAGCTCCACCAGGGGAGGTTCAGGCTCAATATAAGGAAAAAATTCTTCACAGAAAGGGTCATTGAGCACTGGAACAGGCTGCCCAGGAAGGTGGTTGACTTTTCTTCCCTAGAGGTGTTTAAGGTGCAGGTGGATGAGGTACTGAGGGGCATGGTTTAGAGACTGGTGGGAATGGTTAGACTCGATGATTCGGTGGGTCTCTTCCAACCTGGTGATTCTATGATTCTATGATTCTATTTCCAGTGAAAGTTCAACACCACGAAAAAGCCTTCACAGAATAGGGCTTGTCCTAGTGAGGTGCTGCCTGTCCTACCAATTGAGCTACGAATGTGCAGAAACTTGCCACATAGACCTCTATCAAAAAAGCAAATGTAAATCAGAAAAAATAAAAGAGTAAACTAGCAATATTTTATAACAAAAAGAGATGAGAAACACTACAGAAACACCTAGAACAGCAACCACTGAGATGTGATGTCCCAGAAAAGAATATAATTCTGCAGCTTCTAAGTAGAGGCAAGTAGAAGTCGTCTGTTAAATTTCAAACCTGCAAATTCTTAGGACTACTTTTAAGTCTGTTTTAAAATAATATAAATGCACCGGTTTGAAAATGTCAACTTTTAAATTGTGCTGTTCAGAGAAGGCATTAGCTGCACATTTTCTATTAAAATAAGCTGAGCATTTGCACACTCACACTGAGTGCAAGGGCTGTTATCAGTAGCATGTCAAAATGTTTTCAGATCTGCACTAGTCTACAAACAACCAAAACCTGCTTTCTAGCTTTACTCTGCATCGTGCAAAAATGCATTCCTTTATGAATCTTACCTTATAATTCACACTGCAAAGAGGATCTTAATTTGACTTTCACAACTTTTGGTGGCATTTTTTCCTTCTCTGCCTACACTACACATTACAGTAGTATTAAAGGCAAAGGGCCTTTAGACACAACAAATTGTTAAGTGCTGTTAATATCAAGACTGTTTTCTCCTTCATCCATTTCTCTTGAAAACATTTTGAAATATCTTAAAGATAGAAGTCCAAAGTCTAATTTTTTCCAAGTACATTTAAACTAGAAATCATCTAAATACTCATTACCAGCAATTTCAAGACTGAGCTAACCCCACCATATGACATATCATCACCTGGTTATTGAAACTAATCATATGACAATTCAATAGTCCAGTCTCCATGTCTCTGTATGATGAATTTATTGACTTACTGGTTTTCACATTTCTTCGAAATTCAAGTGCTTCAGTCCCTCAGTGTAAAGCCTTATGGCAGAGAAGCGTTCATATATCTTATATAGTCATTAAGGCAGTAAAAGAACATTTCTCCCAATCTTTTTATCTATTTCTCTCCTGTGAATTGTAATAACTCTTTCCAAATGTTATGAATTAATACTTTGCCCAGGGAAGGGGGAACAAGTGAAAAAAAAAAAAAAAGCTCCAACCTTAGCACCTACAAGTGACCTAAAGTAAGTTGCCTTCAGCAGAATCCAAGTCCTGGTTCACTAATGGATCTCCCTGCCTGCCTAATTAAACTGCGGACAGTGAACTCTAGGCTATAACTCTGCTTCTCACAGAGCAGCAATTCATCATTTTGCCATGGAGCTCATGTTGTCAGGTCAAGCTTTTGTCATATGCAACATGCCAGTTTTTGTTTTGATAGGTGACTTTTAATTGAATCATAATGCCATAGCTGCCACAGTATGAGGACTGAGGTTATAAATCACAAATCCAAATCTATAGCACTTATGCTCTTGGAAATGTGTGAATGTTACAGAACCCTGATGCTACTAGGTATTCCAAGAGAAATAAGCTGCATGAAATGTTACATGCCGCAGTATAAAGACGCAATAATTATTTACATAGATTTATAAAAGTAGAGTAAATGTAACAGGTGGTGCAATGAGCCACCTGATGAGCAAGTTATAATGAACGCTGTCAGACTGGTTACAACTTCTTTAAAGTATTAGAGTTTATATCCTTGCAGATCTCATAAATTGAGAAATGCTTCAGTAATTTCAAACAACGGAGTACAATGATAGGTAATTTGCAGCTAGTAAGAGCTTTTTTTATGGCTACTGCAATTAGCTAGTGAGCACAAGCAGAAGTCTTGAATAAAGGCTCAACTCATAGATATAAAAAACCTCTGTAAAATTAGAGAATATATTTAACATTGCTAAAGAAAGAATTGATGGTAAAAAAGCCCAATTAACCATCAAAAGCCATGAACATCTTCCATTTAACAATTTGAGAATTTCCTAGCTCTGATATTGCAGAAAAACAGTGTATTATTACACTCAAGGCCCCATCCCAGAGTGAGCATTGCTAATCACGGTAAAAACCCTGCAGATGTATGGGAATTGTGCAAGAGGGGAAATATTAATCTCCTTTATTGCACAAAAGATCCTCAATATTATTTTTTTGTAAATACTTCAGCTGTTTTCATTGATTAGCACATGATCATATTACATATTATAAAATAATGCATAGGCTTGTCACATTCTTTAGCTTCTCATTTAATTTTAAAAGAAAGTAAAGCTAAGATGGTATTAAGTTGCTTTTACCAATAAGGACATCTTCTATTTTTCTTGTCTATCTATTCCAAGGCAATAGAATTTTGCAAATGGCAGCTCAGGCCTAACCATTGCAAGATACATACCAATTAATCTTTTAAAAAACAAGTTCTTGATCAAATTCAGAATCATATAGAAAAACAGATTTTGCTGATTTTCGTGGACATTAAGGGGAAGGTTCTTTCTTTCCAGCCTTCATCATTCTCAAACATAGAAATTGAAATCCCCCTTTAATCCTCTAAGTAGTTCCCCATATCTGAAAGGCACAGGGGCACATTTCCCCCTTTCTCAGCCTGGCCTTGGGATGTATCACAATTTCCTTTTTGCTACTGAATTTCCCTACTGCTTACGTAGAGGCATAAGCTTAATGTGCTATGCCATAATTCAAATACGACCATGGATCCAAAAGACAGTGATTCAGTGATTTACCTCCTCCTGAACAACAAGTCATGAATCTGGTATTTTTTTTTTTTTTTTAGATGCCAGGTATGTAGGGAGGCTCTGCAAAGGGCTGAGACCAATGGCATGAGGTTTAACAAGACCAAATTCCGTGTCCTGCACTTGGGGCACTTGGGGCACAACAACCCTATGCGGAGATACAGACTAGGAGAAGTCTGTCTAGAAATCTGCCTGGAGGAGAGGGACCTGGGGGTGTTGGTCGACAGCCGACTGAACATGAGCCAGCAGTGTGCCCAGGTGGCCAAGAAGGCCAGTAGCATCTTGGCTTGTATCAGAAACGGTGTGACCAGCAGGTCCAGGAAGGTTCTTCTCCCTCTGTACTCAGCACTGGTGAGGCCGCTCCTTGAATCCTGTGTTCAGGTCTGGGCCCCTCACCACAAGAAGGATGTTGAGGTTCTGGAGCGAGTCCAGAGAAGAGCAACAAAGCTGGTGAAGGGGCTGGAGAACAGGCCTTATGAGGAACAGCTGAGAGAGCTGGGGGTGTTTAGCCTGGAGAAGAGGCGGCTGAGAGGAGACCTCATTGCTTTCTCCAGCTACCTGAAAGGAGGTTGTAGAGAGGAGGGAGCTGGGCTCTTCTCCCAAGTGACAGGGGACAGGACCAGGAGCAATGGCTTCAAGCTGTTGCAGAGGAGGTTCAGACTAGATATCAGAAAGAAATATTTCTCAGAAAGGGTCATCAGGCATTAGCAGAGGCTGCCCAGGGAGGTGGTTGAGTCACTATCCCTGAAGGTGTTTAAAAGATGGGTTGATGGGGTGCTCAGGGACATGGTTTGGGGGCAGATAGGAATGGTTGGAGTCAATGATCCAAGGGATCTCCTCCAACCTGGTGATTCTATGAAATATTTAATAAGTGCATTAAGAAATCGCAGCAGTAACTTTCTATCTTAGGTTAGAGATCTCCAGCCTATCCTTCTCTGTACTGCAACACTGCTTTTGCATCTGCAGTAGAAATTAAAATTCAGTTAATCAGTTATTCCAGCTGAACATCATGGGAATAATTACAAATTAGAAATCACTACTGAAAACAGTGGTTCCATTACATTGTTTCTAATCCGAATTGAAATAAAATGCTTTTATTTTAAATATAAATTCCACCTTGAACTATTTCAGTGGAAAATTGGTTAAAATAAAAACCAAAAACCAAACTATCTGAAATTAACCTCAACTGAAGTGATTGTCATCTAATTGCTTGTCTTTTGCATGCCTACTTATTTCAAGAAAGTAGTATCTAAAATTATTCTACATTTCCGTTTTTCAGGCTCCAGGTCACAAAGTCATCCTGCTCACAGCTTATGTTATAATTGATAACTGATGGAGTATTGCTGTGTTTTTAATCTTCCTGAAACTGCAAGTTTGAAATTAGAGGCATTTATCACTCCATTTAGCCAGCTATGAAGGTATGGAAAAATGTTTAGTCAGTATTTCCAGAATTCAATCTCACAATCACAACATGTTCTCTCCAATCATTAACAGACAGCTTACTAGCTTTGTCACTTAATGTAGCTGAAATGCAATTGACAGAATGACAAATCTTTTTATGAGGAGTCTGAGTCATATCGAATTAGTCACACAGAGATGTTAGTAACATATAACCTGCGAAGATGTAATGTCTTTCTGATTTTATACTTCTCATGTTGTTATTCAGTCACTCCTGCACAGGTACAGATAGAACGTCTTTTTGATTTGAAACTACTCCTGCTAACTCTTGTGCAGAGTTTTATAATTATTTTTAAGCTAGGGCAAAGAATTCACGTAGTATTTGAACTCGAAGATGTGAAAATGTATCTAGCAAAAACTAATTTACACAAATATTACACTATTTATTGTCCACCAACTTTATTTTACGCAAAATATTTTTTAGCTTCAATCTACAATACCAGTCCCCAAAGGCAGGATCCTTTCTACTTGGCCTATTATATCTAAATCATGAAAATCTTATTCAAACCTGGTTTCTCAGAGCTATTTTATGCTCTCTGTTGGACTGATAATTTGACTTATGGTACTGGGGTCTTCTTTCCAAAACAAATCCATAAACCAGTAAAAGAAAGTATAACACCAACACCAAGATTCATTTGCCTCAGCAACAGTACTGAGATACACAGTTAAAATATAGTGGCAGTTTCAATGATACTGTAGATTATTAGGGAGTAAGTCTTTCGGGCTCTGCTGCAGGTCCAGGCTCAGATTTTGACATAAAGATATCTGCCTAAGGACTGAAATTAAAAGAGGATTTTTGCTAGCTCAGTTTCATAATAAAGGGAAGGAACGTGCCTGAGGTTTCCCATAACTGAACAAGAAAAAAAAACTGTTTTAAATACACAGACAGCCACAATTAAACAGAAGGAATTGGTAGAAAATGCTTAGAATTGAAAATGTAAAATTATCTTATTGTTTATTGTGTTCATTATGATCTCAACAGTGCCTTAAGAATCTTTAATTAACTCACAGTCATGCCAGTCATGTTTAGAGCACCAATTTGAATACATAGCACTACAGAAAAAATGCTTTTCTGTAATAGCAACTACCACATATGTACTTAACCCAAGAACTGCTTGAGCGGGCATATGTGTAAGGCTGTGCATGGGCCCACAGTGACTAGAGAAAGCATCCTAGAAGCTTCAGTCAAGACCTGATTTGTGGTTATCCAGGCTGGTCAGGACCATGCCCTCCACAGCCACATGGACTTTGCTCCACACACATGTAACACTTACGGGCACAGTTTGTCCATGGGCAGCCTGCAGGATGTTCGTTGGTGCTGCAGATTTCAGGCAGCACATGGAGTTGAGCCTCTCTGCCCTGTATTTGGAAGAATTATGAAAATGTTGATTTCAGAAATCTTGCAAATGTTTGCACAACTTGTAATCCATCATAGTTCTTATTTCTTTCTTTCAAATACAAGTCTCATCTCGTTTGAGCTACAATAAAGTAATTTTTAAGAATTCCAATCTGAAGTTCCAGATCCTGTTAGGCAATGTCTTAAGGACAGCATACGGGATCCTCAAAAGTACCTACCATGCTACAAGTCTGGTATCACCCTTCAAAAAATCTCCAGCACGTAAATCTTTGTGGATTTGGTGATTTTGAAATGTTTGTTTGGAAACCTCAAGCTATTTTTGTAAAACATTAATCCTGATCTTTGCAGTTGTCTTTCTCTATTCCTCAGCTGTTTTTTCCCCCCATATCTTAATCTTTTACTACGGATCACAGCACCAGAGAATGTCAATTACCTTCAGTCTTGAGTGACTGAATTCAAGAGCTTCTCATACACATCTTTCCTATATGAAGTGTAGCATTCCTCAAAATATCACTGTGAGTTTGCTGCCTGGCGAACTAGTGCATCACATGGAAGAAATAGACTTATCTTTCAGGCTTTCCCAGACTATTGTTTCTCCTGGAAACTGAAAGAATTTCATATCTTCAAGATTCTCTGTTGAATTTAGCTGAAGATGATAGAATGATTAAAAAAATATAAAAGTTCTAATGATTGACAGAATAGCTGACAGAGAAGTTGCCTTAATCCTATTATTTTGGAAAAAAAATCTCTGGTACCAAATTCCATGAAACAAGGAATATGAGACTTGATACTGAAATACTAATAACATTCTCTTACTGTTTTTTTACACTAACTGCAAAAATTGACCCCAATATATTGTCCCTTGAAGTACAACAATCAAGAAGACTTACTCTTTTTCAACCTGCCACTGACCTGTGCTGATGCCAATAAGACATCTAAACTTTCCCTTACACTGCCTAGCAAGTACTCAATTTAAAAACACTTTACTTAAGGCATAGATTTATTTTCCATTGAGGTATTCGGGGCCCTCCAAGTAGAGTGTTAATTCCTGATGTCTGTTCTTGGACTCTTAAGTAATGCCTCTGAGATCTCAAGGCAATCATAACTTGGCTTTGAGGCTTTACTAAATCCACTCAAGTTGAAGACAGAATGTGTTGTTGCCAATTTAAATTATTTTTCCACTCCTATA
This sequence comes from Coccyzus lansbergi, assembly GCA_033558105.1. Lineage (NCBI taxonomy): Eukaryota > Metazoa > Chordata > Aves > Cuculiformes > Coccyzidae > Coccyzus > Coccyzus lansbergi. Next base: position 2,771,054 of record JAUMJK010000159.1, read on the forward strand.
ATTCAAACTACAAATTGCTACATGTCAGTACAAAAAAAAAATGGTATTCATTCATGAAATATTGGTGTCTCAAAACTTAACTTGTATTTGCACACAAATTTAATTTCTATTTGCATGTGGATTTTAGGATAATGTTCTTGCTACTCTGCTTTTAAATTATTTATTTTCTATTTAGACAAGTGGCCTCAGCTTTTGTTTATTCCCAGAGAGGTGAGATCAGGGATGAACAAAATGCATTTGCCAATAGCTAGTATTTATTCTGGTCTAAATGAAAATACATGTTGTCATTTGTCCGACTATATGGCATTGTGAATTTACATAATGATATATAATAACAGTTATAAAAAGGACACTGTAATCTTAAAGAAATGAAGCCAATTGTAGAGGTAATTGTAAATGACTTCAGCCGAGTTGAAGACAGTCTTTACTATTTTAGTCTTCTCTAAGTGTTACATTAATGGTAAAGGTAAATTCCAAACACCATATTAAAGTAACATTGAAAAGTATATTAGAATTTATTATTTGTCATATTTTATATCTAAATATTAATTTAATATTTTTTCTAACCACCTGTGAAATAGAAAGTTGTACTCAGAGCAGAAGAGAATGATTGCTCTTTCAGATTTTTTTTTTCACTTCATTATTCATAGAAGAAGCATAGTCCAAGTAATTTTAATCAGATTTAGAATCATAGAATATTTACCTCAATTCAATGTTTATTTAAATTCACTCTTTCCTCCTCCATAACAGTGAAGATACCCTGGACTTGCATGGGTTACAAAAATAAGGTACACTTCTTCCCAAATCACTCCTTTTTAAGTACTAATGTTGCTCTTGTCCACTCCTGCCCATCTCCCACTGCACAAAATAATTTTTCTATAGATGAAGTTCATCCACTTATTTGCTGCAAAGCATGCTATTGCAGTCCTTTTGTAACACTTTTGTGAGCTCTTACCTTTTTTTTTCTATCCACAACACCAAGTAAGTAATTTTCCCATATGTTTTGTATGCAAGTTTTTTTACATCTCATTTCTACCTCTCACAATACGAAAAAAAATCCTAAATTGAAAAAATCTCTTGGGTAACCTTAGCTAATACCAGCCCCTGGTGCTGAAAACACCTTCCTTGGCTAGCACTGAGTCCCTCTTTACTACACACAATTATTGCTGGCCCTTTAACATTGCCGTCTGCATGATACCTGCGAATGTATTCACGTTTTATTCAGTTCTTTTTAAATATAGCTAAAAACATAACAGGGTCTTTCAACATGCCAGCCTCTCATTAGACATCACATGGTGATAATCATTCTCCCTGAACAGCGAGTTATTTACCATTATTTTCAGTCTTATGTCTAACAGCTTGTAAGTGCCTCAGGGTAGAGACCTGTCTTATATTACAGTCACACATTATTTACACAGGCTATTATTGTTAATTATCTATGTAGTCTTGTAATTTCTTATGTTCATCTTCCTATCCATCCAACACACTATGTTCATTCCTCCTGTCAGTCCCTTTGGCTGTGACAACCTCTCCTTAAACTCTTGCTGTGACTTCGAATATTTTTCCTTATCCCATCTTATTGTCACAACAACAATAAACCTTTTCACTGACAAGGTTTAGGAGAATGAAAATGCAATAAAGAAGAAAATAAGACTGATAATTTGAGAAAGTATCCTGTGTTGATCCTCAAGAGCTGTTTTGTCTCTTACTAAGTGGTAACAGGAATTAAGACGACAAGGCAAAGCACTGGAGGAATAACAACATCAATGACAATGAAAGGTTTGCATAAACCATCAGAAAAAAACCTGTTACTAAAACAAGGCAACCATTTTTCTTTTCACAGGTTTGAGGGAGTAGGCATGGCACTATTTGTCTCATACTTGCTAAATGCTTACTGAGAAGCAAACCCCAAATTTCAATTCAGAAACAGAATTTTTCAAACATCTACTCAAAAAAGAGAAGGGAGCTACAGAATAAGCAAACTAATTTCAAACCAAAACTTTATCAATCTTTGTGTGTTAAAAAAAACACTGAGAAAAGAAAAAAGAATATTCTATAGAAGAAAACAAAATCACCAAAAAAGGCAGAAAATAATCATGTTTTGAATTTTTATCATATTACTTTGCAATGTGCTAGAAAAATCTCATGTTCATGCTAGTTTGTTAATGTTTAACTCCCATTTCTGCAATGTAATGCACATCATTCTGGAGCAAGTCCAGAGAAGAGCAACGAGGCTGGTGAAGGGGCTGGAGAACAGACCCTATGAGGAGCGGCTGAGAGAGCTGGGGTTGTTTAGCCTGGAGAAGAGGAGGCTGAGAGGAGACCTCATTGCTCTCTACAAGTACCTGAAAGGTGGTTGTGGAGAGGAGGGAGCTGGCCTCTTCTCCCAAGTGACAGGGGACAGGACGAGAGGGAATGGCCTCAAGCTCCGCCAGGGGAGATTTAGGCTGGAGATTAGGAGGAGGTTTTTCACGCAGAGGGTCATTGGGCATTGGAATAGGCTGCCCAGGGAGGTGGTTGAGTCACCTTCCCTGGAGGTGTTTAAGGCACGGGTGGATGAGGTCTTGAGGGACTTGGTTTAGTGTTAGATAGGAATGGTTGGACTAGAAGATCCGATGGGTCCCTTCCAACCTGGTTGTTCTGTGATTCTGTGATTCTGTGATCATAAAGCACCAGAGCATTTTTAAACAACAATAAAATTCAGTGTGAATCGCATGTTGTACCACAGGATGCAAATATGATATGACATACTACATTAACCTGCCAAGATACTATAATAACTACTACTATGTGTTTTCAACTTTTGATTTAAAAAACACAAAGAGTTACAATTCTAATACTAAGTGGATAAAAAAATGCTTTTATATCAGTGCTATCTCCAGGGATACGCTTAGAATTGAAACGCTTGGTTTTTTGAACACTTTGACATTATTTCTCATTTAAATGAGCATGAGAAATTGTTCATCAAAAGCAGAGAGAGAGAAAAAAAAAAGATTTGCATTTTAAACCTATCCCAGGAGCTTGACTTAAAGTTGAGATAATTTTATAGCCAGCTAAAATTTAACTCCTTGTGGATTCTAAAATGGCAGCTCTCATACTGCTCACACAATGGCAAGAAAATATACTAAAGAGATTTATACTCTAATTACCTGAACTTTAAATGGAAAGTTTGCTACTTTCATAAAACAACAGGGGTTTTTTCTTCTATTTTTTAAATTTATTTATGGAAGAAAATGGTTCTGACAAGGCTTTACAATTATATTGCCATGCAACCACAGTTTCTTTTGTTCTTGTTGTCCTTCTACATTCTTTTCTGTTCTCATCTCCTAGCCTTTTTTTTCCCTCTTTATATTCCTTCTTATTTTTTCTCCCTTATCTCTTTTCCATATTTTTATAATTACAAGTAAAAATCCTATAAAACTTAAGAAGCCTTCAGACAGATCATTACTAATGTAATTAGAGTATGGAGAGCATAGTGATGTTTGAATGTAAATTAGAGTGAGGTTTTTACAGTTCATTAGAAAGACTTGGGGATTGAATTTAGTTTAATCAAAGCTTGAGTGCTCCCAGTATACACAGCACATACCTACTGAAAAAAGTACTGATATAGACTCAGAGATTAAAGATGTATGTCATACTTTGAATCCATTTAAAGAAGTCCACGAAGAGTGCCTCACAGACCTCAGTACCTAACAGACTAATGGAGCTGAACAAAACATAATTGTAAGCAATTCACTAATTTGCAAATGAATATGCATTACTTCACTTTTCTCCCATCTTTCTGTAAGAATTTCTCCCACTGAAAACACAATCTGGGAGAGATGCTTGCCCCGATCCTACTAGCTTTTGCAAACTCCCAACAGAGATGACAGTAAATCCTCAATGTCTGATCCTGCACCATTTTCCTATTTATCTGACCCAAGGTTATTTCAAATGCATTTGACAGTTTAGCTGGCAGAAGAAAGGATACTTCCCGCCGCTGATTCCGTCCTGGCTGATTCCCCTGTAACGCACACTGATGCTATTTCTGAGCTTGAATATACTCTGGAAGTACTGAGAACGGCTTTCAGAGTCAGAGCTCCTGGGATACCCAGGTCCCTGCCCTCCCCTGTGTTCACAGTATATAGAAAATAAATTTCTCACCTGCTCACCAGAAAAGCATATCTCCTTCAGATAATTAACCAAAATGCTGAATTCCTCTTAGAAAGCATCTTTGTAGAAGGTTCCTAAGATCTCTCCTTGGCTTCTAGCTTTCCACGTAGATTCATTTTGTGATATCTAAAAATATTCAGATATTAATCCAACTGATGTGACTCTGTTTAGTGTAAAAATTTAAATACAATTGTCATGTCACGTTAAACTACTTGTTCTAGAGAATTCAGTTGTTTTCCCACAGTTATTTTTTCTCAAATTATCTTCGCATGTTAGAAAAACAAAAAAAAAAAAGCCAGATACAGCCAGAGAAGATCCTACAGAATGTGCAGCAGCTCAGCATGCAGGGGTTTACTGGGGTACACCTGCAGACAGCTTCTGTGGCTGCCTCTGGAAGGGGAATGGGCAGCTACTGCAAAGAATACTCTTCAGGAAGACTACACTAGAGCATATATCATTCAGGATGTGCATGTGAGCACAGGTATACATCATGCAAAAAAGTACTGAAAAACCTGCAGTTTAATATGGAAAGGTACGAGCTACAGGAGAGGTGGCTGATGTTAAGAAAGCATAAGGTGCTGGGAGAGGGAGGGCAACACAGCCATACGTGGCCAAGCTGTAGCACAGCTCTGAGCCACGAACAGGTCACAGCTGCAAGAACAGGGCAGTGATGCCCAAGCGCTTCCCTTCTACAGATGCTTTTCTGCAAGGGGCAGCAGTGCCCCACGTTAGTCAGTTTATTGTGTGCAATAAGTGGGCTGGGCTTCAAAAAGCCCTGGTGTGGATTTGTGTGTTAAGTTTTTACTGTCCTAAAAGTAGGATTTCATAAAAGAAAAGCTGGCAGATCCTTTAATTACAGGGGAGCAAACAATGCCGCCAGAGAAAAGTAAATACAGTCTAATGGTTACTTCTTTATTTCATAGTTAAAGAGCCAGCTGACATAATGGCAGGCATGGGATAATGCCCGTGTCTTAACCAGCAAGATCCGCAATCAAGTTTTTAAAATGTTCCTCGTTTGTCTCTCTCGTGAGACTTTACATGCAAAGTCTTGCTAAATGAATCAAGAAAAAAAAAAAAAACCAGGGTAAGTGTGAATGCTGGAAAAAGAAACTGCAAAGAATACATTGAAAGTACTACACAGGACACAGTTTAATTGAATTGTGATTTGTTTGGCTTGTAAGTACTCTCCAGGAAGGAATGTCATGCTAATCAAAAGCTGTCCAACTGTACCTTATTTTTAGCAGGAAAACTTTAAATGAGACAGTCCAGGATTTTGATTTCTGAGGGATATTGGATCACATTCACCCACAGGGCATTTAAATATAAAAACCTATTTATATGCAAATTCTTTAGTATTTCATGTAAAGTGGATTTTTTATCAATTGACCATTCTATTCTATAAGTTATTATGTTGATAAAACGTCTTTAGTAATGATAAAATGAGGGAACAAATATAATCAGTGCAGCTCATTTAGGCAGATCTTAAATTTTCTTGGGGCATCCCTGTGAGTTCTTGAAATGCAGGAATGGAATGGAAGTCCTCAGAAAAGGCTCTTTTGATTACTCTCACGTTAACTGGAGAGATAACTAATCCTGGAAAAGTTCAGAATATGTTACTCAGAAGTCAAAGGAAATGAGAACATGATTCTGCTACAGAATCAAATTCTTCAATCTATCTGTTTTCTTTTTTCCAAGAAAATTCAGACCAAATCACTACTGCCTAAGTTTTAGATTGTCCAGCTTTCGTCACACAACGTACTTTAGAAGAAAATGTTTGAAGAAAATATTATTGGAGCACTTCTGTGCGTAATGAGGAAACATTTGCTATTATAAGGCTCCTTTTTTATTAGTAGTTTATATGCAAACATGTAATTTAGCACGGGGGATGTGTGCCATGCTAATTCTACATATTGTGCAACAGTAGCAGAGTCTGGGGTGGTGGATTGGAAAGTCCTCCGCAGGGGAAAAAAGAAATCTCCTCGGGAAGGTTAATGTGTGTGGTTATTTTTTCATTCACCCACTGTAAAATGCCTTGGCGAAAGTGAATGTAAATTTTGAAACACAAAACTCGTCACCTCTAGAGACGAATGCCACCATCTTGCTATGGATTTCCACACTGAATAACTGGAATCCATTTTAAATCTTCTCTTTGGGAACAACATACACTAATTCTCTTGAAAGACATCGACTACACTTTTTTCTTTTTCTAAAAAGAAGAAAAAAAAAAGTTTTCCTTATGTTTGGAAGGAAATAGAGGAAGAAAATACAGTAGAGTTACCCCAGTACTGCCTTCTGGAGTTTTGCAATAATCTAGTTGGCCAACATGAAACTGGTATAACACGATTAGCCAAAGGACACAAAGCAGCCTAGGTGATTAAATCAGAGAGAGTCTTATAATCATAGATCTCACCTTCATCCCTGGGAGATTATAGTCATGATAGTTGATTGCTTTGAACATGCTTGCAGTGGTTATTTGTATATTTAAACAAGTTAGATGTAATAGAGCAGTTCTCTCTTTTCCAGGAAAGAGGTTAGTGTTTCTTTGGATTGTTTATTCCTCCAAAGGTGAATTTGAGGACAGCCTTTTAGAATTACAAATTGTGCTGGGATTGGAACAATACACAGAAGTGACCACTTCATATGGCATCTATCTTAGAAAGAGTTTATTATACATTATCGCAGAAAATGACATAATTTATCTGAGTACCAGTAGCCTTTCTGGTATTAATATTGCATAAAGAACCAATAATGAATTCAAGAATATTTTTCTGACATAAACGTTCATAGATTTCTTCTAAGTTTACCTAGTTCTTTCAAGAGATTTGAGACAACAGGCAGGCAACTTAATAAAATTGAAGCTTGTTAGATACAAGAGATGTTCTTAATTTGTTCCAGAATTTCATTGACCAAATGAATGAAAAAGACTTTCTTTGCTAATTCTTAGTAGTGATCAATGAGATGCTTGAATTTACAATATTGCTAGTATTTAAAATTTGCTTTAGTAGATTCACAACTGACTGCAGTACTCAACATCTCTTATTCCCTCCAAACTGCTCTTACAGTTTGCTTCTCACTTTCATCTATTAAGTTGTTTTTTAACATATATATATATATATATATATATCAACAAGTCATCATCGTCACTATTTGGACTGGCAGGAATTGAGCTTTTTAAATTTCAGTGAAGATTATTATTCTTACAAGTTCTTACAATACATAGTTTCCTATCAAACAGTGTCACAACTGTAAAAAAAGGATATGAAACCCAAAAAGCTAGTGCCATCCCTTATGTTTTTAAATTCCTTCTTTCTGGGCATTAACTAGCAAAGGTTGCCATTTAGAATTTCATATTAAGACATGAACCACCATTTACAAGTTTCAAGATTTTTCTATCTTGATTTCTAGCTTTCAACTTTGGATCAATTTTTTTTTTTTAAAGTTTGCGTTGTTGTTTTTTTTTTTTTTTTTAAGCGGAAAAAAGAAGATTCTGACATCAATTATACCAGCTTGTCTCTGGAGTGATTTATGTAAGTGAACTACTACTCCAGATCTTTCTGGAAATAACTAGAGACAAAGGTGCCCCAGTCTTCACTTCAAGTAGACTCTTACATTTTAGAATCATCATTAGTAAATTAGCCATACGCATCCTTTTAATAATCAGCTTTATTAAGGATAAAAGCTTATCTCCTGTTCCCAGATGTAATTACAACATACCCCTGATCTCTACTAAGACTATAAACAGAATACTTGTTTTAATTCTTGACCCTTGGGATCAAAACCAAAATCAGAGATTAAATGAAGTCAGAAACTTATCAGTAGCCCACTATAATACAAACTAAAATACAGAGAGTGCCCACAATTATTTTGTATTCAGACTTCGCTTTGTATTGTGTTCAAACACTAATCCTTCCATTTACTTTAAAAGATTAATGCAACAAAAGGGTGACTAATTGTAAAGGGGCACAATAAGGTTCAGGTTAGTGTTCTTCTGTATTAGAGAAAAATAATATGTTTGAGATGGAGAAATTAAGTTTGCTGGAAGAGGTCAGAATGGGAATCAAACGAATCCCTCTGATTCATGCAGAGTCATGCATTAACCACTTGAGATTTGAAGGAAGACTTCAAGCTCTTTTTGAGTCCTATACAGATAATTTCCTTTAATAACTAAGACGCTAGTTTGTCTTCAGAATATCAACTTTCCAAATTAGTTGAGTTCTGAAGGTCCTCCAGAGCACAACATTTATGATTAAACACTTTCTAAAACTCATTCTACAAGTAAAAGTGGAAATTCCATTATTTTAGCAAGAGTAGGCATGTCAAATTTATCAAGACATGATAGGACTGAGTATGGAACAGAAGTAAGAAATGTATATTTGCAAGTTATATTCACAAGGCACAGAAGTTATTATAAACCTCATTATTATGTGGCACAGTAATCAAGTGAAAAGTATTGTTATTATGACTGTTGTTAAGCCTAAACAGTGAAGAATTACCTTCAAAACTTTTAAAAGATAGCAACCTAGAGGCAGCAGAATCACACAAGCATGATTCCTTTGCTTGGCTTACTTATGAGAAAAAAAATGTATTTACAACTTACCGTCCTCAGGACCACAAAAGCCATGTGCAGTGTTACAGCCTCTCCATCCACTTCTCAGCACCCGGAGCTTCTCCCACAGAATGCAATCTTCAGCCCCACCTGGGAAGATTGAGATGTAGGTGCATCACAGAGAACTTTAATATGATTCCTTGAGTCAGAGGTTAACACCATGGAGAGGATTATCCATTTTTTTCTGCAGTTCTTTTATGGTGCTAAACCATATCCAGAAGGTGGACCAAAAGCTTAATGCTTGGCTGTTCAAATAGCTAAGTGACTAATTTGTTGCAATACACGTTTCCCAGGATCATCTTCCCAGCTGTACTAGCACTGACATATCTGAGCATTCCTGTTCTCCACCACCATAGAAGATATGTGGAAAATAAACCCCAGTGTGCTGGAGACAGATACCAGATACTGAAAGACAGAGTTGGTTACTTCAGAAAAACAGAATTGACACATATGTGCTGCACGTGAAAACAAAAGTGGAGATCTTGGCAGAATTACCTTATCATTATCTACCCTACCTTCTGGATAGTGTTATAGAAGTAGAAGGATGAAAAAGACAAAGATGAACATAAAACTGACCAAACAGATAAAAGTCCTCGGTGAGCTCTGACACAGTATTTTCCCAAGACGACAGTGATCATACTAGGTGGTAATTCCAGGATGTCTACCTGAGTATGGAACCAAACATATAAGATTTAATCAAATTACAATTAATTCCTAATCTTTACTTGTTCAAGAAATTAAAAGTAAATGTTACTCTTTTATTTTGAAAAGCGATAGTTTTGATCTGTTTTTAATATAAAAAAGGTTCTTACAAAATGGAAATCCCATTCTTTGATCATCTATAAAGGGTGAGTATGGTCAATGCAAAGCCATAAAAATAGAATAAAATATAAATTATTCCACAGTATTATCAAAGTGTCTGAATTACTCAAATGTCTCATGATTTTGGGCACAATTAAATTCACTAATAGGAAAGCAGTCAAATAACATCATGCTTCAGATCACTAGTTGAATAAACATTGCCATACTCAGGCTAATGCATTTTGACAGCTCCTGCCTAGAATATATTGCTTAAGAACTCAGTGTTTTGATTATAAAAATGTCTTTCCTAGAGCTTCCAAACAAATAAAATAATAATATAAGAAAATGTGCAAAGGTCCAAAAGTTAATATTTCAGAACAAGTGAAAATATTTTCAGTTAATTTAAACACTTGTCTCTATGTGTCTTTGACATTTGGAGCCAGAGAAAGGGAGGTTAGGAAATAATTGCATTTGCTGCCTTCCAGATATCTTTTACTGGTTTTCAAGTAGGTCTGAATTCAAGAAATGGATCTGAATGTTTATGTACATGGGGAAAATACTTCTTTTGACATTTTGTTCTCTGGTAGCATTCCTATGCTTAAGCTTGTATAAAGAAACTCTTTGGAAAGCAAGCTCTTTCAGCACACATAAAAAGGGAATGACAGGCAGATCTTCTAATTTTCTGTTTATAAGAGGAAACATTCCAGCTAAATATTTTCAATATAATTGACCATTTTTTAAAAGGATACTTTTATTTTAACTAATGGGAATTTTTCACCTGGATCACTTTGCAAAGATTGAGCTAATTTCAAAATTCACTAAAAAAACACACAAGCACTTTGAGAGATGGGTTAACAAGAATTACAATCACTGTGCAATGGATTAAATTCTTTAATGGAATTATGAATGAAATAAGACTTTTTCCAAACTTGGTCTCCCTACTGCAGTTTTTAAAAGGCACAGTTTATAAACACAGTTTTAGTTACTCTATTTCAAAATCTCAGTTGTACACACTAGTCAAAATGTTCTACTCAATGACAACAGAAACACTAATGAGCACATTGCATGGGAGGCGGTTCAGGTGCTTGAACTAGGTGCCTGATGCCATCTCACATAGCTGCTGCATCAGGAAGGTAAGTATGTTCTGTCAGGTTTGTCCTTTATCTGCCAGCTCCTGGCAGATGTCTGGGATGACCCAAGTAATTTGAATTGTCCAGATCAAAGTAAAGGAGGACTGTCTGATTCTCCTCTCACTTAACAGCTATTTACAGTGGTTCCATAGGTGTTGATATAGTCTATATAGCCCTTACAGACAAGATTAATTCTGGAAACCAGAAGTCTATAGATTGTGCTATTTTGTCTTCTCCAGGAATAAAAACAATTATGAGTGCAATTACTCTATCAGATTTTGAATTTCAATGTACTACACAAGTTTCTCAAGAAAATAACTTAAAATTAACTGAGTGTCAAAGTTGACATAAGTTCCCCTGTGAGCATCTCTGTTACCTGAGAGTAGAAACGACCAAGGGTTGGTTTCTTGTAAGAAAATCCTGTAAGAGCTGTAATGACTAAAACGGAGCAGCCCTCTTCAGGGATGGGATCTGCATGGTGCACTGAACCCTGACAACAGATTCAGTAGCTGTGCCCCTCAGGGTTCCTGGTATTGAAAAGGTTGTGGGACTATCTAAGGTCGTATCCCTTCCTTTATAGCTCTAGCTCCAGTAAAGAGCATTTTAAATGATAACTTACAGAGCCTGAATGCCCTTCTTGTTTGGATTTAAATGGACCACCACCTGCTGGTGCAAAACATCATGGGGCCTAACTTGTTTTCAGTGTATTAATTGAAGTAGATTCCTCTTCTTGTTAAGCAATTACAAAGCAGTTTTTACTTATTTTTTTCATTTTAAACAATTAATTATAACAGTCATTTCTTAATTTCTCAGCTATTTATAATTGCAGATATTCCTAGATACTTACCCCATTTTTTGGGGGGCGGGGGATTTTATGTACAAGTATCATGTTTCAGACATGCATTCATCCATTTTCTGCAAACAAAATCCAGAAATATGTTACAGAAAATGAAAATATAGAATGAAATTTAATTTATATTTTCTCAGGTTTCAAAAGAAGGAACAGCCAGAAAAAGTATGGAGATGGGAGCAGCAAAAAACTACTGAGTTTAATAATCAGTAATTGAATTCTCTTAACAGAAATAACTCATAATTAAAACAAATGTGACTAATATCTCCACATCTCTTGCTAACACATTTGGTTTGCACTGCATTTAGCACTCTAGATAAAAATTGTTCCATTAAACCTCCCTACTTTTTCAGATTGTTTAACCTATAGAGCCCTAGCTTGGCTTAGGATCTGCCTTCCATGTCATTGATAGGAATGGTTGGACTGGATGGTCCAGTGGGTCTTTTCCAACCTGGTGATTCTATGATTCTATGATCTTAAGGCCTGTCTGAGGAACACATTAGAGGAATATCTACAATGCCTGAGTTAATTTGGGTGACAGTCCTGGTCTGAACATACATGATGGAGACATTTTGCCAGAAGGGCTATCAGGTTTTTGATATAGGATATAGCTTACAAGGAAGCAGAGGAAATTTCACCAGACAGTTGGTTCAAGCTTTTCTTCCATACAAGCAAAACCATAATTTTTTCCCCCCCCCCGCATCACTAAAGACATGATAGTGTTACTTCCCCATCCTTGAAAGTAGAAAACATGCAGCAGCAGCAGCATGGACAGACTCAGCCATCCCCTTGCAGCTGCAGCAGTGGGTTAGGTCTTCAGAGACTAATATGCAGCAGACAGTGGAGGTTCATCCTGGCTAACTCACCACACTTTGTCTTGAAAAGGGATCTTCCAAGGAACTCCCACACGTCTCATCCAGAAGGCTTCTTTATGTGTGGTGCCTCCTTTTGCATAAGTCTTGTTGGCTGTGGTTAGAGTAGGGACTTCCACTGTGGATCAGCAGGAAGGTGGATTCTGTTTCTGCAGACAGCAGAGGAGGGCCCAAGCAATCCAAGCAGCCAATTTGGAGTCACTCACTCTCTTCAGTACCCCTCTGCCACAGAGCACTAGACCTCATCATGCTGTCTGGGCACAGCTCCAAGCCCTCCTGTAGACAAACAAAATGTCATTAGATAGAAGAAGAAAAAAAATATCAAAAGCTATCAAACAGAAAGATGTCACTGGAAATTTTTGAGGCATTGGACAGTGAAGAATGAGAAGACTGCACTGGGCGAACGTCTTCAGTTCCTATCTTCTTCCTGTGTTCTGGATTAGTGAGACCCAACACAGACAGCTGCTTGTGTGCATTCATACAATTCCTGGCTTCAGGTTGCTGAACCACACTCCCTACGTGGGAGCATGGGACAATGAAAAGCTTAAGTGCTGCCAAGAGAGGTGGCAGACATTCAAAACTAAATGCCAGCAGCAAATAGCAAAGGACGGATGGGTTCACACTGGGCCTACGCTAGGTCAGACAGGAGATGAGCCAAATAGTGCCCCAGTACGTGCTACTGGTGTTGTCATTAACATTTGCTATAAAAAGCACCGATGACTTCCACCTTGACCGCAAGCAGATAGGGGTAGATGCCATATTCTTTATAGCAACTTGCAGAGTTGTTATTCTAGTCATGATAAAGAAAAAAATATTCTGTGGGTCGTCTTCCATCTTAGAGCAAATACATAACACCTAGCACTAGATTTCTGAATATTGTTATATTTTACTGTAAAACAGTAGATGAGGATGGAATACCCTGGCACCTTCTATGCTGAAGTCAGTTTCATTATGTTTGCAAAAGGCAAATACAGATACATCAGTGTACTTTATTATAATGTCATATTCCTGACACTATAGTAAAAGTTGATTTGGTATTTCTATTAGAAATCTCATTTTCAGAGGCTTATGACTCATTCGTCTAAGAATTTTCAGAATGAGATTTACCATATAGACCTCAGTCTACTTATCCTCCCTTAAAAATATTGCTCAGTATTTGTTATCTGCACATTTTAAATCACAAGAACTGAAATGAATTTTCTCCATGCTATTTCATTTTTAACATTATCAAGTATTTCTGTCCTTTAATCATATAAAAATGATTAATAAATTTAAGTTAAAATGTCCTCGTTTCCATGTGCATCACATTTTTTTTTCATGTGTTTTAGCCAGAACTTTGAGAGCCAGCTTGGGAAAAAATGTAAAAATGCTTTAAGAATGGAACAGGCATTTAGTACATTTTTGTCAGTGATTTTCAAAGCATTGCGTGAAAATCTATTTTTCAATATATACATGTTGAGCATTATATCTAATGCTCAATAAATGTCACCATGTTTCACCCCTCTACTCCATTTGTGGCATTGTTGTCACACATACAAATGCAATTGACATTCTCTTTTCCATCATCAAGAGGTTTTGATCTTTTATATTATCACAAGCTTCACAACTGAAGATTTGAATGAGTATCTTAGCAACTTTTAGGCCTATAGAAGCTAGTTCACTGAACATTGATATAGCTTTTGCATTCACTATAGAACATCATTAATCTGACACTGGTTCTGGATTGCATTTTACAAGTTATACATGCTTTTAGGCTCAAAGTTTAACCAATCATTATACTAATAGTTTTACAGAGTTGTCATGAGAAACCTGGAATTGACTGTTCTTCTTTAAATGCCTTCAATATTTTAACTGATCTATACAGGAAGCCTGTTAGGATTATTAAATCATTTCAGCTATTACACGTATTAGGAATATAGGCCTATTTTCACAATATGACTTAGACATAAAACACTGGCTAGTACAACATTTACAGTTCAGGCATCCAGCACACAGAGTAGAAATCAGAATCCTGGCCACTGGAGAATGGGTCATACTGGGATAACAACCTGTAAAGCACACAAAGGCACTTGCATAAAATGAGAACACTGCAAGGAAAAACTGAAAGACAATGAGTAAGATAACTTTGCAAACTTAAATTGTATCTTTTTTAGACTTAAAATGCTTTGGAATAACCTGCTTTTGCTGTTCACAAGGTTGCACACTTAATAGAGCCATATTAAAATTCACTTTGCAGAGCACTCATCAAAATAAAGACAGCAATAATTAATTTTTTCAAAGTGGCATTTTTCACCTTCTCTAACAACGTCCTAATAATAGTTTATATTATGTAGAGCAGGGAAAGAGCTGAAGCTCTTCCAATTTCGTAGAAATGGTTTAATAATTCATAATGTTATTTGGTTGGGATATTTTAACACTAAGAACTGAAGAGCTTCACCACAATTCTGTTCTTGAACTTTGGTGCCATCGTCCCTCCTTTGGAGAAAATCAGTCATCCTAGGACAGGCTGTCTTCCCAGTGAAATTAGTAGTCCTGTGAATGAGGAGACAGCAGTAAAAGTCATCTTCCTTCATTTCAGCAAAGCTTTCAAGAAAACATCCCAAAATATCTTTATGTGGACACTAAGGTCTACATGAGTGGACTACTAGACAGGTAAAACACATTTTCTTGTCACACACAGGGCAGCAGGTAAATGTTCTCTGTTGCTATCATATTATTTTGCATTTGGGTCAAAACAATCCTTTTTGGTTCCACCTAGAGCTCAGTTGCAGACCACAAAAAAGAAAAAGTACATTTCATCATGCTCAGAAAACATAAATGCATAAGCTATAATTATTCACCTGGTGTACGATCCTTTGTAACCAGACAGAAAGTAAAGTTGTGTGGAGGGAAGAAACAATGATGAAAATACTACCGCTCTAACATTTCACTTATTTGCTGTGCATCTGGAGAACAAACTGCTTTCCATAAAATAACATATATCTCTTCAGAAAACAAGGTGTTTAAGTATGCTACCCATGCTTTCTTATCACAAGGGCATTACCAGTTTCACTTACTTGATTTAACATCAGACAGCAGGTAAATGAAGTAAGATAAAAATAGAAAAGCTCTTCAATTTTAGTACTGCCATTCTGTCACCGAATGCCCTATAATCCAATAGTGAGGGTTATAACATCTTTAACTAATTAACAGAAAATATAAACAACACAATGCAGAGCCATTTGCTCTCTTGATAAGATATTGCAAGCAGGAATCTGTCTAGTGATTAATTAGCAAAATGCTTGAAATACAAAGGAAGACATAAGAAAGGAACCACAACCTCAAGAGGATTGTCTGATTCAAGTCAGCAATATCTACACCAATGTGCCTTAGAGAACAGTGAGCAAGTTAAGGTTTATCATCTACAGTTTGCTTTGCCATAACTGTCTATCCTATGCTAACAGAATGGTACAGAAATATAATACAACAAAATGGCTCTACCTATTGCTGTAGTTACACATTTTTTTCTGCAATAATTGTTCTGCTATCAATAGAACATAAAACCTCACCCCAGCCAGGGAGGGATCTGTTCACGCAACATCAGGTAGAGGTAGGCTGTCTGTGACTGCACACAGCTGTACTACGCTGCTGAGTTACCACAGAGGATTTTATAACTTGGAAAATAAGTAGGAGGTGTCATGTCTTCTCCTGTACCATGTTCTGATAGTGAAGAAACAAAACTAAGACCATCTTTGCTTAACTCGTAGAATCATAGAATCACCACGTTGAAAAAGACCCATCGGATCATCGAATCCAACCATTCCCACCAATCTCTAAACCATGCACCTCAATACCTCATCCACCTGCACCTTAAACTATCTCCAGGGAAGGCTAATCAACCACCTCCCTGGGCAGCCCGTTCCAGTGCCTAACGCCCCTTTCTACGAAGAATATTTTTCCTTATGTTGAGCCTGAACCTCCTCCGGCAGAGCTTGAAGCCATTCCTTCTCATCCTGTCCCCTGTCACGTGGGAGAAGACGCCAGCTCCCTTCTCTTCACAACCTCCCTTCAGGTAGTTGTAGAGAGCAATAGGTCTTCTCTCAGCCTCCTCTTCTGCAAGCTAAACACCCCCAGCTCTCTCAGTCGCTCCTCATAAGACTTGTTCTCCAGCCCTTTCACCAGCTTCGTCGCTCTTCTCTGGACACACTCCAGAGCCTCATGCTCTGGAGCCTCAACTCCTCCAAGCATCCAGCTAGATCCAACACTTAAGCAGTTCATAAAAGTATTAAATCACCAAAATGAAAAGGAAATTACTAAACTGTTTTCCAAAGCACTTTTTAGTATGTCATTCTTTTTCAGATGTTGCAATTGATCATACTAACAAAATTGCATTTCTAAATAACACACTATGTTAGAGGTTTTTATTGAATAACCCCTTGTCAGATTTGTAGGTAGAACAGTGACAAAATATTGCATATTTAGCAGTAGCCGTGTGATTAAAACATTGATAAAAGTTAGGAAGGTTAGCTGCTGAGAGTGCAATGAAACATTTTATATTCTTTCTTTCACTTATTAATCTTGAGGATTTATCGAAGGCTTAAAAATCTTAACTTAGAAAAATAATAGGGAGGCAGTGGCTGGTGCTTTTCCTAGTCAGAGATTAATGAAAGTCTGCACTTGGACTTCTAACTCTGCATTTTCTTGAGAAACTGAGAAAAGCTTAGCCTCACAGGTTAGTCACACACCAAACAGGTGAGTGGTTCAATAGTACAAGGCTGTGATAGTACTGATTATAAAAACTGAGCTATGGAATTAAAAGTTGAAAAAAAATCTTTCTGTTATGAACACAACAGATCAGGTTAGATCAGGTCTTATCAATTTAGTCATACTTAAAGTCTATTAGGGTATTATTTTTCAAGAGAGACCCGGGATCCAACTGGTTTTCTTATCCAAATGCCTTTGTGACAAATACTTTTGTTTCCTTTGCATTTGAATTGAAAAAGGTATAAAGCTAACAGGTGTCATTTAACTGAAAGCGATTTTTGTTTAACAAAATGGAAGAATATAACTTTCCAATCACACTCAACTTGTTAGCAGTTGTCATTGAAATGTTAGCTACTGAAATAACAATGGGAAAATTCACATTTGAATGAGAACTACACAGCCATCTTAGTCCTATGTCCTTAAAAAAAAGTCTGATTGGGAGCAAGTGAAGGTTAAAACACTTACTTCCCACATAATGAATTTGTGCAGAGGAACATTATGCACCCCATGGCTTTTGGGAAATACAGAATGAGAAACACATTTTTTTCTCCAGCTGCAGCAGGAGAATTGAGCTTTTCTTTCTCCTCAAAGATATGGATGGACTACAATGGCATCAAGCACAGTACAAAAATTCCAATTAACACCTTTTCACTTGATATTTTTTTTCTTCTTAACAACTCCATCAACAGATGATAAGTAATTTAAGATGGTTTTGTTATATCTCATTACAAAGCAGTTCTTCTTTAATTGGAATCACTGTTATAGCACTCTGTATAAATGAAGTTTCAGAAAAATCAAACGGCGATATACATAATAATATTCATAACAAAAACTAAGACTTTTGTTTACACTCATTTGTAATGTATGATTAAAAAATGTGTATGCCACTTCATATAATGAAACCTAAGAAAAGAGAGGTTTCAGATGAAAAATCCATCCATAGACCCCTGAACTCCAGTTATTCAACAGGTTATTCCACCTGAAACAAGCTAGTCCGTTCATAAGTATTCATCTGCACTAGAGTTACAGTGGTATCAGATTTTTAAGTTGTGAGTAACAGTAGTATTGAAGACTCCACTTACTAAGCTAAAATCTTGTTAAGTTTCCTCCTTACACTTTACCTTACCACATATCTCATTTCTCGGATGCCAAAAGGAAGTCCCAACAAGCTTGTCTCAAAGAAAATTTTTTGTTTCCAAAACCAGGTAGATTCGGGCCCCCAGACTTGAAACATTTTCCAAACTGCATGGTAGGAGGTGAAAAAAGTATGAGGACTGTCAGTGAGGGCTTTTTCTGATGAATGAACTAGAAAGAGAAGAACAATCCAGTCATCTTTCTTAACCAGCTTGTTCTACACTGCGTATTCCCTTCCTACTTTATCCAGATATTATGAGTTAACAACCTCCTCTCAACCTGTTGAAACAATGAATTTTCTGAGAAGGAAAACTACACCACAGAACTGAACTGATTAAGTTCTTCCATTAAAAATATCAAAATATATGAAGCAACATTAAAAACATTATTTTTATGAATGGCTTATATCACTAAGGCAGCTGTACCAACAGTGCACAATCCCATTAATACTGAGTTTTCTACACAAGGAATCTTCTAAACTTATTCTGGTTTAGGAGATTTATTAAGACTGTAGCCTATGGCTTCAGATTTGTGCACTCCTTGGAGCTGCAGAAAATAAACAATATTAGAAGGAATTAAATTTCCATCTCGGGTATCCATGGGCAGCCATTGCTAAATACTGACATTTTTGGTAATTCACATGGACTAAATCAAGCTGTTAATGTAACTAATTTGACATTACAATTTATGTTTTATAAATAATATAAATACGCTTGTTGTATTACAACAACAATTACAGCAATTCTGAAACCAGCTTCTGTACTTTACAACACTTAATTCATTCTACTAAGAACATTGATATAAATTAATCTATTTTAGCTCTTTTATCATTCACAGTTCTTTCCAGTGATTAAAGATTATAGAGAAATATAAATAATGACCAGCCATTCATCCCAGAAATAAAATCTTGTTTCTTAGGTACTTTAAGCTTAAGCTTAGTAACTACACTTCACCGCTGATTAAAATAAGAACTACTTTGCAGTAATTGGCATTCTGTGAAATGAAAGTATAGCTGAAGGAAAGACCTATTTTTTTCTACCTTTTGTACTTTCACAAGCCATCCCCTTTGCTTAAAGGTTGAAAATAATTAATTTCAGGACTTTAAAAATGATTACTATAATAAAGTAAGGGATAACATGAGTTGAATCCCACTTATGCAATAATACATTATGCATTAATGAATTTCCCATCCTCATTCATCTAACGGATGACTATGTTTCTGAGAGTTACCAGCTCAAGATGTTTCAGAAAAGACTCATCAAAATTCTTATTAAGGAAATAGTACATAACTTGGGATTCTTTCTCTCTTATTAAAAATGTTTGAGATTAAGCTTTAAGATATACATATAGCTGACAACAGCTTCTTCTGCCTTTTTGGTCGATATATCCAGACAAAGGGCAGTCCAGACTGAAAGCTATACTTTTCCTGTTGGCCTGACTGTGCTCCCAGGCAATTTCAGCATATCTTCACAGGTTATCTCACAGCACGAATTGTTTAACCTCTAAATAACAGGTACTTTCCTTTCATTGGCTACCTTTCATATGCTTGAAATCATAACATTTTGTTATGTGTTCCCCAGGATATGAAACAAAGAATACCTCAGTTCTCTCAGTTTTACATGAAATCCAAATAATACGTTAAATGAGACACTTAGGGTCTGCTCTTCCCCTCTGTTATGCCTCAGAAAGATCATTACCAATGTAATTCCAGTGATACAGTTAAAGGTGACAAAAAATATATTGTAACAAAGGCATATTAGTCATCAGTGCAGCTTTGTATTAGCATTGTACACCCTAAGTTGTTCAAAGTAGAACAATTATAAATTCACTTGACTCCCTTTAACTGTCTGTAAAACTCAGAGGGAGCACTGACACAGAACAAACACTGAAATAGAGGCTGTGACTTTCTGAAGTATTCAATGAAAGTGCAAGACCAGTGAAAAAAAAACTAGTGAAGCTGAAACTAGGACTACTTGGTGACAAAAAAAGTATGTAATTTTCAATTTTTATGCAATTTTCTTTCTAAAGGATCCTAGGAAGTGAGTAAGAAGAAGTAAACTTCAGTGATTTTCCTTTAATACATTGTGATTCAACCTGAGCCTTTCTATCATTCAGGGACAACTGCATCTTACTGGTCCAGAGAGAAATATTATCACATTTCCACAAGCTTTGCACACCTACATTGACAGAATTGGATTCCCGCTCTTTTCTATTACCCAAAATTACTCTTCTTATATTATTTCTTTCTCCTCCTTTCCTTAATCTTTAAAGACAAACAGATTTAACAGGCAAAGAATGAATCCTTGCAATGGTGCTGTGGATTTGTCACTAAAGCAAGCTAAAATCCAACACCTGAAGAACCTTGACGCTGCTATGAATTTGCTGTTTCTTTGGAAGCCTTGTAACAGCACCTCCTATGCCTCTATTTCATCATCAGTCTACCAGTGTGAATCCACAACTAGAAGCTGTATTTCCCCTTCATGTTACTCCTTAGTTTTCCAACCTGTGTGCAACAATTTTGTCCATTTTCAAGAGAGCAAGATTGGGTTTAGACAACAACAGGAGTAACATCAGCTTTAGCATAACAGTCTTAGCTCCACAACTTTGCTATTACAATGGAAATAGCACTTAAAGTTTTACTTTTTAGAGCCTTTGGGTTTTCTTCTTTTTCCTCCTCTTGCAATCCTAACAAAAGATGTTGTAGAAGGAACCCAACCATTAGCCAAACATCCACCCAGCCTCCCACTCCCTTGCATCTCCTGTCAGATGAGAAGATTCATGGAATGAGATAATGAGAATTTAATAAAGAAAACAAGAGCTCTGTATAAAAGCAAAGCAAAGCAATTCACTTACTACTTCCCATTGACAGGCCAATGTTGACCAATTTCCTGGAAATTACAGACTCCACACAGGTAATGGCTGTCTGGGAAGACAAACACTGTAGCTACAAACATCCCCTCTTCTTTTTTTCCCCTTGATATTTTATTGCCTAGCACACCATCATATGGTACGGAACATCCTTTTAGTTAAATTGGACCTGCTGTCTCAGCTATTTCCACTTTTAACCTTTTGTTTGGTCCCAGTCTATGCTCTGGGGTTGGGGAAGGGAGAAAGAACGTCTTGATGCTAAGCAAGCAGTGTCAATAGCCAAAGGGTTGGTGTGTGGTCACAGCATTTTAGCCACAGAAACAAAGCATAGCACCATAAGGGCTGCGTTTTTATTTTTTTTTTTTTTTTAAATCCATAAGCTTGCTATGGGAATAAGAAGGCAAAAACTCTCAATCTTCCACAAAACCCTAGTGTTCTCCACTAACAGAATAATGTAAACATCTTTCATTCTTTGATCTCCTTTATTATTTCAAAATTAGACCCACTACTTTCTCATGTCAGACCTCTTGTACATAAGTTTTTCCCTGTTAAAGGAAGCAGGAAGAAAGCAGTGAACAGGACTTTTAGTCTACAATCTGTTTATAAAGAAGTCACAGGCATTCTTGTAGATAGCAGCAAGAGCTTGCCCAGCAAATCCCCAGATAGCACAAAAGCTAACCACTCTCAACCCCTTAAAAAAGTATTCTTACTCTAAATGCCCTGTCATAGGTGTTGGGTTAGTTAATGTCAATAACACCTTCAAAAAGAACTTCAAACTTTGCAAAGTAGATTGGTTTAACTACTTAACAAGAAGTTAACTATGCTGTTATATTTATTGCCCCAATTCTTTATTCTGTTGCTGTGCTCTTCTTCTCTATTCTCCTTCTGCCTGGAGAAATTGATATATGATGAAGAATCAAGATGTTGGAAAACCATTTTGCATTCTGAATGCTATAGCAGCTTTATAAGTGCCTGTCTCCTATTATAATCTTGATATCCATTAGCTTTTCTCTGCTCTTTTTCCCATCTCTACTTTTTTCTCTTGGGACTTACTTGGCTGAGATGGATCTCCATCAATAGGAGAAAAAGGTGATTCAAAAAGAACTTCTTGTATCTTTCAGCAACACTTTTACAAATTAGAAATAGGGTTGACTGAAAAAAAAAAAGAAAAAACCCAGAACCTACATAGCTAACCTCACTTTAACATAATCCAACTACACTGATTTATGATGAAGTTTTTGTATGTATCCTTGGACTCTGCTACAAGAATAGGAATTGATTCTGCTCTTAAACAGTACCACATTTAATTTCAGCTGCACTAAGTGAGGTCTAAAAATCTTTAAAACAACAAAATATTGGACCCGTTACAGGTTTTCTATTTTATTACTTGGAATATGCAGTATTTCTACATTTAACTATATATTCTAAATTTATCTGCAACATAGCTTCCCAACCATCCTTAGCCTACACGAGCACCACTGAGCTCACTCCCAATCACTCCCTGCCACTGAGTTCAAGATTGTTCATTATGTGATTGCTCAGGGTTACACTGCCACCATGTCACTCTCTGTAGTAGTGTTATCATAATGTGACAGAAGCTTCAATTGGGTTGTTTTGCATCTGTTTGACTTAGTTGACAAGGTATCCAGCATCAGTGTTTTCGTATTACTCCTGCTGCTGTCCTTTGGTATTGCATTTTGGCTCTATCCCATAGACAACTACCTTTGGAACAAAAAGGACGTCCTAATGTGAAGAGTTTCACCAGGGCTACCAAGCCCATCTTGCACAAGATGTGTTTTAATGACATGCAAAGCTGAGAAAATCAGCTTTTCTTCTGTCCTTCTGTTTCTGGCAGTCTCAGTCCTCGGTTATCTTTCTGCCAATCACCTGCTTTGCTCATTCTCAGGGCTGCTCTCAGTGTCCCTGGCAGCAGCATTTTTCTCTTGAGTTAATTTTCATATCCCAAATATAAATGGTCAATCAATTAGCTGCAGCTAGAAGATGGTTCTTCTGTCCCTCACTGGCTGTCACAGATTAAAGTTCACTTCACAATGTACACATTGAATTGAAATTAACTCGATTCTAAGCATAAAAGTCAGTAATTCCCCAGAAAATTTCTATAGTCTTAACTAAAAACTGATATATTGTTCCAGTCCTTAATGAAAGCTGCATATTTTTATTTTCAGCTCACTTTATATTTGAAGAATAATATAATCTTTATATATTTTTATTTACCTCCACTGACTGCTAATAAATGATCAAATACTATAATCTTTTTCTATGATATTTCAATCTCTAAAAGTAATAGATTGTTATTACCTTAAAAATGCAGGACTGAAACATGGATCTCTTCAGTGTTTGCTGAGCGAAGATGCATCATCTGTAGTATCGTTATCTTCTTTTCTTTCTGTACTTCCTTGGGTTTATATGATGATACTTTTGTTATTTATGTATTAAGTGTTTTATGCTTTCAACACTATGAAAATAGTCAAGTCATGTAAAACACTTGACCTTTAGAGCTGAGAAAATAAGAACATGCTACAATATATTAGGAAAATACTGTTTTTACTAAATATTCAGGAAACTGGAAATGTCAGTGTAAAGAAGCAATATCTTTTACTTGAAATGTGATTCGTTTCTGCAGCTTCTCTTACTTTAAATCAGATTATTTTCCAGTTAATCATGCAACTAAATGTTTTTTACCCATAAATGCTTTTAGTTACAACAATTTCATTCAGAACATCAGTTATTATGGTTTCAGTAAACGTGCTTGTACATCCATATTTCACTCTGAATGAAATTCTCCCCCCCTTCAGAAATCATCTCTATTTCAGCCCTACACCTACCCATCTGCTTGTCTCATAACTCATCACAAGCATATTTTGTGCCAGAGTAACTTACAGATGTGTAAGGGGGCAGCTGAAACTAAAGGATTCTTCTCCTCATTTATATCTCCACATCGCAGCAGAGTAGACCTACTGTAACTTTTTAGTATTATTTAGGAAGGACACATCAATACAGGTAACTCTAGCAAGCTGGATAGTGTTTCCTCCTCTCCTTTGTCCCCATTTCCATTAACATATACTTACATAAACACTGGTAAGTGGGACTCCAAATCAAAGGGGTTAATTGTAGGTAGCTTTCACTGGTATCTTTCCTGATTTCTTCTTTCAGGATGGATTCATGAGCTCCTAGGAAAGCACCACACTGCAGAGCACTGCTCCTGACCTAGCAATATCTACCAGGAAGCTCTTTGCAAATAGACTTTGCAATTTGAAGTTTGACTTAGTAAACTATTGACTTAAATGGAAAATAGATTGACTATTGTCCTTTATCCTCCCACATCAGTATACATGCAGTATACTAACATTCAGAACGTCAGGCACTGAAGTTCTCCAGCCCCATTTATGTAGCTTAGGTATTGGTTTACGTTTATAATCTGGTATACAAATGAATAATAAGGAACAAACACTCTAACTTTTCAAGCCTCTCTAGCAAGACGGTTTGGGCGTAAGAGCTGCTCAAACAGAATAAAAATATTTAGTTATTATTATCAAGAATGAATCTTATTTTTCTACTCTCCTCTTGTAACTTCTTGCCTCAGATTGCACAGAAAGATTACATTTTAGACTTACATTAGATGGAGTATGAATAGCTCCATACTAACAGGCAAAGAATCTTTCGTGATGGTGATTATTCTGGGAAACGTTAATAATATATATATAAAATATAGAAGTCCTTTTTCAGGGCAGCCCAATATGAACAGCATCATTTATATTAATTAAAGGTTTATATTATAGGATCTCTAAGATATTTTTTCTACTGTATGATGGTGTACATGAAGGCATTAACACTTAATGCCAAATTCCAAGCAATAAACTATGAAATAAAATAATACAGAGATGTAAACACCTTAAAAATTTCAGTGGTAGAATTCACTCTGTCAATCAGGTAGCACAGCTGTCATTTTTACTACTTCAGTATTTTCAGGTTTGATATACTCCATGTTATCTCTCAGAGTAATATAATACCCATAAAGTTTAACTTTTGCACAAAAGGCTTTAGTGGAAAAAGACTTGGATACCACAGCAAAATTCTTGGTGGGAAAATAAAAAACAGCATGACTTTCATGACTTCTTGAAGTGACATGAGTATTCATATGGCTCTGTTACCATATATTAACTCAATACGGAAACTAAAGGTTTTGAGAGGAAGAGAAATTATTAATTCTTTTTGCTAGAAAAAAAAAAATCTTACATTCTCCTACAAAATAAGCTTTAGAGTTCAGTTTCTTCCCACGATCCACAACCTCATTTCAGAAAGCCTGTAATGATGGAAAGGATAACAGGTTGAAGCTAATCAATCAACGCATTTCCTTCTGTGGGAGTGGGGAAAGTTAAAAGCCCATAGGATAAGTATAGCAGGATCTATGGATCTGCATTGGATCCGATGGTTTCTCAGACATTTCCAATGTTTCTTTCCTCACAAAAAGCAGCATGGAATTCAAGAACTAAAAACTCCACCTCAAAACAAACTGAAACCACATCCTAAATAAAGGAAAACTTGAAAACTGAAAAACCTTCTTAATCTCATTATAAGTCCTCTTCCATCTTCAACTACTTCTTCACAATTAAAAATCCCCTAAAATTTAGAAACATACTCTACCAGCTTGTTGAGGGTGACTGCAAAGTTGGCTAGTATAAAAAACCTTTAGTATAGGTATTATTAAGCTCCATTGTTTCCTAAGTTTTCCAACAACAGAAACTCATTTGATATTAATCTTTGCAAACAAACAGCACAAATAAGAAAGCACTCTTCAGTTTGAACAAAGCCTCTTAATATTGCTTTACCTAAACTTGTTTCAGCTTCTCTGATGTTAAAAGATTCCAGAGACATACAAATATTAGCAACGCATAAATTCAATCCAATAAAGCAAATAATTGTCTGAGTTGTTTGATGTAACTCGTGACACACTTTCATTTTTTTATAAGCTAACACTGATTGAAATCCTGACTGTACTTGCCTTCAGAGAGACAGAGAAATCCTAACTCTTTCAATGGAGAAAAACAAATGTTGAAGTTTTTTTGTTTCTAATAAGCACTGGTTTCATATTAACAGTGAATTTCTAATCAACACAATATGATATAATCTCATTTCTTACTCTAAAGTAGAAAAATGTGCAATCTCTAGCAAGTTCTTCTGAGGGCAAGTACAATACATAATAAAAATTAATTTCATATTTCTATTTCCTATCTCCTACAAATAACAAATACTTATAACACAAGGACAGATGTTTTTAATATATTCTGTTATCAGATTAGAAACACAAGAAAAATGGATGGAAAAAAAAATCTAGTAGGATAAAGGACACAATGCATAATGATACACTCCTATTAGCATGACAAAAATGCGTAAATTATGTTGGTGCTAAGAAAATTGGGAATACTCCTTAAGCAGACGCCAGACAGAAGATATTTTACAATGTAATGAAACCTAAACTTCACATTCCATTAATAAAACAAGAAATCATCTAGTTTTAAACAGTTGTTCTGGAAAAAAAAAAACTCTTTGGAGTTTATTATAAGAGGAGAAGCAAAGTGTATCTTTAGAATACATATTATAACAGTTCCATTTTCTAAATAAGAAATTAGAGCTCTCAGATTCAGATTCAATAGAAACATTTGCCACTAGAAAGTGAGGAGCAGAGGAAAGAAATTGCCATGTTGTAGAAAAGCATGGTAGATAGGATGGAAGAAATGTATTTTATTACACCAAAAATATTGGACTTCTTTATAATATTATTAATAAAAGTTGTAAGGGTTTGGCAACTGGTTTGGGAAGCAAATATATTAAACCTTCATAATATAGCCATGAAGTTACACTCGTTATATTTCTGTAAGACAACAGGGTTTACCCTATGTTAAAATTCAATTTCCTAGTAAAATATCATCTTACTATTGCAATTTGATGAGATGATTTTTTTCCTCAGACCCACTTAGTCAGTGGGAGATGCATGTGTTTTCAAGGTACAACTGAAGCTAATCCAGTTAAAACTGGAGAAAATTCAAACTGAACTTGAAATTAATATGGAAGTTGGGTCGGATTCTAGTTATTTTGAATTTTAAAAGGCTTCTTAAGCAAAAGAGTCAGCTCATCTAATTTCTGCTAACCAAAAACTAAACACCTTCTTTTAATTATAAGCTTCTCCTCTTAGCCAGAGAAGAAAGACATGCACATCTCACAGAACAATTTCTTTCACCCTAAAATAAAAATGTAAGAAATTAGAGCACTGTCTAGGGAAAAATCTGTCTCTTGAGGTATTATCAAGATATTATATGTCACTGATTACTTAGACTAGCATCATAATTTCAAGGCAGCTAAAACTAGTAAAGATTAAACACATACTGACTCATAATGAGCACGTTATTTGATCAATAAATTTAAAATATAAATATCCCATGTTCAAGTTAGCTTACTCCTTTTATTCTGAATGAAAAGAGATCATACATAGAGGAAAAATGTTTATACCAAGGCTGTATTTATGAAACACACATTTGTCATTAGACTCTGTTTTGCTAAGGACATCAAATTTTTATTAATCAATCTACCATCCTATCTCAGGCATTTTTCATCTGGCTTGAATTACATACTGATGACAAGAATTGTCAGTTGGGTCCAGGGCCTCTTATGTGACTATCTGCACATCTCTACTGGGAAAACCTTCTCATACAAGGAAGAATGGCATGTGATTGTTCTTTTTAAAGTAGGGCATTAGACTCTTCTACTTATTTTGTGAATATCTACATCTTTCTCCTTAGTTACTTAAAAACAAAAGATCCGAAAATTCAGTAAAATTTATCTGGATTGGTGGTTCACACAATTATGGATTTTAAGGTTTTTTTTCCGAAGTAAATGAGACATATATAATAGTAATCTGAGGTTTTGTGCATGTGTCTGTCTCCTTGTCCTTCTCTAAATGTAAAAAAATTTAAAAGTAACACTCAAGCTGAATTAAATAAAACATTTAGAGGAACCGATGTTTCAGAGGTAATCAGTTCTTACATATTTTATGGAAACAAACAGGTAACAGAGGTTCTACGTAAATTTCTTCCAAAGGCTGTTAGCACAAATGTGGCTTTTTGTGCACATCAGAAAATCTGTGTTACTCTCAAATTTCTTTGTAGATCATACACTAATTTAGTGTCTTACCAGAAATGTACATCTCTCTAGTGTCAACTGCATTGTTTTACCTCCAGTTAGTAGGGATGGGCTTTGTCAACATTTCCTGAAGACAACTTGCTCTTTAGCAATGGTGATAACATTGAATGTTTCAACAGAAATACTGAGATCAGATTCACCAGTTTTAATTCCATTTCATATTCAGAGCTGAAGTGTGATTTAGGGTAGTTTTCAGTTTACATTTGCAATCATAGAATCATAGAATAGAATCATGCAATAGAATCATAGAATAACCAGGTTGGAAGAGAGCCACCAGATCAAGTCCAACCATTCCTATCAAACACTAAACCACGTCCCTCAGCACCTCGTCCACCCATCCCTTAAACACCTCCAGGGAAGGTGAATCAACCACCTCCCCCGGCAGCCTGTTCCAATGCCCAATGACCCTTTGTGTGAAAAACTTCCTCCTGATGTCCAGCCTAAATCTCCCCTGGCAGAGCTTGAGCTCTTGTCCTGTCTCCTGTCACTTGGGAGAAGAGGCCAGCTCCCTCCTCTCTACAACCTCCTTTCAGGTAGTTATAGAGAGCAATGAGGTCTCCCTCAGCCTCCGCTTCTCCAGGCTAAACACCCCCAGCTCTCTCAGCCGTTCCTCATAAGGCCTGTTCCCCAGCCCCTTCACCAGTTCGGGCTGTAGTGGTAAACTTTAAAAGTAACTTTGATGCCTTAAAAAATGTAGTGGAACTAGAGAGATTAGCTCCAGAGGACCACTTGCCCTTATAAACACTGTACTCCTCATTGTTTTCCATTCATATGTTGAAAATCCTTCTTCCAAATACACAAAGACAATTTGAATACATCCATCACAAAATAAATAAAATCTGGAAAGCTTTAATTTTTCTGTATATGCAATAATAGAACGTTAAATAAGAAAAAAACCTCAATACTATACTGCTTGGGGTAGATGAGATACAAAGACCCAGAGGAACTGAGAGGAAAACACTGAGAGAGAAAAAAATCATACATAATTTCAGATCTATGCCTCATTTTTTTTTCCAGAGGAAGAATTTTATATGAAATTAAATTAATTGTATGGGATATGCATTTTAACCCCTAAAAACTGAATTTCACTCACATCTGAATTATAATAGCAGTGAAATAAAGATTCAAACAAATGGTTAATGATTTAATTTAAAAACTCTTCACTATGAAATTAACAAATATAATTTAGTTGCAATTTCTTGCATGATTAATAGGCTAGATTTCCATTGTTAATTCCATCATGCAGTCTGTTAAATACGGCCTTTTTGTTAAATTATTTTAATTTCCTGAGAGATAAAGCTGCTATTGCATGCAAATTGTATTATCTAACACCTCATATTATTATTTCTAATTTTCATATCTACTTGATTAATGGTTTACTTTGATCAATCTTACGCACTAGGAAGACAGAAGCTGATCATCTTTATGCCCTCAAGTAGAACTGCTTGGACAGGGGGAACATGATGATGTGATTCAGAAAACAGAAGCATGTTGATGTAAAGTTAAATATATTATAAAATTCTTTCTGCTATTGAAAGACATCCTGCTTTTAATTTTAATAGTTAAATAAAAGCCACAAACAGATAATCAGCCATAGGTACGTATGTTTTCTAGGTGTATTGCGAAGTGAGTAAGTGTTTTGAGGATTTAATGATTCGCTTTTTTTCCACTGATACTTGTGTTATAAGTGTTATGGTTATGGAGTCATATGCATTCTTTTCTTGTAAAGTTTTCTTCAAGATTCATTCTTACATGAAAAAATTACTAGGTGGTGAAGCCATCAGTCTACATAAGACTTGCTCCAGGGAAAGGAATTTTTTTGCAGCCCAACAAGATATGGAAATCAGCCATGAAAATAAGCAAATCCTGAATATCTTGAAGGTTTCTCAGAAGAAATAAGGGTAGACACATTGGTGGGGCTGCTGTTACCAGTGTCACATTCATAAGTGCAAAGCCAAGCCAAGGCAGGGAGCACATCACGCTGGGCACTCCAGTTCTGCAGTTGAGTCTAAATTTGTGAGGCGGAGGAGTACTGACATGACTTCTCTTTGGAGGGATGAGGCTGAATATGCACACAGGGTGGGTTTGCTACTAATAAAAAGCGATGGCACAGCAACAGCAGCATTCAAATGGATTCACCTTAGAGATTCGTTAGCAAAAGGAAGAAGTTGTAAATGTATGGAATAGCATTAAGTGGTTTAGTGGCGGACTTGACAGTGTTAGGTTTGTGGTTGGATTTGATGATCTTAAAGGTCTTTTTCAAACTAAACAATTCTGTAATTCTGATTTATGCCTGTTGCCATACAAGAACCTACATGCATGCCTCCAATACTTCAGAAAATTCTCTTTATTTGCAACACAGCATCACACACAACTGTACTTAACCACCTCTATTTCTATCACAGCATTTAGAAAGCGCTTCCTCCAAAACCACACATACCGTGCTCCATCTTCTTAAAGAATTCTCAGTTTTAGACAATGAGTGATGCAGAGTGACAGCTGATCAGGAAGTTTTATTTGAATTTTCCGGATAGATAGAGAGATATGAGAGACACGTATTTGACTCCAGGAGAAGTCTCTGCCCTAGAAACAATTAGTGCCTTGTAGAAAAGCTGGAAATTGGTATAAAGTAATAAAATGTATTTACCTAGAATAAAGAGAGGAAAGCTGTACTTTCTGTAGAGCTGTACTATTCACTTTTCCCTCCTGTTTATACTGATTGTTCAGCTAACGTCCAACATTTATCCATCAAAAGACTGCTTAAAAAACCTTCACAGTTGTTCATTTTCATTCATCTAAATATATTATACACGTGAATATTTGCCTTTTCTAGGTTAATGTGAAAGTATATTCATTCTTATTCATATTTTAAATGTTATATGCATATGACCTTTCCTTTTTTACTGTACTGTATTCTAAGTAAGTTTGTTTAACAGAAACTTCTTCAGTCCTATGAAAAATCTAGAAATCCATTTGCTTACTGAAAAGATTTTAAATATCTATCTTTTTCTACAATATTGTTCAATACTTCATCGTTAAATCAATACTTAAGTGATTTAAGACTCTGAAAAAGCATTTTATAGCAAAATGTCAAATAATATGAACAGAACTGTTAACAAACACTGCTAATCCAGCTTTAACACTTCAATATAGTGGATAAGGTCTAAAAAATTCTCTTTTAATTTGGCTTTTCATTTGCTTAAGCTTTTTTCCCCATCAATTTTTACAATTTCTAGATTTTATTACTGCCAGACACATAAACAGCTGCTCCAGATAATCCATGTTGAGACAATTTCTGAATTTCTTACAAACTTTATAATAAAAAGTTCAATATTAAACTCTCTGAGCTTGAACATCATCCCACTAGCTATTTTCTAAATGCATGCTGTGCACACATTCCCGAAAAACAGCTGAACTTTACACTTTCATAGGCAGAGAGATAAAGGATAAGTGCACTGAACTGTAAACTTCTAGAGTGGTTAACTATGACAAGCCTCGCTGGTAACTGAATTTCTACTCTTTCTGCAAAATCTCGGCTTGAATTTTAAGATACTTGATACTATATGTTTACATTGTGCATTTACTGAATTATGAAAGGCTCACAAAACAAGAAGCCCCTAAGGCAGAAATGGCAGTGAAGCATTATGACAGTCTCTCTACATTACTTCAGTATTTGATGCCAGTATGTTCAAGATACACGAGCAGTGTGGGACCAGTATGCATTTTCTGAGCTAAATATGGCTTCCACTTTTTATACAAGAAGCCAAAGTAGGTAAAGGCAGTCAGTAGTCTGC
Organism: Coccyzus lansbergi; assembly: GCA_033558105.1. NCBI lineage: Eukaryota > Metazoa > Chordata > Aves > Cuculiformes > Coccyzidae > Coccyzus > Coccyzus lansbergi. Next base: position 2,803,222 of record JAUMJK010000159.1, read on the forward strand.
CAGATATTTGACAAACATTCTCTACTCTCTGCTGTGTGATCTCAATATAGATAAAAATACATGTACCAGAGAGATGCAGAACTGAACTTTGATGACTGTGGTCCCTTCAGTTTAATAGCTGGGTTTTACAAAGGACTCAGAGAAAGTAACTCATTCTAATCATTCATTTTAATTGACTGAATTAAACTAGTTTTGTTATTACTGAAAAAAAAAAAAAACTAGTCATGTTTTCAAGATCTGAACAAATGACAGCTAAATCTATTTCATTCTAAATGTCTCTGCAGATTAGTTTTCCTAAACTCTGGATTAGTAAAACTGGAGTAACTTACAGACTTTTCCACATTTTTTTCCTGTCACTGTTTCCTGTGAGTCTGGTCCAGGACAAGCACATGCTTATGATGGAGAGAAATGTATGCAATAGAAGCAAAAGAATTCTACAGATTTGTAGTGAAAACTAAAGATCCATACTTCATTGTACAGATAACATAAGTATATACACACACACACCCCCCTTACTTTTCTGTTTTGCTTCATGCAATTCTGAGTGTGGTTTTCTGTAAAGATAATTAGAAGGTTATGAATGTATAGAAAGATAAATCCTATAGGATATATAAAATTATTGTTCACAATATCCCGTAGAATTTTTTTATTCTGTTGAAAGACAGAGAAAAGTTAAATAAAGGTATCGAGGGAGTTGGAAACATTTACTATGTCAGACAATTCAATAGAAAAGGGCTCTACCATATTATTACTTTTTTCTCCACTGGGGAGACCACATATGCATCATATGTTTTCTTTGCTAGTATTTTTCATACAAAAATCAGTAATATAGCATTTGAAATTTAGTAGGTATTAAGATAAGCAACCTAATTCCGAATGTAACTCCAAGATTCCTTGAAGCTCAGATACACACTACATTTGGGGAATTATACTTTATTAGTTTCAGTTCACTCTCTTTTCTGCACTGAAATATTCTTCTTGGCTCTTTCTTCCAACTTTATCAAGCACAGCTGATTTTTTTATTTTTTTTTTTAATAAAAAAAGCTCTTTTGAACTAAAACTCTTCATGACAATTAACAGCCTAAAGTGCATGCCAGGAGAAACTTACAAAGGCCAATAGTAAAGTCTTCACAACGAAAATTCCTGGTTGTTTTTGAGAATGGGTCAGTGTGTTGTGGATAAGAGGTGTCAGAATAAAATCGCTATATTGCAACCTGCAGTCTTACAAGTGAAGCTCTGTACAAGCTTGTCATCGTGGTCCTGATTACAGGGTCCAGAGCACAGTTTTGCATTGGAAACAACATGGGATGTTGTCTTAACATGTAGTGAAACAATCCAAGTTAAAAAGAACTAGAAGCAATGCAGCACTGTAGGAAGCAGTACCATGTCTCCTGAACGCTTTCCACGTACTCCCTAACCTACAATGAAGTCCTACGCACATCAGCTACCTCAAGCAGCAGTTACATTTGTAGAAAATATAATGCGGAAGAATAGGATATCCTGTGTATAACATCACTCTTTCTTCCCTGTAAGTGAAAAACTGTGCCACAGGCCACGCTGCAGTCAGATTTTCCAGGACAGGCAATGATCAGATCTGTGGAACGTACAAGACTCCCTTGCTGAACATCTGCAATTGAGAAGCTATCAAGACAAGTTTAAATCACTGACTTTAATTATCCCTCAACCAACGACCCAGTTCCATGGAACATGCCTATTTAACAGTGATTTCACCCTCTTAGAGCAACTGAATAACACAGGCAACATACCTGACAAAGAGTGACAGCAAAGCCAAGCAAGAGCATGAATCTTCAATCATCATTCACATAAACGCTCATTGTAAATGCAGGATCTGAAAGTGGTAGAGCTTGGATCAACAAGAAAAATGGAATCATTGCAAACAATATTTCCTCAGGACTCATGTTTTCAAAGATCCTTCATAAGTGTGAGAAGTAATGTACCTGTGCTCAAAATGGAATTTCCGCTCTTTTAAATTTAAGTTCAAATAAGCAAAATAAAGACCTGAAGTATCTTCTCCTCAGAGTCCCAACATAACATCTGTATGTGTGAACAAGAAGCATTCAGAAGAGCTCAGGCACCAAAATCTTTCAAGAATCATGCTCCAATGAAGAGAAGCATGTTTACACCCACCCTGGACTATACTGCCCTTGGGGTTTAAGAAACATGATCAGACACAGTCAGGGACTCAAAGACTGGATCCATTTTAAGTGGACTGATCAATCACAGTGCTGTGGGGGTAAGGACCAGCTTAAGGGTAGATTATAAAAAGAAAAAGCTCTGTTAGACTTTTAGAGTGAAAATTACTTTCCTACCTTTATTTGCTTCTTCTCAGTGTTTTCAGTTCCTGAGTTCACTGGAAATTTGCAGCATCTGATTTATTCTGTTACTTAACAGACGGGTTCTGCTGGCAACATTCATGGTCTGAGTACCATTTGTGGCTGTTGCACCAAAAAAAAAAAGCAATTCTCTTCTCACCTTGTACAGCGCTTGAATTTGTCTCCTAGGTTTCTCTATTGCTACTATTACATAAAAAGACTTTATCCAAAAAGTTGTATTACAAATATTTTGATAATTTAAAATGACAGATACCTATTAAACATAAATATTTAAGATAAAATGAAAAGAATGACTGTTATTTGTGTTATTGAAAGGAGGAAAACATCTTAGTCCTCATGCCCAACTGAGAGAAATTAACTCAAATCTCCGATGTTTTGAGTCACTGATTGAAACATTCTGTGATTATACCTACAATAAACAGAGTTGGGTGTTTTGTTTCCAGTGTCTGTATTTTAGTAAGAATGAGCTAAGCTTGGTTAGCCACTGCTACTGAGAGTGCAGTGTGTGCACAGCCCTTATTATCTGCTTTCAGACAGGTGGAGACAGTTAACAATTGGCTGTGGGGCACATGCCTCCTTCTCTAATGGCCAGAAACCCTATGCCTGCACCTGCTTTTTCTAACTGATTTGCTCCACATCTCTTGTGGGATTTTTGGATTATTGTTCTGAGGTACTTAACCATCTTCATTCTCTGTACTAGCATAGCAGATGCATAACGTGGACAGCGCAACTTTAAGGCATTGCAATAGTTGAGCTGGAGGAATTAATTGAGATGCTTCAGATTTTGCCTTCGGTCTGCAAATTGGCTGTGGGGTTCAACTGACTGTTTGATGCAGTTGCTCCTTGTTAAGGTAATGAAAAACACTCTGCAATCAAATAACATATTCTATACACTACAACATGGAAGAAAGTTCTTCCTCTGTCTAGTCTAAAACCAGACTCTAGTCTTAGATTTGCAAATAAATGAAAGGAAATTTGCATTCATTGTTACAAGTGTTCTTATTATATCCTGATAAGTTTATCGCATCCTTTTAAAGACAAGTTATTACCATGTCCATGTTTCTGCAGAATTTATACAATTGGAGAAAATATATATTTAGTCTTAGATTTACATTTTACAATATTTTCCAGCATTTTGCTTTGCTTATCTGGTTCCTTTATTTAGCTAATTTCCTGCTGAGCTTTTCTCATCTCCCCAGTTCAAGTTGGAGAGAATTCAAGAAAGAGTCAAATCTTTACATATCTTGAGGTCAAACATCTGCCTGAATAGGATACAAAATATGTCGAAAGATTTCAGCTTGTTGCTTATGACTCGTTCTTTTCCCTCTTCAGATCCCCGTGATGCATTTCATTTAAAGTTATTAAAATGAATTTTAAAGGACTCATCTTACAAACATTAAGCATGCTGCTTCATTTTGACTAAATTCTCTTAGGATTCAGTAAGTACAAAAAGCTTTAGAACGTACAAGACTGTTTCTCTAAATGAAAGGTCACATAAATATACGCTCTCACGTTTTTTCAAAACAAAAGATAATAACAAGTAGACTATCCTGCGTTCAAGGAGGGTTACTATAAATAAATAAGGTCTTTTTTTTTTGACTTAGCCTTCAGTTACAAATAACTTGCTATGGCACACACAAGAAGATTAACAGATGGATGAGTTATAACTAGATCTTAATAATAACAGACATCATCTGTGTCACAGCCTTCAGGAGAAAAGTGCTTGTTGCCATTGTCTTTGGCTTTTCTGTTGCAAATAAATGTTTCTTTAGCATACGTGAAAAAAATACCCAAAAAACCAACCCAGAAAAAAAAAACCACCCCAAAACAACAAAACTCAACACAAGTATTAATGTTTTGGGTGCTTTGCTTGTTTTTCACCTGAAAATAAAATGGCAAAGCTTCCTAGTAATTTAATTCAATCTTAATACATATTTTGTTTTGGTTTGGACAATACACACAGATGCAAAACTCTAAAAGGGAACAAGGTGAACTTAATAAAGAGAAAAAAAGTCAGCCACTTAGAGCAGTAACATTAACAGTGGTGAGCATTGCAGTTTTCAGCTTGCTTCTTTCTTTGACCATCCTGCCTGTCTCTCTGCACAGAGCAAGTGTACCGTCATTCAGAATAATGAAAATGCAATCTCTTCTTCAACTGAAATCAGATCAGCTTAATTTCACGGGGAAAGTAAGAATTATTAAACACTTTAGACAACTATGCAAATGTCCTTTGTTTTACAGTCAAAGAGGCAAGATATTTTCATCTAGGCTGTACACAAAAAATAACAGAGAGATCAGATTTTAAAGAGGAAATAACATGAAGGACTTCTGTTAATTTCTACTTTCCTGAAATATGCTTATTTTTTTTAAACACATCACAGTTTATGTTTGTTTGTTTGTTGTTTTTTAAAAAAAACTCTATGAACACATATTATGATTAGGTCAATCTTTAGCAGTAGTTTTCCTCTGCACTGAAATAGATTTTATCTAATAGGAAGTAACTTTACAAAAATGCACCAAGCGACAAAGAAGTAAGATTAAACAGAAACTTTACAGAACATGTGAGGAATTGAAGCCATGAAAATTTAGAAAGCATATAGTCACCACAATACATCCAAGTATGAAGACATTCTTAAATCTGTCAAAAAAAAAAAAAGAGAGAAGAAATAAATTTAAGTAGCGAAATGTAACCTAGGTTATTATGTGACATTGAATATTGATCCAATGTATCCTCATACCTATTTCCTTTTGAACAGGCAGTTCAAGGGTGTTTTTCTGCTGCTAGATGAGCTAGCTAGGAAAAATACCATAATGTTATGTACACATTTTACAACCTACATTTCGCCTTTCATTTTAGCATGGCTGCTTCACACAACATGCTTGTGAGCAGCAGAATGAGATGAGATGACAAAATAACTTACAAGACTATTACAGGCTAGGAGAGGTGAAGGAACGGGTATCTTACATCTATTTGTGGTTTATGTTGCTGCCAATCATTGCAACATCTCAGCATGATCTCTGGGTTCTTTTAATACAAATTCTCTGCCTTGAAAGCGCTATACAAATTGGAATTTAAAGTGATTTTTCCTTCATAGTGAACATAAATATAAACAAACATCTGCAAAATAAGCAGATGAAACAGATAATGAAGTTTTTTTTGACTTCATTGGGAAATAGGTTTTATTATCCAATGCTGCTCTTCCTTGTAATAATTCAGTTTCCCAGTTTTATTCAGTCCTTTTCTAAATATATTTTTCAATGTGCAGATTATTGATTCAATTGATTCTATTGGCTATTTCATGTCAAACTGTATTTAAATAATGCAATGCAAGTATGTCAGAGTTAATTTCATTTTTAGCACACCTACTTTGTGGTTAAGCAGTAGGAAGAACAAAGAACAGACATTATTATAAAAAAAAAAACCTAATTTTTGTCTTCATTTTCTTCCCTCAAAGCAAGAGATTTATTCTTTCATAATATATACTTTCGACCTTCATGAGTTTTCCTCTCCACCTTCCTTTTTTCCATTGGCACTTAAACATATTTAATGCTTTTAGCATATTTCTGATGTGATTTCACTGATATCACTGCTATTTCTGAAAAAATGTGGAAATCAGTGAATCATACAATGAAATTATATATATATATATGTTTTTGTATTTAGGTTACTTTTTTACCTAATAACCATTTAAGTGCTGTACAACTCAGCATAGATATCACACAAAATATCACAACACAAAATGACTCATTTTTCTTTTCAATATACCAAGACTTCTTTATACAAGCAATGATTATCCTCCTCATGCCTCCTCTTTTCCTCACCCTACTCAAACATACATTAAGCCATGAAATGAATGCTCACAGACAGTAAGAAGGGCAGGCAGCACTGAAATTGCAGATCGGTCATGGGATTGTATATGACTTAAGACAAATGAAATTTCTTTTTTTTTGTTTTACATTGTATAAGAAAGAAAAGCTTCTATTAAAAACAGAGAAAATACTGACGTTGAGTTTGCTATATTGTTAAAAAGATTTATCAAAAGTTTACAGGAAAACAGACTATCTGCTATTAGCTAAATGCAAATTTGAATGAATGAGGCAGAGTGCTGTGCAAAGTGTTGACGGTGTGCTATATGATAAACAAATCCTAATAAGATATTTTCAATAAACAGCTACTTTTTATCAAAACACAGAAAAGCTTAGAAATTCAAAGAAAAAATAAAGGAAATATCAGTGAAACAAAGTCCTGTACTACACTGTCAGTAGCAAAATGAAGATAAGCATCAGATGCTATCAGAAACTGTGAAGAATTGCTTCTGGTCCCAGGTTAACTCAAAGAGAAATAGTTCAAAAGGTACGTAAAAAGCTGTTACTCTATTCCTCTGTCCTTTGTGATGCCAAGTCACTTTTACCAGTAATCACAGAATCATAGAACAACCAGGTCGGAAGAGACCCATCGGATTATCGAGTCCAACCATTCCTATCAAACACTAAACCATGCCCCTCAGTGCCTTGTCCACCCGTGCCTTAAACACTTCCAGGGAAGGTGAAGATTGTAAGTAAGATTGAATAGCGTACCTAGCTTGAAGAGGGTGAGCATTTCTCATGTAAGCAATCAAATGGAGGGAGTTCATCTCTATTTCACATCATGTGGCATGCCAGCGTTACTCTTTTTGCTAACAGGTATCACAAGTTTCAAAGAGAAGCTCCTATGCTCTCAAGTTCTTGAAACTGTTGAGGACAAATTTTCTAAATTAATATGTCTTTCACTAGAATAATGTGAACTTCAATAATAATTTCAATACTAAATACTTCAAAGTACTATTTAAAGATAATTTCACGGAGACATCACAGTACATCAACAACATGCACATCTAACTTGTTAATTAATGTCTTTGTTAATTTCAGGTACAAAACATTGATATTCTTAATATGTATAATATCCAGTTTATTTAAATATAGTATAGAGTAAGCATCTAACTTACCCATTTGGAGCAGCTGTGTGAAACTAAATCATCAGGCTTGGTCCTACATGTGTTTTGAACTTTTGTAACTGAATAATATGAAAAGGATAATGTAAACTATCTTGAAAGAATCAATAAATCTTGTATGGAAAATAATACACCCACATGAAAAATTATCCATGTCTTTTCAACATAAAAGCATGCTTTCTATTGTAAAATTTCTAAAAGAGTGAAGTTTAAAATTACAAACAGTTATTATAGATAAATAACAATCAAAGCCATTTCTAATCTCTGTGTTTTGTAAACCAAGTATTTGGCTTGATAATGATACAGTCACAAAAATAGGATTGATTCTTTTTTCACATAAATGATAGTCTATGCCCAAGTAGCAAAGCAACACGGAAGAACTCAGACTTCAGCTTTACTCCCATGCCTGCATTATTACAGGAGTGTCCCCGTTGTTTTATACAGGAACAATTACACATCCAAAGTAAAAGTGGGTGCGTCAGCTGGGCTATAAAGTCTGTATCTAAGGAGAACCATGAAAAAAGACCCTAAGAGAATAAACAACCCTTTTTCCATAATGGGAAAGAAACTGAGCGAACAGTACGAGTGGTTGACCTGGACCTAGGGAAGCTGTAAAGTACAACCAAGAAGGTAATTACTGATATAACTTACATGATACACATGATGAGCAATAAAGCATCAACATAGCAACCACGAAGAGAAATTAGGAACTTAACAGATTCTTTTATGGATTCTTCCTTATAGACAAGTGTTATACCAAGAGCGCAAATGTAAATCAGACCTGGTTTTCTCAGACGGTTGCACTGGGAAGTGAGAATAGCCACAGCATCATCCGAGGGAGAAATAAAGGGGAAGAATGCATAGAATATGTACAAGGAGAAGTGGCATGGGAGCATGTTGGCTCTGGTCACAAGGTCATTTGCTGGTAGCAACAAACACTGGAGCAGTCTTGGTACAGTTGGCTGCTGCCACGTACTCAGTGCTGGAAAAATCTCACCACACACAGTCCCTGTATTTCTAAAATGTTGCCATAACTGTACTAGGAAATAAAAAGTTATAAGCAATTTAGAATAGCACTTCAAAAGTAAAGTTTTACAAAACATAAAATAAGTATAAATAACATTACAAAGTAGAGTTTGAACAGGGGTTATGAAGAATGGGAAAAAAAAACCACCAAACCCCATCACTTTCTATTTGCTCTGAGTGTCTTCACCTTGTAATAAAGAATATTGGACACAATTCTAATATAACTTCATTTGAAGATAACCTCAGGCAGGTTTTAGCTATCTTGTTTGTGACATCAGTCTGGTTAAGGAAAATTCATCCATGTTTTACCTCAAAGCACCTGCTAATTTGGAACTAGAAAGAATATAAATTGTATAATTATTCTCTTTATAGCATTTACACACTGCATAGCATCCACAGTGTAATGGAGAACTATGGCAAGAGTTTCCATGCTTTAAAAGTTGCATTCTTCATTTCAAAATACCAATTTAAGTATAAAAAAATAGAAAGGTGAATAAGGCAAATGACCAGTAAGAGAAATGTTGTCTAAACAGATATATTTTTATTAAGATATTTCAGAAGTCAAACAAAGCAGCTCCTATCTATCTGGTGCTTCTGAGATAACAGTGATTAATGGTGTAACTCACCTTTACTCTCCTTCAAGTATCTGTCACGGGGCCTCAGAGTCCTGAAGGGGCATTTTTTGGCGTGGAGTTTTTAAACCTAAATAAATGAATGCATGAATTAAACAGCAACCTAGGCTATAAGAAAGCTGGTGTCATCAGTAATCCTTCAGATGCACAAATCCAGAAAACCTTTGCAGATCCCTGCCAGGGACCTGCATCCAGGCTACTGTGGCTAGTGTGATTAACTTAAATCCCTCACCATCCATTTTAGGGAAGAAATCCTTATTTAATATAATTTAAGAGATTGCCATTGACATAGTACTGTGTATAAGCAAAAAAAAAAAGTAGATATAGTACTTTCTACCCCTTGACACTAACAAGGTTAGTACTTAAACATAAGAAATAGGATTACATCCTACTATTTGTACCTATGTAGTCTGAACACCTATGTAACATATATTGATGGTTTAATATTTAATAAGAATCCCAACCCTGCTGATTGAACCAGCCATCTAATACAAGTGCCGTATTATGACTGTAGAGAATGTGCAGAGACCAAACAGAATTAACAATGATTAAACTGTGCCCTCCCACTGTTAAAACACATAAATATTAAAAGATTCAGAAATACTTACGTAAACAAATAATAAAGTAGCTTTCACTTCTGTTCAGCCAAACTCAAGAAGAAACTCACTATAAATTCTAGGTTTCTGTACCTCATAGCAATTGGAGACCTGTCAGGAGCAGAAAATGTGCTTCTATCACTTCATAGAGTTTTCCATGTTAGATGCACAGGCTTGGGTGAGAGAGCTACAGAGCATTGGTACAACTTTCTGAGGTTTTCTCTTTACCACGGGACCTCTCTTCTTTTCAATGACTTGCTGTCTATGGGAGTGGGAGAGCTGGTGGCCAGTCAATATGAGACCAGAACAAAAACAATGCAAGGGCTGAGATTCACAAGCCAGGAAGGCTTCCAGGCTCTTCACTGCAGACCTAGTATTATGGGGAATGTGAGGAGAATTACTTGACGGCTCAATCCAGCTCTTTTCTCGAAGTATGTTTGAAAACACAGTGTGGACATGCTAGTTCACACTACCACATGCATGTCAAGTCTCATCAAAGGTGCTAATCTGAAAGAGGTGCTTAAATGAACTTCAGCTTTGGATCAGACAACTAACTTACAGGCATTTTACCAAATCAAAGGATTAAATATGTCAGATTAAGATCATGTTCACAACATCATGTCTTTGTGCAAAGTTCGTTTTCAACACCATACGTCTTTGACTCAGTTATTGCTTGGAAAAAAAAATGCACACTTAGATACTATACATTCAATATATACAAATGTATTTGTGTATTTGTTACTTAAATCACACACAGCAATACAATGTAATGACTAAGTTAAAAATCTAATACAAAATAAAATCTAAACCCCCACATTTGGTAGTATAAAGCTTCAGAATCTTTCTGGAAATTTTGGATTTAGTTACCAATAAATAGAATCATAGAATCACCAGGTTGGAAGAGACCCGTCGGATCATCGAGTCCAACCATTCCTATCAAACACTAAACCATGTTCCCCAGCACCTAGACCACCTATCCCTTAAACACCTCCAGTGAAGGTGAATCAACCACCTCCCTGGGCAGCCTGTTCCAGTGCCCAATAACCCTTTCTGTGAAATTTCTTTTCCTAAGGTCTAGCCTAAATCTGCCCTGGTGGAGCTTGAGGCCATTGCCCCTTGTCCTGTCCCCTGTCACTTGGGAGAAGAGGCCATTACCCTCCTCTCTACAACCTCCTTTCAGGTAGTTGTAGAGAGCAATGAGGTCTCCTCTCAGCCTCCTCTTCTCAAGGCTAAGCAACCCCAGCTCTCTCAGCCATTCCTCACAGGGCCTGTTCTCCAGCCCCTTCACCAGCATTCTTGCTCTTCTCTGGACTCGCTCCAGAGCCTCATCCTTCTCGTGGTGAGGGGTCCAGAACTGAACACAGGATTCAAGGAACGGTCTCACCAGTGCGGAGTACAGAGGGAGAATAACCTCCCTGGACCTGCTGGTCACACCGTTTCTGATACAAGCCAGGATGCCACTGGCCTTCTTGGTCACCTGGGCACACATGTATGTGGGCAGAGCCACCATGCTCAGGATCTGCAATAATTTCATGAAGATGTCATGAATCTGAGGACTATATTTTTTATTTGTTGACTATAATTCTGAAATTTGTAGATTAATTTCTTTTGAGGATAATTTGTGGATAAGTTTCTTTTGTTAACAAAGCATCATTACAATTTTATTGTATTTTTGTTTATGTAGAACTGTACTGTATTATTTTCCTGATATTTAATAGCAATTGATCTTTTAAAATATGTTCTGTGTTTCTCCTTTGTCTTCTCCTGTAAGAACATTGTTAACTATTCCTGTGTTTGCATCCTGCTGGTCACTAAGCCCTGAATGCAAAAGAGGTGTTGGGGGGAGTGCAAATCTTCAGTTAACGTTAATTTTTACAGCTCTGTGCTTTTATGCAGGACATCAGAATAAGAGCAGTAAATATGTGTCCCTGTAAAGCTGTTTTGAAATGCTGGGTTAAGTTTCAGACCACCATTTAAAATGTCAGACTCCAGACTGTGTAAACTATCATAGCTCCACGGAAGTCAACTGAGGTTAGAGCATAATGATTTTAATCTTGGCATTTTATAGCCCAGTATGCTGCCGGAGTCTCATACAGAATTTTCATATATAATTTAACATATTAAAGTGCCCCTTTTCCCCTGTATTTTGACTGACAAGCAACAATTTTCTTGTTGCATGTTCTGTTATATGCTGGACTGGACATCCTTCCCTTTCTGCTCTGTGGATAAAAGCACACTTGTTTTTTATGTTACACACACTGCATTGTTATTTCCATTATTTCTATGTAACACATTTTTTTTTTTTGACTGTGAGGAAATACGTCCATCCTTCTACTAGTTTCCTGGCTCAGTATTTTGTTTACTAGTGAACTGAGCATGAAGAGCTATATGAATAACTTCCTTTGCTATCTGATTGTACTCTAGACCTTAATGACAGATCCTTATCAGCAGTTCCAATTACTAGTGAATCTCTAATTCATTCTTGTCTATCCACATTCCACAGCACTTAGCTAGTGGTCACAACATCCTAAGAGGAGACTTTATTGATCATTTGCTTTTTTATATGTATAATCTTCCTGTATGTCCTTTTCACAACAGCTTATTTCTACAATTTCTTTTCACCTCCATGTATAAGAGCATGATAAATGTGTTCACCTACTGTTCCCCTATTATGACAGTCTGTTACTTTTGGAAGCTAGAACAATGATTACCTTGTGCAAGCCACAACAAACTGTTAATGGAAGTCAAAGCTTCCAGGAAACCATTATACATAAGCTACAAATGAGGTTTTACTGCCAATGAAATATTTAATGTCATCTCTACAGTGTTATTTGCATATACTGACATTGGAATTGGGAACTTCCCAATTATGGTATTCAAAAATTACAATGTTACACTTCCGCTATTCTAACCTGGCATGTGGGGTCATATGTATTCCTAAAATGTCTTTGCTTGGGCTTGGCTTTTCAGAAGATCCTTAGTTCCTTAGTTCAGCATCCCAAAGCTTACAGGTAGAATACTTACAAGGAACCAGATGTGTATACTAAACAGGGTTATTTTGTCTACATTTATTTCAAGTCCTGCTGGCACATTTATCTTATGTTATTTTTTTTGACCAGGGTAGGTTTTCTTAGCAGTAAAAAAAAAAAAAAAAAAAAAAGAAAGAGAAAAGAAAACAAATAATAACCACAACCCCAAAATCTTCCATTTTCTGTGGAACAAGTACAAGGGAAAGAATCAATTGAACTTAATAACAGATGTCTGTATAATTCCATTTATTCAAGTAATTTTTTTCATGGTTTGCACCAAATAAGGTTAGAAGGCTTCTAAAAATTCTGAAGCAATAATTGTCTAAGGTGCTTTAAGCAATTAATGCTGTGTCTTTCCTCAAAGGGTTATGCTAATATAAAACCTGTTTTGTTTTGTTTTAAAAGATGATTGCTACAGAAAAACCTCCTGTACCCTTTTCTTCCATGAAAAGCAGATGGTGTGTTAATGCATAAAACATACAAAACTGCATCTCAGAATGTAGTTTCAGACTATACTCAATATGTAGGCTCTTTGAATTAAATGTTATAACACAAGCCTTTGGATCTTTCATTTCTTACCTTTTTGCCATGAACAAAAAGCACACATATTAGGAGACAAAACAGAAATTTAAAATCAATGCTGTCTAGCATCTCATTTTGGTTTTAGCAGCATCATCCAGGTCTGAGTGACAAAAATCTAAAGCAAGTCATTAGAAGTATGCCTTTTTTTTTTTTTAATTAAATCTAAAGCAAAGTTTTAGAGCAACCTTAATGAAACTCAGAATAAGAAATCCATAAAGACAGATCACACAGAAAAATCAAGTTTCATACTTCCAATTTGAAAAATATTATATTCATAAGCTTTCAATACAAATGGAATATACATGTTGAAATATGTATACCCATTGCTTAGCAAGCATCTCTCTAGGCAGAACTGGTACTTGCAAAATCCTTGGTCTAGACAAGGTAATGTTTAAGGCAATAATGGGAAAGTAAGGACACACAACATGTGTCCTAGATGGAGCACAGGAGTACCAGCAGAGCTCAGCTGGCTGAAGCTGTCATTAACCAGACTTTGGTGATCCAAGACTCAGATAAACATACCACATCCTTGGAGAACACAGGAAGGTGAAGGAAGATGCATGGGAAATACCACTGTGCATGTCTGGTATAGATTGCTCATGAGGAAAAGGCAGATAAGGTCTTCGTCAGACAACTGGAAAGAGACTGGCATGCTTCCAATCTCAGCTCTTCTGCAGCTTTATGACAGTCAGCGATCTGTGCTGGCAAGAAAATTAAAAGGTGATTTGACTCAAGATCACAGGCAAACTGAGGGACAAGCAGGGTACAGACCATAAGAGCTCCCACCAAAAACATGTTTCAGACCACTTCCTTGCAATGTAATGCTCTTCTTTCCCTTAGGAGCAAGAGGGATATTAACTCAGTAAGCACTTCTTTCCTAGCATGCAAACAGTAATTCTCAAACTAGAATAGACAGAAGAGGGAGCATCAAGTGACCAAATGTATTCTGTGAGTTAGGGACTGGGTTAAAAAAATGAGGACTGCTAGGTATGGTGACTATGCAAACAGTTAAGAAATCAATAGCATGCTCTCTATTAACATATGTTCCCAGAATGAAAAGAGTAATGGATAGATACAAAATCATGCGTAATTCATGGAATGCAGGTGTGTGTGGGGGGGTGGGGGATCTTTCTTTTATGCAGCTAGTTATCTTTCAATAAGAAATCGTCATTGAAAAAAAGTTTAATAGTTTTCAGACTTTTTTTTTTTTTTTTTTGCCAGAGTCTCCAATGTCATACTCCATCACTCAAATCTGACCTTTAAATTGAGCCTACAAACCCACTCAAGTTGTACTTCCAAATAAATGTGTTATCCCCAGTGGCTGACTCAATACAAAACCAGAAAACTGAAGTGCCAAAGTATTCCTTAGAGAAGGTGTCCATTCTGGTAAGAAATGCTTTAAATATGAATATATCCTTCTAGGAAAATCTACAAGAATAATCAATTCGTACTAAAAGAAAAAATTCTAGGAGTCCACAGTTCCGGAAAGAAATCCTATCAATTCACACAACTGCACTTTAGTTAAAAAATTTAAATAATGGTAAAACACTATCTATCTATCTCAGCTTGAGGATGACAAACGCCTACACCACAAGTGAGTTGCTTCTCAGCTGAAACCTACCTGCTTTAACAAGACATTCAGAACACTTTACAGGGAGGACATCACTGCAGCAGTTTGATAAAACCATCTGCACCACTGCAAACAGACATTTTTCTTTCTTTCTTTTGTCTACCAAATAAGAGCCCTATGCATTCAACCCATGATGCATAAATACAGTCTGGGGAGTTACGAATGCCATTTTCCCTAAGCCAGGGTATTCAAATTTACCCACATGCAGCACTTCTACATACAGTTAAAACTATGTGCAAGCTGCCAAGTGCAAAGTCCTACACCTGGGTCAGGACAATTCCCGTTTCCAGTATACGATGGGGGGATGATGTGATTGAGAGCTGCCCCACAGAGAAGGATTTGGGGGTGCTGATCGATGAGAAGCTCAACATGAGCTGTCAGCGTGCACTTGCATCCCAGAAGGCCAACCGTGTCCTGGACTAGTGTGGCCAGCATGTCAAGGGAAGCAATTCTGCCCCTCTATTCCTCTCTTGAGAGACTTCATCTGCAGTACTGTGTCCAGCTATGGAATCCTCAGCCTAAGAAGGATTTTGAACTGTTGGAACGGGTCCAGAGGGTGGATACAAAGATTATCCAAGGGCTGGAGCACCTCCCATATGAGGACAGGCTGAAAGAGTTGGGCTTGTTCAGCCTGGAGAAGAGAAGGCTCTGAGGAGATCTTATAGCAACCTTCCAGTACCTGAAAAGGGCCTACAAGAAAGCTAGAGAGTGACTATTCATAAAGGCATGTGGTGATAGGACAAGGGGGAATGGGTATAAACTGGAGAGGGGCAGATTTAGACTAGACATTAGGAAGGATTTCTTCACACTGAGGGTGGTGAGGCACTGGCTCAGGTTGCCCAGGGAAGCTGTGGCTGCTCCATCCCTGGAGGTGTTCAAGGTCAGGTTGGATTGGGCCTTGGACAGCCTGATCCAGTGGGAGGTGTCCCTGCCCATGGCAGGGGTGTTGGAACTAGATGACCTTTAAGGTCCCCTTCCAGCCCTAATTATTCTATGATTCTATGATTAAAGATCACCTAGTTCTAATCTCTGGTCTACTGGTAATAACGATTCCATTTACACTCTGTATTAGATGAATTACTCATCTACATCAGATAAAATGCTGGTTATCAAGAGAATTTAATAGTCAGAATATGGGAATGTTTCTTTCTCTAGTTTTCTTTCAGTATCTAGAATACCTCACTCAAACATTATTCAGGTTATCAGTGGTAAAGGCCTGCAGAAGAATTTAGGCACTTAAGTACTGTACTTCTGAAACAGGATGCCTACCGGCCATTCAATGCCATAAATACCTTGGGTTTTCACAGTAAAATTACTTGGATATACATGGTTGTACTCAGAACACAAAGTTCTTGAGCAACTAGAGCAGCATCCTGCTAACAAAAGCCAAGACAGGTATTTCCCTGCCTGCTTCAAAGTACAACTCTGAAAAAAGAGCCTCATTTGAGAGCTTCTGTGGATGCAACTTACATATCTTTCATTGGGTCACGTTTCTTCCAGGAATATTCTTTCCCACTGCTATTTTGGACAGCGTGAAAAACAAAAGGTCACTGAATACTTGTCGACTATGCATAACCACAAGAACTCTTCTGCTTTTCAGTACTAGTTTTCTGTGGCCATGTGTAATGTGTTTCTGGCTGTTAGGGTCAACTGAACTGAATAAAAACATTCAAGAATTTGTAGCAAACAGGCCATTTTAACAGAAACTTTGCTTAGAATTTGTGCTAAAGCCTACGTTCCAACGGTACTAACACAAAATAATTCTATAATTAATAGTTAATATGAACAGAGGTATAATTTTAACAATATTTTTCTATTTGAAGAAATATTTCAACGTTGACTTCATAAACTAAAAGCTTTTTTCCTTCATGTTTTATTCATAAGGTCTCCTTTTGCTTTTTCAGTTTAAATAAAGAACTGTGATTATCTGTAAAACTGATTGCTTAAAGTAATTAATCATTTTCCTTATGAAATTTCCTGGGTAAATTAAGGATCTTATAATTGAAGGGTTTTCTCTTGTGTAAATGGAACATGCTGAGAGCCTAGACTGAGAAATAAATGTACTGCCCATACCCCTAAAGCTATTTCTTTTTTTACTAGCACTAATAGTTGTCTGACAGTAGTGTAATGAAGTATTGTTTCTAATTAATACAAACATATTGATATCTTCTTAATAATACTAATTTTCTAAAAATGAAAATATTTAGCATTTTTTAAAAAAAATAATCTAATAACTTTACTCTTGTACACAGAGTTTATGTTCAGAATATAGGCCAATCTTAAACACAGAGGATAAACTGACGTTTGCTTACATGTTCCTGAACAAACCCATGTTGCAATTGCAATGGGTTTCTCAGAGTAACACAGGCAAAACTCCAGATTATAAGTAATCAATTAACCAAAAGACTTTGACCAAAATTCATTTAACGATTTTCTCCTAGACCAAAGCCAGTACTGTGTGAGTACAATACAATGAGATAACCATGTGGAAGGAAAAAGGAAGGCCATTGGAAAGTCCTAAGACATAAAAGACAGGATGAATATGTGCATGTATAGGCATGCTTACCTGTGCTAAAAAAATTAAATCCTGGGACTGTTACAACTACTACAAACTTGCCTGCTCCTCAAGCTCATTAAGCATTCCTCCTGAGACTCTTATTGATAAAAAATAACGAGAAACGTTAAACACTGAAACATTTGGAAATGGATAAGATGATTTTGACAACAATAGGAACGATTCAGAAAGTAAGGAACCTTAATTTAATGAGAGTTTAACAGAAGTACAATTGTAATTATTGTTTGTACTGATGTTTGGTACTACTTCAACTCCAGTGCAAATGAAACAAAAAGTATGATTTTCTAATATTTGCTTCTTGCAAGGTTGACTGTGGCTCAGACAGCATGGTCATTAAAAACTATACCTAACAGGTTAATCAGAAAAACCTGCAGTTAACATAACTTCTCTGATGTAGAATTTGAAGCCAAATATTCAGTTCTTGCCTAGATATCCTGCAGATAACATGGGTAAAAAGAGTTTTAGAAAACTCTGAGATGTTATAAACAGTCCATTGCCAAGAAAGCAAAAGTATCTGCATCCTTAGCCTATGTCAGTTTCTATTACTCTGACTTAAGTAAGAATCCATGTTATCCACTGTCCAAGGGAGAAGGAAATATAATTATTAATTCCTGTACAGGCTACAGTAATCTCCATCTTTGCCTTCAAATAGGTCCTTTGTATATTTTGGCTTTGTGCAGGAAGCATTATAACTGAAAATCAGTATCAACAAAATCAGGTAATTTTCAAGTCTAAGCAATATCAAAGGCAGAAAAAGCAGACAAATTGGAGCAAAAGCTAATTAAAACCCGTCAAAACATCATATGGATTTTATAAGATTATTAAACAATTTAGAAAATTTGTTACTATAACTCATAGTCTGTGGCAGTTCCCTGGCCAGGGTTATATACAGGAACACGAAAATACTGAACTACTACAAAGCCTCCTTTCCTATGGTTCTGAATATGAGTAAGGATCATACAGGTGTTACACGGGCACAATACAGCTCTCTCATCTCACAAAGTTTTAACAAGGCCCAGATTTCTCTGAGAGTCCTTGCATGGTCAAGATTTTTAGAATATGGACCATACATGTCATGCACAGACAGCTAAGCTAGGAATAAACAAAGTAACACGGTAACTGACTGCAGTATATCACACCAGTCTTCCTGGTATAATACATTCCTGCTCTCAAAAGACCTAATTAAGTTAGGCAAAGTCTGACATTAATGAACCTATACCACTCCTACAACCTGAGAAAGGTTGAAATTTGTTTCCTACACTACCAAGGGTGGTGAAAAACAGCTGCAAATACTCCATCTTTTTCTCTTCAGAGAGAGGAAAGAGAAAGTGAAAACATCACAGCAGCTGCATCCTAAATTCCAGTTTGCTTCATCATGTTTCTCCTCAGCCACAACCTTGTGCTTGATTTTTGCTTCTAGCATCTTGAGAGAGTTTCTTTAACTGCCAAGAGCCATTGAGGTTCCTGCCACCCAGTACTATGGGGCCAGGAAATTCATTTAGGAACCATCAGTAGAAAGATAACACAAGAAGCTGCTGACACAATCCAAGTTTTCTATTAACCTGGGCCCTCTGCAGACAGGTAGTTTTAAAATGTTTCCCATAAGCAAAGCTCAAAGCACAGAGACAAATCTAGCTTGGCCCTCAGCTGGCTGCTCGTGCACGTCCCTGCCCTGCAACATGCGATATTCTGAGTGGCTTTGGTGGCTGTAAAGGGGAAGTGGGTAGGAGACCAGCTTGCTCATGGGCAATGGCCCTAAAAGTTGGCACCCAGACAGATTGGATAGGGTTACCAATCACAGCTCACCAGCCAGTGAGGGAAAATCACACCAAAGGAGTGAGGTGCCTATGTCAGCCTGCACAGAACACGAGTTCCTAGTACAAGTATTCTGAAAAAAAAGACTAGAAATTTACTCTTTCAGTATTATTTTCAATTCATTTTCCAGCAGTGAGAGGTATGGAGGGAGCCACTGAAGAAACGTGTTTGAGGAGTTACATCTGTGGTGGTGAAGGTCTGTCAAAAGAACTTAAACAGAGAGTAAAAATTTTAAAAGTGCTAAAGGGTTTTATCTTCATTACATGCAGTTCTCATCTGTACTTTTTGTTTT
Source organism: Coccyzus lansbergi (assembly GCA_033558105.1). Classification (NCBI taxonomy): domain Eukaryota; kingdom Metazoa; phylum Chordata; class Aves; order Cuculiformes; family Coccyzidae; genus Coccyzus; species Coccyzus lansbergi. The sequence continues at coordinate 2,822,744 of JAUMJK010000159.1, forward strand.
CCTTCCTCCCAAGAACCTTCAGCTGCTTTATTTCTTCAGGTGAAATATTAAAAGTTGTGTTACAGACTTTCTGTTAATTGCATTCCTATTGGTATTCTGCGTGCGTACTAATCTCAATTCTCAAAGTGTACAACAGGGATAGCATACCTTGGTTTTACAGGAATACTGAGAGTTTTAAACATTAGGGAGTTGCTCAATTGAAGACACACAAGTATCTGAGAAAGTTGTTTAGCCTAGAGAAGAGAAGGCTCCAATGAGATCTTAGAGCAGCCTCCCAGTATTTAAAGGCAGAAAGATAAGAGAGGCCCTTTATTAGGGAGTGGAGTGATTGGATGACGGGCAGTGTTTTTGAGCAGAGAGAGGGGAGATTTAGATTAAATATTAGGAAGACATTTTTTACTGTAAGGGTGTTGAGGCACTGGAATATGTTGCCCAGAGAAGTCATGGAAACCTCATCCCTGGAGGCGTTCAAGGTCAGTCTGGATGAGGGTTTTAGCAACCTGATCTAGTGGAAGGTGTCCCTGTCCATGGCAGGGGAGTTGGAACAGGGTGGTATTTAAGGTCCTTTCCAGTCTAGATCACTCCACAATTCTACGAAAAGCTGTTGAAAATTTATACACTAAAGGAAAGGCCTGTCGAGGTAATTTAACATGGGTTCAGCATTTTAAGACCTGCTCTTTCGTTCTGTTCGCATGATGAAGATAGATTTCCATGATTGAAATGGAGAAATAAGTGTAGGAGGTTGCCATTTAAGTCTACATTGTGCCAAAATACTTTTTGATTCTTAGAGAGTTAAATCTTTGTTCATTCTATAAGCATCAAAACAACTTTATTAAGTGTGCCCCATTATAAAAGGCTGCATGCCAAAACTTGTAAAATGTCAATGTTGTGTTTTTCCTGGAATCTTATAATTAATTCATCATCAGAATAGCTTTGGGGTCTTATTCTGATCCATTTTCTAAACAGTGTTACCAGGAAATTATGTTCTGTGCTTCTGTTTATTTAAAGAATATCACTGCTGAATTTACAACAAGCAAACTAGTTAAAGGAAAGCCTTTGGGGGAATGTAGTAAATTAAAAATGAAAACACAATGAGAGGAATATGGAATTTATAACCAGAAAAATCTCATAAAGGAGTGTACATTTGAAGGTTTATATAAATCAGATACAGCTTCTGTAAATACTTACAGCATAATAAATAACTGATAGCTGAACTCAAAGACTACTAAGTTGTTTTACTATATCCTGTCTGACTTCTCCATCCCATTACAATGACAGGCTCCTACTCAGTAAGGGAGAGCATCTTGTTTGTTTGATATTGCAATGAAGTGACATGAAAAGCCAGAAAGAGATTTACCTTTAGGTACTGACAAAGGGCCTGGCCCAAACACTCCGAAGTTGATAATAATCTTTCCAAATGTCACAAGGGTTTTGATTTAGACATAGATTATTTATTAGCTCAAATTGCACATAACTCCTTGATGGCCAATTTCAGTGAAGTTGCATTCACTTACATTTGAGAAAATTATGTTTCCAAAGTAAATTGAACATTATGTGGAAAATGTATGTGAATAAGAAGTCGTCAATAGGATTACAGCAGATATAAAATGAGTCCTTGTCTTTCAATAATATTAAAAAGGTTATTTTAGCAATCGTATTTAAATGGCAAATTATGCATTCTGGAGAATATCTTTGACTGCTAGTAGTAAAATTTCCATTTGAAAGAAGTTAGATTATAAAAAAATATTAATAGTAAGGGCAAAAAATGTAGTTTTTCCCATACTGTATTCTCACGGAAGATTTGATTCACTCAGCTTACAAGCTGCCCTGCTCCCAGTATCTAAATAAAGACTAGACACCTGCTTCCAGTTCCACAGTACTCCAGCAAAACTTGAGTTGCAGTTAGAGTCAGGACTTCAATGAAGACAGCATAGTAGACTGGTCAGCTGGAGGACAGTCAGTGCTTCAAAGGCACAGCGGATAAAAAGAACATAACTGCTCTGAGGAGAAAGACACAACAGGGCAGCAGTATCTCACCAGTTACATACTATTTAAACATTTGGATGTACTTCTCTCCGGTGTTGTACCAATGCCTCTGAAGTGTGCTTCCTACAATTTTCCTCCTTTCCACGTCTTGTGACTTCAAGTGCACAGTGTGCTTCCCATTCTTCCCTTGCTCTGCTGAACTTAAGAAGCAACAAGAGAAAACCCTGTTGAGACTAAGGCAAATTGAAAGGATGTCAGTAGTCACTTGAATCTTCTCACAGATCTTCAGCTGCAAAGAAAAGGAATGATCTGTGAAGCTGATTCAGATGACAGCCAGCAAGTAGCAGCCTCAAACTTGACACCCTTATATATGCATTGAATACTCTGAAGGAAAAGATTAACAGGAAAATAGGACTGGAAACAGCAATTGTAAGTAAACAACTAAGTAAACTACTCATAGAAGTAAAGTGAAGCTTGCAGTGGTAACATAATACCTTCAATGTTTTCACAGGAAAATTGCTGTTCCTATAAACCACTTTATACTTTCCAGTTGGTCAAAGATTCACTATGACTTCGCTAAACCACTTACACTAAATTTCAGATCCAATGGTTCATTCTTCTCAATGGTATTTTGCTCAGCTAATTCTTAGCTATAAGCGGCAGAAAATGTCCACCCCTACACAAGAAAGACAAATTAAAAAATTAAAATGCAGACAGTTATGGATTTCCACCTCTCTATATCCCAACACAAACCTAGAGAGTGTTCACTTCCCTAGAGGTGTTCACTACCAGGTTGGATGGGGCCTTAGGTAGCCTAATCTAGTGGGATGTCCCTGCCCATGGTAGGGGGTTTGGAACTACATGATCTTTAAGGTCTCTTCTAAGCATAACTGTTCTATGATTCTATGATTCTGTGTTTCACTGGGACAAAGTATACCTAGGACTTGTTACAATTTTCTAGAAGACAGAAACATACCATCTACATTTGATTTTCCCTGTTCTTTATATCAGTGACTGGAATGGGAACTCTTTGATAATGCTCTATTGGTCCTAAATTCATGGAAAATTCCATTTAGCGGTATTATTCAGGATATCCTTAACAATTCAGCATACCAAATTATTATTAAAAAAAAAGATTTTTTTTTTTAAGAACATTGAGTCCAAAGTGGATAGCTTTAATACACTATTCTCAGTAATTTCCACAGGCCAAATTGTGCCTTGTTTCTCACAGCTTCTGTTTGGAGTCTCTCAGGCTTCTGGACACTCCTTGCCCTGAGATGTATTTGGCCCACACATGGAAGGCACTAACAAATGCAGAGAGCATTTCAGGCAAAGGAAAATTTTTTGACAGTTGCTGACTTAAGGGCAATGGTGATGTCTGATTTATGACCTTTATCGTCTTCTTTTTTTTTTTTTTTTTTGAGACTTCTCATTGTTGAGGGTTTTTTTTCTGTTTATTTTTCTTTTCCTCTACCTCCACATATGACCTTACATATCTTACTTTGTACAATCTCAGATGGCCTCCTGGCAGGCCATCAAAAATTAACCATTTCTCATCAAACTGATAACAAACCCTACCAAAAACCCAATGTCATTTTTTATTTCCAGGTTATAAACTCCTGATACTAGAAATTATTTATATCAATGAATCCTGCAGAGCCAAATCCTGAGATATATTAAGCTATATTGATGCTACAGAACTTTTGAGTGTTTTGAAATTCTCCAAACTATTTGAATATGGGATTGAGTATTCATGAAAGACAGGATTTACTACTGTATATTCTGGTTTATTCTAAAGATTGCAATAGATTCAGCTCTTTCTCATCACACATATTAGAATGGTACTTGAAATAACATCACAGCTCAGCCACCTTCTACTATTGTGGTGAACAAACTGTTGGACTATGCTAAGAAGTCACATTAGATCATCAGAATGGTCCTTCCATAACTGTGAATACGCATGCTCCTTCAACCTGAACTAATTCCTGAGTGTGAGGAAATGTTAGTGGAGATAATCCTCTTCCAGCTACCTTACCTTTAAAGGTGAAAGGCAATTTGGAGAATGATGTGCAAATAAATCTATGTCAATTCCCTTTTGAATTCCACAGCAATAGAACATAATCTATAATCAAATTAATAAAAGAAAATAGCACCCTTGATGGATATTTTATACTTAAGTAGAAAATGCTAGTCAGATTTCCCCCAAGTCAATAAAGCATCTCAAATCTTATAATAGATTTGCTCTTTTATTTTTGTATTCCTTATTATAGGGATGGTGTGACCTTTTAATTTCAATTACTAAGCAGATAAACTACAAGAAAATTGCCACACTGATACGATACTTAAAAATAAAAAAAATAAAATCTGACCTCATAAATACTTCTACACTGTAGTTTATACATCTTAATATATGTGCAGTTTAGGTTGAAGAATTACAGATTTCAGTAAGAAGGAACAGTAACAACAAAAAGAAGGAAGACTAAGACCAAATTTTGCCAGACCAGCTTTTTGGAAGAATATTGCAGCTAGCTATCTGTCTATCAGTAAGTACATAACAGTTAAGTAACAGTAAAGACAGTTACTCTATGAATGACTCAGATACCAACTTAGTTGAAAAACATCAAAATGAAAAAGATATTTTGATATCCAGTCATTCTGTTCATACTATTTGACCCTATACAAAAATCCTAACATTATAAACTGTATCCACTACAGAATATCCATTACGTTTGATGAATCCTAAAATTCCTACAACTATTTCTGGCTTTATAATTCCTTATAGTTGACTTAGGAATATATATTATTTGCAAGTGTCAAACTATGCATACTTCTATATACCAAAAACTGTTTAATTTCTTGCTGTAGATTGTGACATCATCAAACGGATTGTGCCTGAAAAATTATTTGGCTCCTGCAGCAATCGGCTGAAGCTAAAAGATTTTGTTTTGTGGAAAAATAATACACTTACCATTTTTTATGGCTTAAAGAAAATATTTTCTTGATTCATTTTATTTCCATAGTTACGTTCAGGACACAACACCATTCTATCCACAGTCAACTATTGGTTCTAAGAAAAAGAACAGTGATAGACACAGAAAACCACAAGATAACACGTTTGAGGTACTAACTTCACATTTTCTCCTTCCAAAACCTTTAACTAGTCTATTTCTCTTTGACAGCACTGAAAGCACAGTTCTTTTCACTCACTGCATACACCCCTGCCTAAGATGGCAAGGTCTGATAACAGAGGGCTTTTACTGTGTTGCTAAATCTGTTCCACATTTTAGGGAAATGTGCAATTAAATTAAATTGCACATGTAATTTTGAGCAAGACAGGAAATTCATTAAAGTTTTGTCACATTAAAAGAGAGTATTTTAAAAAGACCACCTTTGTAAAGAGTTGCTGTGAACTTCCAATATGAGCCCATGACCCTAAGATTTTCCAAGTATACAAGCAAAACAATCTTCTGTAAGTAGACATCTCTCTACAGCACTGATGAGAAAAGTGTTGTGCACGTTTTTACTACCTGCACATAGGAAAGAGCAAAAGAAAAGGGAAGAGGTTTCAGAAATATGCTTTGAGAACAAGCTGAGCTCTGGAAATCGTATTAGTCCTGAAGTTAAGAGGATACTTTTTCTGTAAATCCTTGCTTGGGAAGATGTTTCAGTCTAGCAAAGTAGAACACGACCTAATAGTAAGATACGGAAGCTAAGAAAATGCAATATAAACTTAGAATTGGAGTTCTAGTTTTAGATAATTCTAATTTAAATTCACTAAATTTTAAGACAAGAATTTCAACGCAAACAAAATATCCACTAAACAGTATAACAGATCATTGTATGGTAAATTTTACCTTAAAAATTAAAGTTTAGTGTAGTTTGTTGGTATACTTTGCTTGGGTTTGGTTTTGTCTCTTTCTTTGGTTATTATTTTTTAAATAAAGCTATTGAAACACATGGAGAAATTACTTTTAGGCATTTAGCAGAGCACTACATAAAAAAACTATAAAGTCAGACCAAAAAAATTTCTTCACTCAATACAGTTCTGATATGGGACTGTATAATGACATATTGAACACAAGATTCCCCGTTCAGCTCAGTACACATTTACAAGCACAGAACTGGAATTCATAGTTAGAAAGCTAAATTGGGATAAGCTTCTGCCCATTAATAAACAGGACAAAAAGGACTAGATTTGAAAGTGATTTCATTTGTGAAATCCTCAGTCCTTTATTTTAAGGTATTTCTAGGAGTTTCTTCTTTCCCATGTTCAAAAATTTGTTGGGCATGAGGGATATGTTAAAAGCCAGACAGACACTGAAGAGGAATATATATGATCAGTTATTAAAAAAATTATCTACATATCAGTGCTACTTACACTTTTCATCCTTTTTTTAGCAGAAATCTGATTTTATATTATTATTTTTAAAACTATTTATTAATTGAATCACTTAAGTAGAGAATATTTTTTCCTGTGGGTTTTTAAGGTTGATTTTGGTTCAGTGATGTATGTCACTGCATTTCATATTGGGGTTTTCACCAATAAGATACTATTTCCATGGTAAAAAAAGGCACGTATTAAGGTTTGGTTTCCTAAATGACTATTAGCCCATTCATAGTGTGTATCTGATTACGCTGCATTGAGACTTGATTAAGTCTGCAAAACACAGTATCATGCCATGAGGTGTCAGGAGTTCAATCAAGATAAAACGCAGGAGAACCCACAGAGCACCATGACCTGGTTGTGGCTGCAGGGTGGAGTACCCAGCCATGACTTCCACTGCTGACAAGCAAGACGTCCAATACTTCCAGGTGAGTGTTGTCACCAGTGAAGCATGGATGCCTTCTTAAAAACTTAAAAGCATTTGTAATCCCAACAAAACAACTCGGTAGACTCTGAGAAAATAAATGATGCCTTATATACTCTTTGAAATTATTGTTTAAATTCAGTAGAGGCTTTAGGTAGCCAACTGTTTTTAGGTTATTATCTGATAATCTTTTTGAGATGTATCTCCTGAAATCTCTGATTTAGTAAACATTATAAATACTTGTAAAGGGCTTCTGGATTCCCTGAAATGTAAAGAAATTGAAAATATTATTGATGTGAATTGTGTAACATCCTCAAATATAGTAATATTGTAAAAATAACAGATGCTTTCTCTGCAAATAGTGTAGGGGTTAAAAACATAACTTGTCGAATAAAATGGATATATTTTCTTAGTCATATATGGCATTTTCAGCCAATTACAAGTAAAAATCAATGAAATTCTAAAAAATGGATGATTTGTTTACTTTCTGCAAGAATACGCTTTTCTTTCCAGTGCAAATGTCATTTTCCTCTAAATATGTTATTATATTGTAATAAATCCCTTATCTGAAGATTGAAGCACTTCATATAATTCCAACAAAACTGTAGTTTTAGAAAATATCACCACAAAATTTCTTGACTTTCAGTCTATAAATAAAAATGAATTATTTTCCGAGAAAACTCTATGCTTTAGATACTCATTTTGAATTTTGTCACTTTATATGACAAACCTGTTGGAATGACAAGGAGAATAAATTTAGTGTATGCTTCTTAGAAATCAGTTAAATTTATGCAGGTCTGTCAGAAAAGCCACCTAGAGTTTCAGGGTGAGCTTGTTTGATTAATCAGAAACTTTGATTGACAAATCAGCTTTTAAAATTTTTAATCTTTAGCTGTAATTACCAGCACTTGGCTAGTGCCAGCATTAATAAGATCTAAGACATGAAGATTTTTATTTTGGCACAATTCTGAAAAGCACAGTAAATAATAGATCACGGAAACCAAAAGCAAACACTTAGACATTATTGAAACATTCTGAATCATCTCTTTAGCTATAAATTGTGAATAGTATAGAATCTATTTTGAACTGTCAAAAACCATATTTTTCACTATAGTTCATAGAGTTATGTGAATCCCATTCATCAGAACAGATTTTATTTGCTGAGGCTGCAAATTTTAGATGATTGAATCTGAAGAATACTTACCATGTTATCATTTTTCACTCCAATGTACATTCCTTTATTAACCAAAAGCCTAGGGGCTTCACACTCTCACAAGAAAAGATGTGACATACAGAACTAAACATTATCAATTATAGGATAAATGCATGCATAATATCCAGAAGCTAATGTTAACTTTCAAATTCATAGAAATTTATACTAGAGATTGGACAATACCTTGTTAGTTTATGCATTTATCACATAGTCAAATACACAAAACAGTTCTCAAATGCAGCTGCATAAACCCAGAACATTAAGCTTTTCAAGTTTGTAACCTTAATACCCTGAATACCTGCACTGAAATTTCCAGCAGCATTAGATGTGCGGCATCCCTTACTAGCCTGTACATAGTTCTTGTATACGAACTAATACACTGTCGCTGTAAGTTGATATTTTGCTTTACTGATATAAAAGAAACCAAAGAAAGACATCATTCATTACTTAACACAGTAGTTTAACCCTCCAGAGACCTGATTTTGAGACCTGATTTGAGCGCACATGTTCTAGGTATGATTTTCAATTAATCACTACATTTCTATAATTCTTAAATCTAAAATCATGCGTCTGACCATGCTGCGGAGAAGCTGGGTTTGCTGAAAAGGCTTGCTGGTTCCTGCAGCAAGCATACATAGATTGCCAAAGATAATTCTGGGGTAGAGCAGGTGACACAGAGCTGAGCTCAACCCTTTCCTAGTGCAGAAGAGAATCAATATGAGACTGTTGAGAACTTCAATATATTGCTCAATATTGACAGTTTTAACACTTACCACTCTGTTTCCAGTTTGCTTGGGATTTGAGAGGTATGGTTATCTGGAAACTCTAGTCTTAAACTCACTCAAGATATCTCGGTCTGGTTGGCCTGTTGTTCATATGAACTTTTGCAAAAACATGAGCATTAACTTCATCTTCAGCAATGGCCACGTGTCCTTTGCCTTTCCCTTTGCCTCACAAGTTGACCCCGCCTATGAGTCTTGCAACGAGACCAGAAGTGATGCTTGCACTGCTGTATCAGTGCACATTGTTGGTACAGGGAGGAGAGGAACATTCTGGTGTGAGGGCGAATCTAGTGCAGAGATCTACTGCGGGGGGAAAACTACTCAACTCAAGCGGTTTGGATCAAATCAGGATTGAAGTGGTTTACATGTTTTGTAAGGATAAGTAATGAACTCACAATGCTGTACTACACACCTAGCACCTCTATCAAGAATACAACAGATAAACCACAATAGCAATGTGAAAAAAAAAAAAACCCTAGAGATAATATTAAAACAAAAAATAAGTCCCCTAAAAGGTCTAAACTAACTTTTATAATCTCAAATTACCTACATGTACATTCATCTAGCAATGTGCACAAACCTCCCGCTTGCAAGTCATGTTGGTTACTTTTCTGGGAGCACTCATTCCCCCATCTGCATACATTTCCTGCTAGAAGTGAGAGTACTCTAGTTCTTGTCCTGCTTCCTGAAGTTTGCAAATTGTGTCCTGCTGAGAAAGAACCCTATGAGTTCCCATAAACACACCTGATATGTTGGTCCCCATTTATTTCACCCTGGGCTGTCAGTCTGCAGGGTACTGAAGGGTACTTGTGGCATCTCATGAGATGCTGTCGCCTATTTTCCAGACTCTCTTTGTAACTCCTGATTACTGATTAATCTGGCTGGTGGTAACCATGAACAAACATTTTCGTTGTTAGTCTCCCCATATCATTAACAGTTTGGGGTTAAATAATATTCTCAGAGTAATTTTGAGTTTTCTGCTCAGGTGCAGTGGTTACACCTAACATTCCTTTCAGATTAGCTGCTGTACTCCAGACCATGTTACTGAAAGGAGGACATTTAGACTTCCCCACAGAGGTCCAATCCAAGTATCCAACTGGGAGAATATGGATTTATAAAGGGGACATCCAGAAATCAAAACTTCTGCACACAGGTCATAAGGTAACAGGAGAAAAGGCCTGTGAACTGCTGTAGGAAATCCAGTTAAAGAGCAGAAGCAGCAAAATTTCTGACAGCTCAAAGTCATATTTCATATATTTTGGAAAAAATGTTGCATTGGTAGAATAAATTTATACTCTAACAGTACTTTATATCTTGAGGTTGTATTATTTGCTGTATTAAAATTAGCACTCTAACAATGAATTATCTTAAAGTACCTTTCCTGAAACAACAGTTAAACTGAGATCTGATCTGCTGCTGCAGGGATAGCAAATCTGATTTTACCATGTTAAATGAGACATAATATTTTTTTAGAATCTGTCTTCCAAATATCTGGGGTTAGATCATGACATGAAGGATCAATATTCTTTGTTTTCCTGATGATTCAATTGCTACATAATGTATGAGTCACTGAAGATGTTCTATTAAGTTTTTATTAAGTAAGTGCCCTAAGGCCAAGTATACAGATCAGATCTTTGGAGGTTTTGGTAACTATGTTCATGAGACAGATATAGTTTAATAAAGCTCATTTTAATTGATATATTTTCCCTGTAATTATTCCCTCCAGTCATATAGGACAGGCAGTTTCATCTCAGATAGTGTCATACACTGGTATTAAAATAAAGCATTTTACCAACTACATAAATTAATTAGTAGCAACAAAGGCTGCAGCCTAGTTGAAGTAAATGGCATTGTGTGTAATTAAGAGTAAACAAAGCTTGTCCCTAAATTCTACGAGGCTATGTACAGTTGGATTACAGCAACTCTGTTGGGCAGTAACCTATTTGCCTAGTAATTGTGACTCATATCAGCAATATACCTCCACTGATTAATTTTACTTACAGACACTGCGGTAGCTTAATTAAATGATCCATTCTAAATAATGACAGTCTTTTAAAATTAGCCCTGTAGGAACTGAACTGTTGCCTCAAAAGGCATGAACCAAACAGAATATGTTAGACAAAATTTATATTATGTAGCCTCAGCCTGAATTCAGCGTTAGCTGAATACACTAGTCCAAGGGAATACATCTGAGACATCAACATCTTCACACAGCTAAACCTAAATGAAGTTATTCCTTGTTTTCAAAGATAATTCCTTTTATGGAGCAATCTTGCTGAGAAACATGTTCCTTGTTCTATGTTAAAGACACTGAAACACACACACACAAATCAACAGGCTTCCCACTTTTAACAGCCTTTTATCAGTTTGATTATTTGGAAAAACTGCTACTAGTTCAGTAAATTGAACATAAGAACAAAATCAAACACAATAGAAAAAAATAAATATTTCTTTACTCACATTTAAGGTCTGGTATGATCCCCTGACTGCTCTATAAAACTAAGCACAGAGTTAGAAAGATCTCTGTAACTGAAGTGATCCAGTGAAATAAGTCCAAAATCAGACAAAATCTGCCAACAATATATTCATAATTTTAAAACCTTTTCCATATTTCCTGCATGATGGCCAGAAAGGGAAAAGGGAAACAGCCATTTACCAGCTTTGCTATAGGAGTAACACCTCACTTATGTCCCAAAATTAGCCACTAGAATTGCCAACAATTACCAGGGTGTGGGTGGTAACAGTATACAGAGCCTGTGTTGATTGAGAGACCTAAACAACAAATTATGAGCCCTTAAAAATGCACTCACAGGCTTGGTCACCCCTGCTCAGTTCCATATTTCTGACACCTGACAGAACAGAGCTAAGACTCACCAGTCAGAGGCAGAGTATCCATTTTTTCTCACCTTGCAAAGTAGGGAGGAGGGAGAAAAAGCAACAAGTAACACAGTTGCTGAAGGTGGAATGGAGGAAGATGAACACAGAGAAATGGAGTAGCGCCTTATCTTGTTGAGACTGTTGAGGTGGATTGGTAAGATGATCAAGAGTCTTTGCTGCTCCCTCTTTGCACCATGGTGATCATCTGCCTCTCCTTGTATTACAAAAAAAAAAAATCCTCAAACATTAAATTAAGAAAGTAGAGAATAAATAATAAATCACAAGTTTCACACAGGTTTGCAACCTTTCCCTTGAAAAAGTTAAAAAATCAGAAGATGGTCTTGTTTACTTATCCTAAAATTTAAGCAGATAAAATGGATAATTACATTGAAGTCTGCAGACAGCCCTCTGCAGAGCAGAGTTTTACCTTCGCATTCTATATTTTAATTTTTAGCACTTCTGTCAAAACAAAACAGTTTTCTTTTTTCATACCATTTGTTTCTTTGCCACTAGAAAGATTTACATTTACCTTTCCCACGGTGAAGGTCACAAAATGATGGATTAAGCATTAAAAATAACCAGAAAGCATAGCTGAAAGATAGAAAACACTGAAATAATGGATCATTTTGCGATGATGTTTGAAGATGAACACTTTGTATTCATGATGATAATTTCTTAAAATGTACATTCAAAGTCACATCATTACACACAAAATATAATAGTTACAAGAAATTTGTGGCACTGTGGTTAATATACTAAATATTTATAAGTCCAGGCAAAGTCAATTTTTAAATATAAGTTTAACGTGTTTGCTACGCTTAGTCTCATATCTCATTAAAGCAGTGTTTTTAAACTGGAAAGGACTTAGACTGTGAACAATAAATTTCAAAAAATTACAGGGCATATGATGATGTGGGCCATTGCAAAACACAACATGCCAGTCTGAAACGTCATATGTGAGTGCATAGGTATAATGGCTATAACTCATGACCTGAAGTACCTGGTCAAGCAGAGGTGCAGAAATATTCAGCCTTGCCTATCTGCAGAAGGATCTCTACTGGTTGTCCTAATGTCCCAAATCTGTCATGTAATGACACTTTCCATTCAGTGTTGGAACTGGTTCTAGAGATAGAATGATCATGGGAACTTTACTTTCCATATTTAATTTCAAAGACTAATACCGCTCTCTTTGACTGCAATTAGAGGTTATCTGGAAAAAAAAAAAAAGAAAGAAAGAAAATCAGCTCAAACATACGTATTTTGTGTTTTTTCTAAGTTAACTTTTATACTAAGAACACTCAGTCTGGTCATTATTCTCTTAATCATACTTAGCTTCTTGCAAGATCAGCTTATTCAATTCATTATAAAATGCCTAGGAAAGATCTGACTTTTCAGAAGATTGGCAATCAGTATCTTTTTTAAGACCCTCATATTTTCAATATCTGGAGATAAGCACATCTCTATTTAACACAAATATGAAATTTCACTTGCTCTCTGTATAGATACCGTCTTATTTTAACTGCACTTTTCATGCTTTACTGGGTTGATCCAGCTATTCATCGTAATGCAAGTGATGATGAGGATGCATCTAAGATGTTGTCTGGGACTTGTGATGGACACAGATGAATATCGTGAATATCTTGTCCATTGGCAGATATCATCAGCAGATAACAGCAGTGCCTGAACAAGAACACACTTCCTGGAGTGGGTCATGGTGATCACCTGCTCCTGGAATAGTTTTTGACACAGTCACCTCAAGCAGTTGTCTTACAAAAACACCACTGGAGAATGTGATGGAAGTCAGATCATGCAGAAAGGAGTGGGAAAGGAGGACGTAGAGAAGCAGTAACTAAATCACTTTTCATTATTCCTAAAATATCTCAGAAATGGAGGTGTGGGGCAGCACAGAGATAAACAACAAACACAAGTTGGTACTTGCCCTCTAGGTACCCAGCAGTGCTAATATATAGCATGGCCAGGGATGCATCTCTGTCCATGCAGTGAAGCAAATAAGAGGTGATGGTGACGATGCTGGCAGTGGAGACTGCTTGTAGCTCCATGAATAGGGGCTGAAGGGCTTTTTGTTTGGAGACAACGTCTTCAAGCAAGCTGGTTAGTGTGTAGGAAAAGACTTTTCTGAATTCCCTTTCAGATAAAGAATGTGTGAAAGGATAACCGAGTGTTACCACTCACTCTCCTGTAGACCTTTAATCACATCGCTATAGTATCTCAGTTTAACAAAAATTATACTGTATGCATATATAACTAAGTATGTTTTCAGTGCTTCTTAAAAAAACCCCTCCACATGTATGTACCACTCCAATGATACATCCTCCCAATAAACAAATAACCCATAAAAAGTACTCTGCTTTCCTATTTATTCTTTATTTCTTCCTGACAATACCCTTGCACAGCTGGAGCCCATTAAATTTAACAGCAGCACAGCCGCTTGCAGAGGCCTTAGAATTCCTTTTGCAATAAAAGATCTTTTTTTTTAAAAAAAAAATAATTAAAAAGATATAAAAGCAATTGGCTTCCACATAATGAGATTATAATGTGAAATGATGAAAAGATGAATAAAACGACTTATTTTTACTCCCCTGGAATTAGCCAAACATAGTTCATTCATGAATATTTGAAAGTGATGTGATCCATCCACTTCCTTGTATATAAAAAGCTGCGTCTCATTTCCCTCTAGTATGTCAAGTTTGAGAGCTCCAAGGCATCCTAAGAATGCCTTTGTTCCATTAATTTGAATTAAAATGAAGTGGGCAGCTTTTTCGCACCTAGCAGGACTAACTAAATGTTAAATATATTGGGCTGTCATACATTCGAATTTATCATTCAGCGCTGAAGACCGTGCAAGGAGCCCCAAGAGAAGAGAGAGGTTGTTTTACCTGATGTTCAAATACCCTATTAGTTACTTTACCTCTTTTCACAAAACTGCTAATAGTAGTATTACAGAAAAATGAGCATTTTTCAATTTCTTTCTGTAAGGAACACCTTGGGCAACGAACTTTTGATAAGCATTGAATCTCCTGGGGAGTACTATTAGCTTATAAATTCTTTCAAATTTATTCTGGTGGGATCTTGAGTTGGCAGAAGCTTTGAGGTAGAACATCTTTTGGAAGGAGACACACCTAAAGTCTTCAAAATTCTAAAACTGGTTATTGTTTCAAACTTCAGAAAGAAACAGGAAAACCGATCAGCAGAGGCTCTTTAAACACAGAAAACTCAAAATCAGATAAACAGGAGATTACTCAAATATTTTCCAGCCAGAACATCATCAGATGTTCTCAGGAAAGCATCAGCATGACCCTTGCAGTCATGTCCCATAAATCCAATCACAAAACCATGTAACATACAACACCGAAACAGAAAGTTGTGGAAAGAAAAATCCAACAATTCTGCTGTTCACCCCAGATAGTTCTTTTTCATTGTGTGCTGGCTGTAGGTATCTAGTAAGGGATCCGTGCTAAGAAGTTTCAAAATCTAGAGGATTTGAAACTGTTGGTAAAGCTCTTTGGATTTCACATAATATGATCGGTGTTTAAAGTATGGTTGCAATTTTGAAAATATGAAATGCAACTCAATTATAATACACATTTTGAAATTACAGGTAACATTAAAGCCAAGAATGGAAATAGCACTATAAATTATAGTGGAGGAAAAAAGAAATTTTCTGAAATTACATCCCAAATTCTTCCCCTTCCATTACTTATTGTAAATTCACTATTCCTCCTGATTTCACTACTCAACAAAGTGGGGGCTCTGTGGTCTGTATAAAGTAATTTTCAAGGAAGATATCATAAAATCCTCCATATTTACTAAAAAGTAAAAAATAAAAAAAATACAGGTACTAATAGCGATGTAAGCTGGTGACAGAAAGTCTGGTATTCATCACTACTTCTCCAGCTGATTAAACACCTCATTGATTGGACCTTCCTGTTGCATGTTGTTTCATTTAAAATCCTGAAAGATAATCCATTCTTGGGTCTAGTTCATGCTGAGATCTGTTATGCCTCCAGATTCTCTGTACAGAAGTTCTGCTTGGATATTTTAAGGCCTTCCTAAACAATTTTCATGTGATTGGCTAGGTATTAAATTTTGTGGGAAATCATATTTTACCTAAGGATACAAATATTAGTAAAGATGCCTAGATCTACAAGACAGTCTCTAAAAGACTAATATGAAAAATATGATTCAATCTGTGAGATCATACTTAGACTTATGAAATTAAAAGATTGGTTTTAAAAAAACATACCTGTATAACACAAAACACTGACCTAGCCTTGTTATAAGTGATACCAAAGATTGCTATTTAAAAGAAAAAAAAAAAGTCTAAATTTCAAAAGTGGTTGCTAAGTGACAAAGATGTTCTAGCATCCTGTCACACTTATAAGGGAAAAAAAGGTGGAACAGCCACAAAAAGAAAAGAGAAAGAAAGTCTAATTGACACCAAGCATCTGATTACCATATTGAAAGAATATAAACCATATTCTTACATGGTTAACTTAAAGGAGTAGACAAAAATATCTGTTGTGTCTAGGTAAGGAACCTAACCCATCTTTAAGACCAAACAATTTCCTCTGACAGCAAGTTTAGCCAGCAGGCTACCTACCTTAATTACTACAGTATTTACTATCTTAAGGATCAGGCTATGTAGTAGAATAATTTACTTTTCATAAAATCAGTCCTTAAAAACTGTATTCCCCGAAATTACCCTTCATATACACAGCTCTTCAGGAGTGCAAGAGATGTTGTTCTAGACCTAGATCATAGGAAAACCAGTGCATAGAGGCTGCTAGAAAAATGGAATCATCCACTGATGACAATGGTATTGTGGCCCTGGCACCCAAGTTGAACCCCCATCTTTACCTCAGAAGGAGAAGAGCAGTTTCCCTGAACACTGGTATTTTCTGCCTGCAGTCTCATGAAAGTGAGGCACAATATTCCTGTCTTTGAGGTACACACAAAATTACAGACTTTCGAAGATTTTTATGTGTGGTTCTGAGTGTTAGCCACCTTGATCTCTAAATTGTAGTAATTAAAGGTGATACACTTCAGAAATGTGGCAAATTTCTATGAAAAAAAATCCATTTCAGTCACTCCAGAAAAAGAAGAGAGACATAATCTAGCACAGTAAATTGTCAGTTAGTCTGAAGTCAAACCTAGGTGGACAAATCACAGCCTCAGATTCATTCCAAACATCTAAAGGACACTTAAACGTTAAGGAAAATACCATAATAGCAAGACTTCTAAATACATTATTAGTAAATATGCTGACATAAGTCTTCAGAAAAAGTGATTTTTTTAGTTGGTGAAACTTTGGTAGATTTTGCATAAAGCAATTAAAATAAAATGGGCAAGCACAGTCAGCACTCTTTCTCATTACAGAAACACTTTAGATATAAGACCTTTCACAAACTTGCTTGTTCTTTCCTCTATTCTTCAGTCTCTTTTTTTTTTTATACTGATGCATATTAGAATTTAATTATATTACTTAGTATTGCCACAGCAAACATATGATGTAGCATCAATTAGGAATTACCTAATGGATATTAGTACAATTTAGCTGTGTAATTAAAGTTGTAAGAGCAGTGCAAATTCAACATTATGATTACAAAACACTACAACTACTCTGATGGCACTGAAAATGAATATTTTATAAAGGATTCCATAAACTACTCTTAAAAAGCATAATATATATGTACAAAATTCATCTTGAGCACTCTACATGTTAATGCATAAGATGATACTGCTATCTTCACTGGCAAAGCTGCTTTTAACAATTAAAATATTCCTTGCTAATATTTCTGTGATTAAATCATGTCCATTTTAAGATCTTATATCAAGTCCCACTTTTATTACGAGGAATTTTTAGAAAAATGTTTGTTATCTCTTTCTTAGGAATCAAGTGTACTGACACTACTAAATCAAGGAAAGCTTACCCTGACTGAACTCTTCTTGGCTGTGACAGCAGAGAGGTGATTCTTCCATCTCCCCAGCTGTTTCCCACCAATACTTCATAGAATCTACCTCCTCTCTGATGGAGAATTACGATTTTTCTTCTTTTGGCCTCATCAAGATGACAGACAGCAAGACACCAGTCTTAAAGAACTACCATCCAATGACTTCTAGTTTTGAATTTTCTCATTGCTGATCATGCTTCTCTTGAGTCATTATAGCACATGATGTTATTTGATGTGAAGTACAAACACAATGACCGTTACAAAACAACATTTTGCCAAGTGCAAGATGCTAACTCAGAGATGATTTGACAAAAGCATTTAGAGAAACTATAAATGTTATAGCAGTAATTAAAAAAAAACATTAAAAAGATGAACTACCATATTCATTACTGTGTGTGTTTGTTGTTGTCTTAAAAACTAAAATCTAAGGGGTAAACTGCAAAGGATCTGCTAAACATTCACTCTGTCTCAAATGTAGCCACAGGGGATACTGGAGTGGTTCTGTGCTTTCAGCTCCCACTGCCACCCAGAGAATGGCAAAACCCAGTAGGATGAGGGAAGGCATCATAGCAGGAAGGAATTAAACATGGAAAAGTGTCACACTGAATGTGATGCTCAGAGAGGTTAAGTTTAGACTGCTTGATGGAGTGATGTTCTGTATCTTCGACACCCATCTCAGAGCTGGTGTTAGGAAGCTGCGGCAGCTCCTCTCAGGCCCACAGCCTTCCTCTGTGTAAAAAGACAGCAGGAGAAAAGGGGACTGCTATTTGTCACCAGGTCACAGTATGATACGGAGATGGGCCACACTGAGCACTGGGGAATGTACCACCAGGTTGCAGATAGCTGTGGCCAATCAGTAGTCTGACTGTGGTGCATCTCATATAACCAAGAGACCACATAAGGAATCTTCTAAGTTTCGTCTTGCTACCAGACAGTCTCTTTTATCTGACCTCTTTCATGACCTCTCTTTATCCCCATCAATCATAAATTAGGTTCAGGAGAAAAGTGCAATCAAAGACTTTGTAAAAAGACTCTTCTGCCATATGAAATGCAATATAGAAAAGTTCATGACCTACATTCCCGTAAGAACAGAACAGAGAAACTAGATTGATGTACAACAAAACCATTTCAGCGAAAGCATGAACTGCAAGTTTTATAATGGCAAATTATTCTTGTGCTTCCCAGCTAAGATGTGCTTCCTAATTATGATATAATTTAAGGGTTTTTTTTTTTACTTAGATCTTGCATGATAAGCATATTAAATTACCATGATGGCTACAATTTATCATGATCATTAAAAATGAGATATTCAGACTGTGGTTGGTCATTAATCATGGTCAGCATTATAACAAATAAAAGGAGTATAGTGCATCTTGGGAATCTATGAAAAATAGTTAACTTGAATTGCCAGAAAAAAATAGAACAGGTAAATACTTATAAACACAAGCAAAACATAAACAGATAAAGACTATAAATGCTGTAAAATATAATTTTGAAATGTTTCCGTTGCTATCAGTGTTGCCTTGTCTTTACCCAAAACATTTACAGAAACATTACTAAAAACTCTCCCAAATGCATAACAACTACATAAGCTACCATTTTGCTCATCAGCATTTTTACTTGAATTCCTTGTGCTAATTTTACTGATAGGTCATTTTCTCTTCTGTAAGACTGGAATAAAAGTATATGACAAGTTCCGCAGTTTAATTAATACTTATCAAAGTACTTTAAGATCTTCTGCTGAAAACTGAAATAGGTTGGTCATGAAGACATTGAGCTTCTAGGCCAGTAGAATGGCCAAATGTGGATGTTACTAATTCCTTAACATTTAGCTACCCTATAAAATGAGTAAAAAAAGCTCTTGTGCTACTAGAGAAACCCACCGGGTTGAGAGTACTGAGAAGGTTTCCTTGGAAAACGCTCAATCTTCTCCTCCCCAGCCAATGAGATGAGAAGAGAATTTAGATGTGCAAAGACTTACCTGGGGAAAGTGGTAACGGAAACTAGATTTAATTCACTTTGGCTAAAAAGCCTCATTTTACAAGTGAGACTAAAACCGAGAAAAATAGCTTCACTTACTCCAAGACCTCCAGGCTATATCTGCAATAAAAAGAGAATCTACCACAGTCAATGGCTAAAACAGTCAGTCCACAGCCTGAGGCAAAAGTCCCAAGGAACTCTACATTTTCTGTGTTTGTTTAAAAAGATGCTATTCCACAGAGGCCTGGAGAATATACAATGTACAACCGACAACTTATTGATTATTGCAGTGGACTGACTATCGCAGGAAGAAACTTCCAAAATGCAGAGTTTGGTTTAAGTCTTACTTGATTGTTCATCTGTTTTAAAGCTCACTATATTGGGAAGAGGATGCTCATACAAGTGGCTTCCCACTTCTCATTGAAACTAAGAAAAGCAGTAGATGTTCTAAAGTTTAGGTCAGCCTTCTCAGGTTTAAGTAATTATTGAATCATTTACAGGAAAGCACACTACTTTAATTTCAAACTTTACATTAATCGCTGTCACCCTTTACCCTTATTATCAAAAGCAGGGCCCATTCTTAGGTTATCTATACTATTAAACTACTGTATCTATAAAATTAAATACTTGAGTAACCTAAAAAAATCTGAACTGAAATTGTTACTAAAGGAATGAGCCTCTCTTAGAGTTTTCCCCTCCATATACATATAACTGAAGGTCACGTTGACCACATTCTTATTACTTATTTTCTTCTACAAAGATAGCATCTAGCAAACAGGGAGGAGAGAAGGAGCAGGGAAATGTGTTGCCATATGCTGAGAAGAACAGATACAACAGAATTTGCAACCTAAATTGCAATCTTATGCATATGAGTTAAAGTATTTAAATTATTCACCTAATGCAAATTCATGGCACTGTTCAGGACTTTGATGTATTTGCACAAGACATCAAAAACATATAGCTCTTATTTCACTACAGCACAGAACCACAGCTTACTAAGGCTCCACTTTTCATAAATGATCATTCTGAAATACGCAAAAAGTAGCAAGACGCAGGTATGCAGGACTGGGAGGCTTGAAGTATGTATAGCACTCTCCACAGTTCCAGGTTTTAAAAATGTACTCTCAAAAACATGAAAACGCTCGCAGTTTGAAAACTATCATTATTTTTCAAATAGTTACTGAAACCTTGTTCAAAAGGCAACATTAAATGGTGACAACTATTGTTTTGGACCAAGAGAAATAATACTTGAAAGTTCATACAAAGGGAGTCTATTCCGTTGCCCAACCCTTTAAGAAGAGAAATTGCTCCAGACCTCTGGTTCTGGGGAAATAGAGTTGAAGCACACTTTTGTAGCTGTTATATAAACATGAATAAAAGGCTGTTTTCTAAATGGTGATGAGATGCCTTTCCAAAGCACATGAAGACATTTGTCTTTTTGAATTGTACCCAATGCAAAATGATGTCAGGTAGAAGTAAACAGCAGTGTGCATCACTCACGTTTCAGATGTGAATATGTGGTGCTCTGCAGCAACAGCTGTGCCCTGATGAAAAGGTTGATGAAAAAAATGGTCAACATTTGCAAATTGGAAAAAAAAAAATCATCACCCCTGTAAGAATTGTTGTGGACCAGATGTTAAAATCCAGTAAGATCTGTTTACTTCAGAAGAAGGTGTTGTAAAAAACATTAATCAGGTGGTTTTATGTGGTTTAGGTTGTTTCACTTGGCTGTTTTATAGACTCATGTTATTGGTATTAAATTGTTACACTGTAACTAAAATCAGCCTGTTACAGATCAACACAAAAATAATAGTTATCAATACAGGGTGAAATTATTAAAGAAAGTAGGGTTGTACGATGTATTTCACTTACACATAGCATGTTGTAAATACTGATGTTAACATAGGAAAAGAAATAGAAAAAATAGTTCTTGGGAAACAATATAAAAGTGTCCTTCCACAGATGGCAGGAATGATTCTTCAAAAAGTTGAAAAGGTTAGTAGGAAAAAAAAACATACTACAAAAACCCAGTGGCACCCTAACCTGCACACATAACACTGATCAGGGGAAAATATGCAAAGTTCAGTTTTGTATCACACAGCTGTACCAACATGAATCTAAAGTAATCCCGATTAAATGGACCTAGACTTGCACAACTGCAAACACAACTCAGGGTAAGGTTTGGGTCTCCCAGGTTCCTGCTTGACTGGAAAGCAAGATGAGCCATTTGGCACACAGGAAAGGCTCTTCTGTTATCATTCATCTTAAAAAGAAAAATTCTTTAGGACACAACTGACTGTGCTGGTGGCAGGTAATGAGATTCTTCTGGAAAACAGGGAAGGGCCAAATCACAACACATGCCAGAGGCTTAAGTATACAAGACTCATGTTTAGAAAAGGTGAGGCTGGAAGCCTACACTCCAGACATTATAGAGGATGGATTCACCAGACTGTCCTGCTGGGACATTGTTTCAACAGCCACAGAGCCTGGGCAGCCAACTCTAAGGGGTCCTCTCCTCTGACACTGAAAAGCTGTGATTAATAACATGAGCTTTTCAACACTTCAATGCCATTTCAGTCCAGCTCTATCCTGAGCCTGCACACAAAAGGGCTGATATTAAAATCAGTACTTGTGTTTGAAATGCCAGAACCTCCGACTGCTAGCTGTAAACACAAATCCGAACTAACTGTGTTAAGACCGAAAGCAAAACACAGTACGCCTGTCTGCACCATCTATTAAAAACATCAAGGAAAGCAAATAGTAGATGAACATATTTTTTTTTTTTTTTTACTTTTCATCCTGTAAGGTCAAAGAACTTCACAAATAAAGGGATCAAACAATATTTTTGCTTTAGGGTTGATATAAGGATTTTACAAATGAAGGCATATGGAGAAACAGGGTCAGAAGCCACTGTCTTTTACAGCAGGGCAAATCCTATCATTCCTGTGGATATATGGACAATGTCATAAAGGAGAGAACAGAGCCTTTCCCAGCTCTGAGTGACTTAGCCTTTGCCACACAGCAAGCAATGGGGCTGCATGGATTAAAGTTGGTTCCAGGGAGTTGATTTAAGTGTTGGATCAAACAATATGCAAGAAAACAGCAGAGCACTAAAGGTACAGCAGTGTCCTGATAGAAATCCCTTGGAAGAAATTTAAGCACGCAACACTGTAGTCTGCTTTGACTTCAGAGAAACAGAGAATTTTGTGACAGCCAAACCGGTCTTTTACTGCTTCTGTAGCTGGATGTTTTTCCCTTTTAACCTTGTGCTGAAACTTTCAAAACATATTCAAAGCAGATGATTTTACAGATGCTCCTGACTGAGCACAGACTAACAAATTTACCTTAACACAATCTAATATAGTTTACTGAAACCTCAAGCAGATACAGACATCTGCTGTACATAGGACATATTTTGTGTAAAATTTTGCAAATGCTATACATGAAATTCTCATTTTCAGTAATATTTGCCTATCCCCTTTCATGTTTTTAAAGTACCAAGACGCTAGCAGCTGTTAGATATTATTTAAAATGATTTTTCATTAGTTTTCAGTGGGTTTCATTCCAAAGAGAAAATTATATTGCAGTAAATATTACAACAAATGAAGAGGTACTAGGTATTGAAAAAAAAAAAGATTTCTTTTTCAATTAGATCATACAGCTAGCAAGCCTGCATTTAGAACAGCGTATCTGTGCATGTATGGGTGAGTACCTGACATGCCTGTCAATATGTTCAGTGTATTGGCCAAAACTCTCCCCACCATTCTGCAATAATAGAAAATATCCAAGGAGAAAACTGTTTGCAACAGTTCAAATTCCCTTCACTTGTTAAGCACATCTCTAGTGGGAATTGTCCCGTTTCTGCTTCTATCACCACTGAGCTCTAGAGCAACTGGTAAGAATTAACATGTCATCTCCACTGACTCTAGGCATAAGATGTCACGACACAACTCAAGACAGTCCTGGATTGCTGTGCTAGAAAATGGCTGCATGATATTATTAGCACACCACTATTAGTTGTGTCCTTGAACTCAGAGATTCATTCGGTAAGAGACCTTTCCTTTCACTAGTTGATTTTTGCTATTAAAGCTGTGAGAAGAAACTGTCGGTGAATGAACAGCAACAAAAGAAAAAAAAATCCCAGCTGAATTAAATTATTATTTGTAAGACATTCTGAGATATTGATCTGCCTGACTTATAAGTTATTCATGCAGTTTAGTGCTGAACAAAAGGTACAATTTTAAGAAAATGTGCTGTAGGGCATAACTTGTAGAATAATTAAAAACTTAAAATTACTTCTTTTGACTTAACACCTTTGCTTTCACTTCAAAATAATGCTACATGACTCAGTAGTATAATGATGAGAGGTTTACACAGAAAATTAGGAGCAGTCTTTTCTTGCATTAGGCCTGTGAGAATCTCTCTTATATAATCTGATCGATACTTTGCTTCTCCCTTTGACTTTCATATATTGTGGATCATTCAAAATAAGTAGACATAAAAGGAATAAAGAAAAGACCTGTCCATTTAAACATTCAAACACAACTGTCCTTAGAAGGAGTAGATCCAGTTATTGCTGTCATAAGATGGAAGATTTTTCTTAAAAGAACAGAGCATGGCATAGACCGTTAAAGGTCTTCCTTTTTTATACTACTAGCCATCCAAATTCTTGTGTTGGATCTAAACGCATTTGTCATGCCGTAAATATGGGCAGGAGAGAAAAAGCAGTGAAAAGGGAAGATTGATAGGAAATGACCTTAATAAGCTTTACAGATTGTTTAATCTCAAAGGAAAAAAAAAGTTAGAAGCTAAAGATCCATTAGAAATATGCCTAATTTGTGGTTTAACCCTGTGTTTGACATTTAACTTGGTTTTACCGATTCCTTAATCCCCCTGGCCTTCGAGCCAAAATATCTTTTAATTAAAAAGCTATAAATGTGCCCCTTTGTCCACCTCTTAAATCTGCAATCCTCTTAGATTTCCCCTTAAAAGTCTAATCTTCTTAGTTCCATAGCGAAAAACCCTGGCTCAGTGAGGCTGTGGCACAGAGCCCAGTGGAGCTGAGCATCCTGGTTCAGACTGCATTGGGCAGGCAGAAGCCTTCTGCTTCTCACCTCACCCAGATTGCCTCAGGGGATCTATCCAAAACAGGTCCGTGAGTCAGGAACAATGGCAATGGGTATGCAGAGGTCCTTCTCTGGCTGACTAGTCATTGGGTAATGCCACTGTTCTCGCCCCAGCACACAGAGGAAAGCATCCCTGAAACTGATGGCAGATCCCTCCTGGTACAGTGGGATCCAGGATCTCATCTGAGATGTTTCCAGAAGCCTGAAGAGAGCAAGACTGCAGCTTCTTGTGCAGGTCAACCTGTGTTGGACCTCTCCATGCCCCAGATCCTGGGGTGATTATTAAACATCAGTATGCAACTCAGGGGAACAGGATAGGCTGCTAAATTTCTGGTGTATCAAACAATGAACCCTGTCTCTCCAGTATGATCTTTTTAGCAACAATTATACAGGACCATATCCTTCATGTAGAGAAACAAATACATCCTGAGTAGCTGAATCTTTAGTTTTTTAATTTCCATCACATATTTTTAGTGCTAATAGGAAATAAAACCAGCCACATTAATTCTAAACCGCAGTTCAAAAGTACTGAGACAAAAAGCAGTATTTTGAGATAATGCAATGGAAACTGGATTTTCCTGAAAAGATTTTTTTTTCTTTTCTGTCCTTGATGAAAACACATTTGTACTTAATTGGAGGGGGAATCTTTATATGCTGAGCCAAATAATTGTTCTGTTGCAAAATTAAAAATCAAGATTAGAAGCCAACCATATTTCTCAAACATGACATGTTCTCTGCACCATATGCTCCGAAGAGAGATTCATTTAATTATTTGGAACAAGTCCATATAGTTGTCAAATTCCAGGACTCCACCCAAAGTCATGTAATAGGTTTCCTCAAGGTGCAGAGCATCAAATTATTCTGTTTTCCAGATTTGAATTATATTCCTCAACATAAAAGACTTCGACAGCATCTCAGTCTGATAATAGATACCTCACCCCAGAAGGCAACAAGACCTGGATCAGTGTTTCAGTACTAAAAATGACAATGCAAAATAAGTTTCTTAAATCATCTATATTAAATGTAGAAAATTAGATAGGTTTTATAGGAATTAGAAGGATGTTAAAAATAGCCAGCCTGCCACTTGGGACACCTAAACCAGCCATACTAAAGGAAATTTTGATTCAAAGGCATGTAACTACATTGTGTATTATAGAACTCAAACAATCTCTTTGGGAAGCATCCACGTCTAAGCAAGTTTCCTGGTATCCAAAACTGGATAATCAAGGTTTGAGCAAAGCCCCAGCTGAATGTAGCAAAAATGTCTTTGCACTCTTAAAGGCCTCCTAGCATGATCTAATTCCTCCTCAAGTCTTATACATTTGGGACAGAGCAGCAAACACCTAAACATTGGTTAAAGAAACCTAATGGGTCTTCAGCTTTTAAATATGGGCAGACCAAGCCTAGTTAAGAGGGTAAAATACAAGATGGTGGCATCTGAGGAAATGTATTTCACCTTTCACACGGCAACCTAGGGCTTACTGTCATATTCATGGGTGCTATTTATGGAGGAAAAGGAGTCGTGAGACAAATTAAAAACTAGCAGGATGAAAGAAAACTGACCAGATCTGATGGAAGCAAGTGAAATGTTTACTTTGTGTGTGTTTTCCAATTCTATTTGAAAGATATTCCCACTAAAAGGAGGGGAAGTGGAGGACAATTAGAGTTACAGGAGTGTATCGTGTTTCTGCACCAATTACATTTTAGAACCTGCTTCCAGTACTGAGATGCAAAAGTTAAGATTTTTAGGAATACGGTTCATATTTTCACAATTCTACTGTACAATGTGAAGTGAAAAACGTGTTTCAGAAGTACTTATGAAGTATGAGAAGAATTGGAGAATCCATCCTATAAGAGAAAAAACAACCATTGCTGTATGCAACAGCTGAAATAACAGAAATCATGAAGAAATGTTTAGCTAAAGATGGTAATCAGCTATGAGAGTCATCAAGAGAGCAAGAAAAAACACACATCTTTGGTGAAAAAATCAAAGGCATCTTTAGTTGGGCTCTGTTACTCCTCAGGATTGGTTACACAAAATTTTGGGTATTGCTGTTACTGAGCCTTAGTACACAAAAGCGAAAGCACCAGCTGTCCTAGTATTTACCTCAGCAAAGACCAAACTGTACAGTAGTTACACCTCAGAAATTAAGGATTTATGTCACCTTTTTGTATATAGTTTACAATGGTTTTCTTTTCCCTTGTAATAAAACATTATTTATTGACCCAATATGTGTTTGTTTGCTGCATCTACATTAGTAAGTAGTGTGGCAGAAGTTCAGGATGTATTAGACCTCATGTCCACATGAATATCTATCTGCTTCAGGGATTTTGCCTTGGACAAGCTATAGCCTGGTCTTCATTAAGCATTGGGGCATACAACTGAATTGTAGGAGCACAGTTTTGAGTTTATTTCCTTTCTAAAAGAAACAATCAAGTACTCTGAGGTTGCTCTTCAAAGCAAACCACAGCGCAGTAAGTGGAGTGCAGGTTCACTTACAAACTTCATGCCTGTTTTGAGGTAAAATGCTAATTTAGGCCCATCCTGAGCACTACAAAGCTTACAGATGTTAGTCTTTTCAGTTCTTCTGGGTGAGGAGGTCACCCTAGAGTTTTACTAGCATGGCTTTTACATTTGAAACCATTGTTCTTGCCAACCATCGACACCCAGCTGAAGAGTAACACTTATCAAAATTACATATTTCATAAGATGTTGACTGAAAATATTTGTGAGAGATGGAAGGGACCTATGTTTATTTCAGCCAGACTTCTCGCTGAATAACAAGCATTATCCAGCTGAAAAAAGAATCTTCCTAGTGTCTTTCAAGGGCTGAACACCATTCTTCTCTTTTCAAAATTACATAGAAATAATTATAAAGTATAACACAAATAAATCTACTTTCTTAAGTAGCAAGTACTATTGCAGAAAGTGGGTTCAAGCTCTCTCTTCTGTCTAAATGAACTTGAAGTCCTCTTCCAGTTTGCTCTTCCCCTCGGAGATGCTTGAATGCCCCAGCTCCTAAGCCCTTCCTTACCTGAACCACACTTGACGCTGTCTTTCCCAGTAACCCAATGACCCTAATTCAACAGGAAGGGCGCAGAATACCTCTTGGGTATAGCAGGTCACTCCTAGCTGCAGTTGAGTCTTCTTGGGCAGGGGAGGACCAGGTTGCCACACCGTGGGAAGCATCTTGTGGCAGGCAAACTACAGGCTGCGGTAATTGGCCTCAGTGTTGACAGCTGCACACAGTAGGTGTAGATGGTTCTAGCTCTCTCTTTAATTTCTAATAAGAAAACCTGACCTGAGCTGGCCTGATTTCTGCAATCCCATTAGGGAATTCCCTGGATAGTATGGATGTATAATCAGTAATACCTGCAACCAAACGCGAACTCATCAACCTTCAGTCTTGTTACCTTAGATAACATTATTTGGATGCAAGGATATAGTTTAAATAAAATAATAGTATTTCAAAAGTCTAATGTAAGTCCCTACCGCTCATGCTCCTTTTTCATCAAAGAATATGACAAATTAAGTTTTGTTCTGAGTTAGGCTAACGTCATATATACTTATTTCAGTTTTAGATTTTTCTTTATGTATCCATGGACATTGTTGCTCTTTTAAAATTTAACAGTCCATGTGCTATGTTAATTTTCTTTACATTAGGCATAATTTGATAGCACTAGGGGCTAATGAAAAAAATCTCATAAGAAACTCAGAGCCTTTCTAAATATATGTTTCTGCACATCAACATACTGATGTTCAGTGGTACTTTTTTCTGAAAGAAAAGCTCAGGATTTAACTGTGTATCTTGCATAATTTCTGCATAATTCTACTCCTTTGTTCAAACTTCAATTTGTGTCGTAAATAGTTTATAGATAAACACCTCAGAAGATACTTTTTCTACGTCTAAATGGAAATGACCTTCTCTGAATTACAGACCAATACTTTTCCTCTTTTCTTTGCACATTGTATGGAAGCTCTTGAAAGCATTATAAATCATTAAAAGCTAATGGCTCCCATCTAGGTTTTTACCTTCACCACAGCTCTAAAAAAGGAAGTTAAATTACATTTTCTACTTATGATTGGCAGTTGAACTGCATTCATCTCTCTTTTTACCTTCGTATGTACTTCTTCCAATAATTGCAACATCCAGCTTTCGCTACATTCAATATTTCTAAACATAATACAAATATATTTACATCTATCTTAAAAGGTTATGTCTTTGAATGCTCCTGACATTACCATAAGTAACTTCTTCACTGTAAAATATCATACTAGAACCTAGCATATATCAAACTAAAAACTCCATGGATCCTCAAAAGGAAAGATCTCTTCAAAGAAACTGTTGGTCATTGCATTACAGCTGAGTAAGAAACAGTCTCTTTCTAACTGTAAAAAGAAGGGAATGATCAAGATTAAGATAAGGTAATGTGACAGATACATGATGTTACAGAAAAACTTTACATTAAGCAACATCAAAAAGCTAAAGTTTATTTACTATCATAGAAGAGTCACACTGTTCTTAACTTCTAGCTAATAGACTAAATAAAATCACTGACCAATGTTGAGGTAAATGACATATTTTTTAAGAAGGAACCACATTTTGTTGTGTGTCTGCACAAGATATTTTTCGAAAGCTTTCCAAAGACTACCTTGCTCTAGAGCGGGTGGTACAGTTGAATTCACAGGCATATACATTACTACAATATATGCACTTCTGTATACACACAGGAAACCTAGAAATGAAAGGGTAAATCAATCACACTGATGATTTATGCTCGTATTCACATTTATATGTATTCAATAGCATAATCAAGCCTAACACAATACTTTTCACAGTATTAAATCACACTTTTTTTATATTACATCAATAGATGATTCTGTTGTCTGTCCAAACTAGTATACTTTTATAGACACTTCTTGGAGAAATTCTACATCCATATACATTGAATTCCTGGGATATCACAGAGAACAAATGTAACCGAAGACATCATTCAGCCCGTCATACTAATTCACTTACAATGGCAACATCAAGACAGAAAAGGATGTTGGAAGAGAGATGGGAACCTTCAGATGCCTAAGTATACAATCATATTTCTCTTTGGCATCACTAGCACTTTGACTACATGTATAGATTTGTTTAGACTCAAACCTGAAGACAGGCAAGTATATTTTTGGCAGATTTAGTATCTTGCCTTAGAAAGAAGACAGTTACTGTAAATCACTAGCTAAGGGACTGATGTTATTATCTTACTCTGACTTCGATGGAATTATCTATATCCAGATCTGAATGAACTTGTCAGCATGTTATCTGGGGATAGGAGATGTAAATTGCTATGACCTCCATAAGCTGCAGTTGTTATAGATGTTGCACAATCTGAACGATTTCCTTCCCCTCTCACTGTCCCATAAACCCTCTTATTGAAACCTTATTCTTAGGACAAAATACATTAAAAATCTAAACCACATCTGTCACATTACATTATATGTCATAAATACTGATTCGAGAGGAACTGAAATAGCACAGAGGTTTTAACGTGTAGCTGTCTTTGTGGGGGTCTCTGACAGGAGGTAGTGACACACAATGAAGATCATAGAATCATAGAATCTTCCATTTTAAGATGTTTAGGCTGGGAAATACACTACCTAATGTACAAAGAGTGCCTGGCACTCTGTGAATAGTACCAAAACCTGATAAAAATATATAATAAATAGAACTGCCTATGCTGTGCAAGAATTGCAGCGCTTTGTGGTTAAGACCATCCACAAGAGGTGTTCTCACAGAGCATGATGTGGCAGAGCAGAGCCTCTCAATTCCTTATGTTCTGAATCCCAGGAAACATATATGCTGATTTTGTGGTACTGTGGACAACTGAAATAATTCAAGGATTAGAGGATATGATAGAGGAAGAGCAAGCAAGGGAACTTAATTTACACAGCTTAGATAGAAAGAGATTAAGAGGATATAAAACTGTATAAATATCTTCAAGGATTCAAGGGAATAATATCAAGGCATGAAAAGGATTTTATATGTTACTGAAGAAAGGTTAATAAATTTACTGTCCTAAAACTACAAAGTTTTGGTTAAGAGAGCAGGAAAAAAATTCAAACAAACCTGCTAAAAAGATTAATACATGGAATATTCAAGCATAGAAAACAAATGACGTGGTTGCACCACAGCCATAAGAAAATAGAACAACATAAACACTACATGCCTGAGTTTTACTCTCTTAAGATGTTTGAGAGTAGAGCCTTCCACATCTAAGAAAATTTTTGCGGTTTATCGTGGAACTGTTTTTCTTTACATGAGATATGGAGAAGCCCGGAAGTGCCAGCTGTTACAGGTTTAATCATGTTTAGCAATGTCTAGACATTCTTAAAGTTTATGTACGTGAGGACCTGGCAGCCTCTTCTGCCACTTCACCTTTCTGAGCCAAAGGATGAAGGCATTTTGGAAGGACTTGCAGAACTGAAATAAAATTAGAAACAGAACCAAAAAACATGCCTTACTCAAATTCTGCCTATACTTTGGTTCTTGATCTCATTTTAATAGCAGTGATGGAAAAGCAAATGAATGATGCTAAATACAATTTTTATCAATGTAAATCTGTGAAAACAGAAAATGCTAATAAAAGTAAGAGTGTTCTTAGAAAAAGGATTTCAGTCAGCCACAAAGGAAATAAGATAGATTCCAAGGCTTTTTTTTCCCCTCTCCCTATTAACTTGTGAAAATATGTTATAATTCCAAATACATTTCACAAAATGGGGTAGTTCTTCAATAGGAAATAAATTTCAATAAGTTCAGCGGTAATCAGCAGCCAAGTAGAGAAGAGAGATTCAAATAAGCGCCCTAACTGTGTAAAAAGCAGAAAAATAAATGGACCATTACCTGCTCTGCTCAGCACTCTAGGTAGCTGATTAATAGGGATGAGAGTACCATCCTCAGGCAGCTCAGAGCTGGGTGCAGTAGGAGTTGCCAGGTGATGGTCCAGAATGTGAGAGGCAACTGGCTGATGTGACATCTGTGAAGACAGCATTTTGTGGAAGGTATTCTAGAGGAAGGTTGGTTTGCCACTGACTACTGGGAGGTATTGAAACATGTAGGAAACTTGAAACATTTCAGTAGCCACAGAAGGAATCTTTTTTTGGTACAAACTGGGTCATAAATGCAATAAAAGATAGCCCCATTTATTTCTATAGTGTATTGAGCCTCTCTGTTAACCCTCCGGAGCCTATACTCTTTAATTTAAAAGCTTCTAACCCACCTTAAAAAATATATTGATCTTTCTGCTTAATTCCATGTTTTGAATAATACATCACAGAAGTGGCAATGCTTTTATGATATGTTGGTGTCATACATCATGACTAGCACCACTGCTCTAGTGATGTATTATCCACACAGTAGCACTAACCAGAAAGATAAATGCTAGTATATGGACAGCTACGTACATCTCTTGAGAAACAGGGATAAAGGCAGATTAATTTATACACAGGCTGAAATCCAGAAATAAACAAAATGTCTGTCTGATACAGACTGCATAGTACTTTCATCAGGACGCATATACATCTTTACAAAAGAAGATAGAAAGTCATATATTTATCTTGAAGTCAAACAGTCTGTGAATAAATCTTGATTCTCCGATATATAGGAACTCTGGCAGGAGGGTGCAACATTGAGCACAGCTGCCCCCCGACAGAAGAAGCTGAATCAAGGATGGATTGTTCCACCCATTTTTCAGTGTCTCAGCCATTTTTAAGAATCACCTCCTTATTCCTTAAGTGTTTTCAGGATCATGATAACCTTGGAAGCCCCTTCCTGCCAGCTTTCTTACGTGTTGTCCTGGTGCTATAGATAATTTCTGTACCATATGTTATGCTGGTTTACCTTTCATTTTCTGTTTCACTCACAGGAAGAACACAGTTACATTATTTTCTCATTCACATCACAAAACCCAAAGGCCGTTACTTGCCTGTAAACACCATTTTTGTTTCAGCAGCCAGCCTCTTTTCCTTAGCTCCTTGACAATCCTGTACAAAGGTGTGTTTAGCAAAGAAGTTTCTCACTTCAGAACATGTACAGACCATTCTGCTTGTCTGGGAAATAATTTGGGTTCTCAGCCTTGATAGCTCCAAATTCAAGAGATGCCACTATGCAGAATAACCATGACCCATGCTGGGATAACACAGAAGAACCCTACACACTGTTGCCCACACCACTGGTGCCTGCTGCAGAGCTCCCCAAGGAGAACCATGCCCTGAGAGATGCTTCAAGCCAGTCCTCTCTTATTATCCGGTCCTTGTATGTGTGACAAAATAAACACAAACAAAAGAATCAGATTTCTTTTGGGAAGGGAAAGATTCATCTTTATGACACATATTTGTCAGATAAAATAAATGCAATATGCTTCCCCTTCTACTTATATAAATAGAGATGAAGGACTAAGCATGTGGTGCACTAGATAATATATAATTAGCTCATAAACCACAGTAGTTATTCCAGATTCTGTGGTCTACGAGTGGATCGTTTTAATTAGGGCAGGATGAACCAGCTCAGAACTAATGGACTTGACACTGTGCCTGTCCTCTGAGTAGAACAAAACCCAAAGCTTTTCTGAGGTTTAAAATGCTTTGTTTGCTTTTATTAATTAATCAATTGAGACTAGACATGAAAATAGCTCAAGAAAGATTGAAATTTCTCTAAATTTTTCAAAACTTAGTCACTTCCATAAGTAGTGGCCACGGGACAAGAACAGCTGCTTATATGAGATTTCTAATCTGATTTTCTGCATTTGTGCCTGAGGACAATGTTATTCTCTTGGTTTCTAGCTTATCATCTTACCTTGAAGTCACCAAAAATACTTAGGAAATGCAAAAGAGTACCAGACATGTGAGAATAAGGGAAAAAAAAAAAACCCTGCACGTACACAAACATATCCTTCAGCCAACTTCTGACTACTGAAATACAACCTCATTGGAGCAAAATTAGTGATAACGATTTATCAGTTGCTACTATGCACTATGTAATGCTAACAAGTTGGTCTGTCATGTCTCTTAGCAACATTAAATCAGTCAGTCAGATGGTAAGACTGATAAGATGAGGCTTATGATAACGGAATTTTCCAGATTTGTTACACTTACTGTGTTTTATCTTGCTTCGTAGCGCAATCCCTTTCTTCCCACATGGTTAAAACAGTATGTCCCCTTGCTATCTCACAGTCTGGAAAAGGCTTCAGAACCACTTTCTTGCCTGGCAAGTGGGAAGTGAAGATGTGGTGGAATACCATAGATCAATTAAGCAAATGACAATTGCAGCCTTTGGTGGCCAAATGTCTCTGTAGTAGATTTAATAGTGTATGTATGAGCAAATTTGCCAGGTGCTTTCTACAAAACGATCAGCATGCACAAGTTGTAAGAGCATATTCTCATGCTTAATTACAGCAACTGTAGCATCAGCACAGGTTAAACACAGTGGCTTTCAATTTCCAGTATTAATCAGACGAAAACAATGAAATTCAGTCCAGTAGGCTTTCAATTCCCTGTCCCTGTATTGTAGCTTCATCGTTCCTTTCTCTGAAAAGGTTTTATTCAGCTTCTGCTTTTTATATCAAGCCCTGTGAATCATCTGAAATAAAATACAAGCCTGATAATTTGTTATAAAGCTGAGACTGCATGTACATCATCAGTCCTGTTGCAAAATTATTTTGTAAAAATGGCTGCTGATGTTGGTTAGTTTTGTATCTGTTATTTTTTCCTTCTCTTTATGCTTTTGTATATCTGTCCCCAGAAGATCATAAAATTGTTTTAATTAGGGATGTCAACTTCTGCCTGAGAAGCTGAGGGGGTAATTACATCATTTATATGCAAAATGGGTAATTTTCTCCCTGCTCTTCACCATTCTCTTCTCTGCATTTATTCCTCCATATCTCCACTCTTCAGAGCTGAGCTATTTAATTTTATTTTGGTCCATCTGGAATATCTCCACCACTCTTCCATTCAATCTCAGCCACAAAAGTAGGAATTACCTTTACTCTAACTGTTCACAGCTCTTTTTCTCCATGTACTCCAGACTCTATTTAATATCCTTAGAGAATTTAAGATCCACCACAGACACATACAAGTGGCTTCTGACCTCTTGTACATCGATAACATGTTACTAAGTATAATTAAAGAAAGGAAAATTACAGAGAAACCTGACCTGAATATTAAAGTTTCTTGGCTTGTTTGATGTTTTTATTTTTTTTAAAAGAAATAATAGCATGTGGAAAGAAAATATCATTTAGAAAAAAACCAGGACCAATGCATTTAAAAACGTCCTTAAGAAACAAAACCAGTAAACAAGTGAGGATTGCATGACAACTGAAATCACCATTGACTGGAAAAGCAAAAAGTGAAGGGACTTCAGCTGGAACCACGTGCTCATCACAAAGAGGCAGTGCAATGATAACCATTTACACTGATATTTTTCTGGCACTAGATCAGTGTAAATGGTTATCGTTGCAATACCTGTTAATTCCCTTTGGTTTTTTTTCAGTTGATTCATGCAGAGGAGGTAAATTTCAAAACTTCTCACTTGAATTAAGAGAGATAATGTAGATTAAAACAGTACTTAGGAGAATGTGCCTTTAAGACAGAAAACATGCAGAACTACAAAACTGATGAATTTTTCAGACCTAAGAATAAGACTTTAAATTTGGGGAGAATTTGTTACTAGTAAGAAACAAAAGGCTCATTGCCATCTAGGACAAAATACCTAAGCTGCTGAAAGTTTCACTACCAATATCTAAATAAAAACTTACTTTGCCGCAGTAGTTAGCACACAATCAAAACTGACAGTGCATTCATACTTACAACCTTACAGAAAGTTTAATAGGGCATGAAAAGAGAAATGCAGACAACATCAGATATATAAGAATAAATTACAATAAAATATAAAATAAAATGTAAAATAAAATAAGTATTTTTTTTAAAAAAAAAAAAAAGTGAAACAAAACCCAGGAGCTTTATTGAACTATTCTAACTAACATTGAACTTGTACTCAATGATCCGGTTGGTCTCTTCCAACCTAGTTACTCTACGATTCTATGATTCTATGAATTCTTTGCAAGAGATTTCAAAAGCCAGCATAATATAATATGGACAGAAAGGGTGATCTTTTCAGTCAGAGGATTGTTTTCATATAAACAAGGGATGAAACTATAACAGAAGATTATTTAGCTAGTAATCTGGAAGCAAATGTGCATTTAAATCTTCACACTAGCCGGGTCCCATCGACACCATAAAAGAAGAGAGTAAATGTTGAAATTCAAGGCATAGTATGTATATATGACAATAGTGTTATTCCTCAACTACAGATGAATTTTCTGCCTTCTTCCACAGGAAGAAAATATCAGGAAACCAGTAGCTGAGAATATACAAACAAGGAAACTACACGACTATTTTGGTGGAAAAAAAAATCAATTCCTTTGAAGGTAAGATGAAAATAATATATAAGGTATACAAATAAGACAGGCTACCAAGGAGAAAAGTACTCTGGTTGGAGAATATAGCCCATGTGTTTGGTTTCATAATTCTATCCTTAATGATCAAGCAGACTGTCAGAAGAGAGATGGGAACATCAGAGAACATATTTTCATGCATAAGAAATTTCTCAAGCCTGCTTCTCAACTATAACATGTATGTACCTTCCAGAAAATGGCTCAGACACTAATGCAGAAGCCGGACAAACTCCCACACCTCCTGAAACCACAAGGAGACAGGAACAATGAACACTGGTCTTTTCAGAGACTGGGTTGGGGGGAGTTGTGTCTTCTCATTTCTGTGCAAATTACAGGCAACTGGGAGAGAAAGAGCATAGAAAATACTTTTATCGGATGCTTCTGTTACCATACATTCAAAACCACCCAAAGTAATTTTTCCATGGACTACAATTAGGATTATTCCCGATATCCAAGTTTTTCTGCTATGTGCACTTTAGTAGCATATCACAATGCTGCCCAAGTCCTGGAGTTAGACCCAGATATAAAGTGTTCTTGTGAGTGAATTTTACTTTACTCTTTCCTATGGAAAAAATTTACATTACATGTTTTTTTCAATTCTTTTGAAGAATTCATTATAAGCAAGAGGTGAAGGAGATGTAATCAGCTCTCTATTGAGCAGACAGTACAATTAAGTCTGAATGGAAGATTTAACAAATCCAGGAAAGACCCAGACTGTAGGTCTAAACCTATTCTGAAAAAAAGGGAAATGACTTGAATTTACATTTTCTTAAAAAGCAAAACTGTGCAGTGAAGATAATATAGTCAAGTACAGCGGTGATTTGAAATCATGATAAATATGCCTACCTTGGGCAAAGAAAGCATGAAAAACTCTTTCAAATAGTGAAATACATAAAGAAATAAGAATCTAACCCAGCACCAAAATCTTAAAGAGGTCTTGTGCTGAGATATCTCACTATTTAAAGATTCTCACAATTTATTATCCATAAAATCATTACTTATTACCCATGGAGGCTTTGCACCCTCATTTACTCAATCCACCCGTCTAGCAGCGAGGCACACGTCCCAAAAATTCTAAACCTTCTCGCAAGCAAATAAAAACCTATTACCTTTGTTAACCCATTGATCACAAAGATGGAATTTCTGGTTATTAGTTGGAACTGTAACATTACTCTTTACAACTACTTGAAGGGAGGTTGTAGAGAGGACGGAGCTGGCCTCTTCTCCCAAGTGACAGGGGACAGGACAAGAGGGAATGGCCTCAAGCTCCGCCAGGGGAGATTTAGGCTGGAGATTAGGAGGAGGTTTTTCACACAGAGGGTCATTGGGCATTGGAACAGGCTGCCCAGGGAGGTGGTTGAGTCACCTTCCCTGGAGGTGTTTAAGGCACGGGTGGATGAGGTCTTGAGGGACTTGGTTTAGTTTTTGATAGGAATGGTTGGACTAGAAGATCCGATGGGTCCCTTCCAACCTGGTTGTTCTATGATTCTATGATTGCCTTGGGCAAGCAGTGTAAATCACCCACGTGGTGCCATGCCAAGAAAGTCCTGAGGTGAGACACCAGCCTGAGACACACTTGACTTGACTTCCAGTGTGGACAGTATGCATAGATGCATCAGCCTGGTGCTAGGCTGCTTCATTCCCAAATCATCTCTGAACAATTCCAATACCTACACTGTGACTGTCTTGAGGGAAAGAGGAGATTTGTCTCTAAGTTTTAAGTTCTGAATATTTATAAGGTGATGATTATTAATAACAATTCCATTAAACCATTCTGCTGAAAGTGCAGTGAAATGCTGGTAGTTTTTTGGGGATTCCAGCTGGCTGCTCATACAAAGCCATGACAAAGATTCACACATTTTATGGCACCTGGAGTAAGGTACCAGTGTTCTGTTCATTTGCTGTGGTTTTAAACATGGTATCCCTACCAGCAAAGATCATAGAATCGTAGAATCACCAGGTTGGAAGAGACCCACCGGATCAGAGTCCAACCTTTCCTATCAAACACTAAACCATGTCCCTCAGGACCTCATCCACCCGTGCCTTAAACACCTCCAGGGAAGGTGAATCAACCACCTTCCTGGGCAACCTGTTCCGGTGCCCAATGACCCTTTGTGTGACAAACTTTCTCCTGATGTCCAGCCTAAATCTCCCCTCGTGTAGCTTGAAGCCATTCCTTCTTGTCCTGTCCCCTGATCTCAGGGATTTTCTGATATTGGTTTCTCTGAGCTGGATATGTCCTCTCTGAGCTGGATATGTCCATATTTTAGGGATTATCCTGGTAGGAAAGCATCAAGATGTTTAACTTTCCTTACTAGCAGGAGAAATCAGCATGTAGGCACTTGTAAAACTTTCAAGTTCAGTTGCACAAAACATGAGTTCCTCTGCTATCCTACAGCTTTGTTTTGAAGTAGGACTGGTACTGGCTATTATCAAGGACTCTTACCTTCAGAAACCATCCTTTTCTATTGAGGTTGTTACATTACTTCCCTTTTCATGTGGGTCTGAGGGAACCAGCTGGAGTATTAACTGCAAGTTTGTGCAAGTACAACACTGCAAACAAAATCAGTTATTAACCTAATGAAGGCTGTAATTCAGCAGAGCATTAAGTATGTACATAGGTACAGAAAATTCTGGCACATTTTTGCAATAATATTCTGAAAATCTGGTCCATTATACAAGGTGGAAAGCTTACAATTTATTTATGTCTATTTAAACATTTCAGTACAACCTCATCGGTGCACATGCTATGCATGCCACAGAAGAAAAAATCCAAAATACATGAAAAAGAATCAAACAAATGGGAAAAAATCAGAATATTCCTTTATCTTATTTAGAACTATCTCTATGTTCAAACTATTGTGTGCAATCTTAGAGACAAAAAACCTGTCATTAAGAGAAAAAAATTACAAAAAGAATTGAAAAAAATGAAGCAATACTGATACCCTTTCAAGTTGAAATTATATTTTCTTTTCTTAGCTTCATACCCTGAACTATTGCTGTTAAACTTAACTGTCTTTTCCAGAAAGAAAAGTTTGCAGGTTTAATAAGGGATGATAACCCAAATTAACTTACATTTTCCATTGCTGTACTCAGAGAAACTAAAATAGAACACATCCAAGAATATGACTTCTCTGCCAGGTTCATGTCATTTATCTCTAACTTGTTTCCTAGACTTCAGAATCGGAGATAATATGTCTAATATTTCCTTCACCCCTGCCCTGAGTAATAAAAAAATGTTCCGCTACTCAGCTCAGATTCTAATTAACCAATCTCCAAGGTTAATTTCAATGTGGAGCTGTAAATAGATTAATACACTGTGTTCAAATAAAGAAAACATTTACAGAAAAATCACCATATGGACCCTATTTAGACAGATGATCTAATTATCATAATGCCCACTGAACTGATGCAGGAAAGGTTTTAGAGCAGGATGCTTCTTTCTGGACTTTGCCCTCCCATCTTGTACTACAGTAGAGGTGAAATTGTCCTCTGAAACCCTGTGACCGATATGTTCTCACTATATAAGACAAAATTTCTCCTTTTCAATATGCAAGAGATGTCCTTTAACTAGAAATAAGCTTCAAGTCACAAATAAAATTTCATAAAATAATTAGATAAATAAGATTACTAATGAAGACTGAAGAGGTAATTCTGTGAAATAAGCCTATTTTAAAGAGAGAAGGAAGGAGAGTGATTATAAATATTACAAGTGACAGACAAATGTACATCAATATGCCTGTTTTTTAAACTAATCACTTTAAAATCTTGGCCTAAACTGTGTTTGCATTTCTTTTAAAGCTTTCTCACCTCTTTTTGAGAACTCTTAGATTTTCTGTATGGCTTAATCTTCCTACACGAACAATAGAAAACTCACGATAGTTAGACAATTATTTTTAAGAGGTTAAATTGCACACATCTCTCAGAAATATGATTGTTTGCAATTTTTACAATTCAAAAGCCCTTTTAATCACTACAATTTACTAAATCATAAGAAAATCTCTTAAATGAGTCAATCATAACTGTAATGCACAGAAAATTAATATGCAAACATCTACAGTGCCCTTTTCCTTTCAGTACCTGTTCATCATAACCCACACCATCTGTGCAAAAGCAGCTTAACTATCATTACACTGTAGTGACATATGATTGCTAAGAGAGATCTAAGATTCGACTTGAATGAGGAGTTTATGCTCCATTCTAAAGGACAAAGAGATTACTTACTCAGCTGTGTATGTATACAGATCAGTAGTGCAGATCCTAGAGCTTCCTGGAAGGGTGCTCGCAACAGCAATGATGGACTAAGCCTTTGCAGATCCTACCAAACTTACCAAGCTTGGAGTTAAATTCATATCATCAAACATACCTTAGACAATGCTGGACTACCAATGCACTTCAGCTGGAACACATGAACCACAACTACAAGAATACTGAGTAAGGAGGAGAAATATTAATTTAGTTCAGCATCACTTCAGTCAGTGTTGTCGATTCCAAGTCCAAGTTTCCAGCTAATCTGGTTCACATCTTTTTCCTCCAAATTCTTTGGATTTATTGCAGATTGCAACCTTTAGCTAACTACAGCCCTAACCCAGATCATGCTGCTGTAAAGAATATATCAGACTAAAAATTTTGGAAGATTTTAAGAGCTGAGAATTAGCTTTCAGTAGCAAACCAATATATAGTCTCTTAGTTTCTGTGCACTCTCATTTCTAGCAGTTCATATTAACCCAACAACTATATAGGGTACTCACCTTAACAGTAATAAAGAAAGAGTTCCAGTCAGAAGCAGAACCTTCTTGACTTCAGGAGCACTTCTGAGTATAAGTGGAGATCTGTGGATGGAAAGATCTGTCCTCAGGAGACCAAGCTTTAAAGTGAGATAAAGATTCTGCAGAAGTAATTAAATGAATCAGCCTGAATAATACACTCACCTCTCACTTCAAATTGCCACAATAAAGGTGTAAATTGAATATACATTTTTTGTTTATCGTAATTCTTTTCAATATCATCAGCAACCTTGGGAAGTAACCAGGGGCAATATATGATGAAAACATTTTAGTAATGACAATTATCATTTGAAAAGGAGAAAGCACTGCAAGTAATGATTTTAGAGTAATTTATGCTATAGTGTCTTATAATATGATGTCTATAGTTAAAAAAGCATGGAATGTGAGACCAGAGCTACAGCTTAGATCTTTGAGGTTAGTTCAAAGCTCTGAGTGACACAAATGCTGCCCATGTCACTGATTTTCATGAGAACTAGAAAGGAACTTGTACCTCAAATTCATTACACCACCTTAGCTCATAACTGGGATTGCACATTTCAATGACTTCCATCAGTTGCCTAATGTTAAGCACACGCTCAAGTGTTTCGCTGGATTAGTGCCCATGGGCAGAGTGGCCCAAAAGAGAATCAAAGAAAGTAAGTTTAATGGTAGGTAGGGCACAGTTGTGTGCTGTATACATGGAAATTATCTCCATGCCCATAAAAGACATTAAGATTAACACGTATGACAAAGAGTAGCCCAATTTCTCTCAACAAAGCAAAAGTGACCAGCATAATACAATAAAACTTTACTAGAGAAGAAGGGATTTCTCATCACTGAAGAATTTTAAATTATACAGTCTTTGCCACAGTCGGTCTTAACAAATAGCATGAGTGAGTGTGCAGAAGAAAAAAAGTCTGCTTTGTCTATGTTAACGCTTGCTTCTATTTCTTCATAAAAATATATTTCTACAATATACAGTTAAGGAAGAAAAATGTAATATAACTAAAAATTTCTAACAGCCCTGTTTGAAATGCACAACATGTAAATATTAAGGCTGCAGGAAAAGCAGCTATTGTTGGTAGATGAAAATATTTATAAGAAACATTCTCAAACACAGTCAGCTCCTTAGCTTTTATTTACATGCACAGGTAGCATCTTTGTAAGGAAAACAGTTTATTGGTTGGGCTAGTCATTTGTTTTCAAAGTAACACATATGGGTTCTTTGAGACGTTCAGATTTTATATAATAACTAAAAGGGGAAAAAAACGTTGGCTAGAGGTGCACAAAATTGCTTTCATTTTTTGTTTCTGTATTTCCTGGCTTGCTGTGCCCTTTGTAGGGATCATTGTATCAAAATGCTATTTCACGTGTTAAGATGTTTCACAGGAGGGAAGCACTTTCTTATATTATTTTCATCCAAAGAAGCTTATATTTCTTTTGCCCATCTGAATATTTCCATTAGGCTGCTAATTTACACTTTGGTAAAAGGGTCAAGAGTATTCAATTTTTTGATTTCTTGATACAAGCTCAAAAGAGAATTGTTAATAACTTTTGTAATTTGCAACCATCCAGTGCCTTTGAATTATATATGTTTTATAAAACAAAACTAGAAGAATTACTATTTCAAGGTGTTAAGTCTTTTTTATTTAAGAATAGCTTCTATTACTGTCATCAAAATGGAGGGGTTTTATCTCAGTAATAGCACGTCAGTATCCTTAGCATTCAATACTTATTTCAAATTTAAATGAAAGCAATAATGCTTTATATATTAACATTCAAAGGCACACAGACTCTCATTACAGTAAGGTATCACACCCCCAAAATAAACTTAAATTACTAATGAGGTTTGTAGAAGCAAGAAATAAGACAACGGTTTTCCAAGACACTGTGAACAGTACTGCAAATGACTTCAGAATCAGTCTGTTGAATTTGGACACTATCTCAGCAATAAACCTTTTTGATCAGAGGTTCTTACAAAGTAAGGATCAAATCATCTTAGTGCATAGAATCATAGAATCACCAGGTTGGAAGAGACCCATCGGATCTTCTAGTCCAACCATTCCCATCAAACACTAAACCACGTCCCTCAGGACCTCATCTACCTGTGCCTTAAACACCTCCAGGGAAGGGGAATCAACCACCTCCCTGGGCAGCCTATTCCAATGCCCAATGACCCTTTCTGTGAAAAACTTCCTCCTAATCTCCAGCCTAAATCTCCCCTGGCGGAGCTTGAGGCCATTCCCTCTTGTCCTGTCCCCTGTCACTTGGGAGAAGAGCCCAGCTCCCTCCTCTCTACAACCTCCTTTCAGGTAGTTGTAGAGAGCAATGAGATCTCCTCTCAGCCTCCTCTTCTCTAGGCAAACAACCCCAGCTCTCTCAGCCGTTCCTCATAGTTGATGACTTGATTTATGATGACAGTTGATCATCCAGCGCAGGACAATAGAGAAGCTTTGTAAATCTTTGCTGTGTTAAGAGAAATGTGTCACATAGGGCACTTCTATAACAAGAATAAAATATATTTTTATGTAACATTGACATGAGGTCAAATCTTCTACCCTTGTCCTACTTACACTGGCCATAATGAAGGTATGAACATTATGAAACGATTGGTGGTCGTAAGGCAAAAGAATCAGTTAATATTGAAGAATGTCTATAATTCAAATGGGTTCATTAACATGATAGGGAATTGACAGACCTTCTATTTGTTTCTCTCAGGCAATTAAATATAAAAGAGTTATAAGAAAACAATCTTTTCTTCTTCTTTTTTATATATCCTTTTGCATGTGAAGAGCTTAAAGCTACAGTTAAATAAAACTTCTGTGACATCTACTGCTCATTTATATTGCTAAGTGACATGAAAGATTCTTTATTTAGTCATCACTGAGTTTTTAGTAGGTTTGGGTGGGTTCTGTAATGAGATTTCTTCTCCTTTTTTTCTAAAAGCAGACCTGAAGGAGAATGAAGATAAAAAAAATTTAAAAAAATGATGCTTAGTGAAAACCACAGGATTAATTCCCAGAGAGATATTTCACTAGTTGTGACATAATTACAGGAAAACAAACCCAGTCAGGTAAGTGAAGGAGGCTCCTGAAGCACAGAAAAGGTATTTCTGTCAACTGGACCTGCAGTTTAAAGTAGAGGGGCAGGAGTTCAGGACAACTTGGAAAAGTAAAGATTGTGGCAGCTTGTGCACTTCCACTTCCTACCCAC
This sequence comes from Coccyzus lansbergi, assembly GCA_033558105.1. NCBI lineage: Eukaryota > Metazoa > Chordata > Aves > Cuculiformes > Coccyzidae > Coccyzus > Coccyzus lansbergi. The sequence goes on from JAUMJK010000159.1 coordinate 2,866,963, forward strand.
AAGGACTGTGGAACGTAAAGCCCAACTTTGCTTCTTTCTTTGCCTTAAACATTTTGTCTGAAGGCTGCCCATTTGTGTGCTTGTTCTGTGGTGCCAGCAACAAACAGGGGAGGTGGTGTGGTAACAGAGTTCCCCAAGGATGGAGCTTGGGATGTTGCCTCAGAGCCTTGTCTAAATAGCAAAATAAATATTGCTTTTGATTTTCACCTTGGGAATGACCTTGTTGGTCTCCAGATTGTCGCACAGATAAACGACCCCAACCCCAGTCAGGCCTGGATGCGAGTGTGTGGCTTGTGGGTCTGGGTGGGACAGAGGCACAATGTGCTCTCTGCACAGGCTGTTTCTAGTCCTGTGATAACACAAACCCCATTCACTCCAAGGAGGGAGCTGCACACATCTGAGTTACCATGCTTCCCCTGGCAGTATCTCCAGTTTTCAATATGCTGTTGCACAGGTAGTCATTTGACAGTATCTCTGGCCAGTGGTCAAAATGAGGAGTACTTCCCTCTCCCCCATTTCTAGACATTTTTAGATCTGTATGAGCTGAAATACTTTTTCCTCTTGTAAATGATACAGTATAAAAGATCAAGTCAAATATCTAGGTTTTAATTCCTGTTTTATCAGGTTTAGATAGATATATATTTATATATATATTTTAAACGTGGATGTGGTGGGGGACACAGCTACTTGTGCCTGTGTATGGCTGCCTAACATGATCATTAATCTTCTGTTTCTGGTTCTCCCTTGGTTCATTTAAATTACCCTTTCAGCTCCATCCAAGCAGCTCATTTCTCACAGACTCTGCTTTCCTTCCCTGATTTATCTGTCAATATCTTCAGCTCTACCTTGCTGTAGGCTTTGACCAATGCCCTGAGTTCTTCCTCACTCATCATCCACTCTGACCAATATACAGATTAACCTTCTGACCCTATCGTAGTGTTTGGCCCATGAAGAAACGGTGGCATGTATTGACTCTTGGATATGAGTAATTTCTTTAATCTCGCCTTCAGGTCTGTATTGTGCTGATGACTGAATCCCTTTGCAGTCCCCTTTTAAGACATTATACACAATTAAAAAGGGGACAGCATTATTTGGATTCTCTAGACAGAGACTTCAGGTGCCTTGGTTTCTTCTATTAGACTAAACTGCTCAGTGCTGAATTGGGACAAATCAGCCAAAAAAAAAAAAAATCCAGAATCCTGTGAGGAGACACCCAGAGGTGCTTCTGTGACAGTGTAAATACTGAACAAAATGAAGATACATGTTTCATGTAGCCAAATCCATTAATACCTTGTTCTTGCTTCCTGGCAATGGCAATTCACCAGGATTAGCATATGTAACACCAGAAATCCTTACTAACATGTCCCCTCCCTGTAATGTATCAAGACGACAACATCACAAAAGTTTTTGTTTGACAATGACAAGTCCAAAGCAGAAACTACTGTATAAAAAGACTCCTTGAAAGCATGGAGCTTATTATAGAGTACATTATCTATTTAAGTAAGAGGTTTAGTAACTGTTTTGGAAGAAGTCAGGCATGCCTGTGCTTGACTGCACACATTAACAAATTTACTTGCATTTCTATATTGACATAAATGGCAGAAGAAAGATTTCCAGGAATTGATACCCTGTGGTATAGATGACCTTGTGATAGTCTTATAGCACCAAAGATAATTGAGGGCAAAAAGACATTAGTCTACCTGATGGAGGTAGCCAATTAAAATAGCATTATATTTAAAATGCTGTGTCTGACAAGTACACTTGAACAAATGATTGCAGAAAAACCTCATTTCAGATTGCTAAAAGCATTCAAAATAGATGTTGCTGAATAAGGGTTAATATTAAGCTGCATCATACCTGTCATGCAGTATAACTTTTTTTACTATTAATCTTATTTGATACTTTACAACTTTTCCAACCCCGTACTCTGTAACTTTTCCAAATTCTTCCTTTCTTAAAAGGCAGAGCTACTGCAGTCAAAGATCTGTTTTAAATCTCTAGAAGTCCCATTTGTTTCCTCTATTACATATTACACCTGTTTCCTTACTGGGTGAATTTGGCAGGGTATAATCTTGTTAACCTGTAGACAATCCTATTTCCTGGACACACTTCCTTTGGCACAATCTTCCCAATAACCCTGTTAAGGATCACCTCACTCTCACCTTTGGTCCATTTTGTTAAGTGAATCATATAAAATCTAAAGCTTCCCTCTGCAGAGCCATAATGGCTTTACCAATCAGCAGCTGAAATATTTCATTAAACTACTCAAACCTTTGAACCCCATCTTACAATAAGCCATTGTTATAAATACTAATTAAGTAATATATTTTGAGGGAAGTAGTTGGAAATAGGTATGGGTAAAACAGGAATTACCACAAAAGCAAAAGATGAATGGTCAATTTACCTGCAGCAGGAGGTGATACTTGATGTTCCATTAAGAGACATTAAACTCCTTGGCTAATTATAAGAAGCAGATGAACGAGGAAATTTCTTAGTGAGCTCGATGGGACATTGATTAAGCCAAAATCTTAAGATCTCCATCCTTAGTGCAGGTGAAGTATTTAATTTTAAGGAAAAAGACTGTTTTATTCAACCGGAATCCACAAAAGCTTCAATAGAGTAAAAGTTTTCACACAATTAAAACTTCAAACTGGAATATCGTTTATTTCAGCCTTGTATTTCTCCAATACATATAAAAAACTGAAATACTAAAAGCATTATCCTGTTATAAGCTACTCTAACTGTTCAACACATGCTGAGAGTTGTCAAGTTGCTTTGTTTCATCTTAAAAGCTCTCAGTGTTTTTTGTTTGTATTTATATATGATCTTTATACTGTATTTTTTACTCTGAAGGTGTTAAACAGACACTAGAAATATAATGAATCTTTACATTGTACCACTACACAAACACTTAAAAATGTGTCTAATAGAGAGCACTACGGGGGGCTCCAGATTTCTCATTTTCTAATGTTTTGTTTAACTACGCTAGATGAAATCAAGTATTATGACCTTAAGGAAGCGAGTAACTGAATGAAAGTAAGATGTGCACAGCATAGTCTGTACCTGTATTTTGACTACCAATTTCTGTGAGGACTGAAATTAGATGACCTCTTTCAGATTAAACCTTTCTTCTCTACACAAAATGTTTTGCTCAGTAAACTGTTCTGATAAGCCAGCAATTTTGTGGTACTCCTTTTTACCAATTCCAGTTGTTTGCTACCATAAAAGGTAAAAGAGCTTTTTTTTTTTTTACACCTAAAGTTTTGGTGGGTTTCTTTCAGCTTGAACACATTTGGATAATCCTGCTAGGAAGTTCATGAAGACTCAAATTGACAGATTGAAGGCACATAACTTCATTTTCTTTAACTGAGTGAATATGCTGAACATGAACAAACCATATTCAGGCAATCCATTAACTTGACAGAAATACTAATATTTTTTGAGGAACGCTTCAAAAACAGAATGACTTCGATGATTCTGCCTCTGTCTTTATTACACAGCATATATTTCTCTGATAGATGTGCATCAACGTTATCTTTCTGCCCTGGTGTTCATACAGAATTACAATATACACTATCCAGTGTAAAGAGTGGAAACTGTTCGAAAAACAAGGAGCTACAGTTTGATATTTTATTCTATCTTAACTTGAAAAATTCCTGGACTATTACTTAGCAACACTTTTAAAAGCTCACTACCTGGGATTTAGAATCATAGACTCATCAGGTTGGAAGAGACCCACTGGATCATTGAGCCCAACCATTCCTATCGAACATTAAACCATGTCCCTCAGGACCTTGTCCACCCGTGCCTTAAACACCTCCAGCGAAGGTGAATCAACCACCTCCCTGGGCAGCCTGTGAAAAACTTTTTCCTAATATCTAGCCTAAATCTCCCCTGGTGGATCTTGAGGCCATTCCCTCTTGTCCTGTCCCCTGTCACTTGGGAGAAGAGGCCATTACCCTCCTCTCTACAACCTCCTTTCAGGTAGTTATAGAGAGCAATGAGGTCACCTCTCAGCCTCCCCTTCTCCAGGCTAAACACCCCCAGCTCTCTCAGCCAGTCCTCATAAGGTCTGGAAGAGACCCACCAGATTACTGAGTCATAGAATCATAGAATCACCAGGTTGGAAGAGATCCACCGGATCATCGAGTCCAACCATTCCTATCAAACACTATACCATGCCACCTCAGCACCTTGTCCACCCATGCCTTAAACACCTCCAGGGTAAGGTGTATCAACCACCCTCCAGAGCAGTCTGTTGGATTTCCTCCATTACAAAATATAGAGCAGAGACAGCTTTTAGGAGATGTACATGGTGAAACGATTCATGACTATGTTTTCCAGAAAGGAGGAAAAATGGATGACTAAATGACTTATTTTGGATGTCAGACTGGTACAGCAAACTAGAACATTTACAGAACCCAGTGCTACTTGTGATGGTGAAAGTAATTATTGTTGTCATCTGCGAGATAACAAATGACACCATAAACGAAGAAATGCATCAGATTTGAATACTAAACCACTGTTAATTAAATTACTCAAATGGTGAGATTTTTTGCCTTTCAGAAATAATGATCATCATCATCATCATCCCCCCTTTAAGGAGAGGAAAGACAGAAAACCACCATCACTTACCACAATGGCTGCTCTTTTTAGAGATATTATTTGTTATAGCAGATTTGTCCAAAATGTCTTATTACTAAAGGACTAAGTAAGTCATAAAGACACCCGAACCGTGCTAATTCTTCTCTTTAGCTACTAAATTGTTCATTGTGGATCTCATACTCATTCCAAGAGACGTAATTTTTATAGAACCCTTCCCAGTTGAGGATACTATAATTATTACATCAAACTGTTCTGGTAGCCATGTCATTTAGTATTTTTACGTTTTACAAATCCTGAGTATTTTCTCCTGCAAATATTGCAATTACTTTATCTATTTTCTTATTTTTTTTCGCCTTGAACACATTTGAATAATCCTGTTAAGAATCTGATTTAAGTAGCATATCAAACATCATTAAAATCCTTATTGTGCCCAGTTCATATGTGTCTTTGGATAATATTTGCAATGCTTCAATACATAAAATGTCTGACTACTTATGTTATATTTGCTGTTAATCTATTTCTATTTCTTTTTCATATACCTCTCTCTTAATTAGTGGACAGAAGACAAATTTTAAAACATACCAACTTGGACACAAATCATCCCAAATGATATTCAGATTTTCATGAACTCACCATAGAATCACTAGACAAGGTGACAGGTACTTTAAGAGGGACTAGAAGCAATATGGTTCCATGTAACGCCAGGATACTCTTGTTGATGATTGGAAATAACAGTTAAATTAAGACCCCTGATTGTCACCACTGGGTTGCAAACAGATTCTGCTAAAGGTTGAAATTCTCCAACTACACAACACAAGCCCAGCACAGACACGAGAGCATTACTTCATGCCAGGATACCTGTCCACTAGCTTACCAGAGACTTGTTACTGGGGGAAGACAGTTAAGACTCCACCAGGGGAGGTTTAGGGTGGACATTAGGGAAAAAAAATTCACAGAAAGGGTCATTGGGCATTGGAACAAGCTGCCGAGGGCGGTGGTTAGTCTCCTTCCCTGGAGGTGTTTAAGGCATGGGTGGACGAGGTGTTGAGGGGCATGGCTTAGTGTTTGATAGGAATGGTTGGACTCGATGATCCAATGGGTCTCTTCCAACCTGGTTATTCTATGCTTCTGTGACTTTACGGCAACTGTAAAAAGGGTGCAGAAGCAGTAACAGTTCATCATGTATATACATGAGACTTCAAGACAATATGACTAAGCAAGTACTAACAGTTATAAGTATTGGCATACCTGTTTGGTATTTTTCTCTTCTTGGGGCTCAGAAAAATACCTTTACCTGTGAGCATGCCTGACAAATCAGGACATCAAGAGCTACTCATCACTGATGAAAGAATTGCAACAGATTAATGCATAAGGGAGAAAATATGAAGATTGTAACTCTGTCTGTCTCTTCAGTCACCTTTCAAATGTCAAGCAAACTGACTTTTTTTTGGTTGGTTTTGCTGCTCTTTAAACAATTTGGGAAAAACCACAAAGCTATCACCAAGATAATGGCAGCTTAATAGAAGCAAAATAGCGTTAAGCTTATAGACATGTAATAGATATGTAAGAAATGTTAAGAGTTGCATATAAGATGTTGAATTATATTATTTCATTTTTGTACCTAACAGATAAAAGGTTTGTTCCTTCTGAAGGAAGAAGAGCAGTTTTTTTGTTTTAAATCTGTGGGACTCTAGAAACAGTAAGCTATCATTACACAAGCAATTCAATTAAAGTAATCTTTTGAGATTTAATAACTGTTTACTGTAATGATCATAACTGTGAGAGAGGAAGATGCAAAGTGTTCTGTTTTATTGCAATATTTTACACTCTGTTTCACTCTGCTGCCCCACTAATTTATAAGCTCTATGTTCAAGATGGAAAAAAGGAGCAAACTCAATTACGAACTATGCAGCACAAGGGATATTCTGTTTTATATTTATTCTGGTCTAATTCCAAATATAGAAAACGGATTTTATTCTCTTAAACATAGCACATTAATCATTTAGGGCCAGAAAATACTATTCTGTGTAAAGATATAGAATAGATTCAGTCTTGTACTTCAAGTGTAGCTCTGTGTAGAAACAGTTGCAGGATCAGCAGCCCAGGGAGGAAGCCTGAAATGAGCCCACACATGAAAATCATCCTCTCTAAGTCCCTAATACAGAGGTATGGACTCTCTATTATATCCAGAAGTGGACTCTGAACTGGTAGAGTCCTGTCTCGTTTTCAGAAGGAAAGATGTATATATTTACCTTACCTGTCACTGCATAAATTTAGTGGCCAGTTCATACATTATCTAGTCCAAAGCCAAACATTTCTGCTTGTTCTGGAGGTATTATTCCTCACAACTAGCAATTTGGCACTAGAATGACTATGTAGTTAGCACAGAAAATGAAATGAAATGACAGCCCTGTTACCATCCCCAGCTTCCTATGAAGCACTGCTATCTGATATTTTATCCTTCCACCTTCTCCTGCTCTGCCCTTCTATTCCCACCCTCTTACTTTATCTCTGTCTCCTTCTCCTCAGTGTTTTACTCTATTCACCACTTTCCCTCATTCTCTTGTTCAGCATCTTCCTTCTCATCCCCCATCAGTACTTCTGATATATCTGTCCAGATGGTGCTGATTAACTGGCTGACTGCTTGTGCTAAATGCCAATCCCAACCAGCCCAATTCATGTATCCATCCTTAGTGGATATGCAGGACTTGTCCTAGGCACTCCTAGGAGCAAATTGAGCTGCATCACGGGACAAAAGCATCCCACAGACTATCAGTTACCTTTGAGGTAGTCTCATTTTACTTCTGACAAATAGCACAGGAGTGGTTAGAGAGAGTCTGTGCTGCACAGAGACTGCAGAAACAGCATCTCCCATTCACAGAAAGGTTTCCTAGCTATTGTAGGAATGAAGGAGGGAAAGGCTGAAGGATCAGAATTGAGAATTCATTCAGATAGGGAAAAGATTTGAACTCTGTAAAACATTTCACATCCAGCTCCTATATACTGGTCTGTGCAGTCGTGAGCAGGAGCAGAGGGTACAAAGTATGATGTGCTCATCAACTCCTTTCTGAGAGCAGCAATATCAGGCAGTTCTGGAAGGGTTTATCAATAAAAGCCTTGAAGTTATCCCTGCTGCTAGAAGCTCACTTCCAGCAACCAGAAAGGGTTGGATTAGAATTAGATGTAGATACAAGAAATTACAACAATGAATTTTGAATGTCTGCCACACAAGAAATAACTATAACTCAAAGACAAAACAACAGAAAAGAAGAAAGATGTAAGGACTGCTCACTATCTTTTCTAATAGAAAAATGGGAGGCTTGAAACAAATTAACATAGGATAGGCTCAAAACAAACAAAACGAGCTATTTCATCAAGCAGTATGTATTATACTGCAGAATGCCATTTAGAAGCCAGTAGAGATCCAAAAAGCAATTAAACAAACCAACAGAATAGTTATCTAGGAAAGGGTGTGTAACACCATGACATCTCCTCTAACTTTAGAAGCCTAGAAAATAAGACAATATTCTATGAGCATCACTATGTGCTTGCCTTGCCCTTGTAGGCTTCCTGAACAGATACCAGTCGTGCTGTAAAAACCAAAATGGCCTAGAAAGCCGTTGATCCTATGTGCTGTTCTCATGCTTTGAAATTCAATGAAATCAAATCACTATGTATTACATATTTGAGAGTAACTACCTTCTTATATGGCAAAACGAGCTTTTTCTTGCCTCCTTATATCAAATTTTCTATATGGAAATTTTGGAACATAGATATCTTATGTGCAATTCACCCAGTTCATATCTGAGAAAAGCAAGTGTATAGTACAAACCAAGGTTGGTTTGGTGCCCTTATGAGGCCTCTGATTGACTTTTCAGAGCTATGATGGTCCATATTTTGCCAAGAAGTGATAATCAAGATCCCTTGGGCTTACTCTGAACAGAAGAATGATCTGCAAAGATACAAAAATAACAATCCTACAAACCAGAAGAAAGCAATGATATCAAAGAAGCTTATAGGAGACACATAACCTTCTATCACTAGAAAAAGGATTTAATCTCCTATCACTAGGAAATAAGCGTAATACAATGTATAGGATTTCTGTATCATTCCCAGAACAAAAACCAAGCCGAAGAGCAGCAAGGAAATCTATAGGTTTGCAAATCTTTCTAAAGTTTTCTTTTCCCCTGGAAAATTCTTCAAGCACGTTGGTAAATAACAAATAGAGCTTTTGAAGGACTTGAAAGCCCTTCCTTTCAAATGGGAAGGACTGGCAGTGTCCCAGAGTAGGCTTACTAGTATTGTACTGGCTTTCTTCACTTCTAAGAGAGAAAAATACAGCCTACAGGCTTTGTAGAAATCAAAAGGGCACTGAGAAACATAAGGAACAACCCCCAGTAAATGGAAAACAAAAGACATTACATTTTGCCTCCTCAAACCAAAGGCACTGAAATCTTGCTTTTGTTCATTTTGTGTTGATTTTTTTCAGAAGTTTACCCAGTCACTCAGCTGGTTTTGTAAGCATAAATACAGTCCCCAGACTCATGTGCCACATCATGAAAGACAAACCAACAAAAATGAACAGGAAAGCAAAGCATACAAAAGTTCTGGTATTAAATCTCAGATGCATGCTATTTATCTTCATCAAGTTTGTCAAATCCAGGTGCTGACACTCCAACACAGCTACAGAATGAAGCAGTACTCCCAGTAACATCAACTGAAGTAACCATGTCCAGGTGGAAGGCTTAGGGTCCCTATAACAATTACTTTGTCGCCGAGAATATCAGTGCCTCTAAAGGATCAGATCTTCAATCTTTTTAGTGTTCTTTAATGATTCATCTAAATAATGTATTTTATCATTTAATATTTCATTTACTGTTGTGATCAAGTTACGTAATGCATACATTTAATTGCACAGCCTGCTGATTCTTCATTGAGTTATGTACATATTTTTCTAGTCAAATTGCTATGCACATGATAGATCAATTTGCATATTTTAATAACCAGAATGCATAATTTACGACTTTGTTCTGCATATTTTAGTAGCAAGAACTGTGTTTTGTTGATCCGTTTCTTCTTTTAGAGTTTCAACTGACTGCACCTTCCAGGATGAGTTACTGTATACACATTACTGTTAACATTTTACAAAGCTTTATTTAACAGAACGCATATTTCAGGAGTTGGATGTCTCTTCCGTGCTTGCTGAGCTGCATAACTCACTAGCTGAACATACTTCACCAGTGCAGATTTCCAGTCAACTCAAAGTTTCCCTTATTTTATTGCACAAATACATACTACAGATTAAAATATACCTGGTTCAGGTGAAGACACATATTTTACCAAACAAGACTGAGATGAGAATTCAAATGTTCTCACATAAATTTACAAGACCACAAAATAGTCTCATTAATCTAGTTTCATTTTGCTTATTAGACATGGATTCCACCACCCGTAAACCTGCAAAACTTAATATACTTTTTATGTTTAGGTGGGGGTTTAAAATTCTTTTAATATATAGATGAATATCAGTCTTATAAGACTGAGTGTGGAATATACTTTTCTCTCTAACAACTTCTGATGTAAACTAGCAGGGTAAGAATAGCTAGCAAAATCACAGAATTATAGAACAACCAGGTTGGAAGGGACCCATCGGATCTTCTAGTCCAACCATTCCTATCAAACATTAAACCAAATCCCTCAAGACCTCATCCACTTATGGTGTACATCTGGAAATCTGCCTCTCTCACAGACACCTTTCACTTTTACGTAACAAACTAATACCTGTTTTCAGCACATGAATAACAAAGAAGATAAAGTCTGAGTGTGCTAATGCCCAGTACTCACCAGGAAGACCAATGTTTCTGGGTGCAATCCAGTCTCTTCCCAGGACAACTTAGGCCTTCTAATTTTTAAGTCAAGCATGAAAGGTCACTGCAATAGAAAAATATATGGTTTAAGTAAACTAATTTCACATAGAATTTCAAGTACTAGTATATTTTAGTTAATAATGTTAATGTAGTTCTGTGTGTTTTACAAAATGTAAAAAGCATGTCTTCTTCCTTAAGTAAAAAGTTATTGTGCCTTGCCAGCCAAGAAAAAAAATTTGAACTTCATGGCAAGCAAATATTTAAAGATATTGCTTTTGAAAAATGGTCCAATTTGTTTCAAATTCAAAATCATGTTTAACTGAGAGACAAAGATTGGGTCCAAAAAGAGTTCTTTCCGTATGGCTTCTTTAAGGGATATTTCAAATGAGTCAGCCACCAGATTGCAGCCACAGCAGTTGTGCTTTCAAATTTCTGAATAGTTTATTCATTTGGCTAAAATCCTGATCCCTATTACACACATCATCTAGTGAATACTTCCTAAGCTGTTTAATATATATGGTGGAAAACTGCATTTCTTCAGAGTAGTATCAACAGCTAATTAACAGTATTTTCCATAGCTCCCCTCAAACGGTCACTTGGAAAAGAAAGATCCACCAACTAAGCAAGGCAGAAGTGAAAACAAATCTTCACTTTTTCATACTTGGTATACCTTGATCTACTAAATAATCTTAGAGTAAGCAATAGGTTCCATCCCTCAAAGGAATATCCACTCTTACCTTAACGCTGGGAGCAGGTAACATGTAATGAGGACAGCACCTTTCTTCTTCTTGTGCAAGAACAATACCCTGTACAGTAGCACAATTGAAAAAGAGGGCAAATCAAAAATTAATTCCTGGTCGATTCTTCCACATCCTTTAATACTGCATGAACTCCCTCATTCTCAAAATTGTCCTTGCTCCAGCCAAGTTCTTCCTTTGCTCAAAACTTCCGTAAGTGGCTGCAGCTGGTTTGTGCATTTGGCAGACAATGCAATCTCAGGACCCTAAGCATGACTCATTTACTGTATTTTCAGTCTGAACTGAACTTGGCTATGACAGTCATACGGGCTCACTCATATTTTGTAAATGAGACCTGAACTGGGCTTTGGTAAAATTGTCAGGCCATTAAAAACTAATGGAGTACACTTATATAAATTGAATAGTATCGTAGAATCATAGAATAACCAGGTTGGAAGAGACCCGTCGGATCAATGAGTCCAACCATTCCTATCGAACACTAAATCATGTCCCTCAGGACCTCATCTACCCATGCCTTAAACATCTCCAGGGAAGGTAATAATATAAATACCTTCACAACACAGTTCTAGTTTACTAAATTCATACCATCACCCTTTAAACAAAATTAATTTCTATTTTTGACTTCTATGCAATAATCCTTGGGAACACCAGTATTTTCAAAACTGATAAATTTTTAGAAAGTTGTCCCTTCCAAACCCCCCAAAATTATGGAATATAACAGAATAACTGTTCTGATAGAAGCAAAATTACGGCACGTGATTATTCAAAGTGTTTTGTTGCTTTTTTTTAACAAAAGTACATATTACAATGTAGGAAGGAAGGAAAACAGGAAATAAAAAATACATAACAATGGACAGAGTATTCTTTCCAATTTAACAGTATCTAAGATTCAGTTACACATTATATCTGCAGTAGTCCAAAAGGTGCACATCCTGGGACAAGTGAACAGAAGTCAGCGTCTAGCCCTGCTTCAGCCTATGCCACCAGTTCTTTAATGGTTTATTTTTTCCAGAATTGTTAAAAAACAGGAGTAGTAACACACAGTGGTGTTTCTCCTCATAATTAAGGCTAGATAGGTCTGGAAAGTTTCTTGCAGTGCAAATCACCTCTGCTGCAAAGCATAAAATCCATGCATATATTCCACATATTATATCTACCGACCACATCTATTATTCAAGTAAATCTTTACTGTGTTAAGTGTAAATACTCATTAATCACTACAGTAGACAAAGTTTATAGGCAAAATGGGCTTTGAGAGACAGCTTTTGACAAAATACCAGGAATTATGCTCTTATCTTTGATTGCCATGTGGTATCCACTATTAGCCTAAAAAACAGCTATGACCCAGTGAGGCTCCAGAAGATGAAACTCCAATAACCCGCACTGATTGATTTGAAAAGAAAAACAAAAAACCAAAATTGTATAAAAGTTGTCAATAATCTCATCACTATGCCTTGAAAATCTACGTAATCTTTAAACTGCCAGATTTTCCTCCCATTTCTTTTATGTTTTTAACACAAGCTTCAAGTAAAGATAGAGAACTCCTTCTACCAGTGTCAAAATAAGACAGAAAAGGGATAAATGATATCACAATTCATGCCTTTTTTGGTGTTATTTTTAATTGGGTGATGCTCTGATGATACATGATGCTGAAGTGCCACATTTTTATTAATTAGGCATGTATATCTTTCTCTGAAGTATTTGTCTGAACATTGAGAGGGCTATTAAGTCTCTTCACAGCCCAACACACAATTATATGTTGAGGGGAGAAGGAGAGAACCAAGAATTATATCCATGCTTTTAGAATGCACCCCACGTGAATAAAGGAGGAGGATTTCTAGGAAGAGGATGTGAGCCTAACAAGCCTTCCAGAAAGAAGAAATGGGATGAAGATATATTAAATGTAAATGGAATTCCATTTTTAGCATGTGGTCAGTGATGTATGAGCTCAGGACTGAACTCATACTGCGTGAAAAATAGGAATGGCTGGAAATCAGCTGCTCTACCAAATGGAAAATCTCAGAAGAAAGTACCACTATTGCTCAGCTCAGCAGATTTACATAAGGAAGAAAACATCTTTTCTTTTAGCACCTTGCATCCATTTTGCTCAGCCCAACAGTACGCATCCAGTATTTCAACCTGGGTGCCAAAATCACTGGAAACAGAAAATGTGGGTCCTAAATCAACAAAAGGAAATGGGAAGACGAAGGTCAAACTCGGTGCCTAACATATTTAAATAAATCAAACCACCAGTCAGAAATAAGGGTGTACTTAGAGCTTGAAAGAATATCTTAGTATTTCAAATAAAACAAGCTTGATTTTAAAAAAGCAACAAGGATAACAAATCTTGGTTGGAAAAATATAATCTAGATGTTGACCTTTAAGTACTCAGCCAGAAAACCTCAAGTCTGCATGTTTACTGTAATCTTTATTTTATATGACTGGAATCAATTCATAACCTTTTTTTGTGACAAATAAAGTTTATCTTAAACATTTATTTAAAAGGACATGTATAATACTTTAAAAAATACACAGTATTAAGCATTCCTTATTGCTATTTCTCATTTTACTTTGTGAATATAAGTTTTTTCTCCATTCTTTAAAGTTTACAAATCACAATGTCTAATAAATCCTCTCAGCTGTTTTATATTCAACTATATCTACATTTATCCCGCTTTCAACATTAAGCTTGAAGGGTTCAAAACAGGAATCTCCCTCAAAAGTCAACTTTTAACTGAATATGTTTCATTTTTTTCAATCCAGAATAAAACTGACAACTTCAATTCTCTTCGGAAGCCAAAGAGGAGCACTTACTTTATCCTCTTTAGAAATATTCTTTTTTTCAAAAATATTTATTTTTCTGGTTAACGATGAGCTCTCAAGTGAAATTCGCTATTCCAGGTCATAGGAATTCCACCTGCAGCATCCTAGATACTCACGTGTAGCAGAGCGGATGCAAAACGTGTTTTTCCATGTGCAGTAAAAGAATGTAAAATGTGTTTACTCTCAATCACATAAATCACTGAATCATTACCTCCTCATGAATCTACTCGAATCCAGGCTCTGAAGCTTTATGCCCTTTGTATTGTCCTGCCATAGACCATAATGTCTTATTTTATCACTATGATGTTCAATTACATCATGACTTTTAGCAGAAGGGGTTGAGAAGTCGCATTGCCCTTGAGCAAGTATGAGTTAAGAGTTTATTTTAGAACCTTGGAAATACAGAAGCTATCAAAATTCTTAGATGATACAGGATACATGTCGCTCTGCAGCTCTCCAACAGGAAGAGGATGATCGCTTCCAGGCTCTTGCAGGAATCAGTAACTAAGTGCACGCTTAGTATTGCAGAAGCCCTGATATTAAGATGAGCTGAAAGGCAGCAATGGTAGCTAATATGCACATGAAAGTGCATGAGAGATGAATTTTTTTAAATATATTTTCTAGGCCTTTACAGGGCTAGTTGTCGACCGACACAACTTTCAAATTAACAGATTAGTTTGTTGAAAATACCTCAGAGGAGGCAGGCAATGCTATACAATTATTTTTAAAAGGAGAAAAAGAATAAAATACCTACATGTCAAAATTTCAGAAATGAAAATAATTGAGAAACCAGAACTCCAGTGTTCTGAGTACACTTTCACCATTTTGTACATTTATAGTGTAACACATACAGAAATGAGCTTTCCAGCAGGTCATTCTCCCTCTGTACTCAGCACTGGTGAGGCCGCTCCTTGAATACTGTGTTCAGTTCTGGGCCCCTCACCACAAGAAGGATGTTGAGGCTCTGGAACGAGTCCAGAGAAGAGCAATGAAGCTGGTGAAGGGGCTGGAGAACAGGCCTTATGAGGAGCGGCTGAGAGAGCTGGGGGTGTTTAGCCTAGAGAAGAGGAGGCTGAGAGGAGACCTCATTACTCTCTACAACTACCTGAAAGGAGGTTGTAGAGAGGAGGGAGCTGGGCTCTTCTCCCAAGTGACAGGGGACAGGACAAGAGGGAATGGCCTCAAGCTCTGCCAGGGGAGATTTAGACTAGAGATTAGAAGGAAGTTTTTCACACAGAGGGTCACTGCGCATTGGAATAGGCTGCCCAGGGAGGTGGTTGATTAACCTTCCCTGGAGGTGTTTAAGGCACGGGTAGATGAGGTGCTGAGGGACATGGTTTAGTGTTTGATAGGAATGGTTGGACTCGATGATCCGATGGGTCTCTTCCAACCTGATTGTTCTATGATTCTATGAAATACATAAATTATCTGGTATGGAAATGAAACCTAGCATCTTATCACGCGCTTTTGCTCAAAACTGCATAGAGAAAACCCTGAGAATCATCAGTAGGATCAAATTCGTGGCAGACATCAGAAAAGCAAAATCAATTCACACTCTGCACAAAATTTCAGACCTTCAGGTTGTACGGCCCTCAGCTCTTGTTGTAACGATAGTCATCACATCACATATAGTCCACAAACTAACTACGCTACAATTCTGCACTTCTTACTACTTGGGTTAGTATTAATGTGTTGCTATGAATATCAAAAGCATGCCAGTCACTATTTGTGCCCATCCCACACAGGAAATTCACTTTCATGTATATTGAAAAACACATACAAAACGTGCTATGTAAATGCAATTTAAAAAAGAGGGAAAAAAGTGCTTCTAGCTGAGCCTTCTGGAACTGTTATTAGGATGAGTACAGCTATCTGAATACTTACTGAAATCTGTTTCCATTACACCAATTTTATATGCTAAGGTCTAGTGCAAATAAAAAGCTTTATTGAAGGTCATATATTTTAATATTTTTTAAAGGGCTCTGATACCTTTTTAGGCCATCATTTTTGCTAACTGCACAGTTTCAGAGCCCGTTTTTCAGTTATAAATTGTGCTTCCAGTGTCATGAGTCATGCTGAGTCACCTGAAATAACACAATGCTGCACAACAAAAATTAAATACGGGATGAAAAGTTTATTTCAGAATTCTTAAACTGCTTGGCAAAAGATAGTCTTAATTTATGTAATAAAGCAGAGAGTTCATAATTTACAGCATTGCTAAACTGCTTTGCGTTCATTGATTTATGGAGACAAAATAGAGACCAAATTTGATGAAAATATGTAAAAACTGAGGAATATTCAGAAAAACAAAAGAGAGTGTAGGGTGTTACATACAGAATTGCTTAGAATGATTTAACATTTGACTCTGCAATTAATTTACTAAGTTATTTGATAAGCAATTTCAACTGCAGGTCATTCCATGAAATCCTGTTAGTGTACACAGGTAAATAAAAATATTTAAATGTAAGTATATATTCTAAAATGAAGTATTACCTACAAGTCACAGTTTGGCAGAGAGCAGAGATAACAAGCAGACTAAGAAAAATCTTGAACAGTTAAAGTTCAGATTAATTTAAAAATGATCCTTCAGTTTACCACTGTATGAATTAAATTCTTTATCTGTAAATTATAATATTACAAGTAATTTTAGCCTGACCAAAGTACGTTGCATCAGGAAATTACATTTGTACTAAAATGTAGTTTGCTGTGCATTTCATTTGACAGATTTAATATCTGTGGTTTCTCAGTTTTCCTTTTCCTCTCACTTTATATAATTTCATATTTGTTTTTCCAATTCACTTCTTTGATCTGTGGGTCATCCCTGTTTTTCTCTCTTCAATAATTAAATTCCTGCCTTCGTGACTGAAGCATGACTGTTTCTCATTAGTTGGAGTCTATTTTTTAACTTTGCTTTTGTTACAGATTCCTGAAATCCTTTTTGAAAATTTTAAAGACAGCACACACTTGATGAACAGATTAAAAGTAGAAGAAAATGAACAGTAATGAGCTCATTTTCAGAGGAAAGAACTCATTAGCAGTCTTTTTGATTTCTGTAAAAAAAAAAAAAAATAGAAGTGGTCCTGGGTGCATTTCCTTCTGTTGCCTTAAGGAAATGTCCTGTTAGACTGGGATGGAGGTGGGGAAGGAAGAGGCTTTAATAAGTATTTCTCTTAATGAAAGATCATTTTATCACTGAAAAAAACAACTTAGAGGTGAATTAGGGGAAGCAGTTGTGCTAGTGTTTTGAGTTTTCTTTTTTCTATGATGTTTTCAGACCCTCCTTATAAGATTGGTGTGGTAAGATGTTTCATCACCACCTGCGGAATGTGGAGGGGAAGAGATGAGGGTAATGTTTCTATTTTGCTTCTGGAAAAGTCAGAATCTCTCAAAAGTTTTATTAGTTCCTTATCTTAGGAACAAATGCAAGAGTCTGAAGTGCCTGTCTGAAGAACCTTGAATTTGGGTGGCTCCTTTTTTACATTTAGATGAGAAATTATATCTCATATTAAGAAAGCTTTCCAGTGAAAACTCTTTCAAGATACGCACTTTTACAAACTGACAATAAAGAAGAAGAAAAAAGAAGGCAAATTATTTCAGTTCATCGTTTTTCAGCCAGAATTCCCTTGTGGTGAAATATATCCAACCAACAGTAGTCTGAAGGTTTTTTCGGTTTTCAATTTTGCGTTAAAGACCACTCAGCTGTGTTCCAGTTAATCTCTGAAGACATGGGTAATCAACAGTCATAACATTTTTATGACAAGGAAAATTGTTGAATATTATTTCCCACTTATTTTCATAGGTGAAAACCTGGAATTACCTCACACGTGGCAAAAGAAAAAATAAAAGTGAGGAAAAAAATTTTAATTAAATTAGTTTTTCATAAAACAGCCACATTCTTTTCTATATTATAAACAATAAATATAAAACTTTCCCCACCTCTAAAAATAAATGAATAAGAATTACGTCCTGGAAACGGATGAAAAGCCAAATGTCTTTCAACTTTATGGCAAGTTTATTACTGACTTAAAATAATTTGGAATCAAGTTAAAATACAACAACAAAATTCCTAGTACTGTAAAGGACTAGAGTGTATAGGCATCAGATAAAAAAAAAAAAGATTATTCTTAGGCATATGAAAACCCACCAAATTTTCCTCTTAGCTCTGCATACACAACCTCCATTAAACTGTTCAAACTATTGCAAAATTAGCACATCATTTCTAAAGCAGCTGCTTAAAACTGCTAAAAATTACTCAGATCCCAAGAATGATAATGGTGACAAATGCACATCTCTATCTCATGCACATATCAGCACATCTAAACCATGCACTAACTAGCATTCATGTAGTCTGCTCTCTTCAGCATCTTAAATAATTACTGGATTGGCCATTTTTTCTTACCTTAGCCAAACTCATGTCCTAAAAGGCATATTTAATATCATAGAATCATAGAACAACCAGGTTGGAAGGGACCCATCGAATCTTCTAGTCCAACCATTCCTATCAATTACCTTGTTTTTATTCTTGTTTACAGTTATATATTTTACCATTTATTCATTATGTCATACTGTTTAAAATACCTCTGTGTGCATGCTCTATATTGGTATGTGACAAATAAGAAGGTACCATTTATATTTTTTGGGAACACGAATAGTAGATATCTCCAAAACCAGTTTTTTTATTCCTCACAAACAAATCTCTGTTTTACAAAAAAACAGCATTTTACATTAACTTTGCTCTCATTACTTAACCATACAACTAAATAATTTATGCAAATCCATAGAATGGAACATTAATGCAAAGGTCACTAGGCTGTCAGAAGAAAAAGTGACCTTTGATGCTGCAAATCACTGGAGATTTCTCCAACTCTGCATAGATATATCAAGCAGTGCATTTCTCAAGACATTTTAATACTGTGTGGGTTTGTTTTGGTTTTTTTAAAATAAAAAGCATATATGAACGCACTTATTCATATAAAACCTTTATATCACTGTAAAACTACTGAAGTGACGCACACTGATGAACAGCATTACGTATTATATTCTAAAACAAAAATTAATTACAAAACGAAGTTTAGTATTATATTAAATAGAATGAATACTGTTCTATAATTTTATCAGTGTCCAGCACAAAGCTTACCTCAAAATGGAAAGCAGGAAATAAAAAGTAGTGTAAATAGAAAAGTAAAACAAAGATCTTTCTTTATTTTTTAATCATCGTCTCTTAGCCAGTTGAAGTCAGTGTTCTTTTACACACCAGTTTATTTCCAGTAGCCTCTTATTTCTTATTCAAGTAGCAAAGAAAAAATAAATCCTTTTGTTTCTCCACTGCCCTCATTTTAGCAGATATGTTGCTTATGGAAACTTCTAACTATGTAACTAGGAATATCTAACTAGTTCTCTATTTTTGGTGTTAAATCACAATTTTGCAGGAATCCCTTATATTTTTATGAACAGCTCACTATAGTAAATTTTGTAAGCTGTGTTTTTATATTGTTATAATGGCAGAGGTATTTGAAGAACTTTCAAAACCATTTCCAGTTTTGACGCATTAAATAAACACGTAATGCATAGTAACATGTTCTTAAGCGATATCACAGCAATCAAAACATACTTCATGAAACACTAAGATAAAAACAGTATCAGCACAGCTTTCTTAAAAATATATGAGTCCTCCCAACTTCCTATGTCATCCATTCAAAGTCACAAATGGCAGCATTCAGCACTTCAGACAAGATGAGCATAACTAAACATGTAAATGGTTTCTTCCAGGAAGGGAGAGACTTATGGTAGCAGCTTACCCTTACTGGTGAGGCACAGGATAGCAGCTTCCAAAGAGAGGTCCTCATAATCCAGAAAATGAAATCAAGACATAGTGCTTCAGAGTGGGTTTCAAATTCTCAGTGTGCAAACTCCCTGCACATTTTCCAGAAGTGCGACTTGCTCTGTAACAAATTCAAGCACAGAAAAACTCTTCGGCTTTGCTAGTTATCTTTTCTTTGCTTCTAAGTAATGCTTCTGGAATTGAAAGCTACTGAATAAAAACAAAGCAGATTTAGTCAAAACCTTTTTAATTCTCAACAGTTACATAGAGGTCAGAGAAGAAAGCAAATATGGATGGAAGTACAGGACAGCTAAATATTCTTAGGAAGAAAGAGCAGTTAAAAATATTTGTTCAGTTAGAAACGTTCAGGTGACTTATTTGTGGAAAATACAGTAAATAAAGGAACTAACTCGTGTTATCAGCTTAGTTCTTCAGAACCAGTACTTCATTGTTTCCTTATGATTTTCCAAGTGTGGAATGACCTTGTTGAAGGAGAACTTGAAAACCACGAATGAAGTGGCTGGAATAAAACTACTGCCAATGCATCCTACAGGACCAAATAGTCCTGATCTAATCTTTAATTTTTTACACAAAATTTGCTGTCATGAATAATTTACATTTTCTCCAATTCTTTATTTGGAAAGAAAGTTTTCTTTCAGGAATTATTCCAGCGTGCAAAAATTGGTGAACTCAACTATGAAGTAATCAAGTCTCTTCAAAACTGCACAAAAAACTGTCTTTTAAACACATTAGCTCGATCTGCCCATATCAGAACCACATCAATACAGTTAGCATTTTGGTACATTTCTTACTGGTGTTTCCTGACTGATGTTTCAGGTCAAAAATAAAACTCATTCAACCAAAGCCGTGATAACAGGACTAACCAGTCTCAGGGTAATAGAAACTATCTGTTAGTTTGCTGACCTCTTTCACTGTGCATTTTTTGCCGCACCGTATCGTCAAGTCTTGCTTGGCATTGAACATATGACAAGGTTCATTCATTTTGCTCTGAGTGATCTCTTCCTGTCCCATCTTTTCTCGAGTTTCTGCCATTTTTCTTGGTTATTTGATGCAATCAATTTTCCAGGTGCGCATATTGCCAGTTATGCAAATATTGCTTGTGCTGAGCTCATTAAATATTTTTATCTTCTAAAACTGACATACAAGAAAACCCTGTAAATGTTTTGCCTTGACTGCAACATCAGCTGTTGTACTACCTCAGGTTCTAGAAATACAAATAAATAGTAAATTGTGGGATTTTAAATGTGTGATCTCTTTGGCCACTGACTACAGAGAAAGCAGTGGTTTATTTTTTTTTTTTTTTTTTTTTTTTTTTTTTTGCTGTTCACTGCAGTTCTGAACGAAAATACCAAAGATAGCAGTAAACTCCCAAAAGCACCGGTAGGATCAAAATTTAATTCCTAGTGTATGTATCGCATATAGAATGAATGTGAGAAGTGAGCCTGTCAGCATTATGATACACGATGGCCCCATTCACTACTCAGACCCATTTTATTCTGCTGTCTGTCATACTTCATTTGAAGGCAGTGAACTGAGGAACAGGCAGAAGACACAAGGGTAGGCAATTAAGCTATCAAAGAGCTGACAGAATTTATTTGGCCGCATCCTGAGCCTGAATACTTTCTAGGAATGTAAGACAGATGATGGTGGAAAGACAACGGAAGTGCTGGTGGTACAGTGTCCCCCATTCACTTTCAGACGACCCTCCTTCCACATCACTTTCTTGGGCCTTGGGTTTCCTATCGGTTGACATCTGTGGCTTCAGAACCATGAAGCCAACATGATGGAGGAAGAATTTAGGCACCCAAACAAGACTGGAGAAATTCTGACAATTTTACTGTTTTTACAAGATCAACCAAGCGTTTAAATTCCTACCTCATTTTAAGATATGAATACATATAAGCAAGATTCATTTCTTACATTGACTTCAGAAACATGAGGTACACACTGAATAATGACCTGAAGCTTTAATGGAACAATTATCTGAAGAGAAATCCTGAATAAAAGAGAAAAAAAATTCCTGAGACGTTTCAGTGGGGACAATCTCTTTTTTCCCAAATGCATCCATCATTTTCAATGCAATCCCCCCACAAAGGTCTGTGTCACACGAGCCCAATAGATGTGTTCCTCACAATTTCCCACAACAGTTCTCTCATCACTCATAACGTTATCTGCCTGCGTAACTCTGGGATTATTCTTTTTTCTGTTCCCATAAATTCAAGAATATACTGTAAAGTCCATATTCGTGGCAAGTTTAACTCTGTATTTTTCTCATTTATAAAAATTTTTCTCTAAGCAAAGGTAGAAGAAAGCCCAAAAGCCCCTTTGGATTCCAAACTCAGTAACATGCTGCTGAGCAGTATACAACAACCTAATTCCAGTTCATGCGTCTTCTTCTGGACTATTATTTTTTTCTCTAAGTTTGAGGCTGCAATCTTCTGTAATCCCAGCAGAGGGCAATATAATTAAGCCATTTATAAAACACTTTTCAAGGCAATTGCTGTGCAAGCTCCTCTGGCATGCCTCAGGTTTTGTTGTTGCTGTGGGTTTGGGTCCCCATACCACATGTTTTGATATTAAAATTGCTTTTGATCCCAGAAAGACTCATACTGTTTATTTCTCTTTTACCACCCAAAACGCCTGAAAACCTCTCTCTGGAAAACCTAGACACAGCTGTGTCTTCCCTACCATTTTTTCTTGTCCTCAGTCACCAATCTGAATCTAGATGTGGTTACAGTATGTCTCATATCCTTAATAAATCTGCACATTAATATGTAGTTTTAAAAAGATAGTCTCAGAGGTACCTCTTGAAATGGATTCATGGATAAATTGGAAGCAAATCAATTGAAAGTACATGATAAATGTTATTTAATTCATTCTATGGCTTTGCTGTTCGCACACGATTCATCTGTGCAGGCAGATACTCACATACATATAAAATGAAACCTTACTTTAAAAGTATAACTGCAGGGAACCTGCACTGAGAAGTAATAGTAAGACATTATTTTACAGCATGCAAGTTTATGGGTCACAAGAGATCATACAATGTTTGTAAAGATTATCCCAACGATAAGGCTCTGTGGTTTTATTTACTGAAGTCTGGATACATTTAGACATTTATGAGTTCTTAGAAAGATAACCAAAGCTCTGAGACAAGAACAGAACAGCCACCCGGCAGATTTTGTAAAGTCTTACAAAACAACAAACTGTATTAGATTTTGAAAATTCATGAAGAAGCAAAATCCCCTACGGAGCATTATAACCAGTCAAGATAACACCAAGAATGGCTGGTAAGTCTGTCAGTGTGATTTTCCTCTCCTTGAGGGCAAAGAGACGAAAGTATGAAACGGATGGAATATACATTCAAAATACAATTACCACAGTGTCACAATAAAACTGTCAGGTAAGCTGATTGCAAATGCAAAACAGTAGCTTTATTTATCTCTCATCTAATTTGTAACAACATCCATACGTGGATGGAAGTGTTAAAGATAAATTGATGATGTTTTTCTCTCATATAGATTCAAAAAAACCAGAAAGAATGGCCTTGGACTAAAAGTATTTCATTGCAGCATTGAAGAAAAAGAACACTTGATTCTTTTCATCAGCGCTTCTACGGCAAAGCTTTTGGCATCTTAAGCTCATTGTGTTTAAAATGGGAACAATATTTCTTGTATACCAGTATGTCTGCTGATGGTTTATGCAGCAAGAGTACCGAGAGTTTTGCTGTGAGTTAAATGTTCACAATAAGGTATTCCTTGGCTGCACATTCTACAGAGGAAGAAGCAGCCTGTGTTTTTCTAACATACATTCAGACACGTAGAATAATATATATATACACACATATATACTGCACCCAATACAATTAAAAGCTCGGCTGAGAGTTTTCAATGGTATTGTAAAATAGCCGGTAAGCAGTAAAATATGTCAAGAAACCGATGTTTTTAGAACAAACAAAAAATCCCTTTACACAAAGCATTGTAATATTCTAGCAGACCAAAAAAAATCTGATAGTGAATGTGTTTACTAGTACATCACAGGATATGTGGTACCGTACAGGCAACTGCATGCTCTGTCTCCTTGCATTTCCAATTCATTTCCTCAATAGATTAAGAAAGGCTTGTGAAGAGAGAACTGCTTCTATTTCACCTCTTTGCAGGTCATGCAATCTAGCATCCACTTGCAATTGTAAAATGGCTTCTTTATTTTCACGAAGATAGCTATTATAGAAGCAAAAGTTTCTTCTATACCCCTTTTATCTGTAGTATTCTGCTACCTTTTGTTCACAAGAAGAAGCCAGAAAGGATTAGATGACTTTGTACATTAGAGGTTCCTAGTAAGGTAAAAAAAAAAAATGTTGTCTTCCTTGTACTGGAGAGTGACTGACAGGAAGACAAAATTACCAAAATGCTTATCAGAAGCATCAGAAGTAATGGTGCCTGAGAATTAATTTTATTATTATTACATTTGAAAAACAGTGAAGCACTTAAGGAATTGTGCAATTTCTATTCTTGCAGGTCTTTTAAAGGTGTAGCATGTTAAAACAAATACCTGCAGAAATAAACCCAAACTCATTGATTTTAATCACGCTGCTTTGGGACAGAGATCTGTGCTTGGATCTATAAAGATCCAGTTGTATTTCTCTAATTCCCATAGATCCGTGTCTCCCAGCTGGATTCCTCATTGGTAAGATGCTAACTAAAGGAAAGTTTTCAGAGTTTTTCCTGTTTCTGGGGTTCTCACAGTGTCTTTCTTTCATACAGACAGATACTGTGGCATGTGTAGGAACTGAGATCACAGTTTAGCCTGAATTAGGGTGCATTTTTAATGAGTCTTTCAGAAACCAAGCATGGTTCAGACCCCTACCTCTTTTTAGATAAGATTGACATCAATCAGCACAGCCTCACATTTTTAAGGGTCATTCCTTTAGGGATCATAACTAATTATTTCTATACAAAATATTTTAGATTTCAGTTGAGTTTTACCTTTTTGTATTTTTAATATCTACTCTACGCTACTGGACGCAGTAAAGCTACAGTCAGATTTGGTTGTATATACACAGGAATCACACAGGGATGATTAACAGTTTCTGTTTATGTGGCATTGCCAAATCTCTGCTTTTCTATGCAAGAGCAGCAGCAAAACAATGATGTATTACAGGGGGTTCAGAGTTCAGAGAATGCCATCTAAATTAATTACCAGTTTGGAGGGACTGATTCATCAAGGAAACTTGAAATAATTAAATATGTATGGCTTTGCCTAAACAAGACATACTACAGGAGGATAAATGAATAATCAAATGCATATAAATATTTTAACGTTGATAAAGTGATCTCAATTAAAAAGTCAATATTTGCATATCTTAACCACACTGTGGCATCATGGGTCATGACATTTGCTTAAAACGAGCTCTAACTGCAGTCTGAAGGACAGAATTGTATAGAAATGGACTGCAAAAACCCCTCAGCTTAGCATTAATATAATGGTAGTATAGTTCTGATTGGTAGTAACTTACAGCTGTGCAGAATTAATGGTTACACAGCAGTGCCCTGTGCTTGCAGGAACATTGCAAAAAGCAGTGGCTCCAACCAAATTTCAGTGGTATTAAAAACGAAACTTCACCCTCCTCCTCAGAAAGCAGCAGGGTGTGCACTTTAAAAGGCCATCCCATTTTGAACATTTTAAAAAACACTTTGTATAACAAGGCAGAAAATTCACCGGCAATTCACGTGGACAAGGGCAAAACTAAAGAAAGTCTTTCAAGCTGGATGCTAAAAAAAAACCCCAAAGCCCAAAACCTTAAAGAGCTAGTTAAAAGCTGAAAAACTTTCTTTTCTCCAGCTATATAACACTGCTCTATACTCAGACACATGAAAGACGGTGAGAACACCTTTGCTATTATATTCAGTGATTTGTTCTTTTCTCCTGAAATATATTATCACGTGTTCGTGATATAATTTACTTTTTATTTATCATGCCTAAAAATGTCATATATTTGTATATTTAAAAAAAAAAATCTTACATTTGATAACAATCATCAACGATAATGGCAAGTACTAAATATATACTCAAATAGATCCTTCTGGTACCATGAGAAACTATACATCAACATTCAATACAACTTAATGTTTGATTTGCTGCTTCATTGCAAAAGAAGATATTTTTTTCCCCTTGTTCAGACATAGAATGTTTTTCACTCATGATCATTTAAGTGATCCTGAAAAAACTATATTTTTTCCATACTCAGAATGGCCTAAGCATCCTGTGATTCTGTTTCATTAAATCCATTTATTTTAGAGTAGATGATTTTGTGCAGTGTCTATTTTAACTCATAATTGCCTAACATTTTCATTTTAAAGAGAATAATTCGATCATTCTTTCATGTTCTAAGTTATTAATAGAACTTGCTCAAGTTTTATGTTTTGTGAGGTTTTGCACAAAACTCTGTTTCTTTTGAATAAACATCTACCCTTAGTCTTGTGAAGGTACACAGTTAGAAAAAAGAACACTAGCAAAGTTTTAAATAAAAACTTGCTTTGTATTTTATACGTTAGAGCTGCAAAATGTGGCTAAGTACAGAGGTATGTGGTAGCATTAAAATACTGAGTTGGGAACAGCATATGAATTTGAAGCATAAATGGTGTAACACTGGCTGTCTAAAAGCAGTCTGTTTGCCTAGATAAAGAGATCCTTGTTTTGATACAGCTGCTGTAGGTCTCACAAACTAGATTTCTCTTTATTACTGCAGAATCTATCACTGTATATTCTGGTAGCCATGCTAGAGTATTCCCCTTTATCTCCATTTTGCCAACTGTTCATTAAGAGGGGGACCCCTGGCTCAACCATTTGCCTACAGCTTTTATAACACTCTTGCTGGCTTCTCAGAGATTTCAACAAACTCTTTCTCAGGTATCTATTTACTATTTTAAATGCTCACATTAGGATGAGGTAGAAGAGAGAGACACAAAAGAGAAACTAACAGAAGTATAACTTTCCACGTGTTTGAGTACCCTAACAAATGTTAAAGAAAAAAATGGAAATAAAAGCTCAAAACACAGTTACCTGATTATATTCTCCAATGCTAGAGTCTACTTCCCTTCTCTCCGTGGTCATGGCTGCTTCAAATCACAGAATGAGTCAGTTAGGCACAGTCTCACATGAGATGCAGCCATGTAAATATGACTTTTGCCATTCCTAACACATAGCCATAGGCTTTATGATGACCTGACCCAACACTTGCCAGGTCCCGGGATTGGGTTGTACTTGTGGCCCCAGCCAGATACAGTTGTGATAACAGGTAAGTGACTAGTGTCTTCCCTCTATTGTTAATAATTGTTAAAGCATTACCTGGACAGACAATAAACTCTGAGTTCCATATATACCTACACACACACACATATACATATATATGTGGGATGACACCTTTTGCTGACAGCAAGAGTTTGAAAATAACAGAGCACACAGCCATAAACATCGATAGCCTTTATTCTTTTGCCCAAATGTTCTTTAAAATGGCTGATAACAAACCTTTTAAATAGTATTCAAACTCCTCTGAAAATAATAAAGCTTTGTTTTCCTCTCATACAATCCTTTTGTATCAATTATTCACTGGAATGAAAGAATCTACTGGAGGGAAAGAAAAGAATCCACCTCAGAGTATTCTTCCACCATCTGCTCTTTCACAGAGACGACTGTCAAATCACATTCACTGAAGTACTGAATTTCACAGCAAAGTGTCATTTATGCTTTTTTAATCTTCACCTGAGATTAGAGTGGGGAAATCACAGAGGGTCCATCCACAGATAAAACATCTCACAGGACTCCTCTAAGTGCACACTTTTTCCTTTCCTTTACCAATGCTGAAGAACAGCACATTTGCTGTAATCCTTGTCCTTGTGACAGTTACATGGCTGAAGCCAAAAACTTTATATAAATAATATCAATAGTGCTTTGGCAGTAATTCTTCTAAACATCCAAAATATGGAGAACTGAACTGGAGCAGGCAAAGTGCAGTTTGTTCTCAAAGATTAAGATTATGAAGTGTTGTTCTTTTGATGTGTTTCAAAATAGACAGTTAATAAAGTATACCTCACAAAAGCAGAAAAAGACTGGGAAGACAGAAAAGCTGAGGGAGAAAAACTGCTGACAGTATTACATAAAACCATCCAGAATGTCTAACACAAAGCAATACTATATTAAACACTCTGAGACAGTGTCATGGTATAAACTAGAGAAAAGGCATTAAATAAATTGTAGAACAGACAAGTACAAGGCAAGCAACACTTGCAGAACTCTTTCAACCATTTAAATACATTAAATTAGATGAAACAAGTGCCCATGCACTAGAACCAAATGATAATTTCTTAAAAATCAATAAGTGTTACCGAGTAAGAACAAAATTCTAATAAATAGCTGAATTCAACTGAATCGTAATTTTGTTAAAACTGAAGTAACCCTAATAACTGCAATTATTGTATTACATATATATATAGTTCAATAGTAACAGACCTCGAGTGTTTGAAT
This sequence comes from Coccyzus lansbergi, assembly GCA_033558105.1. Classification (NCBI taxonomy): domain Eukaryota; kingdom Metazoa; phylum Chordata; class Aves; order Cuculiformes; family Coccyzidae; genus Coccyzus; species Coccyzus lansbergi. The sequence goes on from JAUMJK010000159.1 coordinate 2,895,381, forward strand.
AGCAGTGATAGTGAACTGAAGATATCTCTCAACATACAGCAAGAGCTAAAATATCAGATAAAATTATTCAGATGTTACTGAGAAGAGATTAGGGACTAATACGAATGCACTAGATTAATTCATTTCATAGGCCAAATTCATCCATTACTATAACTGAAATAACTACATAAGATAAGAGTATATTTTTCATTTTTACCTGTTGTTTCTTGAGTTCCTATAGTATGGTTTTTGCTACCATTCTTAGGGAGGCCTGTTGGTAAATTCATTAGCTCGCACAACATAGTTTCTAGGGGGAAGACAAAATAGGAAAAGTTAAAAAAAACCCTTCCCATCCCAAAAATGAATTTCTTAGCCCCCCACTACTAATAGTCAAATATCTTGCTCTGCCCTATTCAGAGTTGTTCGTTTGATTACCATTCTCCTTTCCAATTACAGGTTGGAGAACACATAAGTGCATTCCAGAGCTAATGCATCACATTCCAGTAACTCAGTCAGACAACCATTTACCGTTTCACAGCCTGCATTGGCATTAAAATTCCACTCTTATTTCTTTGACAGAGACTGTAACAATAACAGGACCGGTAAACCAGGAAGCTGTTATGATGGTGATTGTAATAGGGAAGAGGGAGGAAAAAAATGTAATCTTCCCTATTCTTATACTCTGAAGATTACGCTTGTGCTCCTTGAAAGAGGTACAAAGAAATCAGTGATGTTAGGAAAAAGTATAAATTCCTGAGAATAGTAATTTATAAAGATAACAGACTCCTCTTGAACATATATACATATGTAACCACACTAACTTCTAATTAGCAATCTATATCAGAATTCATATACAGTCAGAGTGTTGGTAATATAAATTTCTTTCCCATGCAAATTCAAAGCAAACCATCATCTGTGAAACTGTTACAATGGTGCAGAAACAGTTGGGTATTTTTTTCCCTAGTGCAAGTTTCTGCCCTAACAGAGAAGCACACATTAAAAGCTGGTTCATAACATTTCAAGAGTCTTTGTAATATTTTAAGATTTATTAGAGATGATGTGGTATGAATTATGCTTTTTGTTCCCACTTTAACAGAAATTATTTTCTGCCAAACAAATAATTAGATATTATCTCTCTCCTGTGGCATTTCACTTCGACCAATACACTGAGACAAAATAGTAACAAAAAAAACGTTTCTAAGAGAATCAAAGAAGGGAGGAAGAAGGAAGGAAGCTTTGCTGGACCTGCTCATGTAGCAATGACATTTGTTAATGGAAAATAAATGAACATTTTTCAATGAACACATCTGATATCCTTAGTGATTCTTGCTCACTTTTTCAGTTTATAAAACTACACATCTCCTCACTCAAAACACAGCAGTGAATCAAATCAAGCATGACTGGATAAGTGCCTTCTAAATTTAAGAAACAGATCATGAACATTTGAATTACCAGCAAAGCAATTTCATTCATTTGTAGTGAAGTTAGAAACATCCATTCTGCACTGGATAATTAGTATCACAGAGGTGTCAGCTGTTTATAAACTTTAAAAATGCAACTACTCCTGCAACTACCTACCATAGGCTGCGATTCTGGTGAAATGTAAATAAACATTTTAAAAAAACATCACATTCAGTGAAAATCTTTTAATTAAGTACTGTAGTCAGGGTTTTTTTAGACTTTTCTTGATGGATTCCTTAAAAAGGCTTCAGAACAGCAGGAGACATCAGAGAATCAAACTCTATCGTACGGAAAAGATCATGACGCATCTTTCGTCATTTTAAATCCTACATTCTGAGGCAGGACGCCTAAAGCACTGTCTCAGTGAAAGTAATTCTGATTTATGCCTGAATTTAGCTATAATTCCTGAATTAAAAGCTGTTCTCCTTGTAAGGCAAAGCAGCTTGATCAAATACATATTTCGTAACACACCTCCATGAATCCACAGAAGCAGTGAATGTATCATCTAAAAAGAGGTTAGAGCTACTGTACCCCTACTTTCACACCTACTCTGATGATGGACAGTATATAGTCTGAGGTTGAAACACACAAAGATTCGACACATGCAAAGGTCTCATCCCCTTCTACTGGAGGCATCATATTTCCTACAGGTTTTAAGGTCTTCTAGAAGCTGAGATTTTTTTTATAGTCCATAGCTTCCCAAGTGGCTGCTTTTGGCTCCCATTCCATGATGTCAGTTACTCTGACGTGTACTTAAGTATTTCACATTGATGGGCAGGTGCTGAAAAGTAACATGTTCTAACGTCGGTTTAGATGCTCTGTGTTCTTGGATCATGGCAATTGATTGGTAATATAACTTGGGGACTCACAAATATCAAAAAAATTAGTTACTTTCAATTAACAGTTCCTTGTCCCAAATCCTCTTTTCTGACAGCTGAACCATTGTACACTACATAATCCCATACTCTGCACTCAGTACTGTTACAGACTAATATGTCTAATCAATTGTTTAAAAATTTATTAATTACTGCAATGAACATGGTTTGATTATCAAATATGTGATACTATCAAATAAAGCAATGTAACATTTTAATAGAAGTCTGAACCTTTAATGTTAGAGCCATTACTTTAATTATTATTACTTTGTATTTCAATAACTCACATATATATTGTCAAGGTCAGGACACAAACTACTGCATAAGTGTGTCTCTAAGTAGATTCTGTGTATAGTTAGTAAAATAAACTGAAATCAGGAAATAAATTTTTGATAATTTTCAGATGATGACGTAGGATTAGTCAACAACAATGCAGACAAAAAAATCTAAAAAATATGAAAATATCATTATAAAAAAAGTCTAGGTTTTTTGCATTAATGCCATCTTACCAAATTAAATATTTTGGCTCTGTAGTATCACAGATTGGAAGGAAATGAATTACATGGGGATGCATTAAAATTGTTATAAGAAACACTTGTACCTTTGCATTTTTTCTGAGTCACAATGTGTAATTTGTTAGTCACAGTGCATAAGGCATTACAGGCCTAATGAGGAACGGGTGGGAGAGTTGGGGTTGTTTAGCCTGGAGAAGAGGAGGCTGAGAGGGGACCTCATTGCTCTCTATAACTACCTGAGGGGAGGTTGTAGAGAAGAGGGTGATGGCCTCTTCTTCTGGCCTTCTGTTACTCCTCACATTTGCCCTGAGCAAATTGTGAACATAGCACCTGTAACAAGTGTGAGAGCAAACAGAATGGACTTGACCAACCAAGGTAGCTTTATTTTGGCAATTACAATAGCATAGCACTAGGGAAACTTTGAAACTTTCTAAATTATGTTTAAGACAGATGATCACATTTTAACCCTCCTTGTCTCTTCCTTTTTCCTTCTTCAGATATATTCACTAGAGCTTTTACCAAAGTCTAGACAGAGTATGTAGTTTTCCATTCCCATATGTATCATAAAACTGATACAGTTTTTGTTTCTATTATACATTATGATCTGTTATGCATATGACATTTAAGTCTTTTAGGATATATTTTTCCTCTCCTGAAGTTACATATTACCTCTCTTAACCTTAATAAAGTTATAAGCACGTATCTCACAGTAAATCAGAATATATAACTCTGGAAGCTCTGTAATTAGAAAATTACAGTATTTTTAAAACCCAGAGGCACCATAATTAATTACTGTTCTGTATATCTTTGAAAGTTTTTTTCTTTTTTAATATTTTGGTTAAAAGTGAAAAAGTAGTGGTTTTTTACCACTTCAAAGCTTTGTGAGAGTATCTTAATTTTTTAAATAATTAGTTATCTCATCCAGGACTGACAAATTAGGGCAAACGTATTCTGCGCGGAAGCATGATAAAAGTAATGTTGTGCCTTGTGCATTTCAGTGCACATGGGGTAGAGTGTTAGACTGAGAGTAAGACATTTGAATTAACTTACTTCTGGTATGGAAGATGAAAGATCAGTAATACTTTGCAATGCTTTCTTATTCTGAAATAATATTTTCATGGTACAATGTTAGTGAAGTTAACAACTGGTTTATCATATTTGGATTTGGTTTGATTTTTTTGCTACATTTTTCATTATGCTGTCTCTTTCACACATTTATAGGAAAATATTAGCCTTGCAGAAGTCATCCTGAAGTTTGAATTGTACTAAAATGATGCAAAAGATGCAAAGATGCAAAGAGAAAACTAAATGAATATTTGAAAGTAGGCTTCTTAATCTTCTCTATTTGGAGTTATTCTTTTCTAGTGGTTTACATTAACAAAACAACTTTTCATTGAATGGAACGAGTTTTTTTTTTCATCAGAAAACTCCCATATCTTCACAAATGCTGTTTCAAACTAGTCTGTCAATTTTGTGTCCTATGAATCAAAAAATATCTGATGAATACTTACTGGTTTGGTGAGTGAGGTAAAATTTTGGAGCCAGAAATCTGTATCGATAATATTGAAGGTATTGCTTTTGAGATGTGAGGGACTAGTGTCTTGCCACATCTACTGGCAAGGTAAAGGAAAGGGCAGAATAAGAAAATTCATATATTATCACCAGAGCTTGTCCCCAATACAAGATTCACTGGAATGTTTTATTTATACTATTTTTGTAGATTATGACTCAATGCTTTCCAATTATAATACAAACAGCTTAGACAGATGGATAACACACTGAAAAGTTATAAAATTCTCAAACCAGTTGTTTGTAAGGGGTTTTTTTTTTGACTAATATTAGATATCAAGATTTGAAATACTGCTACTCTAAATACAACTTCTTTTTTAGGATGCTGTACAATCAAATAAACACGAGCTTTACTTCTCCTCCTCTCAAGAGGATAAGAAAATTTAAACATCAGATATTAAAAGCAGATGCCTTTTAGGTTTAAACTGGTGTTTTAATAATCACATCAATGTATCATAATATGTCACCACAAGGGGCAATTTTTCACCTACTACACCACCTACAGTTTTTAACATAAATCTGTCTTTCAGGTGCTTTGTATTTCTCAGCCTTGTACATTCACATCACAGGATTATGCTAATGCATTCGATTACCCTGCCTGCTGCTCCACTCTGGAAGACTATTAGAGAGTGGCTCTTCTTATTTGCCTGCACTTTGTATCTCTTCTAACACATATTCAGGGGTTAATGTTGACAGCTTTGGGGAATGTAATTGGTACTTAATAAACTGTGCAAATCTACTATGAGGCAGTAGTGATAATGCAAGTAGAATAGCCTTGTTTAGCTAGATATAATTCTAATTTTGTACTAAATAGAGAGTAAACTTTAAGTTTACAATAAAAATAACATATACAATAATTAACTGCATTCAAAATACTAGAAACTTGCTTTTCCTAGTTTTCTTGGGGGAGGGGTGCACCTGTGATTTACTTTTCCATTGAAATGGGAAGATTCAACAGTTTCTCTCTAAGATTCTGATGGTTTAGAGCTATTGGAAATATGATGTCACTTTTTTCCCCAACATTTTTATTTAGAACCTTCTGGTTGATTATTTTTGCATTTTTGTTTATTATTTTTTGACCTTACATATCTGTGTATGTGTGGTAGCAGTGAGCTAGCTCACAGTGAACAGTATGTAGGCTTTTCATTATCTTAGATGGATGATTTCTGCCTAGGACCAACTGTAAGGAGAAAGTCCTTCCCCTGGAAGGCTTTTCTGTTATCAGTTGTAACTTAACGTGAACCCTCCAATAAAGGTTATCATTTTCTTCACACATCCAAAACCACTGTTCTCAAGTCATCTCAGACAAACAACAGTGTCAAACCACAAACATAAGACACCATACTCTTTCTTGCAAAGGTTATACAGGCTACACTGGCTACGCTGGAAGCTATACTGGAGGAACTCAAAACTTCAGAGAAGAATATAGTTCTGTATTTCTCACAGGACACACAGCCTGCTAGCTGAGCAAAGGGAGCCTGCAAGTGTCGTGAACCATAGCTTTTTTTTTCTCAAGAAGTTGCAAGCTTCCCAAGACACATTTCAAAGAGGTTAAAACTTCAACAAGACTTCACAAGCAAGTGTTGAGATATAGAGATAATAAAATCTAAGGGAGTAAGGGCAAAATCTTACAGATTTTTTGGTTAAAGCTCCTTGTCTACAAATACATCCTAAATGTAAGAAATTCTCTCTACAAAACTGAGGTGTTTGTTACCGCAAAATCTGTTATATAGTTAAATTTACCTCTTCTGATGCAGACATTTTGTTGGAAAATTTCCATTTGACCATAATGTCTTCTAGCCTCCACTCACCTGTATAAAGAAAAGTTCAGTAAAAATCAGTATACAACAGGAAAAAAAAAAAGATTGTTAATTAGCTTAACTTCCAAAAAAGAACTCTTTGCAAATAATTTAGAGTAAGATTTAAGAATTTTTTCAAGGCAAGGCATGAAAAATAACAATTATGTATAGATATTCTAATTGTGTCTAGTATTAGCTGCAGCTGGGAGCACAAATGGGACAAGTGTTATTTCAGAAAAGGCTGTAGGGCAAAGCAGTGGAATATTCAGAAAAACACACAGGGTAAAAAGACTTTATATAATTGTTGTTTCAAATCCTGAGTAATGATAACATTAAAATATTTCTTCTGTGCAAGAGATGAACCAGGATGGACAGAAGAACAGCCTGCTGACACCAACTCTACTTCTTATTAAATAAATAAATAAATACAGATATTTCTCCTTTCTTATGGCATTATTTCAAGATCTATTTTACATGCCAGCTAAGGTTAAAGAAAAAAAAAACATCTTGAGAGTTTATAGGCTTTAGAAAGAGCCAGACAACATCCTCAGGTGCTCCTAAGGAATACATAGCAGTTCACTCAACAGTAATTTTCTCCTAGTACACTAAGTAAACATAAAAATCTATCCAAACAGAGATACAAGCTTTTCTTCTGAGGATGAACCTTTTGCTTGACAAGTAAAAAAGAAACTTTTCAAGCACTTAACTACTTTAGCTTCTTTCTCGAGGATATTGGTTTATCAGAAAATTCACCCACAAGGTATTTTTAATGAGCTATTCAAAAGATTTTTTTGTAAGAAAAGTTTAATACAAAGGCAATTTGTCTTGGTAATTTACATCTGTTTTCTACATACTCAGGCAGAATTCACTTAAATATTTATTCAGCCTTTATGTTTCCTTTTGGCTAGAAATAAAGTGGGTTAAACTCATCTAAAATGCAACTTAACTCAAAATATGTACGTAAACTGTATGTAAATTTTTTTCCACAATATCTGTTCACGAACAGTTGCCTGACTTAAGAGTTACCTTGAGAACAAAAGCAGTAGGTAAACCAGCCCAGAAGAGACATCGCTGGCTCCTAGGACACTGTTCAGCTGATTCTCAAAGAAAACACTTAAATTTTTAATATTCATGCAAATGCGCAAATTGGACCATCTGGAATAAAAGCAATAAGATTATCATCCCTTGGTTGCAACAGCTTTTTTATCATATGCCGTATGGAAACAATTATTCAAATCTCATATAAGAGAACACCTGATACTTCAATAATTTTGTTTTCTTTAAAATACAGGTGTTTTAACATTCAGGATATCTTGCATGTCCAATAATGCATATGATACCCATATAATGCATTCACACTTCAGAGGTCAAACGGGAATGTGGTCTATGTAACACCAAAGAATCATTTAAAAACACTACACAGTGTTTACGCTATTGTAAATATTCACATTTTTCTTTCCTTATAGACATGTTGTAAAATTTTGATCAGAAACAGAAGAATTTGTATGTGTTCTGAGTCATACCTATGAGCATGAAACTTAAAAGTACTGGAATTACTCAATGTACTTCAACCAAAAAAAAAAAAAATCGTTATCACAGAATCACAGAATCACTCGGTTGGAAAAGACCCACAGGATCATCAAGTCCAACCATTCCTATCAAATACTAAACCATGACCCTCAGCATGTCAACCACCTGTCCCTTAAACACCTCCAGGGATGACAAATCAACCACCTCCCTGGGCAGTCTGTTCCAATGCCCAATGACCCTTTCTGTGAAATTTTTTTTTCTGATGTCCAGTGTGAAGTTTCCCTGGCGGAGCTTGAGGCCATTCCCTCTTGTCCTGTCCCCTGTCACTTGGGACGTATTGTATTGTATTATATTGTATTATATTATATTATATTATATTATATTATATTATATTATATTATATTATATTATATTATATTATATTATATTATATTATATTATATTATATTATATTATATTATATTATATTATATTATATTAAAAGCTTCTTGAGTCATGGCCCACATTCCGCCAAAAAGATATTACAGTCATCACCATGATTTTAATCAGTATCAGAGCATAAAGAACACTAAAAAGATGTGTTGGTTTTCCCCCCCAAACAGATTGCAACAGATAAAAAGTAAAATAAATGTATTGACTAAGGTGGAAGGTATCTATTTTATCCTGTTCTTTTGTCAACAAATTTGAAAAAACATGGCCAGAACACATTGAGACAATTCTACATCTTGGTATTGCTTTGGATGGACTGCGCCTTACAAGGATCAGTTGGCTAAACTACCACACGGCATTTCAGAAAACTGTAGGAGACGACTAAACTTGTTTCTTCTGCTTTAAGTAAAGAACAATTCTTAAGAGTCTGATCGATATAAACCGAGAAATTTTGCTTAAGTGTTTGAAAAGAGACTCATGAGGAAGGGAGGTTCTGCACACATACAAAAAGATATCAAGCCTATGATAGTGGAAGAATACTTTTGGAACCATTATTTATTAAACCATAAAATAAATTTTAAGCAAAATTACTAAGTTACAAAAAATAATTAAAAAAACCAAACATAAATCATGGTGATACATTAAGCCTTGCGTATAATCATGATAATTTAATTATCATAGACTAAAGGAGTTCCTCAGACTAAAACAAAGCAAAAGTCACACAGATAATTTGCTAGCAGGTTAACATGTATAAACACATTAAGGATTTATGATATAGCTCAACTCACATTCAAGCTTACCCAAGGGAAATTTTTGAAATTTTGCAGTTTGAAGAGCAGATAACAATTTTCCATGCACGCATACTGTGAAATCTTCAAATACAGGGTGATGGTTTTGCTTTAAGCTTTACTTTGCATTGTCCTAAGCAATCTAATGTTTGTAATATTAAGTGGAAAACGTCTTCAGTTAATTTTTCAATATGACTTACAGTAACAGTCAGAGGTATTAGTTCTGCATTCAATATCATCTTAGGAAACCAATAAAGTTCAATTAACATTTTTAAACTGCCCAGATAGAACTGGTAACCTTACTGAGTCACAGCCAAGATACATAGCCTAATAAAAAGTCAACAGTAGTAGTTATGTTTGATTTCTTAATGAAGTACAATTCTTCAGCAATTGATCCTATGGTCTCTTTCAAGTTTAGAAAACTTGAATGTCATAAAAAGGAAAAAAAAAATATTTATATACTGGATTATTTTAGTAAACATAAACAATCAGAAAGTGGCTATCTAAGCCTATATTTTTGATCTCTTCAAATACTCAAGTGTTTTGAGTAGCATTCAGCTGAAAATATTGCTAAGAGATTCTGCAGTCTAACACATGCCCAGTTTTTTTAGATAGTGAGTACTACTACAGAAAATTTGACACTGGGCAAATATTTAAAACATCTTAGAATCTCTTAAGATGTGATTGTAAGCAAGCACATCATGTATTCTAGAGAAAAGAGTACCAGGGAGTATGAGAACATCCTCTGAGTTAAACAGAGGACTAACAATATTTGCATACATAGACATGTTAGAAATCACTCATTTGCCAAGAAACTGATTATCATGAAGAATGTAATTAAATGTAGCTAGAGCTGGCCGTTGAAATTCTCCAATTACATGACAAAAATACCCCTGTAAATTATATCTGCAAGGAATCACTTTGAAAAAAAAGATGTACAGATATAAAAGGATAAGAGCCTGTACAAGAAAGCGTGTTGGACTATTTCTTTGATAGCAGGTAACAAATGTCAAATGATCAGTTTCCAAGAGATTTTAATGTAATCATGAAAGATCTGCCTTAAATGCCACCTACAAAACCCAATTTCAAGGTGGCCGTCAACAACATCTGATTCTTAAGGAGTTTGTAGACATATAAAACCTCTACCTGTGTGCCTGTGTGTGAATGTAAGCATCCAATATAACTTTTGCAGACTGGCAGGAAGCAGACATTTGATATTTAGACCACCAGACCAAATCTAGAAAAAAACGTATACGTATGTGTAATCCAGGTACTTTTAGTTACACAAAATAATAGTTTTCTAAATCTAAATAAAATAATAAATTAAAAGACATCTCTACAAATGAGTAAAAAAGATATCAGTTTCCTCTCTGGAGAGATGCTAGCGTATTTATGGCATTTAAAACAACTGACTGTGCAGTCAAGCACCCCAAACAAACCTCATCAAGATGCTCTATTGATTTGTTTTTTCTCATCTTCAGATAAGGCTTGCTTCAGGGACTTTGTTCCATGCCATTTAAAAATTATTGGGTACTATTACGCTATTTTCATCTTAATGGTTATCAACCAGCAGCTCCAGCTCCCTGAGACTGATCAATATGCCAGTTTCGATTAAATCCTCAAGTACTTTAGTCTTCCCAACTAGAATAGGGCTCTAGCCATCCATATACGCACTCCTGGTCCAAATCTGATAACAGCACTACGTAGAATTTCATCCTTGCAATGCCAGTTTACGCTGACAAAGCAAAGAAGAGATGATATTTCTTAACTCAGGTTAGTGACCTAACACATGTCTTTACTTCTTCTGACCCTTGAGTTGGCTTAGTAAGGTAAGCCAAAAAATTCTTTTAATTGACTATCTGCATGTTTCCGGACATCAGCAACTACTTTTCACTGCCTTGAAGAACATGTGCTTTTGTCTTATTTTCTCCTTTCCTGACTCTTTCAGTTTCCAATAGGGAACACTATTGTTTTCTTCCTGTTACTTCCAACACGGTCCCACCCGGTTTTGCTTCTTTTTCTAGCTATCCATAAAATGTAATATTCCACACTCATCAGCTCAGAAATATGATCATTTTATCATCCTTGCACCTCTCTGACCCCAATGTATCCAACAAAGAGATAAACCTAAAAAACTAACACGTAAAAATGGCTTCACTTCTAATGAAGACATAGCTTTCACCCTGGACGAGGCCACAAGTGCCTTGCACGAAGAGAAGGGCCCTTCCACTCCAAACCCAAAAAAGACAGAGCCCCACAGTTCTACCCTTTTTTCAACTCAGTTTGTAAACTGAAGATATCTACTAGGCCATATTTCTCTCACGTGTTTTGCAAGAGAAGACCAAGAAGCCTTTTATATGGTTGTACCTAACACTTACAATGGGATGTTGTGCCTTCGTGATCAGTAGAATAGAATTAACATTCAATACAACACTTGAGACTGAAAAATTCAGTTTCTAGGAGTCCATTCATAGTCATAAAAAGTTTACACCTAGAGCTCAGTAGATTTCTGAAATTAACTATGAACGTCAAATGAACTGACTTGGCTTCACATACCATTTTGTATGCTAACTACAAATTGCAAACTTGAGTTTGTTCATATCCAACAGAAGTTCTTGAATTCTAGTATCAAATTACAGTTTTTGCTAGACGGTAGACTACATATTAACATGTACTGCCTTGACCAGCTGGGACTCTCCTAAGAGATTGACATGTAGCTCTAGGAAAGACATTTTTCTCACTTCATTTCTCAATGCAGATAGTCTGCAGTATTAATAAACCATCTCATCTAATTCTCTTCTAGTAGTATATAGCACAGTATATCCTATTTCCTCTGTTATTTGAAAGAAGTTGCTGTTGTTCATTGTCTTTTTCTTACATGACAGTAACAGCTTTAAGAGAAGAAACTTGTATCTGTACAAGTAGAGCAACATCACTACAGAGATGCAACTTGGCCCCACTTTCATTTCCACTGTCATACAGATGACAAGGGACCTGAAGCTTGACCTCTTTTCACAGATACATCAATCATTATAAAACCAGATTAATTTTTTAATATTTTTAAATTTTAAATCTTTTATGCTCATCAAAACAAACCTGGAAGGCTTCTCGTAGTGCTTCATAATATTTTGAAATTACATCACATTGTGCTTTGTCCATAAGAATTCTATTTAGGGATTCATTACCATATTATGTAATCCCCTTAACTATACAGCCTAATTATTTTTCCTTTGTAAATTAATACAAGCTCTGCCAAACTGTCTTGGAAAAAAACTAGAAGTTTTTTATAGTAGCAAAATATCTTTTTTACCCAGATTCAGCTGCCACTATACATCTTGTGATCAGGAAGGCTCTGAAGGAGACAACAAAAGGGATTAGGAGGAGAAAAGAAATATAAATATTAAAACAATTAAAACCTCTAAGAAATGCACTTATTCTTTTTCATGAGGAGAGGTTTTTGAATTGTGAAGTGATTTCTGTAGAGTTTCTGTATAGTTATTATTTTAGGTAGCATGCCTGTTTCTCTATGCATTAAGAGGCTAACACTAAAATTGAAGATTATCTTCAACTTTTACTGAACTACTAAGTATTGGAGACATTTAATATCTCTCAAAGGTGGTTTGGTGTCTTACTGAGTTAAGCCCTATGCAGGAATTAGCCACTATACAGGTGTCAAATTACAGAACAATATAATGTCTGTGTCAGGCCTGCCTAACTACAGTTACAGCTTTCAAAGTTCACACTAGATTTTGCATAAGTTACTATTTTCTCTTAGCAGTCCGCAGTATTAAGGTAACATATCAAAAGAATAGCAAAATACGTAATGTTGCTTAGCTCCATATATGTCATAAAGAAAACAAATGGGAAAATATCACTTTTTATTGAGTTTACCATGATCAGAAGTGTGTGTTTACAGCACAAAATATTGGTTTGTACATCTGTATATATTACATATTTTGTCCCTGGCGGTACATTGATGAGGGTCATAACAGCAGCTATCACAATACTGCATACTCTACAATGACTCACACATAATCTGTCACTACTTGCTTTATTTGTGAAGTTAATGTTGGCCAGAACCCTAGCAAAATCGTCTGGAAAGTGTAATGTGATTTTTAACGTATGTGCTAACTTAGCAGGAACAATGCAACTTTACTCCTCAAGGGCATCTTCCCCAGTAATGTAACACTTCTAAATAAAAAAAGTGGTAGATGACTAGTGAGAATATGTCAATAGAAGGCCTGTGCTTTAGCTTTGTTTGCATCTCGAAAGTTACATGTCCTTTGTGTAAATACGTAGCAGGAACAAACCATCAGAGCCAACTTCAGCATGGTCACCATATCTAGATCCCTGTCACAGTCGCAATACTGGTGTGTTATCAATAATGTACAGCAAAAGAAGCTGTCATTGTTAGCATCCTATCTTCGCTTCAGTGAAGAAACAGCAGTACTGCCATCATTGAAAACAGACTGAATATTGGGAAAAGACTTTTGGAAAAGAACCTGCTTAATTAATGTTCAAAATATTTACCTCTTTTCATATTTTACTACTTACTATAGAACAACATTTCTCTGTGTTTTGAGGAAAAATACACTAACATTTCTCTAGCAGGACTGCATCTGGTAGAAACTCATAATATGACAGTTTATTTGATTTGTCTGCCACTCAGTGATCAGAACAAGAAAGCACCCATCTAGCTGTTCACGATCGGTACAGGAGTCCAAATATTGGTTATTCACTGGGGTCGCAAATTGTCTTCCATGTCACTTACAGAGCAGTTATATTATTTTTATTGTGAAGGAAGTTAGAGGAAGGTAAAAACTTGTGTGCAGTCTCTATGTTTTTCTTGTTTTTCATGAATTCTAGCAGGCTGTGAACTCCCCTGCATATTTATTGTGAAATATCAGTCTTCTACACTTTTGCTGCCAGGCATCTTTTAATAGTTACAGTGTTCATCTGGAGATACATTATACCACGAACTGCCTTTTCCTCTCATCTTAACCATATTACTGTTTAACATACATTTTTCAACCTTAACCCACCCTACCCATAATATTTAGTTTAATTATAAAGACATACATGAGTTCTTAAGAAATTAATATAGAAGTGAAATTATTTTTAAGAGCTAGGATTTAAATATTTTTTTCTGAAGAAAAATTAAACTTTCATTATCTAAACATGGTTTTGTTCTAAGACCAGAATGACAACAGAGACCTATTTCTTAATTATTTACCTACATTACTATTTTTCTAAAAAAAGTTTTAGTGCCATTTAGAGGCATCTTTAAATATTTGCATTTTAAATACTATTAATAAACACAAACATACAGAAATGTGGGGGGTGGGATGTTCAGTGGCAAAGTTAATTAGGATACTCTATAGTTCATATTTTTGTTAATATTCTACAGGGCAGTAATTACAATTCTGTAGTCTGTAATTATACCTACAGCCATTCCAAGGAAATAGACTTAACTTTGGAGGCCTTTAAAAAACAATATACAAATGCTAAACCTTGAAAATTATTGTCAAAGTATGGAAAATACATTTTTTTTTTCACATAATGTAAGATTGTTTTTCTGGCAGGTTTTGTTTTACTGGGGAGGGTTAGAGAGGAGCAGCACCATTAATTGGTGCCTGCTTTACAGCAGATACTCTGACAGGTTCCCTTTGCTAACTCTAATTATCAAGAAGTTGGGCCTTCAGGAACAAAACTATTTCAGTAAAAAAGCCATTGGTTTAAGATACTGCTGCCTGAAAGAATTTTTGTTTTTTTTTTTTATCTATGTCGTCTTTATAAAGAACTGTTTAAGAAAGAACACTTCAAAGACAGTATTTTAAAACACTAAAGTACCAGCAAGAACTACATGGACATTTAAGAAAATATGTACAACACAATTACCATTTCTAGTCAAGAAGCATTCTAGTCTCTATGTAGCAGAAATACCTTAATTGTGTCTTCACCACTCCTTGTCCTGGATATTGACTGTTGTTTTGTTGAGGAGGTAGAGGCAGGTATCTGGCTACTCGGCTGACTATTATTTTACTGCAATTCTTCTTCTCTATAATCCTAGAAGCATTATATTTAATATTATTAGATAAAAATATTTCTGTAGGTATATTTTAAAAAACAACAAACTTCATGAGAAATATTTTCAGTCAACCATATAAGAAAACTGTATCAAATCAATATATAGCATTAATCAGACAAAGAATTATCATACATTTTTTTACTGGTTACAAATATCTGATTAGATCTATGATTTCCTAAATTATGAAAGTAAAAAGAGCACAGATCCTCAACAGAAGATACCACTTTGCCACAGGCATCAGAACAAAGAAATCAACCGGCAGAAAGAGATGAAGGGGAGAGCATTTTTTATGGAGAGATTAATCTTTTGGTTTGTATCCTGGTAATAGAATCTTCACGTACTGCATTATCACTTTGTTTATTAGTAGCAGATACCTATCAAACATCACTTTTGACCTTTAATTTATTGCAAATTGTACCTACTGGTTTGTGTTTTTTAAAGTGAAAAGCTACAAAAGGTTCATTTTTTAAAACTGGATTTGTACATTAACTGTTATTGAAACTATTCTTGGGGAAAAAAAGGAGAGGTTCTTATCAACACAGCCTTCCTCTGTCATCACGAACCCAAGGAGGGGGCTTAGATTAATCTGAGCAAAACAGAACTTTTAGAATATATATTGATTTTCTTCTTTTTTAATGCTCCCATAAATCATAATCATCATGTGCCATGCCTATGTGCCCTTGATTCTGCTAGCTATAATCTAATCTTATAACTCAAGCTCTCCAGAAAAGAACATTTTTCTTATTTTTTTTCTTCTTACTTATGCATTTTCCACTGTGTCCCCTCCAGCTCTCCTCCCAGACTCTCCGAAGAGTATAGCTGATTGGAGTCAGGATGATAGCATCTCAAGGTCATCCAAACAGATTGATAAATAGCAGGATTTGTATGAACTCTAGGGTGCCTGCGTATGTATTCAGTAGGACTTTTACAAAGAGTGGTTAGAAATACTTATTAAAAAGCTCTATTGGTTTTTTTTTTCTTAGCATAATTAAGTCTTTCCACGCTTTTGACTGAACAAACCAATTAACAATATACACCTCAGACTGTTTTACATTATTTCCACTAGTTTGTGCTTGAAACTACCTGTTTCAATGCAAGACTCAGGGATATCACTTTTTTAATTTAATGATTTGCTATTAGTTCAGAAATAATGGGAATTACCAACTCTATTTTGGCAACATGGTGACCTCTCTCATGCTACTGCATCTTTAGTTCCATAAGGAAGGCAATGCTTTACTGAGAGAACTGTATTTTCAGTTAAGGGGGGGTTAGACTCAATATTTAGCATCCTTACTGTAAAGAACGTTTTAATACACTCTATTTAGAAGTAGAAAAAAAAAGGGAAAAGCAGGGCATGTTTAACCAGACTAAAATGGTAACTTCGTAAACCAGTAATTATCCCATGACCTAACTTACTTTCAGAAAGAAATAAGAGATGTTAATCCTCTTTCTTTTCACTTCTCTGCCCAGCTCCTTCACAAAAGCCAGTGAAATAGCTGTCATACTCTTCTTCATCAGCCACCAGCACTAGAAGCTTCATTTGCTGTAATGTAAATTACAGTTTACCCTAACTGCAGGTACGCTGGGCAAGTAACTTCACTTGGCTCCTGCACCTCAGTTTCTTCACTAACATCCTTTACAGTGCTTGAGGAATCTGCCAGATCAAAGGCTTATCACTGAAACTCATTTGGATTGAATAATAGCAGTTTGACACCTTTCTTCTCACCAACTTTGACTTCTTTGATGGAAATATCATGACATTATCCAAAAGCATTCACTAGCTGAGCTGAATTAAGTAGGCAGAAGCTAAAGACAGCAACCCCACAGGAATTTGAACAGAGAAAAGGCTTCCAATTTATGCAGAGATTAAAGCATGACTTGCTGGCAAGTCAAATTTACCAAAACAATTAGGATTTGATTTTATTCTATTCTACAGAGATGCCATTACCTTTTCATCATGCTACTGCAATGTTCAGTAGAGTATTGCTTTTTATTTTTCCCTCAGAATAACAATTGTTGCATTATGAGTTACTTAAATACCCATTCAGCCTTGAGAGCCAGGAAAAATCCCCAGACCAAAACTAAAATCTGATGAAGCACCTTTCATTTTTACGATAGTGTAATCAAAGATGTGGAAGAAAAAAAATCAACCATCTGACTGCTAAAGTAGGACAGAACCACAGTGTGAACGTACACAGATTCACAGAATAAAAATAATAGAAATAGGAACACATTTAAAATAATTATCTGTGACTTACTCATTTTGTTGATTCATTCTCTAAAAAAGCTTAGACTCATAGATGAAGATAATTTCCTTACTAATTATAGATTATTAAAATAAGTGGTGTATTTTCTACTATCCTATGTTTCTAAGTTTATCTTTAGTTCAAAAAGAACACTATTTTTGAATATTAAAGAAGTATACTTCATTTACTATTTCAAGTTTGAGTCTTCGTTGCCTAATGTCTTTTGTAGCCATCTGCTTCAGCTAAGACTAATATGCTACTAATAAGAATCAACAGCATTTTTAACTCACTCTCTACTGATTAAAAAAACACCTGAAAACCTGCTCATGATGTACTGAAAAAGAGAATCAGAATATTTGTGCTTTCAATAAAACGTCCCAATATTCTGCTGAGAAAAAAATCAGGTCATGCATTCAGAAATGTTTCATTCTTGGCATACATGAGCAACCTTCTAACATGCAAGCGCTTTCATGATCAAATCAGTTTCTGCACACGTTAAGTTCTGACTGAAAACTTCCCATGATACATGCCAATTTACACAAAATATGTTTGCACATACAGGAAACATGATGAGTTACAGACAGAATTAAAACCAGTCATGTATGTCACTTCTCTGCCCAGTTTTATCTCATCTACTACTGATAAGACCAGATCTGGCAATTCCAAAACATCACTGAGCATTCCAAAATATATGAGTGGTGAATCAATCTACAGAGTTCAGGAGAAAATGAAGAAAATTACACTATGCTGTTTTCTCTCAATGGTTTGTTTCTTTTTAACTTTTTTTTCTATTTTATGGGTATTCCAGAGGGGAAGAGGAGGGGAAAAAGGAAGGGAAGCAGCAGAATAAAATTGGCCGATAGGAAAAGTAGTTAAGGAGGATTAGTCCCAAGGTTAAAAATAAGGAAAAAAAAAAAAACCCAACTCTTCCTTTAACTCCTATTGTCCTTCTCCTTTCCTCCATTGTTCCTCCTCCCTCTCCTACGAACAGACTACCCAATTCAGTTCTAGCCACTGACACTGTCAGCTCCCATTACCTGCCCCAGCAAGCATTCTTACATGAGTTCGTGGGCATGATGGCTCTTCTTCCACATACTCACTTCTCATTTTTACCTCTTTTATCCCATGGACAGAGATGCAGAAGGGTACACAGCTGGAGGATAGTCTTACCTCATTGAGAAGGCACTCATTGAAACTGGACTAGACAAAACCAAAATAACTCTAAGAGACGCACATGCATATAAATCTCCCCAGTGTCATTCAATAGAGTGCTAGGATATGGTACCTCATACATCTATGAAACACAAAGGATTATGTTATTACTTTACTTTAAACATTTTGAGGTTTGATTGGTCATATATTTCATTGCATTAGCAGTTAGTGAAGTTACAAACTAAAGGAAGATAAAATGGATAGGTCCATCAAAATTCAGTATATAAACAAGGTGGGAGTACCTATGCTATAATTTACAGAGCGTTTAGGACATTAAAATTCTAACAATTCATTCAAATGACAAGGACTGTAACAAGATGTGAAAATGGCAAAACATCAATCAACTCTCTTGCAAATACTGCCATCGAAAGAAGGAAAGCCATTACTTTAATCTCATTTGGTCATTTTTCTCCTCTCTGAAATGAAACCACACATCCACAACATGACCTCACAGAACGCACCAACTGTAAGATAAATGTTGAATTAATCAAAATAAAAAACTCAGGGAAATTCCAAAAAGATAATGTTTTCCTATTGGATTCCTCAGTTCACTCCCATTAAGCCGACTGTATCTCAATTCAATTATGAAGAACTCATATTTTCATCTAAAGATATTTTTTAAAAAATCTACAGTATTTAAAAGGATGGCCATCTGCTATTTCTTTTTTTAGAAATCAGAGACAGTCTTCTTGACCTGACCAGGTATTTACACAGACATTACGTCAATGCCAAAAATAGAATCCATGACTTGCATCACAACATGAGGTAATACACATGGACAAGTGACATTTTTCATCTAACATCTCTGCCAGGAAATTAGATTTCTAAAAATGTGTCTACATTAAAAGCCAATTAAACTTGGAAAACACTGAAAATTTGGTAAACAGGAGAACTGGTGTTGCCAGTGCTGGATGATCTTGTGTTTATGTTTTATGCTGTATGTGAAATTTTAAATGAACAATGGACTGCTATTTTTGACCCCTAATCATAACTGTATAAGGCAAAAAATGATTACTAAATATCTATTCACAAGAATAGGTGATTTTTTTAAAAAATTGTTTTTAATAATATCATGAAAGCAAATATACCTGAAGTGAATTTAAAATTACCACTGGATGTTATTTTAAAGCCTCCACCACTACTCTCATACACTCACAGAGAATAACATAAGCTGCTAGGAATCTGTGCTACCAAGGCTGCAGGACTGAATGTGAAAGTCTCAGACATTAACAGTTTCCACATGCAGTTTTAAATGTTAAAATTTAGGTTGCACTGAATTAAGTTCTGTCATTTCCTAACTTTGTAGAACTTGATTTCACAATCTCACTTTTAAAAACATATCTGCTATCTTCAAAACTTTAAAAAATATTTTAAAAGCATTTAGTCGCTATGCCATTTCTGATAAATTCATTTACAAAAGCCTGTAGAAGGTTAAATGAGTTGGAGATATGAATTTGTTCAGTGTATCTCCATAAATTATCAAAAATCATATTTAGGATTTCAAATCAGTATGAAATTTGATCCAAGAGACAACATCAAAGAAACGGTGTCTTTCAGAAGGCCAATTATTTTCCACCAATGGCAATATATGCTGCAAGCTAGATCTTTTGTATAAACACGTACACACAAGCTATTCTGTCCTTCTAATCTTCATTTTTCCTATGGATTTGTATTTTCAGTCCTAGAAAATCTTTGACTTCTCGCATATTCTCCTAGCTGCCTGGGGTTGCTGATGGAAGTTTCTCAATGACACTCAGAGAGTGTATCGCACTTGATAACACCTACTGGTGACGATAATTCTTTCTACAGCATCTGCATTTGCAAGTGCAGCTTATAAACAGTAGTAAGTCTGCTTGTGAAGCACCGAGGGCACATTTTTATATGGGGTGGGGTGGTGCAAGGATTGTCTAAGAAATGATAATCATATCCTAGCCCACTTCCCTATTCTAAATACTGCTTTTATCTGTTTACTCAGAATATTCATACTTTTTTTTTCTTGTAGCTTGCTGTCAGTGGCATAAATTTCTGAAAGGCTCTGAACTACGCAGTGCTTATTTGCAAGAAAAGCTACTGTGAGCCACTAGCCACAAAAGTTAAACAGATTCTGCATCGTGACATTAGCATATATTACAAAGTTCTGAAAGCAGTATTTAGATGGTACTCTTGGAGAGTTTGTAACTGAGCACAGCTCCAAACCTCTCCCACTGAAATTCTTATGTATTTTTGATGAAGAGGTATTACACGCTACCAGAATCTTGACTAAAATTATTATTGTGAAAAGGCTGCATAGCAGGATTGAGAATCATAGTTCAATACTCCATTTTAGTACCTTTATTGCTTACTTGTCTCTTTCATTGGCCAAGCACAAGGAGAAAGTCTCATGCAGAAATACCTTGTGGTTTCAGGTGGCTCATATTTGAGTATTATTTTGCCCATCTGTATTGTTTGAAACTTGAAAGAATAAGTATTTAAAGGAAAATTCTATGTTAGAAATAAAATCTGAAGTTATTTCATACTTCTTCATTCTAGCAAAAATGGGGTTTCTTTGTTGTTGTTTTGTGTTTTCAAACCAGACATATATTTGCACTCATAAATTGTAAGAGTTTCTCCCCATTTTTGTGGGTAAAGGTAAAAATAATATATTCTCTGTTATCCTTGTCTTTACATGACTCAAATTTTCATACAGTCTTGCAAAAGTGATGAAGCTAAGTGAAAGCAGTATCTCTCCAGCCAGCTTCTCCTGAAGGCTTCCTTCAGCTGCTCAGAAAACAGTGCATCTTATCAGTTATGGTGTGTCCAGGTAGCATAAGGAAGATGAAGTAGAAGGAATTTCAAAATGATGAACAAAGGCAAAAAATTGTTCACATTGCTGCAGAAACGTGAACTCAATAGCAAGGTGTAAGAGGGCTTTCATGGGACTACGTATGTGTAGTAAGATAAACTTGTCTCTAAGGTAAAATAGAACAGTCTACACAGTAGTAAGTCTGGTTTGATTGATGAGTGTTCACAAAACAGCTTATTTCTTTTCACACAAGGAGAGGAACTACACAGTTTCAGCATAAACAGGCAGAATGACAGAGTTCAGTATGGGTAACTGTGTCTCTTGTCTGTTGCCAAGAGCTGCATCTCTGATCATAAAATGATAGCTGAACTCTGCATACAATAAGAGTTCATAAAAATGTTAAAGGTTGGTTTATAAAACACCACAGACATCAGTGTTCTGTCATTCCCTTCACTATCGCTAACAAAGGCTTTAATTCTCCTAGACAATCAGTTATGAAGTCATTCAGTGTTCTTAGAGGGGAGAATGGAGGAAAAGAAGGACGGACAGCACGGAAAGGAAGGATGGATGGGAGGAGGGGAAAAAAAAGTTGAAATGCTCTTTTCAGTTTGTGTTTAGTTTTATATGGGGACCTGGATACCTGTGTATCAGAAGGGTCATGCACTGGCTGTTGGGAAAAGCAAAGAGCAAAAGCTTCTGTAAGTGCTTGTATCCAAGGAAGGAGGATCAATGCAGGAAAAACTCTAGATATACCTTTATTGAAAAATATCATCTTTCCCCCAGAAAATAGTTTCCTACCCTCAAATATACCTTCAGAAACTGTTTTTTGGGTTTTTTTTTTTTTTAAGAAAGAAAGGAAAGAGACAAAAAAAATAAAAGGGAAGCAGAAAGAAAAACAAAGATTCTTCTAGGTTCTCCATAGGAATAAGAATCTAGAAATACAGTAAATATAAAATGTTAATAATTTGCCTTTTACAAGCCTTAACTTTGTTGGTTTGGGTTTTTTTTCCCCTGTACTAATTAGAAGAAGCCATGGTGATGCAATTAAGCACCTGAGACAGCTTTACCTGAAAGTCATTCACGTTTAACTGTTGATTGTTGATTACTGTCAGAATAACGCTCAGTCTTTGGGACTATCTGTTCATGTACAATTATCACATCTGACAACTATACACATGAAGAGTTCTCACTATAAAAAACAGAAATGCCCAAAAGCACACCTCCACAGCACTGCAATTTTTACCATCCCCTCAGGATCACCTAGAGTTTTTCTTCCTCTTTATATCTGAGTGTTTCCAACAGCATTCTTTCATACACAGATGAATTTTTCAGCCCCCCTCTCTCTTACCCCAGACATCTTGACTCCTGCATCTGTCAAAATCACTTCCTTAATAGCAGAATGCCTATTGTAGCTCGGGAATGCACAGTGTAGAGTACGAACTATGATTATGGGCTGAGCACACTTTTGTGTGGCTGTGTTTTACCTAGAAGAAGGAAATTCAGTTCAGAAGACAGAAGTGTAGGTAATATAACTACCTCGATGGCAAACAAAGAAGCTAAGAGGAAAAACTAATAGAGAAACACAGTAATGGCACAACAAGGGAAATCAAACTTAGAGATCTGGAGAGAATGACAAAACCTATTATCCGCCTGTGTTACAAGTATGCATGACAGATATATCAGGAATCAAAGGAAAAACAGCATAAAGCCAAAAAGGAGAAAGTTTAGCTTTCTCTCTTTAAAAAAAAAAAAAAAAAAAAAACAAACCCAAACAAAGAATAATGTTTTACAAAAAACTTAACAGAGCTTGGGAGAGCTTCCACATCAAAACCACATATATGACACAGATTTTGTTCTGCTTATTTTCAGGATGCTCTGATTTCACCATTTTCCAATTCCAAAATCACAAAAGCCATGCAAAGAATACTGGAAAAAAAAAAAAAAAATCAAGAAATGCAAGCTCAAGAATTCTCCAGTAAACCCAGTAGTTAAAACCTTTCATAATATTTTTAATTTATATTCCTGCTCTCTATTGAACAAAATTTCTCACTGTTAATTCACATAATATAACTATTTTAAATATGATGAGTACTCAAATTTATTAAAATTTCATGCCTACATTCCTAAATATAGTTTTAACCACCTGGTCACCCACATGTCATCACAATATTTTCTCACTTATTTAATATCAACAAGTAAGACAAAGTGTAGAGTAATAAACCAAAATTTTTCTCCTTCTGTATATTAATATCAGATTAAATCTAGTGCCATTAATTTGGCAATAATATTGACATATATTTGCATATTTGATACCAACAGGCAAAAAGATATTAAAACCACAGAATTGTAGAATAATTTGAATGAAAAAGACCTTGAGATCATTGAGCCCTACCATACCTGCCCACTACTAAAACAGATCTCTAAGAGACTAACATATTCTATTACTCAAGATTGTCTGGTTGGTAGAGGTCAGCTGGAATTTTCCTTAATAAATATACCGCTGTTTGATATGAATTAGGTCTATCTTTATCAAGATTTTCTGGGAAATCTATAAAGAAAATGTGTCTTTGAAGTCACTCTTAAGAAAGCAGTGTCATTAACAGGATACTCTAAACTTCCAATTCATTTTTGTCAAATAGATTAAAATTATTTCCTTAGTTTTTAATTTTACCTCACTACCATCACTATCCTCTCTATTATTTCACACAATTTATTAATGTTTATGCATGTAATTAGACATCTAGAGCATCTGAAATACAAATGTGTATAAAAACTCTTCTAATTTATCTGAAGCGAGATCCTTAACATTTTATCCACATAAGCCTCTCTTCACCTCTACATTTTAGCTGTGTAATTGTACCACAGAGCTTCAAAAATAGGAACTAATCACAGGACCCTTGAGAGGTCAGCCTGGGAGAACTTAATACCCTTTGGTTTCTCATTTTTCACATTTTCCAGGTGGCTATAAGAGCTTCGGGAGGAATAAGGAATCTGAAAACTATGTTGTGAAAGAAACTGGTGCCAATTGAGGGATTTTACTGATTTCCAAATATTGCTGCTGCTAATAGAAGGGATATCACTGCTACCATGGCTAACCCTTAAGGAAGAGAAATAACACAAAAAGTAAGTAAAACTAACCAAGCTTATCATATGAAATTACATTATACTACTTACCCAATGATGGACTTTTTTAATAGCTCGAGAGGATGATAATCAGTTTGTGTTGGTCATTTCTGATACGTACCAGTGCAGAAACAGTCTGTCAGAGGAGAGCTTCATCTAAGTGGGCAAAGGAAATATCAGAAGCCATGAAACTACCACCCACTAATTTCGCAGAGACAGGAACCAAGAATTCCTGTGACAGTGGAGCAGATGATACTGTTAAAATATCAGCTAAAGAGCTAGATGCTTACAGTGATGTCTGTATAAAATGTAATTCACTATTTTCTTGACAGTATGTGGTTTGATAGTATAAAACATTGATGTGTTCTGGACTAAACCATTTTATTCTCATTGCACTTCTTAAAAATACATAAGTATTAAAAATACTTTAGGAGACTTAGCTGACGTGGATACAAAGTGTACTACCATTTCATTTCACTTTCTTGTTCTGCACACTAGCATTCAGTTCTGCAACATTTTAATCATTGTTCTGTTGACTGGCACTTGGAAACACCTACTTCATTCTTAGCAGCTTCACTCACTGAATCATTTTCAATTGTGTTGAAGCAAAGTGCAATGCAAGTGCATAGATGAAAAATCATATCTGACGACTGTGTGACTTATCTTTCTTTTTGCCTATTCTTTTTTTTCCCATCCGTCCTTCTTTTTCTTTTTTTTTAATTTTAAATCCTTTCTGTCAGACTTAGACTGGCTGTTTGTTGAGGAAAATGTGTGTCACAACCCAGACCCACAAGCCACATGCTTGTGACCAGCCCTGACCTGGGGGGAATTGTATTCATTTGTCTGTGTGGCAATCCTGAGGCCAATAAGGTCACTCCCAGGCTGAATATCAAAATCAGTATTTATTTCTGTCTCAGGCAAGAATAAACACACCAAGATACTGGGGCACACAACAAAGACAATGGGGGGGGGGGGTGTGCAACCACCCAAAGTTACAGAAATGAATCCCCCAAAACAACCCAGGTCCCTTGGATCCAATCCGACACGCACACCATAAGATAACAGGAGGGAGATAGAAGTTATACTTAACAGTAAGTTAAGTACAAACGAAGTGGTCACATGCAACAGTTTTTTGTCTTTTTTTTTTTTTTCTTTTTTAATAGCAAAGACTCAGCACACATTAATCTTATGTATTATTTATATTACACCCTTTGCATATCTGACTAAGAATATAGCAACAGACTCCTCCAGGAAACATCGTAAAGCATAAGCCTAACTTAAATGCTCTGCATTTTCCTTAGGAGAAGATTTTCTATATTAGATGACTATAGGTAGCAGATGTTTATCGTACATCTAAAGAAGTATAAAATGGATATTCCCCCAAGTGAAGTCCTTAGAAACATATTGTAAGACTAGGGGGGATTCTATAATGGGAATTATAAATTACTATGGCAGAATGGGGTGGGTGGAAGAAAAACTACACAAATCTAAACCACCAAGGAGTAGATACATCTTTGCATCTTATCATTCTCCAATATCATCTTTGTACATGGTATTGACTTACATCTTCTTACATTTCCAACGCTGGATCACAAACTCCTTATGGTTTTGGACATACTTATAAATTATTAAAGAAGAGCATGGTAGTAATGTTCTCCTGATTTTACTGCTTTTCAGTGTGAATTTTAAACTGAACTTTTCAGCTGCTATTCCATGTTCAGTTTTGTATTTATGTATTATTCTTTATATGGAAAGATATTTTTTCCTTTCTAATTGTGTGGATTTATATAAATAAAATTTATGATTTAATCAGTTATGAAAAACAGTTGTGGACAAGATAAAGTGTGATGGTGTCATACAGAGCACAGATTGTACATAATATAACTAACAAATGGAGGAACAAAATGATACCATAACTTCTGCTATTTCTAAATCAGGGCTGTCTGACTGAACAGTGAAATAGAAATTATCCAAAATTAAAATAGAAATACTTACAGAAAAATAGTTTCCAGAGATGATGAAACAACTTAAAATTAGAGGAAAAATATTGGTCTTAATTTGGACCATATTGAGAAAGATTAGTACTTCAATCATTTCACAGCACACAGCCATAAAAATAAAAAAATACATATATCCTTAATAAAAAGCATATTCTAAACTTAAAAAAATAGAACACTCTCATATAAGTATCATGTACTCAAGATTACCATACTATGTATGTTTTTATTGTGTAAGCTATGCATATGAGAAAGATGTTCAGCATTAAAATTTCCAGTATATTTTATGAATTTTATGAGTGCACATGCATTTTAGAAATAGAAGTTTTGAGAACACACAAATTATCAGCATTTTCTACACAGATGTCAAGTAAGTTACTTTAACTTGTGACAGAAGCAGAGACACCTGCAGTGTAAAAGGCAACATGTTAAGGTTATTTGAACGTGTCCCTGCATGGTTCACCCTGCCAACTTTCTGTGTATCTGCTAGGTAATAGACACAAAGTCCAATTACACTATATCCACAGCCTTTCCCTCAAGCATTAAGCAGGTCACTTTGTCATAGGAGGAGATCAGGTTAGTTTGGCTGGACTTGCCTTTCATAAACCCATGTTGACAGGGCCTGATCACATGGTTGTCTTGTGTGTTCTGTGTGATAGCACTCAAGATGACGTTCTCCACAACCTTTCCCAGCACTGAGTTTAGCCTTACAGGCCTATAGCTCCCTGGATCATCCCTCCAACGTTTCTTGTAAATGGACGTGACATGTGCCAGTCTCCAGGACATTCTATGATTTTATGAAACAGAAGAAAGGGTTACAATCTCTGCACTTTGTTTGTTTGGGTTTTTTTCCTCTTTGCCTAGGCTGTTTCTAGAATCAGATGCATGAGAAAGGAAAAGGGAAGGAAAAGCAACCTTCACATTTTCACAAACTAGAAATTGCCTCAACTGCTCACAATGGATTTGTTATTATTTAAAAACTGAAAAATAAGCTTACTTAATTTCTGAACAGCAAGAAGAGACAGTCTTACAGGTCTAAGCAAAATCTGGAGAGAAACAATTAAACTTCTCTTTAACTACAGCTTTGTGATCAATCACTAAGAAGTGAGTGGACAGACCTCCTAACTCCCAAAGGGAACACGGGCACTATTCTTTTAATCTCAACCTTTTATGCAAAGGAAAAAAAAGCCAAAATCTCATCCCAGCTCCTCAAGGGGGAGGGAGTAAGTGGAGTATCTCCCAGTTAGGGCAAAAGACACTTTGTGCTAACTTTTGAATCCTGAGCCAAAAAAAGAGTAGCAAAAATACCACTGTAATAGAGAAAAAAGAAACCTTCTGGGGATAATGGCTAAAGGAAGTTGAACTTAATTGCAAATTCAATGTTTAACTTCTTGCACTCCGAGTCCCCAAAATATGTCTGGACTTCTCTTGCTTTATCTGAGTATACATACATAGCATAATTAAAAATGTATTCTCTTATCTGAAATAAAAGCAAACAGGATTCTTCATCACTGGAGACTTAAGAAACTGATATTAATTTGTAAAATCAGTATTTTTTGCATATAAATGCTAAAACTATAGTCTTGATCAGAGATACTTTATATACAGATATCATGCGTATATATATATATTATATATACACACACACACAGCTACAGTAACATTTTGCAAATAAAATGAGATAAATTATGTAATTTTTTTAATAAACTCTCATACAGGAATAAATACCCACATTTGTGAGCAGTGAAATTTTTTTATCAATACCAAGGTACTATAAAACAATATGTCTATAGTTATTAAGATGACTGGGAAAAGACATGCCACAGCATTAGCAAGACCCATGCATTTTATTCTACAGCAGAAAAGAGCATCCTTTGAGGATGAATAAACGTCACAGGTTCTAAAGTACAGGGGGATTATGAGAATTACCTAATTTGTTTTTTTTTTTTTCCCCCTCTGTTTC
The DNA here is from genome assembly GCA_033558105.1 of Coccyzus lansbergi. Taxonomy (NCBI): domain Eukaryota; kingdom Metazoa; phylum Chordata; class Aves; order Cuculiformes; family Coccyzidae; genus Coccyzus; species Coccyzus lansbergi. The sequence continues at coordinate 2,923,737 of JAUMJK010000159.1, forward strand.
TAATTTAAGATCCTTTTGGATAATCCAAATGGTGCTCTTAATTTTCTCCATTAAAGAAACAGACCTCAGGACTGGCTAGTAGAAGTGGCTGGACCTCGGCAGTCTAAGGATGCCCTGAATCCTGCCTCTCCTGCTTTTTCCTAAAAAATAGCGTAGAAAACAGATCGCTCCACACATTCTCTGATTTTCCTTACTGTACAAGTCGACTCATATATGCTTCGAAGTCTAAAATTGAAGACATAAATATTTCAAAGTGTTAAGAATAATAATTACACTCTGCATAGAAAAAAATAGCTTATACATTGTCCTAGGCTTTTAGGAACATTCTTCTGTGTTTCTCTGTGTACCAGTATTTCCACAGCAAATTGCACTGTGTGCCTTTACTAAATGCTGTGCAGTGGAGACTTCAGTAACACAGAAAATAAATGCAATATTTGGCCACTGTGATGGAAAAAGTTTTTTGTATTTAGATAATCTAATTAGAGAATCATATTAGGTACCAGCATAAGATCTTTATTTGGTCCTGATATGAACTTTACTACCAATGCAAGTTTTGCTCTGCTCATTAAAAAACACGGTTGAAATTAAATGGCAATTCAGAAGATCCCTGATCCTGAAATAAACAATCCTGCTCCTCCTAAAAACTCATTACTGGCTTTAGGCATAAAGCATGACTTTTTTCTCCTTCTCCTTTTTTTTATGTTTCTGAAATATCACGACAGTACATTTGACATGAAATAAATACTAGCTATTTTCCAGAATGACTGGTTAAAAAAATAAAGATTTCTGCATGCATGGGTCTAAAATGTGTTTCCTTTTAATCACCCCTTATGCAACCTCTGACTGTCAGAACAAAACTGTAAAATCAGCATTCTCTAAAAATTTCTTCGTAGCTGCATTCCAGTGCAGCTAAACTCTAAATTAAAAGAAAAATGCAACAAAACTTACCAAAGCAATGAAATGTAACAAATAAATATGTCAAACAAATAAATGTGACAAATTAAGTACTGCTATATTCCTCCTCAGTTTTTCTATGTAACACATACGTTACTGCTATGGATTATGCTTCAGCTCTTAGTATCTGGAATATATTCCTCAAAGAGAGAGACATACGAAATCTGGTTCCTACAGGAACCATCTTGCAAGGGAAATGCCCAAATATGGCTTAGTAGAATCTTAATAGCTGGAATAAAAAATATTACTGATTACCTGATAGAACCAGCAGCTGCTAGTCAAAGGGAAACAAATCACAAAAAACAACAGACATACTCTTAAACTGAACATATTGAGCACATACTTAAATGATCAAACTGTATTTAAATGCTCTATACTAGATTTTTAAACCTGTTTTTCTATATTTAGTATGTTTCAGGATGATTATTAGTCAAGAACTGATAAACGGATTAAAATTTCTTTGTAAATAACCCTTATTTATCACAAGAAGCAGCTGACTACAAAGCAGCTAAACCATTTTTTACAGGCCTTCCCCCATTCCCTGAAAAGTTCACATTTTTACTACCAGTACAATACTTATCATGGTTAGTGGTGGTTTGCTGTGTTATTTATGTATGCCTAAAGGGCTGCAGGCCAGAAAAAATGGATGTACACCAAATACAGGTTAGTCAAAAAAGGGAATGACTGAAGCACTGTAAGGCATGGTTTAACGTACTTGATGTATTAACATGAGGTGGCAATAAGCAACTCTTAGTGGACTGAGTTTTCGTTGGATGCAGCTAGCATAGAACAGGAAAAAACTGCAGCATTTATGACCCCATTGAGGTCAGTAACAATCTTTCCTCTATCCACAATGGAATCATTTTCTGCATTTTATTTTCTCTGTTATTTTTAGATCAGATCAAACAGAATATTGCATGGATACACATGTCACATTAATGCATCTAGTCCATTCTTGCATTATTTACACACATGAGAACTTATAGAGTTACTTGAAAAGTCATCTAGAAAACTTTTAGAGTCAACACATCACTGGTGATCTCTCTGGTTAGTACATCCCTCTACCTCTCTGTGTGTAAATATTTCTTTCTCTAGGTCTGTCTTTTTTATACAGAAGGTTATAGAGCCACAAGTATTCTTCATATCTATGTATAAAATGGTAAAATTAATAGTGTTTTAAAGTCACAACTTCATGGTATTTTAATCAAAAGTTATGCAGAAAAATAATTGCCAATGCGGTATTTTTTTTTATTACTTTTATTTGTACCTGACAATGCCTTTCATAAAAAAATGACTATATTAATAAATCTTAGCTGTTGTAAGTAGTGACAATATTTGTATTATCATGCATACGTACAACAGCTAACAGGTAAAGAAAAAAGTGGGTATATACACAGCATTATTCTTATAGCAACAGCCCAAACAGTTGCATTTCATCTCAGAGTCTTACTTCAGCATCTTGAAGACTACGTGTATGGTAAGTAGGGAAGATTATGTAATTACTAGGTCTCAGATAGAAAATTGTCACTACTCTGAGCTTTCTGAACACTGCTACTGAAAGGCACATATTTTCTTTTGGTTTTGTTTTGCTTGTTGCAGGAACGCGCGGATGATCAAGATTTCTTATTTGGGTGGAAAGCAAGAAACCTAACAATATTGAATTATCAACACAGAATCACGGGATATATCAAGTTGAAAGGGACCCGTAAGAATCAAGACCAAAGTCCTGCTCTTCCAAAGAACTACTTAAAACTAAACCACATACCTAAGGATGTTGTTCAACAAACTCTGACAGGGGTAGCATCGTTCCCACTTCCCTGGGGAGTGTGCTCCAATGATTGTTCACACTCTCAGTGAAAAACTTTTCCCTAATGTGCAATCTGAACTTACCCTTATCCAGCTTCATTCCATTTCCTCATGTCCTACCACTGGTCTCCTCCCCCTCCACTGCTACCATTGAGGAATTGGTAGAAGGTCAAACCAAGCTTTCTGTTCTCCAAGCTGAACAAACCAAGTGATCACAGCTGCTTCTGGATACATTCTAGTAAACAGAAATAAAAAAAAAAAAAATGTACTACAGTTCTGTACTACAGAAATAAAAAAAATGTACTACAATTGCTACAGAGACTAAGAATAAGTGGTGTTTAATAGTAATAAACAAATTGACTGAAGTAAGAGCCATAGACAGAGGAGTTATGAGGAAAAACTGGAGATATTGATTTGGATTCTGATATTTAAATCACAGTTTGACATATAGCACGTGCTGATGAACAGAAATTGTTGCATCTGACTTTTTCATTGAAATTGAAGTCAATGACAGCATGAATACACTTGCAGGAAGAAAGGTTTGTGACACTAACAAGACATAGGGGCTGCAGGGAAGATAGTTGATTCTTCCTCTTTCAGTTATTTGATCTTGACTAAGCTGAACACGGTATCAGCATTATTATTTTGTCCCTCAGTGATCATATACCAACGTGAAATCAAGCAATCATCTTCCTGTGTGAAATAAGTAGTAGTATTTACCTTATTTTGTGAATAAATAATTACCCCAATTTTGCAAAAAATTAATTTATTTACAGTGTTAACATCATCTGAAAGTTATAAAAATACTGACTTAGATTTAGAAGGAATAATGAGAAGCAAGGACTTTTTTTTTCAATGCATCCTAGTCACACTGTGAACCATAGAAGATTCAAAGAGTTTATCACCAGATCACGAACACTGATTTATCACTTTTTGTATAACAAAATTGTATATCAGTATTTTTTAAAAAAAATATAAATTCAGAGATTATAATGAATATATTTTTTTATAATAATTTTCCTGTTTCACATGCTGACTCCAAAGGAGACACAAGCACTGATGTGACATTATATTGATTTTAAGCTGAGTTTCGCATCAGGCTTTCTATCATATTTTCAGAATTCATTTCAAATAATGATTGGTTTGAGTGTGCATTACTAGTGCTTTATGATGGCTAGAGTTAATGGGACTTGGAGCTATTTTAGTTCCTATTATCTTGCTTATCCTGGAGGTTTCTGTCCTCAGGCAATCAAGATAAAGAGGTATTTTGGTCCTCGGAGGACATTGTTCCTGTAAAGAGGAAGATATCAATGATGATATTGCAAACATGCTTAAAGCATCTATCACCATAATGTCTGTTCCGATGTTTTCAAACTTAAAAGTAAATGCAAAAAATGTGGGTTTATATTCGAACACTGAATACTAGGTTTCCTTCTTCACTATTTTCATTACAGTTGGATAATTATTGTCAGTATTCCATATGAGAGCAAATGGAGAACTACTTACTGAGTCCTTCCTGAGGGGTTGTTTTATGATAAATGGCAAATGGACCTTCTGTACTCTGAGCATTGAACAACAGCCAGTGTAGAAAGAAGAGCTCAGATAAAAAAGATGCTTGCCGTTTTCTCCTGCCAGCAGTCAGAAGACTAGTGGTTCTGTTACGCATTTACATGAAGCTTTAGTCTCACCTATGTGTTTAGTACCACAGAGGCACTGTTTTAGAGATTGCTAGTACCAGAGAAAAGCATCATCAATTGTGGAACAATCCACGTTTCAGAAGTGTTTTGTTGGATTCTTTTTGGTTTTGTTTCTTTTTTTTTTTAAAAAAAACAGATAAATAAATCTGTTCTTCCAAAAGTTGTTGCCCTCAAGTTTCCTCACCACAGCGACAAGTTTCTTGTGCAGTAGAAAACCTTACTAGCTGTTTTAATTTTTTCTCTTTGTCAATTAACAAAGCTTGTATTTTATCTAAGGTCGATTTAAAATGGAAAAAAAATACCATGAATAACAAATATCTGGAAGCCACTCAGGCATACATAAAACTGTCCAATCAACTAGATCTTTGGAGTTGCTGAATAGCTCCTAAAAAGCCTGCCTACTTATTGAAAGACTCCTGACAATATGCTCCTCACTTAGAAAATCTAATTTAATACTTTTATTTAGGTGCATTGAAACTGGGTCAGGTAGGTAATAGATGTGAAGGAAGCACTGGAGGCAACTACCCATAACATGAACAAAAATGCATTATTCCTTGAACTCTTTCAGTAGTTTTATAGAGGATTTGAGTGAGCTTTGAATATGAGGGAAAAGAAGAATAAACTTTGTATTTTTCGCACCAGACAGTTGTTCTACCTCTTGTGATCTTTCCTAAAGGAATAAGCGGAATCATCTTATCAGGGTTCCTGTGGCTTATATCACTGTGCCACAGTGTTTTCTGATCACAGGTAAAAACAACTTTTAAATCAAGCTTGTCTGATCTCAATTATAAGTATGCACTGTTTTTCCGCATTTGAAATCTATGAAATTTATAGTCAATGGAACTGGAGACGGGATGCTGCTGAGTTTAAAATAGCAGATACTGAAATTCCATAAAGATTTTTTTGTTATTATTATTTTCCCTACAAAGGTAGGCTAAGGAAAAACAGCAGTATTAAAAAACAGATCAAGGAGCGTTTGAGTATGCTTCATACTGACAGTTCCCCAGCAGAACCTAGAGTTTCATAAGGAAGTCACACTTTGGTGTCTTATCTGTGCATCAATATGATCTATAGTCAATAGATAACATAGACTATAAAACCATAAATACACAGTCTACACTTTAGTTCTTCCAATTCTCTAAAATAAAGAAGAGGGTTTGAAAAGAAAGTTAAAAGAATAAGCATCTCATATTAATTTAAATATTTATAAATATTATACCTCTGTACATAATAAAACAAAATATGCAAATTGTTTCACAATTCAGGTTGGCTGAGGTTATATGCAGAACAATAAAGTCAAGTACTTTAATGTTTTAAATGCACCCAGATACTATGTAAAATAAACACCAAGTGAAAAAAACCAGGGTGTTTTTCTCCAACAAACGACAATGCTTAAAAATATTTCAGGCTAAATTAGTCAGGGGATAAACCAATCAATTGGAATGCTCTCATGGGGGGTGGGGAGAGAAATGTAGAATAAACTCACTCCAATGAATAATATTTTAAAGAAAATAAAGCATAACATGATCAAACAGGTTGGGAAAGAATTAACAACAGTACACACAAATAATAGAAACTGTCTATTAACCAGTCATCTATATAACCATGCACCTGAGTAAAACAGATCCCATGTGAACTGAAAGAGAAAAGTAGATTATTACCAAGGAAAACACAAAGCTGGTAGTGATGGTGCACTCCACTTTTTCTCTGAGAGCTACAAAAAACCCTTTTGTTTATGGGCTTCCAGTTCAGTACATACCCTCTTTCCCATACAACCTGTCTTTTCTTTTGACTGAAACCATTGTTGACATTATAGTCCCGTGAGACATCTAGAAGATGTTGCCACATATTAGAACAAAACAAAATACTCCTAATTAATTTTAAAATCTTTTTTTCTATGATAAAAAAGTTTCCTCTGATGGCTATATTTACACATAATCAAAAGAGCATTTTTGAAGTGCCATGTTTAGAATCACAGAATAACCAGGTTGGAAGAGACCCACCAGATCATCGAGTCCAACCATTCCTATCAAACACTAAACCACGTCCCTCAGGACCTCGTCCACCTGTGCCTTAAACACCTCCAGGGAAGGTGAATCAACCACCTCCCTGGACAGCCTGTTCCAGTGACCAATGATCCTAGTTTTTCCTAATGTCCAGCCTAAAACTCCCCTGCTGGAGCTTGAGGCCATTCCCTCTTGTCCTGTCCCCTGTCGCTTGGGAGAAGAGGCCAGCTCCCTCCTCTCTACAACCTCCTTTCAGGTACTTGTAGAGAGTAATGAGGTCTCCTCCCAGCCTCCTCTTCTCCAGGCTAAACAACCCCAGCTCTCTCAGATGTTCCTCATAAGGCCTGTTCTCCAGCTGCTTCACCAGCTTCGTTGCTCTTCTCTGGACTCCCTCCAGAGCCTCAACATCCTTCATGTGGTAAGGGGCCCAGAACTGGACACAATATTCAAGGAGCGGCCTCACCAGTGCTGAGTACAGAGGGAGAATCACCTCCCTGGACCTGCTGGTCACACCATTTCTGATACAAGCCAGGATGCCATTGGCCTTCTTGGCCACCTGCGCACACTGCTGGCTCATGTTCAGTCGGCTGTCGACCAATACCCCCAGGTCGCTCTCCTCCTGGCAGTTTTCCAGCCAGACTTCTAGTCTGTAGCTCTGCATAGGGTTGTTGTGCCCCAAGTGCAGCACCCGGCATTTGGCCGTGTTAAACCTCATGCCATTGGACTCATGGCATTAGTTAGTAAAGTCCATGGAAAAAAACCTTAGAAATTTTGAATATTCACTCAACTGTAATAATTTCCCTTCTTTGATATTTTAATTCTCTTCCAACCCTTTACACTGTATAAAAGCCTTAATCCATTCTTGGGATCTGATCATGCTGGACAGTATGAAAATAGTATTAAGTATTCAATGACATGTCTACCTGTGAGCAAACATTGGTTTCCACTATTGTGCCCATAGATCTTCCTATGAAGTTTCAACAGAAAAATACAATTGCATGCATCACTCTAATGTGGATATTGCTGTAGTTAACTTTATGGACATAGTGCCTGTATCACAGTATCGAACCCGCTCTTTTAAGCTACTTCCAAATGAATAATTTCCTTCCGGTGTTTCAAGATTAACAACAGCATCAGATCAAAGAACATAACAGTACTTTACATGAACATCCCCGGAACCATGGAGAATTTATGACTACTACATTTCTCAAATATTTTACCTGCCTTTCTATTTACTGTGTTATTTTCACAATATGAACACCAGTGCTTCATCTAAGATAAATATAGAATATGGAGGAGATATTAATGGTACCAGCAACAATGAAAGTGAAATAATTTGCCATGTTTTAGAGCTGCATTATAATGTGTAATAGACTTTTTAATAACATGAAATGAGACTGATTTATAAATCTCTAGAATGACATCTGAAAAGGACTTTGATAGCCTGGTAAAAAACAAATGGCAACTAATGTATCTTTCACGTTGGTTGTGGCAGTGATTTACTATGTTGTCTGCAACGCTAAATATACATCATAAATCCCTCCAACAGAAGCCTTATTATGTTCATCCATCTCTTCCCTATAAGCCAACAATTTCTTCCTTCATAAGCTTTATTGTATAAAAGGAACTCATTATATAAAATAAAATGCAGGCTAAAGCCAGTGATCTTACATTAACCTAATGAGGACTTTATCTAGAGAACGCATACTGGAGATACCCTGTGGATATGTTGCTGCTAAAGACTATTTATCGAGTGACAGTGGGCAAGCCTTTTAGCAGAAGATAAAATCATACAGTACTCTGATATAAAGTGATCAGTTTTCTGCTTCAGTATAAGCTATTGTACACTATCTATTATACAATACGTATCGGTAAGAAAGATTCTCAGTAGTTCATAAAGAAGTGTGACTATTAAGGAGGGATTATTTACTGACTGAGATAATATGAAGTAATTAGAAAGGAAAATCAAATGGAACCTTAATGGACAGTTAACATCATTATGAAGAGGGTTTCCTTTCAGTCAGTTGACAAAGCAATTGAATTTCACATCTGCTTTTTTTTTTGAAGGACCTTATCCACTGTTTGGTACATGGGTAATGTCAATAAAATACTATCATGAGGGCATGTTTCATTCACAGCAAGGTATTGCCACTTACTGTCCTGTGAAGACAATTTCATCAGCCATCAAAGAATGAGTGAAAAATTAATCTCTGCTCATATATATATATATAAACCAAGTATTTCAGTAGCAGAAGAAATAACTAAATATTCTTTTTAACATCAGTTCTCAGACCACTAATCAGAGTATCTATTTCTCTTTAATTTCTGGGTGAGGAAAAGAGAATTTTGTCCCTCCTGAAAGCACAAAGCAGATTATTAAGATGACATAAAAACAGATGTCAGAAACACTACTATCTGCTTCCAGATTCTTACGTAAGACAAGAAAGCATGGGAGTGCAAATTTGGAACAAGAGGATATTCTACTGATGCAGTATTGAAAGGACACTCACTGGTAAATGCTGGAAGTAGAAGGCATTAAACTCAACAATACTAAATGGATGCTTGGAGAAGGGGATGTCAGAGAGAAACTATAACTGATGATGTTATCACCCAGATCAGAGAGCAACAAGTGAGTCACGATAGATATACTGGCTCTTCAACAGTGTCTGAAAACACAGGAGTTTCAGTCAGGCAACTGAAGAAAAAGTCAGTCCCCTTCAGCTTTTAAGGTATTCAGAATATTTGAGGGAGAAGATCCTACATTCCTGATTCAAATCTATACTACCTACCCAATTTTTCCATTATGATCCTTAGGCTGCTGAGACAGCTGGCAACTATAGCAAACATTCCTCCATTACTAGCATGGCTGCTTTTGGTGATTTTCCAGAATTCTACACAAGTGACTTGGCCTGCTTGGCAAGATACACTTTTGTAAAGATTTTGGAATCAGAAGTGGATGACTAGGCTTTTAAACTCATCACACTTCATGCAAAAAAATTACAAAGTCAAAAGTGGTCTTTCTGTATAATTTACAAAACGAAAAAAAAAAATCCTTTGCTTATATTTTAAAATCATTCCATATCTATGATTCTATGATTCTATTTTGGGCGATAAATCACATACTTTATTGAAAGACAGGTTTTAAATTTACTTTTAACTATATGTGTCTGGAAGTTATTTGAAGGGCGGTTTGATAGCTGCATTGCAGAACACATTTCATTTGTTAGTGCAGAGCTGTTAATTGAAAAGAAAGCTAATGATGTTTTCAGCAGTGACAGTAAGGCAATTGCTTCATTCATCAAAAATATTTTCTTATTAGATTATGAAAACAAAAAACAAAGCTATCATTTTACCTATCTGTATTTAACTTCCTACTTTTAAGACTTATTTATTTATTTGTAATAGAAATCACCTCTGAAAGACAGTTATTTGTGATTCTTTTTCTAAATAAAAGATAAAAAGCATTTGATCACCACAGTTCTTGAGGACTAGAAACATGTTATAGGATATTTCCTCTCCTTAAAAACAGATAAATTTCTTTAGAAGCAGAATGTTTTTTTTTTTTTCCTGTATCTTTGCTGTGTTCTCTCTTTCCTTTCTTTTGGGAGTGGAGTGCAAGAAAGAACACCAAACATATTAATTCTTACATTTCATCTTTCTATTAATTCTTATTTTCCCCATCCACTTTTGCAACAAAGAATCGAAATGTACTGATGGTCTGGAATGGGTTTAATCCTTTACTTTCCTAACTCCCTTCTGCATGTTCCGTGATATTTATGCTACATTCCCTGAATCATGAAGACTAGAGACTGATACTAAATATCAAAAGCACAGATATACCAATCACAGGTTATTCTTATTTCCAGTAGCTAAATAAAACAGCTGTAGTTTTGCTTTGTCCTTAAAAAAAGGGAAGGAATAAACAGGAATTAGTAGATCCCAAATATCTATCTTCCATGGCATTGATACATACTCAAATTCTATGTGCACAATTGGAATTTTTAATACAGGTGATTTCTTTTAATTCATCCAAATAAAATGATGCATATTAGCATCACACGTATCAATTGCATATTTCATAAAGCGTTTCCTTTTTCCCCAAGACTGCAGGCTACCAACCTGCCACTAAAAGGCATACAAAAGGTTTCAAGTACTGCAATATTCAACTTTCAAGTTGCTGTTCAATCTGACCTTCTGACTACTCTGCCAAAAAATTATTTCAAGCACTTCTCAAAGTGTTTAGCTTTATAATAGACATGAAATCATTTTGTTTGGCAATTACTTTACCTGTGTGTCTATCCATCTCCTTGCTACATTTCAAACAAATTACAAAAGAGAGCTAAAACCATAACACAACTGTGCAATCTGCTGTGCCATAACTTAACAGTATTCTCAAAAGAGAGGTGGGGAGCAAAATTGCTACTGTTGCTGTTATATGTTCAAGTCACCAATGCCCCCCAAAGGACTCAATAAGAACAGCAAACTTTATTATATTTAAATGAATTTTAAAAAGGAGGAATGAAAGAATCCTATCTTCCAGAAAGAGAAAGATAAGACTTGAAATAAGAAATTGAAACATTTGCTTAAATCTAAAAGAAAAAAATAAAATAAACCCAAATAACCCTGAAGTCCAAGCACAACAGTAAACTACACAGAAGTCAACAAGATTATTCCAATACGTGCATGCTCACTGCCATTTTCTCTCAAATCACCTCTTCCCTTTACTTTTTCCTCTATAAATAAAAGAAAACTACTCCTGGGACAGGAATTCCTCCTATTTTATCATTTCCAAAGTTATGGGCACAGCAGGCATCAGGTTTCTGATTCCTGACGATAGGCACTCAGGTGCTATTGCAATAAGCATACTAACTTTCTAGGCAATAAAAAAAAAATAAAAATAAAGAAAGTAGCACAAATCCAAATCTGTACATTTAAAAAGTATGTCTAAAAGTGTTAATATCTTTGACACTAAATTATGCTTGTTCTCTAATATCCACAGTGCTAGTTCTTGTATGTCTACAAGTTAAATTAAGGCAAGCATAAGGTTCTGCACCAAAGGAGGAACAAACCCATCTGCCAAGTTAGGGGGTGACCTGCTGGAAAGCAGCTCTTCAGGGAAAGACCTGGGGGTCCTGGTGGACAAGAAGTTAACCACAAGCCAAGAATGTCAGTGATATCCTGGGGTGCATTAAGAAAAGCATAGCTAGCGATCCAAGGGAGATTATCTGCCCCCACTACTCTACCCTTGTGAGGCCACATCTGATGTATTTTATCAAGTTCTGGGCTCCCCAGTTCAAGAAAGACAAGGAGCTACTGGAGAGAGTCCAGCAGAGGGCCACAATGGTGATTAGGAGACTGGAGCAACTCTCCTATGAGGAAGGGCTGAAAAACCTGGGTTTGTTTAGCCTGGAAAAGAGAAGACTGAGAGGGGCATCTTATCAATGCTCATAAATATCTAAAGGATGGGAGTCAAGAGGATGGGGCCAGACTCTCCTCATCAGTGCCCAGTGACAGGACAAGGCACATTGCAAAAAAACCTGGAACACAGAAAGATCCAACTCAACAAGGGGAAAAATGTCTTTACTGTGAGGGTGGCAGAGCACTGAAACAGGCTGCCCAAGGTGGTTGTGAACCCTCTTTCTCTGCAGATATTAAAAAAAAAAAAAAACAACCTGGATGTTCTCCTGTGCAACCTGTTTTAACAGGGGAGTGGACTAGATGATCTTCAGAAGTCCCTTCCAAACTCTACCATGTGAAGAAAGACTTGTATTTGCAGATATTGTACAGATTTCAAAGAACACTGAAGCAAAGAAATATTTTTAATATAAATAATATTAAAAGTTTTCTCGTGATTGTTAGGTATGTTGACTTACGCATGCTGAGGACAGGATTAGTCTCACCTAACCTTAAGCACATGCGGTACAGATGCCTGCATCCAAACCTCAGTTTCCTCGGTAGTCAATAGAAACAGACAGATGCTTCCATGGAATAATTCATCTCTTTCTAGAAGATGTCTCAAAAAAGTTGTGCCCTATAAATGCCTGTATCTCTCCATTCACTGCAAGGAAAATACAGCATTATCATCCTAGTCATATGTGTCTATACTGACATCTATATTCACTAAAATGAATTCTTATCCAGGAAGGCTAACATTTCTTAAGGATTTACCATCTGTTCATAAATTATTTGTAAACAGTAGGAAAGAATCATGATAGCATGACCATGGTATCTGAACAGGGAATCTGCAAAGTGTTCCTATATACCCACTAAAGAAACTGTGGAAAATGACCTTTCTGCAGTGACCTAAATGTGAAATATTTGTTTACTTAAATGTTTTATCAAAGAATTGCAACTAACTGGTGATTTTTTTCTCTAATGGGCAAGAAGCAAGATTATTTGCTGAAATATAGAGCTCATCAGAAGGTGTAAAAGCACTTTTATGAATCTGCTTTTCACAACTTTCCTGTGAAAAGGACATTATGACAGTTTTACAGATGGGTACATTTAAGTACAAAAATATGAGGTGTAAAGCCAGGCTAATGGGGCAAGTTATCAGCAAAGGTAGGCCAGTACCAATTTTCCTTTCTGTCCTGTTCTCTGAATGTTATGTGACACTGACTTTCTCCAAATTATACTTAACAGAATCTCTCTCTCTTCAAAAGGAAAAAAAATACAGAAAAAAGCCAGCCTTTTCCCTTTCCCAAGTTTTAGTTAAATGCACATTCTTCAATATTTAAAAATGAACTTATAACAAGTTCACCAAATTCATATGCTTTGAATATTTGAAACTGACTCATAAAGCATGAGATAACTAATTCACTGACCTTAACTCCAAGATGAATGTGCTAAACTTTATCTGTCATACCTTGTGCTGCAGGAGCTCTTCCACTCGAATAGCAAATATACTCTGCCTTCCTTCATGTTTGAATGGTATCAGCAAAGAAAGAGTTGTCTGCTTGATTTGAGTTCATAAGTCATTCTTCAAAGCGCTCTGATTTTTTTCGCCTCTTACTCTCTCATATTCTCTGCCTGCTCACAGTGCATTTGGACTGGGTCATTAGAATAAGTTATGCTGAAAAAGCTTCGCCTAGTCAAAGTAAAGGATGTTGGCTTCTTCACAGTAAATGGATTCTAGTGAAATGCAATTCAAAACAAAACTGTAAATTTTTTTATAGTGCTGCCTGTGTCTGACAAAACAGCTGAAGTATGTTACTACATACTGTAATATCTAGTTATTGTCTGGTCCTCTTGTATTTCACATATGCTGGGCAGATGCAAATCTGCCATAAAAGGTGGCAGTTCACAGGTTACACTGACTGCCTACCCACATGGCTCACCTTCCCCTGAAACTACCGTATTCCATAGGATTTTCGGTTTTGTTTTTGCTGTTTTCTTATTCTCAAACTAAAGCATCTGTCTTTCACCATATCAATTTTCAAAAAGGTTATCCTATCATTTACTCTACTGTTTGCCAGCCTAACACAAATACAGAGAAAGGGTGGAAATGTTTACTTTGGGGGCAGGAGGAGGGGAGAAGAGTAGGTCAGGAAAAGACCAGTTGGCACATTCTTTTACTCTTTTTGTTATTCATTTCACTTCGATAAATTTCACTTGCAATTCAAAGCTGATCAAAGTTCTCTGCAACCCTAGATCCATGCTCTAGAGTCCCACCTTTACTTGATTTTCTATACAATATGGAACTTAGGAAAACCAAATGGTATTGAAAAACAATGCATCAAATAAACAGAAAATTTAACAAAAAGATATTAAAGGTTTAAATAAATTAAGAAAGCAATTACCTTAGATCTCCTTTAGCAAAAGTAGTTGGGAAAGAGTTGATGGAATCATAGAATCATAGAACAACCAAGTTGGAAGAGACCCATCTGATCATCGAGTCCAACCATTCCTATCAAACATTAAACAATATTAGATATTGACTTTTTTGTTTCTTTTCATAGACAGCTATATTTGAAGCCAACAAACAGAAATAAGCCAGATGCCTATGAGTGAAGTTGTTTTGTAGAAATAAATATTATCATTTCTTGTCTCTATTTTAGTTAAATAGAGTTGTTCTCTGGTTGTTCTATGATTCTATGAAATAATAAAAAGCTTAAGATACCAACAACGTACTAGTTTAGAAATATGTATTTTGATGAAAGTAACATTATTTATTCACATACCTTTTCCCCTTTTCTGTTCAGGAGAAGTGGATTAGGGCCCTAGTTTCCAACTGTGATGGAAACAAGAAAAAGAACCACGCGTTTGTTAGTATCATTTCTTCCTGTATCTTCAAAGGACTTCAGGATTTATCCTGACAGTAATTTTAACAGTAAAGCACTACGATGAGGATTAGTGTCAAGAATTCTACATATCAGAAAAATACAACTGCCCATCTCAAGAGTAAAGTTCAGTGGACAAGAGGCAAATTGACCCTAGGGTTGATCTAAAAGCTCATAGAACATGTAAGAACTACCACAAGATTCACAACTTTCTGTGCCAAGATGAAGAAATACTTTTTGACCTTTCTTTCTCCAGAGCTGCACAACATATTGCACAGAATTGAAACACAGAATCAAATCAGCATGCCTTCTATTCCTAGGAGAAAGAGAGGGAGGATGGTTGGACAAAAACCTGCATACAAAACCATGCTTTATCATGCTGTCACTCACGGTTTTAAATAAAGGTGCTTAGATATCAAGATGAAGAGTGCAGAATAAAAATCATACACAAACCAGCAGATTTTATTATTTTTTTATTAGCATCCCCTAAGACACACACGTAAACATACCTACAGGGGGATGTCGCCAGTCTGGCATACAACTTGACCTTTAAAGTGCTGTAAGTCACCAACTGATAGATTTAGTAAATTTCATATTTAACATATTTGATCTCTTACAGAAGCAGTGTCCTACAGCTAATTTGTCAAAGAGGGATAATAATTACAGAGATGTGTCTTACCTCATAGTTACTCTGCCAAATGAATTTCTCAAGACACTAATCTTATGTGGACTACATTTACTTTAAGCTAGATTTAAAGTGTTTCTACTGACAGATTCTATCAGCAGAAATAACTGTCATAACTATAGCGGGACTATAAATGCTATCTCCCAGAGAGTAACTCCTAAATCAATATTTACAAGTAAGCTACAAAAGGTCTCAGAAAAAGCCTATAATGCTGCAATATTGATGGGGAAAATACATAATTGGCTCCCTTGAAAGTCTTATCAGATGACATATATTAGTTCACATAAAATTGTCCAATTAGGAGGAGTGTAAGGAAAAGAATAATTTTCCCTAAGGTTTTTGGTTAAGTTTTTCTCCAGTTAAATATCGCCAATACAAATATCATTGGCAATTATCATTGAGGTAACTCATGATCTCATTTTTGAGAGCACATTTCAGCTTACAAAGTAATGTTTAAGAATAGCTAAATTTTTTTTCGTTATATTTTCCATTTCTTCTACCACTGAGGAAAAATTATTACACAACACAACAAAAAAAAACCCAAAAAACTTACATTCATGACTACATGAAGTGCAGAAGAAGGAAGAATGAAGCACCTCACATGGCACAACACAGACTTATTTCAATCCATGTACACAGTTGGAGATACAGCTGGAGGACAAATCTTATGATGAGCGACTGAGGGAGCTGGGGTTGTTTAGCCTTGAGAAGACAAGGCTGAGGGGAGACCTTATGGCAATTTACAACTACTTGAAAGGAGGTTGTGGAGAGGAAGGAGCTGGCTGCTTCTCCCAAGTGACAGGGGACAGGACAAGAGGGAATGGCTTCAAGCTATGCCAGGGGAAGTTCAGGCTGGACATCAGAAAAA
Source organism: Coccyzus lansbergi (assembly GCA_033558105.1). Classification (NCBI taxonomy): domain Eukaryota; kingdom Metazoa; phylum Chordata; class Aves; order Cuculiformes; family Coccyzidae; genus Coccyzus; species Coccyzus lansbergi. The sequence goes on from JAUMJK010000159.1 coordinate 2,940,032, forward strand.
AAAAAATCACAGAAAGTGTCATTGGGCACTGGCATAGGCTGCCCAGGGATGTGGTTGAGTCACCTTCCCTGGAGGTGTTTAAAGGATGAGTGGATGAGGTGCTGAGGGGCACGGTTTCGTGGTCAATAGGAATGGTTGGACTCGATGATCCTGTGGCTCTTCTCCAAGTGATTCTGTGATTAGCTTAAAAAAATATTTAATTTTCACTTTAAAAACCTCAGACTTTTAATGCAAACTATAATTGTATATTTTCTCAAGATTTAGTGAATAATAATAAAATTGGTTGGTTTAACTAGAATATCAATTTTGTGTACCCTTCTAATATTTCAGTTTTTGGAAATGCTGTCTTCTATTTCAACACAGTAGCATTTCTATGGCTTTATGATAAATTCTTCAGCAAAGTCAACAAACCTGGGAAAATTTGCGAAGTATTAGTATCTGAGGAAAGTCTACCTTTAATCATTTTGCAAGATTTAAGCATCAATGCAACACAAGTGTGTAGACCCCTCTGTGTATGAACATAACACATCTTTTCTATGTAGTAGTGTGCAGGCAGTTGCCTCCACAAGGGTTTTCAAAATTATTTATGTTACCATTTCAGCTGATGCTAAGTACCTGTGTTTTCCATGCCATCCATTTATGTGGGCTAACGTGGAACACGGTACAAAAAAAAAGGATAGTAAAGGTTTTGCCAATATAACTCCTACTTAAAAGCTCAAGACGTAGTATTTCTTTACATGTTCCTTTTAATCATAGAGGTCATCCAAAAAATAGCATAGTACTTTGCAATTTGTGCATTGTGTTTACTGAAATATTCCTTTTTAACATTAAGCCACATGAACTGAATGCGAAAGATCCCCAGGCCCGGATGATTTTAATTTAATTCATATGGCTATCGATGGCTACAGGTTGAGAGCTGCCTTACAGAGAAGGGCTTGGAGGTGCTAGTCGATAAGAAGCTTGATATCAGCCAGCAATGTGCACTTGCAGACCAGAAGGTCAATCATATCCTGGGCTGCATCAAAAGAAGCATGGATAGCATGTCAAGGGAAGTGATTCTGCCCTTTTATTCCTCTCTTGTGAGACCTCATCTGGAGTACTATGTCCAGTTCTGGAATCCTCAACAAAAAAAAAACATGGAGCTGTTGGAATGGGTCCAGAGAAGGGATACAAAGATGATCAAAGGGCTGGAGCACCTTCCATGCAAGGACAGGCAGAGAGAATTTAGCTTGTTCAGCCTGGAAAGAGAGAAGGTTCCGAGGAGATCTTATAGCGACTTTCCAGTATCTGAAAGGGGACTTCAGGAAAGCTGGAGAGGGACTATTTATAAACACTTGTGGTGATAGGATGAAGGAGAAAGGGTATAAACCGAAGAGGGGCAGATTTAGGCTAGACATTAGGGAGAATTTCTTCATGCCAAGAGTGGTGAGACAATGGCACAGGTTGCCCAGGGAACTTGTGGCTGCCCCATTCCTGGACAGGGGGTGGGAGTGGAGGTGCTGTTGGAACTAGATGATCTTTAAGTCCCTTCCAACCCTAACTACTCCACGATTCTATGATTTAGAGTATCAGCTTGAGTTAGAGAAATTCCCGTAAGTATTACTAAGGTTATATCGGAACACCTAAGGATGTAAGACCTCTCTGACCATTACCCACCTCAGTTTTGGGACTAGAGCAGTGAAATTATCCCATGAACAGGAAGGAATTTGTCAGCCAAACTGCATTCCAAACTAATTACAACCACCTGGTACATTGGAGCTTTGCACATGTGCTGAGAGAGGTGAAACGAATGTGCTGTCTATTTGAATACAATCAGTGATAATGTGATTATACTTGTTGCTGAGTTGTATTAATAGATTGGCAAAGGTTTTTTTGAGAGAAGAGAAAAATTAATACTGCTCATAAAAGAAAGATAAAATCCATAAGAAAGTCAATGTAATAAATTAAATTAATGCCAATAAAGCAGATATTGTATATCAGAAAAGGAAAAAAATTAAAAAAAAAGAGAGAAAGAATGTGAACTAGCAGCATAAAAGAAGAATAGAAAATTTTCCAGACCCAGTAGCACAAAAACTCATCTTCTTTAGCTCACGCAGTGTCTTTAGTTTTATTTATCCAAGAATAAAGGCCAAGCTTTTTCACTTGTGCACTGGATGTCATTTCCAGTATTTACCTGCTAGATTATCTTACCCAAAAGCTGCTAAATGGCATGCAGACATCTGTGTTGTGCTGCAGGTATAAGAATCCTGGCAGCTTTTCAGAAACCACAAACAATCTGGAGAAAGCAGTGTGAGCATTGCATCTATGGCTTTTTGGTCAAGCATATTACTGCATTTTGGACTACACTACAAAACAGGTAATTGTTACTTGAAAGCCTGAAGTGGAAGTATGTTAAACAAACCATACATAATTTGGGTTCAGTGAACAGGTTGTACACATCAGATTTTGTCAGCTGTTGGTCAGAGAGTCAAGTTACACCAAACAAATCCTTCTTGGTTTGCGAAATAATGCTCTTGTCATTCACTCAGTGGGTTCCTTCTTTGCCTGACTGAAACGGTCTCCTAGGCCTGCAGAGATAAATGACCCTGAAAAAAGCCCTTATTAAATGATACTATGAAGCATCAACTGAAGCTAAAGCATTTCAAGAAGCCCTGGAGCAATTGAACTAAGCAACATATTTGGGATTTCAGTACTCATCTTCATTGTGATGCCCTGTATCTTATAGAATAACAGAGATTTCATAACACAAGGAACATAGAAATGCTGATACATATGAAGAATACACCTTTAGGTGTCTTTATTTCCCCCACTCTTATTACCGTGACCCGATAGTTCCTAAGAATTTATTACACTAATCAAAAAAAAAAAAAAAAAAAAAACCTGCAGGAAACAGATACACACTAAAATCTCCCTATAGTATAACATCCTAAGAATGAAGACCTTTAAAAACAAACAAACAAACAACATAAGAAATGTTCCATTAAGATCAGTGCTTTGTCAAGACCACAGTTTTGACAGAAGCAACAGAAGAGTCTGCTTAGGAATTCCGTAATAGCTCAGCCATAGTAAGCTGAACCAAAGTGCTTTTCTAAATGATATTCAATTCTACAATTGGATATCAAGATGTGTTTTAATGAATTGCTTGATGAGAAATGAAGTATTACTCTGCCTATGTATTCAGAAAGTTAGAAATGACGTGTGAAGTCTTTTTAGGCATTCATAGGCATGTAATGTCTTAGGAAATACAGTTTAAAATTAAAATGGCCATTTTAACCCAGGTGTTACTGTTTTAATGGTAATTTTTTTTTCTGAATAATTTTAATATATTCATTCAAATAGATTTTACTCTGCCTGTTTTGTAACTAAAATGGGTAAGTATATGCTTTGATTTTTAATGAGCAGAAAGTTGTTAGCCATTTTTCACAGAGGGCTGTGACTAATTTTATTTTATAACCTTGGCTAATAGATAATTAGGTGTTTCAGTCAAATTAGCTCTGACACAGCTAGAGGCAAAGTAAAGGGAAGAAAAAAGATGGCTTTTGCCATAAATTTTGTACTATCAGCTTTTGAACACCTCTGTGAAGCAGCTGATAGGAAATGGATATGCATAACATGTGCTTGCATTTTGTTAATAGTATACTCAGATTTTAAGTGAAGAGAAGCTTAATAAAAAAAGATACTCAGAAGAGGAGAATCTCCCATAAAGATCATTAAGCGGATCACTGAAGCTGTACAAATTTCAAAACAAATTTCCTGGATCAGGTACTTCCTCAGGCTTCACACAGAATGCACTGTCATCCATTAGTATTATTACTTTAGTGTAATCCCATCACAACACAACAGTGTAAATTGTGACTCGCCTCAGTCCATCTCCCTCCAGTTTAAGATCAACAAAATTATTCATACTGCCACAGTAACTGTTCCCTTACACAAAGCGCCTACCTTTGTGTGATTTGTTTGGTGGTGACCAGATAATATTGTGCTAGGAGAACTAAGAACTCAACAGTAAGAACAAGTTTTAATCCACTTAAACCAGGAGACGGATCCATTTGTGCTGCACCTAACCCTGACCTCTCTACAAAGGAGAATATATACAAACACCACATCAGCATAAGGTCTTCTGCAACACAATCATATCACAGAACAGTCGGGGTTGGAAAGGACCTGAAATATCATCCAGTTCTAAAACCCTTGCCATGGCCAGGGACAATGTCAGCAGCTCTCCTAACAGACAAAATCCTCCATTTACATAAAGTTACTAGTAATTGAAATACTTTTTTTTCTTCAACTACTGCTTTAAAAAGAGCATCAAACACATATCATCACAATTGTTTTAATGTAGTTCCCTCAACACTGTATGATGCACATTAGAGCAGGCAGAAATTCAAGAATCACCAAGACTTTCCTTCTATTTATCTGCTTATCACTTACCAGAGCTGAAGGACATACTGCCTTTTGTCTCATTTCTGCTCTTTAGATCAAGGATGCTGCAAGTTTGTTTTTGTATTATATTGACGTGAGATTGCACACCCTGGCAAGTTTAGCTGAATTTAGAAAGTTGGTCAGATGCCAATATATAATTTCATATTTATGCAGCAGATTATATATTGTGCTGATGTATTATGTATTTTCTGTCACAGTCTAGTAGCTTCTTCACTAATTATTTTTCCATTTTCCGCAACTCATGATTCTTTTCTTATAATGTCTAAAGTAAAAATCTGATTAGTTTCCTAGTAAATACAATAGACGTTTTAAAATTAAATAGGGAATCAATATATCAAAAAAGACACACAAAACCCCCAAAGAAAAAAATGGAGGCTAATCATCTCAATTCAAGAGTACAGAACAGTCTAATCAGAATATATACACATATTTCAGATTATTCCGTTTCAGCATTCAATTTGCTTATTTTAATGGGTGTAGTATTTGTGTTTTGTAGATAGCTGATATCTGGTTATCTATAATATGCTTTTGTCAGCACTGGTACTGATCTTTATATATATTTGTATATTTATGTGTTTGCAGTCTTTTAAAAGCAGATTAACTTCTTATCAATAATGGCACATTAGACCACAATCACTTTTGAGTGATTGATTGCACCAACATTTTTAGAAAAGTTAAGGATAGAAATTTCTAGACTTATTTAAGCACCATCTGAAAACCTTAAGAATTATTTCTAAAACAAATTAGCATTTCTACAGAGTAAAATATTCTTACCAATGTATTATCCATTTCATGGTCAAAACAATCCTAGCTTTGCAGAACAAGGTGACCAACAGATATTAAATGTAACATCTCTGAATACTTTTTCTCAAAATGGTTCCTTGAAAACCAAGATACATAACCTCCTACACACAGCCTACAATTTAATAAAGATGCCTTACAACAAAGATGAAATAATGATTCACTAATACCACTTGCACATTCAAAGCATCATCTGTATTATAATGATTTTACAAGTATCTTCACTGAATATTCATGTTAAAATAGCCCAGGCTTACGAACATCTTACCAAAACTTCCCGTCCATCCAATATCAAACAGTCAAATACATTATCAATATTTTGGCAAGTTTTACTGCTATTTACCCAGACAATCAAAAACATTTACCTTTTTTTCCTGAGACAAGTACAAGATTATTTTGGCTTTCGGTGATGTCAGCCTATCTTTATGGTTGCCGCAATTTTCAGATCCAAGAGCAAGCTTCTTTAGTTTTTTGATGTCGTAGGATAAAGTCTCTATGATCTTGCTCGTAACTTTAAATGTCTTATTGGGTTGTTGTAGTATGGTTATTTCCTGATATCAAAAAAAAAAGAGAAAAAACATGTTTCACGTGTATCTCTTTCCTTTATTCTTAATGATATATGCACGTACAAATACGTTTGTCTAGATGCAAAAAACCACCATATCTATCCATTGCTTTTAAAACCTTTTTTTGCTCCTTTGTGTTCCTCACTCATTTCATCCATGCTTCTCTACAAGTTAGCCTCTGCCTCGTGGCAATCGCATTATTTGACATTTTCCTAGTCAAAACCAGCTACCAAGTGTTCACCCCCAGTTCCACCAACCATCTGGCATCCATCTAGCTTCTCTCAACCCATTGATCTCTTGCTGTTCCCGACTTCCAAACAATTGATAATACATTTTCCACTGTAGTACCATGACTCTTCATCCTTTGCTCTGAGCAAATTGATATTGCACTTTCCCCAATTTATCTCTTGGCTTTCTTCCAAGACTGGGGATCCAGCGAGGTGTTTAGCAGAATTTTCCTTTCTCCTGTGATTGGTTGTGATCTTTAAGTGCCCAACTGAATGAAGATGAAAGCTTAGCTCTGAAAGCTAATAAAGAATTCTGCCAAGAATCTATCCATGCCAGTGCCTATCCCTACAGACAAATTGAAACAATGTCAATAAGCTTTCTTCAGGCAATGTCTTCAAGAAGGAAGAACTGATTGGCCGAGAGAGCTGGGGTTATTTAGCCTAGAGAAAAAACGGCTCCAGAGAGACCTTAGAACAGCCTTCCAGTACTTAAAGGGTGCCTACAAGAAAGCTGTGGAGGGGCTATTTATCAGCGAGGGTAGTGACAGGATGAGAGGTAACATTTTGAAGCTGAAAGAGGGGAGATTTACATCAGATATTAGGATATTTTTTTTTCATTGTAAGGGTGGTAAGGCACTGGAATAGGTTGCACAGAGAAATCATGGATGTCCCATCTCCAGGGTATTCAAGACTAGGCTGGATGAGACTACAGGTATCCTGTTCTAGTGTAAGGCGTCCCTGCCCATGGGAAGCAGGTTGGAATTAGATGATCTTTAAGGTCTCTTCCATCCCAAACCATTCTAAGCTTCTGTTTAAAAAAAAAACAAAAAAACACCAAACACAAAAAAAACCAACACCCCCTGCCTCCCCCGTCCCACAAACGTAGAACGCAGTTGTCCTTTGCTTACTTTTGGTAACATGGAAATTTCAGTCTTCTCCAGAAGAGTAGAACTCCTCCAGTGCTGAACTTCTCTGCCAGGATTAAAAAAATAAAACCTCACTTAACTTCTTAATTTCTCTCCCATGTCTCTGAACTTCTGCACATTCCTGCAGAACCACACAACAAAGGAATAATCACTGTCTACACACAGCCCTCCTGGTTGTCTGAGATGCCCATTTTGAATCTTATGGTATTTTAAAGAATAACTTAAATTAATTCTATTTAATCATGTGTGACAAGGATGCAATAAGAGAGACAGGTGGAAGACTTTTCACATTTCCACAAACAGATGTAGTCCCAGCTACAGGATTTTCATTAATTACTTCAAAATCTGAGGATTTAAAAGTTAATAACTTATGGAAGTTGGTAAAAAGTTTCTATGTTGTCAGGGTCAGATTCATGTTTATATTTAAACAGCAAATAGTTTTCAGAATCCCTTTTTGTTTTCTAAAGCTATACTCCAAATTTAGTACACTATTGCACATCTGTGTATTGACTTGCAGTCAATAGTCCAGCAAGGAGGTACCCAAGATCAACATGCTAATGCCTGTTATCAGCTCTGTTTCCTGTCCTATGCTGTTTTGTATATTTACAGAGATCAAATTTTTCTGTAAGAAAAATCTGAAAATTTCCGGCAATGACCTCAATAGGACTGGGAATAAAATGCTTATCTTTTCATCGTACTTTATAGGAGACAGAATAAGCAGTCACAACTTTCTAATACATACATCCAACTTGAGTGCTGTGACCACTTCTCATGGATGCCGTAGTTCCCTACATGCAACATAGTCCTTGAAATTTGTCCACCCAAGTGTACAAGCTACTGAATTTATTCTACTCATCCTTGAACTCTAACTTCACCATTACACTAAATCTCTGAGTATGACAACAAATTATTTACTGAGAAAGTTAATGAAAAACATAAAACAACAATTCCTCTGCTGCCAAGCTCATCAAGATGAAAATATACATCCTAGAATATCAAACTGCCTTCTCTGCCCTCCCACTTGCCAAATATCTGTCATCCACTAGGTAACCCACCTGACAAATTCTACACTGAATCTTCTTGTTTTACTGACAATTGAAAATATGGGAATTACCACAGGAAAAATCTAGTCCTCCTATTGAATTTATATGACATGACATGCTGATAATTCTACTAATTTTACTTTGTCACTGTACACAACTATACTTATAATTAATTCTAATACTTATGTTTGTTTGGTTGTTTATTTTAAAATGTAGATTAAATATTTCCATCAGAATTGTTAGAAAACAGCAGGGATGTCCACAGACAGAATTTGTGGAATTTGTAAAATCTAACTTCATGAATCTAACACAAAAAATATCTGAAGCAAGAGAATTCTAGCAGTTTCTTTTCTTCTGTTTGTAAATGTAAATGTTGTTCTGTTCATTTACAACTGGATCTCCTTTTCATGATTCTCTACACATCCATGACAGTCAGTAACACATATATTGAGGAAAGTTTAGTATGATGAAACAACATGTGTATATAATATTCTGAGAGCCTTTACTAATCACTGTTTGGAAGTTAAACAGGAATGCAGCCCATAGGCTTTTTGTTTTGTGTGTTTTACATTTTCAAGAGGGGTGAACGGCTTATCTTCATGATCAGTAATGGATTTTTTTTTTTAAATCAAGGATCAGTTTAATACATCAACAAATAAGTTAAAATCATGTTAGAGAACATGATGATATGAGACTCAAATCTATCCAGTCTCTTTTCTACACAGCATGGTAATAAAATCTTAAAGAATTAATAGAATGAACCTAAACCACAAGAAAACAGGGAATTTGCCTAGATTCTTCACAGCTTTTGTTTGCTAGTTCATATTACCATATTTAATTTTGAAGCATTTGCATCTACTAAGATTTAATCATTTTTCTGAGATATATAAATATGGGTAAAAAAACACTGCAGTTAAAAATTGTAACTCAGCAGGCACCTGAAGTATCACAACAGGATTTATTTTAATTCACAAATGTTTCAAAATTATCAGGCTGCCTTGATGAAAGAACTTCAAGATCTGTATTTGGTTAACACATGTTAAAATACCATTTGTATTCTAAGCACAGACTTTAACCAGGGAGACAAAAAGAGCTGTCTCCAGATGCCAACTGGGACAATCAAGAACCATTAGCAACCTGTGGATACTTCAATCACTGAAGCTATTGACAGGATAGTTGGAAACTAATTATTTCTGGAAGTAGAACAACGTTCTCTAGCCCAAAATAAGAAAAGCTAGTACTTTTTAAAAAGGAAAGAAACGTGTAGATAGGATTAGGAAATTGCTCAGAAGCCACTCACATTGTTGCTATCTATCCCATCCCCTTCTGCATACATATGAAATACTTTTACAAAGAATATAATTGAGCATTCAGAAAAATAAGGCAGATAAACTTAGGAAAGTGGATCTGTACGATAAGACATAAATCAAATGTGAATATTTGTCAGCATTCTAAGATGTCTAGTTTTATTTTCCCCAGGAGATCGCATGGGAAAAGAGTACTCCATCTTCAAAACAGACAAGATGACCAAAAGTGAGAAACACCACTGAGAACCACGACAGTTCTGAACAGAGTAATGTGCATGGCCAGTTCAAAGTCACTGGATGATTTACACTGCTTTTTATTAAGAGGAGGAAAGGGAATTCCTCTCAAAGCCCTGTGGTCCTGATGTTATATCTTTAAAACATTGCCTCTTCAAACTAGTTATCAGAAGTGAAAGATGATTAGTATAATATCTTCATTAATCAGCATTTCAGTTTTTTTCAAGCTCTGATGGAAGCCATGTCAAGGTTGAACAAGCAAGACAGTTCACAAAGACACTACATGAACAATGGTCACCATAGAAGAAGCTAGAAGTGTATTTCTCAGAAGCAGTGATAAAGTATTTTGATTTATGGAGTATGAAAGAAAAAAGAATGGGCACAGAATTATATTGAGTCATATATACAAGAGAATACATGAAATGCAAGACCTCATGAACAAAAACAAGAAGTCTGCCCATGACAAAAAGCACTGAACTTTTTCCTACTTCTGAAAAATAATGCATTTTTATAACTCTCTCAAACAAACTGATTGAGGTACTTATTTCTCTAACCATTGCTCTTGACGTTGCCTCTGCATTCATGCCTGAGCCTCATTTTTTTCAGTTCTACAGGAAAAAAAAACACACCAGCCTGAAGTCATTTTCTGCTCTCATCCCAGATCTAAAAAAAAAAAAAAAGAGTATTAGCAGCTTTCTGTTTCTGAGCTCATAGTGCCATCTATATTCTCAGGATGTTTTCACAGTCTCTGCATGAAAAAAATTACTTTTTCTGTCCTCAGCATATTTAAATGCATTCTTTATCACTTAGATCCTAAAATAACACTTAGACAAAGATTTTCTAAAGTGACAGCCGATTAGGAATGTTTTGCTTTATGGGATGCTAATTTGAGAATCCTTCGATAGTCTTGAGCGTCAAAAAGCATTCACCAGACTCCTTCTTGAAATTAAGACACTTTAGGAGAAATAAACTAAAACATTTTACATTTTTAACCAATAGCTGTGCTGTTTATGTAAACCCTGTACTTTTAGCCATTAAATACATATGGGAACTACCTGAACATTTGAAGTAGGCTCTGAAGAGACTGCTCCCATTCTGTACTCAATAGGAGAGTTGTGAAGGTTGACTTTGCTTCAGGAAATTGAACAGGAAATGAACATTTGGAGGGACTAGTCTCCATCTGAATCTGACAATAGGTACTACTTTCCGAGTTCAAGTCTAACTGGAAAATAGTTTTGCAGATCACGGAAGGTTGCTGGAGCTGAAACAGCATTGAGGCCCAAAAACACCACCCCTGTGCTCAAAAGAAGAAAATAGGACACCATGCTCCTAACGCGGTTTCAAAAGGAATGTAATTGAAAACGGGACACACAAGAGTGAAGAAGTAGTCACACTCCTTTCTTCCAAAGGCACTAGAATCCCTTCAAGTCGTTTTTTATTTCAGCAGTCTTCCATTCAAGCTTTATACCCTGGTAAAGATCAGTGACAGATAAGGATCATAAGAAGAGTTTTGAGAGCTTAGTTCCCCAAGTCCAGCAGTATGCTGAATCAACCCAGAAAACAAGAGACTCTACCACTTTCAGCTGAATCACTCTATATGCAAGCCAGGTATAAAGACAGATGAAACAGAGCACAAGGAGCCTTTTCCACATGCAACAGCAGTTCCTGTGATAAAAGAAAGGAGCATTAAGTACAGTAAACTACCTGTCTTCACTTTCTGTCTTAGATGGACATTCCCAGGCATATGAGGACAGATAAGCTGTACTTCTGGAAAAGAGGTATTGACAAATAGTCTTTACCTCAGAAAGCCTTTTGCCAACTGAATGCAAAATTCCCTGACACTCGGGAAAGAATTCTTCCTTTAAGGTACTTCAGCATCTACTTTAATCAACTGACTGAACATTTTTCTAGCGATACAGGTCAATGCCTTAATCATACACTTGACAAAGAGATATACAATCTCAGCAAATGTATAAGAACATAATTACACATATGCCACGAGCAGTAACAGGAAAAATATGAATCAGATTCAAATCCAGTATTAATCTTGCTTGCAATTCTGTTTTCAATTTTCCAAATCACCAGATTAAAGAACCACAAAAAGGAATTAGTGATGAGAAAAAGCTTATTAGATCATATTGTACATCTCCTTGACAATGAAAAATTGCTCTCTACAGCAAATATCTCAGTGCTTTGTTTTGAATGACCAAAGGGAAAGAGATGTTACCAATCTACTATGGAAGAAAAAAACTCAATTGAAACTTGATAAAGAATTGTGTCCATATATTCCATTTAAATTTTCCTTTGCTCAATTTAATCTTGTTTTTCATATCTCTACAGAACTTCTATAATGTCAAGGTCTGCTTTATGACTGGCATTTACCTCAAGAAAACAGCTGCAATCTTACCCTCTTACTAGATGAACTAAATGAATAATTAAGCACAGAAATTCGTTTTTTTTTTTGGCACAGATACACCCATAAGTCCAAAACAATGAAGGGGAATATTCTGAATATGTTAAAATTTTAACAGGGACCAGATGATGAATTTGTCATTATCATCCCCCAATGTCTATAAGAAATAAGATTTCCCATGTTTGGATTTGACTTTTCAGTGATCATGTCATGTTGGTAACTGAGAGTCATCGTAATTCAACCTGTTGTTTTTCTCACTGACTTACTTGCTGTATTCAGTCAAGCCTGCAGAATGTTATCTGATCTTCCTTCATTTCATTAATTATTCTTTCCATTAAAACTCACTTTTGGGGTTTGCATTATACCAAGATCAGATTAACAGACACACAGTTTCTCAAGTCTCATTGTCTTTTTCATAGACATAAAAAAAGTTACTAACACATATCAACCAAATTGTATTTTCATAGCTTGAAATTTTTAGGTTTTTTTAAGTAGGATTTAATTCTACAATTAAAATATAGATCATATTAGGCACACAAAGTGAAGTTAGCATATTTTTATAATGACTATATAAATCATATGCATAATCAAGTTATATTTTTATAATTAGCATATAATTATCTTTTTACATAAATTTCCACTGGTTGCAAACCATTTACTGAAATAGCAGTTGTATTTTAATGATCATCCAGTAAAACACCCAGATTTTATTACTCATCCTATTTTTCCCCTATGGAAGCTTAGCTGAAGGAATAGAAGTTATTTCCTCAAAGTAGAAATATTTTCCCCATGAGCACTGTTTTTAAGTTGTGGCAATATGATTAACATGCTTTTAAAAAGAACCACCAGCCTGTGACTCTCCTTATGGTGCAGGGTTTTCCCTTTTGTATCTTCAAACTGAAGGTTAACCGAAATGAATCTTTGACAATGATCCTATTATTAACAGTCATTTATTATTAGCAGTCATTTGTTATTATCAGCAGTCACCTGACCATAGAATCATAGAATGCTTTGGGTTGGAAGGAACATTTACATGTCATCTAGTCCAACCCTCCTGCAGGAGCAGGGACATGCTTGACTTGATCACGTTGCTCAGAGCCCCATCCAACCAGTTCTTGAGTGTTTCCAGGAATGGGACCTCCACCACCTCCCTGGGCAATCTGTTCTAGTGTTTAACTAACCTCACTGTAAAAACCGTTATCCTTACATTCATTCTAAATCTACCCTCCCTTAGTTTAAAACCATTACTCCTTGATCACTGTGGGGAGAAGCAGTTTAACCTCAATCCTCCAGAAGGGTATGTTTAATCCCTTTCAAAGATTTTGTCTCCCAACTGTATGGCCCAGTCAATGACAGTAACGGAATTTTGTATTGATTATGTCTTTCATCTGCCCTTCATTAAAAAACTTGTCCTTGATCTCTAGATTTAAACACCATTTGTGAGTTTTTTCCTCTTCTTTTGTTCCCTGTACTTTTTTGGAGCATGAGTAGAGTGAAATACCTATAATGACATAGTGTCAGAGCTAAGAATATACCAATCAAACAAAAAATATAGCACAATGAAAGTCAATACAGTACACTGAAAAATGAAAGTACAGAGGGATCATATAAATCTGACAGTTAAATAAACAAAATATAGAAGGCGTACTCTTACCGATCTCTATGTCACGTACCTTCTGACTATAACCAAGATTCTGATAAACCCAACTTCTGAGGAGTTTTAACTATCCTTCCAAGTAACAGAGCAACAAAGGGGGCAAAGAATATCTATTAGAAAAAGAGAATCTTTTTTCCCCCTCTTCAGACACAGGAGCACCATTCTACATAATAATGAAAAGAATAGACATCACTCAATGTATTACCAGCATGTTCTCCCATAAGCCAGGTTGCCCAAAATATTGTATCATGGAACGTGGTTAATAATTTATCTTGAAAAATCATAGCATAGCTCAAACAGAACTAGTTACATGGTTTCTTAGTGACAAACTGGCATCAGAGCACTCAGCTTGGAAAAACCTCCAAAACTAACACTTACAACTCTCATTAGCAACCTCCCAATAACAGGATCACTCTGACAAGTTTGTATCAGTGTTGTTATATCTGGAGACTTTACTAAACCATCAGCTCTAGGAGTTGTAAGATCTGCAAAGCTCTCAGCTTTTATTTTTAAACTTAAACTTTCACATCTCAAGATTCATAGACAATACAACCAGAAGGGACTGGTTTGACTCTTGCATATCATTGTAGGCTTTCCCTAAATCTATTCTACTTTGAATCAGAAAATAATTTTCGAAGAGAAACTTTCTTATGATAAGAGATGCCATCTCTGTATGATTTCAGAGACAGGCTTGAAAGGATTGAGTCAATCTATCCAATTCTGAATGAGAAAAATAAATATAAATATATAATTATAAGAAGTAGGTTTTTAAAGCTACTTTTATATTTTTAGCTTTGGCAGTAGTGATGGTCAGGGAGATCAGATCAATAATTTAACAATATTGCTAATGTCTGGAGTTGAAAATTCTATACCAGTAAAGCTTTTAAGCTGCACCACGTACAGAAGATTTTCATATATATATAATATATATATATATTAAAATAGGTTAGCCCTGTATATTAGTCCATGTCACTAAACTATAGTCGAGACAGCACTGAAGACAGTAAGATATTTTAAAGCTATATTGCCATATGGAGAGCAACGAAGCTGGTGAAGGGGTTGGAGAACAGGCCTTATAAGGAGCAGCTGAGAGAGCTGAAGTCGTTTAGCCTTGAGAAGAGGAGCCTGAGGGAGACTTTATTGCTCTTTACAACTATCTGAAAGGAGGTTTCATAGAGGAGGGAGCTGGCCTCTTCTCCCAAGTGAAAGGGGACAGGACAAGGTGCAACGACCTCAAGCTGCACCAGGGGAGGTTCAGACTGGACATCAGAAAAAAAAAATTCATAGAAAGGGTAATTGGGCACTGGAACAGGCTAAACAACTGTCATGATAATGAAACTATATTTTCCACACTTAATTATAGTACAAAAAACTATGGAGCAACAGATTAGAAAAGGACATGACAAATATACACTAAGTATTTGTCAAGACTTGTGCAAACTAGTGAGTAGCTTCACGTTACAAGTTTCAAAATGGAGCAGATGTTAATATAAATAAATTCTTTTAAGCGATGTCATATTGTTAATTAAGAACAAATATTTTTCTTCAAAATATTAAATCCTTCCATGACTTTTACATAGGATTAACTCATTTTTCCAGTCTTTCACTGACTCCTGACAGGACCAGGATTCAGGAATACTTTCTTCTCTTGAGGCATAACGTTTATGCTGGATCTGCAATGTATTTCATTCACTTTCTTCTAGTTACTGAAAACCAGCTGCAACCAGAATTGTGACATGGCATGTACAGACAGGCATTTCTAGAGACATCTAAAATCTTTAAAGAGTAAAGGTTTTAAAGTGTCTCACCAGTTTATTGTCCTACCACACTAAGGTTAAATCAGTAACAAGATTATTTGATCTAAATTTCACTGAGGTCAGAAAGCCAAAACAGAAATAGTTGAGGATCTTTTCCCTCCCCCCACCCCCCCCATAAACTCTCAGTTTGTTCAGTCTCCTAGGACTCTATTAGTGTTTTACCTTACAATTCCTAAGCTATTACAATGATCTGGGTTGCTGAACATACCCTTGATAAATCTGAATTTCTTCCTATTACTTCCAATCTCTACTTTTGTCTTAATTATTTTATATAATACTAGAAATGTTCTTTAATTTATAATTACTGGAGCTTCTTGGCTAAATACGTACTGCATGGTTGCATGGGACGGCAGCAGATTAGATTCTATATTGGGGTTTTTCCTCCCTGAACCAGTCTTATAATGGAAAAGGCTTACTAATACCACATGGACATAATGAGAGTCCTATTGCTTTCAATGGTTAGCAAAGAAGAAACCTTCATTCCAGTTTGCAGTAAACATGGCCAAACAGACCAATCTGAAATTACAATTAATGCTAGATAGATGCTTGGAAATGCTGACCAAACAGAAGGCAGTAGTAGTTTTGCCGAATTCTAACAGTACTAGGATTTCAACTTATGTAAGTCAGGGGAAAAAAAGCACCTCACTGATTTCTGGTAATGTAGACCTCTCAGATTTAGAGCTGTAATCACATGAAATTCCAAAAGTAATCCATATATTACCTCTGTTTATTTTCTAACTACTCAGACTTGAAAAATGGCTACTCATCACTCTAGACCTCACTGCTTCAGCTCCTTTGACTTTATTCTTTTGAAAATGTTCAATTCAAAATTCCAGAACACATTCCAACCCTAACACTGACACACAACCTTTTGAAAAAATAAAAGTACAAAAATTGAAGATAATAAGGTGATTGATGAAGTCTCATGCTTCTCCACTGGAGAGAACAAAACGCAGTTCTTAACATACATTGGTCTCTCTTAATATTCAGAAACTTTAAAAGCTGATGCTCCGTTATAAGAAATTCCAATTAATTTAAGCAATCCATTCGAGAGTAGTAATTTCAATTAATTAGGTCATTTAATAATCACCAAAGAATGGATGACTGGTCCAGGTCTTACGCACTTTTACTTTTTAAGAATTAGTTTACCATGACAGTATTTGGAGTATAAGCATCTCTGTTATTCTAGCTTTTTAATTGTAAGGCATTTGTGAAAGTTATGCTCTTGAAGTGTATAAGCTAAAGGCACATAATCTTAAGTTAAAAGTCAGATTTAGGCAGAGGGAATAACTTAAAACACAAGCCAACTGAACTATGCAAATGTCATGTAAATATCAAGAATTATTGACCTTAATTTTCATTCTTAAGTATTTTCTACATGTAATATTTCACTAAGAAAATAATACCCATAATAGCTTGTAGAGACGTGCATAACTTCTGACTTTGTTTCGACATTTCCACTCCCTATTTCCTTCCAATGGTACAAAACCAATAGGTTTCAAATTAAAATCAATATGGATTAATAGGGACATGATTCTATAAACCTGTACATAGCCTTATGGATCATTGGGACTATGTTTAGTTTGTTAAAAAGGCGTGAACAGCAGTGCCTGTAATTTGATCTGTAGAGTTCTCTATTACATAACATGTTTTTTCAGATTCCAAATATTTGATTTCTTACACCAATTTTCTCCAAGGAAAACGTAGAAGAGGTTTGTACACAAATGCTTCTTATTAACAGAATGCATGCACATCTTGCCAACACATCTCAATATATAACCTAACCAAAAGAAAAGGATGAGAAAATTTTCTTGTCAGAAGGGCCTACACTATGTTAAATTAATCATAGATAGCCTTAAAGGTTGTAGGCTACAGAAAAGTAATATATCATCCTTTTAACCTCTGTGATCTGATAATTAAAGTTATGCACTCCAACAAGATTTCCAGCTGTATCAATATAATTTATGGTGTTTCCATTAAAAAAAAAACAACAAAATCTCAATAAGCAATGTACTTATGGGACAACATTCTATCATACATACAAAAATCCTATTAAAAAAATGGTGTAACAAAAAATTGTGGGCCTACATACAAGAGAATTAGTTATCTAATTTTCACATAATTCTGTTATGCATACTAGAGGTACCAGATGCCATAATAAATGCAGTCCCAGGTTACCGCATTCAGGCATTGACAAATGCTTGTTTCCAAGAAACTTGCTGCAGTTAAAATTACAGTGGTAGTGGATTTGAAATGACTGCCTCTGGGATTTTTTGCTTTTTTCTTTTCCTTCCTCCCTGAAATTTGATGTAAAAATACAGGCTGCAAGCCCTCTGTATTCATATGAAAGTGAGATACATGCACGAATAGCATATTAAGTGTTTATGTCTACTTTATTCCCTAAAATAACAGGGTTCCACCATTGACTAAGTTTTTTGCTTTAAAAAGAACGTAAATATAAACATTTTAACAGCAAAAATTCTGAATATGTTCTGATTCTTTGGTCCAATTTTTAAATATTTCCTTTTAAAATAATATCAGTTCTATAATGGAAGAACTTTATTTCTAGTACATTTTATTCTTCTATCAACATTTTATGCAAATTCAAAAGGTTTTTTTAGAAAACCATTAGGAAAAATATAGGAAAAAATGGAAAATAATGAAAAATGGCTGTACTTACTAGCAAAATCAATTATTCCACAAATTTGGATCTTTACATATATGTCATTTTAAAGAGGCCATCAGGATGTTCTTTGAAATCACCCTTTTAGTTTCACAAATACCACCCCTTTGGCTTGTAATGATCAAGAATATATATGTGTCTTCACAAAATTTAGAGGAGTACCCTAAATCCACAATCAACTAATAAGATATTTGTTTTAATGAGTCTTGATTATCTTGCAGAGTATTCCTTTAGACTGAAGGAACTTGTTGATAATATAATTCTTATATTAAACTCATATTTTGGCCATGTTTGCTGGTCATGGCCACTAGCCAGAGTGACAAGACAACACCATAAACCTTTATACTGCTATTGCCATTTAATAAATGCACATGATATTGTATCTATTACATTTAAAGGTATTTTTGTGTAAAAACAATATCTGTTCCAGGTTATTATTGTAAACTTTTTAAGTTTAAAACAGAACTACATTGTACCCTTTGTCCACTGGACTTACAACCTCATTTTATTCTCATGAAATAAATTCTGGTAGACATTCACCCTGAAGTTCTTTTTTTGTCTTTTAATTGGATTCATGCTGTTTTTTTCTTTTTTACAATTTTCTATTTAATATAATTAATATGCATTGAGAGCAAAATTCTTCCCAAAGAATAGAGTCAGTTAAAGGAGAGTTTTGCCTTGTTCGCAACAACATAATAAAGTGCTTTCACTCTCATTGGGAACAGCCTGACTTATAAATTATATCAAACACTGACTATCATAGAGTAAATAAATAAATAAATAATGATTCTGCTACAAAATTTTATTTTTCTCTCTACATGAGTGAACCCTTCCTAGAGTGTGTAGATCTATTTACAAAAGAGAAGTTTCTCACGATTCCTCAGCAAAGCATAGCAAAACCACAGAACACCTTCTAAGAAGATATAGCACAAGGTGAAGGATACATGAAAACTTGAATTCATTATTCAAGTTTTAGTATAAAAGCAGAGGAATGCAGAATTGTCCCAGAAGGAGTATCACAAATGAGTAAAACAGCGTAAGATTGCAATCAGAACAAATACCTTGAAGGCATAGAATAAAACTTATGATTTCTGATACTTGTTCGGTGAAGAACAGAGTTTACCTCATATTTTCTATAAAACACATGATTTCACGGTTGTAAAGAAACTGAAGCACATCAGCGTCCACAAAATTACTTCCTGGCAGCCAGAGCACCCACCTGTAGCAGAGAATATATGGGGAAAAAACAGGTATCACGTTCTGTTCATATTACTTCTAAACATACAACTCCTTGACATTTTGCCAGCATAAAATTAAGACTTTAAATATACACACACACATATATATGATGTTTATATATACATGTACATATGTTCACCTCACTGAAGTTTCAGATGGCAAGAAAACCATTACTGCTTACTTACTCTCAGTAGTACTCAGAACAATAAAGCTACAAACTCAAACAGGAGAATCTGCACTGTACTCAACAAATCATTCACTCAAACATCTATCACGCACACCAGATCACTCTTCTGTGGATGTTCAAGTCTGGTGTCTTCTCTCTTTTAATGATCTTGGTTTTCCAGTGTTGAAACACAAGGAAATTCCTAACCTTTTGAGCTATATAACATATTATTATCTCTAGAAGCTTCTTACTGTAACAAAGTGACAAAATGTTAAAAAAAAAAAAAAAAAAAAGAAAAAAAGCTTTTCCCAAATCAAGTTTCTTTAGACCAGAAGGCTTGAAGTAAACACCATTCAACTTGAAGCACGTATTGAAAGAGAAAAAAGAAAACTGGTCATTACTTGCAACAGTTTTCTTACAGTCGCTTAATGCAGATTCACTTAAGTAAAAATGAATCCTCCCGATATGCCTTTCAGCACTCTAAGCTTTAATGATGCCTAGCACAACAGTGTAATTAACAGTACCAGTGATATATAACAATTTTGTGCTTTCCAGTGGCAGAAACAGAAGGCTAATGCCAGATTGCTTGTTAAAGGTATACCCGGTTGCAAAGTACACCAGATGAGACAATCCCCCAGTAGCCACGTAATGAGGTAAAGACATCTGTAAGATTATTTCAGAACTATGAATGTGAAGATTTAAAGTGTTTGGTGATGCTGCAGATGTTATTTTCACCATCCCTGCAGTCGTTGTCACTGGAAATAGATCAGCCCTCCAATCAGACTGGACTACAAATGGCTCAAACCTTGTTTTTCCTTAAATGCCTTAGTATATAGCTATTCCTCTGTTACTCAAAGCAGTTCAGCCTAAGTTAACAGAAGATAAAACATTCCCTTGCATATGGTTTTCTGTCTGAGAATTGTGCTCCACTGCTTTAAGAGAATACTAAGTGATCACTCAGTAACAGAGGAAAGAAACAAGAGAAAGTGAGATCAATTCCACTCTCAGTAAGTGAGAAACACCATAAATTTAAGATACTACCAAAAAAGAAATACAGGTTACAGGTGGGAAGAGAGAACTTGGAAAATTTAGCAGATGAGTTGAAAAGAAAGAACTATGAACATGACACAATTTTGGAGATCAAGAGGCTTAATTAAAGAAAGTTATCAAAACATTGTCTTCATATTTTGACTGAAGGAGTAACAAAGGTTTTATGTAGAAAGCTTTTATGAAACCTTTTAGAAATATTTTTAGAACCGAAAAATATGCCAGGCATGAAAATGGTTTTTGGTCTTTTTACTTTCTGGTATTATCAGAACATCAATGTACTGGCAAGGGAAGAGAAGAATCTAATACTCATTTAGAAAATAATGGCACTTTACATCATTCTGTCGCAGTAAAACAATTTATGCCAGACCTCTTTATATTGGCATCGTGATGTAGAGTAGATTCAGTGTAAGTGGGGATTGAGGATATAAAAATGTTTACCCAAGCTGGTATGAAAGTTTTACAAGAACACAGAGAAAGCCAAATGCTATCTGACAAGGAAATGAATTTCCTGAATTATAATTCTGTACTCTCATTTTCTTCTCACAATAGTGAGAAGTTTTCAGCTAAATGAAGTGTTGAAACTTCTAAATATTGTAATGAAACCTAAGCAGCAAGATCTTTTTGTGAGAAAAACACTAGGCTCTTCCCTTCTCTTAGCACTGTAAAAAGCAAAAAAAAAAAAAAAAAAAATTACTGAATTGCATTTACACAGTCAACAAATAAAATTAAATTTTATAGTGTATATTTGACCTGGATTCATGACACTGTAAGTAGGATAGATATGGGTGGATCAGTACTATCATTTTTCGGTTTCATAAACATCTAAACTGCCTGACTTAAATATAAATTGGTAAATTTTAATGAAGAAACTATTTCAGTTATTTTTGCAACTAAAATATATTGTTATGAGTTATGCTATCATAACAACTCTTAAATTCAGCCTAAGGCTCAGTATATCATTTACAGGAAATAATGTGATCAATTTCATCCCGATCCAATTAATAAATTACCCATTAATTAGTTATTATTGGCTCTAATTCAAATAACACCTATAAGGGATCTGTTTCTCCCAAGACATCCTAATATGTTTACACTTAAAGATAAGTCTCTCAAAGCTTGCTTTTATTTACATTAACGTCAAATTAAATAGCTTCCAAGCAAGACTGGCAAATATTTAAAGTCTGTAGAAGAGTCATTTAGCATATATGAAATAACTGTTCAGCTTTGAATGAAAACATGCCACCTACATGTCCAACATGAGGGTGCTGTGTCTTGGTTCTAGTGCAGATATTAGAATTCAGACGTCATTTGCACTGTCTCAAAAGCCACTTTCAAATTAATGTTACTTCCACATTCAAGGCTGCACATATATTTTCACTTATATATATAGAAGAAGAATCGACCTACCTTTAGAGGCTATTTTTTGACCAAAACCAGAGCAGGTGAGCTACCTGGAACATCCTCAAGGATATGAAAAAAAATATAAATGCTCACGTTCAGTGTGTTAACACCAAAATTCAGACCCTTAGTTCACCTGACTTAATATAGTTCTTTAAAAAGACATAACATACAGATACGTGCATGTATATATAGGATAAGGCACGGGTAGATGAGGTCCTGAGGGACATGGTTTAGTGTTTGATAGGGATGGTTGGACTCAATGATCTGGTGGGTCTCTTCCAACCTGGTTGTTCTATGATATTACACACTATGCACAATGATATAATAGTATTAGGAATTTCACAACACATCTCCTTAAACAATATTGAAAAAACCCTGAGCTGAAATTTAAATTAAGTATTCTAAATTCTAATATTGCATGATGTATTTAAAAAGAAGCACAAGACTTCAACATCATTCTTTGGTTTAACTCCATGTTGCCCCTACTTTAATACTGAGACATTCGCCCTCTGCAAACCCCTCAATAACTAATTCAGATCTCTCATACTTCTAGAAATGTCTGTCCTTTCAACCATAAATTCATAAGCAACCAAACCATTAACAGTGGTCCATTTCATTCCTAAGACATGTGTTATATGACTCTCACATGCATAGCACACATGAAAGAGAGAGACAGGCAGATAAACAGGTGCAATATGAGTCATTTCAAAGATATCCGACCTTTGTTTTTATTCTTTATGCATGAAAGTCAGAGGCATATGTATAAGCCTTCCCTTATGTGCTGCATGGTATAGAGAAATAAAGATATTTCTCATTTAATGGGTAGTTTCTGGTAAAAAAGTGTGTACGCTCAGGCAAAATATGATTCTTTGTTAATTACAATGAAAATCTGGTTTTCTAATTAAGGATATTATAGTACATGGAATTCTTCATTTCCTGTTGATAGCACATTTTACAAAACAATGCAAAGAAGATCAAATGAATCATGAGTCTTGTCTTCTTTCACACTGTGCATGAAAAACATACCAACCCAAACAAAAACAAAACAAATTTAAAAAACAGTCTTTTCAGATGTCTGCAAACCATGGAGTAAGATCAAACTAGTTGAATGTACATAATTCTGCTTACTAAGAAAGACTTCATTTATCACAAAATCATAGAATCGATAGGTTGGAAAAGATCTTTGAGATCATCAAATCCGATTATACCTGTTCACTACTAAACACTATCCCTACCTATGTTTTAAATCACTCTAAGGATGACGAATCAACCACCTCCCTAGGCAGCCTATACCAGTGCCCGATAAACCTTTCAGTGAGGAAATATTTCCTAATGTCCAACCTGAACCTCCCCTGGTGTAACTTGAGGCCATTCCCTTTTGTCCTTTCATCTATCGCTTGGGAGAAGAAACCAGTACACACCTCACCCTCACTACCACCTCCTTTCAGATAGTTGTAGAGAGTGATAAGGTTCCCCTCAGCCTCCTTTTCTCTAGGCTAAACAATCCCAGTTCCCTCAGCCTCTCGTCAAAGAACTCATTCTCCAGGCCCTCCTCCAGCTTTGTTGCTCTTCTCTGGACATGCTGCAGCACCATAATGTCTTTCTTGTAGTGAGGGGCCCAAAACCGAACATGGCATTTGAGATTCATCCTCTCCAATGCTGAGTACAGGAGCCCAATCACTTCCCTAGTTGTGCTGGCCACACCATTTCTGATTCAGGCCACGATGCTATTTGGCTTCTTGGCCACCTAGGCCACTTCTGACTCATAATTATACTTTTCATCTATTTAATTCAGAAGTATCCTTGTTGGAGGTGAAATCAAAGAGGTGAATTGAAGCACATAGCCTCCTCCTATCAGCATCTCCTTGCAACCAGAGGCAGTCTTGATTAAAGGCGAAGGATATTCATGCAATTCTACTATTATTCTTTAATCTGATTATCTTAGTTAGGCAAAACCCCACATTATCCTATTAAAATAAAGGACAATGAGAAGTATGTGAAGAGGTACATCATCTTATATAAAACTGATTCAAGAAATAATCCTGCTTTCAAGAAAGTATGTGGTAGGCAAAGGCTTCCAAAGGCAGAAGTAAGACTCTAAGATAGTTATATGAACACGTTTGTCAGGAAAATATGTCTCCATGATAGCAAAAATCTCTTGAAATTATTTCTAAAAGAAAAACTTTTTGTCAAGAGAACCTATACAAAAGGGTTTGAAAAATAACACAAGTCTTATCAACTAAAAAAAATAAAGAGAAAGAAAAAGAGCAGAATATTTTAAATAATTAAGATAGAAAGATCTAGTCTTTCATAAAAGTTGATGCTTTCTTTTGCAGGGAGAAGGGGAACAACAAAAACAATTGGTTGGCTTCTATAAAATACTTGAATCTCTGCCTAACTCAGAAGTTCTCCCTAGAGTTCTATCCTTTTTACATTTCCTCCCATCTCCCATAATCTTTGAATCTGCGTTCATAATCAGAATTTCCTCCTCTATTTCAGTTCACAGTAGAAAAATATGAAATACATTCAAGCTGTATTGTAACTATGTTTCTCTATGTGCAATGGAGTGTTTCTTCCCAATGCATTTCAAAGAGAGAGTCCATATGTTAAATGTTCTGCACAGGATATCTGAGAGTAAAATAAATAAAAACCACGAAAAAAAGAATCAAGACAAGTTCTGCTGCTGCCCATTTGCACCCTGACTGATACTTGAAATTTGTTAATATCCCTATAGCTGATCAGACCCCAACATTTTTGCTTGCCTAGGATTTCATATGGCTTGGAAATTTCCCTTAGCCCTGAATAAAACTTCAAGAACCAAAATAAAAATCAAAATAAACCCCTCCAACCTTATTTAACAAAATCCTCTTTCCTGAGATGAAATAATACAAAAGTTTTCTGCAAATTTTACTGTGAATAGACTTTTACTGATAGTAAACCTTGACATTTTTTTTCCCTAAATCTACAGTTTTCTTTTGTCTTTTGCACAGATTAAAAATTGCTATCAAGAGGGGAAAATAGGCAGTAAAACACAAAAAACAATTTGGCACAGGAAGAGAATCACATACAGACTACAACATTCTTCAGAGTGTTACTATTTTGGTTTCAGAGGGAACAGAAGATGATCTGGTTGCCTACCCCAAATTCCACTGCTAAGAGATCATTGCTTCTGTAATGACCACTATGGAATACATATTTCCCTTTCTTATATCGTCGGAACTAAATCAGGGCTAACTACACCATTATGACACATTTACTATCCCCTCTGGCCATCACATCATTCTCTGTTTATTTAGATCTTCCTTACACCTATTTTCCAAGGAAAACACAAAAACTCAAGAGAAAGGAAATTACTTAAGCTGAACTGAGATCTCAAATGTGAAACAATTTTCACAAACTCTTTTACTCAAATAAATAATACGAAAAAAAAATCTATAATAATTGATTTTTTCCATCAACAAATTCCTTCAATGCAAACTCCTCTATGGAAAACATAAGCATCAACATTCATAACTCATTGTATACCAGTACTTTGAGTTATCACAGCATTCGTTAGTACCCTTGTGTATGTCACATCTCTGCCTGACTTATTGTTACAAAAAGAATGAACATTCAAGATTGAAAAGCCTAGCCAGAGAAGCAGCTGTGATAAACACCCCTGCCTCTGGGAGGGATTTAAGTTATTTATGCTTTTTTTTTTTTTAATATTTGGGGGGGCTTTGTTGTTGCTTGTTTTTCTTTTAAATAAAGCAACGTTCTTGCAGGGACGGATCTTAAGGGCTTGATGAAGGAATTATGAAAGAAAATTATATGACAGATTTTAAATATAAGGTCAAACTAGACACCAAAATAGTCCTCTCTACCCTTAAAACATGTGAGTGAAATACTTTTTTTTTTTTTTTACAAAAAGCTTTTTAAAAACTCAGAATTTCCCACAGTCTTATATTCTCTGTTTTCTCCACCTCCTCTCACTCCTTATCTCCATTTTCCACTTGGTATGTGCTGTCTTTTAGCCTATAAACTCTTTGAAGCAAGAGCTGTCTAGTTTTATAGGCTTCTACTGTTCCTAGTACAATAGGCCCTGACCTAGTTAACTTCTAATCAATAGCGCGATAGAGATGTTAAATAATGATAATATAGGACTGTTGTATGCCACATCACACAGCTGAGTTCACTGAGAAACGCTGTTGTGATATAAGGATACGTCTCTTGTTGCACAAGACAAGACAAAAAAAAAAAAACCCTGAGATTTTCATGCATGAAAGCATCCGGAAAACCTGACACGAAAAATAAATAAAGTTTATACGGAATCAGATAGAGATTTATAAACATGGTCTTCGCCCCACATTCAAACTCAGCTGCACTGAAACCAGGCTTTGACTGCAGGTATTTTTCTACAAAGCAATTAAAGCGCTACTGCACTGCTGAGAACAAATGCGTGCATAGCAAAATACTTAAAACTGAAAAGAAAACTTTACTCTTTACGCTAGCAAGCACTTTTAAATTGCTTTGTCATTTAATTCCACCTCAGTTGCACATAGAAATTAACAAATCTGCTTTCAGATATCCCTGTTATTCTCCATAAAGTCCCAAAGGTGTCTCAGTGAAACTAGATTTAAAGCATGTTAAGTGCATTACAAGAAATGTGTTCCCAAACACACAGTCCAATTAAGTGCCAAATGATGCCTTCAAGTCTCACCCATGTAAACCATACAAGACCAGGGAGATTTTGCAGTGGAAATTTAAGGCAAAAAAGAACCCTCATTATCTGGCAAATCATGAATAAAGATACTTTCTCTAATTGAGTTCTTTTCATTTTGAAACTTATGCTGCATTACAGCTCAAATTACCAATGGAAACAAACCATCTCTGTAAATTAGGAATTGGTGTGGGGCATGAAGTTTGAAGATATTTTTATTGTAGGACTGAACAGACAGAAAAACAAACATAAGTCCCCAGAATGAGCAATGATTTTGATTCAGAACACCTTTCACATGATTTAGTTTTGTGACTACATCAGCTAGAATTCTGATAAATATTCTTGAGCTACATAAATACACAAACAGAGTAAGGGTGGTAATGGCTATTAGGCCTCCAGTTTTTTTAATTCTCAGAGAGACAATTTAAATGATAGTTGCCTGCAGCACCAAGTTCGACTTGGAGAATACAACAGAGTTTTCTTCTTAAATATCAGGTGACCATCAAACATCAGTTCACTGGGTAAACCACTAATCCACAATGCTAAAAATAACAAACTGTATTCCTCCTCATCATCTCTGGCATTTGGAGTCTAACATCTCTCTATCATACTACTTGTACTTGTATGTGTTGAATAGATTTACATCTCAGCCAGGAAAAGCAGATTCTCATACCCGCACTGCCTTTCAAGTATGTTGTACTATGTGAGCAAACTATAACTAGAAAGAGATCATATTAGAATTAAAACAATTTTCAGCAGGAAAATGTTTCAGAATCTGACTTTTTACATTGAAGAGACTGCCTTATTTTTTCTGTGGGGTTTTTTTTTTTTTTTCTGTTCCTTGAATCCTGTGTTCAGTTCTGGGCCCCTTGCCACAAGAAAGATGTTGAGGCTCTGGAGAGAGTCCATAGAAGAGCAACGAGGCTGGTGAGGGGTCTGGAGAACAGGCCTTATGAGGAACGGCTGAGAGACCTGGGGTTGTTTAGCCTGGAGAAGAGGAGGCTGAGGGGAGACCTCATTGCTCTCTACAACTACCTGAAAGGAGGTTGTGGAGAGGAGGGAGCTGGCCTCTTCTCCCAAGTGACAGGACAAGAGGAAATGGCCTCAAGCTCCACCCGGGGAGATTTAGTCTGGAGATTAGGAAAAAAAAAAATCACAAAAAGGGTCATTGGTCACTGGAACAGGCTGCCCAGGGAGGGTGTTGATTCACCTTCCCTGGAGGTGTTTAAGGCACGGGTAGACGAGGTCCTGAGGGGCATGGTTTAGTGTTTGATAGGAATGGTTGGACTCGATCTGCTGGGTCTCCTCCAAGCTGGTGATTCTATGATTATTAAACATACATCCTTAGCAACCCAGAGTAACATCACAAATAATAGTTCTTTAAAAATTAACATTCTAAAAAGCAAACATGCTATGTATATATCTCACACTTAAATTAGCAATTTTAAATAGTTCTACTTTGGCAAATGTTTCAAAATAATTGTTTTTTCCATTGTTTTAAATACCTTGAAGGGGATGTTTATCTACTAAATATGTTCTGAGATGGCCCACCTCTGCCCTCTCAGAACAAAATTATTACTGAAAAATATTTGTGCATAACTGATATCTTAATACGAAAACAGCCTATCCTCCATTCATTAATCGAGCTACCACCAAGAAGCATGGTATAAAATTATACAGCATAATAACGATACTAAAATCTGTATCCACCTTATTTACCTTCAGGTTGCATTCCTTTTGTCGCTAGATTTGCTCTTTTTCACATTCATTCTTGTAAACATTTCTCACTTTTTGCCTTTCTAACCTGAAATTCATTGTAATCATATTCTCTGCAAGCCTACCTCTAGCTCAACACCATCTCCTAACTTACCTTTAGAACGAATGAAAAATAAGAATGCAAATGATACGAATGACTAATTATGTTGGTAGCATGATGGAGATATTGGGTTAAATTTCAGTCAACTCCATAGCACAACATAAAAGCCATTACGTTTGTGTCAATGGTAAATTAAAAAGCAAAAAAAATATGAATATCCTAATGGCAGTAGAATAATAAAAGAAGAAGACACGACTAGAGTGAACAGCAACTTCAACTGTGCATGGACATTGCCTCCAAAAGATGCCCCCGTTTTCTTACCCTTGTGTGTACCACAGTTCAGTGAGCACTACCATCCTAACAAAGGGAAAAGAGCAAACACTAGCCTCAAATACACATCAAACTCTCCTCCTCGTGCTCATTGTATGTGCAACTGTAAAAACAACTAAATCTGGGTAAAATATGTATTGAGCGAGACAGCTGAGATTCTTAGAGCACGCACAATACATTTTGCTTACAGAATAAGCTTTGGGAGAAACTAGACTGCCTCAACAAAATCAGGGTACAATTTCCCAGCGATGGTGCAAAACTGCTGTTTGGTTTGTTCGGTTGGTTGCTTGTTTTTTTGGTTTTTTTTTTGTTTTTTTTTTGTTTTTTTTTTTTTGTTTTTTTTTTTTTTTTTTAAATAAAGTACTGATATTAAGTGTTTCTTTCAATTCCTTATCTGCTAAAGTGATTCAGAAGTCAGTGGTCAATTTTGGTACAGCAGCATCTTAAAAGTTTTTGGCAGTCTTTTATTAATATCTTTCTGCAGTTCTTACACACTCTTTATAGTTTACACAAGCTACTCTGCATCAGGCTATAGTGACCCAGAGGGGAAAATCTGCATGAACCCCTAGAGGCATCTGCATTGTCTCCACTGATACTGGGAAAAAATAATCACATGTTAAAAATACATCCACTTTTGTAGTGAGGACAGAAGATCAGCACTGAGACAATATTAAAATAACTAAGATAAAGAACTATTTATGTAATAAT
The DNA here is from genome assembly GCA_033558105.1 of Coccyzus lansbergi. Classification (NCBI taxonomy): domain Eukaryota; kingdom Metazoa; phylum Chordata; class Aves; order Cuculiformes; family Coccyzidae; genus Coccyzus; species Coccyzus lansbergi. Next base: position 2,969,558 of record JAUMJK010000159.1, read on the forward strand.
CAGGCATTTAAATGGTAGGTAGATGACATTGTTTTGCCCAGAGTAAAGAAATGTGAGATTTTAAAGTCTTAGGACGTAGGTCAGGCCTACTGGAATGAAAGTGGAGGATTAATCTTATACAAAACATTTTGGTAATCTTTTTGTCTCTACGACAGAGACTGGATATGAAAATTAAAATCCATCTAAGTAAACTAAATAGGCTCTGCATTCTGCTATATTATCTTATTTCAAACAGTAGAGCCTGTGACTGTGATAATGCTTTGAAAATAAGAAGACAGCAAATCACTTTCTCCATGCACAGATTACAATTTGGTTTTTTGCTTCTCTATTTTATTTTTCCCTCCTATCCTTTGTTAACTGCTGGGAAGATGAATCATATCAGGCATTTTGCACTTCTGTCTAAAAGCAGTGATAGCTATGCCTATTCTCATCTTTGCAGCACCAAAACCCATGACTAGTGCTCTTTTCAGAGCTGTCCCTTTGAGGTTGATGGTTATAATTTCTAGGGAACACAATAGCTTGATGAAGTCATAGTCATTAAAAGGGACCAGAATTATTTTAGGTCACTTCCATAGAGAGCTAAAGGATATTAACATCCATAATATCAAAGCACAAATTCATGAGAATAATCAAATAGGGTAGTGCAAGTAATTACTCTACAAAAACCATAATCACAAGTCCTCTAACTAAACCTCAATTTCTCTGTAACCTACACTGATACCACTGTGGCTTTTTTGTCCTCCTGTGACTACACCACAAAAGGCTTTTATGAGTCTTTTACTGCCTGTAAAACATAAAATTTTAAATCAAGCCTACAAAATAAAGTCTTTTAACTCCAGCAATAAGGGATGCAGGATTCTTTTGGAAGCTGCAGTCATAATTTCCAGCTCACTGACAGTTTACACACCCAATATACAGTTAGTCAGTAAACACAATGGACTAGTTGAGACAGTGGAAAAGTATCAGTAGATCTCTTCTCTGCTCTCAACCAAAGTCACTTCAAATTGCAATGCAATCTATTTGTTAAAAAACAGCTCATCTCATGATTACACAAGAATCTTCTTCATACCCTAAAATCCAGGGACAAATATGAACTATACTGAATGCAATATATATTAAGACTGTTTAAGTCCAGTACTGCCCTTAGATTTGCAGGAGGAACTGGCATAACACCACATTGCAGCACAGAGCCAAACACGATACAGAGAGAGTTTACTTTCTGACTTTCCAGCAGTATGAAGTCTGGAAGTGGAAAATCTCTCCTTTTTTCACAATCTATCTGTCTCGATCCACCCTGTAACTAATTAAAGCTCCCAGAAAGCATTCCCTTTCTTCCCACCTTCCAGTTGAAAACAATTACTTTCCTAATTGAGACATTTTATGCATTATACTCCGAGAAAACAAGTCATCTTCCCCATCACTCCAACAAGGATTAAGAGCCTCAACTTGTCATATAGACTGTCACTTGTTGTCAAAGCAATATCTCAACAGGTGTGGTAGATAAACACAAAGGGAGCATCACAAACATTCGTAAGATAAGATGATATACAGGGAGGATGATGCAGAACCCTGACTCCATTATAGGCAGTATGGCTTGCTACAGTCAAAAAGAAAGCACAGCATACATACAAGAAACATCTTAACAGACATTTAGTATTTGTATCTCTTTCATTAAATATTTTTATATTTACATCTTGATTGACTTCTTAACAAAGAAATAGAATAAAGCAGGAAGAAATTATCATATATGCTAAAAAATCATATAGAATAATACATTTAGGGCATCTATAAAGTTTGTATATATTTACAGTAGTAACTTTCCTAAAATATCACTACAAAAACTTGAAGACACTCCTACACAGGATACATCATCAAAAAAAAAATCCTGCAAGATGTTATAGTGGCTAACTTCAAAAAAGAGGTTGGCAAGGGAAGTTGTGGATGTCCTGTTCATAGAAGCATTCAAGGTCAGGTTGAATGGGGCCTTGTGCAGCCCCGTCTAGTGGGAGGTGTTCCTGCCCATGTCAGGAGGGCTGGAACTAGATGATCTTTAAGGTCCCGTCCAACCTTAACTCTTCTATGAATCTATGACTTGAACAGTGTATTTTGTTTAGATATATTATTCAGAGACATTGCTTGTAGTGTTAATATTTCATGAGCACTAGCATTATTTTTTCCTAGTGGTTTAATGTAACAATGCGATCTGAAATAGAAACCACCTTGCTGCTCCAGAATAAACTTTTTAATTATCCATGTAACTCTTAAATATTACAGTGATAACAACTTATAAATTTATGTATGAATAATCATCATATTGAATGATGCCACACTATCCTTCTTAATGCTGACAAATATCCAATTAGGGATTAAGTTAGGCTCTGCAAAGTCCAATTCCAAATGTGCAAAAAAACCCCAATATACTAATCACACTGTGCTAATAAAAACACATTAAAAAAACCATATGCCTAACTATAGTGGGAAAAAAAATTACAATGTACATTCTCTCTCACACTCAATGCTCTTCCACTGTGCAAACAATTCATTGCTTTGTATCTTAATTCTAGTTTACATGTTTAAAGAACAGGATTATGACTGTTAAAGCTTTTAATTTTAAGATGGAAAAGAGAAAATTGCTACGGTGTGCAAAATAGACTTGTTCTGGTTACAAATTTAAAACAAAAAGCAGTACGAATGTCATCTCAGGAAATGTCTAAGCCTACAGAATATACTTTTCTCAGAAGTTCCTAGGCAGCAAATCAATAGCCCAACTTTGTATTTGCCCTCTCCCAAATATATTAGAGAAATTCCACCAGGAGCAAGGCATTCTGTATGTCTTTTATACAAAATGACATAAACCAACAATATCTAAGCGTATACTTACTTTTGACAGAAAGTTTAATGCAAATGGAATTAAGGAAAATTAAATACGATCTTAATAATATACACGTTCCTTGCTGAAGCCATGTCAGAATAAATATGCCAAAAAGAACTATATTACCCTTTGTTGGATCCAAAATTATGTTTTTTTAAAGAGGCATAGGAACCTGAAATTTTTAATGCGAATGAGCATGCATGTGCATATTTGAACAATTACAGAAAAAACAATTTGCAAGACAGGTGCACTGTTGTTTTTCAGGTTAATTCTGAGCTGCTTACTGAGCTTGGTAGTCAATAGCTACTCTACTTTCATGATATTAACAGCAGTTGTGCATAAGGACACTCTACAGTTTTTCCAAGTGTCATGAGATTATGCTGCAAAATGTTTACAGTTTCCTTCTTGTTTTCATAGATGCATAGAATCACTAGGTTGGAAGAGACCCACCGGATCGAGTCCAACCATTCCCACCAATCTCTAAACCATGCCCCTCAGTACCTCAATTTTCTTACAGGTCTCCCGGTGTGAGGCATTGTTTTCAATCAAAATATTGCCTCTTGTTGATAATAGAGGCCGACTACTGAGCCAAACAGAGGAAATCTTGCAACAGCTTATCTAGAATGATGTTACAGCGATGAAGCATGGGGCGCTTAAAACTGAGCTAGGAAAACAATCATTTCCAGTATAAAGTAAGTTGTTACGCTACACAGTCTGAAGACACAAACCAGACTGTATGCGGAAGTGTGACCTGTGAACGTGCATTCAAAAAACCATAGAGTCATAGAATCATAGAATCACCAGGTTGGAAGAGACCCACCGGAACATCGAGTCTAACCATTCCTGTCAAACACTAAAGCATGTCCCTCAGAACCTCATCTACCCGTGCCTTAAACACCTTCAGGGAAGGCTAATCAACCACCTCCCTGGGCAGCTTGTTCCAGTGCCTAACGACCCTTTCTGAGAAAAACATCCTCCTGATGTCTAGCCTAAATCTCCCCTGGCGGAGCTTGAGGCCATTCCCTCTTGTCCTGTCCCCTGTCACTTGGGACAAGAGGCCAGCTACCTCCTCTCCACAACCTCCCTTCAGGTAACTGTAGAGAGTAATGAGGTCTCCTCTCAGCCTCCTCTTCTCCAGGCTAAACACTCCCAGCTCTCTCAGCTGCTCCTCATAAGGTCTATTCTCCAGCCCCTTCACCAGCTTTGTTGCTCTTCACTGGACTCACTCCAGAGCCTCAACATCCTTCTTGAGGTGAGGGGCCCAGAACTGAACACAGGATTCAAGGAGCGGCCTCACCAGTGCTTAGTATAGAGGGAGAAGAACCTCCCTGGACCTGCTGGTCACACCATTTCTGATACAAGCCAGAAATACAAAATGAATAGTCTAAAGACCTACTGCATTCCCAGGTTCTGCTGGGGCAACTACAGTTTTCTCATGTTATAAGAGCAGAGCCAAGACAAAATAGAAATGAGGGAACCAAAGTTTCAAATACCTCACATTTGACAATGAAGGTAGATGCAAACTAATGAGCAGACTTATCTTGTGAACAAATCATATTGCCCTCACCAGAGAAAAGCTGTGTTGCAACTGCCTTGCAGCACACTTTCTTCTTAGTACAGTTGCTATGTCTTCATGGAATAAGATTAAGAAAATCAGGAATATAAATATTTTGGTTAGTAAGTAAAGACTGGAATACAAGACGTTTTGGAAATATAACCCATTTATCAATTTCACTAGAAACCCTTTGTGTAGATTTCACTTTGTCATCTTAATGTGTCCCAGTAGGAATGTCTACTTGTCCATTTAAATGCTATGCGTGTGTGTATATACATATATATACTCTTTGCCATAACAATATGAAGAAATTGGACTGTAAATTACAATGATACATGGGCCACATTTTATATTCACACTGCATTCTTCTAAAACCTGTGATTTCCATACTAACTAAACAGCTATGTTTCTACTGCCTAAAACCAAATGAAAAACCTGTGAATATTGCACATACAACCTGTTACATTAGGGGCACCAGAAAAAGAATGTCGATCCAACAAGGTACCAACTCCAACATCTTTCATAGCAACCAAACCCTCAAGCCAAGACTCTATGACCTCTGTGAGCAGATTCTAAAATTCTATGATTTAAGAAAAAATGCAGGTTAAAACCCAACTTTCTTATTCTAACAGGTTGTATTTTAGAAATAGTGGATGAAATAAGTGCTCATACAAGGCAGGTTGAAAGGATACTAGCAAAATACCATTAAGATTATGTTTTATACATAGGTCACAATCTTGTCAGCTTTATTTCAATCAAAATGTCCTCATGACACAGTAGTTTAAGTTCAAGTCAAAAACCCAAGCAGATAATGGCCAAATGAAGGCATTCTAGGTATTCGGGCATCAGCATCATGCAACCTGGATTTAAAGGAGAATTAGATGCAAAATGTCGTGAGAAACTAGTTTTCTTGCTGCACATACTCACTGGGCAAAATTATCCACTCTTTATGAACAGCTCGTTTGCCACCAGTCATGAATGGTAGCACTCATTGTTCACATTAGGTTTTGCCGTTTGCTTAGAAACACTTCTCACAAAAGTTGTCAGCAGAGTGAAAAAAGAAATCCTTGTAACAAGCAGGAGTTTTCACGCAAATCCTGCAGTGTTCTGTATTTATAAAAATCTTACATAACCTAAAGGAAATGTCAGCAGAGTATAACATAATTTGGTAAGTGCTACACAGTAGAGCAGGAAGTTTCCTTTGTTCATGCAGTGCTAAGAGAAACAACACTTATTACTCCTTACTGAATATTTTTCAGAAGTATTTCCATAACTAAAGGCTACTTTTTTTTTCTCTATCCTACCTGTCAGGTTTTCAGTATAAAACCAATTCTACAACAGTCCTTTACAGCATCTTTATCTCTGTCCTTGGCATTTTTTATAGAAATAGCTTTAGACACCTTTAGCTGCTTGCTGCTTTGCCTATTATTCTTTGATAGGGAGAATGTGAACTGGAACTCTGTGTCGGAATGTTAATCTCCATCTATCTAGCTAGCAATCAAGTATATCTACTAGAAACATATCTTTGATTATGAAGATTAAATATATATATTTGATTATGAAGATTAAATATATATATATTTCTCTGTGTTCTCTTTCTCTTCAGAATATATTGGTATTTTTTTGACTAAAAAATAAAAAAAAGAAAAAAAGAGCAAGAAGGCAAAAGGGACAACGTACCGGGCCAAAGAAGTCACAATATTTCAGACCTATCTAGGAGAAAACTCCTGACTTCTGAATCTTGCAGTTTTGAAGCAGGGAATTACTACTTCATTCCCCTCTTTAAAAGTATAACACATGGACTATCTAATGTTTGAGTTCCACTTGAAAAGTTTAAGCTGAGCCCAGTGTGCTTGCTAACCTTTCTTAAAATATCTTTAGCTGCTTAATACATAGTATTACAAACAGAAAATAAGGAGCAAAGAAAAACAATAGTTTTAGCAGCTCAGATAGTGATCAGAATTTCATTTTGGGGGATTTATTTGTTTATATAGTAACCTAATGCTTGTAATAGTACAGATTCTCAAAAAATGAATTTTGCAGTCAATTCTTCAGCTTTGCTTCTGTGTTTAATCAACCTTAAAAGTTGTTTAACACTTCTTATTCTGCACTAGGGTGGGGCTAATGATGAAATGTCAGTTAGTGCCTATGTTACATCTTTAGTTTAACTATGTTCAGCTTTATTTTATACAGCAAAACCACAGAGCTATCTCTGATGTTCTGAAATCAGTATGTTAATTTTTTTTTTAAGGAAGAGAAAGGCAGCTGTGATTAGATGTGCAATCCAGCAATTTTAGGATTCTGATTTTCTTCAAGAGCCTAACAGTATCTTCTCAAAACAAGAGCTGCTAAAATTCCAATAGATTTTTGTTAGCATGACAGTGCATGCAAGATGAAAGGACAATTACTTTTCATTCATTTGCAACTGTTTGTGTATATTAGTGTCTTTTTAGGCATTTTAAATTCCTACTACCAAATGGAAGCAAAAGGCACAGAAATTAAGAAGATGAGTTTAAAAGTTAGTGGAGTTGCAATCCCTGAGAATAAATTAAGAATCTCTCAGCTAAGTCAGAATGGCTGTTAAGAGATGTCTCTGTCACTTCAGACTATCCCTGGCATAGGCTACACCACAACATTACAGAATTTCCCACTGCATCTACATATTGCTCAATTTAACTTTTGATGCTAAAACTATTCCAATCACACAGGGGCTGGAAATTGGTATTTTTAAATCTCTGTCTTTACTACCACTTCTATTTATCATTTCAATTCTCCAGGTTTTAGTACTGCTGGTCTTTGCTCTGCTTGCCTACTAAAAACTTGTTTTCCATTGTCGAGCTTGAGAAGTTTTCCTTCTGTCCTTGTCCTTGACTTTTCGTAGTTTCTTCTAATACAACTCTACCACAGTTAATTCAGTCTAAAGCATTTTATGCATCTCTTTCATACAAAGTTTGGACTCAGTGAGCTAAAGCAGATGAGGTCAGTCTTTTCTTCTCCTTAATGAGCCAAAAGAATGTAATTTGTTGAGTTCCGCTGTGTAGCAAACATTGCACAGTGGCTTTACAATTTGCATAAAAGAAATATGTGAAAGTGAGTAATGTGTAGAACAACCTAACTCAAAATTAGTTTACAAATTCGAATAAAAACCACATTACTTTCCAAATATAGTTTATCACCCGTCCACTTATATCATCTAAATTGTGTAAAAGTCCATAGGTAAAGCTATAGATCTATTTAAACAGGACCTACCTTCGGGGCTGTGATAATTTTCTCTAAAGAAGTTGTGGGGTTTTTTTCATACTTTAGAAACAAAGCCAAAAAAAGTATCGAACAAAAATACCAAATCCAACAAAATATGAAAAGCACACACCGTCCAGATGGAAACACTTGTAAATCCGTAAACAGAACATGACTGAACTAGAAATAAGATCTGTATTACCAGACCCCAGTCCTGCTCATTCTATCAATGAGTGAGTTCTACAATGCTTGGACAGAGGGGCTGGAGTAAACAACCTCCAGAAGTCTCTCTCTACCTCAACTCATTTTGCAATTTAGGCATCATATATGACTAACTGTAGGTTTTAACATATGTTAGCCTAGCTGGCAATCAGCATTAACATAAGCCCATGAACTTGAATTAACCCTGCAGGATAAGGAGTAACTTATCCAACTTTATGGTTGGACTTGATGATCCGATGGGTCTCTTCCAACCTGGTGATTCTATGATTCTAACTCTTACAAACTAGTTGTAAGAGAAGGAAAGCAGCAAAAGCCTATGCCACCTCTCAATCGTTAATAAAGTAAAACTCAAAACAAGCTATGAGACAGACTACAAGTGCCAGCTCCAGCTAGTTGTTCAGTACCACCTGACTTAAAACAAGTCAGTCAATAATTAGGTCAATATAATTAATTAGTCATAACACTACACTTTTGTCTATTTTGATGCTGTTTTCAGAAGCATTTGCCCCAAAGGGACATTTGGGTAAATGCTCAGGAACCCTTTGAAAAAAAACAGAAGACAGAATAAAATTACTTTTAAAATCATGTTTCTTGCTATGGGTTCAGTCTTCAATGTTTGTATTTGGCAACAGGCACGCTGGTTAAACACAGGGAATGGTTCACTGATTTAATCAGTTTTTCCCTAACGTTCTATTATAAGATTCCATTTTTTTTAATTGTCAATTACACCAATTTGTCCTTCTATTCAGCTCTTTTTTGGCACTTTTACCTGATTCCAGCTGCATTAAAGATGCAAACGTGCCTCCCATTACATTACTTGGGACTCCTCCCGTGTCCTGACAAGAGCCAGGGTACATAGAATCATAGAATCACCAGGTTGGAAGAGACCCCCTGGATCATCGAGTCCAACCATTCCTATCAAACACTAAACCATGTCCCTCAGGACCTCGTACGTATTACATATTACAGTGTCCAGGTTCAAGACTACTGAGAAGGTAGTTAAGACTTCCTACAATCTACGGCTGCCAGACTTAGCTCCTTCCGTACCTTCTGCAAAGCAACAGTCCCAATGCCCAATGTTTGGAGCATACAGCAGGCAGCCTCATTGCAGGCATCTGTCTGATCTCATTCACTTTTAGGAATTCAGTCACATAGAGGAAACTCTGTACCTACATGTTATTTTTGATCTAGACTTCACAACTGGGACCTCAATATTTAATTACATTGCCCCTGTGGCTCCTGCACTGTGAGAAAAATCCCAGTCACTAGAGGAGCAGGTTACCAGTTCTGTATGTATCGCTTCTTTTCAGAAAAAAACCCCTCAATTGCTGTATCATGCAATGTCTTTTACTGTGGAAAATCAGCTTTATGCTCAATAAATGTAAATATTTTAGTGAGCTCATCCTGTTTTGTGTTTCTAAGGAGCAGGTTCCTTTTGGCTATGACAACTTCTTTGATAATACCATTTCTCCCAGGGAAGGACAGGCTGATGTTTAAAGGAATTTTGACATTATTTTTAGCACTAGAAAATTTTCTTTTTTTTAAAAAATATATAATATGCTAGCCAGCTGTTGCATTCCTTCAAAACAAAGCACTTTACGCTGTTTTGTCTCTGCAATACCACAGAGGTTATTAGCAAGTAGAATAGAAAACAAGTCAGATGAATTTAACCCAAGGATGCTTTTTTACCAAAAATAAGGCTTCTTACAGGGTTTCTTCACCTGTTTAGAAACAACTTCTACATCATCAGTCTCCCTTACATAACGTACAATAAAACCGTTTGTATATGAAGTTAGAGCAACGCATAGTAAAGATGCATGAAGGACAAACTTCTCATGATAATTAGAAAATAGAAAACACTGATTAAAGTTCAAAAGAATATATTTATAGGGAATCTGTTATTTTAATATGCAGATTTCTTGCCACCTGCACATCTTTAATTGAAATTGCAGTCTTAAGTTTTATAAGTTATTATCATGCGATCAGAGCCCTGAAAACTATAGAAATTAAATTAATCATAAAACCGACATCTTGTCACCTGAAAAATGTATTTCTTGTGATGATAAACTAATCACTTAGAAGCACAAATTGTCGTTAAATACATCCCTTAATAACTCTATAAGACCAAATATCTCTGTTTTACCCAACAATTCAATGTCCTGCTTACATCAGGCCGTTTTGTTTTGTTTTAATGTATACAGAATCTGACAGCTTGTGCCTCTGTGTGACTATTTCAATTTTTGTCATGTGGTCTGCATTTGTTGTTTTCCAGACCCACTGAGAAGACTGGTTTGGTTTTGATTACATCAGGTATCATGGCAGTCTAGATTGCAGTAGATGAACCTCTTGTTCTCTTCCACATCTCCTACCTGGTATATACCTTGGCCATCACTTTCAACTCAAACTATAGCTGCCAAACCTGTAGAGCATCACTCCACCACCTCTTCTAGGCTCTGACCTTGATTAGAAAGATCCCCATCCATTTCAGCCATCTTCTGCCGTCTTCAAGGATTCCTTGCTCCCAAATAAAATTCTCCTTCAGTCAAAGGCAGATCATTCAGTTTGGAATGTCCAAATCTGAGCATACTCATGATCTAGCAACAGCTAGCTACTTATGATCTATCTTACTTATGATAGAATCAGAGAATAGTAAGGGTTGGAAGGGACATGGGCAGGGACGTCCCACTGGATCACGATGCTCAAGGCCCATCCAACCTGGCTTTGAACACCTCCAGGGATGGGGCATCCACAACTTCCCTGGGAAACCCGTTCCAGTATATTGCTAAGTTGGTTTTTATTTTAGTAGGTGGATAATAAATCGACACCTCCCATATTTTAAAAAGGAGATTAAAACTAGAGAGAAACAGTGCCTGCTGATTTCCCTTTGCTTTATTAATTGAATATACCTATTGCTTTTATAACCTTTTAGGAAGAACATTAATATTGAGTGATAGCCTGCTCGTTGTCAAAATGGTGTGGAAACATGCAGTGTCTTAATGTCTAACTCACCGACAGAGGCAAAGGCATTTTCTTTTTACCCCTCACACAAATTCTAAAGCTGCAAGTGGCTTGAAGGAAGAAGAGGTGCCCTGGGCTGCCATTTCTACTGTTCTGTGAAGCTACAGTTGGCATAGATACAGGAAGAAAGAATTGGAGAAATCAGAGAAAGATGGATGCAACTGGGTAATTAGCCCAATAAATCAGAGCTGTTTCAAACAGTCATATCCATATTTGTCCAAGGACAACTCTCAGTCTGAGATCTATGGGTTGCATATTTGACCAAGCTATACACATCAGCATCAAAAATGGGTCAAAGGGAAGCCGCTATCAGAAGTGAATATATAGTAAGGATGAACCAAGGCAAGATAATTACCTTCCTTCACAAAAATGTCATGTCTCTGACTGGTCCCTGCCTGTCCCCCTGTACTGAGCTTGCACGGCAAGGTTTTGGTTGCAGGGAGGTCTACAAGGTGTGGTTTCTGTGAGAAGCTGCTATAAGCTTGCCCCATGCCCAACAGAATCGATGCTACCAGCTACAAGACAGACCTGCTACTGACCTTGGCTAAGTCCATCAGTGATGTTGGTATCACCTCTGTGAGAACATATTTAAGAAGGGGAAAACCACCTGTTGTGGCGGAGAGAGGATTGAGAATATTTAAGTGAAACAGCTCTCCAGGCAGCAAGGTCAGTGAAGGGAAGGGGAATGTTTTGCTTCAGGCACCAGAGCAGTTTCTCTATGAGTCTGTGGTGAAGCCCATGGTGAAGCAGGCTGTGCCCCTGCAGCAGATCTCCACATAAAACTCATGGAGGACCCGATACTAGAGAAAGAGTTGGGGCCTGAAGAAGGTTGTGACCCCATGGGAAGTCCACTCTGCAGGAGGCTCCTGGTAGGACCTGTTGGGAGAGGAGCCCACTCTGGAGCAGGTTTGCTGGTAGAACTCGTGACCCTCTGAGGGACCCATGTTGAAGTAGTCTCTTCCAGAAGGACTGTATCCTATGGAAAGGACAGACAGTGGAGAAGTTTATGAAGAACTGCCTCTCATGGGAAGGACCACACGCTGGCATAGAAGAAGGATGCAAGAAGTCCTCCCTCTGAGCAGGAAGGAAGAGCAAAAAATTTGTGATGAACTGACAACAACCCCCATTCCCTATCTCCCTGTTCCACTGAGAGGAAAGAAGTAGAGAATTTAGGAGTAAATCTGAGCCTGGAACCAGAGGAGAGGTGAGCAGAAGCTGTTTTAAGATTTAGTTTTTATTTTCTCATTATTGTACTCTGATTTTGATTGGTAATAAATTATACTAACTTTCGTAAGTTGAGTCTGTTTTGCCCATGACGGTAATTGGTGAATGATCTGTTACTGTTATTATCTCAACCCAAGGGGCTTTCATTATATTTTCTCTCCCCTGTCCACCTGAGAAGGGGAAGTGATAGAACAGTGTTGGTGGGCACCTGGCATCTAGCCAGGGTAAACCCACCACACCTATCTCCACCATTAAAGTAGAAATATGGCCAGATCTGAAGCATAGAGAAGAGGGTATGAGATACCATTTGAACAGCTTGTCTGAGATCTTAGACCTTTTATTGCCCACTACTGCAACAAAGCCAAATTACACATCAATCACACTAAGTAATCTCGATATTTTTATTCCTTAGGCACTGGCCTTTTCAGACTTTGTTCAGGTCACTTGGACAGCATTACAAACATTCTTAAGGCTTATGAGTGTAAATAATCACAGATTATGCCCCTCCTTCTTTGGTAGCTATAGTTTTTACTAAAAAGTAGAGTTTACTGTTCTAAGACCCAGACTAGTTATAGAGTTCAAGTGTGCACAGTAGAAAAGTCAAAGGGAGGGAGGAAATCTGTGACTCATGGCCTGAAGCATTGCCATCCACACAGCCCCTGCTGGAACTATTTGTGTCTAACATTTTTGACAGAAAAGGACTGGTCTCAGTGTCCCAGACTATATCAGCTTATACTTTGAATCAATTAAGAATCAATTTCAAATGCAGTAAAGCCCAGGGTAAGTTCTTAAGAAAGAGCGAGAGCAGCAAGGAGGAGGAAAAACACTTTTTCAATCAGATTGTGTGAATTTTGTTAGGTTTTGCTCTCTTCCTGTTTTCCTCAGCAACTAATTGGTCAGAGATAAAAAGAAAAAAAATTAATCAAAAATAACACATACCGATATCACTTAAAAGCATTATTCAAAGACCTTTTCTCCAATGTAGCAGCTATCACTTCAATAATGAATAAACTAAAACATATTTAACTTGCAAGACAATTAAATTGCTCAATGCAATAAGAAAAAAAACCCTGTGATGTAAAACTACAACTGCTATCAAAGATTTACCCCACCTTTTTGGTTTTGAGCGATTTAATGTCATACTATTTTTCAAATACATTTCTAATTGGAATAGGATCCGTTTCATTAATGCCACATCAGGATGAACAATTGTTAGCTTTGACTGAGTACAACTCATCCTTTACCCACTGGAGCACAGCTCTCTACAAATCTGATATATCAGCATAAAATGATCTAAAGAAAATGTGAACCTTGCAACTTTGTTTAACTGATGTGAAACGAAACTGAAGCAAACACACATTTTACATTGTACTCTGTTTCATCAGAAGTATAATCATTTACATTTTAGTTTTGTGTGTCAAAGCATTTTTGGTTTTTTTTACCTGCTGCTCCATTTCAGCTTTTAACATTTAATCTTAGAGATATGTCTTGACAGTAGCAGACAATCTTACCAAAGTTCCTTTGAAAACAGCATAAATCTACTTACATCAAATAGTAATTTATAGAGGGGTTTGCCTACTTTTCAATCTCACCCAGCAAAACTTCTTTCAAATATTCACATTCTTCTTGGTTAAAGTTTTCAGTCCAAATTTTCATAGAACAACCAGGTTGGAAGAGACCCACCGGATCATCGAGTCCAACCATTCCTATCAAACACTAAACCATGCCCCTCAGCACCTCGTCTACCCATGCCTTAAACACCTCCAGGGAAGGTGAATCAACCACCTTCCTGGGTAGCCTGTTCCAATGCCCAGTGACCCTTTCTGTGAATTCTTTTTTTCCTAATGTCCAGCCATTCCCTCTTGTCCTGTCCCCTGTCACTTGGGAGAAGAGCCCAGCTCCCTCTTCTCCACAACCTCCTTTCAGATAGTTGTAGAGAGCAATGAGGTCTCCCCTCAGCCTCCTCTCCTCCAGGCTAAGCACCCCCAGCTCTCTCAGCTGCTCCTCATAAGGCCTGTTCTCCAGCCTCTTCATCAGCTTCATTGCTCTTCGTTGCTCCAGAGCCTCAACATCCTTCTTGAGGTGAGGGGCCCAGAACTGAACACAGATAGTACAGGTTCCATTTTTAAAATATTTTTTATGCCTGCCTTAAGAATTTTGTAATAGTTTGGCGCAGTACCGGACAACCACAGGATTTACCACAGCTGTGATGTTATTATATGTGGTTAAAACTACAGCATCAGAGGTAACAGGGTTATAAAAACAGTTTTAAACATCCACTTCTGTAAGCAAAGCTCCTTCCTGACGTACGCCCTTGGAAAGGATTCTTACAGCCTAAAGTAACACTTGATTTTAAGAAGTTCCTTTACATACTTGCTTAAGGATGGTATTTTCAGTCAGTGCCTGTATTTCCAGTATGTATAAGGATAATTATGACGTGTCAGAAAATCAGTATTAATTGAGTGAGAGGAATTTTTATCACTAGCAGAGATAAGAAAGATAGATAGGTTAAGGCAGATGAACAGTTGCCAGTTCTTCTCAAATGCTTAGAACAAGACCCAAGACAGACCAAAAGGTTGGCATTAAATACATATTCGTTCATATTCCATGTAGTCTGTGAGAACAAAGTGATACTTGATAGAGTATTGGTTTTGTCTTGCCTTTGTCAATAGTATATTTAACTCTTTCTAAGCAAAACCTAAGTACTACATCTTAAATTTTCATATATTTACTGGTAGTTTTCACAACAGTTAAAGCTGCCTATTCAGGTGGACAGACAGACAAACACACAAATAGAAAAATGTCACCAATCATTTCAGTTAGAAAGAAAAATAATTCACAAAGTATATCACAATGGGCAGAAGACAGGATACCTTTTATTCACTAACTGTGTAAGCGAAATTTATCAAATTATCTCCTGAAAGCAGCTTAGCAGATAACTGTACCTCAAAGCCAATTTTACACTCTCTTCGAGATCTTTCGAGCTATCATCCAAATACAATTCTGCAATTTTTCTCTCATGCTACAATACAACACAGGAAACACAGTAGCACAGGGGAATCATAACTTCAAATAAACACTCACTAGGCCCTATTGAATACAAATGCTTCCAAAACTTCTCAGTAATTTCAAGTCAAATGCTAAAAAACCCCATAATTCTGGGTTTGCAGCCAGTAACAACATTGTTTTGTTTTGCCCCAGACCCAGTATCTCTGGAAATACTACTGCACACTTGCATCAGCAACACTTTTCTCAGTTATACTTCCCTATACAGTTATATTGGAGAACTAATTTGCTTGCATTGAGATTTTGAAAAGGAGCTGGAAAGATGTTAATTTGTAAATGAAAAAACACATTATTCTCAAGAGTTAAATGAATGATTTATGGTTCAGAATTAGCAGATTAACAAATTCCACTCTTATGTTTTTTCCTCTACTCCAAGCTTGTAAATATAAATATCAGCCATTATAATCAAGTATGGTTTACTCATTAGGTTGATCTTTAATGATGCTGACTCAGATGATGCTGATGAGACTTTAAAACTTGGACTTTCTTGATTAGAGTACAACGTTAATATCACTGGAAAGCTACTGTCTAGATACAGAGAACTGTTTCATGGAGGAGGGGCAGTGGTGGTAGTTCTTTTATTCTTTTTCTCCTCTGCAGTCTGAACATGTTACTAATGTATAAAACAGCATCAGCCTACTCTTTACAGATAAGAGCATCTCCTTTCAAATTCCAGAGAAACGCAGGCACCATCAGAGACGCACCCAAAATGCGGACACTAAGCAAAAGCAAAATCTGCATGTATTCCACTGAGTGTAATATATCTTTGAAGTCAAAAATTTAGTTGCAGACAAAACGTTACTGATTACCTCTGTAGCTATACTGAACCAGCCCCACTTGTGTTCTGATCAACAACAGT
Organism: Coccyzus lansbergi; assembly: GCA_033558105.1. Lineage (NCBI taxonomy): Eukaryota > Metazoa > Chordata > Aves > Cuculiformes > Coccyzidae > Coccyzus > Coccyzus lansbergi. The sequence continues at coordinate 2,985,611 of JAUMJK010000159.1, forward strand.
GTCACATTGCTCATCTGAGATGTAATCAAATCATTGATGATACAGAGAGGTATTCATAGACAAGCTAAGTAAAGCTCTGCTGTTAATAGTGAGATCTTTTCACAACTTTCATCCAGTCAAAAAAACCCATTGCCATCTGACTCCCAAATGTATTTTTCGAGTTACCTGTAAAATTCTGTCTTGCCTGGAGATTTCTACCGTACTCTGACCAACATATGAACACAATTATAATTTAGAAATGAGCGCTGTTCAGCGACACAAAATAAAACAGATAAAAGTCATCTCATTGATCATATCATTCAAGCAATTTTCTTCAAACACAAGTTAATATCTGTTACACATTATACTAAACAAAATAAGCAAACTGATCACTTGCATACCACATATAGCCTGCTCAGTCATTAAGACAGACTTATGAAAGGAAAAGTTTCTTTTAAATCTTTAGCTTTTGTTTAATTACCATGTTACAAATCAATGCACAATAAAGGGGTATTAGAAATCACACTGTTCCTAGACTTAAGAGAAGATAGGAGGCTGTTTCCTAGTTAAGAAAGTAGGTTGGGAATCAAATTACCTGCTTATTCTGTAGTAACGTAGGAGACAGAAATAATGATATGCACCCAAAAGAAATTAAGCATCTGACTTTTGTTAAACTGGAACTTTTAAAACAGAAAATAATAATAACAAAAAAGCAACACAGAAATCAAGCCAAGGAAAAAAGTTTGAAATAATAAGTTTGAAGAAGGCGAGTAGTTTGTGAAAGCAAAGAAGAAATGTTTGTTCCTAGGGTGTTTCTGCATAATATACTCAGTCTTTCTGCATTTCATTTGGCTGAATATGTGGGGAAGGAAACAAGATACCACCTCGGATGAAATCAGACCTGCATAATGCAATCAAGAATAAAGAGGCATTATATATCAGATATAATATAAAACAGGTAGAAATTGAAATGAGGGAAGAAAAGATAAGTCAAATACGGAAAATGGACATAATCTATAGGAGAAGCTAAGACAACATTTTTTCCCCAAGTACATTAAAAACATTGTGAAAAACACAGATCAGATTCAGAGAGATGGCAAAAATAACGTGCTGACAGGAGAGGTACGAATGAAAGTAAATGTACTCATTAATTCCATATTCACAAGAGGCCAGGGTCATCAACAGAAGTCACTTGTTGAGGATGAAAAATTGCTAGCAGAAAAGGTATCATGCCAGATGAATGTTAAAGAAACCCCAAGACGTGCAATAACAAAAAATAAGGGGCATCAACAGAAAACTAAATGTATTGAGATGGCCTCTAATTTTCACTTTATTCAGAGACTTTTCAGTCATATGCTGAAATTAAAAAGAAAGTGTGTTGACAATCCAATCTCAAAGACATATAAATGAAATTTCACATTTAAATTAATATTTTGCATTAAGAAGATCAATGAAGAAACCCAGTAAAGTTGCAATATAAAGCAATGATTAGGAATAAGATCCCAGTATTCAATACTTCCTTTATTTTTTGAACAGAATATTTGTTTCCTTGTAGTGTAAGTATCCATACTATCCCAGATTTTATGAAGAATATACACTTAATAAGGATTCTTACAATACACTCCAGAAATATGAAAGGAGGACATCAAAGAGAAAAATCTGCAAGATTAATAAAATACTAAAATAGCATTCTATATGGACTTTAAAAAAAAACATTGCTTATGAAATCAAGTGAAGATGTCAGCACTACAGGAACACTCCATCTGCATACTGTTAGGATTATTCACACAAAAATCCTCATGTTAAACAACACAGCACTACATAAATTTTGACAATTGCAAACGGAAGGGCTCTTGGATATTTTTCCCTGACTCAAATTAGGACCTTGCCCTCCACAGAAGAAAATTGATAGCAAACTATTTAAATATCCAGAAGGAAAAAAATAACATATATATATATATATATATATACACTTAAGGTAATTCCTCATGTACCTATGTTTGTGTTTTACTTGCAGTCACAGCCACCAAGAACTGCAACCCTTGACTAAATAGTTGCATAATGAGTTACAGTTTCTACTCTAATGCTGAAACAAATCAGAATCTGAGCCCAGGAGTCCTACTTCGCAGAACTTACCAGCGAGGTTGCTAACCCTGTACATACATTTCAGTGAAGAGGCTCCAAATCAATGAAGGAATAAGCATATGCTTAATTATACTTAAGCATGTGCTTAAGTATCTCCTAAACTGGCACTGTAATTAAGATTACATTTTCTAGGATATCAGTTTGACACTAATTGTAATCAATGCAAATTTATTCTTTCTGGTATTTGTTCACAGAGCAATCCTGATTTCAGTTGCACGTATCTATTACTCTCATAACACAACTCAGCAATTTTCTATCCGTGGGTTGAAATGAGAAGTTACTGTTCATGAGTATTTCTTGATTGCTTAAATGTCATGAAATTGCTTTGTTCTGCTACAAAACAAAAAAAATTAACATATTAAACTGGTCATATGGTATGAATAGAAAAGAAAATATTTATATACAATTAAATACAAAACTAATAAATTACAGTTCTAACAAACAATACCAATAAGAGGTTTAAGTGGAAGTCTTTATGCCACATTTATACTATAAATCAGTTGAATCTGGATAAGACTGCCTCAGCTCTCACAGATGCCTGGATAGCTCAGGGGAAATAATTTCACTGTTCAGAGACAGCTGAGGAAAAGCAGCTGCTTTTCTCTCTGGTTTGGTACTATAGACAATGCAAAAGTCAGGGATCACAAAGTGACTGTTTTTCTTTTCCTGCTGTGTATAATCATTATGTTTAGTAATGGCTCCCTACTCCTCTCACAGGAGTTTGAGAACTTCTCTCTTCTATGAGTAAAACACCACATTAAGGAGGTAAGAATAAGGGAGAATTGAGTTCCCATGAGTGAACAATTAGTGTCTGACAGGCACCACAGGAAAGGTGCTTACACACCCTCCCAGCATGCTGATATTGAAAGAAAAGCAATTAGCATTTTCCAGCATTATCTTTCAAAGCTCACTAAATGTCAGGTGTCAATTAGTAGTTTACCAATAAATTAGCCTATGATAGCTTGCAGTTAGCTGGATTTAGAACTGTTTCCTCCATGACCCTAGAGTAACCTTAATATCCAGTCTGTAAAATTCCGTTTGATCTACAGGTCACCTTTAGGAAGGCATCCAGTCTTAAATTTACAGGCTTCAAATAATAAATTAAATCTAGAGACTTAAACACATCTTCTAAGAAGCCCTTCAATATCTGAAGTACTTCAAGTTAAAAATACACATTAAATTCTAATTTTAATTTACCTAGCTTCAAATTCAAACAACTAGATAGTGTGTGTTTTTTCCCATGTCATGACTTGCTTTCTGCTGTACATCTCATCCTCATAAATATACTTGTAACAAGTAGTTGTCATCTTTATACCTTATTTTCAGTAACTTAGCTTTAAGTTTTCTTACTACACAAAACTTTCTCTTTCCAGAAGGATCCATTCTTGTAGCATATTTTTCTGAAATCTTACTCAACTTTTCCACAAGTCTTTCAAAATTCTGGGCTGAGAAAAGAAACTGAAAACACTAGTCTAGCACTATGCTCAGTAATATCAAATAGCGAAGTATCTCAGTCTTCCTATTCCGAACTTATATTTCACACTTTTAGTTTCCAGGTTTTAGCAAAGTTCACATTCATTTGACTAAGACAGGGACTTTAAAATCCCAATCCATACATTAAGTCTGAAAGTGAGATTTGCAGATGGCTCATAAATTTCAAATTGTGATCTCCATACAGTTAACATTAGCCTAGAAAGATCTCAACTTCATAGGCCTATCAGCTTTCAAAGACCAGGTTCCTTATGACTCCTATAATTCTACAGGAGAAGACTAAAAGTTCCTTGGGTCTTGACACAGCTAAGATACTTGACATTTCTTTCATGTTTACCTCCCATCAAGGTCAAAAAAAAATTCCCTTCATTTAACTTGCACAACAAATATAGCTGAAATGCAGCAGAATTCTGATTCCTTACAAATAAAGCTGGAGGATATGGTACCTCCTTATTTATTGATCAGTTAACCCAGTACTTAAGACGTTTAGTCTTAATCCTTTCTTTTTGAAGAAAGGATTCAAGTACAACTGTAAAATCATTTAGAAAAGCATAGATACTTCTACTGCATAGGTTAACCTTCCATTTATCTATTTAAATAGATGAATGAATTACAGAGAATGAGATAAAGAATGCTCTATAAACACCTCTAGAAAATATTCCATTTGGTAGTTGATATTTTTATTTCTTAAGGATCAAAGAGTGAACATGATTCTTACCTTATTCCAACTCTGAGATACTTGAAAGAATTCCTTGTTCATAATTACTTGAAATAGGAAGAGATACTCAAGATTTGGCTTTCAGCCAAGTTTCATAATGTAGAGGTGCATGGTTATGTTCACTTTCTAGCCCAGTGATTCTGTCATTAAGCCATGGACACATCCCAGAAAGCAGTGAACATGCTGATATCACTGAACAAAACCTCAAGCACCTGGAATAACTTAAAATGGACACAGAGCTTTGTACTTCAGATGGGGTCTTGGGAGAGTTTTTTCAAAAGACCTGTACATAGTTTGCATTCAAGCATCTGTCCCTATTTTAACACAACTTCTAATGGGAAACGAATTTCAACTTCAAGTTGGCAGATACTTCGCTGAGGTATCACATCTCTGACCACTTCTGTACTCCAGCCCTGCATGTAAATTCCCTTTCTTAGGCAATATCATTGTATACTGTTATTCCTGTAGTACAAAGAGACTTTCTGTTTCTGAACATATGAATTTAATTTCACTGTAGTAAAGTACTTGTCTTTAAACTATTCTGATAATTGATTTATGTTTCACTATTTTTTCTTTCTGGATAGTACTGCAGTATGCGCTAGGTCCATACATCTGAAAATCCAAAAGAAACACCTTTGCTGATGTACCTCTTCTTCCAATATCTGAAGCAACACTACTTTGCGTCCGAGATACTCACAAAGTCAGTTTTATACACAGACATTCTGTAACCTACTATTTTGTATTCTCACAATTTTTATGTAGAATATTTGAAATCATTATTTGTTCTACAAGGTGATAGTTATGATAATTTATTTGCTAATACTCTACAATATTGGTAGGTCTAGATTTCTCTTAAGTTCATCCATACAAAGCTACTCATTAATACATCTATATGAAAACTCACTCCTCAGAGATATTTCTTCAGCATAAGGAACACAGGAAGGGGTAGTCTTGGACAGGGGGAGGATTACATTGCAACTGCTTTAAGGTATATCTCTTACATAGATAAATGAGAGACTTCAGTCTCCAGAAATAACAATCTGACATCTTTCACAAGCATTAAATTCAGTTGAATAAAAGCTAAAAAGCAGAAAATAGACCAACTTGAATTGCAAATGTAATCACAGACTCCAGGCACTAACCTTAAAGCTTTCAAGGTGAAATTCACCCATCCCTGCACCATGCTGCGGATTGAGCACAGTGCCCTGAGTAGGTATTGTAGGAATAGGAGCTACCCTCCCTAGTTGTGCACAGGATAGAGAGTTGCTGCAAAGCCTTTCTCATTCTGATTCTATTCAAAAGCTGGTAGAAAAGCTGCATTCTTTTCCTTCCCGCTATGTGGTCAAAACCACAGGATCTACACAATCACAGAAATGGAGGCCTTTCCCTCCTCCTGTCAGGATAATTCTCGGTCATATAGCCAGTTTGGCTATATGGCATGAAAAGTCAGGAGTCAAGGACCTCATCATATCAGGGTAGCATCTTACTTTGCGGCAGATAATGCTGTGCTCTATGGGATAAAAATCTTGGATCTCTAGATATTAAAAAAAGAGAAAAAAAAAAGGGAGAACTAAACATTTAGCTTCCAGCATGAAAAACCACTTATTTCACATAATGATCCCCAATAACCTCCTTCTTATTCCTCCTCCTCTTTCTCAGTTTTACTCATATCTACTTGAGTGGCTCAAACTGACTGCAGTGCAGCTAAGGATCAAACACTTAAAGCTTTACTTTCAAGCATCAGGCACCAGACATGCTTATTAATATTCACTAGATAATTTCCTACTTTGCTGATAAAAGTTCTCTCAAAAGAGCTTTCTTTGGTGGAAAAAAAAATAATCCACATAAAGCAAATTATTGAGTTACCACTATGAATTATTTGAAGGCAGCCGTACGCAACAGTGACCTTGAGAATGAAGTGACTGTGAACATTCAAAATCCAAATAGTTTAATCCTGCTCTTTCTGCAGCCAATGTTTAGTGGATGCTGATGATCTATGACATATGAAGTAAGACTGAATCATCAATCTTTCACATACAGGCAGGTGTACGAGTGCATCTACCAGAAAACAACAGTTTTCATAGAGAGTGCTAAGGTTTGAATAAGATTGGAGAATACCCTCTGACCATCAGTAATATTCTTTTCTGAAGTGAAGCTAGGAAACTGAAATAACTAGCTAGATAAGACATTGTTAAACAAAAAGCAGAACTATTCAGAGATCAATATGGAATCACAGAATCACCAGGTTGGAAGACACCCACTGGATCATCAAGTCCAATCATTCCCATCAATCACTAACCCATGTCCCTCAGCACCTAATCCACCGGGCCCTTAAAACCCTCCAGGGAAGGTGACTCAACCCCTTCCCTGTTCCAGGGCCCAATGACCCTTTTCTGTAAAATATTCTTTCTTGCTGTCCATCCTGAGCCTCCCCTGGTGGAGCTTGAGGCCATTTCCTCTCGTCCTGTCACCTGTCCCTAGGGAGAATAGCCCAGCTCCCTCCTATCCACAAGCTCCTCTCAGGTTATTCTCTGATGGTTTTTATCTTTTTATGCCCCAAACAATTAACTTGTATCATCCAAATAACTTTCCAAGCTGTACACCATTCCCCCCCAAAAATCTCAACAGAGTTACTCTGTGAACATTTTCACATACTGTGATAACAGGGATTGATGCCTGAAAGAAGATTTCTGGTATTAAACTTGCAGCATTCAAACAGATAAATTGATACAAGTATCTTAAGGTATATTTGCATATGTAGGTTCAGAATAAATGTGCTGGTGTTTGGGAACATTCTGACTAAGCATCAAACTATAAGGAACAGATTCTTGTCTTTCTCAAAGGTAATAAAAATTCCCATTTTTCAGTGGCTGAAAAAAAAATTCAAAAACACAAAAAAAAACACAACTGAAAAAGTAAGAAATAAAAAGGAGACAGGAGAAGACAAAGACATCAAGTACTGTGCAATCAAACATTAAAAACGGCCAATAGATAAATTGATGAGCAAGAGAACAAGGATATAAAGAGTATTAACTGTTACAGAAAGGAAGAACACACTGTATCACAAGTGTATTCACAACTCTCATACCAACAAGTCCTTACAGTTGGTGTATACATGCATATTATCATAGAATCATCAAAAGCTAAGCAGAGCAACCCAGCCCTCCCTCCCTTAACAACTCTCTTTGCTTCGTTATCAAATTCCACCAACAGGTACTCCTACTGAAGAGGTGAATTTTGTAACATTAGTTGATTTTATAAATATACTTAATAATGCAATGTTGAGTAATTACACACAAAGCTACAAACATAACCAAAGAAAGTACAGATATTTGAACACATTTTACTAAATTCCATATGTTGCGCTGCAACACTTCTGTAAAGTGTGCAGGTGTTAAAATGACGTAAGGCATTTAAAAACTGTCAGTTGAAAACTGAAGGTGAAATACGTGATTTCACCAAGAGAAACTGTTGTGGTTTTTGTAATAGCTTTTCTTATCCGAAATAGTATAGTACCCTAGCATGGCAAAAATGAATTAATAATACTGAATCCACTGAATAGAGAGGGCCAAGGATAATGTCTGAGGAAAGACTCTTCAGAGCACTGCATGCAAATTCAGCAAGCTTAACCACAAAAGGAAGAAACATAAGATGCTGGGGATACAGGCAGAGAGTTAACTGGGATAAGGGAAAGTGTTGTTATTTGTAAAGGCTGGTGTTCACTTCTTTGTGTGTGAAACCAGAGCAACAAAGTAGGTTTTTACACTAAAATAGAAAAGCCAAAGAAACCAAAATTAAATGGAGAAGTAAGCACAAGGAGTGGGAGAGAAATTTAGATAACTGAGGAAAACCAATGGAATGAAAAGGCATATACAAGAAATTTCAGTATCTGCAGCTACCAAGAATGAGAATAGAGCTCTGAGAAGGAGGAAGCTCATATCAGGCTTTGTACTTTCAAAGCTTTGCTATCAAGAATAGATAAAAGTGATATATGGAAGCCTGCTATGGCAATAGTAATTGCTACAAAAAGGACTGCCAGAAAGTAAAATTAAGAGCAGCACTGGAACTGCAGAATAAATTATATATTAAAGTCTTTGAGAATTCTTTTTACACGGAACCTTTCCCTGGGTAGAGCAGTATTACACAGCCCTCATAGAGAAAACTGGCATAATTTCTCTACTAGTGGTCCCAGAAAAATGCTCTGCTATTCTGCTAAACCATAAGGTATCCTACCATTGTTAGTATTCCTACTGTTTACATAACTTTTTTTAAAGGATCCACTGACCTTGGGTCCTTTCTCACTGGAACAGACTGCATGTGACAGACACATCCCATTTTGTTTTGTTGAAGAGGAAAAAAAAAATGCAATGAGAGGCAAAGGAAAACGCAAGTGAGATGACTATATCAAAACAAAACATAGGATATGTAGACTCCTCAAGTGCTGAAAGTAGAAGCTATTCTTTGTCATTTTCCTACCTATTATCAGGAACACCTTGGAAAAAAAGTAGCCTTGAGGTAGCAGTAGAAGGAAGGTAAGATGGTTTCTTATTGCCATCACATTTTTCCATGGAAATGTCCCCTATATGAAAGGCAATACCATAGCAGAAAACATAAGTTGTAAAAAGAAAGGGGAAAGTGCCGAGATGACCTGTGAACTTGTTCTAGTTTCCTCCTGTTCAGTGACAAAGTTCCAGGACCTTCCAAACAGAAGATACGCAATGCTTTATCTAGGTGAACTGCACAATATCTAGGGCCATCATGCAGTTCTGCATGAGTGATGTTTGGGTTATACCTTACAGATAGATAAGAGCGTAATATAAAAAATGGTCAATATCCAAGGATCTTAGCATAATTCACATTATCCTCTCACTGACTCCTATCCTGTTCAATTTACTTAAATTGTACAAGCAATTGTTAATATCCATTTCCATCTACATTTGAGACTGAGAACTAGAAATTTTGAGAAATTGTGTTGAAATTGCAACCGAATTTTTAATTTTCCATTCCTTCTTAAATTCACATCTCAAACCAAAGAGTACATTGTAACAAAAGAATCATTCCCAGTTCCTCCCAATACTCTACTGTAATCAGATCATGTGCATGAGGGAATTTACAAGCTGCAAGACAACATACTCCAGTCAAGGGAACCATAGTGATTTGCTAGTGAGTTAGAGCAAGACACAGGTGTGCTGGCTCTGTTCCACTCAGTAATGGCACTAAAACATTGTTTGTAGCTGTGTTCATCAGCCCAAATTCTTACAGAGATTATCAGCCACTTGTGCCATACATTACTTTCTCCAGATCAACTCTGTTTCAGCACAGAATGCATTAAAGAAATAATAAACACAATACTTGAGAATGAATTCCTCAATACACCAACAACCAGAAATACAAATTTGTAGGAACCATCATGTCAGTCTTTTGGAACAGGAAAAAAACCACCTTCATAGGTGGACAATCATTGTCTCTTAAGCTTAATTGTTCATTATGTAGCAGTGAGATAGCACAGTTTCTTCTTAGATGAACTGCAATACTTAAAGGCTGCACAAAGTCACGTAAGTTGTTTCAACTGATGCCAAACACTTATAATACCCTAATTCTTCCTTAAATTGCCTTTTCACTTACATGAACCTTTCTCTATATACATAAGGTGCATGCAGAACAGTAGGTAGAAATATTAAGAGTCTCATTGCTAAGCATTTGTTGGAAGGAATGCAATACAATGAAACAAGCAGAGTCAATGTAATTAATTCCAGTAATTCCAGTAATTCAGCTGAAGAGACGATGAAGAAAATATCTTCCTTCTTATAGACTTCACTTTACAACAAAAATTTCTTCAGATGTAAAGGATATTTCTTTTGTCAAGGCTTTGAAGTTTTCTGCCTGTTAAATGTGAAATCAATCACACAGGTTCCCCACTGAAAGCAACAAAGAGTAATGCTTAATGTTTCATGCTGTACCTAGAAGTCAGGTTCCTCAGAGGTCCATCTTGGGACCTATCCTGTGTAATAGCTTTATCAATGACCCAGAGAGGAGGCCAACTGCATCCCCACCATCAGGCCTCTTAATAAGATATTAGCTCCCTATATTTAAGGTCAGTGCTGCTCTTAAGTTGCAGCTATATTAGCTTATAGGAAAATCTATGAGAAAGAGAGCCATGAGAAGCTTCAGTGGATATCTTCCACTTACAGACTTTTTAAAAGGAGAGCAATTAATTGTAATATTCTATCACTAAGCTTAAAAGGTCATGTGTGTGTGTGTGTACCTTTTCTAAGTGGCAAAACACTTAAATAAGAAATATCAGGAATTAAAATCTTGCCAAATTGATAACAAGTCATAATATCAGTGAAATTTATCAAAGGATACATCACAGGAGAGAAAATTAAGAAGGGAGAGACTAGAATATTCTACTTGGACATAGCTGAATGCATAGCACATCTGACATGCATAGAGTACAAATGCAGTATGACCGAGATGTACAGGGGATCATGCTCTCAAGATTAACAAGAAGGTCTAAGGCAGATAAAGAACTCCACAGTACAGCAGAGTTCAGCAGCTTAAAAGTGATGAATCATCAGGATAGATTAAATCAGCAATTAGATTGTAGAAGAAAATACCCAAGCTCTTCACATGTTCACAGAAAGTTAGGCTCAATGAAGCAGTACTGGACCATGAAAACTTACCAGCCTCAAATTATGTCACCTATAAGGTTTCCATTACCAGTGTACATCACATACTTGCAATTTATTGTAAATTCCAACAAAACACCAAAGTAAATTTTAGACTGTTATTTGGGGAGAAAAAAAGCCAAAACCAAACCAGTCCTTTAAATTTAGACACCTTTTTGAATCAAAACTGTTCCAGAATCAGCACATGTATTACTAAAAGAAGTGACAGGAATCAAACTCATCCTCAGTGACATTACAGCACATGGCAGCAGCGTAGTAATTAAAATAAAAAAAAAAAGACACAAGCTTAATGAAATATGAACACGATCTACAAATTTTCATGTAAAACGTCAATTAGTACACCAAACAAGTTATTTTGGTCATATCTTCAGAAGAGAACACATCAAGTTTGATTGAAAAAAAAACAAAAACCAAATCAGTTAAACACTATAAGCAGATCTGCAGAAGTCAAAGTATTCTTGTGAGAAAGACAAGCAACCACAACTGATATTACTGAAAATAAAATAAAAAACAGTTTAATTGATGCACCACCTCTCTAAATACTATAGAAACAAAAAATCCCCTGCTGGATTTTCATTCCAATGGGCACTCTAAATTTAGATTGAGACACAAAATAAAAGAGTTATTTGATCGAGATTATAGAAGAAGGATGAAGAAGAGCAAAAAAAGTGAGTCAAACTGCTGGCTAGATATTCAGGAATTAGTTTCTTTCTTTTTGCCATGCTCAAATTGGGAACAGCAATCAACACATATAATATACAGGAATTCAACAAGATTGAATTACCCAAATGGTCAGCAGGTAGTACTCCCTTTGCTGTAGTAAGCCAAGTAAAACTTGAACATGCAAAGTTGTAGACACACAAGTAAAACTCCTAACCTTGAAGTGTTGGTACGCTCCCTTGGTGTGCTCAGGAATACAGTCACGTGTCCTCTCCTTAAAACATCCATATCATGAAAAGAAATAAATTAAAAAAATTGTGCATCTCAAATCCAGCAAATTCATGTCACTATTTAACAGATAAAAAGTCTGTGCTGCAAGCAGGTAGCTTTTCTTAGTGACCTTTTACACTGCTTTCCACTTCATGAGCTCTCAGCTAGTTCCATAATAAAATAGCCTTTCAAGGGGCAAAGTGTAAGGATTTAGATGCAGCATATTATCTCAGTTGGGTTTTTTCTACAAACTCCCTAATGATTTTACCAAGAGTTCTGCAAATGCTATAAGGGCAAAGGATTGTTGATAGTTAATCCTTTTTCTGATTAACATAATCCCATGTGATTTTTGTTCCAGTGCAACTACAATTGCTACTTGCTATTGCACTAGCAACATTTATCAACACTTAGTTTGCACTGGTGATTAAGAGCATCAGTGAAAGTTTCTGTTTATCTCCAAATATTCTAAGTCACATTTGTCACATGGACAAATACCTATTGAAGGCTCAAATATTCTCTATTAATGGTCTTCTGTATGTAAAATCTTGGCTGATTACCAAAGTCATAAATACAGAGGCACAATTTGTAAGTATGAATACTCATGTTCAAAACAATGCTATCAGACAAATATTTCTGAGATTATAGGGCACACAGGGAGCTTTGACTAAGAATGCCAGGTTTGATTCCTTTGTGATCTCAATCCACACTGAAGCTCCCCTGTGTGTAAGCAGGAGTATACAGATGTGATCTACAATCCCTATCTCCTGTGAGTTTAGAAACAATTTAAAATCACATCTTTGCATTCTGAATACAACCAACCTGCAAAAGCTCAAAAATGTCTAGGCTGTAATAACCTTCCACTGTGATGTCCTGATGAAAAACTGTTTTTTGATTAAAAAAGAATTCTAATTTAAAAGGACAGACTACTTTGTTTGTACATTGCATACTATAAGGTAGGCCTCAGAAGTGTTTATCAAACAACATGTCGTACAGTGCTAAACCAATTCTTCATGCGTATGAAAATCTGCCTCATTTACAGTCTTTGAAGTGAGCCCTAAGGGAATATTCGCATACATACCATAATGCTGATTATTTTATCAGCCACAGGAGCAAAAAGTGCTTTATCACAAAGACACCAATTAAAGCAAAAACAAAAGGCTCTTCACTTTTATGTACGATGTTGAAAGAAACTCAGTTACAAAATAATTAATGGGAAACATAGCTTCTGTAATACATATTGTGAGTATATGCTCCCTGATGCTTCATAAAGAAAAAAACGTTCTCCATCAGGATTACAAAGGAAATATGTATTTTGTTTTACTTTTCTGCAACTCAGTATTGTATGCATGTTATTATCCTTTCATGTACCATACACAACTACACGGCTCTTTAGGAAACACCCAATCTATGGAGTAAACGATATTGCAAGTCATATGCAAAGTGGTTAATAAGAAAGCTATTATAACACTGTACCAGTCATTTATCATTTTATCCTAGAGACCCATGTTAATATTTTGCTTTTTGTCTGCAAGACTGAACCTTTGGTTCAAAACAGAAAGACCTCTAAAACTAAATATACAGGAATATATTCAAGTTTCTGAAAAGTCATTGTAGTTTATATTCATTTACTGCTGTTTAGACTTTTTTAAATGGCTCCCTAAATTGCCCTCTCACCTAGGATTTTTCTGGAGTTTGATCAGCCCTGAAACCATCAGCCCTAGGACGGTAGATTCTTGCAAATCAAGAATCCGATTCACATTAACATAGCTCAGTCAAACCACAGCCTTGTAAGTTTGTCAAGGGAATGCTTCGTTATGTCGCTTGGTTTGCTGGGGAAAAATTTACCATGCATGTAACAAAGTGATAGTTTGAACACTTCTTCACAATTCGTCTTGGGAAAACTTAAGAGACTTGAAAAAGTTAGGGTAAAAATCTTTACCTACTAGAAATCAACATTCACCACATCTTTGCTTCATCAACAACAAGATCCAGTGGCAGTGACTAACTTCTGATGCTGTTACTGCAAAAATGACTGGGGCAGGACTCCAGGCTGCAGACCTCCAGGTCAGAAAAATCTTTTGCAGACAATTTTGTATTGCATGAATTTTGAATTGCATGAAAGGACAACTTTGTATTGCATGAACTGGGAATCCAGACTCAGTAAGCAAGACATACAATTGCTTAGCACTTGTGGAATACCATGCCTATGGCTTCTAAAATGGTGACAATGCTCCTGCACATAGGCCAACGCAACTCTCAATGCAACTGCCAGCGAGTGAAGTGTGATCCCTGAAGGAGTACCTCGGTGATACTAATATCCTGTTCTTATTCATAAAGGTTGTGTTCTTGACATGTCCATGAAATTTTTACCGCTGGAAAAATACAAACAAACAGGCAGGCAAAAAAATTCATCAAGAAACCTTCCTCCTCCTCTCATGCCCAAATAAAAAGGTAGATTGACTTCTTTGACCTCTGACTTCCTCTTGTATCCATATCCTTCTTCCATTCTCCAATGTTCAATACTTTGATCTAAACAAGTGTTAAAGCAGGAGCAAAAATTAACAATAACCAGGGAACTACATAGATACCTACAGACTTTCTCTTTGTGTTGGCTGGTAAAGTAATGGTTTCAGGTTTTTTGTTTCATTGGTTGTTTTGGTTTTGGTTCCTTTTCCTGGTGCAACCCTGGGATATTAGTGTTTTACAGAGCCCTTAGTAATAATCTGCATCAGAACTACTGATCTGTACATATCTGAGCTAGAGGAAGCTGGCTCTCTGAATCAGCACGTCTATTGCTGATTTACAAGCACATTTGCAAGGCTGGCGAAGTTAATTAAAGTTAATAGAAAATTTTAAAGGAAAAAGAAAAAGTAGAACAGTAAGAAAAATTAATTAAAAAATGATCTATCATCTGAAAGCTGCAGAAGGGGCTGCATTCTCACAGGGGATACAAATGACTGCCATTTTATACTTTAGCTTCTTCCAGACAGTACAGCACAACAGACTAATCAACTGTGTCTGTGTAATATCTTCAGACTAATGACTGGGCTTAGGTTTCCAGCTAGGGATTTCCTCATTCATTACTTTCAACATATCCACCAAGTCTCAAAACACTACAGACTTTTTTTAGCTTCTCATCTTCTGCAGAAAGGAAGAAAAGTTCTGTGATTACAGCTCAGCACAGCGTCAGATGTCTTTTCCTTCCTTGTCTTTGCTCTACTTCTCCTTTGAGAATGGCGTTGTGTGCACCTTTATTTGTCCATCTGCTTAGTGCAGGAGTCCACAGGATACAGAAGAGGAGCAATTCACTACTATTTGTAAAATACCTTCAGATATTCATAAGCAAGGTAATGAGAAACCCAAAGTCCTTACAACACTATTTGCAACTTTTTGTTTTCACTGAAGTGTGTTTATAAAAGATCAGCCTGCATAAGCATGAAAGTTACGGTTAAATACACAGAATGTACTTACAATGTTGATTTTTTTTTTCTTATTTTAATGTGCACATACTCAATTGAAGAATTAGTACTGAAAAGCAAAAGATCCAGAATTTCTCATTAATCTTTCCAATAGTTTTTAAAGCCATGGACAAGTCAGTTTTGCCCGTTGGAATTAACTTCCTGGGAAATGGAATCAGTACCTTGCAGAGCTGATGCAAAATCAAATTCACACAGTCTTGAGGTTTTAAGATACAAAGTATTAATATTTTGAAGCTGTAGATCTATTAATTCCTGACCCTATTTGCTGCATGAAAATTTAGCCCAGAAATTAAGTGACCTGAGAAAGGACCTGCATGTTCTCAGTTCCTCTGAGAATGAGGCTGATCTTGGTTTAGAATATGTTACAAATATGCTTAATATGGATACAGAGCCATCTTTTCTGGTAATTTCTTTTAATAATATCTACCTAGAATAAAATAAAAAACCCCAAAAACCAAAAACACTAACCAAACATCACAAACAGTCAGTACAGGTGACTACTTTGTGCTGCTTCTGGACTGTTAGTTTGATGGTTGCTTCGATTCTGTCCAAGTCGAGCACTGATTCACATTTCCAGTAAGCCTTAGTGAAAAGAGAGTTTTGGAAAGTGCAAGAACAGCTTGTGATCCTCCTCTGTATACTGATAAAAAAGAGTTGTGATACTGCCAGGTCCAGATAGAAGTCTTCTTCAATAACCACTAGCATAAATCAACTCAATTCAACCAGAACTGAAAGACAGAAAGACCTCATTCCCTGTCCTCATGATGTCAAAAGGTTAAAAGAAACCGAACATCATCTCTTTTATCAGAGAAGAAGAAACTTCTTTCAGAATATTGCAAGTACTTTGCCTCATTAATGTCCCAACTTTTGTTTTATCAAACTGTTCTCCTCAAATCCACAGATTTTCTATCATCATATTCCATATTGAAAGAAAAGGTGAACTGAGGTAGTTAATATGATGCAATCTAACTCCTCTCTGAGAGCTAACATCAGGATAACAAACTCACAAGCCAATGGCAGAACTCAATTATTATTTGTCACCAGAGCCAAGCCCCATTTGATTATTTACCCTGAGAATTCACTTTATGCTACCTGCCTCTTCCAGTAATGCTCAGTCACTGAAAAATAAGCAGAAAGAGTGCAAGAGATTTCACAACAGTCCAAATTAATTAGTGCACTAGAATGAAAGAATTAGATACAAGAAATTTTTTCAACACTTATGAGGGAGTAAAGAAGTAAAAATTTTCTGCAAGGATTGGATTAGTTTTAAGAAGGATTAAGACTGCTATTGCTATAGAACATGCAGCAAAATTTTGTCACTAGTGGAAAAAACCCTCATATTTCAACACTGAACTGAAAACATCACATCGATAAAGAACATCGTACTTCTCTGGCATCAAAATGACAGCCAAATTCTTGGCAATGCTGGGGAGAATATGAATGTTGTCAGAATATTAATTTTTCAAATTTATATCAGCAATTTCCATATGAATTTTCTAACTCTGGGCAATGACAAAACATAATTTCTTGAATTTACATACACAGTAGTTCAATGAAAAACAGCAAGGAAACATAAATAGTTTCATATGTTTACACAAATATATTAGTCAGTATACTCATTAGTTCAAGCTATCTGATGACCTGAATGCCATGCGATAAAGGTCAAAGGGGGAGAAAAAACAGAGGGGTGCGAACTAAGTAGATGTAAAAATTAATTTTGGAAAGAACCCAACAGGCAAAATACACTTTTTAAAGTTCAAAATCACATGGTCATATATCTGTAAGTAAACCAAAATGAATTATGCTTTATATTTCTCATTTATGTAAATAACAACATTGACTTCAATGTTTTTCATCAATTATATGCAGAAAAATCAATCATCGTTGTCTGGAGGACAAATCAATAAAGGAAAAATAATGTTTTTTATTTAGAATAGTATGTCTTGAGAATGTTTTGAAAAGTGATATCTCAAGGAAGACTGACATGACCAAATTCATCTGATGGTCATACTCTCAAAAGTTACTATAATGTTATTGTTATCAGTGAGAAGTACAAGTATCTTGCCTATTTCAAGTGCTCTGTCTGTTTCATAGACTAAGAAGCTTCCAACTCTTTATTCTAAACTCAGACTCTTAATAAAGTTGCAGTATTTTAATCAGAGTGGAATAACATTCTAGATGAAATTAAATCATTTGTATTGTTGCTAGACACTTAAAACCCTAGTACTTTTACTGAACTAAGTAATGATTTTATACCACAGTGTTTACAAGAATCAAATTAATAAAACAAGAAATCATATTAATCTATTATGTTGCACTAGAAAATTAATCAAATAACAAATGAAAAGTCTTAACACAGTATACAGAGGAACAAAATATGATTATTTCGCAGTTGCAGTCTTGTAGTGATATTACTATATTTTCAGAGTTTCAGGTTGAGATAAAATTGTTAATTGATGTGAAGCCATCACAGCCCCTACCTCTCCACTTTAACAAAGCTTCAGTGTTTGAAGTTTCAGACTGAAGTTTGCAGCCAAAAGTAGACTGCCCGTCTGCTGAAGAAAAATCCTACTTTCAAGAAGAGTCTTCTATATTAAAGAATATATCACTTCTGAGAAGTTATTCTTGACTGGATGATAGGGTGAGAGGAATACAGCAGGACAGCATTTCAATGCTTTGTTGGTAATATTTAAAGATCATGAGAAACTCTAGTCACAGGTATTGCTAGAACAAAAAAATTGCCCTTCCCTCAGAGACTTCAAACCTCAGTTCAGACCAAGACACCATAAACGGAGAGTCTGTAATGAGAGGAAGTATCATGGCCCTTATGTTGCAAGCTTAGGAAAAAGGAATGGTGAAACTGTCTAGGGTGCTCTAAAGGTGAATGGATGTTCTAGGAAAGGACATCTGTAGATGTTTCCATTCTAGACACTTGAGACTTGATTTTTATTATTGTAGATCTACCATTCTCTTTTAATGAATGTGTCTCTAAAGCTGGATTTATCATCAAAGCTTCACATCCGTCAAACTTATCCTTGGATCTGTTTCAAGACAAATTATTTGTGATGTCTAGCTAGTTTATGAGAAAAAAAAAAAGATGAGTTAGAAGGGGAATGGATAGGCATTGGTCATGCTACTGTTTTCAATGCATATCCAATCAGATATGTAAGTAGAAGTCTATGTAAGTATCTAGGCAGAAGCGTCTTCACCCTCATTAAAATAACAGTGCATAATCAAGAACCTCGCTTTTGCAAAATTTCTACTTTCTTTTCGCTAGCTGTAACTGCATTGATGGCATATTTAACATGATTCTTCATTCAGATAAATTACCATTAATTTGAAAGCATAAGAGATTTCAATTCCATGAAGGAGGCTATAGGTCAAAATTAAATATGTATTGGCCTATTTCTGTTGCTTCCTTTATACTCAAATTGCTTAAGCATATACAAGTAATCTCAGGGAAAGGGGTAATAAAATAATTGAATGATAACAAAGCACACTGATATAGAGAAACTGAGTCCATTTTGGTTACTTTTTTGATTGTTAGTAACTAAAATGAAGATACGGAGATTCTTTTATGGGTCTAAGTGATACTGACATGTTAATTAAATGCACATCTTACAGGAATGGCAAAGCAGTTGACACAAAGGTGATACCAACTTCACCTTTTCTCTTGTATTAATAATCTAATTACTAAATGCAAGTTCATGCAATTACATCTTTTCCCATGTTCATCAGATTTTAGTTAGGATTTATGACTTGCTCAATACAAGTAAACTCATGCTTTCAAGTTAGTACTTCAAGAAAATTTGACTAAACCTTGTAAAGGTTGTTTTGGGGTCAGACTCTTCCAAACTAAACAACACATTTCTAAAAATACCAGATGACTTTCTCTAAAGAAAATTTATCCACCTATTATGCTACATGGGTGCTAACACATTACATTTGTGACTTCCAGAAACATCATTAAAAATGTGAAAGTGTGGACAGAGTCAAGATCTAATATGCTTTTTTGACTGCTGTTTATGAATATCATGCACAAACAAGATAAATGCAAATCTACATAGACAAAAAACATGCTTGTGATAAAATCTGGAAAGCCCATAGACCTTTGACAGACATGTACTTTCACAGAACTCAACTCTATTATTTTTAAACCTGAAACCTTTATCAATGCATCTTACACATTAAGACTCCAAAACATCCTGTCACTAAATACAGTCTTTGTGTCAGTTACTCCAGCAGATCTTTGGACTGGGTATTATATATATAATGCAGTCAATGTTAGGGTTAATCTTGCTGATGTGCAAGCATTATCATCATCTTATTATATCACATCTTACAATATCAACATCTCACTGTTTGTGTTCTCCACCTAGCTTACTGCATAAGCATTGTACAAGTTACTGTTGTAGCCTTGCACTGCAAGAAGGATTTGCAGAATATGATCTGTGGGACCCGCTAGAGTGCACAGCAGCCACTGCCTTGCTTCTTAACCCATCTGTAGATCTCTAGATCACCAGTACTTTCCAAACATGAAGAAAGATCTGCCTAATTTGCAACAATGTCTTGCACGTGTCAGAGGGCAATGAGCCAGTATAGGAAACTAGGTTGATTAATTGTTCAGCTTGATTTTTGACACTCTTCTGTGTGTATTCAAACAAAAGCTCTTGTGGAGCTTTAAATAAATAGCTGATTAAGTGAAACTAAAGCAGAAACCAAAGGTAGAACAAGGCCTTTGCCAGGGTGCTGAAAAAAACAAGGCTCAAAATATTTCCCAAAATACCATAACCACAAAAAGGCAGTAGAACATGTACTTCTTAAGAGGCATTTCTAAGGAAGAATGGGTAGGATAAACTAATATTTCACCCACCACAGTAACAGACATTTAAATTGAATAATCCTCAGCTCCCTCAAGGGAAGGGGAAAAAAAAGGAAAAAAAAAATGCAATATCTAACTTCTGGTTCTTCCAAATAATTTCTTCACCTTTGGAAAAGTCACATACTTATACAAAACATATATTTAGTTTTCATTTTTCTTTAATGGAATTTTCTGTGAAAGCTGGTGAAGCTGGGAAATAGAAGCAATTTCCATAAATTTACTTCAGCTTCTTTTGAAAACAAACAAAGCAATATTTTTTCTTCTTGTTATATATAATTTTCTGTCTTGGCTATCTAATTTAATTTATATAACTATTTTATAAGTTCTTTTTCTCTTCATATTGTAATAAAATGGAAAATCTATTGTTTTGTTGTATAGCCTCTCTTAAAAGCTCTTATTGTTATGTTAAATCAATGCGTATCAAGGCTAATCTGTGTAAGTGGATTTTCTCTTTCTTATGCTCCCATCCTTTTTTCTCTGTCTCTGTTACAGCTCACTGATCAACCTCATGATGAGAAAGGTAAACGGCAGAACACAGCCTTGTCCATTCAGCATCCCAAGGGTTTTCACATTCACACAATCACTATGCAGAACCAGAGCAAGGAACACGTTCTTCTTACTAATAAGAATATCTTTGTCAGCCCAAGGTCAAGACGTGCCTTCTCCAAAGGTAATCTGGAATAGCAAACAGCTACTGCAATGGCCTGTGAAGTCTATTTTGGAACAGAATTTCATACAGCTTCAGAGTTTAAAAGATAAAGAACTGACCAAGGATTTGATGATGCAAACTGGTAATGCCATGCTTACCTTTCCTCCTGTAGCTTTTCACATTCTCTCATATTAAGTGACTCCATCTGCTCGCACAGCCCCAACTACCAGCACTCCACAGACATCTTTTAAGCTCCATTTTTCTTTCTGTATCAAGCCCCTACAAGCAAACCAAATGAAAAATAATCATTGGCATTACAGAAAAAGGAAAAAAACCTAGACATAGTGTTCAGTAGGTTAAAAGATGACAGCTATGGGAGTGAGAGTACTACCTGTAGGGAGGGAGGGAGCTGGCCTCTTCTTCCAAGTGACAGGGGATAGGACAAAAGGGAATGGCCTCAAGCTCCATCATAGGAGGTTCAGGCTTGACATAAGGAAAAAAATTCTTCACTGAAAGTGTCATTAGGCAATGGAACCATCTGCCCAGGGACGTGGTTGACTGGCCTTCCCTGGAGGTGTTTAAGGTGCGGGTGGATGAGGTACTGAGGGGCATAGTTTAGAAATTGGTGGGAATGGTTGGACTCGATGTTCCGGTGGGTCTCTTCCAACCTGGTGATTCTATGATCGCTCCAGTGAGTCCATTCTCTTTTTGTTCATGAAAAAGTGACAAAAAAAACCCAGAACAGTTATGATTTCTGTTACAAAAAGAGTGGGAAGGAAACATATATTGAAGAAGGTGGCTTTTCAAACTTGGATAACGTTATTTAAAATTGCAAAACTTAACTGCATGGAAATGAGAAGTATCCAACATAATGTGATTCATCAGTCCCCCATACTGCCATCACTGGGAATGAAGAGTTCTGGCTTAATCCTTATGGCTTTTTCTCTCAATTAATTTGGTAGTTTAGCAAAAGGAAATCCAGGCAATGAAAGGACCGGTTATATTTTATCTTGAAAAATTTTAACTTTTTATCATGAAGAAATTGGCCTTATATGACTTAGACTCAAAAAACGACTATCAAGTGTAAATTCAAGTGCAGAAGTAACTGAGGTCTATATACATATATGTGTTCAAAATTATCAACACGTTCAAATATTTTGCTAAATCAGTTCCTTAAGCATTGAACAAAGTAGTCTTGAGCCCAGAGCTTATCTCTAATCATTCATGGCCAAGCATCGAACTCAGTGCACCAAGAACATTCACAAGCAACCATCAATGCCTATCAACATATTTTCCAGATGGTGCTCCACACCAAGGAATGTTTAAGTAACTGTTGCGTGAACATTTAAAAAGAAAAAAAAGGTTTACTATTTAAGAGGGAATCCTAACAAAACATAATTATAGGGATTAGATGCCACTTATGCAGAGATTTGTGTTATTTACTTGAAGAGCACATATTCACTATGATTCACATAATCAGATCTGTGAGGTTATTTAACCAGCTTAAATTAGGACCTAAGTTAATGCCATATTCTATAATAAAAAGGCTTAATTAAATAATGAAGGGTTAACTCTTCTGAACAGATTAACAACACTGAAGAAGAAAGAGTTGATCTGACAGCTGAAAAATATGTTTTGGGGGCAGTAAAACAGAGAGAATATACTTTTTAAATGATTAAACTCAGTACAGGATCTAAATACTTGGGACGGATCTAGAAATGACACTGCTATTAATAACTCTCAAACTCCTGTGAAATGACTACAGTGTGCTCATTAAAGAAAAATGCTTATTAAGCAATCCAGAAAATGCAAATGATACTTCCCAAATGACATTATCCTTTTTTTTTTTTAAAGTAAGTTTAATCTCCTTTGGGGTTTAAAACAGGTAGCCACATCACTATAGATAAAAGTATACATTTCAACATTTGAAATTACTTTAATATATTTTCCTCTACTTTTTTTTTTTTATTAGAAATTAAGTGTAAGCCCACTGGTAATCATTATAATCAATAAGGAAATTTGTAATAAAATTATTTAATCAGAAAAATGTCACATGCATTAACATTTTCGGTAGGGTTACGGGACTCTGGATATTATTACTATACATAAATGTACATAAGAGTTTTGACCATTTTATATATAAATGGTGATTTTCATATTAACCAGCCCCTTGTACATATTAACCCAGTCTGTGAATATTAATAAACTAAGGAATAACAATCTGCATAAAGAAAAACTGCTTTAACAACCTTAATCATGAAGTGAGAAAACTATCTTAGTGACTGGCAAATTTCTCTGTAATATGGATGGGCTGTTGCTACCAAACCTGGGATCATTCCTTGGTGGAGGAGGGGAACAGGGAAGAAGCTTGTGTAAGAAACTTTATGTAAATGTTTATTTAACCAACAGATGGTTTATGTCAAAATACTCAGATCTTCAGGTTCTGATAATGATCTAGTTTGTCTGATTATCTTACTCTGAGATTCCTCGTCAAGTAAATTACCGATCACATACCAAAATTGTAGCTATGTTGCTCTTCTAATCAAGTGCTTCTCTTCTTTTATCAAAGGTTTGACAAAATAGCCCCACTTAGGCAAAATTTGTCTTTCCAACAGAGGTTGGTGAGAATGGATTTAGAATAGCCCTGAAAAGAAGGGCCTGAGGGTGCTGGTGGATGAGAAGCTCTACATGAGACAGCAATGTGCACTTACAGCCCAGAAAGCCAACCATGTGCTGGGCTCCATCAAAATAAGTGGGACTAGCAGGTCAAAGGAGGAGATTCTGCCCTTCTACTCTGTTCTTGTGAGTCCTCACCTGGAGTACTGCATTCAGTTCTGGAATCCTTGGCACAGGAAGGATCTGTTAGAGTGAGTCCAGACAAGGGCTGCAAAGATCAGAGGGCTGGAGCACTTCTTCCCATATGAGGACAGGTTGAGAAAGTCTGGGTTGCTTAGCCTAGAGAAGAGAAGGCTCCAGGGATACTTTATAGTATACTTCCAGTACTAAAAGGGGGTCTCTACAGGAAAGCTGAGGAGGGGCTTTTTATCATGGAGTGAAGTGACAGCACGAAGGATAATGGTTTTACTCTTGAAAGAGAGTAGATTTGCACTAGATGTCAGTAAGAAATTTTTTTACTACGAGGATGATGAAGCACTGTAACAAGTTGCCCAGAGGAGTTATGGAAGCCCCATACTTGGAGATGTTCAAGGCCAGGTTGGATGAGGCTTTGAGCAACATGATCAAGTGGAAGGTGTCCCTGTCCATGGCAAGGGGGCTGGAACTAGATGCGCATTCCAGGTCAAAGAGTTCTAGGATTCTGTGATTCTATGACAGGCATCTTCTTGAAAATGCAGTATGATTCACATATCTTGGATGAATTAGTATTCTTTCCCTTCTAGTATTGATCAGCATACCCTTTATTGTTAGCCTTCAGATGCCAGCTTACTGTCATTAACACTGGACCCAATTATTCTGCAAGTGCATCTTACTGAACCTTCTGACATCAACTTCTAAGGTGGTTAGGGCCCACCATCCTTGAGAGCACTAGCACCGCACTTCTGGAGACTGAACTCGCTCTTAATTCCTCTCACCCTGTCCCCACAATTTTTACCAAGACACTGACAGTTACAAACAAATTATTTGTTCCTGGAGATGCAAACAAGAAGACACAAATAAAACATTGAAAAACCTCAACCCTAACTCCCAGCTCCTCATTGCTCCCCACACTGTGCCTCATAACAAGAGAAGTAACGCATATTTTAAGGGAATCAAATATCTGTTTCACATAAAGTAATAAACATAAAATCTCTTAAATAAACAAAAAAACCCCAAAAAACCAAACATCTAAGAAACAGCACTTTCTAACTGAAAGAAAAGTTAACAAAATAAACACCCATAAACAGTCCATTACATTATATACGCAATTATACATTTCTGTTTAAAGTAGAAAAATGTTCTAAATTCCACTGTCCTCTTTTCTCCTTCTTAAGTCCTCGTTTTCCCTGCCCTACATCAATTTCCCCTCTGCCTCCCACTCTCCTTGGAAATCTTGCCCCTACTCCTAAAAAAGCTGGAGCTGCTGATATTTCAAGATAATTCTTCAATTTAAGAAGAAAAGTTAAGCCAAACAAAGAAACTGAAATGCAATTGACAGAAACGTCATCTGTTTGTGAACCAGTAAAGAAAACATCATCACAGGAAATTCTTACTAAGCTCTATTTCCATACACATAAACAACAATAACAAAAACCCAATAAATGAACACTAATGAACTCCAGTATCATATAGATTTATGCACAGTGCATGATTGACCTTGATGAATGTTGAAGATGTAACTCCAGCTGAACTCTTTTCCAAGTCTAGGATATTTACCTCACTTTTACTGGATAGTCATAGAATCACCAGGTTGGAAGAGACCCATCGGATCATTGAGTCCAACCATTCCTATCAAACACTAAACCATGTCCAAATCAAGTAACACAGCAACACTCTCATTAGGGCATGTTATCTTATCTATCTCCTTATTTTAATGTAATTTCATCTTGTAGAACTTGATCACACTGTCAAATGTGGTTAAACTAACTAAATTATTAGAGGAAGAAATATCACGTGACTTCAAAAATCCTCTTTCTCTGAGATAAAAAATTATTTGATTAAAACTACCAAACAAACATTCCTTCAGCACATAAAATGGATTTTATGTATTTTCAGCAGCAAAGTCATCTTAGGTTCTTTCCAATTCTTACAGCTTCTTTCCACATTTACTCCATCAAATACTTCACATACTAGTAACCCTCCAAAATTCATATACTCTAGATGCTCAACTTGATCCACACAATTTTTTTAGGCCTTAAGTACACCACAGAACACAGTTTAAACTTATGCAAAATTCTCTTTCAGTTGCTACAGCTCTTAATATATTTAAGAGTTATTTCAAGAGCTGTGGAATATTTAATTTCGATGTATAATCTTTTTAGCTATGATTTTAAAGTTTATAGTGGAAAAAAAGGATATATCATTCCTTTTGTTCTTCAGCATCGTTTAAAACCTCTACAAATACCTTAGACAATATATTCAAGTTTTTCAGAAATAAAGCTATTAAGAACCTTAAGACGTCCTAGATCAGCTTCAACAATGTTGAGTATAATCTGCAAAGCAAGAATAAAGAAAAAATATAAAACACATACCTACTACCCTTACGTACAATCTGCATAATATTCCTCTCACAGTTTGATAAAGTCTGGTGGGCAACATTTTCCTCATTTTCACAAATCTGCAACAGTTTCTTAATCCCACCACAAAAATAATAAAGTTTCATGAGACCAAACTGTCAGGAATGCTTCTCAGTAAACAGAAGTAGCAAGGAAAGACTGTTGAAGGAATTTGAAGCTACCTACATTGATCTTTAGCATAAATGTTGAAAAAGAAAAATCCCTACAGCTAGTATTATACTCCATTGAAGCAGAGAAAGGAAAGTTATAAAGGAAACTAATTCAAACATTTAGTTTCCCTGAAATCTAGAATTAAGAATTTTATGATGAATTTCCAGCTATGGAGACTCGTATTTTTTTTTTTTTCCCCTTCACAGATGTATAAACTACTTTATTTTCCTTTTAAAAAGTATTTTATTTTGTTTTCAGATTACAACCACTGTATCTCAGGAAACAAAGGACTGTACATACAGTCCTCCTTGGGTGCCTAAATATGCAGTTTAGGGAAAAAAAGCTACAGATCCAGTGACAGCTACAAAAAGTACAGAATATCCCATTGCTCCCTTTACAGAGATAGTATAACATATGGTTAGCGTGGAGCTTTTCTCATCAGCTCAGACTGACGCAGAATGATCCAGTTAGAGACAATTTGCATGTATAATATCAGAGCAGAGTGTCTACAGATTTATAAGCCAAAAGAGAAAGTATTCACAACTTTGCAAAATGAGAACTTGGAGTTGCAGTCATCTTTAGCTGATCTTAAGTCTCATACAGCTACTAGCTAATTCTCAGTAAGGCATGCAGGGAATTAAACATGCAATTCCCATCATTATCAAAGATTGCTGCTACTCAGAGTCTTTATGTGCTGAAAACCTACCCTCTAGTGTTTACTAATAGCACCCATTTAGTACAGCAGGTGAAATGCTGATTACTTAATTTATTTCTTAGTCTCTTTGAAAACCTCCCACTGCATTTATTTTGCATATCCTGCTTTTCTTCTTCTGACGATGAAGGCCACTGAAAAATCCTCAGGGTTACAACAGGACTATGGCACAACAAATGAACATCACAGCGTGCATACATTACAGGACATCAGGGTGCAAAACAAAAATCTTCTCAACAGTCCATTTACACACTGTGAACTAAATTCAGTCATTGTATTTGTATATGAAACTTCTATCTACCCCTGCTGGTCTGATATGTGGATACTCAAGAGTACACTTCAACCTTTGATTGCTTTACTCTCTAGTTCATAATTTCACAGGTACAAAACCACACCATTCAAACACTTTAGAAGCATTACACAAAGTAGAGAGGGGGACAAAATAAATTGATACATTTTGATTTAATAAGTTGCTCTCCTGAACAAGGGCCAGATCCTGCACATTCCACATTCCCTACTGAGAGAAACCAATCTCAATTTACTACTAGAGAAAAATAAAGTCTAACTTATTCATTGTTTCACGCCTTTCTGGTTCATGCAGTCTCGATAGTTGTTTTCCTACTCTCTCACCAATGGTTAGCTGTAAACACCATTTTGTCAGGAATACATACTGATCACAGGTTTTAAAAATAATGAATAAGTTGACCTACACAGAGAAAAGGAAAGTGTTTTCATTTTGATGCAGCTTCTTTCAATGCTGAATTTTAGTGGAAAAAGGGAAAGGAAATCCTGATGCATCTAGTTCTTATTTCATTTAGCTTTATGAAGACAGGCATGTAGAGACTGGGAAAAAACCCACAAACTTAAACTCAAGAACTTTCCATAGTAGTCAGTAATACAGTATCTTATGCTCCTTTCAGCTTTCAATGATTTGACATAGTCTGCATCTACTACACATTACCAAGCTTCCCAAACAAAAAACTTACTGTTTACTTGAAACAAATGTTTATAGGAATAGATGCTGAGATACAGCTATGATACTGCAGAATTTTTTGTTTCATCTTCTCTCTTATCAAGAATCTCACCAGGTTTTACCACCTTCATCATCTCCACGTATTTATTTTTCTTACAGCGAAGTAGGGAAGACCTTTTTACCTACTAAATAAACAGCAAGTCTATAGTCTGGTACACTGCATAACTGAAGTTGTTTAGTGGACTATTGCCTTTTCTATTCTCTGATGGTTAAAAAAAACCCAAAACCAACCGCACTGGATTTTCTAAGCAGTGTAGGAATCATGTAAAAGATTATGTGATCAAATGAATACCTTTCAGGGACCATTTGCCACCAAACTTATTTTATAATTCATCTGTTCTCTGATACTGGGAGTTAGACTATCCTGTAAGGTACAACTGTACTTCCAATGCTCTACTTAAATGTTAATGGAGTGAAATTGCTCATATCCATATTTTAACAGGTTTAAGTACGTCAGCTCGCTCAATTCTGCAAAGAAACTTATCTCAAAATGTGAGGAAAAGTCTACCAGATAAATTCCATAGAAAAAATAACTAGAAACAAATCATGCAATGTCAGCTAATTTAATGAGAGGTTAGGAAGGAGAAGTGCTAGCTTTTAGGGACTGAGGCCTTAGGGTTTGGGGTTTTTTTATATGGTATTTAAACACGTGAATATATTATGACTTGCTACTTACTTCTAGCTCCTAAGTGTCAAGTAGGAGACTGTGAAAGCTTACACTTTCAAAAATGTCTTGTACTTCAGGGATACAGGAAATACTTTTTCACTCTCTATATCTAATTTTTGTTACCTATAACATGCCTGTTCCTTGCAGGCATGGTATAGTTTACAGTTTGTTTAATTAGACTAGATTATTTCAACCAATTAGCGGTGAAATGTGCATGACATTTTGATATAATTCACACATTTGGCTCCAGACAGAAAAAAAGTGAGACATTTGTAGATACTGAAGAGCCAATATACCTATAAAATATAGATAAAACCATATAATATCAAACTCTGCAGCAGGCAAAAGTCAATCAAAATCTGGACACTTTTTGAACACTAATACCAGCAACCACAAACAAGTCTATCATTTGATCCTTTGGTCTCTCTTTCACATAGACATTTGAGTGAGATAGTTAAACAACTGAGTCAAGGAAATAAACGTCTGACCACATCAGTAACACCATCAACAGCACAGGAAGAAACAATTGCCAACAACAATTACTCAAGGGAAGGAGGGAAGATTTGCTGACAGGAAAAAGAAACAAAACCCCAACCAGGCAGCAATGCTAAAACTTTCTATTTTGCATCCATCATCTGGAAAAGCAAACTAAGTTATAATCTCCAAAAGATAAAGTCTATAGTCAGTTGTAACCAGAGGATGGCAACAAAGCTGGTGGAAGGGCTGGAAGGAATGTCTTATTAGCAGTGGCTGAAAACTTGAGTTTGTATAGTCTGGAGAAAAGGAAAATCACCAGGTTCAACCCTCAATTTAGCACTACTAAGCCACCACTAAATCATTTCCCCAAGTGCCTAATCTATACACCCTTAAATACCTCCAGGTATGGTGACTCCATCACTTCCCTGGGCAGCCTGTTCAAATCCTTGACAACTCTTTCTGTGAAGTAATACTTCCTGATATCTGGTTCAAAACTCCCCTGAGACAACATAAGGCACACTGCTGGCTCATATTCTGCCAGTTACTGACCAATACCTCCAGGTCTTTTTCCACCAGGCAGATTTCCAGCCATTTGTCCCCAAGCCTGTAGCACTGCACAGGGTTGTTGTGACATAAGTTCAGGGCTCAACACTTAGCCTTGTTGAACCTCACACAGCTGGCCTTGTCCCATGGATCCAGCCTGTCCAGTTTCCTCTGTTGAGCCTTCTTTCCCTCATGCAGATGAACACTCTCAATTAAGGGCGTTGTCCGCAAATTTACTAAGGGCACACTCAATCCCCTTGTCCAGATCATTGATAAAGGTATAAAAAAAAACCCCTATTTCCAACACTGCACACAGGCAAAACCATTTGTAACAACCAATTGGATTTAACTCCATTCACGACAAAAATTTGGGATCAGACAGCCAGCCAGGTTATTTTCCCAGCAAAAAGTACATCAGTGCAAGCCATGAGCAGCCAGTTTATCCAGAAGAATTTTGTAGAAAACAGTGTCAAAGGCTTTACTAAATTCTAGGTAGACAATACACGAAGCCTTTGGCCTCATCTACGGAGTCATGTAGTCATAAAAGCAGATAAGACTACTCAGGCAGGAACTGCCTTTCCTAAATCCATGCTGATCAGGCCTGATCACCTAGTTATCCTCTATGTACTGTGTGATGTATCTGAGGATGATCTGCTCCATAACCTTGCCTGTCACTGAGATCAGGCTTGGAGGCCTGTAGTTCCTTAGATCTACCTTCCAGCTCTTCTTGTAGACAGGATCATTTGTTAATCTCCAGTCAAGTGGGACCTTCCCAGTAAGCCAGGACTGCTGATGAATAACTGAAAATGGTATGGCGAGGACACATGGGTATGGCTCAAAGCTGCATGAAGGAAGGAGCAGACTTGACATGAGGAAACATTTTGTAAACACTAGAAAAGGCTTCCTAGAGAGGTCAAGCCTGTCAGTGTTTGAGGCATTTTGATAATACCCTATTGATACCATGCTTTAAAGTTTGGTCAGTTGGTCAGTCCTGAGTTGCTCAAATAGATGGAATAGGTGATCACTGTAGGTCCCTTTAAACTGAAAAATTCTATTCTATACATGCACTAGTCTAATAAGCAGCTAAAGACAGGAATCAACATCAGTAACATCAGAGGTGAGAGGTGGCTGGGGAATTCAGGGTTTTTTTGATAAATATTGCAGTTTTCTTAACTGCTTTATCTCATCAGCTTGGTCAGTCTCCTTATGGTCCTTATTTTCTTGTGTGCTAAGGAAAAACTCTCCTCACTCACTAAGAGCTGAAGACCATCATCTAGCTGTTCATATGGATAAGGGCCATCGGAGAAATGTATTTGAACTGCTGCTATAGCACACAAGGGAAGGTGACATAAAATAGATATACATTGGTTCTGGAAGAATGATCACTTGACATCTCAGGTTCTCCTTGATGTAACAGAAGCTGACAATCTCTACTGACAGCGTGTCAAATGCGTAGAAGTAATTTTAGAGGAAATTTTGTTTAAATATATGAGGCCATTATGGTGTATTAAACAAGAGATGAGCCAAAAGCCTCAGAAATGCACGCCTAGAAGACAAAAAAAAAAAAGATACAATAAGTCTTCCCATCCATCCAATTCACATGGTACGTAACCAGAAATTATGACAATAAAGCAGTTTCCTGGACAACACTATTCAGAGCATAAAAAGAGAGGAATACAGACTTTCAAAAACTAAGGTGGGTATTCAAATAACAGAATATGCCACTTTGCCTTACGGTATAATGTCTCAGAGTTTTTTAAAATGCGTACAGTATAAGTAAAAAAAGAAAAAACCCACATGTTTAAGGCAGAGAATGCTGACATAAAGCTCAGATAATCTATGTGCTTTCATGGCACACCTAAGTATCATGGAAGCTGATGAAGAATCTAATAAAAAGATTAAAATTATGAAGTAACCACAATAATAACAAAACCCAGCAATTTTTCACAATTTTTCATGTGGTCAATATAAGAAAAAAAACAAAGGATGAAGATTTTAGACAATACCCAGATGAATTACTTGTTAACTTTTTTTATAGAATTACTTCTTTATTCAGTTCTCAAAATCAGTTTCTGTCTCAGGTCCAAAGAATTCTTATCATATATATCCATATATAAAATGAGGGATAAAATGTAAAACATATATTAAAAAAGTCTTGAGATATTGCTTTTTATTGGCTGAGAAATATTGAATAAGTCTTTTCTAAGACTTCTTTTTTAGGTTCTTCAAGCATGGGCAGAAATCATTTCTGATACAGCAAAGAAAGAACAGCCTTAAAGGAAAATGCTACCTTCAAGTAGTTTTATCTCAAGTAATCAGAGGACAAACAAAATCATAGCTTTCAAGTATAATATACTGCTTTGTAATGTTTCCCATAAGAAAACATGGAATTCATTCTGCAGATATTTGGTCCTCTTGTGAGGTATTGGGTCCACAGTAGAAAGGAATAACTTTCCATAAAGAAGTCAGTATCATGAACTTTACAGCAACCTTAAGAACTGAACAAGTTCATGCATGTAAACGAATATACTCTCCGCTCTACAATTTTTTAAATCCAAATAGTTCTGTCTACAATAGAAACAAGTCTGAGCAACAAACTCCTTAGAGTTTGAGTCACTGATATTCTTTGATGATGATAACTATGAATATAGAGAGTAAAATTTTCCTTTAAAATGCAAATGTTTGGATTCTACGAGACAGAGCTCTCCGCATACAACTTCAAGGACTTTAACTCTTGACCTCAATGAAGCTACTTTCAAGTCAGTGGTGAAAGGGGGGAAAAATAAGTAGTGTTTCCTTGAGATTTTGAAAAATTTTTACCTACAATGTTTGGGTCAGACTTCAAAAGGCATTTAGTTACCTAATTCCCATTAGTTTCAAAGTGAGAAAAACAAACATATTTCATAGTTTGGCCTTTCATTTATATTGGATATCTAGGGTTTCTCCCTTATAAACAAGTTTCTCATTGCTAGTTGTGCACAGCCTATTTCCAGAATTTCTTTCTTTTATCTTCAGCGAAACAGCTTTTAGATCTTGCTCCCTCGGTCTAATGTGTTAAAGGCAACAAAGAATGTCTTTTCTTTTATTCCTCTTCAACTGTGAAGGGCAAAGAAATGAGAGCACTCAAATGTGGTGCTAAAACATGTATGCCTATTAATGACAAATAAGAAATTTTTTAAAAAGTATTATCACAGTTGTAGATGAAAGAGAGACAGTAGGATACAAAAAAAGGAGTTGTCTTAACAAAATATTTTTAATTTTAAACATAATACACTAATGTGCTATGCATAGCATACCTTACAATTTCTCCTTCCAAAAAGCAATGCACATGCCTTAGAGCATAGGTCTTTTTCTTTATATAAAAGAACTTCTAACTACTCAAGTTTTATTGAGAAAAACATTTCCTCTTGCATCAGGTAACCAACTAACGATCTAATATGCTATACTAAAAATACACTAGATACACTGAAGACATTACCCTTGTCTTCCTTATTGAGATTGACAATCTTGAATCCTCCCAATAAAGGTTTAAAACCTGATGTATTTCTCAGCATCAGTATTTCCCAAATAGGAGGTCACTGCTATAGTATTTGTGATATTTTTCTTTCTTTTTTTAAATCTCAGAAGTGCTTTTGGATTTAGCAGATAATATTAATGCATTCATATGCAACTCCCAAAGAAAAATAACTGAATATATTTAGAAAATATCCTCTAATATAATCAGTCTCTAATATTAATAAAAATTGAAATAGTCAAATCTAGAGGAAACTTCAAAGCCCAATTTGAACAACTCCAGTCGTCTTAATTAAATCTTGTCAGTGAACTTCTGTTTACCACTTAAACATTATTCTATGTTGCTCTCTCACGCACAATATTTAGAAGATAAAATTCAATGCTTATCCATCATGAAAATGCTGTGTTCTTTTGGGTATTACTCACCACCAAAAATCAAACTATTATGAAATGTGAAACTGTTGTCTCTAAAAATTGTTTGAAATAGTTCTGAAAAATGAAATCTGCTGTAAAATCAAAATAACCTTTCTCAAAACTAATTTTCTGCATTAAAAACATTGTCATAAACCTTTTTATAAAAACAAATCAACTCTAAGGAAAATGAACAAGAAATCCCTTAGATACACTGAAAGCAGACAGGCTTATAGAATCATATCAATCTATTTGTTGACATGAGCTAGAAGAAAACAGTAGTGATTTTAGACTTTCAGACGCAGTCCATATACCATCTACAGGCTCCAGTTTCTAGTTTTGATAATCTTGTCCAGACATTTTAGAATTTTTCATATCATTGCCTTCTGGTGTGGTTAAAGAGGTCACAACAGAGACATGACTACACACAGGATCCTGAACACATCATCTGCTTTCTTCTTACCTTAGATCTACCCAAGAGACAGGGATCTGATTCTACCTTATCAAATTAATAATCAATAAAAAAATCCAGACCAAAATAATACATTTACTCCTTTTGCCTACCTTCTGATTTATAAGTAATTAGCAGAGCTTAATTAATAGAAGTAGAGAGTTTTCCTGGTTTCAACTGGAATAGTTTATATTCTCTCTAATAGCTGGTATGGTGCTGCGTCTTGGATTTAGTATAAGAATAATGTTGATAACAAACTAACGTTTGTAGGTGCTGCTAATTACTGTTTATAATAAGTCAAGGAGTTTACACATTCCTACGCCCTACTGGTGAGCAGATACACAAGAAACTGAGAGGAAACCTAGCCAGGACAGCTGATCCAAACTGGCAAAATTGACATTGCATACCATATGATGTCATGCTCTGTATATAATTTTAGGGCTGGAAGAAGTTGGGCAAAGGCTCAGGAATGAGCAAAGCATCAGCCATCAGCCGACTGATAAGCAACGGCTTTGTGCATCTCTTGTTTTGTATAACCTTTTATTATTATTATCTTGTCTTCCTTTGCCAACCTTTTTATTAACTGTTTTTATCTCAGCTCATGAATTCTACTTCCCATCTGCCTCTGGCCCTTGATTTTCTCCCCCATATCATTAAGGTGGGGGGGCAGGTAGAACGAGCAAGCAACTGCATGGATTTTGGTTAAACCATGACAAGTGTACATGGGCTTATCTGGTCTAGAGACACATAATTTTATTATATGTTAAGCGTGTCTATGATACTGTGATTATATTACAGAAACAGAAACTAAAACTACAGAGAATAAATGTAACAATCCTGATTTCTACAGTTTTGACACATTGTACAGCAGATGAACCATATCGAGAGGAGTTTTACTTACTGTATATCAAAGAATATACATTCAACAGCAATATATATAAAGCAGCATTAAATACATTGTTCTAGCTGCAACATTACACATTATTTTTTCCCAGCACATCTTGAGGCACTTGTCAATGTCCATTGCTCTCATAAGTATTTAGCTTACCTCATACCTGCAAACATATCTTCAACATATTATTAACCCAACAAGCAGTTCTCTGCACAAGATCCAGGACTAAAAGCCAGGCAAACTCCTTGCTTTCTTCACCACTTCACTCAAAACCTTTTGACTGCACAGGAAACTCACTTCAATACCTCTAACCTATATGAATCTCACTTTCCTATATTTACTTTTCAGTTTAATTACATATCCTTCCCCAAGACAAATAATTTCTATTACGTGGACATTTACTAGCACTTTAAGTAAATAAATGAAGGCTTAAAAAAAAAAAGGTATGTTTGCCAGTATGAATAAATTGGAGTTTTATTAGTGCACATTTCAAAAATGTGAAAGGACATATTACAGTCACTTGTCCAGCTTGTTTCAAATTTTGGGCCATAAATTCCAATGGAATAATAAAAATGAATGATGACTTTGAATATACAAGCCCAAATGGATAAAGGAAATCTTTAATTGAGAAAATTATCAGTCATAAAACTAATTTAATTAGCAGAAAGACAAAAATTCTTAAGTGATTTAAAATAACATTTGTTTATTGCTAGCAGCATCTCAGTTATTCTAAGGAAATAAATTAATAATAAATGTTTTCAAGTGCTTTGTAGATATCTCCAGCAGGCAGCTTAATTTATTCCGTTTCAGAAGCAGATTGAGAATACAAGCAAAAAAGGTGCACGTGGATAGCACTTACATCCATTATGAGCCTCTGTCAATAGAAAAAAAAATGTTCTATTGTCAAAGAAAATTCTCAGTGTCACAGAAATAAGTCTCAGCTATGAGGTTTTTCTTTAGTAAAGCTGTGTTCTTGCTGTCAGAAACAAGCTACAGTAAAGCAGAATTCCAAAGATAACCCACTTAAAATAAATTTAAAACAAACAAACAAACCAAAAATGGTAGATGCCGCTGCTTCTCTAGAATGGCAGAGCACGCAACAAGGTTACAATCTCTGCAAAGTTCCTCTTTAATAAAAAAAAAAAAAAAAAAAATTAATGAGGATCACTTCCATTCCTCCTTGGGATTTTTCCCAGTGGGGCAAAGAAATAAAACTTCAAGAGATGTTTTGGAGGAAGGAAACCATCTCACTCTCCACCACATGGCAAGCAGCCACACATAGAGCTGCTAAGCATCTGTTGATCCAAAGGGCAAGCAAACAAACACAAGAGCCAAGTTAGCTAGATGACAAATACTCATTGCCTGGGAAACAACCACCTTCTAAAATACATTTTCTCCAGAGTTGAGAATGGGGGAGGGAGAAAGATACAAACAAAAACAAACAATACAAAAGCTGAGAAAAAAAATATTTTTAAAAATAAACATTAAAAATATGTCACAGAACACTTCTTTTAAAAGAAAATAAAATACTGGGCACTTCAAGGTTTTATCCCTAAAATCAGAATGAGAAGAGCATAACTTCTTTTCTGAACTTGTGATTTATCATTTCACAAGATGTGACAGTAGGCAGTCATATCCACAGTAGATATTATCATTACTGGCATGTCAGAGTGAGGCTACATCAGTTGAATACATGATTTATCTTCCTTATCGTGTATGTGATAACCTTAAAAACGTTTTATTAAGCTGTTAGAGCGAAATGATAATGAAATTTAACAACAAAAATTTCAATGTATATCTACACTTCATTCACTCTTCTAACAGTCCCATTGTAAGAGTGAAGTCCCAACTTTAATTCACATTAGGGAGTATGTGAACATTTCACAAATTAATAAGAGATTTTCCTTTATACACATTTATTTCCCCCTCTGATTCTTTCCATTCTGCCACCCTGAAGACAGTATGCTTCTCATCAACAGCATAAGCCTTCATTTGCTCTTTCTTAGAATCGTAGAATCACCAGGTTGGAAGAGACCCACAGGATCATCGAGTCCAACCATTCCTATCAAACACTAAACCATGGCCCTCAGCACCTTGTCCACCCATGCCTTAAACACCTTCCCTGAAGGTGAATCAACCACCTCCCTGGGCAGCCTGTTCCAATGCCCAATGACCCTTTCTTTGACCCTTTCTTATGCAAGTTCTGATGTTTTCACTTAAACAGGCCTGGGTAAAGACTGGTAACATGGTTTGCTCAGCCACTTAGCCATGAACCCTTGTCACAAAGGATTACATACTTCATAATACCTTTTCATAGTTCACACTAAGCCAAAATTAGTTTATATCATTGCAGCCTTGCAATAAGAAATAAACTTTGAAACTGTCAATAGCTACTCCCTAACCTGTGATTTCAGGTTGTTCCACTAGATAGTACTAAAGGCGTTATATGTCCAGTCTTGGTGATTAAGAGACTTCAATAAGAAGTCAAGTACTTCTTCCAGAAATTTGTTCTTTTAAAGCTTCTGAGATTCAGAAGTAGAAGGGAAAAAAAAAAATGTAGAAATATAGTCTAGAAACAAAAATCAGTATCCACTTAAATACTCACATTTCTTCCTTCCCTTTTCCTAATTTGTTTTTTACAAAAAAAAATACAGGAATGTGTACATTGCAGACACACATTCGGACAGTGCATTAAACAAACTTGTATAGAACACATTAATCTATTTGAAATTTAGAAATTTGGATTTCAAAATTGGATTTTGGAGCAAAGCCACTGTCTCCTGTCAAAACAACTCCCTCCCACCAAAAATTCTTTGTTAACATGCAAGCCGATGGTCAAATGTATTGATTTGAAGATTAATAGATACAGCTTTAATAAGGCTAATGAAGAGATACAGCTTTAGGTGTGTCTTAGATGTTAAACTTCACCGAAGTAACAACTCCCCTTTGGTTTCTCACTTGGTTGCTTGAGACACTAATTCTTGGCTCAAAAGATTATCTCACACTTCACTAGCTTTGGTACCTTAGTATAATCATCTGCTGTGAACTTTTTCTGCACTTCACAGATACACTGCAGGGAACAGAGTAGTCATAAAAGACTATTTTTTTAAGAAAAAAAGCTATAAAAGGCCACAGCCAGTTTCATCATAATAGCTGCTGTTTTCTTTAGATTTCAGATGTACTTTCCCAAATTTTATTTTAAGTGTTATTCAGTGTGACTATAGATAAGAAGCTAAAGAAATAGATTGTATTTTCCTATTCTCCTGAAGCAATTTCACAAGTCCTTACAAGGTCAGCCTCTGCACAGAAAAGACAACAAGTCTTCTTTTTAACTGTGTTTAAAGCCAATTGATGGTCAGACAACATACTTTAAAATACATATAATAAGAGTATGTAATATACATGCTATGATATATTCAAGCAAATACATACCTACATTTATACGTAAGTCTCTGTTCTAGAGATAGTCAACTATGTTGTGCTTTAAATCTCGAGCTGCATAAATATTTTTTTCTAAATATTATGCTTTGATATACTAATATAATTTTTGATGCTGCCTTGCTGATGAAAGAGTTAAAGCAGGGCAGGTGGTTTGTGCTAAGACCAACTTAAATCAACTTATAAGACTTGACTGTCATTCTCCAGTTTACTTAAGAGCTGTGAGAGTAAAGGTCCCTTCAACACTCAGAGTATTCTCTATGAAAAATCTATATATATAGTTCTGTATCTGTAATTATTAATTATATAATATAAAAAAACATATATAAACAATAATATACCAGTACATTAAGCAACAGAAATTCATCCTCTTTATCCTCAACTATTCATCACCAGAAGTACTCTGAAATCATAAAAGGGCTGACAGAACTCCTCCTGATATGAAAAACACAAAACTGTATGAATTAGAGCTGACTGATTAAAAGACCCAAATCTTCAGTGTCATTTGTATGATTTAGGGATGCATAGCTGGGATATCAATTTAAAGACGTATAGAATTCATTGTCAAACAGCAATTTAATGCCTTATATGCCTTTTTGTGTATACAAATACCATGTTTCTTTGTTTAGTCAGGAACTTGAGAGAAAATGTATTTTTTTAACAAAAAAAACAGACTTTCTGAAATGTAGAATTTATAAAAGAAGAGACTTGCTTAGTAGCAACAGAAGGAAATATTCAGATCAAATGCAAAAAACCCTTAATCTATGTAGTCTCTTGTCATATGATATAGTAACCTCACTTAATATTTCAGGTGAGTTCCTCAAATCTGTAGTATTAAGTTTATTTGGTTTTGGGTTTTTATGAAACCCCTAGTGGAGACTTCTGTAGGAGAAACTCCAGGGCTTAAATTTCATGATGGAAAGCTTTTTCTAACACAGCTTGGATTAAAAAAAAAAAAAAAACACAAAAAACCCAAAAAAAATAGCCAGTCAAGCAAACCCCAAAGGAGCTGATGATCACTTTTTTCTATCAACTGTAATTGCAAGGCTGATACAACAGCACCTCCCTAATAGATTTTTTTTTATTATTATTTAGTGACAATTCTTCCATTTCTTTTTTGTGATGTTCTCTTTTCTAAAACCATCATTTTTACAGGTATATCTGAGCTCTTCAACTTATACAGCTGAGCCATGACCAGGACCAAGCAGAGAAAAAGTAACAATAACAACTACGTTCCAAAACACCTATTCTGTTAATATAGTCCAGATTTACTTCTGGCTTTTCTGGAAAAGCAACATATTGCAGACTTGGGCTATACTGTCCTCCTATCCTTCTCAGCAGCACTGCTGCATAACTAATTGTTCCCTATCTTCTCGCTTGTATTTGTCTTCATTGATCTTATTAATTACAAAATTCTTTTTTACCAAGACCATTCTGAATATCTAACCCAGATTGTGAGTGCATGTCATCCCATGTACTATAATGCCATCAAACTAAGACTCGGTCCATAATGAATATCCTTCTAACTTCACAACAAAACCCAGACATTCTCACCTCAGCATCATGTGAATTTATGCCTTGGTGATTTGATTCTGAGCTGTATACAGACCAGTGTAAGAAACCTCTCTGAAGTCAAAATGTTTCACGGCTGATGCCTCCCACCTATGCAAGAATCTGTAAAAAAAACTACATCAGTTTGACATGGTTTGTTCTTGAAAATCTGTGTTGTATATTTTTTCAATCCTTATTAATGCCCACGTTAGACAGACACCAGAACAAATTATTAAACACTTACACAAAAGCATTTATGTCAATTAAATATCTACTGCCCACTTTTACTGAAACAAATACTACCAAATAATAGGTTTCCTTTGCGATTTTGCAACTTACTTTCTTGGACCTTCATTTTTCAAGGCAATTTAAGAAACCTGTTTTGATTGAGAGATCTGGATTTTACCCTGTACACTTACGCTATTCCTTTACACTTACATTTCACAGCACAAGTAGGCATCAAACCTCATGACTGCATGTAGCTGGACCCATGCCAATGTAAATTATCAACACCTTACTTCAAAACCTGTATCTTTAAAAATCAATATTCATGACATTACACTATGGATTCTGAGTAGATAGTATCAATGAACACTGTTTAGGCACATTAACTGCACAATTCTGAAGGTTTGAAATCGTATGCAAATACAAAGGACATCTAAATGCAAAAAAAATCAGATGCAGCCCTTAATGAATGCATCCGTTAATGTTGCAAAACAATTTCAAAGTGGAGTTTGTTTAAGCTAGATAGTCTAATAAGATTTTGTTTCTTCAGCTACTGTAATTTAATTTTATGGAAAATGATCCCCATAGCCAGCACCCACAACGAAATTAAACATACAGAAGTTCTAGATAACCAGAATAAAACCATCTAAGAAAAGCAATTATCTAAATAGTTCAATTTCACTGCGTACTGGACTCAGTGGTTTGGTTTTTTGTTGGTTTTATTTTTCCTGTTTGTGTATTTCCCGGGTAGCAGAGAGCAGCATGGGGGCCAGAGCACAGCAGGGGCTAAACTGTGACTTGCAGTAAACTTGGACCCTTATCTTCAATAAATTAAAAAAAAAAAAAGTCTGTAAGGAAAGCAATAGCCAACTGTCTAGAAACAAACTCACCCATCCACTTCTTTCCTGCTGCCCTGACTGGGATAATATGTATGATACAGATGATGTAGGCATGCAAAGAATTTCCTCTTTTAATTCAGAGGAAAGACATAGCCTGTATCATAGACTGACCTAGTGAAAGCACAACAGTAACATCATTTTTTTTGTGGTAAATTGATTGCACCTTTCTCTTTGCATTTAAAATACATTCCAAGATTATTAACCAGGGGAAAAAAATAGAGGAAAAGGTGGCAATGGAATGACTTCATAGATACCTTGACTCCTTACTAATCCCACATATATGAAAAATAAACAAAACGCTAATTAAAACATCTCTATTTCCTTGTAACTTTTCCAACATGAATAAGAACAAAGCTGCAGTATAATCTAAGCTAAAATCTTTTTTTAGCGACAACAGTTTCAGAAAAGATATTCCACACAATTTTTCAGAGATACATCCCTAGTGTGAAGATTTCATTTTCTCCAATTAACATAATATCTGCATGCTTAATTCACCACTCACAACAGTAGATTGGTTTCTGAAAGTAGGAAAGTAACAGCCTATAAAGTCAGTGTATTCAAATCTCTCGGCACTAAAAATCAATAAGCTGACCAATTTTGAAACTGAGCTGCTTTATTACACAATAATAAAGCTTACAATTTTGTCAACCACCATGTACTGCTGGGATCCACCAAGCAGTTAAAAGGAAGATGAGCTTTGTAGACATTTTTTTAATTAATCAAATAATTCTGCAAAGATATACAGAAGTCTAAAATTATTCCACGTAAGATAAAAATGTTTCAAGCTATGCAGAGAAGTACTTGAAATTGGCTCACTTTTAAACTATAAATATGAAAGACATGAAGTGGTAGAATGGTTTCTCTATCTGAATTGAAAAACTTCACATTATACCTGTGCGATAAAACCCACTAAAATACCAATAAAACCATAAACTTTATTTATTTTACCTGATAGTTGTAGAGGTAAAACTCAAACTTCTTCGGAAAATCTGCCATTAATTTTATGAAAACTGAGCTTTTAGTGTTACACCTAGCATTAAAGGCTTTCTCTTTCCTTAAAATTCAGAAAACAAAACCAAAAAATTCTTATTGACTGTGAACGACTTCTGACATGCACTGTGTATCTTAGAATTTCAACATTCATTACCCTCAGGCTTTCCAGCACTGACACCCAAGATGCTACTCAAAGAGGTTGCCTCCTCCTCCATGGAAAGAGGCCCAAAGGTATATTTCTATTCACTATGAAGAAGCATCAGTAAATTCATACTATCTCATGGCTCCATAAAAATAATTAGGATGTGATTCCATTTGATGGAAGATACAAACAGTTCTGTAGCAAAGCAGGGAAGACAGCTGTTTATAAACGGCTTACAATTTCAGAATTAAGAGAGCAGCCCGTCTGCAACTGGTATTCTGATGTTTCTCTGGGAAACATAAAATTATTCATCCCATCTAAAAACTTTTATGAAACTACACTATTTACAAATCCAATTGTTTTGTCTTTCTTTATTTGCTCATTTTAATCGTGGTACATAGCACTAGGAACTTAGTTTTGTTTAGAAATTCAGTGACGGCCCTCAATGTTTAATTACTTTAACACTTTTATTGAAGTCTTTTTTTTTTGGGTTTGTCACATAGAAAAGTGAGAGAACATCTAATGTTCCTGTCTCCCAGAACACTGGAGCTTTTTCCAAATTCAGTTGCTGCTGATTGCATTGCTTGCCGCCTTTGCTTTCTTTGCCTCATTAATTTGTGATATCTGCTGCATGGCTTACTGAACAATAACATATGCTCTCTGATCTCCCACTCTCTCCTGCAACCTTTTCAAGTACACCTAGCAAAAGAAAACTAATTTGTTTGCAGGTTACCTCTGGAAGAAATACATTACATTTGGCAGAAGTGTGAATACTCACTCAAGGCTAAATGTTGTTTGCGCAACCGAGTGAAATTGAGTTTCACCTGAATATATTTGATCATGCATCAGTAAACAATAGGTATATTTTGATTTCTATGTATTAAATGTGGACAAGAATACATATCACCATTATAAAAGGTATTATACATCCCGGTTACCCATAACTTTCATTAAGAGTTCTGATGGCCATATACTTTGAGACAGTGATATCCACATTTAGTCACCTAAATGGATATTGCTCCATTTTTGAGCTCCTGTCTCAAAAAGGTATTGAGTGCTTTAAAATCCATGAGCCGCCTAAAGAGTTTAATGGCAATGTGGAGTATTCTAAGAAACCCACGGGGATGTTATCTCCTAGGAAGGCAAGATTGAGGGTCTGCTTGTTAGCTGTGCAGCCAAACTCATAAATTGGAAGGGAAACCCTACAGTCCAACTGAATTTTATTTTTTGTTGATGAAAAAGAGCTTGAGGGTTTTTTTTTTACATCTTTAATGTCATCCAATGGATTTATTTATTTATTTAAAAATAAGAATATATACACAGACAAGTCTTGGTTATAAGTACTTGTGGGAAAAACAGACATTCAATTTCAGTGACATTTTCTTTTCCACAGACATGTTAAAAGTTTGCCATAGTTGTTTGGTCCTGGGGGTTTTTTTAACAAAAATAAACATGCTGCCATTTCTATTTTGCTACAAAGTCTATTAGCTTGTTTTATTTCCTTATACTCCTTTAAAATAAGTTCAAACCTGCCTTTTGAAGAGTCATCCATCTCCTTTTTTGTCATTTTGCTCTTCCTAGCAAAAACAGGCCTCACGCATCTGCTTTCCCAAAGCTTTCTTGGGAACCCTTGGTCAACCGCTAATACTACCCTTGTCTCTTTTACTGTCTGTAGCTGCTGTGTCTGCAGAGTTGCCACCAAGTTCAGTGATGCTCCAAAGCAAAGCTCCTAACAAAGAAAAGCATCCCTGAAGACTGTGAGCTTTATAAACAAAGTTATTATTTCAGTGTGTCACCAAAAATATAATTCATCTGTCAATTCCTAGAGCTGCAAGACATATGTATTTTTGAGAGAGCAAGAAACTAATGCACCAAACAAAAATACACACATGAAGACCCTTCATTTTCTACCATTACGGAACATAAAAGATAGTTGCATAGGAGTACTTTTTTCTAAATGAGGGATCCTCACTACTAAACAGAGTATACATCCTCCTGATATACAGCCAGTATGTTCTTCTCATGGTCAATTTACAGTCCACAAATATTTGATATGGTTCCAGAGCCAACGCCAAGAAAATTTATTCAGGGTAGAATACTTGTAGAATATTTGAATTTTTATCTCAGCTTCATAATTTCAATGGATTGTTATTGCTATAACTGCTAAAGTACTGCTGTACTAAAAGATTAAATACATGCTTGTGCTAGACATAAAAAAACACAAAGAAAACACTCGCCCAGGATAAATTCCTTCATAACAGGAGATTTTATAATATTTTGAAACTAACATTTTACATTATTAATACAGAAAGGACAGTTGTGAATTTTGTCATTTTTTGACCATCAGAATAGTAATAGATCATGGCCTTTTCCATCACCCCTTCCTCTGTGAACCAGAACTTGTATTCTCAAGAAATAAGACACAAAAGTTACCCAGCATAGTCCATACCTCTCCCTATACACTCTAACCAAAACTAACAGCAAACAAACTTCCTTTTTAGCAATGAATCATAATGAAACAATAAAAACCTTCATTTTGTTTTCTTTCCCTTTATGGAAGGGAAAACAGGTTCATTTGCACACAAAATTCGAAGCCTGCTTATCACAACATTAATAATTCTGGAGTTTTCCAGAAGGAAATGGTCA
This sequence comes from Coccyzus lansbergi, assembly GCA_033558105.1. NCBI lineage: Eukaryota > Metazoa > Chordata > Aves > Cuculiformes > Coccyzidae > Coccyzus > Coccyzus lansbergi. Next base: position 3,030,547 of record JAUMJK010000159.1, read on the forward strand.
AAAGATGGCAAAGAAAATCAGAATGCATTTAGGACAATAGAAGATTATTATATAGCACATAGAAAGGTGATGGTGTATGTCATATTTTGCCATTCATCCCTCCCCTCATCCCCCTGCAGCATTGATACTTAAACTGCATATTTTTGTGACATGGTTTCCACATCAACATTATTTTCTGATGAAAAAGGAAGAAAAACACAACTAAGAATAATTTTTATATAATGATTCAATGAATAGGCTTATAGAAATTCTCCATAGTCTGATTTTTAATTTAAACAACAAAATTATACCTTTTTATATAATTAATTCCTCAACAGTACAGCAAATTGCATTGAGAAAGTATATACCTGACTGCAACTGAAGGAACTTACTGACAAAGCTCTTGACCTCTCCAGCACTCTAGAGCAACCTCTGTGAGCAAATCTGTCTCCCTTAGCCTCTCTGAAACAGTTACAAATAAATCACAGACTGAATTCCCTCCCATATGTGTCTAAAAAGCTAAAGGACAGTTGGATAAGCTCTATATCACTACAATGCTATACACTCAAAACAGTAATTATAAGAAAGGACGTTATTCAAGCAGTGTCATTACGCCAGAAAATCTAATAGTAGTACTAGGCATACTGCTGAGGAAATTCCCATCAACAGTATAGAATATTTTTTTCACACTTCTAAAAGACACTGCTGCACCATTTACACACTCTGCCTCAGGAGTATTAGTTAAAAGAATGAATACAGTATGTGAGGATTTTGGCTTACACTCAAGAACCACATCTTAAAAAATGTGTTTATAAGCAAAAATTTCACTGCAAAAATGTTTATTTTGTGCTAGAATTCTATGTTCTCTGTAGACCACAGAAACACAAAGGAAAAAACATGATTTATTTCATCGAGGATTGAAGTAACACCTGCAAACTCAAATTGTATCAACTTAACACATCGCTCAAAAGCCAACGCAAATGAAATAGGAATCCTTAGTTGCTTTTTCAACTCTGTGGCACTGTGCTATCATGTAATTTTGATTTAGGAATCCTTACTGTTACCAAAACTCAGAGCTGAAGTACTCCTTGGTTTTCTTGGACTGATATCAATCAGAAATAGCAGGACCCATAATTTAAGCACATTTAGTACAAAAAGTAATAGTAAAAAAGAATACATTTCCCCCCCATTTTCTAAGCAATAATATAAAATTTCACTGCAAACCATAGTATTGCAAAGCATTACAACATTATGAAAAGAACTTAAAAATCTCAAATTCACTAGAAAGTTCAACCTAAAAGCACTCAAAATAAGAAAAAGATATGGATTTTCTTCTTGCTGTCGCCTGTATATCCCCCTTGGAAATATTTTACTTCACTTTGTTGTTGTTCTTTCTCTGACCCACAGCAACAGATCTTTGTTGCCTAATTAGTGTCACACCCTAATTAGAGTAGTTGTTCAGTGAACATCCTGCCATTGCCATCTTCATTTTCTGAGGGAGCCTTTCCTTCGCGTACACACAGTTCAGGGACTGTGGTATGAAAACCAGGTCCTAAGGTCAATGCTGTCAATTTTCTGCAGGAGGGGATGGGGGCATCACAGAAACATCAATACGTTTTCAGTGGGGAACAAGGGACAAGGACCTAATGCCCAATCTTTGGGTCTGCAGCAGTTTATCCAAATACTCTTTCTTAACACAATCTGTTTTCACTACACTGATTTCCAGGTAAAAAAAGGTGGTATGCAATTTCTGTTTTCGATACAAAGCTCCTTACTTCACAGTTCACTTAATCTGCCTTTCTATTTCTTGACTGCAAAATGGCTTTAAAAGACTATTTTGCAAACATCTAGGAAACGTGTGTATTATGCATCGTTCTTGTTATGGCAGGGTTCCCCTTTACAAGTTAATTTCAGGCTTACCAGTTTCAGACAGCCACTAAGGAATTATCAGGGATGTATGCAGAAGTAACAAACATTTTGCATACAAGTACAGAATTTCTATCTAGCCAAGAAGAAAAAAGATTCAGATATCTGTGCATTTATTTCCTACTTTTCAAGACATGTAACTTTTATTTTTGTAGAGAAATGAATTCATAAGTCATCAAATAATCTCATTCGTTTATCAAGAAGTCAGACTGCAGAAACAGCCTGAGATAAAAGGCATACAAATCCTCATTTAATCGTTCATATTCAAAATTTTGATCCTTGTTCTACTCAGATGCTAGATTATGTGGTAAGACTACAAAACTGATCTTTTCCAGCATGCTCCGTGTACCTGCAGGCGTGAGTGGTTTTCTGCTTCTTTCACCTGAAACAGAACTATGTAACAAGCTCAAAGATTTCACAATTCCCTTTGAAAAGGTGGACTAAAAAAAGCAAAGGAGTGCCAGACAGATCTCTGCACAAGGTACTAGCTGATGCTCATATAAGGTAGGAAGTTGCAGGTTCTTGGTTGGAAAAACACATATTGGCAAAATTATTAATTACTCTTAGTGCATAGTTACAGAAGCATAACTGAAGGTTCTCCACAGTGTACTTGCACTCCTTTAAGTCTTGCTGGATTTAAAACAGCAATCAGAGAACCTTCAAAATTTAACTTCAGATAATAATCTCAACATTAAGCAGCTTATGAAAAAAAAATCACATCTTTTGCTACTCCCTTTGCTGTAACTCACGTTTCATTATTTGCTTTGACCACTGTTTCAAAGCCCTCCTTCCCCTCTCTCATTGCCAGACAGCAGCATTTCCTTAAAGAGACAGCGGTTCTCTGGTGTCCCCTCTTCTCTCACGACCTGCCCCTCACCCCCACCCAGATTTACACAACTAGATGTATAACCCACTTCAGTCTCTCCTTTCTTATCCTCCCTCATAGGTCTGTAGTTTGAATTTTCAAGTATTCTAACATCTAAGTATGACAAATCCTCAAACGTGTCAGATCATCTTGCTTAGCTTAGAAAACACTGAATTGCTCAAGGGATTGCTAATGGGTAGAGAATCTTTTATTTACAGGCTGTGGTTTCAATATCAAATCATGCCCATGATGGCCATGAGCGAGTTTTACCTGATGCCTGTTTCATGAGGAAAAATAATACAAATTGTCAAGCTGAACATCAGTTTTTACAATAGATGATGATCACAACTAGCATTTCTGCTATCAGTCTTAGGGGGAAAAAAAGGCTGAGAGCAGAAATGAAAAGTAGGGGAATGTTATACAGGTGCAGAGATCCCTTGCAGTAAAACACTTGTGTTACCACACCTGCAGAATACAGTGCAGTCCAGTGTCATGCAAAGCTGCCAGCTTGGTCCCAGAAACAGTACATAGCTACAAATACATGAAATTGGATTTATGAACTGAGGCACAGCATCTCTGTTACAAAAGCTGTACTTTAAGACCTAGTCTGAACCCTGAGCTTGTTTATTGTGCTACAAAATGGTTGCATACTGCAGGGAAGGCTGTTCTTAGTTTAGTGGGGATAATGGTAGGAGGAGGCCTCCTCAGAAATACTTCACTGGCTACAATCAGCCTGAAGCTCTGGTACTGTCATCATGAAGACTTAATTCACTCAACAAACAGTAATAACACCTTTCCTTGAATGATAAAAAATGTGTTTTGTTATCCTTAAGACACATGAAAAAAATATATCTTCTCTTAAGCGTTACCTAAAACTGTGTTCTTCAGATAACAAATAAGGGTCCATGAGTCAGACTAGCATAGGTCCTATAGAAATCAGCATCAGGTGTTAGGAAAGAATATAGGCCATGAAAACACAGAGTGATAGAATCATAGAACAACCAGGTTGGAAGAGACCCACCACATCGAGTCCCTGTTCCAGTGCCCAATGACCCTTTCTGTGAAAATTTTTTCCTACTATCTAGGCCTAAATCTCCCTTGGCAGAGCTTGAGGTCATTCCCTCTTGTCCTGTTTCCCCTGTCACTTGGAAGAAGAGGCCATCACCCTTCTCTCTATAACCTCCTTGGCTCTATACTTCCTTTGCTGTATGCTCCCAGCTTTGAATACTGTGGCATTCCTCAACATCTACACCTGAAGGTTGCATTTGCACACTGGATTTTAGCAGCCACCCAGGAAACTTACCTACATGTATCGGTGACATCTTTCTTTTTTAGATTTCATTGCACAGAAAAAGCACAGATGGCTACGCCAAAAGATTTATACATATATATTAAAAAAAATACAAAGTACAGTAACCAGGAAACAAACCCATCCAGCATAGCTGCTTAACTTTGGAACAGAACCAAGTCAAGAGACAGGCTATATCCCCCAGGCTCTTTCCATCAAAATCCTTTCAAGTATCTGCCTAACAAAAGGGGAACTGGATTACTGCACTAAAAAAGTGGTGGTCCTGTCACTTACCCACAGAATCACAGAACAACCAGGTTGGAAGGGACCCATCGGATCTTCTAGTCCAACCATTCCTATCTAACACTAAACCAAGTCCCTCAATACCTCATCCACCCGTGTCTTAAAGTGAATTAAACATTAGTGGGGGAGCAGGAGTTTAGAGATGTCAGAAATCTACCCCCTTCCACACATACACACACACACACATCCCCACCTCAGTTAACTTGAAGAAGGTACTTCATTTAAAACAGAGAATTTTAGATCTCTCCCGAGGAGAGACTATGAATAGCTCACAGCTGCCTTAAACCTTCCTGAGATATGCATAAACTACATTTTTATTAGAGCTGGATTATACTAGCAGCTATCCAGGAGGTTCAGATGCCTAACCACTGGAGACAATCAGAAGCAGACAAAGATCTCTGCATAATGAACATAAATATCCTTTCAAACAGAAAATCATAATCTAGCCTGCTGTAATCAAGTCTATATTGTTGCATAAAGAATTTTAAGCAGAGAATACATAGGACAAGAGGAAAAAAAAGAGGAACAAAAGAAACTTGAATGTTTCTTCGTGATCACTCTGTTTTAATGATTTTTTTTCAATAAAATAGTTTTATACAATAATTTACTGTTAAGATAGTTTCTTTCATCTCATAAATACAATTCTAAGAGTAACAAGGTAGTCCTTCTTCCTCATATTTTACATCAAAACTTCTTTCAGGAGTTTCAAAGTTGGTCTAGGATTTCAGCACATATTTTTGTGAATAACTAGTGCCTGCAAAGCACACAGATAGTCACTGCCTATTACTAGCACTACAGGAACAGCTTTATACCATTTAGAATCCTTTCAAACAAGGGCAAAACCAGTGTCAAAATTCAGCTCAGGTAAAGACCCAGCTGTCAAAGATGCCTGGAGTGGTTCTTCATCTATTCTTCCTCATCCATTACCTGACCTCCTTTTCTTCCACAGAACAACTGGTGGTGGACTTCAGCAAGTGACTTTTCAACAATAGAATAACATCATCAACATTTTAAATGTTACATACCTGCTTTGCAACATCCAGAAAAGAGGACTGTACAGGAAGTCTGGGACCAAACTACAGAAAAAAATGTAGCCTACTTTGGACAGTAAATTAATCTTTCAGTAAATTCATAGCCTGAATAGAATCACAGAATCACAGAACAACCAGGTTGGAAGGGACCCATCGGATCTTCTAGTCCAACCATTCCTATCTAACACTAAACCAAGTCCCTCAAGAATAGTTGTATTCAGGCAGAACAGACCACATCTTTGGTGTCTTGGCAGCAAAATCCTTTTAGATGCATTACCTTTAGATTTTTAGGATTTTGTTTGTTTTTCTTTTGTTAGAGTTATTAGCTTTCTTAGAAAAAAATATATGCCCAAATTGAATTTCAGGTCAAGCTATCATGGCATGTAAATCAACATTAAATGCTAAATGCATAGACTGCATTGCAAACCCCATAGCAATCTTCATCTGTCCATCCCCCAAGTGTAGAGATATGTCCACTACCTCACTATTAACAAATCCAAAGCTCAATCAAAACAAGCAAGCAAACATTGAGAACATGTTGAAAAAGGTGCTTAAAGGAAACTTTAAAGAAAAGAGTGGACAGAGAAGAAGGAGGAGAGAAGTTCTGGTAGAAAATAAAAGTGAACCACTACCCTCCAGATTAGTTTCCAAAGAGAAATGCTGAAAAAAACTTATCTCTTGATTAATTAAAACAAAGCACTGGGAAATATATTCCAAATATGACAAGACAATCTTGCAGTGGATAGGATTGAACTGGATGGCATAATACGTATTTTTCCAATTCTAATTTCTATAACTATGAAAATACTGCATTTAAAATGGAAATGCATTATTAATAGCATATACAAAGCTTATTAATTTACTACCAGTTTTTATGTTGCTTAAACAATCCAGTATATTACTTTGTTAGCACATGCATATCCTGGGTGAGACAAACCAACCTGGAGGGGTGTGGAGACCACTTAATTTTTAAAGAACATAATAGCTATTTACAATCAGAAAACATAAGTACAGAACAATAAAGAACAGCAGGTTCTATAGCTTGTAAGGCAACAGCAGAATTCAACTTTGAGAAGGGGAGAAGGAGAAAAGATACATAGCATTGCTCCACGTTAAAAAAAAAAATACACCACAAAAAAAAAAACCCCAAAAACACAACAAAACCAGGTTTGGATATTAGATGGCAAACCCAGATGACACTAATTGATTCAGGTCTGCTGTCTTTGAAACAAGGGCTTTGGCTATACAAATGTAATAGCATAGAGCATATACAGTCAGTGGAATCTAATTTACAGTCATCTAATCCATCCAGTGCTGATGTCTGTATCACTGAGGGAGATCACCTACAGACAACTCAATATCTCACACAGCCCTTTGCGGGGGAGAGGAAGTGGAGTGAAAAAGAAAGAAAGAAGTGGAGTGATAGATTTGGGGGAAAAAACTAAGGAGCATATCTCTTTTCTTGAATGAACACAGGAAAGAAAAAAGTAAAGGTGAATTTAGCACAGTCATGAGATAAAAGGGATTCTTTTAAACTGCCTGCTGTTACCTAAACACAAGACAGTCAGCACCGCTTACTTAGCAGCACCAACATCGATTAAAAAAAAAGGCACTTAGTAACAGGAAAGCAGAAATAAAAAGCAATTAAAACTTTCATGAAAACATCCTGACAACAAGCTAGTATTACAAACACTGGATACAGCTACAGAGCAGCTGGTATTTGATACCACACCATTACCATGAATATGAAAGAAAAAATCATTTTTTAAAATAACTTGCTAGTGTAGTTAAAGCTTGTGATTGTGACAGGCTCTATGTTTTAAGCTGTCTTCACTTTTGTATTCACGTATGCGAAACCATCATCTTTTAAACTGCAGTCTACATTTGATTTCTGGATGGAAAAAATGTAAGCACACAGTCTGCTACCTTTTTTCCCCACTTTACCAGGCCATTCTGCCAGCGCTGGGGGAAATTTTCTACTTCACACTCTCACAATCCCTAATCAGGCCAAGGTGTAGGTGAATCCTAATGTTTGTTAGAGATTACTAATTAAATAAAGGAAGAAACATAGAGGTCTGTGCAGGGGATCCACAGCTGCTAACTCAGAACACCTCTGTGCTGTCATAGCTGCATAAAGGGACTGGAGTATCCACTGAACAGCATATTTCTTGTCTCCTTAAAAAGTATTTTTAAAGTCTTTATTTTATGTTTAAAGCTATGCAATCTTTTTAAAAAATACAGAATTCTGAAAATATCCACTGTGTGCAGAAATTTGTTGATTCGACATCTAGCATGTTTTATTATTATCTTTTTAGGGCTGCTCCAATAACATCAGCTTTTCAAGTACGCAGCCAAAATAAAAAAAATATTATTTTGATCTATCTGCAGATCAAAATAAAAACGAGAAAAGTGAATAAACAAACCCCTACCCTCCCCCCTGCCAAAAAAACCCCAATAAAAAACCAAAACCAACCAAACAAAAAAAAAAAACCACAAATCCCAAGAGTTAGCAGCTCAACTCTTAAGTGAGTTAAAAAACCAAAAGTTTGGGTTCGTGGCATTCTGTCTCTCTCAGGCAGTGCCTCTCTTACAGTAGCCTTGCAGAAAGCACTGAATCCTTAGTATTGACAAATCATTTGCACTTAAAAGAAAAATATCCCTATAATTCAGCAGCCTTTCTGCATAAAGAAGTCCAGGGGGACAATTACATAAAGACATCCACTCCATTTTGACACTTCTCTTTCTGCAAAGAAAATGCAATAATAGAAAAAGAAATCAAACTGTTCTGTTTTCCTAAAAAATTAAGTAGCACTGCCTGTCATTTATATACTTTATATACTTTCACTCCAAAACCACAGAAGTTCTTGACTGAGTATATTGTCCTCATTCAATACACTGGATAGAGATTATGATCCTGTGTTTCAAAAGCAAATGATATCAACTAAGTGAAACAACACAAGAATGTCAAATATTTCTTTAGTTTACACAATTCCACATCCCTTTCTGATGCTCATAAAGACACTACTGGATAGTCTTGAAAGTATATATGTGATATTATTTCGCAGGAAGGGAGCACATCCATGCTTCCCACTTCATACACCAGAAGTTTAACTAACTAAAGTTACATTGGCTGGCAGCTCTCACATTCAGAAGAGCTTCCTTGCAGGCTCTTTTTCTACCCTTTCTAACCTCATTCCCCACTGCACACAGACACACATTACAGTAGGGACTGGAGGGCAAGGACTAAAGCCCTAAGCATGCATTAAATTAACTCATTTTAAATTTAGAGATTCATGGGCACACGACACTGTATAAGACTTGGTCTCAGGGGCAACATTTTATACTGCCACAATGTTCTATTTTCACTGGAGTACACCTCCAAATGGAAAGGCAGTAATTTAGCTTAGCTCTAACCTGATTTCACACAAGTATAATTAAAGGGAAATATTTAAAGTAGCACTCAGAATAATAGAATATTTTTTTTTCTTTTAAAAAGTACATGATAGAGGCCTATCCTGAAATAGGTGTTATTATATAGCAGAATACCAATCAAGGCAGTTGACAACAAAAACTTTATAATACTTAATTACAACCCTGACTTTAAAAGTCACAGCTAAGTGTATTTGATTGGAAGTCATGGATAATTTCAATAGTGCTCCATCAAATAAGAATGAATTCAAATGGTCAAAGATATACACACACAAATCTAACAGACATACACACAACTACTTATTTTGTACATACACATATAAAAGTACACACACTTTTCAATGCAAAGCTATTTTTTTCCCCTCTGGATTTCCATAGCTGAGTTATCAGAACTGCAAGTGATCATAGAATCGCTAGTTTGGAAAAAACCTTTGAGATCACCGAGTTCAACTGTACCTGTCTACTACTAAACTGTATCCCTGAGCACCTCATGTAACTGTCTTTTAAACATTCTCCAGGGATGGTGACTCAAGCATATCCTTGGGGAGCCTCTGCCAGTGCCCAATAATGGTTTTGGTAGGGAATTTTTTCCCAATATCTAATCTGAACCTCCTCTGGCACGACTTGAGGCCATTTCCTCTCATCACTAATAACTTGGGACAAAAGACCAACACCCACCTTACTACAACCTCCTTTCAGGTCATTGTAAGATAGTGATAATGTCTCCCTCAGCTTGCTTCTCTCTAGATGAAACAACTTCAATTCCCTCAGTTGCTCCTCATTTCCTCTGTGCTATAGCCCTTCATCACCAGCTTAGTTGTCCTTCTCTTGACCTGTTCCAGTGTCTCCATGTCCTGCTTGTGTTACGGGAACCAAAACTGAACATAGTATGCAAGACGCAACCTCATCAATGCCAAGTACAGGGGAAGGATTACTTCCCTGGTCCTGCTGCTCGTACTGTTCCTGATACAGGCCAGAATGCCATTGACCTTCTTTGGCACCTGTGCACACCACCAGCTCATACTCAGTTGGCTGTCAACTAACATCCCCAGGTCCTTCTCCACAGAGGCAGGACAGTCACTTTCCCTGAATCCCATAATGTCCTCAGCAAGCCAGACAAAGAAACCCTCTACCTTATCTGGAAAAGTTCTAAGCCTACCACGCTGCAGTTTTGAAACTGTTTCCCTAGACAAAAGTAACCTTAAAAGCTGGTAATTACTGCACTGCAGCTGTGGCAACATTCAAGTTAGGCCTGAGACAGTGACTCTGGTCTAGTTATGACTTTGTCAGAAAATACCACTTTGGGCTAAAAACATCTGATGCTTGATCTCACTGCAGATGTTTGCATTTATACATTTCTGTTTGTTTGTTTGAATGAAAAGGGAGAATTTGGAGGGGTAGAAGGGTAAGAAGGAAAAATAAAAAGGAAATATAAGGTCTCATATAACTTTTATTCTTAAGACTAATATTTCCAGAATTTTAAGCATAGAAAATGTGCAATTCATTGTGGGCTACACACTACCCTCATTGTTAATCCTGCTGAGGGTACAAACATCTCTTCTCTCATCTAAGTTTTTTCAGTCAGTCTGACCTTAATTATTTAAGTAGTGTCAGATTTATCTGATGCAGCATACAAGTACTGGTTTGTCTCGCCAGTGAAATCTACGGCAGCCCTGCCATTGACTTCCATATGAACACTCTTAATCGTGTAGTAGTAAGTATTTAAGCAGGTAAAATGGAAAATAATTTCAGCACAACCCCATCACAATGTTGCACAACTGCTAAACCTGATGAAGTCAATAACAACAACAACTCAGGATCATTTGGGAACTTCTCCCAAACTTTAGAAATCATCATATTACTTATGAAAGTTTATGATGCTTTATCATTACAATTTTTATTTTAATACCATCTTAAGGATTATATATGATGTAAATGATCCAAGAGAATTAATGAATTCTCAGCTTCCAATCACAAGAATCTGAGGTAGCCTCACTTCATTACTTCACACCACCCACTTAACCTACTGGTAAGTTAAAATGGAAATGTGATCTACTTACTTGACATACAAGCATAATAAAAATAGCTTTTATACATATATAAATGGCAACAGCCTCCATTTCTGAACATCACCACAATGTCAGTCCTCTGCAATTTGTATGAAGACCACTAATTAATGGACTCTTGAACACCAATACCTCTCACTATGCTTACCTTTTAGTACAAGCAAAGGCAGACTATTCTTTCCAACATAGAATCATAGAATCACCAGGTTGGAAGAGACCCACTGGATCATCGAGTCCAACCATTCCTATCAAACACTAAACAAACACTAAATTTGTAGCAGTGTGACTTCTGTAAATAAGTTAAGGTCATTAGTAGAGTTGCTCTGCAGTTAATCTTTTAAATATAACTTTTTTCTTTTCTTTTTTCTTTTTTTTTTCAATATTTATGTATTCACGTGCTGTAACTGGAAAAAAAAAGTCCTTCACTGTAGTGTGTACACTCAGGGGGATGAAGATAAGGTTGTAGTGGGAAAAATGAACTGTGAATTTCTTGACTTGTGTATAATAAAATATCAATTTAAATGCAATATTAAAATTCATATATTTGATTCTGTAATTGTTTTAATTGAGAGTGAGCAATTAGTGAGGAGGAAAGTGCCTATTAGCCCACAATAAAAATAATACATATAAGTACTTCATTTTGTAAAAAAATCTGTGTTGGTTTGTGTTGGAATTTCTACTTCAGGAGATGGCTGTTGGGTTTAACTTGTTTTTTTTGTTTAAAAAAAAAATGGTGAAGTTTTCACCAATTATACCATAAAACTTGAGGAACTTTCATGGTTCAACAATTTAAATCAATTTATGTGTTCTTAAGTAGATGTTCAGTTCAGAAGAAACTACAGTTAATTTTTTTAAGCATAAGGATATTCTGCTAGGTTCTTCACTGCTATTTCAAATAGCCTCTTATAACTCAGAGTAGGTTATCAAGAAGCAGCAAACTATTATATTAGAGTGAGAGAGAAGGCATGAATACATGATCAAGCACTTGGAAAAAAAAAAACCACCTTGTCAAGTATTTTGGTTTCCCATTTGGCTTTTCTTAGGAGGAAAGAAAGGAACAACATCAAAACTTTGCCTGAAAATTCATACTCAGTTTTAACAGCTAAAATTATGTTCTTAAGAAATAAGAAATATTACAATGCAGGGTTACTTTCTATGTGTTTATGGAATCTTTGTACATGCTTCCTCCTTTTTTAACTCCAATGTTGTTTCCACGGACAAGTCCTCAAGTGGTAAAGAATCTTTCCTATGAGAAACAGTGAGAACATCATTTTGACAAAAGAAAAATTACCCACCCTATCTTGGATTGTTTGGACTTTTTTGAGTGACACCGTGATTTTAACAAGGGATGAGTTAAAAAAACAAAATAACAAGGTAAATATTCATAAGAGCCATTTCAACAAACTGTTGCATCACAAGAATACGTGAACAGAAAAGAAAATAACAACTTGAGGAAGACATCTGGGAGTCAAAAAATAAGCTAATTTCTGACAGCTGATAAATGTCATGACATGCTAATTAGCAATGCTGAAAACAGACAGATTAAGCTGTGACAAGCAAACTTCATAATCCTCGCTTCACAGTATGGGCAAATATCCACTCGAAAGCCTGCCTGCTCCTCTTCCTTGGATCTGGCCTTTAATGTAGTCACAGCAATTCACTTTCAAAGGGACAGTTGTTCTAAGAAAAAGAACATTATTTTAATAGGTGAAGTGTGTCAACAAAGAAAGATGGGTTGCTACTTGGAAAAATGACAAAGTGAGCTACAAAATGCTATATTTTTGTTTAAATTAAGGTATTATTAAAAGCAAGCACTTAACATTTTAAAACAAGAGCAAGGTTTTTTGTTTTTTGGGGTTTTTTTTTATTTTAATAACATCTCCATAACATTGTCAGCACCTAATACTTTTGTCACAAATGGGGTTTTTTATCTTAAATGATCCATTTGTATGAAAATTTTATAGAGAACAAATGATTTTTTGAGAGATTCTTTCATGTTGGCTTGGGTTGTTTTCTTATAAGATATGTTTAAAAACATTTTGGGTTTTATTTAACAGAACGTTATGTACTTCTGAAATATGACAGTCACTGTGCAGGATATAGCTATGTCACTGGAGACACTGAAAAGACACCTTAAAGAACACTAATTGAAAATAGGACATTTCTGAACAATAACTAAATAACTTGAAAAAAACAGTGAAGAAAAGGATGACTTGATAATGGGATAATGACACATGCTGCATCAAAGTCTGTCAATTGAGGTTTTTCCATGACCAGCAAATAACATTCATTGTTAATGTCTTCAGAAAAATAATACCCTGCTAAAAGTAGAAAACGATTAAGAGGAAAGAAAATTGTAAAGGAATGAAAATTAGTAGACTTCACTTACTAAAATATAATGGTAGCTCTCAGAGCCTAGAATGGCAGACTAATTTTCCAAATTAGACTAGTTAGTTAATCATACACTTCAATATGCCAAACATTTCTGAAAATTACTAAAAATTATCACAAGTTTGACAGGGAATAAAAATCATCTAAGACCTCTACTAGCCTAAAGACATGTATGCACAATACAAAGGTAAGAGAAGCAGCTTAGCAAACATAGTGTTTTACTGTCTATCTAACTAATCATCTGCAGTTCAAATCTGACTGCAGTTTGAGTAAGTATTTCGCATCCTAGAATTTAAGCTGTAAAAAATGAAGAGCAAACACACTTATGGCAATGAATAATAGGAAATATCAATTTGAAAAAAAGTAATTTTTGATACATATAAAACATACAACAGTCAGTACCATAAAAATTAAATCACATATATACCTTTCCTTGAAGCTGATTGAGGTTACTTGCAAATGTATTGGTGTCTTCACCATGAGATACACGTGTGATTTAAGAGTGTACTACAAAATTTATTATCTTTATTCTTGCTGTGACAAGTTGCCAGAGAGGAAAAGTACTTTAATTCTTCTAGAACAGTATTTGGAAATGCTATGAAGAACAAGGATGATATATTTAAAAGAAGTTACTAAAGAATAACATACACAGTGAGAAGACTGATTTTAAGCATTTTGTTACTTTATTCCATTTAAAGAACCTTGATATCTGCTCATTGCTAGAGAGGAATGAATAATGTCTTTTCTGCAGTGCCCTATAGTACTCATAAAACTGTATTTCAGAACAAAGAATGGAGCAGAGCACAATTTTGAAGAAAATACTGTTTCATGAAACGTCATGGTTCAGACATGCTGTAAGTAAATTTAATCATGCTTCCAAAAACTGAAAACAAGAAAGGATAATATGTTAGTTAAGTAAGTATGGAAGAACTGCTAGGATTCATCCATTTTCAGCCTACAATGCTACCTATAAAAATTTGATTTCCTGCTAGCTATTTACATTACAAAAGCATCTAAATTACGAGTCTAGAATCGAACTCCATTTTGAGTTTGGATTTGGTTTTAGTTCTCAGAGCTCTGATGCGAGAATACTTCTTACTTATTTAGAATGCATCATCTTGAGTACATGTCAAGAGCAATAGCAAACCAAAACTCTCTCACCCAACTGCTGTTCAGGACTTTGTCACCCTTACTTAGCTCTGGATATGGTACTGTTAAGTGTCTAGGCAAGGCATTTTTCATTCAAGATCAAGAAAAGACGACATAGGAGATATTACTACCACCTCAGGAATCCAGACTGTGGCAGAATTTTCAGTTCATGCTCACTCAGGAATGATTAAGCCCTCTAGCAGGCTATAAGTTCTGCAAACTTCTAATAGTTGCAGAGAGCAATCTCAACTGGATTTGGATACAACTGATAGAAAAAATTACTTCAATACCATTTAATGATCTGCTGACAAAATATATTCTACTTTATACTGATTGTTATAGCATTAACAGTTTCAAAATTAGATATCTAATACTAGGCTATGAAGGTCAAGATTTTCAAAAGCACTTAAGTGCCTTCAAAGCACAAACCAATTGTTAGGTATCTAAATAAATAATTAAGGTTTTATGCTGAAAACAAAAAAGTAGATCATTAAGCTGTAGAAAATGCATAGTAGTCCAAACAAAAACAGAATACGCTAGAAAAAATTGTCACAAAGTACTGTTCATGATGAGCTCTTTTCAAGTTATTTACTAGTGTAGTCAAAATCCATCTAAGACCTACTATAAGCTAAGGCTTGTGATGTGCTGAAGCTGATTTTGGACAGGTCAGGGTGGGGAGGAAAGAATAGGAAAGAAGACAGCTTCAGAGTCTTCCTGTTTTAGTTTGAAGTTCAGTTTTTAGTTTACCTGAAGTATTGTGAAGCATATAGTTTAAAAAAGATGAGATTAACAACTCATTAAATAATATGTAAATTTAAAGTGCACGTGGTCCTTGCAGGTCCCAATAAAGCCACTTAAATAGCAAAACAGAATAACGTGACTTAGGAACACTTGGTCAAACCAGCTAACATTCAGAATGGAAATATTTTGAGGAAGAAAAAGGCTTACATAAAGTATCTATATAATTAATCCACTATCCATTAAAGACAAGTTCCTCACCACGTTTTATTTACTAACATGTTGTCTAGCTTCAATCCTAGATATATCAGCTATTCATTTTCCAGGTACTTGGCCTACAGGACTCTTTCAGGCTAACATATGACACCATTGCAAGGGTTTTCTTCATCACACCATAAGACATTTCTATGTTAGCACAGTATATGTTCTAATAAATATTCTGATTATGTTCTTTCCGTTCCATGACTCTTACTCCCTGTGATTATTATCCATGGGAAATGCCTTTACAAAGCTATGGATGGGGGCAGGTGGGAGCAGGGGAGAACTGCATGAGAATTTTTCACATTCTTAAATCTACCTGTAAATTTACTTTTAGAAAGGGGAAATATTCACATAAATTAGCCTAGAAGGCCATCTATTGTGCTTCACAGATATGACTGATTCTTCAGGGACAACCAGATTAAAAAAACCTAAACATATGATAACCAGATGCAAGGGATAAATACCGAGACACTTTTAATTCCTTTCATAAACTCAGTTTAAACTGATGAGTTTGCAAGTTAGGGGGTTTTTTTGTTTGTTTGTGTTTGGGTTTTTGGTGTTTGGGTTTTTTTCCCCTCATTTGGAACAACAATAGTCATTAACACTTTTGGGAAGGCACTCATAAAATGTAAAATACTGAAAAAACCCAACTTTGTAGAGGTTTTTTTAAAAAAAAAAAAATAGTCTCATACCCTAAGTAGACTTTACTAAGAAAAGTAGTATTATATTCTAAAAAAAGTACATTTCTCTTTGTACCATAACATAAAACAACCATTCATCCACTGATACTCAGGCAACAGAGTTTACAGCAATTAAAGCTTAAATCAATTCAACGCATATACAGCACAGAAGTCTCAATCAAATAAAAGTCAGAAGGCAGCATGAACTACAAGTGCTGCTTATTTCAGGATTTTTCTGTCAAACACTATATCGCCTCCTTAATACTGGACTACTCGCCCTCATCTCAAAAGACCGAGTTGCACGATATTTCTCAGGATACTGAGTACATCCCAGACCCACAGAGAAAGGAAATGCACAATGATATTTTAAGCTCACCACTAAAAACCACCACAGGATTACAGAACAAAAGATAACTATTCCATGTTTCTTGGCCAGCTCTATATTCATTTATAGATATCTGCAAACAGCAGGGCTTCACCCTTATTGAAGGAGGAGGTTAGACTTACTGAGGAGGTTTATGAGAACCTTATTGAGAAGATTACTTTATTAAGGAGAAATATTCCAGAATGGTAACTCATTTTCAGAAGCCTAGATCACGAAAGCTAAGCACACTGAGCTTCCAACATTCTACCTGGTTGTCAAGAACAAGATAGAGCAGGCAACTTTCCCATGTCAATGAAACTTCCCAGGAAGTACACAAAACAATAACAAGCTACGATTCTGATGGCACCATTAAAGATTCATAGTTTTTAAAACAAAAATAACCCCATGCCTACATAAAAAAACCCATTTCTGCAAATGAAAAATAAAGCTCTACAGGATCATTAGCATATGATATTCTATATTACAACAACATCATGATGCCCTAAATGCCCTCACAGGTTTCTCAAATCTGTAAGATCCTGCAAAAAGAGAGGAGCGAATTTTCAAGATGCAGGTGGCAGAAAAGAAAAACAACTGTAACATACCAAAAATTAAGAGACTAAGTGCAAGTTTGGTTTTCACCGGATTATGCTTTTCAGCCTGAAGCAATGTCTGTCAAAAACTATTTTTTTTATAACAGTAAGTGCCTACTGCTCATGTAAGAATATAACGTTTATGATCCCTTCAGATAACATGAAGTACCTAAGAAGAGTATGTAAAATAAGCTAAAATTTTGTTTCTTCTAACTAACAAAAACAAAGAAGCTGTCAATCACGGACATGCCATTCAGTCTCACTTTCTATTAGAAGCTTAGCCAAGGATAATTCCGCTACCGGAAGTGTTTTAAAGTGCTTCCAAGACTTGCAAATCTTCTTTGGCTTCCTGTGGAGAGTCATAAAGAACTGGTACAAACTGCTGGACCGATGTGTGCTAATGATAAACCCATCTTCATCCTTCAGTACCTGCTGATAGAATCTGACACTATCAACTGCGAAGCAGACCTCTCTTATCTGAAAGGGGATGACAGTAGAGGTATTTATCAGAAAGGGTTGAGTTCTTTCCTCCTAACAAGCAAATATTGATGGGAAACTATGTTTTCATCATTAGCTTGCTCATTTCTGAAGGACTATAAGGAACAGTACTTCCTGGTGATCATTAACATCCTCAAGAAATCACCAAGTGGACTGATCAGAAACATTTTAATGAGTATGACAAGTAGCTGTTTGAAGCGTAAGGCATATCTCCCTGATGTTGCCCCTTCTCGTACACACTACTAAACCAGAACTGTGCATCCAAAATAGCAAACAAAACCCTGCTTGCTAAAATGTTAACCACATTTCCTCCTTCCGTATGAAAGAAGCAGATGTTAATCGTATAAACTGATGCACAAATGAGACATACCTTGATAATCTAAGTGGAAAAAAATTTGAATCTTCCTATTATTTAATCCCTCTCCTCCTGTATCACTCAGAAATATCAATCTTCCACCTCAAAAATATCAATAGCATTAACGGATGAACCTTCTCTTTTGAGACTGTTTTGTAAAGGTACAAAACATGATACATGCTCTAGAGCTTACTACAGTTACAGCAGAATACATTTTATTATTAAAAATTTAATCTTCTGAATAAATAATATAAAGGAAAAAACATGTAATTTCATAAAATACAAGGAAGAAAAATGTATTCTAAGTCTTCCTTTAAAAAAAAAATTAAAGGATTATGCATTCTTAGTCCGAAAGTTTTCTGATATAGGAAAAAAAATCCCATTCAAAAATGTCAGTCAGTCAAAGTAAGTCTCTCATTGACACTTTGATTTCCACAAAACTTTCACAAAAAAAAAAAATTAAAATCAAGAAGGATTTCTGGTCAAAGACAACAGGAGAGGGGCAGAGTATGCTTGCCTTTCTTCTGAGCAGGAAGGATGACAAATTCAGGTGATGTAAGGCTAAGAGAGAAAATTCTCAGTCCAATTTACTAAGTCTGTGTATCAGCCTTTGCAGTTAAGTTTACAGCTAGGCAATATTTTTGTCAATTAAAATGGCCAGTCATATCTCAATTGCAAGTAAAGGAGAAAATGCATTCATGTTGTAGATTAAACAGATTCCTTATATGGCAAATAAATAGAGTTTGATAGCTTGTCCATCCTCAGACTAAAAAACATGAAACCAAAATCAACCTCAGACAGAAAAGAAAGACTGTATGCATGGTTTAAATTAGTGCACTGTGAACTAAGGCAGAAAGTAGAACAGTATTTTGAGAAACAGATCTTCTTTTCCAAGTAAGAATGTGCTGCTTTATATCCCAAAGCACTGAAAACTGAGACTGGAAGAACCTGTTCATTCTCTGCGAGCTGTGCTTCCCCTGATCTGATTGCCTTCTTGTCTAACACAGTCTGCATCTCAGCAGAGAGCTTCAAGCAACTGCCAACCTCAAGTGCCCTTCATGAATCCGTCTTCCTTTCCCTCAAAGATTTCTCACTCACATGTTCTTCCTCACTGTGAGAGGTGACTCTAAAAACTTAAGCCCGGGGATGGCACTATAAAAAGACGTGCGAGTTTTGTTCCTGTCACCCTCCTCCTCCCCAACTCATTTGCTTAAGTTAAACACAGTGTTGAACAAGCATACATTTAATATTTTATTGGTAGATGACTGAATATTAGAAATCCAAAGTAATTTATCCTTTAAAAATACCATATCGGATCCTATGCTACCAGATCGTTACTTCTCAGACTAAAATTAAGAGGGAAACAATACGGTAATAACAGAGTTTTCTTAGGTAACTTATAGAAAAATCAGTACTTTTGAGCACTGTACCATTCCCAAAACAATATCCAGGGTCTACAACATAGAATAATCATTCAGCTTTATTTTCATATTTATTTGACCCAAGCTCTGGAACCCTTACAAGTGAAGTGCTAGTCTTGATGTACAGATACTGTCTAACTTCAAAAAGTTGTATTCAAGAATTTTAACTGAAATAAATATTGGGATTGAGAAATATGCATGTGTACACAACATTTTCCTTTTAAAATCATTTTTTCTAGTATATAGTCTAGGTATAAAATACAAACTTAACTTCTATCTCACTTATAGATTCTTTCTTTCTATTTTGAAGAAAAACACATAGACAACTTGAGAAAATGCAGCAGAACAACATTTACTCATGTAATATCTTTTTGCTAAAGTAATTTACATTAACACTGAGTCTGTAAGTAACTTACAGTAGTCTCCTGAAGAGCTATGCTGCCATCTATTGGTACTGAAAATATACTTCAAATGTTATCTGATAGCTTAAGAAACCTGATGTTCTATTAAAACCAACTTTCCTACATTAATAGATCACTCGGGACAATAACTGTCTTCTTTTCCTTTGCTGCTAAGTGCATAATGGACTAAGTAATTTAGATAGGCTCATTTGCAAAATATATCAAGAGTGAAAGTTCCACAGCATTTAACATTTGCATGAAGATCACTCAGCTTGTGTACGTTTACATAGAAGGAGTCAAGCTGTAGTTATTTTCTTACAGATGTGATCATGTCTATATTCAAAACTCAGGCACTACAAAAGTTCATTGAACATAAGTTCATTGTGGACAGGCGAATAACTACAGCAACCAGCACATAAATGCACACAGGAGAAAACATGTAATAAAAAAGGGCATCAATATAAGTTATTTGAGTACGTTAAGCTCTTATCAAGAAAATTATCTAGCTAGGGAACTCCTGATTCATCCTTCCACTCTACAGCGTTAGAACATCCATCACCACCTAGAAATTCTGTTAATTTCAGTGAATTCCTGATACTGGTTGCCATGTTCTTCATGCTAGAAGATTATCTGATGGATAAAAAAAATAAATTATTTCAAATCAAAAACTTCTTCAAAAAGAAAGAATTTAAAGGTATTAGTTCTCTTATGAGTTGTATACCAAGGCTTGTTTACTGCGTTGAGGGTTTTGGTTTTGTTTTTTTTTTTATTTTTATTTTTTTTTTTTTTTTTTTACTTTCAAGGAACAAGAACAGCAGCTGGCAGCAGAGATCCCAGAACACTTCCACATTATGGAAGCTACATGCTCAAAGTACCAATTCTTTTCCTTCCTAACACCAACAGGTTCTTAAAATCTAATTAAGAGACAAAGTAAATAACACACATTATTTCTGAGCGATTAAAAAAGCCTGATTATTTGCAGTGACCTTTGCTAAAGATGATATTTGGAAAATATTTTCAACTTAAAAGATTATGTTTTGGTATTAGTAATGACATTTGATGGAACATGACTGAAAACACAACACACCATTTAAGATAATTAGACTTTGAATTCCAAACTTGATTTTAAAAAGGTGTGTTATTCTATTTGAATTATATTTCTAATAGGAACAAGATTTGAGTACATTTTCTTTCTTGTGATATATGCTGCAAGAAACTAACAATGGACACAGTAGAGGCTATGATGCTTTTAGTTCGTGATGATCCTCCTCTACCAAGGCTCGTTGCTGCCCAAGCACATTCTACTTGGTGTTGTAGTGTGGGGTCTGGTGTCAGAGAGGGCCTAAGAGGAAAAACAGTAATTCTCAAGATTTTACTTGGGGTTAGAAATTTCTGGTGGGAATGAATTCCGCTGCTCCCTGAATGAGAGCTAACCCTGGCTGCATTTCCTCTTCTGTTAGCCTTGGTCAGTATCTGCCCTCTTCTACCTTCCATAGAGAGGTTCTAAAAGGAGTAGTGAGATGTTGCAACAAACAAACAAAAAACAAACCACACCAACCCCAAACTCAAAATTAAAACTCTACCTTTTTCACGTGTTTTTCACACAGGTGTTGGTGCCTATGCATTTCAGGCCTGTATATATAAGGGTTAAATTACTTGAACTCAAATCCAAGAATGCACTGCTTTACAGATTCGGAAAGGCTCAACTGCTGCAGCTCAGTAAATGATGCTGGGGCAAACTTGGAAGTAGAGGAGAGGGTGAAGCCTACAACAAAATAAGAAACACCGTAGAAAATGCATTCTAGGATTCCCAAAAAAAGAGATAACCTTTTTTGTTGTTGTTGTTTCTGATCTCATTATAGCTGATAACTCAGGTCACGTATGGGCACACCAATTATTTCACTGAGGTAGACCCAGTCAGCTTCTGCACACCCAACTGGTTTTAATAAGATAATGCGAGTCTGGATATAGTCACTTGAAGAAAAGGACACATGCAATCACATGCACAAAACGTAAGAGTATTTAATGAGATTTTGATAACATTTTCTCAACCTTAGGAGGCAAAGGTTCTCTAAAGCCATTTTTCACCCTTTGAATGTGCACACTGCAATTTATTATTACAAAGCAAGATAGGGGAATCTTATTTGATACACTTCATTGTATTTTATATTAAAATTCAGGAATTCTAAGCCTTTTTAATGCATAGAAATGTGAAAGAATTTACATCTTCTACTTTAGTAATCAGCCATGTTATTGTCTGTTACCCTTGGCTGAATCTAATGTCAGAAGCAATACCCTTATCAATGAATCATGAGACCAAACCAGTAGTTTTTACTCACGCAAAACTATGATTGACTCCAATATCTAGAGATTACTGGAGACATATAAGCAAAACTACAAAACTATCAAAGACCTTTACCATAATTAAGCCCAAGAAGCATACTTACTTTTTTTTTTTTTAATATACATGGTAACAACCTCACTCTTTTAAAACACATTAAAGATATAAATCCTGAGTTATTAACATTAAAGGGATCTTTGCTTGAATCAAATTGGTCTCTGATTTCCTACTGACTTTCTAATCTTATTGAAGTACCTTTTCCAATGAGCTTTCTATTCTTAGACTTTCCTTTTATGAGACACTAATTGATACTACAACAATATTTGGCACAGCATAGTATCATTTCTCAAAGAAAGCTCATCTTGAAAGAGAAAAAAGCATGAGTTACTGCAGACTGGAACTGAAGGATATTGGTCTAGTAGTACCAGAGAAATTTCAGTAATGTCTTTCAATATCGTTTCTCATTCTAGAGAGTTCAATTAATTCTTCAGTACTGATACCCCTTGATTTTTTCAAGACAAAGAAACTTGCTCGCAACTAAAAAGTGAAAGCAAATGCTGGCAACCGAAACAAGAGACAGAATTGTAACACACACAGATCACCAAAATAAGAAGAGATTAGGAGGCTAAGGGACAAGTAACAACCCACGGAACATTAAATGCTGGTCACTGTTACTGATGTCAGCATGCTTCTTTTTTAGGGAGGTCAAGTGGTGTTTCATTTCCAAGAAAACTTTTAAGGGAACAGATCAAATAGGTGTATTTTCAAAGCAATATATGTGGAGGATTAAGGGAGGCCATGGAGCTTTGAAAAATGTTCCTAACTCTCAGATTCTATTTCTGATATTTTATTCTTTCCCATGTCCGGGTCTTTCTTCTCCCTGTTGTTCCAACCCCTTCTTTATTTGGATTCTTTTCCCTTACATTTCTTCCCTTCCACCAATTTGGAGTTACTCATCTCCCTGTTGCCTCTTTTCTCTGTTTAATCTACCTATTGGCAGCCATGCTGTACTTCCCAAATCATTTGTGTTGTTCAGCATCTGAAAGCGCTTCCAGATTAACACTTCAAACAGGAGGGTACAACAATTGCAGCCAAAAGGAAATCCCCATGAGATAGTCAAATAGTTCAGAACTAGTTTATCTCTACTGACTTCCATATACTCTGCACAGCGGTTTCAGTTGACCGTCACAGAGAAGGTTGCTCATGTAGGCTCTGCTTATAACAATGGAATGCAACAGAGTATTGTTTCCTACCATTGTAAAAAGGATCCTCTCAATGATATTTTGGCAACTGCATCAAGCAAGCAGCAAAAATTCCCACCATTCAATTTTTCAGCTTAGTTGTCTGCCTCATGAAGACTAGGCTTTTGTTTAAATTTCTCTTTGTAACTCTAAAACTCATATGGAACGTTGATACAAGCTATATAAAAAAGTTTTTAGCTTTGTTTCTAGAATTAGTTATCACACTTAGCAGTCAAACACTATGAAAACATTTGAATTAAAAGCTCAATAGGACATACAGTAGGCCTGAAGGCTGCATCTAAACTAGAGGACAGGATGGCAAGGCACCCAGTGTCCTACATCATGGTCTTTCAGTTCTGGAAGTTGCTTCTCTTCCTGAATATTTTGGGAGAGGCAATGACATACTCTGTACTTCAAAATACTATATTTCTTCTCAGAAAAATGAAAGATGAGTAAGCAGGGAGAGTGAGAACTTAAATCAAGAATTAATCTGTATTTCAAAAGGCTTTTTAATCAAACTAGATCCTATAGAAAATGGGGTCTTTGCATAAACCTTAGCTGAACAACTTCTGCAATACATTGGCTCTCCATAAATAAGTGGGTAAACCAAAGCTTTTATCTAAGTTTTAATTTGGGTGCTTCATACCACATTTTTTTCTATAGGCTAAGCTACTCAGCAAGGCTACTCAATGCATTTTTTTCCGCTTCCCACAACAGACAAAGACTGTTATGGCTCAACTATGTAATTAATTTATTATGTTATAATCACATTTTGCCACAAAAGTAGGGCTCCTCAT
The DNA here is from genome assembly GCA_033558105.1 of Coccyzus lansbergi. NCBI lineage: Eukaryota > Metazoa > Chordata > Aves > Cuculiformes > Coccyzidae > Coccyzus > Coccyzus lansbergi. Next base: position 3,054,664 of record JAUMJK010000159.1, read on the forward strand.
GCAATTCAATTTATTTTGCACTCAAAAGAGCAGCTGCACTACATCCCTTCACTAAGCCCAAACATACTGGCCACTTACCACTAGAGGCCTTTTCAGGGGCTGGTGGGCAGGAGAGTGGCATTGCCTGCTGGGGCCTATGGGTACTTATGCTTCACCCATGTTTGTTTGGGTTTGGGGGGTTTATTTGGTTTATTTTGTTTCTTTGCTTTTTGTTTGTTTGCCTTTTAAACTGAACATACCAATGCTTCCTGTTTTAAACTCTAGGCTACATATCACAGCACTGCTTTGCCATCATCTCAGCTAACAGGATCATATTTTAATTGGCAAGAACCATCCCTAAGCAGTTCAGTCCTTTATCTTTCTTCCAAGAGGATACAGCTAAACAAAGGAAGAATTTTTATTTTAGTCTGAGCATGACCACTGACAGTTTCAGATTATTCCACCTACTCTGGTAATAGTCAGACATGTTACTCCCTATTTACCTCTCAAAGAAAAGGTAGATCCTCCACCAGATCTGCAGGAGCTCAGAAAATACATCCCAATAAACCTCTCTATTCTTCTCCACTATTCCACTCAAAGCACTAGGAAAAGGCAAAGTTTTATTCAGCAGTTTGATACACAAACACTTTTGAAACACTATACAATTGATATGGCACCAAGAACACAGAACAATTTCTAAGAAAACCTCCAATGTCTTCTGATTAAGATTTGGTTAGAATTACTTTGGAATAATGCCAGAGCCCCAAACTGTTTTACACATCTGTAGACAACACAGACAAAACATTAATCCATTTCTTCAGCTGACTCCAGGCCTTCTGTCTTTTTTAAAACAATAGATTTCTGTACCAAGTTCTCCCTTTCTTGCATTCATTTTCCTTAAGATGGTGCTACATTGTATCAACAGTGATGACATGCAATAAAATAGTAGCTGAGAACCTCTGATAATTTAAACTACTTTAAAGCAAGGGTAGTAAGGAATGAGATTCCATAAAATACAAATCCCAGGTTTTATTATGGGATGAATTCAATCTGAATATCACATTTTAGTTTCTTCACACTTAAAAATTTCTACCTATTCAGAACAATGCATATTTTTCCACCTATCATGCAACAAACACGTTATGTGACATCTATACTAAAGCTGTGTAAATAATTCATTCTTAAAATAGGTGCTTGATCAACTCAAAAGCTTCATTTGATCTTCACAAGGAAGTGAACAACAGAAAAGTAATTTCAACATTAAGTTGACTTAAATAGTTTTGAAGTCACAATCTTTTCAAAGAAAACTTCAGAGGAAAAATAGTGTCATGTATCATCGCAAATACCTCAGAATATTTAACCTTTCAGGAGAGGAACAAAGAATTATTTTGCATATGAACCTGAAAAGCAAATACTTGCTTAACTCAATTTTTATTTTAGTGAATTATTCACTCAACACCCTCTACCTCCCCATATTACTTAGTTCCAATTGGGAAAGTTCAGATATGAAGGATTTATAACCAAAACAAACCAAAAACCGACAAACATGAGATCAGGAGAAATTTCTTCAATATCAGTTATGTTTTTCAAGCATTTTTGTTAGATTTCATTCATAGGAATGCTGAAACGATAATACAGGCAAATACTTCATTGCAGAAAAAACACTAAGGATTCCTTCAATACATCTCTGTAAATAACAATATTTGTCTAACATCCAAACCACTATTATTTATATACATAGTTGCATCCAAAAATGTTAGCTGTCATATCAATATTTAAAAATAAGTTCTGAAGCTAATTTTAGTCATATTTTCCAAAATACACTTGCAGAATCCTCTCACAATTAAAGTATGTCAAAATAAACCATAAATATTGTATTTTATTGTACACATAGTAAAGCAGGTTTTCCAAATCAAACACAATTTAATTGTCAGTCATAGATCTAGGGAAAAATAATATAGGCTGTACTGTAGCAGAGAGGCACATGTACAAAGAGGCAGAGAGGTTATTTTACCTCTAAATACAGTATCACTGGAATCAATGCTGGAATACAATATCTCCATCTGATACTTTGAAAAATTTTAAGTGTTTAAAAAGAAAGAAGGAGCCTCAATAAATTTTTCAATTATTAGACAAAATGTCTGAAAGTGAGGATGTGAAATAGTTTGTTTATCTTAATGAAATTAAGACTAAGTAGTAGCTTGATCAGCATGTGGAAGAACATCCAGAGGGAGAAAGCAGGTACTATAGCGCTTCTTAAACATAGCTGAGAAGGACCCAGTAGTAAGAAAGGCTTAATATTAAATCCAAAAAAAAAATCAAATTAAGAATAAAGCATAAATTTTCAAAAGTAATGGCGGTTAACCACTGGCACTACTGAAGCCATTGCCCTTCTCTCAGTAGTTTCAAAATAAACTTGGGTGCTGTTCTGAAGAAAAGATTTTCATCAGTCAAATCACTGGTCTTTAAGGCTATCTGGGTTAAATCTTAGAAGCTACGGAATAAGAGGGGATAAACTGAATCTGCTTGCCCTAAGACCTATAGAAAATACTGGAGTTAATCCTAAGAGCTCCCTACAGGTGATAATGTAAGTTTCTCAATAGATTCCATCAGAACACATTCACTTACTCAACCAAAGAAAAAAGGTTCGAATTCCCACTTCTGCCAAAGGAGTCTATGAAACACACTGTGCACTAGCCAGAAAAACATACACAGGTAGCTGTTTTCTCTAAAACTTAACCATGTCTAACCAAACAGAACATGAAAGAGAGATTACTTACACCACAAGCCGACACAAGTGTCAGCTCACCTTTATGAAATTCATGGGAAATCACATTGCTTTAGGCAACAAAACAAAAAAAAAAATCAAAACAGAATTTGCCCGCTCAGCATATCCACATTTTTACATTTTTTTAATTAACAACATTGTCTAAACATGTCCATGACAAATGGATATCAGTGACATCAAGAACCAGAGTATGAATCACAAGAGGGACCTTTACTTTTCTGTCGGTCTTTTTTTTAGCATTAAAAGGAATTTATGCAATTAAAGCAGATCCCAACATGATTAATGGCCTTCCAATCCACATCCACAGTAGGAGCTAAATGGGAACATGTGCATATGTACTTGTCTATGTTACCACCTCCAAAAAATTACCCTTAGGTTTTATTGCTAAGCATGATATTACATGACATAGTATAGCTCTTTGGTCAATCTGGGTCACCTGTCCACATTCTCATCCAGCTTTTGACCACCCCATCCCAGCCAACTCAGTGGGACGGGGGGGGGGAGGGAAAGTGTGCAGGATAAAGCAAATAAAAAAAAGAAGGCAAGTACTGCAACAGCCAAAGCACTGTTTCGGTTACAAATCTTAAACACAGTGCTGTGTGGGCTACTATGAAGAAAATGAACTCCTCCTCAGATGGACCCAGTACACAGGTGCATTTATTCTTTAGGAGACAAGAGTCGGAAATCACCACTCCAGCTCTTAAGGGCTCACCAAGAGACTCAACAGAAAACAAGAAATAGAACAGAATAGTAATAGAAGTTATAAAATAAAAACAAAAATTAGTTATATATGCAGAAGAAATTTTTTTCTTGACCTTCTCAGTAACAAATCAGTCACTAGTCCTGCTCTGCAATAGATTTGAGATGAAAGAAAATACAGAAAGGAAGATGAAAGTAATTGAAATTCCACACGTTTTTCATCTCTGTCATCTCTACATTCAGCCACTCTATCAGCAACCCTGGTTTTCTCACACATGAAACAGGCTGTGAATTTTTCCTGTTCCTCAAACTCCTGCACAGCCACATATGGCAGGTTATGATACAAACCCACATGGTCAAAATACAGGGTACCACTGTTCAGCAAATCTAGGACCATTAATATTCTTCTCCCAGAAATAAGAATAAAGACTCCCTAGGCATGACAGAAACATCCACCTTGTCTTCGCTGTGTCTCTTTTGCAGCTAGAGAAAGGACTTCACTTCCTTTGGCTGTCAATCTAGTTCCTTTCATAAGCATTAAAATTCACTTTAAAGTCTGAATAATAAAGATTGCTGACCCCTCCACGTTGATAAAAATAAATAAATGTCAGTCAGACACCAGTTTACCCACACAGATACAGTAAACTTTTTTCCTAACCACATTGCATAGATTTACTTTTTAAGCTAATCAGAACTCAAACAGAACAGAAATCAAATGTCACCCTGCTACGCTAACATCCATCAGTTACAATGATTACATCTACCTCAATCATTTGATATAATAGGAGTAAAGTCATTATAACAGAACATTGTCAAACGATTTGCAATTGGTCTTCTATTTAGTATTCTGTCATCTAACATCCCCAAGATTATTTCAAAGCCAGCAGTGCCAGCTTTGAAAATATGACAGCTTGCTTCAGCATTTTGCTGGCAACAGACCATTATTCAATGACAGCATTCTCTACGAAGAAGTAACATTTCTGATGTGAGCTTAATAAAGAGGAGGGCACTGTATTTTCTGCTCAATCACGTTTTAAACTAGAACTGAAAATTAAACAATCACATCATGTTCAAATACATAACCTGCAGCTTACCTGAAAATGAACCTTATCATTCAGTAGAGTTTTGGTTATATGAGATAGTTCAGTCAGTTTGTTGCAGTGTCATCTTTACTCTTGAGGTAGCATTGACTTTCCTTCTGTGTCTAATTTTGCCTGAGACACCTCACTATTTCATACCCAAGTAGTGGTTTTCTTAAAAGGGTAGAGCTACTTCAGGCTTACATACACAAAACCCGCACGCACATGAGGAAAAAATGGGTTCCTTTGATCTTTGTGACCTCTTAATTGTAAATGTCAATCAATAATTGATGTTTCCATCATGGTTTCCTTCAGTTTCACAAGAATCTTGATCTTAATTCAGTATTCACACTCGCACACTAACATTTTTTGACTGAGGGAAAGAATAAGTCTACATTTGAACATGCGTCCACTTGCCCTGAATGAAGCAATCAAGTTAAGCCTTGTCTCACTGACAGGTCAGAGCATGCTCTATAACCAGCTCTTTGTCTTTCCCCTTTTACTCTTCTACTAACCTACAGGCTTAGTCTCAGGTCTTTTTATTGTCAGACCTCTTTACACACAAGAGTTTCATGAAACTCACGTGTCATCACCTGACCTCCCTACAAACTATTTGTATCTTGACCCTCATCATCCATTGCTGATTTATTCATGACAATCACACACACACACACACACAAAAAGAGAAACTTAGATCAATATGTAAACCTTCAGGAGATTGAAACCAGCCTTTGCTAATTAGTCAGAATTGTTAGATTCTTCACAAAACTGAGCTGGAAGAACTGATCTCCATTTACCCAATTTGCTATTTTTACATCTGAACAGATATCTGTGTCTAGTCAAGCACCTAATCTGGATGCAAGTGCGCCCTTGGAACCAGTTTCTTGATTAAGTACAATACAGCAAGCTTGCCTGCAACAGTTCCTAACACATTTTGACCTCATGCTTAAGAATCATATTTTTGTAAATACATAACTTCTAATAATTCTTTCAAGTATGAAGTTTCAAAAGCATACAAATCATGTTTTTCCTGCACATGTGTTTAGCTGGCTTGTAAATCAATTATAATTCCTTTAATTAGTATAAGTTCATATTTGCAGTAAGTCCATTACAGGTGTTACTCTCTTAGGAATTAAAAAAAAAAAAAACACTCTCAGAGAAAAACCCCACAGATTTAGAATGCAAAATACAAACACTTTCTGCCAAAGGTCATGATACTATTTGACCATAATTGCCAAAGTTATCAAATCACATTTTCCCAGTTCCGCTCTCATCAGTGAGAAAACTATATCTTTGCAATTTTTTTTACACATTTGTTATAAGAGCTATATTTTTGTATATAAACAGTCAGGCTATATGTATCTCCACAGAACTATCGAGATTTAAATAGTGAACACTGTATATGTACTTGGTATTTCAGTGAACACTGAGGTTTCTAGTTCTGAGGAAAATAATTGATTTTGGCTTTGCTTCAGTCAATATTTATTTCTCCTTTCAATAAACATTGATGTTTGCCTCAAGAGAAGTCAATATCCTGTTAATGTACATTACTTGAATAACATTTAGGAATTACTAAACAAACGAGTTAAATTCAGTGGATCAAAGATAGCAGGACCAAGAAAGACCTTACAAGTCATTTGTTTAAACTTGCAGTCTTAGCAGAACTATGAGAACATGATGTGGAACACCCCTGGGAAGAATCCCTCCTTTAATCTTCAGTATGCTGGTACTGCAGCCAATTCTCTCTTTGGGACAGTCCAATTCCCAAATATTTATGTCCTTGACATCATACAATGCCCTCTTCCTACGTTTCCAAATCTAGCTTATCTTTGAAAAACGCTTTGCTTCAAAGATAATGTAGATTGTAACCACATATTGTTATGTTTTCCTCATTTAAGCCAATTTTCCCAGCTTGTCGCCCATAACTTATATAGATATCTTCAAAAGTCCTTAAAGGCAATTTGTTTACAATACTCAGAAGTTTCACTGGAAGCTCATGCTACAGGACTTTGTAGAGAGGTCTGTATCATCACTATACTTGAGTATCATTACAGTTTACCACACTTTGCTACTCACAGGGGATAGTAAACCCAAGAGAATTATCAAATTTTAGGAGGAAAAGCAGCCTTAAATAGTGTAAATATTGGCAGCTTCTCTCAGATCTTGGAAAGGATCTTTAATGCACAAAATCACCTGGATATATGAAGTTTTCTTATCATATTATGTATTAAAAGGCCAACTGTAACTATAAAGCTTAGCAACCCATCACAGAGAAAGTGATAGTCACTATTAGCCTATATAACAAGATGTGACAAAACTTTATAGAGACTTTACTTTTCATTCAGGTCCTCTTTCTTCTTCCTTAAAAACATATGCCACAGTAGCATGGTGGATTATGAAATCAGTAGAGAGAGAAGTCTAGGATTATCATGTTGTATCAAGTTAAAATTGTCTTGAACATCTCAAAACCTTACAAAGCTTACTATTTTTTTTTTAAAGTATCCTCTCAACTTCATATATTTAACATGATCATCTGCTAGTGACAAAGTGGGATATGAGTAAAAAAAAAATAATTTTTAAATTATGTAACTCCATAAATATTTATAATTTTGAAGTAATCCATTCCAAGTTGGGAAAAGGTAAAATTAAAATATTTTTTTCCTGTTCATTTCTGTCCACAGAGAAGCATCTTACTGGCGGAGGTCTAACTTTTTCAAGAAATAAATACCACAGGCTTTCGCTACTGCATTACACTTGCACATAGGATGAATATAAGCTGCAGGAAATACTATTTAAAGGTCATTTTAAGAGCAAAATTATCATAAATAGGTTCAAAGACTATTTCTTCTTTCAGAAAAATACCACTGGAAAGGAAACATATGTATAAATAAGACATACAGCCTTGAATCATTTGCCTACAACTCAGGTTTGTTAGCTTTCTCAGACATTTAAAGGCAACCCACCCAGAACAAGAGATGGGTAAATAGATCACATACTGGACATCAAAACAGTTCAAGAGCAGCCTGTTGCTCCTTATCACTTTTAAAGAAAGAACTTTAATGAAGTCTGAATTTGAATATCAATGTGAGTATCTATAACAAGCTTTTACCACTCCAGAGAAAACTTATCAGCTTGCTGAAGGTTTGGTGCTTTCATCCTCCTTGCTCTCTACAACTACCTGAAAAGAGGTTGTAGAGAGGAGGGAGCTGGCCTCTTCTCCCAAGTGACAGGGGACAGGACAAGAAGGAATGGCCTCAAGCTGCATCAGGGGAGATTTAGGCTGGACATCAGGAGGAAGGTTTTCACAGAAAGGGTCACTGGGCACTGGAACAGGCTGCCCAGGGAGGTGGTTGATTCACCTTCCCTGGAGGTGTTTAAGGCACGAGTGGACGAGGTCCTGAGGGACATGGTCTAGTGTTTGATAGGAATGTTTGGACTCGATGATCCAATGGGACTCTTCCAACCTGGTGATTCTATGATTCTATGATCCCTTTCCCAGAAGATGTCTCAGAAAACGCAATGGCATACATGGCCTCATAAGCCAAATTTTAGTAGGGTGGGATGAAGAAAGTCATTGCTATCATTGTATTCTTGTGTTTAGTGCTCTTGCAAGTAAATTTAGCCAAAAAACAGGATGTGAAGTAAAACATCTCAAAGCTACAGATGAGCTCTGAGTAAAAGTAGGTGCATCACTGGTAAGGTATGGAGCAGTGAGAAGATGGCAGGAGCACTGTCTGTGCTGTTTTGGTTCTCTGAACTGCTATCGTCTGATTCCCAGAGCTGTCAATCCAGAAGTACTAAATCTTTCACAAGTCAACCCTTACCCTAATCTTTCACCTATCAACCTTTCTCAAATACTAAATTCACATTAAGTACATTAGGAATGAAAATAACCATCTATTGCAATAACCAGTAACTGCCAATTAAATCCATAATGTATCGACATTTTTCCCCTTACTTGCCCTTTTTATGCAAAATAATTATAGAAGGTTGCATGCAATACCACATGTTGATCATTTTAATTATTTCTGGGTATTTGTGCATACTGCATTAGATTAATATAGTCCATAACATGATTTCTTCACTTACTTATAAATTAATGCATTCATAACTCGTTAGCATTCATAACCAAAAGATCTATATTAGAGTTCTTTCTCAGAAAAAAAATGGGCTAGTTTAAATGTCTTTTTGCATACACATCTTGCAAGATTTTATGGATGTTAGGGATAGTTGTCCAGAACTACAGTGGTAGCTTTTTACACTTCCTAAATACTTATGTAGTATTTTGGTGCTCAGTGGAAGCTGATCTTTGTTATGTGCTTGTGATTGAAGACAATTTTCCTCTAAAAGGAAGATATGGAGTTTAGTTCTAACGGTTGGCGGCAATCATAAAATTCTGATCCCTCTTCTCCCTGGCAGCAATACAAAACATTCCAAGTATCACATTTACACTACTGGAAAAAAACAAACAACAACTGAAGCAAACAAAAAAACCCACCAACAAAACCTACAACAACAAAAAAACAAACACAAGCTCTCAAAAACTCTAGGGACATAGATTCCATAATTAGTAAATTCATATTGCACTGAAGATTAATTTCATGTGATTGTCAACATGTTTTTCTTATCTTTCTAGAAAAAGATGTGTTTTTACAGTTAAAAAAAAAAATCAATTTACTTCTTTCACGTTTGCACAAAAAAACTACTAAAAACCAGGCAAATTTTTTGAAAAACCCACAATAAGTAGCAGACATAACAGTAAGTCATCCAAAGGTAAGAATTTAAATCTACGACTGCAATTAACTCAGGTTTAGTTTTGGCTCTTGAACCAATTAAATCACTAATGACGTTCACTGCAATCACTGTTAACTAGATTAACTAGAGAGAGCGTAAATTATGTAAAGTGCTTTGGTTTCTTAACCTAAATCAATATTCATGAATGGAAGTTACCTCAGAAACAACAAAAAAATACCACTGGTTATCACTGTTTATGACTGAAACAATATGTTTTCCACTTTTACTGCTAAGTAGAAGGCAAAGTACTGAGGTTAAAACTCATTAACAGCCAGTATGGAAATAAAAGTTGCAAAAATAGATACTGAGCGTCCACACTAACTGTAGAATTTCAGGAGGTGTTTGAGTTTCAACCACAGCATGAACGACATTGGAGAAAACACACATAAACCTGTCAACTTCTGTATTAGCTGCTTAAAAGAAACAATAAGAGATTTTTCTGAAGAGATATTGTAAAGAATTTGAAGATTACTTGACATCTTAACACAGTACAGGAGCTTAATACAAAGAAAATGGCTTATCAGTTACATTAAATGTCCTACAAAACGTGATAAATTTTTATACAGATAATGCTTTAAAACATTTTTTTGGTCAGTACAGGAGAAAACACATTTCCAACTCTCTAATATAAAACCCAGAGACTGAAAAAAAAAAAATATAAACTACTTAACTCCTACTTTACATCCTAAGAACTGCATCAAATGATTTCTCAAAACTTATGTTAATTTCATTCACATCTTCAGTTTTGCTTGAATAACACAGCTTTATAAACAGGAATCTGTTGGGACACTTAAGCTCAGTTGTGATAGCCTGGATTCTGTAATGCCTTGTCCATAAAATTGTTTTGCACCCTATCACCACTCAACAAGCTGTGAACTCAGTTATACATATCGGAGATTCAATGTGATATCAGCAACACTTAAAATATAAATGGTTGTGGGGTTTGGGGGAACTTTATTTTTTTTTCTAGGATTACCAGGGAATTTAAAAGAATATTTTTTGTATTTTTGAAGCAATAGTAATATTAAGCACATACCAAATCAGTCAAATAATTACAGACCAAGAATTCTACGTGCTACACAATTTACTTCAACAGCAATTAACTCAAAAGGAATGGAAGTCTCAAAGAAAAAGTCTGATATAGGTATGCATATACAGGTATGTGGGTTCATCCTAATCTATCAGAAAGGTAATAACTCAGGTTGCAAATTAAATTTCCTACAGAGCAGCCCTTTTAAACCATACCAATACCAGCCTTGTGCATGAAGCTCTTAGTTCATGCTTCAAAAGCTATTTCAAATCACAGCTTTGAGTAAGAAAGACTACAATAGGTTTATTACAACTACATTCACCATCCACTTGTTTCTTTCAATATCTGATCATTCCTATTCAAGTCAAGTAAGAACAGTCTCTCCAAATGTCAAGCTACATTGTACCTGTCCAGCAAGCATCTATCATACTAACGAGACTGCAAAATCCTGAATACAGTAAAAATTCTGGTTCTGACTTATTGGTGAGAATTTTCAAAGGAAAATAGTTTTGACCTGCAAGTCATTCAAAAGACTAATTCAGTCAGCTATTCCATTTCCTCTACTTGTCTTTCTGTGCCTGGAGAAGAGGAGGCTGAGTGAAGACCTTATTGCTCTCTACAACTACCTAAAAAGAGGTTGCAGAGAGGTGGGTGTTGGTCTTTTCTCCCACCTGACAGGTGACAGGACAAGAAAGAATAGTGCCAAGCTGCATCAGGGGAAGTTTAGATGAGACATTAGGAAAAAATTCTTCACAGAAAGGGTTCTCAAGCACTGGCAGAGGCTGCCCAGGCAGGTGTTTGAGTAACAACCCCTGGAGACTTTTAAAGGACAGGTAGATGAGGAGCTTGCAGATATGATTTATTAGTAGACAGGTACGACTGAAGCTGCTGATATCTAAGACGTTTTCCAACCTAATGAGTCTATGATTCTATGAAATCATTCTGCTTGAGACACTGGCAATAAAGATTGCTTACAAACTAAATAATTTCTCTTAACCTGGAACTTTTTAGCTGACACAACGACTAAAATTTACTTAGTTAGGTGAAAGGAGATCACTGTCAAGTCCACTGGAATGGAATGACTGGAAGTTGTAGCTCTTGGTATGTGCCAAATCACAATTCTTTTTCTTTTCCTCATTCACTAAAGAGCATCCAAATGAAAGACATTACAAAATATATGCGAGTTCGGAGAAATATTTGTATTATTTCAACTTTACTACATTTTCACTTTTTATCATTATTGTATTTACACATATATATTATGCCTATTAAGTACAGTTTAATTTCATATTTGATAGAAACAGTTCATTTGCTTTCCACTTCCGTTTAATTTTAATGGCATGGGACAGGAATGTACTTTGTTCTTTCAATATACTTTCCCCTGTGCTTTGATATCCTACTTTTTAATAAAGCATATTTTTACATTTTCTTGCAATTTTAATATTGCAAACATCAACTTGCATAAAGCCTTTCACCAAGTAATTACGTTAGGCTGCTCCTTGGCTACTGGTTCTAAAAAAAATAAATTTACAACATTAATGTGGTTTATTTATTATAGCTCAAAATGCTTCATTGTCACACTTTAGTAAATTTCTAGTCTTTCATATCCATATTGGGGAGAAAAGAATATCAGTCAATTGTTGACTGATTTCTATTCACATCTGTACTAGGACATTTCTTATTATATTAAGCAGTTTTCCTTCCTGAGCAGACAATGCCCATGCCAAATACTCCCCAACAGGAAACAAAATCATCTGCTTCTCAATTTCACAGAATCACAGAACAACCAGGTTGGAAGGGATCCATCGGATCTTCTAGTCCAACCATAATTTGCACGTGTACATCCAGACTTCCTGATTATTTAAAAACGTAAATACTTTGATATATTCTCCAAGACTTAGAATAATGTGCTATGTTCAGTTTATAACATGCATACACGGTAAATCTTTCATAAAAGTATCAGATCAAGTTCACCTACTGCTGATTGAATACAAGACTAAATGTTTTTATTAGAAATAACCAGCAGCCAATATAACACACACTTGAGCTAACTCAGTAACTATAAGTTAAACTCAAAAGGGATGAAACTTACAACTCCCATCAAAAGTAGACTGACAGTCATCTAACAACTAAAAAACTTTCAATAGTTTTATTGAACTGTTTTTCACTGCTAAATACTGTAGGCATCATTATGAAAAGCAATTCTAACATTGCCTAGGGCCTTATGCTCTCACGTAGCATTCTCATGCTATCTTAAACCCTGAGTTTAAGCAATAAAGGGTTAGGAAAAAAGTCACAACCTTGAGTATCTCAACAGTAGTGCCTGGTTGATCTCCTTATTAGATGGCAGGAGCTAAATTCCTTAGATAAAACTAGCATGTTGGGAAAACAGATGCCTCCAGTTTCCTTAGTTTCTGCCATGGGAATGTCTTATTCACAGCTAAAGACACACTTTCCTCACCTCAGATTATTGTGGTCAGGCATTCAGCACTCTAAGTAGATCGGTATTGATATTTTCCATTTCACTCAAATATATACCAAAACCTCTGCATCTGTGTACAGACATAGGCGTGAGAAATGGTTGCAGAGAGTCCCTTGGAACTCCCTGTAAGGAAGCCACCACCTCTGAAGGGAGATGACAGCACTGAACAGCAGGCAGAGTCCTTCAGTGCTCTACTCCTGCTAAATCCCAAAGGCAGCAGGGACTGAGACCACTTGTAACTCACATCTGGCAGAGTTAAGCTGAAAATTCAGGTTTTCAATACAAACTGTTCTAATAATTACTTTCTATGTACTTTGCTCAGAACAGAGGATGTCAACTTCAATTAAGACTTTTAGATACTGTTGGATTACATAAATCCAAGAAATAGGATTAATCAGTCTGCCTTGTTTCCTTAAGAGTCTGTGCAACTGACGTTTCCATTGGGGCCAGAGAAATATTTCTTCAGAAATAACCTAAACTGTACAATTGCCATGACTTGTAAAAGATCAAACATCAAAGATCTATGACATACAGAACACAACTTTTCCCATCAAGGCCAACACTACAGCTAGGACTTCTTGCCTATTAGGAATTCTCATTCCATTTTTCAAGCAGCTTGAAAAGCTGTATAAGGGTATAAGAGAACGTTAGTTACTACCACCCCCTAGGAGAGAAAAAAAAACAAACCCCAAACAAAAAACTAACACCTCACCACACACACAAAATTCTGACTTAGAAATATATGCCCTGAACTACAAAAATGGAACAATTGGCTGATATGGAATGGAAAATAGCAGGCTATTGGAGATGGGTAGATAATCAGGCTTCTGAAAAGGGAATGAACAGGCTGAGAAAGAGCCCTTACTGCTCTTTTTCTCACTTTTTTCTCACTTTGCACTCCTTTGTCTGTATTTCTATAGGTAAGTGGTTAGGCAGAGCATTTTTAGCCTGTCAGTATAGTTAACCGACTTTTCAACCACTAGGACAGGCCAAGTACCCAGAAGGTGTGGTTCAACCACTAAACACAATAAAATCATATCTAGCTGTTTTAGGTTTACAGGTGATAGCCGCAAGCCTAGACAGCAGCATAAGAATTACTTTTCCACTTAACATAATTCAATTTGACATTAAAAGCCCAATCCCATCTGAACTCATCCACGGTTACTATAACAGTATAGTTTTGAGGAAAAATGGTGTAAAGAGTAGAAACTAAATGCAAACCCACAAACTATTAAATCACCAACAGTATGAATAGTGATTATGTTGACTATGTTTTTCAATAGAACATAAAAAGTGTTATTTCAGAGAAGAACGTTCTCCTTACTGAGAATGAAGCATTTATAAAAAAGTTGTAAATCACTGAATTATTAGCTTAAGTATACAGAGAAAAATGACTCTAGGATGATGTAGTGTTTTTCCCAGTGTTCTTGAATATCACAATGGGCAATATTTACGAGATCTACCCCGAGCTGTGTATTTAATTAAGGCTGCATCCTTCCCTTACTTGAGCTCAGCTTTCAGCATAGTGGTTAAAAAGATATTCAGTAGTTTTCATATTTAAGAACCCATACGGCCCTCTTGGAAGTGGATTTTAAGGTAAATACTGGTAATGAGAACAGTGCAAAGAGGTTAGGCGTGTCATTAATCTTGTCACATACCCTGCGCCAACAGTCATGAGTTATCAGACAATGAAATACAAGGCAGAATAAAACACCAGTTTCAGCTTTACTTGTGGTAATAGAAGATTCTCAGCTAGGAATGTAAGAGAGGACAAAGATAAGGAAGGCTAGTGTTTTTTTCAGGTGCTTTTTAAAGTGTACTAATATTTTGCTAGATAGATGGGATCAAACCCAGTACTTTAAGATAATGTGTGCTCGGTATACATAAATTAGGTAAACATGTAGAATGTTGTAATAATATTCAGAAACAAATCACTCACAAAATATGAGAATATTTCAGAATTTGTGGAATTGCAGCTACCCTGCAGAGCTTCAGTACTTCTATTTTAAATCCAGAAACAGTAACTGACTGAAAGAAACCCAAAGAGCACAGGTGATTGCAGACTATATAGGAGTTTGAAATGGCCATTGAGTGTAGTACAATCAGGCCTCTACAAAGCATATTAAAGCTAAACACTGTTAAAGCCATCCTTTCATTACTACTTACCTACCCAAGAAAAATTAGCAAGAATTCTAAGATAACTCATTATTGATCAAATTGACCACTTGAAGTGATTAACACTTCAGTAGAGTGCTTGCTTTAAGAAGAAATACAGGTAGTTGTGATTCTTTCGTGACAGTAAGATATGATATGTTCAGATTCAATTTAGAATTATTTTATGAAGTGTTTTATAGTTCATTATAAAATGTTACATTACATGGTGTTTATTGTTTTTTCTTCAAGTCCATTGTATGCCTTAAGTAAATGAGCAATACTGAGCTACTAATTCTTTTGCATAATGGTGGTGCAATAATATAATACTTATGTGTTCTGCACTACTGCCTTCATGTTCTTTGGCATGTGATGAGAACTAGAGTTATTTTGGGGTTTTTTGAATTTTTTTTGTTGCTTTTTTTAAAGGCAAATGGGTTTAATAAAACGACTAGCTGATGAAAGAAGACCAGAACTTCCGTTAAAGTGTTTCTTCACTAATAGAAATAGGAAATATGCATTCCAGGCTTTTGAGCTGAGAAAATAATTCACATGTTTTGTTTTAACAAGCAATGCATGCACAACCTGTACTTTTTATTAATTAAACTAACCTCATTAACGCTTTTAACACAAGTACAGAAGGCACCATTCTGCAGAACCTATTCAAGACAATGTTTCACTAAAGAACTTTGAATTAGCACAACCAGCAATAAGAAATTACCCAGACTTGCAGTGGACTATTAAACTGTTTTGTTTTTTTTTTAAACAGTGTTTGATCAGTTGACAAATATTACATTTCTTTTCAGCTGATCATTACTTTTGAGATTTCAGTTTTTATCAGAAAGAAAAACTAATTCACATCTTTTACATCAATTACATCTACTTGCTAATATGATTTACTAGTTTCAATCTTATGTCCACTTATTCACTGTTAATAACATTACTGTGTTCTAATACTGATATTAATGTGATAGAGTATAAAGACTATAGTTAGATATTACTACATTGCTCTGAGCTCTAGGAGTTTTAAAGGTTTTTGGTTTTTCAATCAACAATCAACAGCTTTCCCCACCAATTTTTTTCACCTCCAGATCTATTTACTTATCCTCAAACGTGAGCTTTGTTTGTGATAGAAAAGTAGGGAGGCAGATTTTGCATTCCTCTGGGGTTAAAAGGGAAGAAAGAAGACAGACAAGAGAAAATACTAATCCAGCCCTACCTGTTCAAATACAAATCCATGAAAATTCCAATTCCAAACACAGAAAGAAGGCATCTCCTACAGAGATGTTTGCAGATAAATAAATAAAACCAACATAATTTACTCCAGTAAGACACAGGGCATCTCAAAAAACACCTACTTCGCACACTGATAAATATCCACAACCAGCCTTTAACATAACTAACAGATTCATGTGCTTAAGTCATCAGTAAGTTCTCTGAAATATTATAATACAACCATTTAAAACATAATTTTTCCCTACTATACTATACCGAATCCATGTCTTATTGCCCATTGTTCATTACTCCTGCAGTCCATACCATTAAAATTTCTATTAAGTTCACCATACAGCCCAAGTCTAAAACATCAGTTTGAGCATTCAAAAATCCATAGTCGCTACGCAATAGTTCATAAGAAACTTTCTGTTTCAAGGCAAAGAACTGCTGTAATGTTTCACAACCAACAACAGTAAATACTGATGTCTAAGGTTGTCTACTCTATGTATGAGCTTCTTGGGACTGCTTATAATCATAGTGACCTTGAAAAATATTTTCCTTACAATATAAGAGCAGCCTTGTTCATATCGGCACAAATTACCCTGCCTTTAAGTAGCATTTCCTATTTCAAGTCAGGGTTTTACTTCAACTTGATTTCCATTCATAATACTGGGTTTTGAAGTATATTCAAAGTTGCTTGCAGCATTGTAATTTTCTTTTAAATAATCTGTAAGGATACGGAATTTGCTGTGATGCTGCTAGGGTATCATATGTAGTGACAATTCCAGTGTTTGACTGTATTGCCCCTTTCAGCATAGAACCAACTATAATAGAAAGCCTTGCATCACCAATTTGTGGGACCTTATTACACTTCAAAAAGACAAAACCAACTGCCTGATGATTTGTTCAACTTAAAACACTCCAGAGAATTGCATTCAGAAGTATAACATTGTTTGTTTTATGAATTTAAAGTGCAGCTGTACAGAAGAAAATAGATTAACTGAATTTACTTACCTACTTGAAAGAGTTTCCTTTGCACTACTGATAACACCAAATGTCTGGATATTAATCAAAACCTGGAAATATATTGCTTTTAGCAGGGAATCTAATGAAAGGTTTTGACTTGGTAGCAAATACATTTAACAGGCAGGCGAGAGGACACAACACATTCATGCATCAAAACAGCCCATAAAACCTGAGCTTAGACTTATTTGTGGAGATAATATATTTACCTGATTTCAAATACATGGATTTCTCCACTACTATGCAAAACATTGACCTCTACAATTCCCTTCCTTCTGAATGATCTCTTCTTCTATTAATGGAGACTATTTAATAAAGAAGCAAATGAATGAAGGCAAATAAACAAACACCACAGTCCCGTTTGTTACTGCCTTTTATTACCACCAATAAAATATTTTTTCTAATGGTAAAAACAGAAAAAACAGGAACTTGTGTTGTTTCCTTTTTGGTTTCACATTTAATTAAATGCAAGTATCTATCCATTGAGCAGCAGTATTAATAGTCTCTCTGAAAGCAACCATGTGCTGTTAATGAAACCTAGCCACACATTTTAAAATAAAACCAGCATCATGTTGCTCTCACCAAATGGTTTTGGAAAAATCCTCATTAGAATCATGAGGCAATAAAATCCTTCTCACAACACTTTTAGACTTGACTCGCAGTTTTTGATTATCTGTTATTAACCTAAATTAACCTAAGCCCAAAACACATGTGAGTAAAATTTGTGGAGTCTCTTTTCTGTAGTTCACGGTAATAATACAATCTAAGTATCTTACTTTGTGTAAAAATGTGTAATTACAGCACACAAGTCACGCAGTTCACACAAGGAAGATCTTGGGTTTCTACATTACCTTCTTTTTCACTTCTTCACCACATTGTTCATTTTTCTCTCCTAAACTTAGTCTTCCTTTCCTGAACCAGTATATAAGAACTCCACTATGCCAATGCAGTTATCTTAACTGATAGAAAAATTACTGAAGCATAAAGGTGGACCCTGCAGAGACTGCAGTGATTTGGGACTCCTTCAGCATTTTTTTTTTTTTGCAGCTACACATGCACATTGCCTTGTCCCTACTGCGACAAAGGCTGCTTCCACATAGTAAAATCAGGTTTCATGCTGCTAAGAACAGTTAGGAAGGCAGGCTACTGAAGCTACTCCACAGGAGAACCACCAAGGATATTTTCACAGAAACTAGCCACTATCAGAACTGCTAATTTCATTTTGCACAAAGCAATACTCTACTGTCTTCTTAAATGGCTGAGAGCAAAACTAAAATAAATAAATAATGCCATAGTGAAAATGCTAACCTCCGTCCTGCACCTTCATCCTCCTTTGGAACAGGCAAAATCAGGCAGCACCATCATTCCCTAATCCCTCTTTTCTTATCGAGTACTACTGGCAACATTTATTCCATGCTAAAGACCAGTTTTCAGACCTATTGTTTTCACACTGATTATGAAACATTATTATATACGTCATCAAAAGAAAGCTGGATGCTGTGACAGCAGAGAAAGGGACATCTGAGGCTTTTAGCATATAGGAGATACATTAGAGCCAGCTGCAATTTTGTATATCCAAGAAAGAGTTACTGTGCTTGGTAACAAAGAATGCATACACTTCCACTTACTTAAGAGCAGAAAATTATGACAGTAATTTGGAAAGATTGAATTCTAACAACACTATCCAAGGACCACATCCCAGTATCAATCCTGCCACGTGACTGTTACACCTTGCTCCCCAGCTACACATTTGTGTCCATACATTCATTTGACCTGCACAGTTGAAGAACATGGTTTGATTATGTGTGTGAAGAAAAACTAATTCTAGTATCAAACAAAATGAATAGACCAAAAAACCTTGGGTGCATAGCCAAGTTCAGGGGCAGAATGGGGTGGTGCTGCCCAAAAGTTCCTAAGGCAGAGGTAAATCTGGTTAGATTACAATTGACCCAAGGTCATAGAATCACAGAAGAATTTGGATAGGAAAGGGACCTTAAAGACCATCTAGTACCAACGACCCTGCCATGGACAGGCATACTTTGCATTCGATCAGTGAGTGAAAGGTCCTATCCAATCTGATCTTGAACACCTCCTGTGATAGTGCAGCCACAAAGGTCAACCAGATTTGATCCGACACACACTGGTATCAGTCAAGAAAACAAAGTAAGATAAAAGAGAGCACTCACAGGTTGGAGAGGGGAAGGAGTGTGAAAGAAAGTAAAGGAAGGCAGGGGTCATCACTCCAATGGGCACCAGCAGTTCCATGGAAGCACATGGTCTCTCCAGCAACACCTTCTTCCAGGCTGCGTGGTCAAGGCTTGTCCAATAGGAGTGATGGATTCACACAGCAAGTGGTTCCTTGCAAGTTTTTTTATGAGGCCAGACTGCACGGGTGGGTCGGTCTTGCCATCTGGCCGGGGCAGCTAAGTGGCTGCAGGAAGGTGGGTAACTGAGCTGCTTCTCTTTCCCACCCTCCTTAGCAGCCAACTCAGGACCAAAAGCTCAGTCAGACAAAGAGGAGGGAACAGTGCTCACTCCCACACCTCCCCTTCCATTGAACACAGCCCTCGGGCACAGGCAATATTCTAAGATCAGTCTTCGAGGAGAACCTGGTGCTACACCCCCTCTATTGTTGCCAGTGCCACAAAATATGAGCACTAACAGTCAGCCTTCAGAGGAGTGCTTAAGGCAAGTAAAGAAGTGAAGGCAGTCATTACAACTACCACTAGGGGTAGTTGAACTTCAACTACCACTGCTGTAGTTGAAGGGGTTTGCAAAAATGGCCAAACTTTATTTCAGAGCTACATTTATTATGAGGCATTCAAACAAATCTGCTCTTAACAGTATAAGAGACGTGATTTTGTGTACTTTTGTTACAACATCAAAATTTATTTTACTATTCACAGGAACTTTTCTTGTCTAGAGAAAACCTATCACTAAAAACTAGATAAATGGAAATGTTTGTCACTGGCAAAGCATTTGACATCTCCTGAGTCAACAGGAACACAGCAAATTTCATGGTATAACAGTGAAATAAACCACAAGTTTAATTCCTAAGAAGAAAGAAATACATGACGCTATTTGAAGGAGCCCTCAGTGAAGTAATCAGGCCTTTGACCTCAGTTCTTAAAAAAAAAAAAGACTTGAGTTACAAAGGATATTTATTATTCAACAAACATTTTGACATAAAGAGCTTTGCTTCAGAAGAATAACAACATTGAGGATACAGCAAAAAAAAAAATGCAGAAAAGATCACTTGTTTTTGAAATATGCTGTCAATGCTCTTTTTTCCACTTGTTTTTGGAGCACTCAAATGTGACATTACATGATTGTACTATAAAGTACAGGTTCTCAGTAAGGCAGGCTCAAAGACCCATATACAATGTGCAAAAGACTTAAGTAAATTTTCCTGCTTTTGATAGGACAAGACTACATGCGATGAGCCATAAAATCTATGCCACTCCTTTGAGGTTGGAACAAGCATTATCAACACAAAACAGTTTGGTTTATGGATACATTTTACTCTTAGAATTTCACTTAATCAGATGTTTGGGGAGTAAAACATATGCTAATACCTTCAACCCATGTATTTAAAATCATAATATGTAATAAACAGTATTTACAGTGACAATAGTAAGCTTGACTACCAGTCTTATCTCTTATACTTCTAAGAGACTAGCAAAGTAACTTGAAATTCTTTGCAAGAGGCATTAAGTCTAAACAAGTGAATTTGACAGTTTATTTAAAGCAAACTAGTTTTTTGGGTTGTTTTTTTTTTTTTTTTAAAAAAAAGAGTCAGTTAAATATTATTCAATTGTTTAAATATTCAACTCTACCTTTTGATTAAGTGCAAAAAAAAAAAGATTTTATTCCTAAGAAGAAAAATTGCACTCAAAAGCACATCATCCTTCCCTCCATATCCAATTCACTCTCACACTGCATAATGATATATTACCAGTCATATATATTTAAAGTACCTAATCCAAGAAAAGCAGGACCAGAACCACTTAGAGTATAATTGTAGTTCTGTCTGAACATTTTTCTAGCAAAAGTTCTAAAAAGTAAATTAATATGTATGGTGTATTCCAAATCCTAAAACATTTTGCACACCTATCTACTCTAACTACCCATAGCCTCTTCTTTAGCACTGTCAAAGCATTTAACACTCATTATTAAATTGCCTTTACAGTGAAACAGCGAATACACCCTAGTCACAAAACAAGTGTTGTAGGAAAACATCGGTCTTTACTGATAAAGTTAACATGCCAACACACAGAGGTCTCATTACAATATTAAAAGGAGCAAGACAGTTTCTTGTAACTTGGGATTTTTTTGTGGAAGAAAGTTTCCTACAGATGTTTCATCTTAAACAGTATCTCAGTGAGTTCTAATATGCCTTCCAGCCTGTTAGATTACCAGTAATAAAAGCTACCACTTGCATTAGAAGAACTTCAGAATAAAACAAGTATGAAAAAAACCTCTACATCACATTCAAGGAACAAATTTATTTTTTCAACATTGGTTAGGAATATCTATCTCTTCTTAGCATTTATTCTCCTGTTGTTTCTGAATACCTCGTAAACTACTCCAGTAGGACACCCCTGCCGCCCAAGGTATGTACAATAGATATAACACTTATCTTGTAGAGCACAGTCTATAGGGAGACAAAAGACAGTGCAAACAGTCCTTGCAAAAGCTCTGGTATAAACTTTCCGTATCAAAAATGCTTTGCCCTCCATTTAATAGTTGAAAATAAATTTTCTTGAGAAATAACACACCCCGGTAAACAGCAACACAAAAGACTACACAGTACTTATAATATACAGGCATCTGTACCTCTCTGAAGTTGCTTCCTACTAACTTTTATTTATTTGACACTACAGGCACACAATTCTCAAACGAGATCACAATCCCATTAGAAGATATAAATAAGAGAATCTCAAGGAGCTTAAAACTCAGTCTGAATAAGTGCACTCTTATGCACAGTATCTCATGAGGCTAGACAACAATGAAGACCTTGGGTTCTTTCTTCATGAAGCTAACCTCTCCCAAGGTTAAAAACCAAAAAAAATCCAGCTTGATTGATATTCATAAAAGATGGGACTTATGAAAGCATCCAGGCTGAGCTAAACATTAACTGTTAATTTCACTCACTCACAGTAACACTCGTTATTCCTGTAAAGAATTTGATTTTCAGTAGCAGCAGCAATAAAAGTTAGGACATACGTATTTCTGTAAGTCCTTTTTTTCCTCTCCTTCCACATTTTGGTCCTAATTTTCTGTTTCTTTAATTTCAAATTTGGTTTATAACTTTTATATGTTTACGGCATTTACAAATTTTGCTCTGGTAAAAAAAAACACAACACAAACCAAAACCAAACAAATCCACAACTAAAACATCATACCACAAAAACAAAGGTTTCTCTCTTTTAATTGACAAATTATTTAAAAAAAAACCCCAAAACATTTTACTGTGTAGTGATGTAAATAATTAACCATTCACGTATTAATCAAATACTAGTCAAAAGTCAAAAAAAGGCCATCTTCAACTGTATCAATTAAAGACTAAAAACTATCAAGACCTCCTTGAAAGTGTATGCTGTATCCTAAAGTTCATTTATCACCAAGACAGGCGAAAGCATGCCACTACTTATGTTAGATTGGCGAATTAAGGCTGCACGTATTATAAATCTTTAGTTCCAAACACGGAGTACTTAAAGCCATAGTCCCCAATCATGTAAGAAACAAGCATAATTCACAAAGGGCTAAACTAACTGGGGCTGGACCTAGTAGGAATACATTAATCTGCAGAGCATGTCTTCAGATAGAATAAAATGAAGAGAAATCAGTAAAGAAAACAAGCTATTTATAATACACTGTGAAAAATCACTAAAACAATAGCTTGTGGAAACCTTGCATCTGCAGAAAACCTTCTGGGCCTAAATCCAATACAAACCTGTCAGAAAAAATTGATGAAAAATGTGTGTTTACAATTGTAAATAAAACATGAATATGGAACTTATTCTTAAACTCAATTTTTCCAGAAAGAAAACATGGTTTCTTTTTTATTATTTGGTTTTATTTTTTAAAAAAAACTTTGTTATTTAGTTGGTTCATTTAATTAGACACTGGTTTGGGTAAACAAAATTACTTCAGGATGAAACCCTCACAATAACCATTGACAAATCAAGTGGACATCAAAGACGGTTACTGTGCTTATCTGCTTCACTCATAATAGCTTCTTGAAAATACCTGTAAGAGTCTAGTATTATAAAAACCACCTTTCCCAGAAGAGAAATATGATCAAAGCAATTGTCAGATGGCATAAGGCCAGCCTTTCATATACTGTACAAGGGATCCTTTCAACTTTGTCTTGAAAGGCCCTCTGATGCTCCATTCCAGATGTTAATCCAACTATGCAAGTCAAAGGTTAATGCAGAACCGTCCTTAATATGGAGACACATCTTAACATATGCTAACAAAATAAAAACACATTTTCACTAAGGATAGTGCTCTTCTTAACATATTAAAGTAATAATAGGCCTTCTGCAATTCCCTGGTCACAGTACGTGCGGGCAGCTGCACAACAATATGGACAAACTTCAAGAAAATATCCCTGATTAAACTCATTACATCAAATGTTCAGCTGACACCGGTTAGTAAACATATTCACTATGAACATGTATAACTAAACTTCAAGGTCCATTTCTACATGGTCAGATGGATTATTTTTTCACAGTTATTGTGGTGAAAATAAGCCTTTTATTTAAACAGATAGTAATTCGGTTATCACAGTATTACTTTCTGAAAGAATTTGATCACAATCTATTCAGCACTTATTGTCAAACTGAACAAGTTCACAGATGATACCTAGCACAAGAATGACAACTTAGAAACCTACTATTAGGGTATTTCCGGCTAGTTTATTTAATAACTTGACATTTTCGTGCTAGTATGAAAAGCCAAAGAAACAACAACTATACCAACAATCCACCCAACACAAAAAAAAAAAATGCCAGAATGGCAGGAAGAGGTAGAAAAATGAGAAGGGGCAATAAGAAAGAAGTAGTTCTTTTCCACATACACCCTCAAATAAAAAAAACTTTCATCATGTAAAATCTGAGAAATGCAAGAATCCTCCATCTTCTAGCTCAATATCGACTTTCCCTTATCACATGCAAGTAATTGAGAGACTTCACAGCTTGAACTTAGACTCCAGGTTGACCTCTGAGAATTAACACATAATACCAAATGTGCCAAGGGCTGATCTTGTAATTAAAATTAACATGAACGAAATTCATGCATACATCAGGACATCTAAAGATAAATTTTCTACTCAAAAACAAATCTCTCAAAGTATATGCTTCTTAGTATTACAGAACAGAAAAGGATGAACAAATTGCAGTTCAGTCCTCAACTATGACAAGTACTGCATAATTTAATAGTTTTCATAAGACAATCAAACTCCTTCATAAGAGTGCTTACGATTTGGCTTTGACTGAAAAACCATTGCACAATCTCACTGTTCTAACAATCAAGAACCTTCTTTTAAGTCTCCCCTTGAATTCATTCGTAGCCAGCTTACACCCATTAGTTCTTGTGCCAATATTTTCCTTTAGTTTAAATAGCTCTTCTCCATCCCTGGTGTTTACCTCCCTAATGAATTTAACTTCATTCAATTATATTTCTCAGGACTAATTGTTTTAAAATGAGAGGACACACTTAATAAAACCATTAATGGCACATTCCATAAGTAGAAAAATTAACTTCTCAATTAAATACACAAAAAAGTTGAAAAGTGCACACTGAGGCACTTATAAGGCTATGAAAAACATGCACTATTCCAGGATGTAAGGAGAAATTATTCAAAAATGAAGATATTAAAGGCTGTAAGATGAGAAGTATCAAAAGTATATGGGAATAAAAGAGTTCTTATGAAAAAGAAAGAAAAAATGTTTATTCTTCAGCACACTTGCAGGACTTTCACACAGTTTAAAAATTCTTTTAATGCTCATTTCCCTTGCTATTCTGCAAAACTAGGGGAAAAGCAAAGCACATTACAACAAAAACCGCAACGCAGTAAAATAAAATACTCTGAGGCTATGGAAAAAAAGTGCAATATATTTTATGCTTTTTAAAGGTTAAGGAGGCTTCTTAACTTCCAGTAAGACAACTTTTAGTGTCACTTTGTTTTCTCCTGAGGGTTTCTATAAAATCAAACCAAAGTGCTTCTTGATCAACTCGCAAACATGGCAAAACCAAATCACCTTTTCATAAAAACTATTTATTTTAGATAGAAGTCAGGTAGACTCTCCCTTAGTCACTCATCTGATGTTCTGCCTTATGGAAGGAAACAAGAATTTATGTCAGTAAGTCAGAATCATACACTTAAATGTCAAGAAAATTTCTGTTCATAAACCCAAGGCTTTCAGATAATTTGTCATATGTTCTTTTAGCTTAGTTGATCTAACAATGAAAGTCAGTTTTCTAAGCATTCTTACTTTTTATTCTGTTCCTCTAACATGCAGTGCCAAAATAGGAGTAACCATGCATTCAAATAGAATTTTTCATACTAATAATCTGAAGAAACGAAATCCCTAAAATAAATTTGAAGCCATCAGTTTATACTTGTTAAGAGGCATAAAACATTACTACCTTGAGACATTAAGCAGATGAATTACAGAGAAAAGCCAGAGTTTCACTTCACCATACTCAGAAAAAGAATTTTCTAACCCAAATGCATGAGTAGTACAGAGAACAACAGGAAACAAAAAGGTACTCTCGTATTTCTGTAAAGGTGAAGATCCATCTCTCTCCTAAAATTTCTTACTGTTTAGTGAAAAAAAACCCAATATCTCTTTCTTGCATCTGAAGCGTGAACTCCTTCACTAAGTCTGAGATTGTACATTAAAGAAGTTTTCCAGACCACCTCTCTAACTTGCTGAAATCTCTAGAGCAAGTCAAGTGTTCTCATATTTCTATAACTCTAGTTCTTTGTCACAGTTAGTAACTTACAAGTCCAAAAAAAAAAAAAAAGACTTATATTGAGTTTTGATTTTCATGTTTTGAAAACCATATACTACTAAATCATAGAATCATAGAATCACCAGGTTAATGTACTTAATGTACTTTCACATTTAAAGAAAAAAATTAAAGAATTGTAATAGTCTTGATAGCAGAAATCACAGCACACAGAAACAACCGGTCACAACCATCCTTTTTAATAAAGCAAACAAAACCACGGCTTTGCCATGTCATTGTAAGCACACTGCTAGTCGTTTTAAGCTAAGAAGCTACCAAGACTGACTTCACATGCCTTTAATCTTTCCATAAAATACACATTATATAACATGAAGTAGCTGCATCCAGCCACTTCATGTTGTAGGAGACCAATCACGGACACCAAAAGAATCGGTCACAGGAAAACAAAAACAAACAAGAAAGCAGCTACCTGCTATTTCCCTTTGCTACTTAAAAAAAAAAAAAAAGAAAAACTAACAAAAAAACCCCAAAAAACCAAAACCAAACCCCAGTATTTACCTAGCCTAAAAGAAAAGGCCCTCCTTATTACTGAAAAAACAATTTGCTCTTTACTGTGTTTCTAAAACCTGTGCACCCTTTTTTTTTTGCCTTCCCCTTAGAGTTAGGCAAAAGATTAGGGAAAGAAAAGTGAGAAAAACATTAGTAATTTGTTTAGCTAGTGATGCAGGCTGTTCGCCAATCAAATTTTGTTTCCCAATGGAAGACATCAGTTTTAAATTACACAGCAAGCAGGCAAGAGAAAAGAAGCAAACAGTCAAAACCTTCCCAGGAGGAGCAAGAATAAGGCGAGAACTCCAGAGATCCTATTTAATAAATAAACACCTTCAATTCTGTAAGTTAATTTCACCACAGGAAATAAGTTTAGTTTTAATTATATTGCCTTATGTCATGTTTTATAAAAGGTACATGAGGCTCATTGACTTTCTCTTATTAAAGTCTTTACATGCTGTAGAGATGTAGTATGTAGATTAAGTCTCAGTAGAGCCCTAGCAGAGAGCACAGTGATGTAAGATGCAATACTTTTATTATTATCCCACACCTGTGACAACTGCTGAGATGAAAACCAAGATGGAGTTGGAGTTGACTTTCATCCTAAAAAAACCACTTAGACCAAGAAAATTAAAAAAAAAAATCTATATAAGCAATGATAAAATATACCATCAACCCAAAGTTTGCTCACATAGATGGGAGATGCACCTTGTTTTTGAAAACCAGAAGCATAAGAGGACGTATAGAAGTCAAAACAAAGTCATTAATAATTAGCTTAAAAAAAATCCAGCAGAAAATAAAGTTTGCTTACAGAGTTTAGTCACACCATGTGATCCATATTCTAACAGTTGGGTAATGTTGACATAGCCTTCCCTGAGCTCCTGGAAATACACTATCACAGCACTACCAACTCACGGAATGGTAGGGGTCAGAAGGGGTATCTCAAAATCACCCCACCATGCCTCCGTAACTGCAAGGAGATTATGAACCTACAACCACACACAGACCTCTAGGATCTTCCTTTTTATTCCTCGTACTGTTTGCACAGGAGTTTCACAGAGGTAATCTACTACGCAGGTTTCCCTGGAAAAGTGCAAGAGGATCCACTATAGTCGTACACGTCTTTGAGGTAGTTTGCCTTCTAGCACACAGCAATAAGTCAGTGAATACAGCAAATTATGGAAGTCTCTGGGAGTTCTCTTGAATGCCATATGAGGCAAAAATAAATTTTAATATCACTGCCTTTTTTTTTTTTACTGTGGGCATAGCAGAGTTATGATACTTCCACATACAATGTGCATTCACTACCACTACCTCCCATCCCAGAAGCCTTCACTTAGGACAACATTTCCCCATCCTGATACTTCTGGTTAAGAGCAGACAACCAAGAAAAACAATGCATATGCTAATATTGAATTTATAAAGATTTTTCTAGATTTTCAATAATCCACCGTGACTTCCCAGTAGTTAGTGTCACACACTGATGGGGCAATTTCTGTAGCTTCCAGAAGAAAGAACACAACCCTGAGACTAAAACGACACAGCAGTCAAAAAGTCCATTAAAATGCCAGATTGCTTAATATTTAAGCAAAGTGGGCATGAACTTGCTTTGCTATCAACCTAACACCTCTTAGGATTGAACAATTATTTTAGGAAAAGGGAAAACACTTAGACAGCACTGTGAGCTTTAAAAGGCGATGTAAAATCCTGAAACACCTTCCATGTGCTGTCCTTTTGCTGTGCAGGATTTTCACCCCAGCCCCGGTATCTATCGAACAGGTTAGAAGGAAAAAAAAAAATCTGTCAAAATCTGTGGCAGTCAAAACCCAACAACTGCTCTCGGTTGCTCATCCATCTCCAATTCCCACGAGCAAAGGTTGCAACTAAAAATTAAGTAGATAAAGCATTTCTTTACCATACTGCTAACACTCTTTCTTCAAGCAGTTTGCCATTTCGACAATTCAGATCATCAGGTCTTTGATTCAATTTTTTAACAGAGAAACATTAAAAATTCCCTTTAAATGCTCTTCCTCATATTCTTGAATACTCAGAAGTAATTCCTGTGCCTCAACGACAACAGGTAACAATGTTTTAAGATAACTTGGCATCCTTATAAGACCAGGATGAGCTAGTAAGTAATTACCAATAATATCATATACCCAAAACTTCAAAGGAAGTCTTCTTTTATTACTGGAAGACAGAAGAAATAAAGGGAGCCAGACATTCAATAAAGCCATTCTTTCATTCTGGTGCCAAAGAAGAAATTCCACGACAAATTTTTGGAACTCAGAAAGCTACAGCTTTGACACATCCCTGTAATTTTCAAACCCCTATGCTAATTGCATCTAGCAGTTTACCTTTTATGACATATGAGGCTGCTCTGAAGAGGTGCAGAGTCAACTCTAAAAAAAGAAAAAAAACCAAACAAACAAAAGAAGGAAGAGAGAGTTAAAGGTGTAAAAATGTGGTGAGTAGTCAAAACATAATTGAGAACTTGCCACATTCAAACATGTCATCTTTATTAACATTAATTCAAAGTGACTAATTTAAAGAACAGAGAATTTCAAAGCACAAAGAAAATGGGCCAGATGTAGGTTGCATTGCTGGCCTGCTCCAAGCTGCACCAACTAACAAAAGAATTCTTTTTCTCAACCTTTCCAAGTTATTATTCTGTTGCTACATTCTCCCTAATTCAGTTATCAGTAGTCAATCCTATCATATATACATCTCTGCTGAATAACAAGGCCTTAGCAAAAACAACAGCAAAAAAAAAAAATCCAAAAAACCACATACAAACCCAAATAAAACCCCACAATGCACACACTCCTCCAGGAGCAATGTTAGAGTAAGACATACCTGTATACATCACATATAAAGCAGTTAGAATCCCTCAGGCATAATATTATCTATTACAGGCATGGTATTATCTATTGTTTTCCAAGAACAGACTATCAGGATAAGAAAACTACTAGGCAACTGTGTATTAACTAGAAGTCAGTCACCATCTATACTTGCCCTGAAAAACTAATTTTCAGGTCGCAAAGCTCTGATGAATTCTTTTCTTTACACACCTTACAACACCTGCCCATAAATGATTTGGTATGTTTTTATTTTTTCGATATTTATGACTTGGTGGCTAAAAATTATATAAACAGATATCCAGCTAAAGATGTTCACAGAAATTCTGCATAGCTTGAGGCAGGATACTGCATATAAATAACTGCAAAACACTGTTTTTGCATTTGAGGAAAAAGTTGTAAGGGAAGGCCTGGAAAAGATAAAATTTGATTTAACCAGTGCAAGTTCTCTAGGTATAAAGATATATGGAAGAGGTCTAAAGACAAAGCTAACTTTTTATCTTCCCCACTCATTGCTGTTGAGGCAGGTAAACAGCAACATACAAAATTCAAGTTCCGCATGTCTATGTATCCTTACAAGCAAGTTTGCCCAATCTTATCATGCCTCAGTCATATTCACATGTGTATGAAGAAAAAAAAATTACCCCTGTATTTTGGCCTTCCATAATCAGGGCACAGCTGCAGCAAAGGCTGCTGCCACTCTTACGTCAAGGGCAGATGACAGCTTGTTAAAAGCTCCTAGAGCTTTCTGAGGATTCCCTGCAGCCCCTCTTACCTCAAGCGGCAGCAGGTGCCAATCTAGTACTAATGCTGACAATAACAGGAACTTCATTGGCCATTTATTGTACCATTTGTATATCTTAAAAACTTTTTTTTTTAAGAGCCATCATGCCCTATGCAAACTGCCTTTCTTCCTTTAAACTCTGCTTTCACAGCCCAGGGCATGATTTTAGAAGCAGTTATTATTAGAAAAAGCAAAACCACTGCAATCTGTGGTGTAAAAGTAATGTACAGTTCTGTTATGAGGCTAAAAGAGTAGTAGGAGTTTCCTAAATAGTAAGGCTTGTTTGTCTCTACCTACGACAGAGAAAAAAAACATCATTGGTAAGGCTACCAGATCTGATGAATGCTTATTAAATTGCAAACAGATTTAGTTAAGCAATGTTAAACTACTTATCATATACAGACCTTTCTCACTTTCAGAGATAGACATGTGCCAATTCTTATACTACATCTAAGTAAGTTTTGAATTTGAACACATTAGTATTCTTTATATTCAACCAGCACCACCCTCCTGCCACTTAATGAATTATAAAATTAAGCAGGTTTCATTAGCATTATCAATCCTCCCAAGGAGATATAAACTAGCTAAAACTAAGTACTACTACTAAAATGTAAAATCCATGTAAATTAATACGAGTTATTGCTATTTAAAAAGGGAAAAACAAAAGCACTTGTGAGTTTTGTCTCCTTCATTGCTTGATAGAATTAAAAGGCAAAGTAAAACACATGGATAGCAAGATAATGATACTGCATAGTCTTCATAGAAGCAACATTAGATTCCACTGAAATAGTAGAAAACGAAGCAGGTTTCTTTGTGAGACCAGAGTAATGTATGCTGGTTAGTGGACATTTTGAAAGATACTAAAAACTCATTCTTAGTGTCTATAGACTTTGCTGTTGAAAGCTTGAAAGATATTTCCTGAAAGCCAACCAGATGAACAGGATAATCTATGTAACCCAAAGCACTAGGAGGCCTGGCACAGAGCAGATGAGCTTGGACTTTGTGCTGAGAGTAAGTACAATGTTTATATATGCTACTAATATTCAAATTAATTTCCATATGACAGAAATTTTCTCTAAAGTAACAAGTACAAAATCCATTTCATTTCCATTTATATTTTCATTTCATACTTGGTGTACATTCCAGCAGAGAGATTGCACCATGCTTTCTTTATGTCCCTGTTCCACTATAGTCCAACAAGGCATAGAAGTCTACTGCTCTTGTTCAAAGCATGGTCTAAAGGAGGTTGCAGCATTTTGCCATGACTAACACGACAAGGACTCCACATTTAGCTAACACATATGCAAAGGAGACTTAATGTACATATTCTTCACCTGACTTCCTAATGTGGATTCAGAAATAAGGCACATCAGCCACACAAATGTAAAAAAAGTGAGAAACTAGAATTATAGTTTTCCTCTCCATAAGATTAATGGCTTCCTCACACACAACACAGATACAGTTTTTGCTTATACCACTATACACATACACGTAGCCTAAAGAAAAACAAGAATAAAAATTTCAAATTAAAATTTTTTATTCTATTAAATAGGGTTTATCTCATTAAACATATGAAACACATAAATGGTATAGCACGATACTTGTTGCCAATAGAGAAAAATATTCAGATTATGTTAGTATTTAGGATTTCCATTTTCCAATAACAGCTGTAAGCACAAGGGTCATGTTCATATTTCTGAGCTCTTAAATACCATAATAAACATGCTGGTAATAGTACAAATCAGATTTTAGATTTAGTGAAAATAAAAGGGTGGAAAAGCAATGCTCCATGGGACGTAAAAACCTCTCAACATTTTGTCACTGTAGGTAAATAGAGCTTCCAGCACTCAGTTGGTTCTTACAAGAACCACGGACAACGGATTTCACATTTTCTCCTCTGTGAGCATGGCTGAGCACTGGCAGCAAAAGGAACACAATTCTTGTCTTCCTATCCTCTCACAGTCCATATAAAACTCCTCATCATGCCTGCCTAAGTATCCATCGACAGCTAAAGATCCAACTGAAAAACAGTCTACCCAAATAATAATTAAAAAAAGTAATTTTCAAGCAAATCAGTTTACATGAAGACAACTGAAATACTTGAACCACCAGTGTTGAAACTGCTTTCATGTAAAGGAGACAGCTACTACTATTGCCATTACAGAAATTAAATCTAGTTTGAAATTAAAAATGGAAGTGGTATCAAGTTGGTCACGCTCTCAGGTCTAAATTCTAAATCAAGACTGCTATCTGCAACCCATAAAAATGTAGCTTGCATATAAAGGAAAAAGTAATATACCTACATAAAATACAGCATACATGAAAGATTTTAACTTTCTATACTTTAGATTTATTACAGTACTATACATTTCTTTAAATAATTTTTATGCTTAAAATTAGTTTTGTTTGTATCAGACTAGTCAATGAGGCCTAATTTTACTTAGCATGAAAAATAGATGCAATATGCAAGACTAAACAAGACTCAGATATAGTCTCTTCACGCAAACTAGTCAAATATTACTTCAAAAACTTTTAAAACTTACTGCATTTATATTCTGTAGGTATAAATATTTTCAGATTCTAGTGGTAATCCTTGTCCACTAAACACTGAGAGTTACTATTTGTTAAGAAGGTCGTAATTCCCATGGGTTTACAAGGTCTTGCGCATCATTATTCAAGTATTGTGTAGCTGACAGATTACAGGAAATTTTCATTTTTGTGAGAAATCCTGATGATTGGCCATGCAAAAATCTGCAGGTTTGTGCTATCTATTCAGTTGTATCTGCCCAGTACCACAAGTCATCCTGTTTCCTCACATTCTCAAAGTTACTACGTGACTTCATTTTTCATAAAGCCTCTTGCTATAGGATTCTGCTCTACTGATGCTAATGACTAATACCCCTGTCCCTGACTTAGTTCTTTCCTTGGTTGTTTTACAATTCAGATATTTCAAGAGGAACACAAAAAATGCAAAACCACAAAACTCAACATGTGCTGCACAGTGTTTAAGACAGAACATTAGCTGGTGTCTTCCCCCTCATACAGTGCTAACATAGCAGGTGAGAAAGCAGAAGAGTACATAACGAGGAGAATACATACTGGGAGTCAGCTATGGAGTATGTTAGCTAAGTATTTGCATTTCCCCCTACACCTCCACTCATAACCTCCATGAATTAAGAACTAATGCTAGATAAAGATATTAGAGATGATTACAGAGGCCTGACTCTGTGTCCTATGCATAACACATTGATCAACACACACACATATAAAAATAAATACCGGGAATGCTTTAGGACAGTGTGAGTTTGCAGACAGGCAGTCTCTGGACAAACTACCAGCATTAAATCATGGGTACACACACACACGCATGCAAAATAAACCAAAAGTCTAAAATGTTAACATCTCTGTGGTAACAGAAGAAGGCATGTCACTAGTAAAGAAACAACTGTGAGTACCTTTCTTGAAATTACTTTTTTCATGTTCTCAAATGCCACAAGTAATTCCAAAACTCTTCCCAGTCCTAAGTAAATAGCTACAAGGCAAGAACAACAGTGCCAAATATTCAGTAGGTCTGCCAGAAGGAAAATAATAACAGAAGCAATTGCATTTCTTCACTGTGTATAACTATGTTATTTTACTATTTTGTAAAAGCAAAAATCCTACAGATGCATCATTAAGTTGTTTTCTTTGGAACCATGCAGTTTGTTGGCAAGGAATAAACAATAAATTTAAAGTAATTTAATTACAGCGTTATTTATTTCAAGATAGTTTCCAGCATCTGAATTGTTAAGAGGAATCTGAACGTCTCGAGTATCAGCAGCCAAATAGTTATCAATATTAACCACTTCTCTCTAACTGTTTTCCAGTGGTTTGTATGTCCCACCAATCAAGTTCTGAGAGAAATGAAGGACATGCTTTTCCAAAATTCACGATTGCTGATTTAGCCAATTAGTGCTCCAAACGCAAATCGGCAAAATTATTCTGATGCTATAACATGAGACACTGGAATAGTCAGTAGGATACTCAGCCAGAATTAAAGGGGTTTTATTTTTGTCCTGGGTTAGCTAATGGCTTAATGCACAACAAGAGGAAATCTGCCTCTACTGTGATTTTGTCTCCGTCTTTGAAAAGTGAAAATACTTGGATAATTTGTTGAACTGTTCTTTGAAGAAGAGTTTAAACACCTCACATTCACATACAACCTAATATAGGAACTGATCTCCTGATGTGCAGCACACTTTCCAAAGACCACCCATTTCAACTTGCAAAATATCCATGATGTGCAACAACTAGGGAATCAATCCACATGGCTTACTAAAAACAACTCTGTGTTGGAGAAAGAGTACCTATTTGATTTGAGAGAGAGAGGAAAAAAAGAAAGTTTCATCATCCTCTGAAAGAAGAAAAGAGTACACTGTTCATTCCTACAGAAAAAAAAATCCCAAAAAACTCACCACCTCACACAAACAACCCTCTACTCATCAATAGAAAACAGGTCAATAAGAAACATCTGATGAATTTCAGTATTTGATTCCTTTACAAAATGCTTCCATATTTATCGATGAAAATGATAATCAGATCTTTAATAAGGTGATTGAAGAACAGCAGACATCAAATCTACTACACTCATGCCTGAATCACTGAATGCTGTTTTCAATGCAGTGTAGAAAGAATGATGTGTAGACTCTGGAAAAAACTGCTCACAAAGATATGCAGGTGTTGTTTTCATGCAAATCACACTACGCATGGCACAACACCAAAGGATCATTTTAAATGTCTGAGAACATTTAACCAAATTGTTCCTGAATTGCTAAATGATAATTAATTCCAGACATTATAGACCTCTTAAAAAAAAGAGCCCTATCACCCCAAACCATCAGTAGCTGTACAGAGGCTGAAATGTAATGGCAAGGTTCAGCATTAAGGTGAATCTATTTTTGCATCTGTTGCAATGTAATGTTAATAAATGAATGCTGTGAATTTGGGGCCAGCGAGAGATGCCATGTTATCTGATGGATTAGCGTGTGAAGTAAATGAAACTGTCACAGAGATGGCTGCTAACAGAATCAAATTTAGATTTCAAATGAGCCCTGGAAATATCTCTTGAAAAAGCTTCAACAACGAAGAATTCACTGACTTTCCAGAGGGCAGGAGGTCATACATTACACCAAATCAGTCAGCTGTGCCCCTCCACTGAAATACAAGAAGTGAAGAGCTAAAAGTGACTGAAATAAAATAGTTCTTGAAAGAAAGAGTGAGACACTATAACTAAGGTCATGGGTCACACCATTTAAAGACACCAGAAACACTATTCCAATGAGTGTAAGACGAGGTCCATAGTGATCCATTTCTTTCAAAAGATCAGAGCAGTCTTGTGCGCTGAAGAAACTAGATGCAATGCCTTTGTTTCATATCACATTTGGAAAAGTGCTTGTAACTCTAGTAAACCATGACAAAATCCAGAAATAGCTGCATATTGAATGTAATAACTAGTCTTCCTTATTTACTGGAAGCAATCTAGTCATTTGTTTTAAAGGAGTGAAATTTTGGGGTATATGTAGGTAAGAAATAACACTGCAAGATTATAAAATCTGCACTTGGTGAAAGGAAGTTTGTGAAACTCCTGGCTAAAAGGGTTAATAAACCTAGCAGAACAACCACCACCACTTACCATTATATCCCACATTACAACATGTAAAACAAAAATCCCTGCTTTATCAATTCCATTGTGTCTGAGGGTCATTAGGTTTACTGTAAGGCTACAATCTATTTGGGATCAATTTCTAGCAAGAGAAATGGAGAAAAAAGCCTCCCAACCCTGGTGGTTAATGCAGTCCATCTGAGCATTAAAACAACTAGGTACACACATGATTTGCCTGAAAGAGGCAGAAATACACGCTTCACACTAAAATGTCTCGGAACCAGTTAACAGTTCATTATAAAAGCTACCTGTACACACGCACATACGTATACATAGACAATGGCTCATTCTGACAGGTTTCTTACCCACAACAAAATCATTTCAGTAAAACACTCAAAAATTATCTACACTATATTCTACTCTTTGTGCAAAACAATTCCTTTAAGCGTTCTCCTCCTCAGCTATTCCTGAAACATATCTCCTTTCAACAAATTTTCTAAGTTCATCCAGCCCGAATTCTTTCCCCCTCCAAAAAGCACAGAGCAGAGACCTGCAGAACTGCTTTGAATGCAGTACACCGGACTTTTGTTGTAGAATTAAACAGGGCAAGGGAACAAATGTGCAATGATATGGCCAAACTAATACTTGTGCAAAATGAATTAAACAACGTTTTAATCTGTCAGTAAACTCCAGTAGAAATCCAGTGGAAGTCCATCATCTTGATGTGATCAGCCAGAGCCCACAGGATTTCAGTACAATGCAAATATTGACACTACTTGGAAACATTCTAAGGAGATTACTCTGCAAATAAAGACTCTCTCTATTCTGAACGTGTGCCCGTTGGTATTGTAACACATAAAGTTGTTTCGAATGAGCATCTTAGAATTCCTCCTGTGGCACACCATAGCCAGATTTAGTCAATCTGCTGTGCAATATCTTTAATTTGATGGATACAGAAGAAGGCAGCAGGGTGCAACAGGAAAATCAGCAGCAATAACAAGTACACACTACCCAACAGGTATCAGCGTTGTAATAGCCTCTGCATCATTTTGGCAAGCTAGTCTAGGTTGTACAAGCCTCCCAGATTGCCTCTCAACACTTCTAGATACTTAAGTAGCAGAACACAGTATTTTGGTTTTTTCTGGCATTCAAAGCTACACAATTTTTCTTGTAATTTGAATTATAAGGCTTATATGTTTTCTTGCAATATTAAAAGTAAAGCAAAGACCTAACTTAACTGAGAGTGGGTATAAACAGAAGTGGTGCTCTTCTCAAGATACTTGTAACTACACTTTAGCAATATTAAAAGATTTTCCAGGATTTTAAAGTACGACAAAGTTAAATTGTATATTTCGATCTTGGAAAATTAAAAAATAGTAGAAAATCTGAATATGTATACAGAAAGTCATCACTGCTTAAGTCAGAATTAAGTCTTCATTATCATACTTCTTCCTTGATTCAAATAAAAACCTTACATGATTTTTAGAACAGAAAAATATTTTAAATGAAGCCTGACTAGAAGCATGCAATAGTTACCAATTTGTAAACGTCTTCCCTAAAGACAAGCTTAGTCAATTAGTGTGGAATAACCAAGATATCCAAACAATCCAAGTTAAAAACACTGAATTTAAAATGGCAAATTCTGCATTCAGCATAAAAAATTAGAAAATTAATATAGCAATTTGTGTGCTATTTATGGAAAATTTGTCAATTATATGTTGGTTATAAATTTCATTGCTCAATCAGTTATTCAAAACTCACACTGAAATTTTTATGAGAGCCAGTTACCATTAAGTAAATTTAGAAGAAAATGGGTAATAGTCCTCTAGGGTCTAATGCCTTTTTGACAATGGATTTTAAAACATATGCTAGAAATTAATGAGGCAGAAATAGAAACAGATTGGGTGAAGTTTGTAATAGCTTAAAGTGAAAGATATTTATTAGAAATCATTTTTGTTGATTGCTGAAATAAGAAGTCAAGAAGCCCACTGAAGCACAAGGTAGCTTCAACATGGGAAACTATAGCACAGGTAAGTCTTTGCAAAGAACACAGAATGTCATGATAGTTACATGCCCTTGCTTCTCCTTCTGATTGAAGTCTAACGGATAAACTAAAAAGTTTATAATAGTCTCATTTGGTTGAGTAAGTGCCAAATGCTCTTGGGACAAAGTCAAAGAATGAAGTTCTTAAAATTCAATTGCTTGTCCAACAGCACCAGATTGTAAACATACAGCTACAATACTATGTCTAATGTCTCTGCAGGTGCACCTATATTGTATGAAGCCATCCAACAGTATCTAAAAGTCAGCTCTACAGTTAGATCTCTAACTAAATAAAAGTATTACTTGAATATTAAATTAACAAACTCTGCCAGTAGAAAAAAATCTTGCTAGTAATAATGTTGCTATATAATCACAGAAGAGTCTCGCAACTACTAGTACAGAAAGTTCTGGTTTACACTGAACAATATTCTAGTTAAAGAAGACTGAAGTCAAAGTTCTGAATGAGGCTATACTTTGAAAACTGTACGTTTTAATAGCTGTTCTAACTAAACATCAGATATAAATTTTTAACAAGTATAAGGAAAAGTGAGTTTCCAGAAGAAATTACATCATTTTAAAATCCCGAAATATGTTACTGTTTGAAAAAAATACGTAATTGCTGTGGGAAGGTAGCATTCTAAAATTTCTTTACTTCTTCTAGAAGAAAGTGCTTTGGGAAGGGTCACATCTTGGAGAGGGGGAAGTGAAAAATCCTAGCTTCAAACAAAATAAGGCAATTGCAATCTTTACGGACTAAGTTAAAGTTCTACCAAGTGAGAACTAAATACTAGTAGAAAAATTAAATATACTGTTAAAATTGACTGTGTTTAGTTAAAAAACCCCAAACACATGCAAAACTTGCCCATCATAACATATGACAGAACCGAATATTTTTGAAAATTAATAAGTATGTGGTTTATGGGTTTTTTTTTTCCTGAGATGAAAACAGTGATATAAAACTAACATCAAAACCACTAGACTGCTGTCTTATATGGGCATTTCAATCTAAGATATTTGTATCACTATAGAAGGCTCATTCATACCTTTTTTTTTTTTAATGCTTCCGACTGCCTTGTTTATCCTACAATGTCTTATCTTGTATCCTTTCAGTGCTTTTAATAGGTATGCCAATGGAGTATCCACTTGTTTTTTCGCAAAAGGAAATGTCTTTTCCTAATGTGGATACATCAATTAAAACTTTAAACAGATATCTGTACAATTAAAATTTGTAACACATTTAAAGTATTTTATGTTTTCTAGAACAAGTATTATTTAAGCCAATAGTATTATTTATCTATCCATCTTTCGGCTTCTCAGGCTATATACATGAAATGATTTTCACACAATAATGTTTTCCATAAAAGTATATGAGGGTAAGTTGTTATGCCATTAACACATAGCATAAATAGCATTTCTTCAGTACTGTTAGAAAGAAACCACAAAAAAACCCCTAACCCTTGAGATTCAATTTTCCTTTCTCACTTGATAGATATTCCCCAGGAAAAATCAACAAAACCAGAAATTCCTATCACACATATGATTTCAATGGAGTAGTTGTTTTTCATCGAGGAAAAAGGGGAAGTTGAAAAGTTCTATTCTAACAACTTACTATTTCTAACAGTTACATTTTGTTGTATTTTTTCCTCTATTTTCCCTCTAAATGGATCATTGTTCTACATAATACAAGCATTTTCTCAAGTCTTGCATGCCATCCATGCATTCCTTACAAATGCCTTGTAATTTGAAATTATTGCCAATAACAATTTATAACATTCTCACATTACACAATATTTTCTTATGCCACCTATTTTGTCTTTTTTTTATCATGTAAACTGCTATATCCTCCTTTGAAGTGTAACAGTTACTATGGAAACAGTTGTATATGCAAACTCAAGTTCAGTCCACTAGCATAAAATAAAATAGGTATGATTTGATTGAATAGCTTGAAATGCATAATTGGTGAAATGTAAGAATTAATGTGTTGGCTAAAATTCATGACCTGACTAGAATCAATGAGGTGCAAACAGCTAAATGTTAAAGGATGTTACTAAAGAAACAAATATAAATTATTTGAGCACACATCATCCAATCTCATATTACCACAGAACTGTGTATTTTATTGAACTACTCTTCCAGTGAGAGGATTTAAATACAAAAATACATTTCACTGAAAAATTCTGGATGATTCATCATTCCAGTAATTTTTATTAATTTAAAAGTACTGAATCAATTTACTACAGTAAATTGTCTTGTATGGATAATAAGAAATATATTGGGTCTAAACACTGAGATGTCTAAATTTTCTTTAAGAGCTTTATATACATTAAAGCAAAGCCAGGCTTATCCACCCAAGACTATTGAGGGAGTTGGCAGATGTGCTTGCAAAACCCCTTTCCATCATCTTCCAACAGTCCTGGAAGACTGGGGAAGTTCCACTGACTGGAGGCTGATGTTGTGCCCATCTACAAGAACGGTCATAGGGAGGATCCAGGGAACTACAGGTCAGTCAGTCTGACCTCAGTGCCAGGGAAAGTCATGGAACAGGTGATCTTGAGTGCTATCATGAAGCACGTGCAAGAGAACCGGGTGATCAGGCCCAGTCAACATGGGTTTACCAAAGGCAGGTCCTGCCAAACTAACATGATCGCCTTCTGTGACAAAGTGACTCGGCTGCTGGACAAGGGAAAGGCTCTGGATGTGGTTTTCTCAGACTTCAGCAAAGCCTTTGACACAGTTTCTCACAGCATTCTGCTACGGAAACTGTCAGCCTCTGGCCTGGACAGGCGCACACTCTCCTGGGTGGAAAACTGGTTGGATGGCCGGGCCCAGAGAGTGGTGGCAAATGGAGTTAAATCCAGCTGGAGGTCAGTGACAAGTGGAGTTCCCCAGGGCTCAGTGCTGGGTCCAGCCCTGTTCAATGTCTTCATCAATGACCTGGATGAAGGCATCAAGTGCACCCTTAGCAAGTTTGCAGATGACACTAAGTTGGGTGGAAGTGTCGATCTGCTGGAGGGTAGGGAGGCTCTACAAAGGGATCTGAACAGGTTGGACTGCTGGGCTGAGTCTAACGGCATGAGGTTTAACACGGCCAAATGCCGGGTCCTGCACTTGGGGCACAACAACCCTATGCAGAGCTACAGACTAGGAGAAGCCTGTCTAGAAAGCTGCCTGGAAGAAAAGGGACCTGGGGGTGTTGGCCGACAGCCGACTGAACATAAGCCAGCAGTGTGCCCAGGTGGCCAAGAAGGCCAATGGCATCCTGGCTTGTATCAGAAATGGTGTGACCAGCAGGTCCAGGGAGGTTATTCTCCCTCTGTACTCGGCACTGGTGAGACCGCTCCTTGAATCCTGTGTCCAGTTCTGGGCCCCTCACCACAAGAAGGATGTTGAGGCTCTGGGGCAAGTACAGAGAAGAGCCACAAAGCTGGTGAAGGGGTTGGAAAACAGGCCTTATGAGGAACTGCTGAGAGAGCTGGGGGTGTTTAGCCTGGAGAAGAGGAGGCTGAGAGGAGACCTCATTGCTCTCTACAACTTCCTGAGGGGAGATTGTAGAGAGGAGGGAGCTGGCCTCTTCTACCAAGTGAGAGGGGATAGGACAAGAGGAAATGGCCTCAAGTTCCACCAGGGGATATTTAGACTGGAGATTAGCAAAACATTTTTCACAGAAAGGGTCATTGGGCACTGGAACAAGCTGCCCATGGAGGTGGTTGAGTCACCATCCCTAAAGATGTTTAAAAGACAGGTAGGTGAGGTGCTCAGGGACATGTGATTTAGTCGTTGATAGGAATGGTTGGACTCAATGATCCTAGTGTTCTTTTCCAACCTAGTGAGTCTATGATTCAGACTGAGACTTTACGATAGGCTTTTTCACCAATTCCATCATATCTTAATACATTAGATTTGATTTTTACAGCGGTGTAGAGGTATAAGCAAGTGTAACCATGCACATACACATACATGAAGTAATTCATGTTTGTTGTAAACTATGACTTGTCTCTCAAAATTATAAAAATTCACAATTAACCTGCTTCCTTGAGATGCTATAGCTGCTTCAAATAGCAACTGTACTCAGAGCTAGCTAAGACACCACTAACTGAGCAACTAATTACTACAACAGTTAGAAACATACAGTAAAAAAAAAAGGCTCTTAGAGGCTTGCTCCAGCCTTCAATACCCAAGAGAGTTTTCACAGGTGACAGAAGCCTTTCAAAACACCAAAAATCAGAGCTCACCTATCAAAAATCATTCTGACAAGCCTTTGTCGTTCTTTCTGTGTGCATTACAGAACCTCACTCTCTCCAAAACTGCAACACCAAACTTCTTGTTCTTGTCTCCCCGACAACAGAACATGAACTACTGACCTCAGCTTTTTGCCAGTGCTGTTCTATTATTCAAACATTAAAGCCAAGTTGAACTTTGAAAATCTTATTTCATTATTTGTTTC
Organism: Coccyzus lansbergi; assembly: GCA_033558105.1. Taxonomy (NCBI): domain Eukaryota; kingdom Metazoa; phylum Chordata; class Aves; order Cuculiformes; family Coccyzidae; genus Coccyzus; species Coccyzus lansbergi. Next base: position 3,097,205 of record JAUMJK010000159.1, read on the forward strand.
ATTCAGAAGTAAGATTATTAGCTACTATTATTTGTGCTGAGCTCAATGAAAAACATCCAAGTGACTTCAAAGAGTTTTGAATCAGGCCCACAGGGCTAAATAGGGATATAATTTATTCCTGGACTTTTACTGACCTTCTGCACACTGATGAATTTAACGTATCTTTAAATTATGAATTAAATAGGCCAAGAATATATTTTAATGGCATTTTACATTTGAAAATACAACAAAAAATGGCATTTATATTTTGATCAATCACTTGGACATTTTTTTCTGAAATCTTTTCTGGGTCTACATTACACTGTATATTTTTTTCATCAGATATTTCTGAAGCAATAGATGATATTGAGCATTATATCCTGATTAAAGAACGGACATTCATTGTCACTTGTGTGACAATGACTTTACATTTTAAGATTAGGCACACTGATAAAAATAGAAGGGCACAATTCAGGAAACAATTATCCACCGTAGATGAGGGAGTTCTACAGACTTAATTAAAAAATGTACAGAATGCATTACTGTCAATTACAGCACACCCTGTGCAATTCATTAAAGCCCTCTCCCCTGTGCAGAAGTGACAAACACTCTATCATGCACAGGAGAAATGAGGCAGAACAGAAAGGGGTAATGCCAAATTAAAGAGACTGACCTGTTCATAGCACAAAATTATATTATTCAAAAATTAAGGAATCTGGACAAAAGGGATGAAACTAGATAGGAAAAACTGCCTAGGGAGAGGTCTAATTTGTTTACAGAGCAGTTAGGATAGAGATTTACTATGGTAATTAAGCTATTATTCAATGACAAAAAGAAAAAAAGAAGCAATTACTTAAAGAAACCCCAGTGACACTTGGCCTAAAGAGATGCATACCTTGGCTAAAAAGAAAAGGTGAAATTAACAGCAACAGTACATTTAAAAACTTTTAATACTGATTTGATTTAAAATCAAATTAATCAAATTAGACTGCTCATCACTTCATTTGTCACATTCCTGATCTTCTCCATATTCTTATTATAATAAAGTATCTCTCACAGATCCCATACATAAAAGTAGGGAAACCTTTACATAGTTTGGACGTACCTTCCCTATTTCTTTATCCCTCTTCAAAAATTTTGTTTAATTTACTGGTACTATTTTGAAACCTAAATGGAAACGAGAATGAAGATTAATATTCTAGGTCCTATTCACAAAGTACTACAAAGAAGTTGTGTCTTCATTAATCTTTAAAAGTTTCTTGGTTCATCGGCAGAAATTTTAAATTTGCAACCATCTTTCCTCAGCATATATCTTCCACACACCTTAGATAGACTCCAGTTAAACAGCCAGTACCAATGAGAAGTACCTCCCTCTGACATATTTCCAACATCACTGTAAAATTAATCTAGGTAAACTTACACAGGCATCTTTAAAGGCAACAAATGGTGTGCATGGAAAGAGCACTGCACTTAAGTGATGCTTACTATTTAAAACAGAAGTCTCATGTGAAAAACTAGTACTACTTCACAAGGAATAGAAATAACCATCTATTACAACAAATAAAAATTCATACTGATTTTATAATCACCTGATTATTTTGACTTAAAACATTAAGAGAGTATTTTGGCACTTGCCTTTCCTTTTCTTTTTACATTTCACTTTCTTTCAAAAGTTATTCTAAATTCTTCAGTACCTTACTTGGAAAAGTGATAATTCAAAAATATTTCCTATATACAGATTTACACACAATCTGCTTGATTCTAGTTACGAACTCCAATACACAGCTATACATGGAAAGATGAATGGAAAAGAAACTATGTTTCCTAACTTGTTCTCAGTAGAGATATTAGTTCAATTCCAGTTAGAGGGTCAGTTTAATTAGACAGGGGCTTGAATACATGTGTCTAACTGCTATGAAATCACGAAGGAGCTTCATCCTCCTTTTATACATTCTAAAATATATCAAATGTAAATAAAAACAAGTCAAGGGAGTGACAGTGATGTGTTACTTGGATGCACTCAAGTTCAAGCCTAAGAAGGAGATGCCAAAGCTGATCAGTTCCACTGTATTGCTAGTTCAGATAACCAGTCCCCTACACTGTGAGCAAGAAAGCCTCTCAATAGGTGGTATTGTTAGAGACAACTAGCTACAAATTAGAATGGCGAATGACAACACCTTTCCCTAAGACTTATCTCAAAAGAAAGCTATTATTTTTAAATATAAATATGTAGCAACTAGCCAAGCTACGTGAAACAATATTGGAGTATTGCACAACATTCTGCTCTTGAACCTTTGGTTTCAGCTTTCATTACAGATAATAGTAGCCAGATTTACCGAAACCATTTCTAACACTGCAACATAATCAGTTCAAATATAAGTCCTTGCTATTTACACTACACCAGCTGTTTTAAACATATCACAGGTCAAGATTCAGCATCTCCTACCTTCAAGATTTAACACCATCATTTCTGTAGCAACAGCACTACAGCCCTGCACATGGATATGGGAAGTAACTTACGTATAGATTGCACATGTAAACTGAGTCTTCAAAAGTAGTGCTGTATATTCAACTTTATTGACTCCAATTCAGATATTTAAACAGCCTGATAAAATCAGTATTTTCCATAGGCCTTTGACTGGAATAAATAAAGGGTGGAGAGGTAACACAGGGAGAATAGAACTACATCACTTTTCTTAGGTGACTGTTACGAGCGTACGCACCTAGATGTAACCACATTCTCCCTCTCTGTTTTTTTCCTCTGATATAGGCATCATTCAGATGTAACAAAAGCATAGAAAGACTACTGCTGGTTCTTAAGGGTCTGAAGAAAAGCTGAGGCTAAGCTACTTCAGCCTATGTTAAGTAAGCACTTAATAAAAATAAATGTTTGCTCAAACAAAGTAGCAACTATATTACCGTTAAAGTGTGTCAAAAGCAGAAGTTCAACTCATTTTTTCACAGCAGCAGTTTTCCAGCTGTAACAGTGTGTTGGATGTCATATTTTGGTATGTCAAAGATCAATAAGCAGTTTTGAACAAGAGCAAGCAGTTCTTTAATGTGCCACAGTCCAATCATTTAGCATGCCAAGGCCATATGCAGTACGCACAAAAGTGGTCTCCTGTAAAACAGTTAACATTCAGGTCAATTTTAATTGGCGGCAATTTATGAAGAACTGGAAATGCTTATCTCTGATGCAATCTCATAGAATCAAAGAACAACCAGGTTGGAAGAGACCAATCGGATCAAGTCCAGTTGTTCCTATCAAACACTAACCCATGCCCCTCAGGACCTCATCCACCTGTGCCTTACACACCTCCAGGTGTGTAAGGTGAATTCACCCTCCAGGGAAGGTGAATCAAACACATCCCTAGGCAGCCTATTCCAGTGCCCAACGACCCTTTCTGCGAAAATTTTTTTCCTAATGTCCAGCCTAAATCTCCCCTGGCGGAGTTTGAGGCCATTCCTTCTTGTCCTATCAAAAACTCAAAAAGTGGTTTGATTTTGTTGCCATCTTCCAAGAACATCTTCCACGACTGTATCACAAAAAAGCTTCAAGTTTGCTCAGTCACCATTTAAACGTTTATTCCATGCAAGTTTAAATATATATTTTTCTTAAATTACTATACATGATACATTCTAGTTATGTGTAAACTAACAAGAATAATCAGAATCTCCCCAGAGTCTCATATAATTATATTCAATGAAATCGAAATGTATAAGTATTAAAAAAGAGCGCTTTTTACAACAATAATTGCAAACACAAAATTCATACTACACAAAGGCATTCCCCACTTCTCACTAAGTGGGATTATCTTCTCCCTGCAGTTTGAAAACAGCTCCTCCTGCATTCTTATCTGCTGGTGATTAAGCAACAGCCCATCAGAGCACTTGATGTTAAAATACCTTAAATTTATGAAGTCCTTTCACACCATGTTTTAGCTAGTTCGACAACTAGAACTTTACTGTTTCGTCAAATAAACTATATGATGATTACAAAATACCACTAGCCAATGCAGGTAGCTGTAATTTTTACACTACGATAATGTTTGACTCCCAAAACAATTCTCCACTTTCATTCAAATACACATAAGATTTTGCTCAACTTGGAGACTACTCGTTACTCAACCTGTTGGTTTTTTGTTTGTTTTTCAGAAGAACATTACAACATATCTTGTACTTTTAGCAGATTTGATCTCACTCTGCAGAACCTTTAAGATCTTCAATCTTTGTACACCTTATGCTGCTGATGTCTGCAAGAATACATTAATAATAATAATACACAAAACCAATATTTGTGATCCTAGCTTCATTTAAACAAGAAAAAAAGTAGTCTAATTTTTTATTTTTAAATGCAGAAAGAAACCAATGCAAATAAAATTTCACCACTGAAATGGACAGAAAAATCTATACATATTACCTGTGTCCTTAACCAGAGGTAGACAAATCTCCCTAAAAAATCTTTCTATTGATTTATATGATATTTTAATGTAGTCTCAAACAACATTGTAGAGATAACTGTTTAAGAATCACAAAATCAGAATCATTTAGGTTAAAGACCTTTACGATGACTAAGCTTTTCTTCAATGTCACAAGAGTTGACACTTTGCTTATCTGTATTCATTAACCTGCTTAGTCTGCCCATTTCTACTTTCAGATTTCCAGTGCTGTCTGTCCCTGGTAACTTTTTCTTGAAGGTAAATAGGTTTTACACCTTTTTGAGAGAGTAAAGAAGTGTCTCTGAAGACAATTAAGGGACATTCTTTGGAAGCATGATAGTCTCTCTCCCCACTCATGTCAAACAAATGGATCCATTTGACATAAGTATTATTATGCACCTTAGTAAATGCAACAAAGGGGACTGGCAGGTTGGGCGAGGAGGGGCAGAGTAAGGCATAGCAAACTTTATTTTAAAGTATAATTTAAACTCATATTTCAGATCTGAATCCTAGTTGTTTAGCAGCAGATGCCAATAACATCATTACAGGCCTGATAGAACCCCAGTTAGGATAGGGAACAGAAAGAAGAAGAAAGTACAAAACCACAGTGGTGTTGTAAATAATAGGAATTCCTGATGAAATGAAGTCAAATGGGATAAAAGATATCATGATTTCCTTGCAGTAATCTCACGTATTCATAGATAAGACCACCATTTTCAGTGAAGATTTGACCACAGTGATTTACTGTCCAAGCAGCCAGTTGCAGACTGCTTCAGTTCTTATGTGAGACACAAAAGCAAACACTATCTTCTAACGTTTTATTTATATCCAACATAGTTATAAAACCCCTTAAGATTATGCCTTAAAAGTATTCCTGATTTATTGTGTTGCTGATCATAGTCTGCCAAAGAATTTAAGCAGAGAGGCTCAATATACTAGATATTTATCAGGAGCGTACAAGCTAGCAAAGCATTTCTTTTTGCCCTCTTTACAAAGAAAAAACAATCTAAATGGCTAAGATGCCATTTAAACACTACAGCACATTAAAAAATAATCATGTCAGTAATGTGCTTGTATTTTGCAAACAAAAGAACTGAGCAGTAGTTATGCTGAGCTATGGTTTCCTCATTAAAAATATGGATCTTGTTCTATTAGTTACATAAAGCATTCTCTAAAAAGATATGCTATACAGTTCAGTAAACGTGATGACTTTGATTTGGAAAAATAAAACAATTCTTCTCACAGAATATATTTGACCAGGTTAAATATTATTCAGAAAGTAAAATGCGTTGCCCCTAAATTGATGTCTAGACTTGACAAAGGAAATTAAACAGGACCCTAAACAAGTACAATATGCAAAAAAACCCATATTGCATATTTATCAGGGAAAATTTTTCTTCCCCAGATGAATACGGATTTTCTAAAGGGGATAAGGAGGTGTTATGGGAGAAATATTGTGATGCATTAATTTAACACAAATTTGCCCTTTACTTCTTGACACTTCATTTGGAAAACACCAGGTAGGTGTTAATTAAGATAACAAGTGACCCATACTTTTCATCTTCTGCTTTAATGACTGATGAGAATTTATGAACTTTAATACCATATCCTCACTGATGCAGAGTTAAATATACAAAAGAATAGCACAAACCTAAACTAAATATTAAAAAATTTAAGTCTCACTTTTGATTTCACAATACATCTCAAAAACATAATTGATACCCACGTCTGCTTCCATGTACTAAGGAAGCAGATTACAGTATATCAATTTTACAGAAGAACTGTCAGCTGATTAGAGCATACTGGAAAGATTGTTCTTACCAACCGTAGGAAATATCTGCACAACGTGCAGGAACTAGTATGCCTAAAAATATGTTTTAAGATGGAGTGTCTGCATTTATCTGGTTGAAGTTCCTGTTAGAAAGCAGAATCCTACCTCTCTTCTAATCTGAATATTTAAGAATGGAAAAACGAATCATAGAACAACCAGGTTGGAAGAGACCCATCAGATCATCAAGTCCAACCATTCCTATCAAACACTAAACAATGTCCCTCAGCACCTTGTCCACCTGTGCCTTAAACACCTCCAGGGAAGGTGAATCAACCACCTCCCTGGGCAGCCTGTTCCAATGCCCAATGACCCTTTCCATGAAAAACTTCCTCCTAATGTCTAGCCTAAATCTCCCCTGGCGGAGCTTGAGGCCATTCCCTCTTGTCCTGTCCCCTGACACTTGGGAGAAGAGGCCAGCTCCCTCCTCTCTACAACCTCCTTTCAGGTAGTTGTAGAGAGTAATGAGGTCTCCTCTCAGCCTCCTCTTCTCCAGGCTAAACATCCCCAGCTCTCTCAGCCGTTCCTCATAGGGCCTGTTCTCCAGCCCCTTCACCAGCTTCGTTGCTCAAATACTTGCTTATCACCTAAGAAGACCTGCTAGCTATTTCTGCACATGGACTTTATTTTCTCCCCATCTACATGAGTTTATTTATCTCAAGAAACAAGAAAAAGGAATAAACTACTACTTTTGTAAGCACGGCAATTTAGCTTTGCACTTTCCTTAATGGTTCAAAAGCAAAACTTACAGTGATAACAGACATCTTTATTTTTCACTATGTCTACTTCAAAACAATAACATATCTGATACTCTTCATGCACAGAATGAAAAGGCCAAGTATTATTCCAGTGTTTGTATTGTGGCCTCAGCTCTATTCCCAAACACTAAAATTTGTTGAATTTAATATAGTTCCATGGTTGTAGAGCTTGCTGAACTTGAAGAAAGGTAGGGAGGTAATTCTGGGAGAAGATTAGCATAAACTGACTAAAAAATAAGCTTATGTCTCTTTGTATAAAATAGTTTATTAGACACTCATTTACTGAGAATCACACTGGCTTCTCTCTAGGTAATTCAAGCTTCTCAGTAGAGCTCTTCACATAGAAGTTCACTGTCATAAGTAAGTTCCCACTCACCCCAAAATAGATCCTATTCTGCATTTACTACCCTTTTTTTTAACTAAAAGAAATGGGACAACATTTGGGTTCCACCTTAGTTCTAAAATGTATACACACTGCAAACATACATTTAACAACACCCAGTTGCAGAAGAAAGATTCAAAAATTCTGCCACTTTTTTGCATAAAGAACTCCTTCACCGATTTATTAAAGGCATAGGCAGATCATAAATGCAAAAAAAAAAATATTTTTGTAAACCCTAGTGTTGGTAGACATGGCGTTTTACCAGTAAGAGACTGCTAATACACTGCTGAGTATGGAATGGTTGAAGCAAGAGGATAGTTGTCCTGGTGTAGTGAACTTCCCATTACCCTTTCCATAATGACCATTATCTAGATTAGCTCCAGGAAAACATGGTCAGATATGGTATTAAACCATCATGGTTTACATTTGATAGGAATGGTTGGACTCGATCCAATGGGTCTCTTCCAACCTGGTTGTTCTATGATTCTATGATTTACAAGTTATTTGGCAAACTTCTGGTCTCTATGGACCTTTGTCTGCCTGAATTTATCTGTGATTTGCATATTGCTGATCATTACATTCAGCACTGGAGTTCTCTTTGTAATTAGTTCTTTTAAGTGCATCAAAGCTTTCGAAGACATATATTCATTTGACAGTTCTCTAATTGCTTTTTATGTTGTCATCATTACGGCAAAGGAGCTTTATGAACTTAAACCTCTAAAACATTTTAATTTTTCCTAGAACTTGATGTTAAAGGGCTAAGAACTGTGGTCAGATTAAACAAGTCTAATCTGAAGACACACAAAGACTTTCCAATGCATGAATTTGGTCAGTTTTTCTTAACCCTTTCTGTGACCATCAGATTACATAGAAATATGACAGCACACATCATGCTCTTTGGCAGTAAAGACTTGCTTCATATTTATTACTATCTATACCAGATTAGCTGTAATGATAATCAGCTGGGATCACTAGAGGCAATTTATTACACAGAGTAGCAAAATTCATTTTCAAGCAGATTGTTTTCTTTGTATCCATATTAAATGACCTTTTCTTTCATCAGTTGCCTGTGTGTATGCCTGACAAGACTTTTTTCCCTTTGCAGCATTTGCCTCTGTTATTTGTGGGCTCTCCCATCCGTTAGTACTCAGTGACATTATATTATTCAGTATTAATAAAAAGCTCCAAAAGACTTCTGCCCCAGTAGTGGACTTTTGCCATTCTACTGTCAACCTTTTATTAACAAAGGCTAGGCTAACATTAGCAATTCAGCAGAACAGGGGATCAGTAGATCAAAGTAGATCAAAGCATCTCACGCTGAGCACACTCCACTTTGAAAATTTCAGTTTCACTTTAGATTACATTTATTCTGGAGCAAGCATCCCAAACACTTTCAGTTTAAGGCTATCTGAAAGACAGTCTGGACCCTCACCTTGCTGTAATGGATGAGAACAATACAAGAGAGAATTAGGTGAGCTCCCAGTCTGAGATTCTCCAAAAACAGTCTCGTTTATATGTTCTGTATAAAATAAAATCAGCCACAGGTTACTGTTTTAAAAAACTTTCGCCCAACTGAAGTACTAATAAACATACAAGAAAGTACTCGCGTAATAGCAATAAAACAAAAGGAGAAAGCCTCCCAGATTATAAACATCACTAAGAGAGCAAAGAGAGAAAGAAATTCCTACTAACAAATAGAGTTTTCATTGTGGAATTTTGGTTTTGGAAGTTTAACTTGAGGGAATGAACCCTTCCTACGTGCTTTCTGTGCACAATTTTCTTCTAGTCGAGTCAGTCAAAAATTACTCCAGTACTAGTAAATGTCTTTTCTTGCTGGTCATTATACGATCTCATTAATAGCTCTATTATATAAGTTTTGAACATAGTATTCATTCAAGTTCACTGACCTGTCAAGACTTTTACTTCCATTAGTATACTTCTTATTTGATTAGGTCAGTTATTTTGCAAGGAGATGGCAAAGCAGAGGGGGAGATCACAACACCAATCAGCAGACCTCACCAGGACTCAAACTGCCATTGCAAACACTGAGAAGAAAGTATATTTATTTTAATAGGAAATTATTATTTCTCTTGCTTCATTTACTGAAGGACAGGTTAAAGCCACCTAAAGAAAAAGATTTTTATGAAGGTACAGAATAACAAGGTTACAACTTTTGTTTTAATCCAAGATTTGATTCATCCAACTGTTGTAATCTCTGATTTCTAGAATAAGAGAAGAAAAGAAGTTCAACAATAATATAAACTGCTTAAAGCTGCTTTTTCTGGTAGAAAAGCTTACATGAGACAAAACTTATTTTTGAGACAGGTGTTCAACTGATACCCAAGGCCAAGCCAAGCTTTCTGCTCTTCAGTAACTGGGAAATTTGAGAAACCAAGGCAGCTTGTGGTTCGTCTATCACAACTGGTTAGATCAATTATATTGTGAAATATTCAAGATGAACCTTTTTTCCTTTCTAGAAATGTGTAATAGAAACTTAATTTTTATAAAAGTTGTTATTGTAAAATCTGTTCACAAAAGCTGCATTTCATTCCATATCTGAGGGATAAGAGGAGCTTCTCTGAAAAAAAATATTCCCCAAATACCCCCACCAAACAAATGCATCCAAAGATATCTATGAATAACTGGTTTGACAGAACAAAACAATCCATTTTACTGAATTCTATGTAACTTATTACCAACTCATTCACTGTAGATAATAGAGTCAAGTAGATTATTTACATGTGAAATAATAATAGTATTGTCTTTTTTCCGTCTGTGTGTTCCTGCAAGTCTCTATATATCACAATTGCTCAAGACATTCTTGAAAATACTGGAGGTCCCTTAAAGCTATTTAAGAGATATTAATCAGTGTCATAAACATTTTGTGCTGAACATGAAGAACTTGTCTATCAGACAACATATAAGCTGTTCTTCTCTATACTTTAAACTTTGACTACTTCAATTTCCATAGCACAGTTGAATCAAAGTTAGAACATACTAATAATTTTCTTGTGAACAACCCAAATTACCTCTAAGATAAAGGACAAATGAGGTTTCAAGAACTATTTCATTGATTACCGTAGAACATTAAAGTTACTACAGCAGTGTGCCCAGGTGGCCAAGAAGGCCAATGGCATCCTGGCTTGTATCAGAAACAGTGTGACCAGCAGGTCCAAGGAGGTTATTCTCCCTCTGTACTCAGCACTGGTGAGACCGTTCCTTGAATCCTGTGTTCAGTCCTGGGCCCCTCACCTCAAGAAGGATGTTGAGGCTCTGGAGCGAGTCCAGAGAAGAGCAACAAAGCTGGTGAAGGGGCTGGAGAACAGGCCTTATGAGGAACAGCTGAGAGAGCTGGAGTTGTTTAGCCTGGAGAAGAGGAGGCTGAGAGGAGACCTCATTACTCTCTACAACTACCTGAAAGGAGGTTGTAGAGAGGAGGGAGCTGGCCTCTTCTCCCAAGGGACAGGGGACAGGACAAGAGGGAATGGCCTCAAGCTCCGCCAGGGGAGATTTAGGCTAGACATTAGGAGGATGTTTTTCACAGAAAGGGTCATTGGGCATTGGAACAGGCTGCCCAGGGAGGTGGTTGATTCAACTTCCCTGGAGGTGTTTAAGGTACGGGTAGATGAGGTGCTAAGGGACATGGTTTAGTGTTTGATAGGAATGGTTGGACTTGATGATCCGATGGGTCTCTTTCAACCCGGTGATTCTATGATTCTATGATACTACTAAGATAATTCCCATCATGAAAGGAGATTTGAGTGTGAAAGTCTTACAAATGGCTTCAGATCATCTTACTTGTGATATTATCAGTAATATAAAATGCAACCTGAAATGAATCCCATACAGAGTACATAAACACATTTTTAATTTCTTTCTCCAAGTTGTACATGGAAAGGTCTGTTTGCATGTCCACTAAAGAAAAGCCTTAGTCACAAAAGATTATGGGATTAAACAGTCTGATTTACTAAAACACAGCAAAAACTAAAATCCAGGTATTCAATCAGTGTTAATCAGAACAGCTCCACTGAGGTCCAATTAATGCTAGCTAAGCATCCGCCTTAGATTTAATGATCTCATTGGTAATGAAGCAGAAAGATGGGTTTACGAAATCAACACTGAGGAAACAGAAGAAATAGGAAAGAAAAATATTCTGGCAGCAATCCAGCATTCATAACTGAACTAATGTTCAATTACTGTGAAACGCTTTATGGAAATAAATGTTAGTTCTACATGAATCCCAAATGAGTTTGTTACAATCAGTGCTATTAAAATGATTAAAATAAAGTGTTACTAATATGCCAAACAACTGTGATTGCAGTTTCATAAAACTAGTGTTTAATATCCGTCAGAGATAAAAGATTTTTTCTGTAATAACTAAACATAATGATGTGTCTAAATCATTTGAAATTATGACATTGATGATAATGTTAATTAGCCTTTTAAATGGAATTAACACAGTGCAATGTGTAAAATGCACTAGAATACCTAAAGGTTATTTAAGTAACACAAAACTGCTCTTAGTATCTAGTTTATATCAGCAATACAGCGAAATAAAAATTATGAAATTATAAAAACATTTGGTTGTTTTCTTTTTCTTTCCCCAAAGTGTTTATGAACATATTTTTGCCTAGAAATTTTTTGTTATTATGATATTTGAAACATTTAACTCAATCACCATTTTCAGATCCTCGAAAAATATACTCCGCTAATAAATAACATTTGTTCTTTAAGGGAAAAATGAAATTATGTGACTCTATTCAGACTGATTTTTTCAAAGAGCCTTTTCCAATGGAGAAAAACACATTTTGGTTAAAGATCTATGTGCAATTTTATTAGCAAATATGTTTACTATGCAGTTGTACAGGTGCCATAATCAGTGCTTCAATTTTCCTAATGAAAAAGATTTTATGTAAAGCACTCAAAATATAGCAACAGATTTCAAATAGCACATGTGTGGAGTCAACAGTTAAAGCAGAACCACAAGTACTATATCTACACTATGACCTGGACTGTCAATTATGTGTTTTCTAACATTTATGCTTCTCAAGAAACCTCATAGTATTGAGCACTTAGTTTTTCATCTGATCTGGAACTGTATAAATTTATGAAACTGTATAAATTTAATTACCAACCTTGCTATGACAGTAGGCATTGCACTACAGATTAAATATATAAAAAAATGTGTATATATGTGTACATCAGTCAAAATTAAGTATCTTTGTAGACCTCTTAAGGAAGACTCATTTTTCCAAAATCAGTGATATTGCTGCAGGTAACTGGCTACAAGCACCTATTTCACATAGTGTCTTTTTTTTTTTTTGCCTTGCCTTCAGCTCTACTCAGTATGAATACTCCAAATACTCTGACAAAGAAAATATATAGATTTCCACCTTTCCTTAGCCACCCGATATTCCACCTTTTACGGCAATCTCTTGTGGAACAAAGTTTTCTGCTTCTATGCTATGATACTTGAACTGTAGTTTACTTTCTTGCAGTTTTTACTTCCATAATTATTTGAACAAGTACTTCAATTTTTTTTCTCTTGACCTTACGATTTTTTTTTTTGATTCTGCCATGGTTTCTTTGAAAACAGCCTTTAAGATAAAAAAAGAAAAAAAAAAGGCACAAAACTCCCACATCAACAAGCATGGGCCCTCCTCTCTTTTGCTGAATGGAAGGTAGTTCCAAAGTCTGACACTCAGATGGACAAGTGACTTAAAGTGAAACTGCGCAATTTTTAATCAAGTTTTCTAAAAGAACAGATGTCTTGGATGAGTTGGCAAAAGTCAGAAAAACAAAAGAGACACTAGACAAATACTCTTCTTTCTGCAAAATTCAGTTCCCACTCCACAAACAGATCAAGCATTCACTTAAAACATGATGAGCATCCCACGCAAGGAATAGATGAGGATGGCAGATGGATGAATGCATCAGAAAGTTCCCAAAATCCTTGCATGCTAGGAAAGTCACATCTGATTTCATTCCACAAACACAGAAAGCCATTTAAAAGTTTGGACTGGAACCTCAGCATCCACAGTACAGAACAGCCACTCAACTATTTCCCACTATTCCAACATGTCAATGGAATGGGAATACCAGGGCATCAGCTTTCTGCTGACACTGGCATCAACTATGAAAAGTGGGTTCCATACCTACTACATTCTGTTCTCTCATACTATGAAAAGTGGGTTCCATACCTACTACATTCTGTTCTCTCATTTGCATACTTATCTCACCTATTTTGTAAAACATAAATTACTTCTGTAGAATTTCCCTTGTCTGCAGATTACTAAATAGCTTGTCTAGGCAAGCGAGAAAGAAACACTACTTAGTTTCATGTTCTATGATTTATTTTTAAAGCCAAACTACATTCACTGACAGGTTTATAGTCAAGTAAAAAAAAACCCAAACCTTTTTAAGGGAAACCTAACACAGGTCATCAAGATTTGTAGGATTTTAGGCTTTCACTCAAGCCATGTATTTTATGTTAAATAGTAACTAAATAGAAAGCAAGCTTCTTGAAACAACATCTGAAACTCAGCACTCCCTATTAACAGGTAATTGCTAGTCTTAACAAGTCATACTATCTCATATGCTAGTTTTTGTATTGTAAATAAATTATTTGCTGAACACAGATTGACCTGAGAAGAGGTATTTCTTCTGCTGAAACCCATCTATAGTTGCCAGCTAATATACTCTACTGAAGAAGCAGAGATTCATGTCTCATGTTTATCAGACTGAGAAGTTAATTGAATCACTACATTCTACCTCCTTTGGCATCTACAAAATTCAGTAGTCTCACCACCACTTGTTCCTCCACGTTGGAAAGTTGTTATGACTCAGCTTTCGAGATAGGAGGAGTGTGAAAGTAATTGATAGATCAGGAACTCCAAGTCAAGTCAGGAAACTAGGGCTTTTCCTTTACCAGGCTTTATTAACCTAAGTCAGCGCATCAGACACTAGCTTACCCTACTTCAAACCTACATGCAGAGCAGAACCTCAAGAGAAACCAGACAGTTTCCCTGCCTTTAATTATGATTCATTCAGGATGTCAGAAAGGAGTCATGACAATAACCAAGAAGATAACTGTGAGTACTATGAATCTAAAAGTAAAAATTAAGGTAACCAATGGCAATGAGTGAACTTAAAGGAGCAATATTTCAAACAGTTTTCCTGTTATTAAAGGACTGAAAGTAAAAAAAAAAGTGGGGGATACATAACTGTATGGCAAGCGCTTCAGAAAGTCTGATTCCTATAGAGTGGAAGTCATTATTGCTGTACTTAATAGGCTACAGCAGCTGATGCTGACTATAGTTTTAACTTAATTGCAGAAACCAGTGAAACTCCAACCAATATGATTAAGAAAGCATAGGAGATGATTTACCAAGGGCACTTGTCTACAGTCCTGGATTTTGTGTCCTTGCATTAGGTTTTATATGCTGCTTTTTATAGTGACAGAATATAGAAGAATTCTAAAACTGAGTTAACCAGAGAAGTGCATCTGTGTAATACCAATCTATGTTGGAACAAAATTCTGTTTCCAGACCACATTCAAATCTGACCAATACAAACTATTTAGAAATGCGGAACACACATTTTTTTCCTCACACTCAGTGCTCTTCAGGTTTAAAATTGCTTTATGTGACAAGTGTAGTATACCAAAAGTGATTGGAAATTGCCAGAAAAGAAGATTCCAAGTACACTTCAAGAGCTGTTCAGACATACCAAAAGCTTTGAAAACTGTTTTTCTTAGATCTGTATTTGTACATAATTTTTTCAAATTATATTCTAGAATTGTTTCACTCAGAGAAATTTACACAGCGTATTCTCTGTTAAAGACAATTAGCACTGTATAAGGACAAAGGTCGTTTTGCAATAGACTGGGATACAGAGAAGTGGCCTTTCAAACTTGGAAAGGATTTTCATTATTCAAAAATACCCACTAAAAAGGGCCCATTGGAGACAACTGAAGCTCATCTTCTCAGTGTATTCGCTTCAAACATGAACAGGAAAAAAAATGAATAATTTAATGAACAACAGCTTGAATAAAGCCAAAATGTCTTGTTCTGAAAACTTAATGTAAAAAATACAACCCATTTTGTAGTGTTGAATTTCCCTTTTTCCTCTCCCTGTCTAGATATTTTTCCAAAACTATATTTGGAAAAAAATATTTCATTAAATGCACAATTATTGGTTTTTTCCAGTCCTGGTAGTCACATGGTCAATACCAACATTTTTGGATTGTGACTTCAATGAGGTCTTATTCACTACCTTGTTACTGAAATAATTCATATGAAAGTTCACTAACACCAGAATGTACTTCTCCCATTCTTCAAATACAATCAATATTTAAAACAAAAGCTCTAAATCTACCCCTCATACAACAGTGGAGTAGAACCAATTGCACACACACAGGGAGGTAGAAAACATAAGGCAAAACACCCATAGCTTGGAGGTTTAGATTCAAACAACAGTGACTCATCTTACGGAGCCACCATCCAAGCTGGACTTCAGAATCAGCTGTAGCCCAATAATGTTTTTGGCATTGTTAGTAAAAGATCATAGATATTATACAGAACCAACAGTACCAGACCTCAGAGCTGGAAAGGTCTTGCCGTTGCCCCAGCTAGGTTTAGCAGTTGTAATACCTGTTAAGTGACCAGGTGATCATCACCACCTGCACTAACACCAGCAGAAATAGGGGTGGAAAATGCCTTCCCTGAGGAACAAACCGAAGCCCTATGGGTGCCCAGGAAGGTACTGGAGTAACCTGAAAACTTTTCCTGGAGGGGAGAAGAATATATGTTAAGGGGAGGAACATCCCAATAAGTTCAAGCAAACTGAGACTGAGGAGCAAGGGAACCTGCAGCATCTGCGCCTCACTATCCTGATGTTGCTCCTTGAAA
This sequence comes from Coccyzus lansbergi, assembly GCA_033558105.1. Classification (NCBI taxonomy): domain Eukaryota; kingdom Metazoa; phylum Chordata; class Aves; order Cuculiformes; family Coccyzidae; genus Coccyzus; species Coccyzus lansbergi. Next base: position 3,113,500 of record JAUMJK010000159.1, read on the forward strand.
TATAAACAGTCTCACCCTTAAGACAAGGCATCACAAAGGTGAGCCACAGAAACATGGTACGCAACTTTTTTCAAATAATATTTTCAGTGTAACAGGTTTTTTTTTCACTTCCATTTTCTCTTTACCAACATTTATATTTCAAGTAACATTTATCTTTCAGACTACGAAGTTATTATCTATTAAGTGATAACATTCTTCTGAATCCTCTAGTTTTGATAAGGAGTAACATTCTGTATCAAAATCACCAACAGAATTAGTAGGAGAAAAACTAAATCTATTTTAGCTGAGTTTTTCAGGTTAAATATTGTACAGAAGAATTTCAACTTGTATCTGTTTCCAATAGTAAATAAAAAAGATCTTATAGAATTCAATGACAGATTAAAAGAAATAATCTCTATTTTAAAACATTAGAACAAAGTAAGAATTGTCCACAGTTATCTGGAGATACATTCAGTTTAGTTTTTTAATTTGTGTCAACACCCTTACACTTATGAGCAGCCCAACATTAATTTATCAAGACTTTATGGCTAAGAGGAAATAAATCTTGAGTGGTTTGGTTTGGGGTTAGAGTTTTTTTGTTTTAAAACAAAATAATAAAAATTGCAGTTTCATATGACTAAAAAAGGTGTTAGAAAGAACAAAGCTTTACAAAAAAAAAAAAAAGAGTAAACCCCACAGAAACATGCAAAGAAGCCTTTAAATGCAAACAAACTGAGCTGTTATATAGAATTAGTAAAATTAGAATTCAAATACTGAGACAAAACCCACAAGAACATAACCATATAGAGTATTTGTGAATTGAAAAAATATTTTCTGGGCTTTCAGAATCACAGGACATTTATAAGAAAGAAGCAACAGGCGCAAAATAAGCATATACAATTGTAATAAGTTTCTTTACTATGGAAACAATGCTACTCAGCAGTAAATGGTAGCAAAAATAATTATTATTCACCAGAATAAATTCAACTTCACATTTTATCATTCCAACAGTTTTATTAACAAGATAAGAGTATTTTGTTCTTGCAACTTTGAGAGCAGAACCATGTGAATTAATAGCTAATTCAGATTTAAAATTAATGAGCTTTACTGCGTTGATTTTTTTTTTCCAATTTTCCTGAATAGCATTTCCTTTAAATAGTCTTTCACAGAATGCACAATCTTATAAGTCCCAATTGAGTAACAACGAAGTCTCGTTAGTCTTTGTCACCTCATAATCATTCATGCTGCATTTTAAGCAAGCAACAAATTGCTGCCTTGGGACATTATTTTGGAGTTATGGAAGAAATATGTGCCAGCTTAAGTTGTAGTTTGTTCTTGTAAAGCATTTTGTACTAAAGAAGTTTTACTGGGTATACAAGAAGCTTTTCTCATTAGATTACATTTTTTTTTCTGCTAAGCGTGGGTTACTTCTCACATATGTTAAATTCTAACTGCCTACCTACTTCATAACAGCTCTATTTAAAACTGGCACTTTTCACAGAGGTGATAATGTTAGGGGAGGTTATTTATTTATTTATTTAAAAGAAAACAGTTAAAAGGAATTCAAAAGAAAAGAAAAAATAGAGGGGTTTTTTGGTTTGTTTTTTAAAGGAAGGAATTCCACAGGAAAAGTTTATTTTGAGGTATTGTTAAAATTTTCCCTCTACCTCATTGCCATTACTGGCATTTTGACAGTAAATATAATGGAATTAGACCCACATTTCTTGACTTATCAAGTAAGCAATGTTGATAATTAAATTACAATCTACTGCTGGGCAGAGTACCAGCACAAATCTTACGTTCCACTTAAGTGGCATTTATGAACCATTTTGAGACTAAGTGATTTGAGTAGTTAACTGATATACATGTCACTCTCTGCACAAATTAACCCTTAACAGATTATTTCATTTTATATGAAGATTCACGTTTTGCCCTTCAGCAACCTGCATTCAGCAATACCTCGATTCATCTAGTTCCCTATTCTAACAGATTAATGCTGCAGAGTCAGTTGTTTTTTCAAATTTGGCCAATCTCCATCAGTAAACATGGGAAGAGATCTACCACCATATACAATGCCAACTCACTGAAATTGAGGAGGAGAAGGTGAAGTGTTGGAAATTCATAAAACCTTTGAGAAAAAGAAGCTTTTAACTAAAGCTCACACAATCCTGCATGTCATTTAAGACATTTACATCTTTGCAAGGGCAGCTTCCAGTTTAGGCACCTTGAAGATGCTAATTTCATGAAGAGAAAGACTAGGACACTTGTCAGAAGGCCTCCATTAGGAATTAATTTCCCTTATTTCTTTAAGTGCTTCCTTTCCTCTACATGTACAGATCAACTGATTGAAAACGTAGGGATTTGATTCCAAGAGAACGGAGACTTAATCCACCCAAGAAATAAACACAGGGGTTTTAACTGTTGTTTGGGTTTATCTTAAAAAGGCTAAAGGAAAAAAAAAGCCACAAGACAAGAATTCCACCTCCTTTCTTCCCTTACCCCATCTAGTTATACTTCTGTCTCCCTTTATTCCATCTTAGTTTACATAAAATGCTTAACTTGTTAGATTTGAACTTTCAGGTTAGTCATTTGACAAGGATAGGAAACATAGCTAATAGTCTTGTGTCTTAAACTGGTCCTTCAATCTATGTAAGTATTTATGCAAGGTTTTCACTGGAGTGTTTACCGAAATGGAAATATCTGTAACCTCATAAACAGAACTGTGTTCTCTGACTGAATAGCATTTAGCCCACACACAATGTAACTGCTTTAACGCACAACAGAAAGATTTCAGTACTCCAAACCTGATAATAAACTCCTTATTGTGGATAGCAGTCAAATATCTAATGCCCCGTATCCTACATCCTAAATGCACTGAAAGGATTCTGTCCTGATGAAAAACATCTGGTTTAGACAGTTTTCTGACAGCAACCTGACATGTGAATCTTCAGTAGAAAAGCAGACCCTCCCCATGGCAGAGAAACACATGCTATGACATATCTATTCACACAGAATTTTGTTTTGTGGAGCCTAGGTAAGTCCCATCCCAGCATGCAGATTTTTTGAGCATTTCAGTCTTCAGCAGGTAACTAAATGCAATACCACCACCTGAAACTCACTGAAAAACAGTGTATTCCATGAAAAGTCAAGGTGTTTAGAAGCCAGATGCAATTTTGAAATTTTGGATTTAATGACTTAAGGATTACACAGATGTCTAAAAAACTTTACCAGTCTTAAATTGTTTACTAATAATAACAAAAATAATAGTAACAATAAAAATAAAATAGATAACGGATCCTTTGATGGTTACCTTTCTTATAATTTGAAAGAGGTCATGGAATGAAAAAAAGAACGCAATTCAGTTCGACATACTGAATTCATAGATCTGTCACTAAAGTTTAGACAAACATGGCCTATACTAGGAAATGTACAAATTCCTAGAAAGTGTGTTAAACTTTTCCATTTAACAACCAAGCATGCTGATTCTTTTTCCCATTAATTCAGGTATTTGGTGCAGGAATGTGAAACAGAATTAGAGATATCTCCCAAATGGTGCTTCCACCATCATGACAAAACAACATCTTGCCATCTTTTAAAAACACAGTATCAGAACAAGCTTTAGCTACAGGTTAGTAACACTAACTTGCATAAAAACTGACCAGAAGGGAGTTTTCCCCACAGAAAACTCTTATTCTAATGTCACCGTTCTCATTGTGGAACAAAAGAACCCATTATGTCATAGAATCATAGAATCACCAGGTTGGAAGGGACCCACAGAGTCCAACCATTCCTATCAAACACTAAACCATGTCCCTTAGCACCTCATCTACCCATACCTTAAACACCTCCAGGGAAGGTGAATCAACCACCTCCCTGGCAGCCTATTCCAGTGCCCAGTGACCCTTTCTGTGAAAAACTTCCTCCTAATGTCTAGCCTAAATCTCCCCTGGTGGAGCTTGAGGCCATTCCCTCTTGTCCTGTCCCCTGGCACTTGGGAGAACAGCCCAGTTCCCTCCTCTCTACAACCTCCTTTCAGATACTTGTAGAGGGCAAATACGGTTTCCTCTCAGCCTCCTCTTCTCCAGGCTAAACAACCCCAGATCTCTCAGCTACTCCTCATAGGGCCTGTTCTCCTGTGTGATTCTCCTGCCTACTCTAACATTTGCCTATAAATCCTGATCAAGCAATAACCAGCAGTGGTGATGGTGACAGTCATAATGATTGCATCCATCTCACAGTGATTTTGGTGGAGAGGTAACACCACAGTAGCTAAGGGCTAATCTATGGTGACGCACTGCCAACTGGCCACAGTGCTTGTCAGGGTCCAAACTCAAGCTAAATCTGGAATCAACTGGCACCTACAGTCAAGTATGAAAATATGACTACGAGTCAATCACCTCACTCCATAAATAGTGAGCAGCCAGAAGCCCTGTGAGCTCTCCTGAAAGGACAGAAGGGACTGAGAGAATCTCTGCTTTGTAGTACCTTCTCCATTTTCACAGAGCCAAGACTCCTATCGCAATGTCTTGTGAAGGGGGAAATAAATACATTTATGCGAGAGCTTGCAATTATTAATTGGCTTAATTTTTAATTAGTTAATGATCCAATTCAGCTGTGATCAAAGCACAACAGCCAGATAATTCAGGATAGAAAATAGAGTTAATTTACTTAGATATGATACTACTTTCCTAATGACTTTATTTCAATGGAGTTTCAATTAGTTACTAGGTTATTTTACTCATTAGTCCAACAAGATGTCTGCAGGCAATTAACATGTCACTCCTCATGAAAACAGAATGTGTATTTCTTCCATAGAATTGTCTTTAAGATTTATATTACTGAGATCTTTAAAAAGTTTATGGAAACACTAATTAACTATTGAAGCTCAATGGATTGGCCATTTATTTTTAATTAGGGGCTGAATTATTATATTTTTCTAAAAAATTTACAATTAGTAAGAACTAGTTATTAATGCACCATTTAGTTTTCAGTTCTGCTTGCCAGACAAGGATTTCCCTCACCTAATCAAACAGGGTATACACACTAAGACTAGACCACAAATCAAGGCAGTTTTTGTAATAAAGATATTCTCTCAAATAGCTAAACCATATCCCTGAGCAGATATAAATCCCTAGGAAAAGTTTAAAAAAAAGTGCTATTGAATTGCTAAATCAGAATTTAGCAGACAGTTCAAGTCAGTAGACACTTCATATTCTAATATTAATGCCTTTAATCGCTAATAACTTTATAGTTAAAGAGTAAAGGCTTCTTTCAACCCCAAGCCGAGCATTTTTAACTTCTACGTTACATATTATTTTACCTTTCAAATTTACTACATGGTACCATGTATTCTACTAGGAATAACCAGAATGATTGAACAAGACTAGTTTGCAGTAAGTTTGCTTACTAACATTTTTCCTGGCAATGTACTTTCAAGATGAGAGCTTCCAGTGTATTAGTCTTTATTCTGTGCTTTTTCTTAAAAACAACAACAAAAAACCCCCCCAAAACTCAAAAAAAACCACCACAAAAAACGTGGAAGAACAAATGTTCTTTACTTTCTCCTTACCCAGAGACCCATGCTCTGTCTATGCCTCTGAAAGGATTTCTTTTTTAGTTTTATTCAGCCAACAAATCAGAAGTAAAAACCCCAAACCAATAATTCATGTAAATCTAGCCACAATGAAGAGCATTTGGACTGGGAGCAACTACCTAACATTTTCTAATTTCTATACTTATGTGTAATAATTATATACATATTAAAATCTCACTTCCATATCAACTTGTGTTAGCAAGTTGAGACTGTAAACCCCTCTCCTCAAACCTATGTATTGTCTGAATAACAATGGAGATTTTTTTTTCTTAATCAAGGTCAGTAACAGGTCTTCCAGCCTTCATTTCTTTACTTAGCTGCTCTCCGTGATTCTTAGGCTCTTAAGCTCTTAGTACAGACACCAAAATGCAGTTGTACAAAACTGGATAAATAGGGGAAGGGGAGGGTTTCAGATACAGTCTTGCAAACCTTATTGCTTACAAGATAAGTAATTTAGACTACCCAGACATGCTGGCCCTGGAGAAGTCAGGTGGAACTGCTTACTGGAGAGAAGCAGAATTAACTTATCCTTCTAAATGTATTTCCCAGGAGACAAGATCCCACAAACTTCATCAGCCTAGCAAAAGTGCATGCGAATGGGTCAAACTAACTCGGAGGAAGAATAATGAGCTTGACAGCTAGCACTGCTGAAAAAGGCACAGACAGCTGTGGAGACAGTCAGGCTGACAAGTTTTTTTATTGTTTTGTTTTTAATGGTAGTCTGATAAAATAGGACTATCAAACAGATTCATAAAGTCATTCTCTGACTCACTGAACCCTCTTCGCTGTTACTTATGGTGGGATTGGAGGTCAAATCAGAGAGGTTTTTCGTTGATGAAGAAAAGCTGCAGGAAGGATTTGCTTAATTCCAAGAAAGGGCATGTTTCTTCTTAGAAGAAAATTAATTGGCACATCCTTCTTAAGAACTAACAAGTTCAAAACAAATCTGATCTCCAAATGTACTTTTGCCTAGATGATTTTTTACTTTTTGCATCTCAGTTTTTGACTTAGTTTTATTTTTTAAAATAAGTATTTCGGAGGAATCCTTTGCTTCTGGCCCAGAGTAACTTCACACTACATTCTACAGGTAGCGAATTCTAAGTTTCATCTGTCCAATAAAAGAGTCATGGTAGTATGTCCCGGCAGAAGAAAATGTACTTCAAAGGTATTTCAAAAATTTTCAGAAAGGTAAACTCAATTTGAGGGTACGGCAAGGTTAAATGATTTTCCTCAGGTGCCCAGTTCAGTTGTAGCTGCCATATGACCATAGCAGCAAGAATTTACAAGATGGTAATCCTAATTAACAGGATTTTTTTTTTTTTTTAGAATCAGATTATCTTTCTCCTGTTCTATTCTTTATAACTATGTGCACAAGTCAATGTTTAACACCACACCACCATCATGCTGTCATCACCTTTTACCTGTGAAGTACCTGAAACATTCTTTAGAGAGCATTTAGTGCCTTACAGGAGGCAAGTGAAACTTCAGCTTTGGGATGACAAGAATTGAAAACAAATGATAGTTGGGAAAAAAATAAAAGAAAACAAAGCATAAAAACAACAAACAAGTAAAACCTACTATTATAAGGGTTTAACCACTATTGGGGAAAAGCCTGTTCCTTGCTGTTTTATTTCTGTAGGAATTCTAGGCTTTTATGAGCCAAAGATGCATTACTTATACTTGACTTTTAGACTCAGCAGTCCTACTGCGTCAACTATTTGCATTTTCCATGGCGCAAGTGTAAGATACCAAATTTTTTTCAGATATCATACCACTGATATTGTCATTTCACAAATATTTCCTCCATGCACAAAGCTTACAATTGTGTTCACATCATCCTATTAACCGGTCCCATATAACCACTAAGGCCAAATAGTCAATTATGCTAGCTCAACATAGAAGTGGGGGGAATAGAAAGCAGTTTCAATGCTGTGCTGAAACTAATTTACTTGTAAAGGCACATTCATTTTCTCTCACAAACAAAACAAAACACTTAACTCAGTCCTCCAGATTCTCTAAAAAACAGAGAGTCAGAAGTAGGCTATTTGAACTTGGGCCTCTCAAACACTGAATTAATATATTAGCCAATTTCCCCCTCCAGCTAAAGAGAGTCAGATCTAAATCTTTCCCTGTCTAGAAGAATAACTTATCCACCATGCTAGAGCCACTTTGAGGACATTCAGTCAAGCAGTAAAGGTGTTCACCTTAGGAGAAGAGTCCTTACTCTTTGGAGTGTTAAAGTACTTCATGTGAAAGAGGCACTAAATAAGTACACATGGAGTGTCTACAAATACCAAACCAGGTTGAAAGTGGGTTTTAGCACAAAGAGATCACGTAACACCACACTTATCTGCCAAGACTTGACAATGAATGAAACATCCTCTGTTAGCCACTTGCCTCTGAATGATTTTCTGAACAGCATATGGTACCATGGATATGGTAAACAGATTACCTTAAGTTAAAAATGCATCCGAATATTAAAAGCCCCATTATTATGGAAATGAAAAAGAACTAAAGAAGTTTCTTATCATTTTTCAGGAAAAACAAAAAACAAACCCTAACCAGTTACCAGCAAGAGGGAATTGCAGCCAACCAGTAGAATTATGTTAGACAGTTGCTAGTTCTGCAGTGCTTGATGTGCTTAATAGCTTTCAGTTAGCTCAGGCAGAGGAAACCAATTATGAAATTACTGGAGAAAATAGAATACAACATTCCATGCAAAAATGAAACATATGAATATATTCACAAATGTTGAGCACTAAAAGGAATCATAGAAATGATTAAACTAAGACTGAGCCAATTGTGTTCTAGGGGAGATGAGGTTGAAGAAAAGGATATGTTCAGATAAGATCAGGCTTAATTTGGCATCTCAAATAGGACTTGCCATAGTAAGACATTCAACACCAACAAAGCAGTTGAAATTGCTAAGCAACACGTTTCTTTAGTCTGCCCTGAAAGTTCTGGGTGGTAAATAAAATTCTCTGATCACTGCTGAAAATATAGAGAAATTAAAAAATTACAGCTAGAAATCCATGAACAGTCAAGCATTTAAGAGACTTCCAGTTCTTAAAAGAACAGCAAAAACAGTACATATTTTTTATAAGTTTTCATAGGGTGAGGAAGCATCAGGGTGGGCCCATGTTTGTTTCTACTCTGGGTTCACCTCTCCACCTTACATTCATATTTCATGAGAGGCAACATGCTAAGCCTGTCCCAAGTTAATAGCAGAGCACTGACACTTTTCTTCTTTCTCAGATTTGCTTTTGATAAAAGTTTATTGAAATTCAAAGAAACAGTCCGTGTAGAAACACTGCATGAATATCTGTAGCAATATTGAATTCCCCAGCAAGCAGAAGTGTTCCAGCTATCCAATGAACTGATTACTGAATTCATTTGCAGATTATTAACCTTTTTTAATTAATGCTCTTTAAAGCAATAAAATAGAAACTACAAAGTTGCCTTAGTGAAGTGCAACAAAACAACTGTTGGAGGGACTACATCCAGAGTCAAATTAAAAAAGCAGTGCGTTACAAAGCAAATCACTGTCTGTACTGTAAAGGGAAACCTGGATTAAGGAGTTAATACCCTAAAGGTTGTGTGTCACCTGGTCACACCAGCAGCTTTGTTGAGCATCATAGAAATCATAGTCTGTGTCTTCACTTTGAAATATTTTCCATGTTAATTGGAAGACAGTAATTATCCACAGCTATTGAAAACTTAAGTCTTTTTGATATTTTCTCTTAGGTCTATTGATTTTCTCACTGATGCAAAACATCTTTTCATTACTAGGATGTATACATGCCTCTGCTTTTGCACAACAGAATTTAGCATTGAACTAGTCCAAATTAAAACTAGAGCAAAGCTCAAAGCTGCACTTGGTCACTCAGTTTTGTTTCAGTTGGACAATGGTAGAAAACAGAAAAAAATGGTATCAAGAGAGCTCATGCCTTGACACAAACAGGGAATCACCTACTAATTACTGTCATGGTAAAAACAGACTCAACTTGAGGAAATTAATTTATCACAAATTACAGTAAATATTTAGCTACTGAGTAATGGTAAACTAAATCTAACAAAAGAACCATTTCTACACTTTGGAAAAACACCTCTCCAATCCCTTTCCCAGGTTCAGCTTCCACACAGAGATGTACCTGTAACAGTGTAGGCTCATTCACAGGCTGTAGTCCTTTTGGGGAAATTTCTCTACCGAGATAAACTTATACACTGCCTACAGTCTCTGCAGGTGCATGTAGTTCCCTTCACCACCACAAAACACCTTCTCCCACCTTGGTGCTCCCTCCTCCTATGTTTTCTGCCCTTTCTTAAATGCATTTTCACAGATACATCACTCCCTTCCTTAATGAGCTGTCTCCTCAGGTGGGTTCCATTTAATGTTGGTTGGAATCAGCTGTATTCAATATGGAACAGCCTCAGCCTCACACAGAAGCCAGCCCCACAGTCTTTCTTCCCCTCACCCCCATCAAAACTTTGCCACTTAAACCCAATTCAGACACCCATATTACTAAAACAGTATTTTTAGTGAGATTTTTCTAGAATTAAAAAGCAAGCTTTATGCAAAGAATGCAGGCTAGTGTAAGTTTAGCAAATGGGGAACAAGGAAATACACAGAGCTTTAGCCTCAGAAGCTTTAGAAAATACATAACAGCTGCGAGAACATTTTCCTTGGGTCACTCTTAGCATGTAAAATAATGCAGAGACTAATTCCTAAATGATGAAATCTATCCAAGACATTTTTCAGCTCGGAACCAACACACAATGTTCATCCCTACACTGCCTATGAAACCTACAGTTAATTATCCCAGTTCCCTATTTCTGATGAGAAATCTTGGAATGAGGATAAAAACTAAAAGCTGTTACTACAAAACGCTGCCATTTTTCAGACTCCTAATGCACAGCAATCCTTTTTCCAGAGAAATTCAACTGTGCAGCTTAGGAACTATGAACAATTGGTTAACCTTCATTAGGGAAAAATGTTGAGATACGGATTCTAAGTGCACAGGCCCAAGCCAGAAAAATCTGTCATTCACATCCCTACACATTCTCTAGATTTTTCAGATTTTTTTATTCAACAATATTTATTCTGCATTTTAATAATACTCCTTTCATACTTTAAAATCTGCAGCTACTATATCATGGAAAGCATTATGATTTTGCCTATAACATTTTAAAGAATGAAAGTTGGGAAACTAGTTTGAAAAAAAAGCACCTCTTTTTTTTTTTTGTTTCCCTCATTGCTCTGAGCTGGTCACAGATTTCAGTGAGAAACTCCACAAGCAAAATGGTTCCCTCTGCTCACTCCAGTTGCAGGATTAGAACCTCATTTCTCATCACTGAAACCTTATGAATAAATATGAAGCTGAGCCTCTGCCCTTTATCCTCTACAAAGACAGCTATGAAACTCTTTTATCCTGTTCAACCCATCAAAGGTATGCTCAGAACATTTGACTAAATCTGCCAACAAACCAAGTTCTGTAATGAAATATAAATCTAGTTACTTTAAAATAAGGGATCACAAGCCTTCAAAGGAAAATCATTAGGCTGTCTTATGAAAAAATCAAACACTTAAAGTTAGTGTTACCAAGATTCCAACCATAACAGAGAAAAATCACAAGTTTCTTTACAACAACATTTTCTTTCAAATATAAGTTATGGAATAACACAGTTACAACATGGATATAAACTACAGCAAAACTTCAAATTACTCTAAAGTAAAACTATCTTTAAAAAACTAAGTCTTCTGAAAATAGATTTATATGCATGTGTGGCAGACAAGAAATACAAAACAGATACAATATAGTAGACTGTATGTTATTCATTCTCACACTTTCCTTAACAATCATCTTTCATTTCATTGGTTAAACTCACCTAAATTTGCCCACTCCCTGAAGAGGCAACTGTCTTTGTTAGGAAACTAAGTACAAACCACACCTGAGTACTTATAGCTTAGGCCCCACCCAGGAGAGGGGGGGAAAAAAAAAAAAAAAAAAAAGCATTAATTAAAGTGTAGGGCAGGTGTCTATGCTTGTGAAAGGAGGGGAGGAGGAGAGAGGGGAAAAAAAAAAAAACCACGAAGAAAAAACAACAAAAAAACACCCCCACACTAAAAAAAAAAAACCAAACCAGTCAAAAAGCACCAAATTCTTCTATCACTCTGATTACTACAGTCACTGTCATGTGTATCCTGTGTTGACCTGTTTATCTGGCTTATCTCAATTTTCTTTCAACAGAGAGATTTTTATACTAAAACAAAACTTTAAGAACAATGCCCAAGCATTAGATATATCTGTGCTTCACTAAATCTTGTGATATGATACGTGGGACTTAACTACTTGTAAGGCTTTGTCTAACTAGAAAGACAGAAGAAGTGAAAGAACCGTTAACCAGGTAAGGTTCCACAAGAGAGAGAAATGATGGTGGTTTGCATAGCATTGGGAAGAAAGGAAATTGACAATAGATTTTCTCAAGGTTCAGTCTTGTGAGTGAATCCAAAGTAATTTTTTGTTGGTAATGCAAGCATGAAAACCAGGAGAATGGCAATGAAATGACTCGGTGATTCCCAACTGTCACTACAGAGGAAGGCTGAGAGTATCACACCCAGAAAAAAGAGGAGAATATTGCCTGAGATGTGCTGGATAATTTTTAAAATTACAAAGTGCAGTGTTAAAGAAGTACAACTGCAATAAGAGCAAAATGCCCTAAGTTAGGAGAGGAGACTGAGAAAGCTTGACATAGCCTCCTAGTCTTAAAGTTAAAAGAATATTACTACTTTTTTATATGTACATGAGAAGCAAAGCTGCCACAATGAGAATCACAACTGCATTTAATAAAGCATTAGCAGATGAACAATTCTATACTAGCTGTGAGTACATTTAAGCTGAAAATTAGATACTTGCAAAATATTAGGGCATTCAGTTTCTGTGCTAGTCTTTTCATTACAAATACCAGGATCAGGAAACATTGCTGCCATTAAGATGGAGATAATTCATTTGCTTTGTGAAGGGATAGAGTGCTACTCTTTTCATCAGAAGACAGCTAATATAAAGATCTATGAACCTAATTTTATAACATTCTGCATGAAATACTTGTTCTCTTTCAGATGGGTGTAAAGGACTTTGCAACTGTAACAATAAAATTCAATAAGCATCTACAGTAGCTCATTTAAGGGTGTGTAGGTGTGTACTGTGCTGAAAGAAGCACATAATTGCGAACTTCGGGTTAAGTTGAACAAATGAGGGTAAAAAATGCTTAGTCTAATCACAGAGATATCAGGGACTGTCATAAACATTCCCATACTCATAAATCCTAAGGTGTGTTGCATTGAGGTATGAGTGTTAACATCTTTTATTACAGTACTTGTGCACATCATGGGAAGGAGAACATGAGGCGTGGCCATTATCCTTTTCAATACTCAGTCTGAGAGGGATACTTAGGACTACAGGACACCAAGACAAATTAGAGTAACTTTGTGCATTAATCACTGCTCACAGTCAGAGGATACACAATTTAGAGCAGTCTTCACGCTTCCATCTTAACCAAGGTAAACAGGGCAGAGGCAGTCTTTAAGATTTTGAGGAAATTATTTTAAAAGTACATAATAAATAAAGAGGGCATTAAGAAGACCTTCAATACAGTGAATGTGAGTACATAATATAACATAGTCTAGACCTGTGCCACTACATTGGATTTTAGATCAAACTACGTCCACCATATACCACCAGTTTGCTAAAATACTGTAAATTTTGAAGAACTAGCCTTAGGAAGCAGAGTGGCTTTTGCATAGCTTTAACTTTTGTTATATATGTCTACAACTTGTTTATATTAAACATGCATTTTCAGTACATACCTACTTCTATCCTGCCACTAATTCTTTTAGAGAAAAAGCACTTTCATACTGCAGGAAAGCCTAATGGCTCTCTAGAAAGCCTCCCTAAACTACCTCTTCCACTAAAGAAACATGTTAATGTCACACTTTAGCTACTGGCATTTCCTATTCCACCTTTTGGATGCTATATCCGTATAACTCTATTATACCTGTCACCTCCACCTCAGTTCAATTCCTTTCCAGGGCACAAGATAGAGTATTATCCTTTAAAAAAATTACTGCCCAGCTTTAAATTTCAGGGCTGTCACATGCAATATCTTTAAAGAAGGGATTAGTAATAGTCGTCTGTGAGTTTCAGAGACAATAGCATAGAATTTATATCAATAAAGATTTAACACAGCATTTGGAATCTTAAACTTGCTTTCAATTAAAAGTAATAAATATACCAGGGTTTTCTCACATATCAGAGGCTAAATGAGGAGGCTGCCTTTTTCTTAACTGAGTTCCAACACAACATTAAAACGTTATTATGCTTTAACACACAGCAGTGAACATCTTTTCTTCTAATCTTTTTCTTTTTTTTTTTTTTCAGAGATGATTTATCATTCGCTCTAGTGTGGCCCTAAAAGATATTGAATTCTCTAGCATTTGACAAGAACAATTGCTTCTTCAGGTTTTTCTATTCCAGAAAGTTGGCACACAGTCAGCTGGAGTAGGGCTTTACAGACCACCAACTGCTCTTCCTAACTGCCTGTGTGGACATGGTTAAGGCAAAATAAAAACATATAAACCTAGTTTAGGTGAGCTGGTGAATTTTATATTTGTACCATAGCTAACTACACTAACTTACCCAACAGATGAAATACTAGTTGTTCCCACAAGGGGAGAATACTTTTGTCGCATGCAGAAAATGGCTTGCGGCTAGCAATATTACAGAATGGGGGTTGGAACCTGCCTGGAACTAACTTTTGGCAAGAGGGAAAAGGTAGTTTGTATTCAAATCCACCTCATGCATCAAGAAGAGCCCACGATACTGCTTTTCATTTTCACGCTTTGACCTCTGCTCATCTCAGATAGTTAGACTGCTTGGGATGCCAGAGTTTCTGGATGTTTTCTATGCAGCCTTGGAAACCTCCACTAAGCACAGAGAATTGCCACTACTGTTTTTTCCTTTGGTCATTTTTCATCTTTACTGCGCTGTTCTTCTGAGTCTCCACATTTTATACAGAATCCATATATGTTTCTTTTTTTTTTCTGTCTTCCTTTAGAGCTTGAAAATTAAATGGTGCAACATACTGTGCAGATTACAAGAATAAGGGTTGCTCCCCCTTCTTTATTTCCTCTGCAGAGAGCAAACACAGTCCTCAAATTAAGGCTCTTCCATTCTGTGATACAAATGCAACTTCAGGCATTAAGCAGATGGCACTACACACTCAGTGTTTACATGACAGCTGCATCTCCTGAGATAAAGACAGCTTCTTCCCTTCACTACTCACTAGTTCCTTTTTCTTTCTTGTATAAGAAGCATCTGGATCAGACTGTGTGATGAGCTTCAGCTACTTTTCTGGCTCTAACAATTAACTCTTTTCTAACACTCATCTTAAATTTGCAGAGACCCCTAGAAGAGGAGGGGATTTTAAATTTAGTGTCTTTAGGCTTTTGAAACCCCAGCTTGGTGTTTCAAGGTCTTAGGTTTGGAAACAGAAGGTTTAGACATTTTAATCAGTTTCTAGAGTTGACCAATAATAGAAATACTCCAGCATGGAGGGGAGCTGTTTACAGAGGTTGAATGTAACTACAATTATCAGCCAAGTCATAACAAGGGAGTGTCTGTAATGTAGATTCATAAGATCTTCAGGCATACATAAACATGCCATCTCTTCTAATACATGCTCTCAAATGCTTCTCTGAGAGCTTTTCTCTCATTCATTTAAAAATACACTCTGAATGACAGGAGATTTGCAAGACCATCACTTGAGTAGGTACCAAAAAAATCCTTTAAAGAAGATTTCTGTTTTTTAACATTTCTATGTGTTTGTATATATTCTATTTCACTGTCTCTGGGCGATTATTACTCCAAAAGTACATGAGAAAAGTACCTCAAATAATTTGTAGTTGACAATGAAATATAATTTAACTGAACTATATCCTGCCAATCTGGTAACTGAATCTTCCAAAACATGATTCTTCGGCATGTCAGTATGAAGAACAGAAAAGACTGACATATGCAGTTCACATTCATGAAATTTGGATGAATTCCAGTAAAAACTACTACAATAGGAGATTATAGTAACAGCTGTAATAGCACTTTCACATACCCCCAGACCAAAGGTCTGAAAGGTTAGCTAAAGTATGTGAGATAGCTGCAGGCTGTGTTACTGGTCAGTATTCAGGAGAATGATTACACTCTAAACCATTAAATTTTTTTGTTAATATTGACCAATTCTAACTTATTAGCTCTTGGCACATAATAAATAATACAAAGTGCTATAACACTGTGTTGTTTTCACACGTGCCAATGTGTACCACAAATCTGAATTTGCTGAAGCTGGTACAATTGGCAGAATTGTTTCTCAGGTAGAGGGTAATCTGAAAGGAGAAACAAATCACCTTGCTAGTTTTATATCTGGGGTGATTTCTGTCTTAGTTTGCTGACAGAATCAGAGGAGGTCTATCTTAAACAGATATAATAAGGTAATCATAGTATAAGTAAAACCAAAAGATTTTGATTTCCTGTCTGATGGAGCTTCCCATTCTTACCAATAATGGACAAATAATAAAAAAGAGAAGGCATAGCAGCAGCAGTCATTACTGCAGTCCTAAAGGACCATGGAAGAGATCCTGCTCTTAGATAGACAATTTACCAGGGCATTTTAGCCAATGCTTAGCTCTGAGCACAGCTTTACATGCATCCCTATGCAGCAAAGCCTTTAAGCATATCTCTCTGTTTAAATATGTTCCTGAATCAGAGCCATAACCAACTATCAGAAAGCATCTGTTCTTTGATGCTGCCTCAACCCTGTCTAGCTCCCAAATTTTCTGTTTAACATAGAAAATTTAAGTCTATGCCAAAACTTGTTTTCTGGAGTTATTTGATACCAGGCTGCAGATGGCTAATGCTGCAATTCGTAATTCATACAAGCAACATTCCACTCATTGCATTTCTTAAACAGTACGTTCGTTAGAACAGGAGTATATCATTGTTACCTAGATAAAGAGAGCTTTGATGCTGTTTGGGTTTGAAGAAAACTCCAAAAAGTAAATAGTAATAGGAAAAAACATGTTTGTACTACTAGCGTGCATTACAATATGTGTGGGCAACCTGTTCAGGAAGAAATAATAAGAACATTTCAGAACTCATCAGTTTTGGGGGTTTCAATTACACTAATAATGATGCCAACTAAATAAAATTATTTATTTTACATTTAATTGTAAAAAGAAATCAAAAGTAATAGAAAGAATTCTGAGAGGTAGATTTATGGGACTGTAATGATGGATTAAAGATAGGGGGTCAGTTGATCAGAAGTTATAAATTGTTGTTGTAGTCAGTGGAGGTATGACAATTTCCCCTGCCGAGGATTTGTCTCTTACATTATAAGTTCCTGATTATAAGATTGAAAGAGGTACAACTATTAGGTTTAGTTTTAAATTGAAGCAGCAAATGTTATGATATTCTCAGTATGGATTAAGTAGCTGTCTTCAATACAGAACTTTTTATATCTTAAAAATTTTATGCATTATCTGCACAGAAGTATTGCCAGAAGCACCTTCTATTAACAGCTACTACTGGAGCAAAAGATAAGGATAGAATCTGGAAGGAGACGTTCATCATATTTCTTTCTTGAATTAGTTAATAAAAATTCTTTTAATGTGGCACTGAATACCAAGAGGGTTAAGCTTTTACATTAGCGGTATTGGTACTTCATATCAGGATCCGTTTAAGGAAAGGTATTATTTCTCTTCATAATTATTTCCTATTAATATTGCTAATATCATTGTACAGTATTTTAACAGAATTCTCCGTGATCAATTTTAAGAGTAGAAATGAAACTGCAGGCTAAAATTGTTCTTTACAGATAGCTCTCATTTGAAGTGGAAATGAGGGATTTTCGCTGACCTCATTCTCTTTGTTCTGGTGGTGGCAGATAGTCACTTCTGGGGAGTGCATGAAGTACAGTCAATGCTTTTGGCCCAATACCACTATCTTTACATTGATAGTATTCATTTGCACAATTAATTACACTGAAGTGCTGGGATTTCTAACAGAAATAAGGTGACAAGGAAAGGCTAGGAGAATTAAGCTCTGCTGAGCTTTCAAGTAGCAAGACATTTAAGTCCTTGAGCTTACTCAAGAAAGCCTTTCTTATATGCTTAAGCCCCATTAAAGTCAGTTGTTAGCCATAGTTCCTTTCTTTTGGAAGATGTAACATTTTGAAGTTGAAACCAAAATCTTAACTGTAAGATTTCGGAACCGTATGAGTAGGAAATACAAAGCTGAAGGAGCCCTGTATCTAAAGCAGCAAGGAAAACGCTTTGTCCTATGAATGTCTATCCCTGAAATTGGTAAGACATATTAGGAATTTAACAATGTGCAGGTAACTAGAATTTTAAGGGCTTCTTGTAGGTCAGGAGGCTAAAGAACCTCTGTAAGACACTTCCTTTTAGACTTTTTGTTTAAAGAATTTGATTTGACAGAAGTTACAAATAGAAATAAGCATACTGGTCTTCACACATAGCTAAAACTGTTGAACTTTTTAGGGTTCAAACACAAAGTCTTGAGAAACAAGCCAGAACAGTAACACTCATGTTCCTATATTTTCCTTTTAATTATTCCTCATTACTAATAATTAATTCATGCAATAAATTAGCTTTACCTACAACTCCCTGTAGCACAACTAATTATCCTACTTCTGTATCTCTGCACTTTTTTAAGAGAGTAGTAACTACTATAAACAAGACTGATGGTATGTATGGTCCAGATTATGCACATTCTCCTTTAACGTATAAGATCCATGAAGTTCTGGAGAAAAAACTGGAGCTGATCTATTTACATTAACAAGAAACAAATTACTCAAGAAAATCTCCTATACAAGTCAGTAAGAGTATTGCCTGATTAATGACTTTTATTTCAAATTTAAACTTAAATTTTCCCTTGATCCACTCATTTATATTGCTATCACCAGAGTTATTTCCATCTATCCTGACTTTTGAATCCACAGTAGTATAGCAGTGGCTAAATGTAAGTGCTAGCAACGAAGTCCAAGTCAGTCAATTGTTCTTAATTCAGCTAAGTTAATTAAAATTTCTTACTGTCTACCACATTGCTCATTATCTAGTCCAAATGAGAAGTGGAAGGAGCATTTGTGATGATATATTAATACATCAATAGCAATGCAATTGTCATACATTACTTGTAACATGCTTTAAGCTGTTACTGTGTGTCAGTGAGCTTATCAAGTTTATCTTGTTCAAGAAATGTTCATTATTAATTGTGATCAATAGTACAAAAATGTCATTATAAAAGCCTATAATTTCTTGGTATTATGGAATTATATATATTACCATCTTACTAATAATTCCTCAGGAATACATCAGTTCTAAACTTTCAGAGGCAAGGGAAAAAAATATTTATTTAACCATTTCAAAGAATCATAGAACAGCCAGGTTGGAAGAGACGCACCGGATCATCGAGCCCAACCATTCCTATCAAAAGGAGACAGAACCTGTATTAAGATACTAATGCTGAAAAAGTAAAACTCAGGAAATACCATAAATAAACCAAGTGTTTAATACTAACTCAGTTAACACAGACATTATAAAGAAGAGCTTCTCATATGTCCTTTTATATAAGCATTATAAAGAAGACTTTAATTATATGATCCTAACCTGCATTTTTATGTTTAGACAGTGAATAAAAGAGCCCAGAAGCCACTGCTCAGAAGATTGTTGTGGATGTCAACTTAGTCATATAATCTTCAAGTCCTTCATCTTATTTTTTCAGATATTGGAAGCTATAAAATTAATAACTGTGGGACCCAAGAGAGCTACAAAGCTGAACTACTTAAAATTGTTGGGTAGAATTGCTTTGCACAAAAATTGTTTATTTGACAAAAAATGTTTCTTGTAAGATCATTAACTTTATGGGAGGCTTGAATAATAAATTCAGAGAGTACTTTTTCCTTCTGATGTAGTTGAAATCTTTTGTTCTGAGCTCCTCAGCAATTCATCATTCAAGTTTATAATTTCACTTTTATACCAAGACTGAAACAGCAATCAGTTTTTCAATGGGCTTTATTCCTACAGTTAAGGCAATGTAATGCCAACCTAAAAAATGTATTTTATATCATCATCTGTCACAAGAGTACCTTATGATTCACAGCAAGTCACTTTAAGCAGACTTGAGAGGAAAGATGTTCCTCATTTTCTGAGTACTTATCTTGTCACAGCAAAGTTTTCATTTGCAAAAATGCAGCATAGTCACAGCTTCAACTAAGACTAATAAAAGTTGGGCTGTGAAAAAAAATAAAGCTATAGCTTATGAAAATCTGTCTGCAGATAATTCAAATTGGGCAAAGGCAATCTCAAATCTGGCTTTTTCTAAACTTTGAGTTTTCTATATGCAATTAAACTTAACAAATCAGGTTTATTTAAAAACAAATAAAATAGAAAATGCAAATATCCTCATTTTGGACCACTTGAAAACAGCATCAAAAAACATTTGGAATGCCAGTAATCAAGGGACAATTACATTCAAATTACTATTCATGTCTGAATGTTTTATGGCTAATTCCTAGCAGGAAAATCAGTCTCTGCTGATTTGCCTGACGTTTAAAGGGAGCATATATGGTAGCATTCAGAACTTTCCACCCATTTCATGCACTAAGCTCTTCTTTTCTGTTGTCAATCCATCCAACACAAGTCACATCTCACAATAAAAGTAAAAGTACTAGATTGAACTCTTATCCTCCTGTTGCACTTCCTGCCTTCAGAACTAAGTAAATAATAATTCCAAGAAATGCAGAAACAGTAAACCTGAAAAAGTGTATGAAGTACTGCTACATTTAAGCTTGAAACCTGTATTTAATCATCTAAGTAAGAGAACTAGCATGTCTTTCCAAAATGTGGCCATCTGGAAGTGATTAATACTTGCCTTTGTTTTTCCTCTTAACCATCTTAGATATACATTTTAAGATGGAATAAATTGTGCAATAAAGGTTCTTCTTCTCCCTTTTGAAATTACTCAATTTTTTTTTTTTAATTTCTTCCTATGAATAGTACTTTTAGGGAATGCAAGTATATTATCCCAGTGCAAATCATCAGAGTATTCTTTTTTATTTGGCTTCCTTCAGGATCTGGGATTTTCTCATTTTAGCCATTCTGCTACAGCCTAGTAGTTTACTTCTTGTTATATTGCAATGAGGGAGGAGGAGATAGAGAACACGTGAACCGATGCCTGCTCATTTGATTTAGCAGAAATGAGGGAAGAGGAGTAATCTGTCCCTTTAAAAAACAATAACAATCAGTTCATCTATACCAAATTACAGCGCTTTTAACCAGTGTTTCCAACTATTTTGCCATGTAAAATTGCTTTCAGCACTGAAGTAAGCTGAAATTGAGACTTACATCCTACAAGATTAAAAGGAATATGGAAAAGATATCAATAATAAAATGGTAACTTTCTAAATCTATTCTTACTGATTGACAATTATTTTAAGACCTTAGTACACCCAAAAAAATGTAAAAACAACTTGGTGTGGACTCACAATCCTTAGAATGATAAATGAGACTTCTTGAAGTAACCTCAAGGCTATTATTGATAGAACAACCAGGTTGGAAGGGACCCATCGGATCTTCTAGTCCAATATACTATTCAAATACCTGTAGCTACATTTTGGCATGCTCTTTCAAGAGTGATGTATGGCATTTTAAACTCTTTCCCATCAGCTGAACCCTATGAAGTTGGTTGGTTTGTTTTTCTTCTATCACTGATACTCAAGGTTTCATGAGAAAAAGTAAAAAATACAAGAGTAGTTATTTTAGAAGTTTTCTGTACAGTAACAGAAATCAGCCATTAGATGAAACTGTGGGGTTTGCTTCTCCTTTATGTCTACAGATTTCTCATTGTATTTAACTGATAACAGCAACAATTAAACAAATAAACAAACTCATTTACCACAGTAACACTCATGATGAATTGTGTCAGTAGGGTTTTTTTTCTTATTGTTCACTATATATCTGAGTGGCCAGCACCGAGCAATTAAAACCAACAGTCATATGAATTATACTGCATGTTAGAGAAATAAAAGGTTGGCAATCTGAGCCTGAATTTCACATGCTCCTTGATGCCTGCCATGAAAATCATTTATGCAAATAAGCGGCACACAAACAGTAAATATGATCAGCAGGAACTTACCCCTTCTGTTTTTATTCACATAACAGGCTGTTCTTCTATTTCTTTTGTCTGTCAGTATTTGGTTTTGTCATGACCATCCACTACTCAAAAACTGTGCAACAAGGTGCACATTTCCTGCAAAGCCAGGCTAGGGGGGCAGCTAAACAGCTTTGCTACAGTTACTGTTTCACTGAAATTGACAGGATGAATTAAAGCATTTTTATATTATATGCTTAATAACAGAGTCACTAGAATTTATCTAGCTTATCTGATAGTTACCAAAATCTTCATAAAGCAAAAAATGACATGAAGAGAACTTTTTTTTGAAATAGGCTTTTCTGCCATGGTTAAGGTATCCACCTTCAAGGCTCCTCACAAATCCTAGGCTTCTGGTTGCTTGTTTCAACTGAATCCTGCAGCTGTAGAGTGGCCTAAAGATTTGTTAAATACAAACTCTTCCCAGAAAAAAAAAGGGAGAAATCATACATGAGATGTCTGATCAATGACAGGTAAATATGATACAGGAACTGCTTTAACCTTATATACACATATATATGAAATTAAATAAAAGTGAGAAGAATTAAAGCAAATCTCTCACACTGATATAACTAGTCTTACTTTCCTTATTGGCTTCTCCTGGAAGCAATTCACTTCTACTGCTGGATTAGGTTTTTTTACGGTTTGGTGAGCTGATTCGGTGGCTTAGCTGTACAGTCCAACCAGTTTGAGGGAAGGTGACAGAATGGTAGAGCCCAAAGCAGGAAAGGAAGAAAAAGTGAGCAATAGAAGGGGAAAATAATTATTTTCCCTTTTGCTAGAAGTGCTGTTACATCAGATCATCCTTCCTGCTAGATGGAAATTAAGTAAATGTATTACCTGAAAGGCATGAAGAACTCGCCTTAAAGCCAAATGGAGATAACTATATGTTTCACTAATTCATTTGTCAGATTCTGTCTTGAGAGACAATAGCTGCTTCCTTATGCTTTGCAATTCAGGGTTATAAATCCTTTTTTTTGCCTTTGCCATAAGGTTTGAGGAGTTCAGAAACATTTCAGTAGTGAATTCACTGAAGGCTTTTATTTTGCTCATACTGATGCTGCTGAACTTTGGAATAAGGGCATCAGCCCCTGGGAATGTTCCTTCTTCTTTTCTACAAAGCTGCAGAGGCACATTTGCAGGTCAGTAACACCATGTACTGACTTAAAACGCAGTCAGATTTAGCACATGGGTAAATTGCTTCATGGCTATCAGGGCAATGACAAGAAGATCCGAGACTCACGTGAATCCTTTAGAATTGTGTCAGTGATGGTAAAAACATTGTGGATAGCCATTGCAGAAAAACCACGTAAGGAAGAAGTACGTAAAAGAAGAGGCCAAATAAATTGAAGGAAATGGGTCAAGGGTTTTAAATAAAAATGGGGGAAATATAAGCTGAACTGCATGATACATGAATTGAAAAGGAAGGTATTTTTTTGTGGTCCAGCAATATTTTTTGTGAAGTATTTCTTCACAAGGGGCTGTAGATATATTTAAATTTTGCCACTGAGTGGAAAAGATAGAATGAAGGACAGAAAAACATCAGGTTTTTTGAGAGTAAAATGCTTTCTTAGCAATATGAACCATCATTTCATGCACTCAGAGATGTAAATTTAATTCAGTGTTCTGAGACTGCTTGTTTACTAACATTGCATTCATTGTGATTATTAAGAAAACTGATTAATCAAATGATACAGGTTTATGGGAAGACTCATTTAACTTGGCACTCTGGGGATGCTGTAATGTATCTGTATTGCAGGTTTCAGAGCTTAGGGAGCAACATACAACCAAAGAAAAGAATGAAGCAGTTTGTTTGCTTGTGTCCACAGTAAAATAAATTTAATGGGAATAATTAATAGCACTTCAAAAATAATCTTAAAATAACGGTTTCTAGCCAGAGAAATCATAAATTTTGTACTAAGTGGGGAGTATGTGTGGCAAAAAAAACAACACATTATTACATTCCCTCAGCACTGTGGTTTCTATCATTTCTTTGAAATCTATACCTTTCATGTACAGTTCATTAATGCTGATCAAAGCACTTATCTTTCTAATAAAGTCAATTTTTCCGTGTAATCTTTTGTAGATGTTTCACTTCATGTAATATTTCAGATGTTCTTCATCATGAAGTCTCATTTTTAGAGTGTGGCTATGGTCAGAGAGGTGACAGTATATAAATGACATCTTAGTTTACTATATTTATTCTCTCTCAGTGATGACCACAGCAAGTTTTTTTCACTTTACAAGTCAAAACAAGATTTTCAGAACTGCCAATATGTACTTTCAAACTGGTGCCTGCAGAATTAGCTATTTGTCACACTGCAATATCTGTGCTAAAATTTCCGTGCACTGCATAAAATTAATTTTCAAAAGCAAATTCTAAATTTGCAATCAAGATATTGTGTGTACAAATCTCAGTAATGATTGAAGAGTTGCACTTCTCACTAAGCAGCAAGGTATATGGTGGTCTGAATTTTATACAGGAATGTCTGCTTTGGAGATTGGGAAGACCAAAACCCACCTCTTTAGCCCCCTACATCTGATTCTGATATGTTTCTGATTCCTGATGAAGCTGGTAGTTGAGTACTTCCACATTTTTTAATGTGTAATTTCAAAAGGGTTTGAGAATACAATGAATGTCCTGAACCAACCTCTTTAGTAACGGAAAGCAAAAGAATACTTGAACTGGGTAAGATGAGGTCAAATGTGATGGCAGAATCAGCAGACAAAACTCTGGAGGTTAAGTGGATGATGATAAAGAAAATTAGATTAGGAAAATATAAAGACAACTGAGAAACATGCAGTAAAATGGCTATTTCTGCTATGGCAAAAATTTCTTTTCTAAGACTAGTTTTGTTACCTTCTCTGGTAGGGATCAATCTTGTTCTTCTTGTTCCACAAAT
The DNA here is from genome assembly GCA_033558105.1 of Coccyzus lansbergi. Taxonomy (NCBI): domain Eukaryota; kingdom Metazoa; phylum Chordata; class Aves; order Cuculiformes; family Coccyzidae; genus Coccyzus; species Coccyzus lansbergi. The sequence continues at coordinate 3,138,246 of JAUMJK010000159.1, forward strand.
TTTCTGCTGACTTCAGTGGTATTGCTGGTACGTGTAACAATGCAGCTCTGCATCTGAAAAGATAAATATAGGCTTGATTCTTTCTCACTTATATGATTTTAAAGTGTTTAAAGTTTGATCATTAAGAAAGAGAAAAAAACCTCACAACTTTCCAGGCAGAAACTGAACAATAAAACAATTTTTTTGAGTGAAAAAATTAGTAATTGTTTACTAGAGGTAGAAAAACAATTAATTTATTCTGAAAGAGCAACATTTACTGACATAGGTACCTATATGAAATTTCTCAGTGCTTGCTGAAGAATCTTTTTTTTTTCCAGAAAAGCTTTTTTTTTGTTATGCTTTACATACATTAACAGCAGCTTTAGAAGGGAATCAACAGTTTTATGTCTACTAATATACTTCCTGGTTTCAGATTATTGTTCTGTTGTTAAACTATACACCATATCATTGAAAGGCATTGCAGAGGTTTCTCCACTACTTCTCTTTAATGTTGTTGTAAATAATGGTGTTTATGTGTCAGTTTAGGGTGAAATTTAAACCCTCTACTTTGTAAGTGATAAAAACAGATAAAGATTTCTTGAGAGGTTGTTTAACATTAATATCTTCACCTACTTCACCTTTGAAATTGTGCACTTGTGGAAAAGTATGATAAAAAGAGAGTTATTTTGGTATGCAGTGAGGCACAGAAACTTATGGAAGAACTTGTAATATTTAAAACGTAGTATGCACAAAATGTGTATATAATATATATACATATTTATATGACTAGGGAATTGTTATATCTTATAAGCCTGTAGATATAAGGAAACACAAAGACAGCTGCAATAGTAGGATGTATCCAGTAGCACTAATTATGTCAAGGTTGAAAATACCCAAGTCATATTCCCCCGGTTTACCATGCTAATAACATTGTAAATGTTTATCATAAAGATATTCCACGTATGTTTTCTGCCTGAAGAGATGTGTTATTAATTATTATTACTGTTAGTATGAAAAAATCCAACAAACCCACAGGTGGTCTTCTGTGAGGTCAAGTGTAAAAGAAGACAGCTGTTAAAAGAAAATCTAAATCCCATTTTCAAATCAAGTTTTTTCTTTAAAAAAACTGAAATTTGAGACTTTAAAACTGGGCTGTACATAATCTTATTTATAGAATTTAAGGATGGGGAAATAGCAGGTAAACTAGATCAGCATAATGATTCCAGCAGCAGATATAAGTTTGTCTAGCACGCTTTTAGGTTTTCGGAGACTGACCAAGCAGTATTCAAACAGCTGTCAACCTGGCACTATGGGTTTCTTCCATTCCCCTTTTGAGAAGCAGCCCTTGATCCTTCATACCGACAACTGGATGTTTCAAGTGAAGAATTTACTTCTCTCTTTCTTGTGCCATCCCCTTTAAATTCAAGGTAATGTAGACACATAATAGCCTAGTCTTCTAGTTTAGAGCTGTCACGTTGTCTATATATCCAGGAACTTGATTTATGCCTCCAGAAACTGGTGGAGTTTTCATGTACTGTTTCTCATGGTATTCTCTTGGCAAACTGGCTTCCATTGGCCTGGACAGGCACACCCTCTGCTGAGTTAAAATTGGATGGATAGTCAGGCCCAAAGAATGATGATAAATGGAACTAAATCCAGCTGGAGGCCAGTCACAAGTGATGTTCCCTAGGTCTCAGTCTTGGGTCCAGTTCTGTTCTTTATCAATGATCTGAATGAGAGATTGAATGTACCCTTAGTAAGTTCACGGATAACACTAAGCTGGGAGGAAGTGTCAATTTACTTGAGGGTAGAGAGGTTCTACAGAGGGATCTGAACAGGCTGGATTGGTGGGCTGAGACCAATGGTCTGAGGTTCAGCAAGGCCTAGGGCAGAGTCCTGCGCTTGGGACACAACAACCCCATGCAGCACTGCAGGCTTGGGGAAGAGTGGCTGGAAAGCTTCCCGGCAGAGAAGGACCGAGGGGTGCTGGTTGAGAGTCAACAGAATACAAGTCAAAAGTGTGCACTGGTAGCCAAGAAGGCCAAAGGCATCTTGGTCTATATCAAAAACAGCATGGCCAGCAAAACCAGGGAAGTGATTCTGCCCCGTCCTTAATGCTTATTCAAAGCCAATGTTATTCTATATCACACCATTGCTATATAGAAACAAATACTTAGAAGATAAAAAGGCCTCACACTTTAGAAAATAATCTGTCTTTCTAAGATCCTGACAGTACATTGAAAGTAAAAATACCACTTTCACTGAGAACTTAGAAGGGCCCCTAGGATGCAGTAGATGATTCTGCCTTCCAGATTTCCCTGGAGTGTAAGACTGTCCCTCTTGATGTATGACACATACTAGCAGCTTTCAGTAGTTCCTGTGCAACATGGAAATTGCAGCTGTGAGATAATAAAAACCAAGAGAGAAAAGTAATTGCATACAGAGTGTCGTTCACAAATCTTCCCCTGAAAACAGATGAGAAGAGTCCCAGCCCTATTAAAAGTGCCTTGACCAGCTGACCATATCATCAGGCAGAAGAAAAGAAACTCTGCCCCTGGTCACCTGCTGTGTTTTTCTATTGCTACGGTGCCTGTCCTTCCAGAGACCCAGAAGGTCCAGTCAGACCACTGGAGCCTAGATGCAAAATACATCAGACATACTCACAAATCCTTCTCACACTGTTTGTAGGAACAATTGAGAAAAGAAGTAGACATGCACTTCATTACCAACCAGTCCAGCTGGCTTGTAGAGAAATAAATATAATTTGATACTCCATTTTAATAATATTCAGAAATGTGCAGACGAATGCTGAAAAGTAAAATAACGGTAAGAGGATTTATTTTCAGCCTTTCTGTTCGATATATTGTGTGCCATCACACATTATCTTTTATTATACACACAAGTCTCTTTAGAGCACTGTTTCTATATTTCTTGCAAATGGGAGACTGCTCCTACTAGGTTATTTTCTTATTGAAATTGTGCCATAAGTACATACTGCAAATGTCCATAAAGTGTTGTTTCAATAGATCTTTTTTTACTGTGGTCTTTTTCTGAGGTGGTTTCCTCAATTCATGCTTGCCTAATCATATTTCCTCTGATCGCAAGCCTTTGATAATCAAGGCACTAAATATTATGTGTCTAACTCACGTCTTTTGTTCTTGAAAAATACCTCTTTCAAGATGTCTTAAGGGAAAATAAGTGTTCATTCCTCTACTGCATTGCTGTTTATTTGGGCTTGACCCACTGATTTCAACCACAGTCTTTATAAGAAATCCAAAAGGACCCCTTAGGAGAAGAGAAGAGTTGCTTTTGGCAGAATCCTTTGTGCTCTTCAATATTTTATGGAGCAAAATAAATAGCCTCATGAGGAAGACAAGGTACTTTGGCATTCTGCATATTACAGTCCAGTCAGAGCAAATATGAGCTACTTGTCGAGTCATTTTACAATGTGTTTTCATAACCATGATGATCTAAATACTTGACCCATCAGGCAATAAAAGCTGTCTCTGGCAGCAACAGGACTACTTAAGCAGCATCATGATATAAATGAAAGAAACTGCAGTTTCCAGAGCTACCAAGTTTGGGTCAATAACCAAAAGCCCTTAGGGTGTGGAGGAAGACCAAAAAAGAGATCAGAAAGCATCTGTCAATAATTTAAGTAAGAGAACAGCACAAAAGAAAGCACAGAACAATGCAAACATTGTGAGAAGAAATAACTTGTTACATGGAACTCAAATGCTTAACTGTCCATTAGAAAATGAATAAATAAGTTTCCATAATAGGAATAAATTTCTCATATATACATACATACTACTTTATATTTATATAGGGGTTTTTTTAACATTAAAATCATATCTGGGGGTCAGTGCTCAGTAGTTTGTTTACCATATTTGTAACATATGAGACTGATTCTTTGTTTCCAGCAGAAACAAAGTTTATATTGTATCATGTTGTCAACATAATTTTGTTCACATATATGTCAGTCTATCTGTTGTCACAGAAAAGAAAATTTTGAGAAGATTCCCAACTCAGGTTACAGCTTTCATTTATACCTTACTAATCATACAAAATTTATACAGGGAAGAGCCCATGTAATTGTCCCCAAATAAAGAAAAATTTCTGCTGGAAATCAGCAGATGACACACAAACGCTAGTTAAGAAAAAGGCACAAACCTGTAGGCTTTCCTCACAGAACTACATGTTCAATCAACTTCCCCTATGGCCTTTGCCTTTGTAATCTAGTCTTAAAACCACATCTTTCGGTCTCTAGGAAATATGAACCACAAATAATGGTACAAGTAATATTTCTGTATAGTCTGTAAGTAGCAACATGCGGAAAGTACCCCTTGCCATTTTGCCTGTCTCTGCAGAATTCCTTGTACCCAGATAGTTCCTTTATTCTCCAGCTGTAAGTTGTCCGTAGTCTCTGAAGAACAATCTCTTCAATATCGCTCAGTTGCTAAAAATGGCTGCTGTGAATTGTCTGAGAAACCTCATAATTTCATTATGTGTGTTTGTAGTTTCTCCCACGCCTCTTTGCTTTAATATCTAATAATTGAATAATGTCATCAGGTATATGGACATAACTCCCAATGGTTTCAAAACCAAATAAAGAAAGGAAATTTACTTCATCTATGTAAATGAGGCCTTTCCATGCTATGCAATAAAGCAGACACTAAGGAAGTTATGCTAGCAAAACTCTTTACAGAAGGCAATTCTGCTTAATGTGAGAAAGAAAAAATGACAGAAATAGTGAGAAAGGGAACAGGAATGCACATTTACCCCTTTAAAAGGTTGCATCCATAAAACCAGTGCTTAATTCAAAAGCTAGATACTAAGTTCAGTAAGCTGGATATTAAAATAAAGTTTATTTGGCAGTAAATAGATGAACTTTAATAGTGCAGTGAACTATATGCCTTGCATACACATATTAAGTTAAAAAAACCTTGTGGTTAAGCTAATGTTCAAGGTATGATTCACAGACTCAAAAGCAAGAAAATGCCCCGGATAAGCAAGAATTAAGGGGGGTTGGGTAATTAAAAACAGGCAGTGTTTCTAGATTTATTCAGTACCAACAGCTACAGACTTTAAGGAAAAGAGTTTGAGGCCTTATACTAAAGGCATTATATTATAAAGATATCTATTATAAATTTGGTATTCTTTATGGCTTCATTCTTTGCTTAAATTGTTTTAGCATACCCACAATGAGGTTTTAATTTCAGACCATCAGTTGTCTAAGCAGGTTGAAAAAAGTGTTTACCATAACCACCATGTTTGCCAGAGAATAAATCTCCACTTGCTTTTAGTTTATCAAAAGGCAAATGAGCTGATGACATGTCTTACATGTTTACTTTCTTGTCTTTCCCCATTCCTTCCTCCACACCATGACTTGTTGCATACTCTTCCATAGGCACCCACCTGTGATCTCTGTCAGAGAATGGCTTCTAAAAAAGAAGTCTCTTTGATTTATCACCGTATGGTCTTTCATATGTTCTTACGATCTTGTAAGCACTGAATGAAGGTGCTAATGCCATTTACATGCCTAGTTCTTGTTATGGATTAAGCCTTGCTACTAGAAAGAAGTGGACTTCGAAAGAACTGACCCATCTTAAGCAAAATCGTATCTCACTCTCCCATCTTCCACAATAATGCTCTCTCTCAGTTAGATAAACAATCACAAATGTTTACATTTGATGGTCATAAAGCCTGCTACTTTGTCTTCAAAATGCTAAAAGCCATATATTCCTAGAGATATCTCTGTGAACAAATATACTTAACTGGTAGTTGTAACAGAATAATTTATGTATTTCAGAAGTAGTGGTGCATATGAATGAACATTCATCTCAAAGGTCATGTCAACTGATACACAAATATCTTCAATGGTAACAATTTGTCTGAAAGCATTTACAATTAATTGCTTGTTCTTGATACTTGCTGCACTTGCTTGGAAAAAATCTAGATTAGATGTCTGCTAATTGAGCATTCAGAGAGGATTTTCATGTGGCATTAATATTACTCACATATTGGACAGTAATTTCAGCACCACTAAACCTAGGAATAGTCAGCAATTAGTAAATATATGTCTGATTATACAGTAGTAAGAAACAGTTTGAGGGAAACTTTAAATTACTTCTTTACTGTTCTTTATTTTTTAATCTTCTGTAACAGTTCTACTCTAACCTGATTCTCCTTCTTAGGTTTAGAAGAATCAATCCTGATATTACTTCTAGCCAAATTAAAAAAAAAAAAAAAAAAAAAAAAAAAACACAAACATAAAATTATCTTTGAAATTTTCAATGAAAGATTACTTTTGGAGGGGGTAGGTAAGACACCTTTCTGTGTAGAGTTTACAGTGGTTGGAATTTCTGTTCATAATGGGAAAAACAGCATGTCTCCTAGATGTAAATATCTACTATATATGCTATATATATATGCTATAAAAAATAGGCCTCTAATCTCCTTCACAGACTGTGTTGTCCAAGACAATATTTCTAATAGTTTAGTGTTGTCAGGGGATGCCAAAACATGCTGTAGCCCAAGGAAGAAGAAGAAGAGAGAAAAACAGCTTAGCTGACAGAAGAGTCTCTGAAGAAAATGGCAGAAGGAAACACCTGAACTACAAATCCCAAAATAAACTGTTGTAGTGATTCCATATATATAAATAGCTTAATGATTCTGAATAAAATATTTTCAACTGATATAATTTACTTTCCCAGAAAGGCTGTCTCTCATATGAGAGTTAATCATCTTTCATAATAAACTCTAGATGTCATCCAGATAATAGGCTTCAAAAAAGATGTCATAGTTTTTAAGGGCAGACACTCCCAGGTTTTATTGAGTCCTGACAATTTCAAGTATGCTCGAAATCCAAATCTCATTATTTGTACCATTTCCCCATTAAAACCTTGACAGTCATGATTTTCCTTTACATTTGTAGTTCCCTTGGTCTAAACAATCATAAGTTCTTGTAAAGTGAGATGACAGTATCCTAAAAGCAGCTCTAATTAGAGTAATCTTGTCCTTTTACTAATTTGAAAGCCCAAATAGCAATCTATCATCTTATGTAAATTACCTCATGTATGGAAAATACTTGGTATTAAGACACCCTATTACTATTATATTAACACTGCCACAAACAGCATTTTCTACCAGATAATAGTACAGAAGTTCCACTATAAAATAGAAAATTTTATATAAACAAGCACGTAGCTTTTCCTATCACACTCATTTTAGCAGTCATTCATCCACTACAAAATGCAAAACTACTAGCGAAATGACAACTAAATTTATTAAAATATTGTTTAATTTAAAATAGCTCCACATCCAAGCTGTACAAAGGCAAACCCTCTTTTATCCCTTGCTTTGATGAATCAGGCTTGTGATCTTGAGAGCTTCTAAAGATGATCAAATTGAGCAGAGAACCCCATGAATCCTAACACAGTACTCTGAGTGATATCCTTAATGAACACAGCATGAGGTATTTAGACCATCTTGAGGACAACTGCTTGCATCTAGCTACTCGTATCTTCAAACAGCTGTTTAGCAAAGACACACTGTGGGTCATGCAATGAAGCACTCATCTGGTAACATCCCCTTCTATGAAGCAAATTAAATTTGCATATTTTGCCATGTCTGAGGTTCTTTTTGTCTCAGACAGGTTTTGGTTTCATTGGTTTATTTGTTTAAAAATTATTTTACTTTACTATTTGAGAGCTGTCCTGCAGAGGAGGACTTGGGGGTGCTAGTCGATGAGAAGCTCAACATGACAGTTGTGCACTCTCATCCCAGAAGGCCAACCGTGTCCTGGGCTGCATCAAAAGCAGCAGGGCCAGCAGGCTGAGTGAGGTGATTCTGCCCCTCTATTCCACTCTTGTGAGACCTCATCTAGAGTACTGTGTCCAGTTCTGGAATCCTCAACATAAGAAGGATGTGGAGCTGTTGGAACAGGCCCAGAGGAAGGCTGCAAAGATGATCAGAGGGCTGGATCACCTTCCCTATGAGGACAGGCTGAGAGAGTTTGGCTTGTTTAGCCTGGAGAAGAGAAGGCTCTGAGGAGATCTTATAGTGATCTTCCAGTACCTGAAAGGAGCCCATAAGAGAGCTGGAGAGGGACTATTCATAAAAGCTTGTGGTGCTAGGACAAGGGGAAATGGATATAAGTGGGAGAAGGACAGGTATAGACTAGTCATTAAGAACAATTCATTCACCATGAGAGTTGCGAGACACTGGAACAGGTTGCCAAGGGAAGCTGTGGCTGCCCAATCCCTGGAGGTGTTCAAGGCCAGGTTGGATGGGCCTCGGGCAGCCTGATCTAGTGGGATGTCCCTGCCCATGGCAGGAGTTGGAACTAGATGATCTTTAAGGTTCCTTCCAGCCCTAACTGTTCTATGATTCTATTTTTTTAAATGTTATCTATTACTACTATTATTATGATGGTCTTATGGAGGAACACTAAAAGGAAATAAAGAAGCAGCAAAACAAAATATACATGCCATGTGAAAATGATATATTACTTCTGTCCATGTCTCTATTATCAGCTGTAAAATTACTAGTTTCACCTGAGCATTCATTTTTAAGAAAATAAAAGGGGTACCTAGTGTAATACAAGCCGAGAGGCCTTGGGCAACGTATGAGCTTGCCAGTAAGTGCTCTCACCTTGCACAGAATGCTGCCTTTACAAAGAAGAGCTGTGTGGCTCTTCCAGTAATGGAGCTCATTCAAAGCTGCACATGCTGCTCACCTAAACTACTCTCTTAGCAGTGTGAGCTTGCGGCTAGAGCAGGGGCTTGGTGAGGGGTCTCATTACTAAATATTCAGTGAAAGGATTTTGACGTTTATTTCATTCAGCAACTTCACCTATTTAATTATTTCTTTCCCAAGATTCTGCTGCTGGTAGGCAGGCAAAATAGACCACCCTGCTGGGTTGAGACAGTGCAGGCAGGGCATGGAAGCAGCTGCGTTAGGAGTGTTTGCTAGTGCAGGGCACTTTATAGGATGACTTAATTCCGATAAGTGAAGGTAACTCTGAGTCAACCCATCCCAGCTGTTGAATTGTGCCACTAAATGCCTGTGTCTTCCTAAACACTTGCCACAGCTTTGCAGCGACCTTGCCAGAAAAGCTCAGGAGGCAGCTTCTAACTGGAATGCGTGATCAGCCCTGTGTGTTGGTTTTACATAAATAAAGCCCTTGGTAAGTTCAGGGAGAGCTTGGTGAGATTTACAGTGGCCAGGAGTTCAATCAGCAGAACTCCACAATTAAGAAATCTTCCATGATGTTTTCTTCCAAGAGTCTTCACAGGTCTGTTAACTGGGGCTGGTTTGCAGCTCAGGGAGCTCACTTTGGCTGCAGAACCAACAAGTTCAGCACACAGGTTAACAGTCAGGTTTGGAGGAGTCAGCCTGTTTAAAATCTCTTTCTGTCCTGTAATTTGTGCTGTCCATAGGCATATAGCTGCAAATAAGTTCAATGGTAGTTTCATACTATCATCAGAGGTGAAACAACAGCATCTTCTGCCAACTACCACTTATGTCATCACCATTACAGAAATGGAAACCACAGCTACATCTGCTGGATGCACTGCACTTTTGTGTACCCATCTCTGGTGTACCCTCTGGAAGACCGGAACATCTCTTCTGCATTCATAAAGCCAAATCCTGAAATTTCACATCTCAATATCATCTTATTAGTACAGAGCCCCAGATATGGGGCTCCCTCCACAGAAACTGCCTTGTGGTCTGAACTGTGAGGGACCTCTTGTGTATCTCTAGTTCATTCCATCTATGTGCATATCTCTTCTTCCAAGTAACCACTTCCCCCCTCCTTCCATTCAAAACCTGACTCACTTAGACTAACACAGCTTCTGAACTTTGGACTGATATGATTAGTTGAATCAAAACCCAAAAAAAGAAAAGTGATTGTGTAATTATATGATTATGCAGATGGTACTTGCCAGTCTGCCTTGATTTGAACAAAGAAATTAACATTTTGACATGAATTTTGGTTTCCAGTAAAATATAATAATAACATTTCAGAGGTACCAGAGAATCATGAAAAACAGAGACAAGTTCTACTACATGAAATTCCCTCTGGAGTTACCTCAAGAGTTTTCTTCTGTTCAGATTTCAAGTAACATTCTCCCTTCAGCAGAGCACTACCATCAGTTTAAGAACCCCACAGTTTCAGGAATTTTTGTGCTGGTGTGGAGTTCTGTTCATACAGACAATTGAATTTCCTTTCTTATGAAGCTACCATGTAACATTATAGGCAATCAATATTTGCTATAACATGTTCAGCAAAATATCCTGGGTATCGTTTCTTTTGTGACATCTCCCTTTTTTTCATAATGCCACCTCTTTTTCTTTTTCATCAGAGAGAAAAATATTCAGCCCTACTTTCAATGAGTCCAGAGAGAGTTTTCCATATATCCAGAAAAGATCTATGGAAAACCCCTTGCAGAATCTATGCAAAAATGATAGTGTCATTTCCCATGTTCATTAAACTATGAAAGGAGTGAAATAGGTGATATATTTTCTAGAATATCATTTCCTCCTGAAGCCCGTATGTACCTTCAGATTGGCAAAGCTGTTAACAGTCGCTGCTACTTGAAATGTGAGGTAATAAGTCTAGAAAGACAGGGAGTAAGGATGGTAACGCACAAGATGCTATTGTTGGAAGGATAGACATACTTTCTGCCATATTTGATCCATCAAGTTTCATCATATTTGGTTGTCAAGGATTTCAACATCATATTTTACTACGGGATCCCTGATCTCTCTTTCTCTCTGTGTTTCTATTTCTGGAGAAGCATAATAGTGTTTGTATGCATATATATATACACATATATATATATATAGACATATGTGTTTATCTTTGCCTTTGCTATGAGTCAATAGCTACTTTACTAGTCTATATCATAGACTACTGAGTATACGCAAGCTGCCTCATATTTAATAAATCAGTTCCAATTAACCATTTAGTGTTGTTTCACTTCAATTTACTCCACTGAACTCCATTTTATCAAACTGTCTCCCCCTCTTTCCTGGGGCAGGGGTGTTGGATGTGACAGTACTTTTAAAAGAGACTTCCAGTTCTAAGTAGCTATAAAAATACATTTTAGGGCAGGTTATGTTAGAAAGAACTTAAACTATCACTGTCATCTGTTGCCACTAAGTTTCCTGTTAGAAAGAAGAGATCATAAACAACACTGCTGCATTTAGCTTTCATTAGTGCATTTCAAGAGCCTAATGCTTATATAAGCATTTTATTTTTGAAAATGTGTGTTTATATCGCAATAGATCAGTTACTTAAATATTCATTCAGCCCCTTATTGTATAGTGTCTGCATTGGCTTTAGTGATGTCACTTAAGAGTTCAGAAATATTCACCTTGAGTGAAGAATGCCAGTCTTAATCAGTTGTTTATTTGGAAAGTAATTATTATGTCGTGGTTAGCAGTCTATGCTACTGGGAATCAATCTGCAGATGCCTATTTACTTCTTTCAAACATTCTTGATTGAATATGGCAGCTGCATTAGGATCAATAAATCCTGTAGTCTGAAGCATTCTTCGCGTTCATGCCTCTAGGTAGATGGAAAGCGGCTGAATAATACTCACAGTTTAGAAATTTTCTACATGGATGTCAGCTCAGATTTTTATACTGTGTATTTCACACTTGAAGATCAGTAAAATACAGCATTAAATACAATTCTAAAACAAAGCGTGTGAATATGAGTCAAAGATCAGCAATCATAGAATCATAGAATAACCAGGTTGGAAGAGAACCATCAGATCATTGAGTCCAACCATTCCTATCAAACACTGAACCATGTCCCTCAGGACCTCATCTACCCATGCCTTAAACACTTCCGGGGAAGGTGAATCAACCACCTCCCTGGGCAGTCTGTTCCAATGCCCAATGACCCTTCCTGTGAAAAACTTCCTCCCAATCTCTAGTCTAAATCTCCCCTGGCGGAGCTTGAGGCCATTCCCTCTTGTCCTGTCCCCTGTCACTTGGGAGAAGAGGCCAGCTCCCTCCTCTCTACAACCTCCTTTCAGGTAGTTGTAGAGAGCAATGAGGTCTCCTCTCAACCTCCTCTTCTCCAGGCTAAACAACCCCAGCTCTCTCAGCCATTCCTCATACGGCCTGTTCTCCAGACCCCTCACCAGCCTCATTGCTCTTCTCTGGACTCGCTCCAGAGCCTCAACATCCTTCTTGTGCTGAGGGGCCCAGAACTGAACACAGGATTCAAGGAGCGGCCTCACCAGTGCTGAGTGCAGAGGGAGAATCACCTCCCTCGACCTGCTGGTCACACCATTTCTGATACAAGCCAGGTAACTGGCTTTCTGATGTAACTACCAGCTCTGTGTGAGGCTAACAGTACTATCACCAGAACTTGTCAGGCATTGTCTGGACTTCTCTTCGCCTGCCTTCAGCCTTGTTTTATTTAATTTAGCTGTTGCAGATATAATCTAGTTATCAGATATCTACTGTCTGAAGTGTTTTCACTTTTGCTTAACTTTGTACGTCTATGTGATGTAATGTTTCTTGTTTTATACTCTTGATAACAAAAAATTTGTAGCACACCCCCAACAGAATGCCCTGAGGCATACCTGTGAGGGGCCATGCAGGGAATAATTGCAGGATTTACTGCAGACATGCACCAAGTAAGCTTGAGAGGGTGGTACAGATCCTTCTCCAGGCTGTATGTGAGCTGAGAGGTAACAAGGAACTAGTGGAGAAAAGTGATGGATACTGGGGAAAAAAAGTGCATGACTGCTGTGTAATTACACAACCATTTATGCTTCTGGAATGAAAGCAATGCAGAAGCTTAGCAGGTCATTATACGTGGACACTTCTCGTACAAGGTACTGATAAATTAACTCTGAGATGGCGCTATTTGACTTTTATCTCTACTACTTCCTTGATTTTGATTCCTGATGCCCCAGTGCTTGAGTTTTTGCTATAAGCTCCTCATATCACACCCAGACTATTTCACTCAAACCAGTGTTATGCAGAAATAAAAATGATGCACCTTTAGTGAAGTTTAACCTAGCAAAGGGAGGTCACTAAAGATCCCTTTACAGTATACATAAAGTCCTATGTCTGTCCAAAAAGGAATGATATGAACGTATTTTAAGTATCCAATTTATTTTAAAGCCTCATAAATTATATTACTTATCTATTTTCAGATCATTAATTACAAAATAGTCAACTTCTTAAAGTATAATATGAGGTGTCTACTTCAGACAATCCTCAATCCTGGAGAATATAATGTGTTAAGAGGGGTTGACTCTCATCTTTAGACTTTTCATTCATAGAATTAACATGTACTAATCAGAATCCATATATTTAACTGCATTTTATTTTGGCATCAGAAATTCAATTTATCTTTACGTCCTTTGAAAATGCATACACAACATTTCTGCCAGATGCAATTCTAAAATATTTGTAGTGAATTTTATTTTACCTTTATTCAAAGGAAGTCAGTCTCCTCCTCAGTTTCCATCTATTCCACAAAAACAGTAGAAATCCACATGTAAGCCCAAGACATCATCACCAATTTTCCAGCTCACCTGTTCAAAACAAGCAAAACGTACTGGATTCAAACCATGTTAACAAGAAAGGAGGAAGAAAAGAATCGATGTGAGGACAGGAGATGACACTACAGAACTGTTGAAATGTTAAGATCTATGAATGAGAAGATATACAATGAAAACTGAACTAAATAATTTCTGAGTTAATTACTTCTGGAAACACTCAAAATCACATAAATATGATGGCACTTTTTTGGAACTAGGAGCATTTAAACTTAAAAAAGTCTACAATATTCTCATCTGTAAAACTTATATATTGTGGCTTTGCTCAGCACCATGGAGTATTAAAACAACAGGTTTTTTTGACTGATTTTAATAAAGTTAAAACACCAGTTCAGCTAGAAATCATGAATGTAGTTAATGATAAGGAAGGAATTAATTCTTTTTTTGTTGTTCTTGTACTTTAAGTTGCTGTAATTTTAATTTTAGTTATGAAGCTTTACTATATTATCAACACAGATTTAGTTGTCAACATTAAGAGTTTAATGACTGCTGTCATAAGAAGTTTAGCCAAAATAGGTATATTAGCCTTTGCAATTAGGTAGATATTTTTATACTTACAGAGATATAATAGATAAAAGGCTAGGGAGGGTTAGTAGTAGATTTCAGTATTTAACTATTACATAGTCACACAAGAGAAATTAAAGTAGGAAAAAATGCAGCAGAATATTGTTTTGGAAGTGGTATACACTAGGTTCCTAAAGAGTTATTTGCTAATTATTCCTCCTGCAAAAAACAAGACACATGCAATATTTTGAAAAAAGATTGAAGACCTGAGGATTGGCTCTAAGTTTTAGCAAACCTATAATCCAGGTCTCTTTGCTTGTGCTTTTACACAGACAATTCAAAGCAGTCACTGAATAACTAGACTGTCAAATATTTCTAGTTCTTTCAGATGGATATATATTTTATATCAATAGCTATATATATCTATGCATGCACAGGTAGACATATATACACTTAGTACCTAAGACGAACAGCTGAAAATAATTTTATATGGGATTGTATAAATAACTATAAATTATTTCAATTGCTCTCTTAATGGGAAAATCAAGAAAAATAAATACAAGAAATAAGAAGGCATATATTATGATGAATAAAAATACTGAACTTTTGAGCATATATACATATGTCATGGAAATAAGTAATAACACATCAGCAAATCCAGTGTTAGATTTCTGGCTTTAGGCTCTTTCCTCCCCAGGATATCCTGTAGCTTTGGATACCCACAAGAGGTGTGTGAGAGTAAGTATATATGCACATATGCTCCCCATCCCTTAAGGAATTAAATAAATGAATTATGTTGCTTTTACATTATGCAATAACTTGTTCTGCCAAGAGCTCTATATGCATATTTTGCATGTGCAATGAATTACACAGACTATTTTGCTGTTGCTGAACTGCTGAGGGGGGAAAATGATAAATGTTAATGAAAAATTCAATAACAGACACTATTGAATTCAATGGAAATTCTGTCATACTCTTCATTGTGACCAAAATTTCAGGTCTACTCTTTATTAGGGCAGAGACAAGGAAGAGTCGCTTCATTATTCTCTAGATCACACCAATTCTTTTTTTCTTTCTATACTATAGGAAAACTGGCACCCAGAGTTTAAAGAAACTAATCCTTTTAACCTGCAAATACTTCTCTCCTACTGAACTCAATTGCAAAGCTCTGAGCTGAGTTGAAAAAAAAATAGGAAAGTAACCCAGCTGAGAAATAGATTACAAGAAGGAAAGGGTGGAATTTTCTCATAAAAAGGACAGTGGTTGTGCATTAGAACGCACATCACATTATTTCCTTTCTGTATATCTTGCATTTTAATAATTTGAAGAGAGCTTATTCCCAGAGAAACTGTAGGATGATATATTAGTTCCTGGAAGGAATTTACAGAGAAGATGCACGTCTCTTAAGCCATCTTCTTTTTCAACTGCATGCATCTAGCGCTTTCAGGTTCCCCGCATATCATTTATCTCTTAATCCTTTCATCATTCTTGTTTTCTGTCTTCAGAGTTTTCACGAACAGTGAAAAACAGAATGAAAAATTTCTGATTTGACCAGAAAGTGGCAAAGTCCTTAGTTGTTTCCCTAGCATAAAACCTCCTGATCCACTAAGTCCTGACCAAAGCTGTTCAAGTTAGTTGGGAGAGTCCTATTTGGTACCATGGGTTACATATCAAATTCTCTGTGGAGACATCAGAATGCAGACTATACTATATTTCCTTTTTTCCCCCCTTTTTTTTCTGTCTTTCTCTGAAAGTATCTAATTTCAATCTCCCTCCTGAAAACCACACGCCTGACATTCTTAAATGTTTCCTCATTTATTGACTCGTACTAATTCTTGAGTCTGTTACCTTTGAAGACAAATTACATTGCTCAAATGTAAAGTCTTTATCCTCCACTTAGAAAGAGCGTTGACATACTGGAAAGAGCTTAAAAAGAGTTGCAAGTACTATCCAAGGTCTGGAATATCCATTTTAGACCGACTTATTATTTTGGTTAACACAGAGGACATGAGATGGATTGTTCCCGGTCTGCAGTAACCAAAATGGGGATAGAAATTTTAATAGTCCTGTTACAGGACCTATTTGATGAAATTGTATAACCTATAAATACAGGAAATCCAACTAGGTCTGAGGGGTTTTTTAAGTATGGAAAACCCTTTAACCTACTTGCCCTTTTCACTAATACTTTTATGTATAAACATATCAAAATCAGTAAATGCTTATTGTTATATTTAGGTTTCACTTTTATCAATTTCTCATTTTAATAATACCCTGTGTATGAGGTTTAACAAGGCCAAATGCACTTGAGGCACAACCCTGTGCAGCTACAGACTAGGAGAAGCCTGGCTAGAAAACTGCCCGGGGGAGAAGGACCTAGGGGTGTTGGGCAAGATGGGCTAGGGTATTGCACCAGTGAAAATAGCAGAGAAGTCTAGAGTGTTACTGACCACAACCATCGTAAAGAGACCTCAATACAAAGGGGACCAGAATGTGGCCGTTGTTCTAGGTTAATAGCTATCAGAGATTGAAATAATCAACTGACAGTGTAAACATTTCTCCTCAAGTTCATCATGAATATGAATGCTTCCCTAAGTTAGCTAAACCAGCATGAGGAGAGCGTATATGTGGCTCAGTCACACACTGTATAAAACTGAACAACTTAAAACAAGAATTTTGCAGTGAACATGGGCTTGAGCTGCTTCAAACCAGTCTTTCTTCCTAGCGACTGGGGACGTGCAGCACCATGACAGTAAGCACATTGTAAAGACAGTAATGAGGATCACTTTGGCATTGAGATTGAACTGCATACTGCGATTGCTGTGTTTTGTTAAATGTCGCTTACATTTGTATTGTAATTTTGCTATGTTTTGGGTTTTTCTGATAACTTAAAATTCCCATGTAATGTCAAACATCTTCAGATAAGGAAATCTGATATGAAACGTTACACTCCATGTGTGGAATATCAAAAAGAATCTGGTCAGAGAGTAGTAGACTCTGGCAGCCTTACAGGAACTTCAATCATATACACCATCTGTCTGTCTATCCATCCGTTTTCCTCAACTGGCGGAAGACTGAGTATATTATATTATTGTTATCAGATACTCTTACAACATATTTACTCTTTTAAATAACAATATATTTTAAGCATATTCTAAATGGTGTCTAAGTGAAGACATAGACCACGATTACTTTGTCTCTCAACATCTTAAAGCATGCTCTCACTCTTTTTTCAAAGAGCTAGGGTGTTAGCACTATGAAAGACATGATGCACTACAACAGCCACCTTCAATTTCAAATGTGATGGACTTCAACTAAGAGAAAACATGATTTAATTTGCACAGATACTCATTTCAGGTAATGTCCTCATATCTCCATTGAAGAATATTTTAGTGAGAGATTCTGTAGGATGGTCTCAGAGCAGTGTGCTTGCGTTACACTTTGTAACGCCACTTGTTACCTCTATGCTATCTGGCACTTCCTTTTTTTCCTGTTTTGTTGAGTAGCTGGGGGGCCACTTGCAATATAATCATTATTCAATACGAGAAAGAAGGCAGGAAATAGGGCCCTTGTGTGCAAGTCAAGCTCAGTTCAGGCCCATTGCTTCTAATAGTTTTCTGTCTTCCTACATAATATTCTCCACTTTCATCATTTTCCTTTATATTGAAAATGAAGAAAAAGTAGTTTTGAACATTTTTCATCTGTCTTGGAGCCTTCACTCAGACAGTCCTTTTGTTACTTTTCAGTGGTCTCTTTCTATTCTCTCTAGATATTTCTAGAGCACTTTTATATTTCTTTTACTCACCTAGGTAGCATTGTTACATTTGATTTTGCTTTCTTTGCTTCCCTCACATTAGCTCTACTTTGTTTGCCAGTTAGATTCCATCTATTCATGTGTTGGTTTGGGGGTTTTAATGGTTTGGGTTTTTTTTTTTTTTCCCCCAGAGTTAAATGAATAATGCAAATTACTTTGCTGCTACCTAACAAAAAGAACTGTGTAGCTTTAGGTTCAGATCTTTATTGCTTTACCCACCTCCCTGCAGTGAGTGTTGTCTTTTGATCAAATTTCATCAGTCTTTTCTCTAGCATAACAACTGAATTTAATTGACTGCAATATTTTATTAAAACATATCTTAATTTCATAGCTCAAATAAAACAGAAAACTAGAGTTTCTAGTAGCCCTGACTTTGCCTTCTCAAGAAAACAGCTTATTCATTTTAGGGTGAGAAAAGGAATTGCATGTTAATGCAGACATAGATAAAAGCATTAAAATTCTTCTACAGTCCTATATTTCCACTTTTCTTTCAAATACCATAGCTTTAGCTAAGAAATACATACAAAAGCAAAGACAACATTATAAATAAGGTATAGTAAGCACTAAATTGCTGTACATCCATTATACAGTACATCTGGCACGAATGCAAGACCTGTACACTGTACCTTTTGTGATTAAAACATCCTTATGCATTACATCACTAATATTCTAACTCACAACATTGCCTTTCAACTAAGAAAAGCTCCAAGTACTTTATGAATAGAAATATAAAATAGAACTTGGCTCCAGATATTATTGCCATTCAGATTTTAATTAACTGATGCTGTAGATGGTGATGTGTGTTACTCAAGACAAGGCATCCACAAAAACATTTTTTTTCCTCTTAAATGGAATTTACATCTCTCTCTTTGCCAAAACCTATGTCATACTGTGAAATTCATTCCTAGGAACTCACATTTGGATAATTCCTTTAACACAATCCCTTTCTTCCATCCTTTACCCCTTATATCTGATAATGGTCCAATCACCATTTTCTCAGAATACTGGAAAATAATAAAACATCACAGTAAAAACATTCCAATTCTGGTGCATCTTTCTGGGATTTCTGAATGGACACAAAATCCCTTAGGCAAATGTTTACATATGGATTGAAGTATTGCCTTAGAAAACTCTAGTCAGGCTACAAGAAGGAAAACCTTATTAAAAAGAGGAAGGGAACTCTATCATTCCTGACTTAGACGAATATATATCACCTCTCTAAAATTACTGGTGAGTGAATATATTGTGAAGATGTACGGGCCAATGCTTTGCAATGCAATTTGTTCAGGAATGTCTGTTTGTTTGGGATTTCATTTGCTTGTTTTTTAATGAAGCCAGCTAGTGCATCTCCGTCACATATTAATTCTACTTTGAAATTATTCACAGTAAGCTTTGCATTTTTATACTAGATTCGCGAATGTATGCAGGTTTATTCCTTTAACAGATCTGTAGTTCTGCGCCGTACGACTGAGGTGTATTTGTGGGCACGTATTGACTTGAACATTAATATCAGAATGAGATAATTTGCAAGTAATGGGGATTTAACTTCTGAACTGTGACCACCTTCTTCGCTAAGAGAATCCTTCGTAGGCTTGACTCTCTGTTTGGTGTCACACTTATGAATGAATGCAGAATACATCATTTGCCCATACAAGCTCAGACATTACAAGAATCAATATTTGATTATTAACGTAGCTGAATCTGAAATTTTTACCTAAAAAAGGGCAATGTAATTGAGTTGTTGTATTTGACTAAAATAATTGAGATGTCATATGTAAACAGGTAGGGTGTCAGTAAAAGACAAATAAGCTAACAGAGAATGAAACAGACATCTTACAGACAGATTTATCAGCCAAGTCAAAAGCTCCTTGGTTCAGTGCAAACTCCTGGCAACACCATTTAACACAAATTTTAAAAACATTATAGAAAAACATCTAAGTATACTTTGCAGAAGCTGCTGGTTTGTGATGTATGAGATCTTATTTGATTGATTTTTGTTAAGATTAGAAGCATAGTGGATTGCAAAAAGGAAAACTGAAATACATACTGAAATAATTCATACAGGCTGTATATTGAGAGCAGTTTTATTCATTGTAGAAAAAAATCTACTCCTCTGTCTGAAACTATCAATTAAAATGGTTGCTATTATTCATGAAAATAAATATATAGCGTGTTATTCATGACAGCAGAATGTATCATGTATAAGTGGTCAATAAATCATTTTAGGGGAAAAGTGATATAGAAAACGGAGGCACTTAAGCTTTCAATTTTCATTAAAATTGTAACTGCAGCAAGCTGTTCACCAGACATTCAGTCCCTGCCACACAAATCCACGTGAGAACTCCTTGCTGTTCAGAAGTCCGCAAAACCTTCTACCCTTTTGTCCGATACCTGATGCTGCTGGATTCCAAAACCTGCCAGAAACCCTAAAAAGGGGAAATGCAGTGCCCTGGTCTCATATACCATGCACTCACCCCCTGCCCAGTTTTGAAACATGTGTGGCTTTGAGTGTGGATACACAACATGCACTGAATTTGCAGAGAGGAGGGCATGTAAAAATTTGCTAACAGCACTGACTTCACAAGCAAAACAGTACAATAGGAGAAAGCCTGGTTTACATTTTTTTTAATGCATTTTCTTATTTCCCTTATCTACTTTTCTTCTTGCTTTGTCAAAATGCATCCTTAATCTGCCATCAGTACCTAACTATGCTCCTGTTTAAATCAATAGGCCACTTACCCTTAAGTGATCACACACTCTTATTTTCAAAGCACTTAATTCCAATTGCTTTGCTTTGACAAGATTTCCAACAGAGGTTAAATTTAGTGACAGCCAACATACCAGAGACTCAGATCCTGCTAAGCCACCATCTCAGGCATATGCAGTATTTCATATGCTATATTATTAGCTCAGGCATTTGCTGTATTTCACATACTATATTATATGACATACCATGAAAAGTTATTATGCCTATTAAACTAGCACGGTGCCTAGGAGACCTGCTTATAGAAAATGTTGCAAATAGGATTAGCACAGTAATGTAGTTACATACCAATTGATCTTCTTGCCCCTCCTCCAAACACATCGCATGGCAGACAGTTCCTTTCCTTCCCCTGAGTGAGAGGTGGAGAGAAGGGCAGGACCAGGAGAATTTTTTTTTTTTTTTTTTTTTTTAAACTTCAGGTTTTTTTCTTCTTTACAGTCCACAGGTCCCAGAACCATTTTATAAGAGTGTAGAGCAATCAATAAGCTTAAAGGCTGCATTAAGTGGTATCAGCTGCAGAGCTCTTTCCTTCCATCCTCACTTTGGGTGGCATAGGTGAGCTGCATCATCTCCATTTAATTTGCAGTTAAACACTGCAGAAAGCATTTCTCAACAGGACTTAAAATTCATCTATATAGATTAGGACAAAAAAAGGTGAGGTGAGGTGAGGGAGAAACCAAGGGGACTAACCCCCTTCTAGATTTCAGATTGATATGAAAAATCCAATTTAATTCAATGAGAGTTTTGTCAATGTCTTCAACCGAGTTTAAGTTCTAAATGTATGAGTTACTGGTTTATGGCAGTAAAGGCTATATGCTAGTTGCCTTTTGGGTGAGCTAGCAAGACTTGGTAATTTTTCAAGTACAGCTAGTTTCATTAATTTTCTTAATCTTTTTTTCAGGTTTAAATTTTCTATCTGACAATCTTTCCTTAAAAGGAGGAGGCCAGTCACAAGTGGGGTTCCCCAGGGCTCAGTGCTGGGTCCAGCCCTGTTCAATGTCTTCATCAATGACCTGGATGAAAGCATCGAGTGCTCCCTTAGCAGGTTTGCAGACAACACTAAGCTGTGTGGAAGTGTCAATCTACTGTAGGGTAGGGAGGCTCTGCAAAGGGACCTGAACAGGCTGGACCACTGGGCAGAAATTAGACTACCAGTTGTGGTAGCACAAGTTCCAGTCTCTGTGACATTTGTTCAGATGATACAGAGGCAAGTAAAACTTATAGTGATTTTGATTCGTGCCGGTTGAGTATTGCCATCTAAATGACAGCATAGCTCTTCTGTAGAACCACTCACATAATCCATTGAGGATTTTCAAAATACTGCACCAGGTTGCTCCTTCCAAGGAAGAAAGCAAAGCTCTAGGTAAAAAAGGCTTTCCCTGGCTATGTGCAAAAGAAAAACCATCAGTGGTTCACATATCCACACAAATGTAAGTGCTTATGCTTCACATTCAATATTGTGCATATACCAAAAGTTTCCTATTTATAAATATATGTACACACATAAATATATGAATTTCCATTATTTTTTCCTGTTTTTTTAATATCCATAGAACATCAAGTCTTAAATTACTTTTTCCTAATTTAGTGAGGTAAGATGAAGATATCTAGTACTATAAAGACATATACTAATTATCTTTAGAAACAAACCAAAAAAATCCTGCTATTCAAAACCACTTGAATGTTGTAACTTGTAGATTAATTGGGACAAAAGTCACTACAGATGTCACTATTTCCCAGCAATTCCCCATGTACCTACTTTCTTCTTCAAGAGTATTCCTTGCAGTTTCAGGTTATGAAAGGTTCTATTTTGAAGTATTGATTCTTTTTAAAGTGATCTCATTTTTTTTTCTGGAATGCGAGTCACGCGTGAAAACGTGGTAGATCAGCATATATAGCTGTTGCAAAAGAGCATTATGTCATGGACTAAAGCCATATTGGCATGTGAGGGGTTATTGGACTAGTAATGACGGTTTTGATGGTATTGTGAAAGGAATAAGAAAGTTGGTACAAAATAAAATCTCATAAGATGAGGTTGCCTTCTGTCTTCTCCCAGCTGGCTGAAGCTGGAAGGGCCTCAGGTGATTATGACTGAGCAGTTTAAGTTGATTTGTTCTGTTTTAGAGTTTGTGGTTCGGGAAATAAAGCAAGCCCCGAGAAGTGGGGTGCAAAGTGAAGACATGTAGTTTGGGACTTTATTTTTCCTTGTATGGCTGGTGTGCCTGCACAGTGACTTACAATTAGCAATAAAGTCCAAACAGTCCTTTACAAATCATGAGCTAGGTGAATCCTTTACTATCAAAAGAGCTGAATACCTTTAAACAAGAATCAAAAAAACATTTCACTGAATGCCTGCTGAAATTTAAATCTTAATTTATTCCAGCTCTGCTTGGGTCTCTCATAGTTTCCCCTTCTGTAAGCATTCAAGCAAGCAATCATTGTTAGTAGAAACCAGAATTTAACTGTACAGGTTCCATATTCATATCAGATAAGGTATATTTTGCTATGTAGTGGGAAACTAATTGAAACGGTAAGGAGGAAAAGGAGAAATGTTCCAGAAAAACCTTATCAGAGCCTTGCAACAGGAGCAACTGAGCACCCACCAAAAGAAATAATCTTTCATATAAAGAGAAGCATATGTGTAGACATTCCGTATGACACCAAGAAAACCAAAATACATATACTTTATATATGCAAATATGTCCTATAACGTATAAATGCCTATACCTATATATAAATCTGTATAAAAAGCAGATGCATTCTGCAACTCTGCTTGTTATTTTAAAGGTGACCTGTAAACACTTGCTGGTTTAGTTTCTGAAGTTTTCCCTCCTCAGAGGATTTCAAAATGATTGTAGATTCCTAAAAACCTGCTGCAAATAAAAGCCAATATTAACAACCAGTTGCACACACGCATGAGCAAGACTGTCAAGGTGATTATCAAGGCCTGTAAAGAAGAATTTTAAAATTTTTCCATATGCAATGAACATGTTGAATTAACACCCCCAAAGGCAGCAGTGGTGACTCATTTGAATGTTGAAAATGTCAGAGGAGACACTACCACTCAAGTCTCATTATTCAAAGGTAGATAAATAACATAAGTGCTTGCTACATTGATGCCTATTTCCTTTAGACATTCATCAGACACTGGTTCTTATTTTCAAAGAACTCAAGCAAAAATAATAAACAATAAAGGCAAAGAGACCCTGAGAGACCTACTCCATTGTAACAACAACAACAAAATAAGGTGGTATATATTAATAAAGCACCATGCCTTTCTTCAATTCCTCTTCTTCCTAATGAGATGAGGATTATATCATCCAGATGTCCCATATGTTGTGTGAATACTTACCCTCCGGACTGTGCAGTGTTTTATTCTCTTTTCCTCCCCCTGCCTAGTAATACAGGTATCTCTGAGGGGGACAGCAATGATGAGCTTGTACTCAGTAACAATAGCATAAGAAATATTCTCATGCTTTCTACCATTTTGTCACAAGATATTTCTGCTGAAGAAGCTCAGGGGTAGTACTCAGGACAGGTACTCCATTATCCTATGATGATGTACTAAACCTGAGACCTCCTTATCTCATACACACGTTTGCACATCAAGCTTGAATAATCAGGTGAGGGAGGTCCATTTCCTTCTCACCGCTTCCATACAGGAGGTGTCACGCAGCTGAAAACAGTAGTAATGTTTCAACATAATGAATTACACGTTAATTCTCTTATTATTTTTCCTTAGATTTCTTGGTATTGGTTGAAGAACAAGGATTGTGCTGGCATTGCGAACTCTTTCTCAAGTAAAAAAGAATTGCAGCTGGGTCCTCCATTATCATGCAAAAAGACACAGGAGAGGGCTATGATTTGAGATACGCATTCTGGGGCTTGAGTCTGTGAATTTATGAGCACTTTCACAGCCCACTAATTCCAGTGCAAGTAGGCAATGCCTCGCACTCCACAGGAAGTTGAGCTCTTATTTACACTAATATCAGCTTTTATGTTTTAACATAACATTTATGCCTGTGCAATCACAGATGAGATTTTCAAACCTGAAATTTTTTGACTGCAGATGAATTACTGTAATTACATCTCACTAAAGCAATGACAAAATACTTTCTTAGATCTGAAGTAAAAAGCTATAAAGAGAAAAGGTTTTTCCATGCCTGAAAATGAATCACAGTTGTGAATGCATTCCCTGGACTCAGTCAAATTCTGAAACATCATGTGTGGGCAGTATTCATGACTACGAAAAAGACAATAAACAGTGCAGATACCCAGTCAACCCTTTCTTTAACCAAATAAATTGCTAGTTTGGGAGCTTACTTCTCTTAATAGGGATGACCTGATGAACAGAGTTATAAAAGACTTCAGAAAATGCCAGGCATGCTGCACCTTCTTACTGTCTTGGCTCTTCTATTTAAACAGTAAAACTGAAATCACTTGCAAGTGTTATTAGCAGCTAAAAGAAATACCTACAGGGTGAGGGTGCTAAGAACAAATCATTCTTCCTATTTATTGGATTTTCATATGGAGAAAAACAGCTATGGGATTTGAAAGCATATTTGTTGGGGAAAAGAATTTGCTAAAGACAGAAAACATGGTGGGGCTTTTCTCCCAAATCCCTTGCTGATAAATGAACACTAATGCTTAAGCCCTTTTAATGAAGATGAGTCTACCACGGAATAAAGTTACCAATGATGAGCAGAAAATAGAGCATTTGTAAATACAATGTAACACAGAATGATAAAGCACATCCAATTTATGCAAAGATGTGCTTGCAGCAGTACGATAAATAATATCCACCTAATCAATTACTGGAAGAAAGGCAGACTGAATAAATTGTTTTCTGGCAATTTATGGAAAACAAGCCTAGCACAAAAAGGACAATTTGACTTTAGTCTTTTAACAAGATCGTCTGACGAGCACTAAAACCAAACTTACTAATGATTCAAAGGACACAATATTTATAACTGTCTATTTGCATTAGCAATAGGAAATTTGAAGTAGAGCAAGAGTGAAATTCCTATTTTAAGGCATTTTAAGAAGGCAGGGTATACAATGCACTAACAGAAATATATATATATTCATTTGCTCTTTCCTGTATCTGAGATTCTTCAGTTTAAAAACACATGTAGATTGAGAGGGGGTGGGAGAGAGAGAGAGAGAAAAATATAATTAAGGCCCATCAATAATTAGTAATGATGGGAGACTATGAATTTGAATTCACTATAGTAGGTATATGTTCAATGGTCAGATGTTACACCTACTGGTCTCTGTGGGAAACTTTTTATTGAGATGAGTGAAAAAGCCTTCAAAGAAATTCAGGAAATACTTTAAAACTGAATTGAGAAAGTTGCAAAGTATATCACCATTCGTTTTCAGACCCATATACTTTTATGATGCTAAGTATCTCTATGATGCATGTAATGATACTAGAAATCTTCAGTAACTGTTTAGTATACCAAGAATTTTGAATGGGTGAAAAGCCATTTAATATTCAGATATTAACTTTGTGAGATAGTGCTAACGAATAGAAATGATTCTCCAAACTGTGACCTTTCCACCAATCAAAATAAAACAATAATTAAAAGGAAAATATTTGGGACCTGTCAGTACACATAATTTTTTGCTTCTAAGAATATTCAAATATTTCTTATAACCTACATAAAACAACTAGATAACCAATGAAGAAAGCATTTAGCAGTTTATGACCTTCTATGCAGGTCATTAAAATTCACATAACCTCCAGATTAACTTTCCTTATAAAAAATTCAGTGACGCCTGTAGCACTACTTGCTTTGTTAGTAAATAAAACACTGCTTTTATTCCAGAGCCATTCCAGCTTTATTGAAACCTCTCTCTTTGTTTATGCATGAAAAAGGTACAGCTAGGTTCCAAAAGGCTAAAGTTTGTTGTTATTCAACTTACATGACAGGTGTAATTTCAGATGAAAAGAAGATTGAAAAAGAAAATCAGTAACCAGTGGATATGATGCTAAGTGTGATGTTTCATTGTGACTGAGTGTGAATTCTGACTTCTTAAAATTTGCCACTGACTTTGGGATTCAGCTAGGTATTAGAACCTACACAAATGACAATAGATCTCTGGGGATTCTTATCAAATTTTCATCTATTGCCATACATTTTGCAAGTTTCAAGATAATCATACCTTGATTAACCATGACTGATTAATGGAAACATTTGGTTGTTCAGAGGTTTGACATGTCCCTAGAGGTTTCACTCCAGCCCGTAAATCTTTAGGCACCTGTCAGGTTTTGCTGCCTAAGTACACGTGGAGTTACTTCCAAAAGTTTCTACACCTAATTCAGGACATTAAGACTTCACTGAACAAAGATTTATGGGCTGAAGTGTGGACTTCACATAAAGACTTACATACAAAAAACCTGAATAGCTGTTGCTGCTCTCTCTTCCTGACCCAGGCAATGGTTATGCACAGAAATGGGGGCTGTAAAGGGCCTAAGCACAGACTGCAAAGCAAGTCAAGCAAGTTCCTGGTATCAGTCCTCGGAAGGCCTTTTAGAAACACTATAATGTGTGTTGAGGTGCTACAGGTTTCACGTTGGATAATCTAAAACTTAAAGTGCATGTGTGTAATAAAGTTAAAAAATTCCTACAGGTTGGAATTGGCCATGATGATGAGACAAGGCATATGCACCTTTTATTATACATACAGGAGATCACAGAATCACAGAATCACAGAACAACCAGGTTGGAAGGGACCCATCGGATCTTCTAGTCCAACCATTCCTATCTAACACTAAACCAAGTCCCTCAAGACCTCATCCACCCGTGCCTTAAACACCTCCAGGGAAGGTGACTCAACCACCTCCCTGGGCAGCCTATTCCAATGCCCAATGACCCTCTGCGTGAAAAATCTCCTCCTAATCTCCAGCCTAAATCTCCCCTGGCGGAGCTTGAGGCCATTCCCTCTTGTCCTGTCTCCTGTCACTTGGGAGAAGAGGCCAGCTCCTTCCTCTCCACAACCACCTTTCAGGTAGTTGTAGAGAGTAATGAGGTCTCCTCTCAGCCTCCTCTTCTCCAGGCTAAACAACCCCAGCTCTTAAATGATCTCTTAAATGCTAGAGCTTCACCCACTGGTGAGAAAAATGTGTGACTAAAATACTTCAGCAATAACTGTGAAAATACATGTTCTGAACTAATTAGAGTGAAATACAAAATTAAGTTACTTTCTGAAACAAAATAGGAAGAGATAGTTCATTGTTATGATGTTCTTTACTCAAATCTGTCATATTCGTAGGGAAAACCGGTTTCCATTTCAGTGGAAGCTTTACTGGCTCTCCCATGTTCTGTACTTCTTGTGCAGACTGATAGGGCATCAAAGCTAAGAAATTCAATTGGCTTATGCTGAACAAAAAGAACAAGCCCACAATTAATCATTGGGAAAATTTCCTGTAAAAGTACCTAGTCTCAAGATTGAAAGTACCGACAACAGCACAACAACACGCAGTGAACATATACTTCAAGTGAAAGACAAAGGCATTTAGGTACTTCTGGACAGAAAATTCTCTTCATAAAACACGGGTTTTTTCACAAGAAAAAGCAAATCAACATTGTACTTGCTTTACAGAATTACTTCCTCAGAGAATACTCCTTTTCTAAATGCAGCAGAGAACCCTGTTTTTCTGATTGCCCTCAGAATCAATTCTCTTAATAATTTTCCATTCTAGTCAACTGTACAGCATCAATGGAAGATTTTTCTATCATATGAACTACAGGAAATAGTATGTACTTTTAGATACTTTCAACAATAGATATTGATAACAGAGAAAGTTATACTCTTTTGGCAAAACCTTTATCAGAGTGTTCCTCACGGTAGAAGAAAATTAGTAAAACCAGAAAATATCCGATGAATAGATTAATGTTGACATACCAAAAGAGAGTTAAGCATCTTTGGGAAGGTAAATCCTTCATTTCAATTTCATGCTGAAGTAAACTATGGACAGGGGATGTTCCACTACCTTACCAGCTCTATTCAAAGTTTCCCCAGAAATTAACACAATCTGAGGCTTCAATAATCTCTGTCACTATCCTGACTTCTGATTAGAGTTCCTTAGTGCTACAAAGCTTCCTTTGCAGGGGAGAAACACTCATGTTGTTCTTTTGCTGAGGATGCAGAAACAGGTTGCAGACACATTAATGTCAGCCATTTATTTCTGACCCCATCCACTTCCCCAACAAAAGAACTACCAGAGCAAAATAGTAATGGTCCAGTTTGAGAACATAACTATCATACACTACAGTGGATTTTGAAATAAAAAGGTGAGAAATAAGTTGTCATTAGGAACTAAATACATATACCAGGATTTAAACAAGATTCTTTTGATGCTGAGAAGGTGCTTTAAAAATGCTAATAACTTCAAGCTGACTGTAGATTGCAGTAAGACTACAACACATGAAATAGTTCTAATTCTAGTATGTTCAGCTGTGAAATACCGTGTCAATGCACTTTGTTGGCTTCTGGAAAATTCTTTTTGAACATATCAGCCACACAATTACTCAGGAGAAGTAAAAGAGAAGGGTTAGAGGACTTATTTTGTGATGTGCATAAGATGGCAATAATGTTCCAATAAACTTTTTTTAAAGCTAGTACCAAAGCCAAACAAAGACTTATTAAACATAAGACATGCAAGGAAATAAATGAAAATAAGTGCAGAAGCTAAGCATTGATTTTCTTTTATGTAATTCTAGTGGTAAGTATTTTTTATGTGTTTTGCCTCTAAAAAAATGCATGACCCATGTATACATAGCCCTGTGCTGCCATAAAGACATAAAGCTGACTATCCATGAAAACTCACTACCTGTGAAAACTCATGCAAGAGAATTTTAGTGGCAACATTAAAATAAAATAAAATCACTCAGTGGCATGAATTAGCCAGAATAGCATATGTGTAGATAAATTCGCTTCCTAACATGATTTCTTGTGAACTGGGTATCTCCTCACAGTAATGTGTGAAGTTCCTCCCACAATGTAAATGAAAAGAGATCTGATCATCATAAAATAGAAGCAGTAAATAGTCATGAAGTCCATCTCCATCTTTCAGCTGTGATGGCTGTAACTACTATTAGCAGCAGCCATATTTTAGAGCAGTTTTCTATGTTCCCTGTTCTGCATGGAAAAGCACCTTGGTAGGAAATGCTAAAAGAGATCCTTGAACACCCTTCACCTGAGTTGCCTTGTACGTTCTTTACCAGCAGCCAAACACCTGGGTCATAAAGTTCAAGGGATAAATCCTCCTCAAATTTTAACATTCCACTTAATGTCAATTTATAATTGAAATCTTATAGAACTACAAAAGCTTTACTATCTACATTAAACCCAAGTGCATTTATTACAATCTGAAACTGCACCAAGGAGATTCTGGGTTGAAATTTTCATTAGTGTAATTTTTCTTTTTTATTTTAAAAGAAAAATCTTTGGGGAAATTTAGTGAAGGCAAGGTCTTTATGCCCTGCTTCAAAAGATGGTTTTAGTAAGACAACAAATGTAGTCTGAGAAAAACTTCTACACAGGTTCCTTGTCAGACCCTAAACTTAACACAAAGACACTTTTCACAGTTTTAGAAAATGCTCTATAAATGTTCTTCTACTACATTGTCGTACGTTCCACTGTAACATATTCTAGCATCTTTGCTGTCTTTCACATTGACCTCCTCATACAAAGGATAACAACGTGACTAGCTTCCTTTTCATTTACTTCTCATGTCTTAGAAGGTGAGACAGGTCTGGTCCATTAGCACAAGGCTCTTCTCACTGCTTCAATTTGCATATAGTTAAGAAAAAGAAAGCTTTAATGATAATATTGAAGCTAATGAGATAGGACAATTTTTAAAACAATTGTGAAAAAAACCCAGTTTCTGACACTTCAAAGGAGAGATGTTTTCCACAAGAATCCATAATGCATGCAGAAAACTGAAAGAATACTGAGGATATAATGTCTGAAAGATATTGAAGCATTGCTGTAGACTGTAGGAACACAATCAAGGGTTGTCTGATGGGGGGACCAGTGCTATCAGCTATGCAGTTTTTCTAACCTCTTGGGATTTTTTCTTACTTTATAATTCTAAAAAGCAAATTAGACATGTATTTTGACCACCCTACAGGGAAAAGTGTTTTTTATATATGAAACTGTACAGTGTTCAAGAAATTTCACTTCATTTTTATAGACTTACTCTTTAACATACTGGAAAAAACAAAACCAAAACTACGACCAAAATCACAACCAAGGTCTGGAATGTTTGGTTTGTACATAAAGCAGAACAACACATATCATAGAATCATAGAATCATAGAATCATAGAACAACTAGGTTGGAAGAGATCTATTGGATCATCGAGTCCAACCATTCCTATCAAACACTAAACCATGACCCTAAGCACCTCATCTACCCGTGCCTTAAACTCCTCCAGGGAAGGTGAATCAACCACCTCCCTGGGCAGCCTATTCCAATGCCCAATGACCCTCTGTGTGAAAAACTTCCTCCTGATGTCCAGCCTAAATCTCCCCTGGCGGAGCTTGAGGCCATTCCCTCTTGTCCTGTCCCCTGTCACTTGGGAGAAGCGGCCAGCTCCCTCCTCTCTACAACCTCCTTTCAGGTAGTTGTAGAGAGTAATGAGGTCTCCTCATATGTTCTGGGGGTAAAAAAAACAACAACAACAAAAAAACTTAAAAGGGAATATCCCTCCACTTTCAGCAGTGGAGAGAATGAAAACAAAGGTGTTAGGGTAGGTGCAACCCCAAGAAGCTGTACACAAAAAAGAAAGTTATTTTAAAGACCATCATCTCAGACTAGATATAGGGAAGACAGTTTTTACAATGAGGGTGGTGAAACACTGGCACAGGTTTCTCAGAGACGTGGTAATGACGCATCCCTGAACACATTCAAAGTCACTTTGGATGGGGATCTGAGAAACCTGATCTAGTTGAAGATATCCCTGCACACTGCAAGGAGGTTGGACTAGATGACCTTTTGAACTCCTTCCCAAATAATTCCATGATTCTATGATCTCCTCGATTTCCTTAATGTATGCAGATTTCTCTATAGGCTTGGGTAACTCTATAGGAAGAAGGTACAAATTTGCATGATTTAGCTGAAGAATTCATAGACCAGCCCTATTCCTAAGAATAGTGTATATAGCCATATATTGTATGGCCTTATTGAAGGAATCAGCCTATCCATACACTTGAAATCTATTAAAAAAAAAAAAAAAAAAAAGAAGAGAATTTATTTAATCTAAACTCAAGCTCTTTCTAAACTGCTTTTGAAGTGGTTTTGAACAGAAGTCATAAGGAGTGTAAGAACTTCAGAGCAGAGTACACCTGAGACAGAAACGTGACTAAGATTAACTGCTTCAGAGAAAAAAACAGCCATTCACAGAAAGTACAGAACAGAGCTCATGCTATCTAGTCACCAACATACAAGAGATGAAGGTCTTTCTCATGACATTGGAAGAGTTTTTTACCCTTTGTATATGTTGCTGCAGCACACGAGGGCCTGGTAAGAAGCACGGCTCCAGTGAACAATTGTGATATAAATAAAAACAACAGCATGTACCCTGTTGTAATTGTAAGAACCTTAATAACATCCAGAGCTCCTTTTTAGCTGGCATACTTCTGCTACTTTTAGTGAAGCTATGAAAATTTAAACCAGTTTAGAATCTGACACAGCCTCCCGAGTCTTTCTATCATGTGAGTAAAAAAACTTCTAAAAACTATAACATCAGAAAATTTGATAGTTTGAAAATATATCAGTTTTTAATGTGATGTTTCTAAAATAATTAGATATTACTTGAGTTTTTAAAGAAAAACTACATAATGACCATTTTCTCATATTATACATTAAACTAATGATGCTCCCAGAAAGTTAAAAAAAAACTTTTCTCTTACAATTGACCTCCTCAAGATTCTGTTTAATATAATTCATGAAGAAGCAATAGGGGTTTTGAAAAAGTAATGACAGTCTGAAAGTGGATAAAACAGACTGAAAGGAGCAACTTGAACACAGCATTTGAGACAATATTTATGTAGCTAAACCCCTACATACATTCCTTTATAGTACTGTGTCATTTTCTAATTTGCCTACTGTTAAGTAAGTATTTGTAGGGTTAGGATCAGATCAGATCAGATGAATATACTCATCTTTGGCAGTTTTTTTCACTGTTGTTTGAAGGTGTCTTGTTTATGGAGCGTCAGATCCTTTTCCCTGTCTCCTAATAATAACAAGGTATCGCAGATAGTACATCTTAACCCATATCTCAATTGTATTTAAACTCTGAAACTTTTGATTCCTCACAATGTCACAAGTAAAAACTGAAATTACCAAATGAATTTAAATGGCTTCTTAAAATATACTTTTTTTTTTCTTTTACTGTTATGTTTTCCAGGACTTCGCTGTTTGATGTTGAGAAGTATGGACATTTAAAGAAAAGATCAAAGTACAGTCCTGGTTAATAAAACTCATCAAACGTTACTGCACAAAATGCTGGTAAAATTAGACTTCATCAAAGAATCATGGATGGCTAAAGATCAAGGGGAAACATTACAAATCTGGGTAGAAATATTTTTTTGAAAGCAGAAGGAGGAAGAAAAATTTGGGTTTAGAAGGGAATTGGGAAATGATGTTACACATCGTTATCTAATTTCATATTTTTTCATTTCCACAGCTGTTTATAGTTAAAGTAGTGGAATGTAGATTAGAAAGTCTATAACTTAATACTATTAGTAGCAGTCAATGAGCATGTCTTCTGAATGAAAAGACACAATACTTACAATTCATATCATAGCATGGTTAGATTAAATGATAAAATATGGGAAAAATACAGGCTTGTTTTCAAGAACAATATCAACAACAATTTAACAAAAGCTCTTCAGATATGAAGACTTATTTTAAAAAACTTATTTTTATTTAGAAAAAAGGAAGGAACTACTTTAGACCAGACCATCTTTTCCTTTGTAAGGAGTTTAGTAGACAGGTTATATATGAGAAAGCATCTATCTTCCATACTATATTACTGCAACTTTTAATCTCCTTTCTGTCATTGTCTATACTATCTGTTTCAAGCAGCAAAAGTTCCTATAACAGAGATATTATTGTAAAATTTAGAATAACCAATTAGGAAATAACTCATTCTATAGGAATATTACATGTCTAATCCTGGTGGCTAAGACTTTATGCATTATACAATCAATTTGAAATAATACTTATAATAGCACAAGCTACTTACCTTGCTATTGCTATAAAATGATGAACCTTTCCCAAGAACACTGTTAATATATTCTGGCAATGAGTTTCACACATAACTATGCCATGTAAAGTATGGTTCATCTTACACATTTAAAATGCCACCTAACAATTTAAATACGTTCTTGCTTCAAAAATTAATGACCACTTCATAGAATCATAGAATCATAGACTCACCAGGTTGGAAGAGACCCACCGGATCACTCTTCCCAAGATTTTCCTTATTACTACAAATCCAGTCACCTAAACATAACTAAATATCCTTGTCTCTCTGGAGTAATACAGAATGCTACTAATCATTTGTGTCACCCTTTTGTATTCAATCAAGTAGGCCACGGATTTCAAGGTGAAAACAGTGCTGATTTTATAAATTGTTCTATCCCACTATTGACCAACTGTGCTTCTTCCAGTTCTTCATGTGAACTGAACTCTACTGTCTTGGCTGTTACTGGGTGCTGAACGGGTGTTTCATTACACTTGTCCCAGAAGATGTTATTTTCTTCTCTCGATAAACAAGACACTGACAAGTGGAATAGATTTCATACGACAGGTGGGAACTATATTAAACTGGTCCCAAAGGAAAAGTAAGGAGATGTGAAATAGTGCAATACTCCTTTATAATGATCACACAGTTCTATTCAAAGAGTCCAGACTAGTAAGACTATAGAATTTATATACAAGTGTAGGATGATGACACTGAGCTTTCCCTGCAGGCCCAGAGCAAGGATTCAGTGGAGTTAAGAGCCCAGGGGTCATCTTCTCTTCAGATGAGGACTGAGGAAGTCACTGGTATTCACGTACAGTGAGTGAAATTCAAGGACATGCACAGTCTCAGCTTTATCTCTCAAACTGCCTCTACACTCTGACACTGTGTAGGAGCTGAAAATGAAAAAATGTCTTGTCCAGTGAGCAATTAATTTTTTCTGACACTGGAGAAAACAGCCTTTCAGACTCTAAAACTTGCCAGTAAACCAGTGTTTGCCTAAGAAAAAGGGAACTATAAGAACAAAGGAGGAATACGGCAATAAATTAGGTGGAGAAAAACCAGTCTTCCCATTCTTCTTCTGGGAAGCTAGCAAGAGCCAGTTGACTACAACTCTGGAAGACCAACCAGTTAATGCTTTGAACTGTGAGGGTGGCTATCCTCTCCCACACTGATTATTCATTGCAGGGAAGATAAGATAGAGGACAACTTGTGGCAGCCACACAGAGTTAAAAAGCTTTGGGCATTTCTTTGCAAACCCCTTGCCCACAGAAAACATATTCCTACAGTCCATCCATCGTGCATTAGTCAACAAAAGCTGCTACTTTGCCATGTTAAAAGGGATAAATGTTTCTGAAATGGAGATAGTTAATTTAGATGGCAGAAGAAGCAATGAGTATTCTTATTCTTTCATAGTGTTTTGAACACTGATCTCTAATGCTATCACTCAGTGAAACTCAGAACAATAGGATGAGGTTGTTCTTACTTTGATCTTTCTTCAAACAGATTATGCAAGAGAATCATCCAATGTTCATGTGTGAATTTGATATTTTTTGATGATTAACTTTTAACTAGTAAAAGAAAAAAGCGAGCTGAGTCTCTAAAAATGCAGAAAGCTCTGATCTTCTTTCTGGGAGACATCACTGAGATGAAGCCATCTTTCACTTTTACTATCGCTGTTGTGGATTTAAAGTATTTTTTTGAAAGTTTGGAGAGCTTATTTCAATTTCCTTCTCTCTCCAATGAGAAGCTATGACAAGCAGTTTCTTTAAAGGACTGAATAACTTCCATATCAGATTCCACAAGTAAAAATAAACAAACAGAGCTTTGTATACCTTTGTACTAATTTCTGCAGAAGAATCCTATTCAATAGGCCTTTGGCAATTTGGATTGCTGTGCAGTCATATTAAAAGCAGAGTATTTTTAACCAGTCACCACCTAGAAATATTTTAGAATCTGTATTTTAAAATCTGAGTCTGATACATTTTCAAGCAGATAACTCAGACAGTATTTAAAGTTCTTTCATATATCAGCAACTATTTCCCAAGTTTGATTTTTTTCCTTTTCTCCTTACAATTTAATTAAATAATTCTTTCTTTTTTGATGTGGTTTTTTGTGTTCTATTTTGCTTTCTTCTTTTCAGTTTTTTTTAATATACAGCACATTTCTTCCATATCTTTCCTCCCTCTTTTTCCTTCAATTTTTTCTATTATTTTACTCCTTCCTTGTTCACTATTTCTCTTGCTTGCTTTAATACTCCACTTCTTTCATTCCATCAATCTACTGATTGACAAGTCGATGTGTTTCTTTGAAAGAGTTCTCTAAAATAATTTCAGTACCACAAGAACATTCAGGTATACACAAGGCATGTTCATTTTAAACCCATTAAATTGTCATTGGAATACTGAAATAGCTGGAGCGTAGTGACAATACTCCATTTTGCTTCTTCAGAGATTGTAAGTTTGCCAAATAGGCACAAATCACCTATACTAGTCATACCCATCAAAGCTGCAGCCTGTACTCTGCACTGCTTAAATGAGAGTCTGCTGCCAGATTGTTTGAAAGAATATACAGGAAAGCACACAGCTGTGACAGTCTCTAACTGAATGAATAATGCAATATCAACATCTGTAGGATTTTTTAAATGCTAAACATTCAGCTATGAGGTCTCTGCTGAGGACACAGTTGGTAACGATGTTGTTGTTCTTGCAGTGGTCTCCACTACTGCAAGATGATGGAAAGAGTTCCATAATCAGACTGGACTGTTAACGCCTGAAACAATACTTTGCTTTAGCAGCGCTCGCTCTCAAAGCATCACAGAATGATAAATGCTTGCTTTGTGGTTCTATTTAATTCCAAGCTTTGTTAAGCTAAAGAAATCCAGTAATGAATATGGACATCTTCAAGCACAAATACAAATGCCAGCACCAGTTGATAGCACTCAGAAGGTGAATTTAAACTGACAATCCAAGTTAAGGTAGAATAATTAAAAGAAATTTTCTGTTCATTGCAAAAAGCATACGGAAGTCTAAAGTTTTCCTCAGCAAAACACAAACAACTAAACAAACTTTACCTGCATGCACAACAGTAGTAAAACACATCAGCATGCTTTTCCTACTGAAAGAATAAAAAGAAATGGAACTAATCTCTAAATACAAGCAAACAAATGTATCTGTTCATCATCCAGTGCTTTAGGGCACCAATGAGAGAGAGAGCACAGTGTCTTATAATTCATTCTTTGTCTATTACGTGTCCATCAATAAAAATTGTATTCCAAAGGCATTAGCAAATACAAACCAGTGCTTTTGCTCAAATTAGATGATGTCCCTAGAGTTAGAAAAAAGCTAAAAGAGCTAACTGAAAAGTCAACGCAAATTTAAGCAATGCTGAGAAGCAAAGAAATTTTAAGAAGCTAATAAGGAAAGCAATGACTATATAAAACAAGCCTCTGAGAGAAGGCATGATGTCACCAAGTCTGTCCAGTGTGGACAGCTGTAGTTTGAACACTTGATCCTAGACACAACTTATCTTCTTAGCTGGGATAGGCTTTCCTATGATCAAGGATTATTTCCTTTGTGCACTGACATAGCAGAGACAAGTATACTGGACATTTTCAAAACTGTACCCAAGCTGAAGAAGAATATTTGAAAAGCTTAAAAGACGGGGGAATGTCAAGGTGCTAAATGAGAAATTCCAGGAAGCCTGTCCAGGAAAAGAAGGAAAAGGCTACATAATTTTCAACAAAGGTTCTGGATTAACCCTATATGCATTTTTATAAATGTCAATAATCTCCTCTTCCTCACTTGTTTTAATTTTCAGGAGGAGTTCACAACTTCAACCAAAAGAAACCTGACATAAATACCAGTTACCTTTCTTATTAAAATGCAGGAAAGATGATCTATAGAGAAAACTACTCACCTCTGCGAAGCTTGGAGTTCATAACCAGTAAGCTCTTTAAGCAACCAGCATCATTTCTGCGGGAATGGACAAAACTTTCTTATTCCTGTGAATGTTCTGCTTCAAGATCTGAAAGGGACAAGTTCTTACATCACCCACATTGCTCTCCTTAGGAAGTGCTTAGGCACACCTCCAAAACTATTTACCTTGTCCTCCATGTCCTGTGAAGATAGGGAGCCACGTGTTCATGCTGCTTGCTGACAAAGATGTCAGGAAAAGTGGATTACTCTTTTCCTTTTGTGTTCTTTGGCTTGAGTTTGGCTCTCTCAAATGTATGAATTGCTCTCCAACAGGAGGCTGGCATGTCTGCAAGCAACTGTCTTTATCCCTTCAGCAGAGAAAAAGCCTCCCTACTCCTAAAGTCATATTTGAAAAAGTATAATTGCTACTAGAAACACTTTCTGGTGTGGGGGGAAGCAGGAAGAAGGGAAGACAAAAAGATGGATAAGAGCAGTATAAACACTTCCTAAAGTCAAGAAATCCTACAGTGTCCTGGAGTGGAAGACTCTGGAAGACCATGAAGTCAGCAGCAGCCCAGTAGTTTAAACACTTCATAGTACCCCAAGGGGTGCAAAACTGTACACAAAATCCTCCGCTATAGTTTTAAGAGTGAGAAAGTTGCTATTAAATAGAGCCTCTCAGGTCATACCATTATTTCCCTGGAAAAAAACCAGCATAGTGTTCTTCCCATAGACAAAAGAGAAGCACTCATAGCCAAAGAACAGAGGCAGACCATGAACTTTGGGGTCACAGAAGCTGTTAGACCCAAGATTAAAACACAATAAAAGTTCTCCTTAAGTAGAGAGGCAAAACTCAGGACCTCTGTGCTGTAAACTGAAGAACTTCTGTTACAATAGCAGCAGATAGGGATAAAATGTCCAGATAGGGGCTGGAAACATATAAGTAAAGTGTGCATGGCACTATAAATAATTAAAAAAAAAAAAAAAAAAAAAAAGAAAAAATAATAAATAGAAACTTTGGGGGAAAAATAGGCAGCTCTAGGATTCATACATTTCTATACAGAATAAAAAACTTTTTAAAAAGAGAGAATATACACCTTGATGCACAGAACATTAGCATTTTACACATGCAGGAATCTGAGCTTCAAATCAAGCCGCAGAGGGCCTCAGTGACTTGCCCAAGGTCAAAATATAAAGCCCATGTAAGGCTCTTTGATTGTGATTTGCTTTCTAATGTAGAGAAAGCTTACATGCTGAGGGAACTGAAACACTTCTCAGGCATACAAGAGCTCCATCTAACTAATTTACTATTCATATATACTTTAAAGTATCAGATCCCACTGGATGTTTGTTCACATCACAAAGCTACCACGTATTTTGAAATAATCTGTTAGAGTTGGACAACTCTGTAGAGGAAAGGCCCAGAAACCCTGAACTGAACGAGAAGACATGTTACAAAGAAGGATCAAAGGACATACTGGCAGGTGCATTCAGGAAACTTAGATGATATTCCTATGCTCTGTGAATAGCTTGAACCCAAATTATCTTGTGTTAATATTCACACATAGAGTGTTTATTAGAAATTTCATAACAGTGTTACTAAGGCAATATGATTTCTGCTCTCCTGTGAAACTTTTATAATCAGTAGTACTTCCATTTTGGTATTCTCCTTAAGAATCTTCTTCGTTATCACTACATCTCCTTCCACTTCTCTGTTTCTTAAATAAAAAAACTCCTGATGTCTAGTTAGGCACATTATTATAACAGTTATACTATCTGCTATGATATATTCATGGTAGTATAGGTATCACTTTTTGGTAACATGAGCTCCCTGCAAAAATATGAGCCGAGTCTAGAAAAGCCCTTACTCTTATTTTTAGCTATATAGCTAAATTCAGTTGAACAGTTTCTGGAAGCAGATTCAAAATTACACTTGCTGTTAAATACTTTGCAGATGATCAGCAACCCCAGTGCTAAAACAGTTTCTCTCTGTAGCACGTGTCCTAAAATGTACATATCCTTCACTGACATTTTCTGTTTCCCAAGATCACAGAACTACAGAATCTTGCTTTTCTGATTTGTCTGTCAATGGAGCAGATTCTGCTTTCTGCTGTACTTTTTGCTACTCAAGTAAATGAAACAATATTCTACAGAAGAGAATATAAACATTTTTCCATGACATCTTAATGCTAAACAGCCTGATAACTGTGCTGTTCTGATCATTGTGGAACATTTTTACCTATATATACACAAATACCTATATATCTATGTATATTTCTATTTCCATAAACAAAGCACCTGCCTAACTAGGAAAAAGACACTGACATTACAGGTTACTAATACAAAGCCAAAGAACCAATGATCTATTTGGAAAAAATTATGAATTGTAGATATAAGATCCTCTGAGTGTTTCAGTATGTTGAAGAGCCTCGCAGATTGTGAATAAAATGTTTTATGAAACCTTAAATTACGTAAAATACCGAGATGCATTATATGAGGCATTTTAAATAAGGGTAGAATAAAGGCTAAGTACTTCTGAACTGTCTCAGAAAAAATTAATCCTTCTTAATTCATGCACCATCATTAGACTCTGATACTAAAATGCCTCCTGCCTTTAGGCTGATGTGGTTATAATTATTCACTTCTTTAAATTCACATTTTACATACTGTATGTAATTTTATGCAGCACGAATAGTGGTGGCATCCAACAATTAAAACCAAGCATAAATTATTCTCTCATTTACAGGCAACCACCTTCGATTAGTGAACTGGAGGACCTTCTACGATTTTTAATTAAAAGTTCTGAATAAGCCAATACATCTGAAATAAATCTTGTGAAATCTGAACTTTTCAAGAGGACCTTTTTAACAACACCTTGGAGGCTATTTTATCACTATTGCAAAAGTAAGAGCCTATGCTGTTTGTCTCTCTGACTACTACTGGGTGCCCCAGGACCAGGCAATATCCTCCCAGCAGCACTTGAGCTGTACTTAGTGTATTGATTCTAGCCTCAGAAAAGTTATGTTCAATTTTTTAGCACTGACTCCCTGAATGACCCTAGGAAAGAAAACCGGTATTTTGTATACAATTTCTTTGTCTCACAGAGGTGCCGCAGTGCTAAATCAGGGAGTCAGCGATCACACTATGTAGAAACTGTAAAGACTTTTCTAAAAATGTTATCACAACCACTTGACAGTAGTTTCCTTGACAGGGTTCATCTTCAAGCACATCCTCTGAACTTGAACCCAAAGATGCTGTGTGGGCATAGATCCATAGAACATAAGAGAATTTGGGGCAAACCCCACAAGGCATTTTTTAGGGATAGGACAACTATAAAGGCACTTTTCATAGTTTTCAGGCTTTGCCGTTCCTGAATAAGCAACAGCATGTTATGACTGCTGTCAGAGAACTAATAATGTCAATATACCCAGTAGTTCAGCAAACTTTTTCTTGTCGCCTTATATGGCCACATAATAGCAGCTGAGTAGAGAATCAAAGTCACATAAATTTGCTCCCACATGTAGCTCAGGAGGCAAATTTGCCAGATATAACCTGAACAAGAACATATAATGAATAAGTTGAAGTGGGAAACACAGAATTCAGTGTTCATGGCAAACATGCCCTTGAGGAGAGAGAAAAATTGAGAAATGCAGATACATTTCTAACAGATGTGAATTACTTAAAAATCTTCTTTTTTTTTACATCTAATTTTGGACCAGGTCAGCCCCTAGTCATTCTTCTGATGAAAATATAAGAGCTTGTGGCAAAGATTCAGTTCCAAAGTATTTGGATCCTAAACGGACAGAGGCTGAAAATAAAAATTGATATTACCTTTAACTTAATTCTGACCACTACATACTATGCCACAAGCAAACTAGCTGCTGTACATATAGAGACATTGTTCTATTAATATTTGATTGGTGAGCATTAGATTATCAGTATTTCATGTGAATACTTTTCATGAGAATTTTGCACTGCATATCCTATATTACAGACTGAAATCCTACAATGTACTCAAAACTTAGTTACAGTGGGAGCCTGAGACTATAATAAAATACTATGCAATCCTGTGTGGGTATTAAGATTCAAGTATATGGTAGAAAAGTAGAAGTATAGTAGTATTCATGTTTTGAAAAAATAGCAATAAAATATGACTTTGTTTTTAAAGGTTCTTATGGACTTTCATTTGGCAAGGCTGCTGTCTGCCTTTAGATCTA
Source organism: Coccyzus lansbergi (assembly GCA_033558105.1). Lineage (NCBI taxonomy): Eukaryota > Metazoa > Chordata > Aves > Cuculiformes > Coccyzidae > Coccyzus > Coccyzus lansbergi. The sequence goes on from JAUMJK010000159.1 coordinate 3,180,293, forward strand.
GAATGATATTTCTACTATTATCTTTTCTAGGTTAGGAATAATCATATTGAAAGAATGAGAACATTATTCATCAATATTTAGATTTGAAAGACATGCAAGGAGTATATCTATATCAAGCTCCCTATCAAAAGATATAGGAACACATTTAAAGTGTAAGAAACAGAGCTACTATTTGCCAACCTAAATATAGATTTATCCTAGATATTGTGAAACACATAGCCCTATTTCTAATTTGTTAGAGGAAGTTTTAATCAATTATTTTTCATCTTTATTGGGATAGACAATTAGAATATATGAGGTATCTAATTTCTAAAATATTTTTTTATTACCTCTCAAACAAATGCATACATTTGTATGTTTCTATAAAGATGATCATTTTCACACACAGAGGACACACCTAAAGTATACTCATTTAATCAGAATGGCTCTATAACACAAGGGCAAAAATGAATTATTAAATAAGGATCCATGTATGTCTCTCCAGTGAAGTTCTGTATCTCTCTCTGCCTCATCAAACATCAGCCACCATGTGTAGGCTGGAAGTTAAATAAATTGTGCCATGAAGAAAAAATAAAACCAAGCAGTTCCATAGCACAACATAGTGAAATGATGATAAAGTCAGATTTTACAGTGCTTCCATTTGTCAAATACTTGTCATATGTCCGTTGTCACATACTTGTTATCCTGACTTATACGATACTCTATAAATCCGCTTTTCACTTTAGAAGTTACAGAAAGAGCCTATACTATAGCTGATTTGAATCTGAAGAGAACATGCCTATGTACTCATACAGGCAGTGCTAAAACTAAAAGGATATTGCAAACTCAAACACTGAGACATTGACAGATGTCAGAAATATTTCCACTTAGAATTGTCTATATAACAGGGTTAAATTCCATTTTTACTTACTTTATTTTCTAGAACCCCTTAAAACCTAACTCCTTGTTATCTCAGCTCATTGTCCTGATAAACTCAGTTTCCTAGGTCCCAGACCTGGTTTATCTCACCTAAGATACTCTAACCAATTAATTCTGATTTATTTTGCAGCAGGATTTATTAGCTGAAGCATAATGACACACTGAATGCACACTTCTCTTTTCTAAGCAGATCTACTTCTTCCCTTTCCAAGTATGTCAGTCACTTTTCCTTTCATGTTTCAGCCAGGAACAGCCAACATCTTCATGGCAAAACCTGAAGCATGTGAAAGCTAGAAAAAGTTTTCAGGGAACAATGACACTGAAAAATAAAAAGCTTGAGCAAGTCTGTGTTTCTGTCTGCACGAACCTGCGCAAAACGGGAAAAATATTCAATAGATGATGGCAAAGGGCACAGCCTTGATACAGCAGCCTCTTTTTGTCAAACCTATTTGACACTATTTAACCGTCAGTTTATAATTATTTTAAATTCTGACTAGCAAATATTCTTCTGTTCTAATGAGTGAATACTTGCAGAATTTTCCAAAATTGTTCAGCTCAAATAGTCTAGGCAAAAGTTAAAGCATCTGAAAGTCAAGGAACACTAATAGATACTTCTCCTCACCCCATCTCCAAAAAGTTGACCTTGGAAACCTTACAGACAAAAGTAAATCAAGCATGTTCTTATTACATTCTGCAGCTTTTAATTTTTATATGAAGTGAACAATCATTTTCCCATACCAAGGGCAGATGTACTGGGAATGGGTGTACTGTGTAGATTTCTGCACAGTGTCATTTCATGAAGACATTGAACATTTGCCCCAAAGAGAAAAAAGGCATCAAACAGTTGTTGCAACTCTCTGAATGGAAGGACATTACCGAAAATTTTAGTGATATACAGTTTATCTTTATTTTATCTTCATGTACTCTGACAGGTGGACTTTATAAAAGAGGTCTCAAAGCTAAGGTCACAGAGGGAGCAAATAAAGCAAGTGTTCAAATACTGCTCTGTGCCTGTATTGCAGGCATTATCTATTATTTTACAGGGACAAGAAGAGGACACCAGTTCCTTGTCTGCTCCTTCATGTCAGAGACAGCATTTCAAGAAATGGTGTCAGTGCCAGTTGTGATGACAGATTTTGTAATAGGGAAGCTGTTTCACTAGGAGATAGATGTAGGTCATCAACTTGTGACTCCCATGAATATGATCAGAGATGTTAATGTAAGGAGCAAAGCCAAACAATTTTGTCATTTTTACAGATATTAGAGAAAATTTCAAGAAAACAGAAATGCCATCTTGAAAACTGTCAAACTTTTAAAGTTCTGATATTGTCAAAACCCCTCAATCTTTTCCCTGTCACCCTCCACCCCCTCACCCCCAACTGTCCCAGCCTGAAATCACTTTCTACTAGGAAACTGAATCAAAAATTACCAAAGATACATTTTAAAGAAGTAAAATTTGATCCCAGGAAGAAAATATTTTTGGGTTTTAGAAAAATAAAAAAAATAATAAAAATATTTGGGTTTTTAGAAGTATGTAAGAGCCTAAGAGTAGAACTGGGAACAGTTTTATCTTAATGTCCTAAAATTTTCCAGGCTTTTATTTTCCTTCTGTAAAAGAATGAAAAACTGATTTCTCAAAAGATTTTGGGTTGTTTTTCTTTCCATGAAACAGTAGTATAAACAAAAAGTGATTCCAAATGCCTCAATTGAAATTCTCATCCATTATCTTTATAGTACCTGAAGGGGCTAAAATTTTATAAAATGCACCAAAGTTCAGAGGTAAACGTAATCAACAGCTGTTGTACCTCTGGTACAATGGATTTATGTACTAATAGTAAAGTTCACTTCTACAGGAAAAAAATATTTAGACTTGGAATATGATTGTGGAATTAACCGCCACAGGGACTAGAGACTATCTAGTTAGATAGTTGCTGCCTTTCATGCTACCTGCTGAACATTTTGGTCTCTCTCTTTTCTCTCTGTCTCATAAAATCACAACAAAAATTCCTGTGTGCAGTAGTGACATGAAGAACCTGAATAAAGCATGTGGAGCTTTAGTGAAATGCTTATGATAATGTTGAATAGGTCATATTAAAAGCAGATAATAATATTTATAACTAGAAAGTAATCACTTCAGACTGATGAACATTTTCAAGAAACTCAAATAAATAAAACTTTGCTTTTAAAATGTTAAAATAATTTCCCTCATTGACCATCCCTTTTATATGAAATGTAGTTTCTGTTGGCTTTCATTGAAAATTTGGATATTTAAGGATTTTAAGTACAAAGAAGGTAGGGGGGAAACCACTTTCTCAGTACAAGAATACTTCTGAAACTCTGATCTTTCCTGGATTCTATCTTAATTCTATCTTAATTTCATGCATAATGAGATGAATAGAAGGCTATCATTTCATTTCAGTGGACAAGCGATCAGACCCTAGATACCATTGCTGTAGTGAACTTCATACTGAATTTCAAAGGAGGAAACTTTACAGGTTCATGTTAGATATTGTTCTGGAAATTGGTTGGGGACAAGTTACTCGCACAGCAATGTGGTAACCTTTTCCCCATGGAAGAAAAAAATGTATTATCACTTAAATTATGAAATTGATACTATCAGCAGCATACGGCACAAGCAATCCAAGGTAACTCTTCCATCCTGTTCTTCTCCGTGGTAATATGTCAGGGTTTCTAGATGATTATCTTTTTCTTTATATTAAATGAAGTAGGCACAGGATGCAACCTTCAGTCTTATACTTGTGACTTGATCTTGTTAAAAGCTAAAAGTCCTGAACCAACATAGAGCCAGAGTTCAGAATACATCTGTGTTGAATACTTTTATATAGTGGATTTTTAATGTCTCACATAATTGATTTTCTTGTCATTGTTCTTCAGGAGGCACTGTTCTAAAATTATAAAGGATGTTAAATAGAATTGTGTGGATGCTTTTTTCCAACACTTTTGACAAAATGGTTTTCTTCAGAGGAGTTATTGACTAGAATTTTGGTAAGTATTTTAGGTTACAAGATGTGTTACTGAATCCAGCAGGGAGGGTCGGAGGGGAACTCTTATGACCAAACACCATATATATACACAGGCAAGTTTCTCACCTCTGTTATACTGTTTTTTTCATTCTTACGTGAAAACTCAATAAGCAACATCTAAATAAAGAAAATTACACTTCCTCCTTTTGATAGATAATTGCTCATATCTAAGACTTTGTAAACACCATCTAAAGGATTAAATTTCACACCTAGACTACCAATGAGATGTATCTTTGTATCCTAAATAAGTCTTGGGTGTTTTTTGGAGACATGTTCTGTGTGGTGAACAGGCAGTATTGATACTTTCAAACACTGTTAAACTTGCTGCTGGGAAAGGAAAACTTAAGACCGCAGTTTGGGCTCCACGGTATGCCCAGGATTTTAACATGAAAAAACAGCATCTGTTTTTTCCTATTATGACTTCCAGCTGGCAGATTTTCTGCTCAGAGGGCGTACCACCTGGGCTTATGCCAACAGAAGTAGGAACAGTTGGATTTAGTCTGTGATTAACAGAATAAATTCCCCTTCCTACAGATTAGAAGTCTAGATTTTATCAGAAGGGATGTCACAGGAAAATGATGACAAAGTTAGGTCATTACACTCAGGGTGCTGAGGAGGCGACTCTTGAAGAAACCCACCCTGCCGACTGCAGATAGTGCACAGACCCCCCAGCACTAGCATCCCCCTGTGTCGGTGACTTTCTTCAGCGCCAGGCTCCTGCCCAGAATTCTGAGGTTCTGGGCCCTCACTCTCATAAATCTAGTCCCTGAAAACACAACTGACCTAGACATTCCTTACTGGTTTTTTGAGACACATCTGCACTTAGTTTCTCAGAAAAACTTCGGATTTATGTACTGTACGACAATGGGATTCCACTGTTAGTAAAAAAATCTTAACCTTCTTAGTGTAAGCCACTATTAGCCTTACATTTTGCTGTCACAAACTTTACTTTACTGGTGATCTTTACTTATATTTAACAACTATATTCTGCATCAATTAAAACCATAGCTGCAAAACTCAGAAAATATGAGTGAATACACTTACGTAGTTTTCACTAGTTTGCTTCACGATGAGGTCTGGTTGGCTGTTTCCACTTCATCTGAAGGACAAAAGCAAGTGTCCATTACAATTCTTCTTGGACCGAGTTCATTCTCTGCAGACAGCATCTCATTTTCTTTTGAAAGGAGGAGAGGAAACTGCCACATGTTATTATCACCTAGCTACTTTAAACTTCCACTGTGCATACCCAATAGCGATCTGTAGCATATTTAGGTTTACTCTGATCTCATTTTCCCCCCGGTTACTGTAATCACAAATTACCCTGTTTCAAGGAGGCAGGATACATTCAGAGGAAAGAAATTTACTTTTCTGGAAAATTACCTAAATCAGGAACCAGATGCAGGCTGTTAGAGAGCCTGGAAAACAATGATTTCTTTCCCCTAAGTACATGGGTAGCTTGGAAACATGCACTGCCTTACAAAGATTAGATGCCTACATGCAGGTAATGAGATTACTGCTGCTTCTTTCCTCTTCTCTGTGCCTCGTTGCATGGGACATAGACTTAAAATTCAGGGAGAACTGATTCATACATTTCAGTTGTAGGCTTTACTTCTAGTTTTTATGAAAGATAAAGGGCAAGCCTCTAGCATAAATGTCTGTTTTCTTGCCTGTATCAGCTTAGCTGTAGCTATTCATAAATACATACTCATTACTAGTACTGTCTCTCACACTTATAACAAAATTGATCTGGGCTGCAAATCAATGACGCTGAGAAATATAAGAGTGACAGACTCCTGTGAAAATCTCATCCAAGTTATATTCTATGTTACATCTATGCATGCAGCTTCTGCTGTTTTAGTCTGAAACTTTTTCCAAAGTTTACATTAGGTGTTACCTTCCCACCCCCTTTCAAACAAACAAACAAAAAAGACAGACAGCCTTGCCAAACTATATTCACTCATATTCAGGGCTTCCTTTTGGTGACAGACTCCAGGGTTTGGGCCATTGTCACTCACAAGAAAACATTTCTCTGGCTACTACAAGCACAATCACTCATTAAAGACATGGGCCAACTCCCATGGAAGCTATCAAGATTTTTTCAGATTACTTCCTTGTGCTTCAAATCATGCTCTCAAAAACCCTATATTAGTTAAAAACACTGATGTTTCCAGTGAGAATCTTCTGTATTTTTCTGTATGAAGAATTTACAAGAAAATATTGAACTGTATTTCACAGTGACTCAGTAAATAACTCATGTCATGCTCAGTGCTTTTGGGCAGTAATTAAAATTTAAAGCATTCAACAGAAATGTCATTGCTTAATTAAAACCAATAAAATTCTTTCCACATTAAAATATTTGCCTGTTGCTACTCAGACTTTGTTCTAGGTGTACTATAAGATTTTTCTAGCTAATCTTACTTAAAGCAAGCAGTAATCTATTTTTCCCTGGATGAAAGCTTTAAAAAAATCATATTGCCTTAATCTTCACTCTGTTAAGAATTTTAATGTGTATTTATTCTTCAAATGTGTGGTCCCATATGCCTTATTTAATTTCATTAGAGATAATGGGCAAATTGATACTCACTATACTTTCATACCACTTGTGTTTCTTTGTTGGAACTGTGGAACTATAATCTGGTTATTATCAGACAGAGCATTACAGACTGCACCAGCCTTCAACTAGCTCTCAAATCCCTCTCCAGCAATTCCTTTGTCTATAAAATACAAGCGCAGTCTTAGTACCTCCAAACCAGCAAAACCTGAACTCTTTCCTCCTTGCATTCCCATGCTAGTTGTTTAATGAATAACGCTGGTTGTTTAGTTATCCTTGCAGAAGGCTCGGTTTCATCACATGCTGAGCAAACACCTACCCAGTGAAGCAAGAAAGGTAGAATGCTGGGAAACAAAGGGAAAACCTGGGAGCCACTCATATTGATCTATTGAAATATATATAGTAGGATCTTATCTTGATCCTGTTCATAGGAAATAGCTGGTATTCTCAAGACCCTCTAATTTGATGGCTTGGAAAAGAAAAAGATTCAGAAGCTTAGTCTACATAACTTAATGGAATAAAGACATTCACAACAATTTAGAAGCATCAAAGTCTATGTTTTTTGCTCTATAATTCCTATATTTGAAGCAGTAGACAAAAAATTAGAAAGTTAAATTGTGTTTAAAAATATCTTCTGGTAAGTATTTTTATATTTTTCTTTTTTTCCTGGTTAATGTTACATAGGCCTGTTCTGAAGTAAGAAGAAGCAAGGAAAAATTACAATCTTACTAAACAAAACTTTTCAAAATCAACTCAGTGAACCAATATACTTTCACAGAACAGATGGTTCACAATGCCTTTTTTTCACCAATATGATTACATCATGAAATATTCCTCTAGCATAGGTATTTAAAATAGTTCCGTTTGGGCTGACTCCAGCACTGGCATCTGTATAACTATTCCAGTAAAATACTTCATTCAACTCAGCTGAATCCAAATCAGAGACTTTCTCTGTGTTTAAGTATCTTGTCATTGATTTCTTTTTCACCATTACTTTTATTTTCTCATGCAAAGAAATTTAAGTAATTAGTAGCTTAGGCTTTTTCTTTTGCATACTGGTGATGGCGTTCAGCCATATCAAGAATGTTCAGGTATTATGTATTCTAAATTTTAATTTCAGGTAGTAAAAGATGAAACAGTTATTAGTACCAAATATTTTGGCTGACCCTTGAATACTGTATTTCATTTTCTGCTTTGAACAGTGGTATGTACCTTTTCATTAATTTCTGTCTTTTCTTCTTAGCATCCTAATTTCCTCACAGGCTCCATGTGTTTCATATCTTTAAGAAGCCTTTGATCTGTTTTCCACCTAAAAATATATAATCTTTTCTGATTTGATGTAATCATTTTGGTGGGTTCTTTTGATGTCTCTATTGTATTTATTGCTCTGTTATATCTTTTCATTTTTACTTTCAAAGAGCTCTCTTTGTTCAGAGGCAGACATTACTTCCCCAATGTTATTTTGCCAGCGTGTTCATCTATAAGAAGTTTGCATCCTTTATTGTTAATTTGAGAGGCTTTTAGATTATGTCAGTTCTTGATACTTACCTTCATTCTATGACATTCTTGACTTTTAAGCAAAATGAAAATGTGTCCTGCTGTACTGGGTGCTGTGCTACTGCTGCTTCACAAGAACACTCCTACCCTAGGAAAGGCTGCGTAAAGTATCACCTCTTCCTAGAAAAGAGAAACAAGAACCACTTGAAATGTTAATAAAATGTCCCTCTGCTTCTTTATACTGCTGAATGGTTGATACAGCGCTTGTTGAAGTCTTCTAAGTTTTGTCAATTCTTTCTGGATCCTAAAATTTAACTTGGAACTATGCAGTTTACTTGCATTTTATTAATCTTAGGGAAGAGGCAGTGCAGAGCAACAATGGTGACAAGTTAGCCACTCAACCTGCCTGTGTACTACATATTCAGACCAAAAATTCAGTGACACGGTACTTTTCTACCAGAACTCTAGTTATAATGGTACCAACCTTTCAGGAGCAGTACGGTTACCTAATTCACCTGTTTTTTCTTCTGTAATATATAATATTTCTGATAGTTACCAGAAGCCATCTCTAGGAAAAGAATTAAAATATGAGGGAGAGGCAAGGGTGGTAGTGGTTTGATTTTGCTTGCTGGTTTGGTTTGTTTGGAGGTTTTTTTTGTTTGTTTTTTTTTAAATTTTCATAATACATCAAAAGTGTCATCCAGTCTAAAACCAGGTAACATGGATAATTTAAATAAAGTGCCCAGAAGTTGACTGTATCTCAAACTTCGTTGAAGAGCAGACTGTGGTCATTTAAATGCCAGCCTTGCACTAATGTAGTGATGCATAACATCATTACTCTTATTAGATACGTAGATTACATTCTTCCATAACACTAGGATTCACGAGAAGAAAGAAATCCCCAACTGATTTATTCATATAGCATTGAAACCTGAGCAGCTCAAAAGGAATTTAAGAGAACACAGGATCTATTGTCATTTACAGTTCATAAGGTATCAGAACTATTTTCATTGTCATTGAAAGTCCTGTAACATAGGCAGCCTTATCATTTCTTAGGACTTGATTATTAAGCATCTCTCTATAGTGATCTGAGCTCGTGGTATCAAGTGACTGGATGAGAATTTCAGCTTTCACTTTAATCAAATTGTAGTTTATACCTCATGATTATCAACAACTAGCAAATTAAACTCTGATCTCATAAATGGAAATTACAATAAGATCCAATGTGAATTTAACATTTTTGTTCTGTATATCATAAAGCCAATTGCAATTTTAGGAGACAATGAGGAAATTATTAACTGCTATGACACACAATAAACAAGCACTTTTGCCTCATCTGCAAGTCAAAGTCAAGGCATATTCCCTGTATCTTACGCTGTAGAAGTTCACCTCCCAGCACCTGTCATGCAAGAAAAAGGCCTTGTTTTGCGGTTTTTTTGCTAAGAATTAGTAAGTTAAAAATAAATACATAAAAATCGAGTGCTATGTTCAGTAAACTATTTCTGCTAGTTTCAGGATGGCCGTTTCACAAAATCGCTGTTCCATATCTTGCTGAATATTAGTTTTATCACAAAATAAATAATGAAAATGGCTGTACAACTCTCTGCATTGCTAAAAGTAAATGAAGTTGGTACAAATGCTTTGACAGCACCTGTACCTGTGTTCTTTTCATATAAAAAGAATCTTCACATTATATATGACAGCGGGCCAACCCTCATTTATAATAATCCCTCATTATAATAATTTCAAGGCTTTAATTACCATTTTAGATTTAGGATCTGCAAAACAAGGAATATGGTTGAAGTTGTGCTGAACTTTCACAAAAGTGGTAAAAAAGAAGTTTTCAAGGTTTTATTTTTTGCATGACTGTATCTCAGAATTAACTTAAGTAATATTGATAAAGGTTAACTACTGCATTAGTGCCGATTTTTTTGAAAAATGTCACTTTGGGGGAAGCTGAATAGAGGGGAGTAACGTCAAAATGAAATTACCAACAAAGAAATTGTTCTTTCACTGAAGTAAGCCCCATAGACTTCATAATGTAATTTCTTGTTAATGAATGCATTAATAAAACTTTGCCACAGAAGAACCCTCTGAATTTTAAACTATCATAGATCTTTGTTCGAGCTGAGTATGACAAAAACAGTTTATATCAATTATATATTTCATTTGCACAGTTGGATGAAATAATGATAGATTCCAAGTTTATTTCACAGCAATTCAGAAACAGCAATTAAAATAATTAAAATTCTTCCCACAGCACAAAAATTCAACAATGCAATGTCGTTTGAAGATCTATCAGTAGGACTTCACTCATTTGGTTGGTTTTACTTGTACATGGCTGCTAAGATCCGAGGTTTGAGGGAACAAGAATTTATGCAGCAGTGTCTGAATCACAGAAGAGTTTTTCTCTCCCTTATTGTTCACATACTCAAGAGTTTAGTGTGGAAGATGTATTAAAGGCAGTTCTATTAGTCCTCCTCTGTTGCTCTTAAGCAAAGAGCAACCCAGGCTGACACTGCAGAGCAGCCCCTAGCCCCATTTCAACACTAGCAAGAAGCTTACCTTCTGCAGACCAGAAGGTTACACAGGCTACTTACCAAGAGCCCAAGGGGCACATCCACTTTGCATATAAACTATTTATATTTAATATTTATTATAAGTGCATATAACCATATTTGGTATGCAGATGGAAAATAATGCATAGTGGTTCAAGTTCATTAGCAACACCAGCCAGCAGTTCTGCTGCTTCGTCCCTATCCTTCAGTTACAGGAAGAGGTCAGCGGGAGCCACATTATATGACGCAGCAGGTCTCATCTGGCCCTTGGGCTGCACATTACATGCCCCCGCTCTACTGTTTGATGTACTGAACAATCTCCGATTTCCAACTGGGGATGTAAACTGATAATGAGATTGCTTTAATGCTCTAAATCTCAGTGGCATTATCACAAAGGCCATTTTCTGGCTTTTGCAGTTGCCTGAAAGGGGAAGGGAAATAAATTGTAGAGGTGAAAACAGATTTGTTGTATAAGTTACAAAACAAACACGAGCTGCTGACTCAGGAGAAAGTGTAAACTGATTGCAGTCAAGTAGCAATTGTATTTCTTTCTGATACACGTCACATACAGTATTTATTTAAGTAGTTGTTCAGATGGACAAGCTTAAAGGAAGTCCCATCATATTTCCACCAGCCTTGGGAACAACAGATAGACACTACAGATGCCTTGCTAACATTAAAATAGCATAGTAAGCCATTTGATCATTTTGTGTACAATCACACTACACCAAGAGATCTCCTTTACATCAGCAACAAAACCAATGATCTGTTAAATGAAACATTAAACAATCTAGTGGCACTTCTTTTCCAGGTGTTATGACAGTCCCTAATTACTTCGCTAATTCCAACTTAACATTTGGGCTGTAACATAGTTTCTAGTTGCCAGGCATCCTGTAATTGTATCTTAAAATTTGCTAAAGAAGTATAGTCTTGAGAAACCACAAACAGCAGGGGCCAAATTTTAATAAGTATCTCTGTTAATGTCACTTCAGCAACATGATTCTCACTACTTTAATCACAGGGGGTCTTTAATACGCCTTCAGGGACACACAGTTAAAGGCAAGAAAAATGTCACAATAATTAACAGACTACAAAGAAAGAAAAGTAAGGAAGTTCTTTAAGCATTGCTAGAAAATTACTCTCTTAATTAGAGCATTAGAAAACTGTTACACCTCTCTCTTCAGTCATGAGGGGTAATGACGTATATACTTATACTGGGGTAAAAATACAAGACTCTGACCTTTACTAAAATTAACTGGTAATGATTTTCTTGCAATATCCCTGAACTCTTGTGTCAGTGCTGTCCTGAGAGGTTGGCCCCACTGCATGTGCCCTCTTTCCACTCCCTTCTGCCCCGTGTGACATTGCACTTGTGATATCTGGGAAGTATGTCCCAGACCCCTTCCATCATCTATTTAAGCCCCTATCCAGCAACATCCATTAAAGCACTGGAGGAGGAACGAGCTTCTTTGCACACAGATGTAGGCAACACAATACAGAGCTGTACTAAATTAACATGCTGGAAGGTCTCCAGGTGGGTTCAATGGGAGAGTCAAAATGTACCCTAAAATTTTTGCCTGTTTTCAGCTCAGCTGGGGCCTTATACAATGACTGAGGAAAAGAAAAAAAAAATAGGAAAAGGTGGAAACTCAAGTCTTAAAACTTTCCTGTCCAAAGAGCCAAGATGTCTAGTTGTGCAACCTTCAACTCCTGTTACTGTGAGAGTGGCTCTTTTGCCTTTCACCTGCTGGGATGGTGCACAACTGCAGTTACAGGACAGAGATTGCAGAAACTACACATTCCTAGAAACCACCATTAGATCCTTAGGTTCTACATGTATTTCAACAGACTTTGAATGATACTGTGAGGGGGAGAGAAAAAAAACCCTATTGTACCATGCTGAGAAAATGCTTCCAAAATACACCAAATGTCAGAACACCAGCACGGTGATTGTGTATGGTATTACACTAACTACTACACACTGCAAGTGAAGTCTGTCACGTCGAGTACTAGACAACAAAAAAGTGTGTGCAGCCGAGAGAAAATATAGATTGGTCAACAATAACAACTTTCCTGCTTCATCCTTATCTAATCCTTGTGCTAGACCTTAACTGCTGTTAATTCAAGACACCCTTCTGGCCTCTGATAATGACTCTGTCTTCTCTTTAGATTTAACACGCACATGATTTCTGCAGGTACCTCAATGCTCGCCCTTACCCTTTCCACATATTTTTGGCCTGTTTTATCATACCATTGTTGTTTTGCTTGTTATAAAAAATGACCCATATGATCAAACTTGAAATGAAACCTGAACACATTCTGGGCTTGTCTACGGGTCTTTATTTCCCTTTTTTCTGTATGCGCTCTGACAGTATACTCCTCCCCTCTGAGCTGCTGTCAGTCTGGAGCACTCCAAGAGGAGCCACTCTTTGCTTTTAAGCTTTCAATTCTGCCTAGGAGTGCTACCATAAGCAGAATGGCATTTACATGGAAGGGAATGCAAGGTTCAGAAAACTAAAGAGACCTCAAGGGGGAACTTACTGTGTAAATCTGCAGTTAGGAAAATTTCCTGGGAGACATGATCTGCGGATTAGAGCCTTCAAACATAAGTCTGTGGATTCCCAAGAGTGTTTGCTAATCTCTGGGCACATTATCAAAACTAATCCTTCTTTTGGTCTCTGATGAAATGAAAAGTGAATGCATGTTTAAGTCTTTAAAAAAATAGATGAAGGTTTCTGCCTGTATGTGATTCTGGGTTTGGATCCCAGCTGGATGGAGTCACCTTCCAGCAGACTAAATAAGAGTGTCTTTTGAGCTCTGTCAGAGTGCTTGCTGCTACTATTGGCTGGATGTAGGTGTGTCTGTCTATTTTGGACTGATATTCTGAGATCTCTAGCTCTTTCACATGTCTCAATACCACATTAAAGGCACTGGATCCCAGAACAGAATCAATAAGATATTGTAGTGCTTATCTATGAGTAACCTAGACAATACGTTTTGCTTCTTACAAGCAGGTGTTATTTATTTTGAGCCCCTTGTTTGGTTTGTTGCTTGTCTTTGGACCAAATACTTCCAAATCTTAGACTAAGTAATCCGAACTTTATTTGCAACATACAAACAAAGAGTTCTATGAAATTTTACATGTTTATAGCAGTCCAAAGCCTCTCAGAAAATAAAATGTTAGAAAAATGGAGGAAAATTATATTCACAACTTCTATCTTTCTGTGAATACATAACGTTATAGCAACACAATCAGTTTTTAGATCTCATGCTCCTTCTGCATCAGAAAGTAGAAAAATTTTTATTATCTGGGACTTCTCTTTTAGTAACAAAAGAAACAGGTGTTAAACTTTCTAAATTTTCTATATAGGAAAACAGTGGTAACTACCTCTAAATTTCAGTAAAAGTATAGGCAAGTTTTTACTTAATATAATCATAATGACAAAGTATAAAAATTAAATATTTATACCCACTTCAGTACAGAAATTTCTTACCTACACAAACTTAGAAAAATGCATACAGTAGGAGTAATCTCTTTAATCATTTCTCGGCTATCTGCCACTAATTTTGTTCAACTATTCTTTGGAACTACCGGGCAATGACGTTTTCCTTTTGAAAGACTGGTCTAGACTAAATAGATCTCACAAAGCAAGGATTCAGGAGAAGGAAAGGTATAGATGTGAGCATACCCATCAGTGAAATTGAATAAGGTAACACGCAATATTTTCTTAGGAACATGTAGACAGGAAATGGGAGCCCATGTGAATTTCCCTGCAAGGCTCAGACAATTATAGTGATTTAGAAGTTACAGTAATGTACTGTAAAATCATACAAGAGGATGAACTTTATGCAGCTCCTGAAGGAGAGTCGCTATTGTTAAATAAAGTACAAGAGAAGAGGAATTTCTGAACAATCTATTTCCTTTTGTGAAAGGCCAAGTTTTGCTCCTGGCCTCTGTGAGTAATGGTTGCCTGAATGATGTGGATCCTTCTTTCTTCGTTGCCTAAACAGGCATGATATATCAGGTAACATGCTTGCATCAGTCAGTTCGATTTAGCTTTGCAGAAAATTTCTGTGCACCCTTACTTTGAATGGATTCAGTACTGCTAATCCGCTTATTTGTTATGAACGCTTTACAATAATGGCACTCTTTGTGATCCAAAACACATTGTGCCTTTCTTTTACTCTAGTCATTTAGCATAACCTCGGGTAGTAAATCAAACACTCTAAGAAAAGAGTCCATAAGGAATTTATTCCCATTTTGGTTGTCTTCTGAAAAGACTGTTAACAGCCAGAACAGTTAAGAGAGTGAACTGAATAAGAGTTTTAGGCCAGTAGGGTTATTTATGATTTGAGGATGTGCTGACTCAATCCTTGGCCAAATTAAAAACATCCTCTAATGTAACTGTGATTTGAGCTTGTTCTGGTTTGTTTTTTTTTTTTTTTGTTGATGTCTTTGATTAGTTGGGATTTTTAATCTCATGGTTCATGAGTTAGCTATGGGCCAGGAGGTTTGGGAGAGGGGAACATTTTTTTGTCCATTTCAAACTGCATGAGGAAAAGGACAATGATCCAGAATTTATTCAAATTCCTTGCATCACAGATTATCTACACAAATATAATTCATTCTATCAAAGGCAAGACATGTTAGCAGAAAATACTGTGCTATCTGATTATAGTAGTTATTGTTTAATTACTGTAATGGGAAGAGAGGACAGTATTAGGCTAAGTAAACAAGCTGCTAATCTTAATGGGTTTGTGTTCTGAAAGTGAAATATACTTCTGATCTACTGATGCCTTTTGTTATTCTAAGAATAACGATGGCATATTCAAAAATATTCTGTGTGCAATTTTGCTTTGCTTTTTTCATACAAGTTTTTCTTCGAAGTTCATCTGAATTATTAATTATCTACACAGGGCTCACATTTGTGGGATGGAGTAGTTTACAATCTAAGGCTGCATACTAACAAATTAGATCTCAACTGCATACATCACCCAGGAAATTTCAGCATCATCCTCAGCTGTGTGCAACACGTATTTATTCAGGTGGAACTTAATTAAACAGAACAAATTAAAGCTGACTACTAACTCATTTCAAAGCATTGGAGCAGAGAAGTTGACAGTGACATCAGAACAATTTGCAACCATCTAGGACATTGTCATCTCTCAGTAGCCCTCAATTAGCCATTAATAATTTTGTGAATTTTAAGTTTGATTTGCACTGTGTAACAACTAATTTTGAGAAGAAGAGACCTGTTAAGTTATGCCTTTCAACAAGTCTCTCAAAATATGGAAACACCAAAGGGCACACTTTTTGACTGCTATAAGCAACAGTCATGTTGACATGTATATCTTATATCTCATCATCTTTGCTTTATTAGTTGCTACTTCATTTACTCCATCATGATTGAACATAAACTCTGCTGACCTGCTGTCTATGTCCAGATCATGCAAGCTGAGGCTACAGCTAAATGAGCACTCCATACACATATTTATGTACTTATCAAATTATAATTAAAGGAATTATAAAATGAAAGTATTAAAAAATCCTTTGCCTCTCTTGGCTTTGTACTGATGTATGGTTTTGATCATCTTTACCAGTCAGATGTAACTCAAATTGAGATTTTAAGCAAGCAACTGTAAAAGACCAGCACAAAGGTTGTATACTCACTCACTTCATGTGCTCAGACTGATATATGTGCTGCCAGCTTCAGTTTCTGAGCAGTATCTGCCCTTGATCAATTGATCTCTTTTAGTCTTTTGCGTGTATAAGAATAATTATATGAAAACCATGTATAACATAACCTGTACTAAAAAAAGCCTTCAGTGACCAAAGTCCTACAACCCCCACGAGCTACTGTGCTTAACACTTCCTGCACTAGAAAAGTTTTCTGACTATTTAAATTCCCTCTTAGTGCAATTTCAGGTCATTATTTCAATTGTCATAGAATAGTTTGGGTTGGAAGGTAACTTAAAGATCATCCAGTTCCAAAACCACTGCCATGGGCAGAGAAACCTCCCACTAGAACAGGCTGCTCAAGGCCCCATCCAACTTGACTTGAGTATTTGCAGTGAGTTCCACAACTTCCCTGTGCCAGTGTCTCACCATCCTTATTACGAAGAGGTTCTTCCTTGTGCCTAATCTAAATCTTCCCTTTCCAATTTAAAGCCATTCCCCTTTGTGCTATCACTATGTACCCCTGTACAGGTACCCCCTGTTCCTCCACAGCTTACTTGTAGGACCCCTTCAAGTCCTGGAAGCTGCTGCAAGGTCTCCCTGGAGCCTTCTCTTCTCCAGGCTGAACAAGTCCAACTCTCAGCCTGCCCTCAAAGCAGAGGTGCTCCAGTATGCTAGTAGACACATAAAACAACTCATTCCTTTAGAACTTAAAACAATCTTCTACATATTTGAAAACTGTTACTGTGTCTCTCCTTTTAATCTCCTTTAGAAAATAAAAACACCACAGTTCTGGAAGTCTTTTCTCTGAGATGGTTCTCTCAAGCCCCCGTAGCATTTCCATGGCACTCTCTCAGAGAATAACCCTTCCTTGTTTTTCCACTGCAGTAACCTGGCTCTGCACCGAACCTTATTTTAAAAGCTGTGCAATTTCCAGGGTAGTTCGCAAAAGGTTAAAGAATTGACTTATAAGACTAAATATCCAGAAACCTTCCTTCGTAAAAATGAAAGTTAAAACAGCCTGGGTTCTGACCCATGGTAGAGTCTCTAAACACCACCAAAAGGAACAAACTGCATGGACTCTGAAGAGCAGCAATAAGTTAAATATTATTTTTTTCCCCTAGAAAAATGTAGTGAACCAAATAGCCCTGATATGATGTGTTCCCATAAGCTTAAGCATTTAACCACATTCAAAATAAAATCTCCCTCTAAAATAAGCATTTGGAAAGCAGAAGGAAAACATAAATCACTCTGATTGCTACAACAAGTGAAAAAAAAACGGACAAAACTAAAAATGAGCATGAAATAGCACAGAATATCTCAACAGAGTAAAATGGTGTTCAGTAAATGCTCACAATATTTGAATAGCAGAGGATGATTTTCTCTTTACTGAAAGAAACTGTATGGAAACGGATGCAGGAAGTAAAACTGGTAAGCAAATTTACAATCAAAATCACAGTAGAAGAAAAGAATCAGAGCTGGCAGTATCAAAAATGTAGGGGGGAAAAAAATGTTCCAATCTACTTTTAAAGATCAGGAGTACTTAGCTGTCAAAGCAGGTAATACATAAATGATTCCCAACATGAATTTTTTCTACATACTAACAGAGCCATCTTCAGTGTGCTTTTATAATCTAATGTGCAAACCCACAAAAGCTGTCAAGACAAACACACAAGAGAATCATAAAACCATAGAACAACCAGGTAGAAAGAGACCCATCGGATCATCAAGTCCAACCATTCCTATCAAACACTAAACCATGTCCCTCAGCACCTCATCCACCCGTGCCCTAAACACCTCCAGGGACGGTAAATCAACCACACTCTGCCAGTGCCCAGTGTCCTTTTCTGTGAAAATTTTTTTCCTAATGTCTAGCCTAAATCTCCCCTGGTAGAGCTTGAGGTCATTCCCTCTTGTCCTGTCCCCTGTCACTTGGGAGAAAAGGCCAGCTCCCTCCACTCCACAACCTCCCTTCAGGTAGTTGTAGAGAGCAATGAGGTCTCCCCTCAGCCTCCTCTTCTCCAGGCTAAACACCCCCAGCTCTCTCAGCCGTTCCTCATAAGGCCTGTTCTCCAGCCCCTTCACCAGTTTCATTGCACTTCTCTGGACTCACTCCAGAGCCTCCAACATCCTTCTGGTGGTGAGGGGCCCAGAACTGAACACAGGATTCAAGGAGCGGCCTCACCAGTGCTGAGTACAGAGGGAGAATAACCTGCGAGAAGCCCAGATCTCCTCCGTTTTACATAGTGGATGTCTGTAGACTGCTCTATATGTAATCCTATGCTTCACAAAGTCAAGAAAAACTAATTGAGGACTACCCAGAAAAAAAAAAAAAAAAACTGTAATCAAGGTTATTTAATTTCAGTCACTATTTAACTATGCAGAAAAAGCCAAGTAAGGACAGAATTGAAGAGCAGGGCTGTGTGCAGAACTTACTATGTACTATGAAAACTGGAAGTTAATAAATCCATCATTCTCTTTTGCATGAATAATATTTGTTACCAGCTTAGTTCTACCAGATTTATAAATTGTTTATGAGCAAACCCTCATTGTGTTTTATACATTTTCTGTGCAAAAAGTCTCCTTGAATAGTTTAGACAACAAACTTACAGGCTGTTTTTGTTGAAATGATTGGGGTTTGTGTTCTTAGGTTCTGATAGTCGGTGGTTACTAATTCAAGCTGCATTGTTTCAGTTTTCATATTGGCTGCCCCACATGTCCAGAGGGAATTTTTAGATGCAGGATCGATCCATCTCAAGTAAATAAAATACTTGAAACTTATGAACATTTATACAATTAATTAGAAGATCAAAGGCTCACAATTGATGATTAGTAGCCCATATAGCTATTCAAAATTTGAAACCTATCCATCAGAAACTTACTTGTACTTATGAATCTGACTTAAACCCTTTATTTTTTTAACCAGTTGTGGACACTAGCTTGGAAACTACTTTTACTACTACATTGAATTACAAAAAATAGACAGTGTAGATGCTACAGGCAAGATGTTTGGCTAGGATAAATCAACAGATTTCATACAAAGCTGTACTCCCTTTGACAACTACAGAGATTTGGCCAAAGATATTGAACAGATAGCTAATAGGTCATTTTGAAGCTATTAAGAAGTTAATTAGGCAGAGTCTCCACCTCTATATTTTTTATTTCAATACCATAAAGGTATGCAAAAGCGATATTTCAACTTTCTCAAACTATCACTAACAAGGAAAAGGGCAGAATGACACTTATGAATAGACATAGATGGAGTTCATACATTAGATCATTTGATTAGATCATTGATTTGATGACTGGGTCAGAGTTCAGCGTACATGAATACTTTGTGAATGAAGCATACAAATGGAATTTTTACTACTAGAAGAGTGCATTCATACAATCAATATGCATAGAAGAGATTTAAGAGTTAAAATACTGGCAAATGTTCATCTCTGCAAGGATTATGAAAATACAAGCTGTGCAAAAACTATGAAGCTAAACGATTGAGCTTTTTCCCAGATTCAAGAAATGTCACTTTTAACCTCCATATTCTCTCTCTGAAATCTATCATCTATTATGTAGTGGAAAGCATACTTAGGCAATGTCAAATTATGTGTAAATTGTAGAATTCTTCATTCATATGGCACTATGCAACTTTCTTTTTTCTGAATGTTTAAAATTTAAAGTCCTAGTCTGACAAATATTTCACAGAGCTTGTTGCTACATATCTTCCTAGCAAATAAATGGTAGTTGGTTTTAAATATTTGCAGGATCATCCCTAATAGAGATAATATGACAGATATGGAATTGAATGTTAAATGCTACCTAATCAAATATCGATAAAGTAGTGTAATAAAGTAATCAAAGTAAAGGAGGAATAGATGATACTATTCAAGATAAATTATGTTCCACATATAAAAATAAAATATTAACTCCAGCCTTTCAGTATAGTACCAGTGACTGACTATAAAAATAATATTATAGGCAGTCATTCAGGATTCAAAACCTAAAGTGTTTAAATTAAAGGCAACAGACATTACTCTGATAAAGGTTTTATTATTATTTGATCTGTGCAAGCTGTGCAGTATTTTCCTCACTAAATGCCTACGTCTACCACTCAGCACTTAGTATTTTTTTTCTTTCCAATAATGTCTCCAGTTGTAATAAGGAAAGACTGAAGACGTGGATGTTTTCCTGCCCACACTTTTCACAGTTCAAATTAGGATTTCTTTCCTTGCATTAATACGCATTATCATCCTCAGAAAATAAACAGATTTGTTAAAGTGTCCTCACAAGGTGATATAGTTTAGTACTTAATCAGTTATTGCCTGAAGTTTAAACATTAACAAAAAAAACACAAAAGCAGTGAGTGACTGGTAATATGTCGACGTCTGCAGCCATTGAAAAAAACAATATTTATTTACAGATTCTCAAAACTTGATATCACCTTGATAGATTTTTTTTTGAAGACAGAATTATTTTTTTCAGTAGATCATCCTAGAACAATTTAAAGAGATACAGATAACCAATTATTTTGCCCATATTATTAGATGTAACACAACATTTTTACAGCTTTTGGAGATAAGCAAAGAAACAATTTCTTTGGTTATTTGTTGAATTTTTTAATTAAAAAGGTTACCTAATTTTTCCTGTTGACAGACTATGTGTGGTTATTTGCCTTGCTCTCCCTGCATGTAACAGGTTAGTTTTGTAGTCTGTATTTTCTCCTCTAACACAGCAGAAAGAAATAAAACAGAAAAGTATAACCGTAATTCCACAAAAACTGACTGACAGGATCTTTTAGTAGGTAAAATACTTCTAATGTTGCTAAGAATGACCAGATTTCAAGTTCATGGACTTCTGTAAATGCTTGTAAAAGCTATAACTCTGACAGCCCACAACACTGAAGTCTTTTTTTCACTACTTCTTCTGTAGAACAATTGTGGCTGTAGCACAAGATTTCAGAAATTTATACCCACACATATTTCCCTTTTTCAAAATCTCACTTTACAGGATTGAAACAGTAGTAAATGCTCATGTCACCATTTCCTGGGATGCCACTGCCAGGTGTGGTGCTAAGTGTCACACTCTGGGCCAGCTAGAGAATCATCACAGTGGTCTACAGAGATAGAGTGTAAATTCTGTGGTCTTCAGAAGCTGGAAAAATGGTTAAAGGCATCGTAGTGATTACTAAAGCTTGAAATATCTACTTTAAATCTTATTTCTCCAACTACTTTTCAAGCTCAATGGAAAAAACACCTGCTGAAGAGGAAAATGGATTATTTTGAATTTTCTGCACTGGGTAGATATTCTCAGATGCTAAGCACTCCAGAAGCTGATAGGGCTTGAATACAAGAGGGAGGAATACACTGGCAGCTCCTCATCAGTTGAGAGCAAAACTTCCATCCTTCCACATCTATATCTTGGAGGTGAAAGAGTGACTAATACAGTCCCCCGAAAGATATTAGCTTATAAATGATTGATGAAAGTCTCACTTTTGACAATGTCCTGTTGCTGCTGCTGTTAACAGCTACAAGAATTGCAAGTTTCTTTTGTCTATATACCTTATTGATGGATAAGAAAATGACAAACATATTCACTTTTATTGTTCAATAGAGTCAATACCACTTTAACATCGCTTTAGCACTGAGTTAGAGTTGCTTTATTTTTGTAATTTTCCATTGAGGAGAAAAATCTCTGACTAGCTATAGATTCTGAGTCCTTAACATAACAAGGCCAAAAATTTTATAAGAGTAAAATTAGAGTAGGAAATTTTGCAGATTTTCTTCCTTGATCAAATATTGTAAGATTTCAGGATAGTATCAAGCAAAGCCTATAAAAAACAGATTAACATTCATATTTAAAAGAAGCTGCTACACATTGATTCGATTGATATCTCTGTCCCTGATTCTTTTTGTGACCTTGGACAACTAATTTCCCTCTGTTTTACTTTATTACTTTATAGCGAAAAGAGTTCTTAACAACATTTGGTTTTTGTAGGACTTTGTGAAAAGGGGGCTGCCAACAGGTTTGTGTTCACCAAGTAGACTAGATAACAATGCCTAACAATTCCCTGCATTCCTTTCTAATAGCCAACTGGGGGTGGGGGGTGGAGGGATGGGGAAGGCCTTCTGTTGTTCAGTTTCTTCAAAAGAGTGTTCAGCAGTATCCATAATATATGCAATTGTATAAACCACTAATAGTGAATACTTGTAAAGAGCACATGCTTTAAGTAAAAGTTTTTCAATGAGTGTTCTGTCATTTCTCAGGTAAATCTCTGAATTTATTCACTCCTCCATAGCTAAACCTCCTCTATTTATCTTTGTATCATTGGCCTCAATAATTTTTCAGCTGAACATACAAGGTATGATGAAGTACCAGGTTTGCTCACTTTGATTTTATGGCCTACAAAACAAAATGTGACATGCCCTGCTAACTAACATTTTAAGGGAAACAAGGAAGAGGAGGAAATGAAAGAGTATTTAATTTCAGAAATATTGCAACCTCTTATTTTTGATTATACTGACCAGCCCCTGTCTAGAGTGTAGGACAGAACTGTGGTCCTGCTCTATGATCACCCAGACACAACATTGCTTTGTTCTAGGTTTATACTCCTGGTTTTATTCTAAAGGAATGTACAGTATAAAGAAGAAAAACATGCCCAGAACTTGTCAAGACAGGGATACATAGCGGGCACACATCTACTGTTTGGAGTTATGTGGTCTTCAAAGCACACAGATGTGTGTGTGTATTGGTAAAGGGAACTATTTAGTTGATCCTTTCATAATTTTCCAGTCCTCTGATCCAACAGCATTTTTAAACTCACTAACATAATAAACTCACTAATATAATAAATATGATTTAATTAACTGTTCACAAGATACGTTAACCCCAAAGGGTTATTAGCAGTGTGAACCAGATTCTTGGAAATCATGAGCAATCTGTTCCTTTTCAGTTAATCTAGATGATACCACTGACACTGAACACTCAAACAAGGGAAAAGTGAACAATATAAAGAGAAAGGCATCTGTTAGGGTTGATTTATGCTTCCTCTGCCCAGTGCATCTGCAAAACAAAGCACTATCAAGTCGAGGGAGGAGTAATGTTGCAAAACCAAGTTCTTTCTCTGTTATTCATGTCTTCCAGGTACACCAGTACAAACGCTTCAAGGGTTACAACTAAGCAAGAGCAACCTGTGATTACAAACGTAGTTCTACAAGGAGACAGAAATATCACCAAGTTCTTTTCTGCAGCAAACAGCATCTGTGTCTCTACAGATATAACTGAAATAGGGTTGGGCAAGCCCCAAAGAGGAATATATCTCATAGACTGCAAACAGCCTCACACTGATGCTGCCGTACACTATGCTGTCTAGAAAGTAGATTATAAAGCACAAGTTTCAGAAAGTACACCTGTGGCAAATTAAATGTGGTGCAGAAGCTGATAGTGACTCAGCTACCCATAAGCAACATTAAAATCAACACGAGTTTTAACACCATTTGGGATTACAGCCTTAAGACAAACAGCTGAGGTCCTCATATTGTTCACAAACCTACAGCTAAGTTATACTGCCAATTCATCTACAATAATTTGTGTTCATTATACCATGTTATCTTTTGCTTTTTCCTAATGGCAGTATTCACGCTGTTATCCAATACCTCATAAACAATCAGAACAAAGTGAGTATACTTTCTTTTTATGTAACATATACCCTTCAGACTTCATGTACCAAAGAGGTAGAGTAATAATGAATATATTACAATAAATGCTAAATGTACCTTGCATTCATTCTACCTCCATTTCCAGATTCACTATGTCTTCTATACTTCAGGTTCTTCAAAGTAAACACATTGGAGGGCTAATTCTGCAATTTCTCAAAAAATTTACTAAATTTTGTCTCTTCCTTCTTTGAAATCCTGTCTGTGACGCATGGTACCATAAAGAAAGACTATGATGTAATTACTACAGAATTTTTGATGACTGTGACCTCAAATTCTATAAAGCAGTGGCTTGATTGACAAGCAACATCAGTAGAGATTTTTACCAGGAAAAAAGTTCGAGTTCATGAACAAGTTAAATAAAGTAATCAGTGTCTTTTACTGAACAGAGAGCAGTGATCTTCCAGTATCTGTTACTTGTGCATTTATCTGGATTTTTACATTATCATGTACAATGCAAACATTATAACATAAAAACCTAGAACCCAATTATTGAAGCTCCACAGATACAGAAGACGGAGAACATAGGAAAGGCAAATTAACCTTTTAATTTTCTTTTCCTGCTGCCAATCTGGAACCACATGCTGGGTCTAATGTCTACTGCATCCTAGGCTGCTACTCAAGCCCAGAATGCAAAATGATGGATCCAAATTTTCCTCTGGTAAGTCAGCATGATCCCAGAACCCCTGTATATTGCTGGACTATTGTAAAAAGTACCTTTGCTAGTGGTCCACAGAAGTGTGGATATTATCACCATGGCTCTGGGCAACTGCTCAGACAATCCATTAGTTCACATCCCACAGCTCTGAGAGGAGCTTAACCTTCACTGTGTTTGTATTTTTGACTGAAATTTTCTAAATGCCAGAAATACAAATACACAGCACAGCAAAGTTGTCATTAGCACTGGTTTCTAGAATCCCTACTCAATGTTATGTTCAAATAGTGAAGCAAGAAGTTTCTTTGAGCAAATTCAATCTTTGCTAAATTCTCTCTTTCTTCCAGAAACTCATAAAACAAGTACAATAATGAATGGAGAGGACTAAACCAAAGAAAAATCTATTTCAAAATTATTAGGGGACAAGAAAGACAGCATATTTTGTTTTGGAATAAAGTACATATTCAAAGCTTCTTGTATTTTGAAGCTAAGTAATGAAAATGCTGTTTTCAAAAATGCATCTGGTCACAAGGACAGACGTATCCACCATAGGCATATGGCTTTTGGAGCTGTGTCCTGCACCTTTTGTTTCCTGAGTCTTTAGAAAACAGATCATGCAGGGAATGAAGTGGTTGTCAGAGTATAACTTACATGTGCTGTTGCCCAGCACAGAGTCCTATGGAGACGATATATAACCAGCTTAGGTTTGAGGAGCTCTTTGGCTATTCCACTTCTGTCTGCAAATGATTCAAACAATTACACAGGGTTAGGAAGTTATAACTTAGTTTCTCCAGCCATAGGATGAAACACGACTTTGGCATTCTGATTTACATCGAGATTAATAGCAATCATGATCATGGCAAACTGTTATTCTGGTTTTTTTTCTAGGGGTTTCATTGTACTGCGCATATTAAGACAAAGATGACTGAGTGTAGACTCTTGGTATCACTTGAAACTAACCATACTGCTGCTATTACATGTTGGCTGCCTGAGTTAACTGATTGTATGGTTATTTAATGTAGCTAGGTGGTAAGCCTTATGTCATTATAATGATACAATCATTGCAGTCCTAAATAAAAGCGAAAAAATTGGATGGGGAGCCTGAACATCTGACAAGCTGCGTGGTGTCTAAATCCAAAGTTGTGGTTTAGGATGCTATACATCTGTGGGCAGCTGCAACGTTTAGATGTGGATCCAGGCTTGGATCGGAACACCCCGGGCTGGTTTGAACACTTCCTTCCAAAGTCTGACGGGTTTGAGCATGATGGTTTTTCAGTTAGGCCCATTTTCAACAAAAGCAAATGCAAATGAGAAGCTACTCAGAAATAGCACTGCATATCAATTTTCTACATCAATTTATAATGCAATGGAAACAGATGGTACATTCAGGCACTGTCAGAGAAAGCCATTTGGGTTTTGGTGACTATTCCTTTTTTTATTTTTGATGGTATATTTATGCTGTCTATTTCCATTGCTCAGTTGTTTCAACACCTGTGTAAAATAGGATACCACTCTAAGTTACAGCTACTTAAATTAATCTTGGTAACATATGCAGCTTGTTTAGTCCTAAAGTGATTTTCCTGACCACTGGTGTAAGTTGTACATACCACACTTTGATGGCAATCAACACCATTCACTTGGTTTCTACTTCTAGAAAGAGGGAATAATTTTTGAGGGATCCTGAGAAACCATTTCCAAACCCATGAAAAGTATTTTAGGGAGACATGTTCTGTGTTAAAGACGAGTTAACAGATCATTTATTATGACATTGTATTCCACACGTTATTTGTGTTCTACATTCTCTTCAGAAAAATGGCCAGGAAAGTGATCTAAATTCAGAACACATAGGTCACAGTAAAGATTAATTCAGATAAGGCTTGGGGTAAAACACAGCTTATGCAGTTTATTGCAATCATTTCCACTGAATCGTCACTGATTAATTTAGCTGCAGCAAAAAAAGTGACCATTGGGGTTTTTTTTTGATAGTGGAGCATGGTCAAGGTTTTGGGGTTGTGTAATTCTATTGTACAGTTCTGAACATCCTCTAGAGTATACAGCCAGCCAGAAATACTATAGTTAAAAGTTTTCATCATAAATAAATTTCTCATTCATGAAGAGATTCAGTCACTAAAATCCACCAAATATCCCATGCTAAGAATACAATTTATGGTCATGCCCATGACCATGCCCAGAATAAAATTTACAGTCATGATGAACAAAAGCAACACAGAAGGCACAGTTGTCTGCTAGCATACAAAGAAGCTGGTTTAACTTTGAGGACTGAATCCTCACTCACTGCTCTCTCTCACAGTCTTAAAGTCTTATTCTACCTTGCATTTAATAGTTCTTTCCAGGAGCAAATCCTTAAATCCCAGTCTCAGTAAAATAATAAAATCACCAAGCTAGTATTTCATATGCTTGGCCTCCTTTTTTCTACCTCAAATTCATAGATTCAAATCTTTAAGTTCAGAAAATTTTCTAAGGGCAATTAAAAAACTTTCCATCAAATTCCTCTTTGGGTAACACAGGCAAATAAATATGTATCTTCTTGAACTGCTGAGTGAGCATCTAATGCCAACTCTAACAGTATAAGATTCTGGGCATTCTCTCCCCTGTACAGCAAATATTTACACTGGGTAAACCAGCCATTTGTCATAAAACAGTTTCCCTATATCCATCAAGGTAAATTAAGAGTAATGTGAAGCATTGCAACAGTTCTCACACCTGCTGAGACGTATAATCGCTTTGGAAACTCAGATGAAGAGTCATTGGGTTGTCAATGACATCCTGAATGGTAAATACTGACAAATGGAGGAAGGGGGAGGAAAAATAAGAATTTTTTTTAAAAAAAAAAGGAGAGAGAAAAAAGGGAGGAGTTCATGTTCTGTGCTCTGTAAAGAAGGGGAGGAAAATGACCGAGAGCTCAATATAGTGCTTGAAGAGGGGAAAGACATGAATTAACAGAAAAATTATGGCTGAGGAAAACATCAAGAAATAGTCTTCTCTGGGATATAAAACAAATGACTTAAATTTTGGTTTTCCCATTTTGTAAATTGGGAACTATACATTCTTGCTTTGTTTTTTTTCCACAATAGAGTTTATGAGACCTAGCACACTCAGACCAGATCACAACTACAGTATTCATCAATGAGACTTATTTGTTATTTATTTACAATGGCATGGTCTCCCAAATTAGTGTTGTTGGTAATACCGATGTATTTACTAGCAATACATTACAATTAGGTGATGTGAAGACAGGAAACCTCACTCGCTGTGCTAGCCACAGAGCCAGCGTGTGACCTTTCACTGCACAACCATTGTCTGCGGCAAAAAGAGAAAATTGCATAGCACTTACTTCCCAGTAAAGGACGTGGTTAAAAATAGATTTATCTTGAGAAGAAAATTAGCACATTATGATACTGATGACTGTTAAAAAAAAAAAATTTGTTTACACACCACAATCTATTTACCTGATATTTACAGATAAATAACACAGATCAGACATAAATAAATGCAAATTATATGTTTATGTTCATCTATTGAACCTTATTTTTTGTGAATTTGTTGATAACCTATTATTTCAATAATGAGAGACAAGTAAAAACTTCCCTCAAAAGAGCAAATTCTTCTCCTATTTGCTATGCAAATAGAAGCAACCCACATTTTCCATTTGTAATTAAATCTCTACCTGTTCCTCAATCAGGTAAATTGCTATTAGCTTCTTTCTAAGTTATTTTGGGGACTATTTTGAACAAAACTATCCTGGTTGCTATAATTAAGACTTCTAAAATTAATATTTAAATTTTATAATTGCTGGACTATGGCATCCTGCGAAATAATAATTACCTGTCTGATTGCAGAGTTGAAGTGAGCTGTTATATGCGTTTGACTCTCTTTAATCTTCCAGCTTGTATCCCTGTTCACTTGAACAACGTTATTAAGTTCTGAAACTGATTACATGGGTTGGTTTGTGAGTCAGGCAGCCAACCCTTCAGGCATCTAAAAATAAAGTTCTGTTTCTTTTGTTAAGGGGGAAAAAGAAAATGCCTGTGCACTTTAAGCAATCTGAGCTAGACCTTAGTGTGAAAGCCTGGTCTGGTCCAACTGATTGAAAATCCTTGCATCAAACCAAAGTTCTTTTTTTGGTGATAAAGGTAGGGAGCAGAAAATTCTTGATCTCACCAGCTGAACATTGAGCTGAGATGGATGTCAGTATCTCATCAAGTCTGTCTGCAGTTCCTACCTTGACGTCTGAGACTCTCTAGGCTTAGATAACAGCAGGGAATTTGAAGCAGAGAACACAAGGCATGATTAAAGTAATTGTTCAAATATAGCAAATAACTCCACCACAGATTGTTATCTGCAGTGAGGTTATGTTTGTAAATGGGAGGGAGAGTTCAGTGTACATGTATAACCCAGACTGACAACATTCCTAGAAACAAGGAGAACTACAAATAGCTTTAAGGATAAACCTGAGAGCTCAGTTCAAGAAAGAGTAGGTGTCCATTACCTTTCATGCTTCTGTTTAAAAGTGTGCAAGAAAAGATGAGCTGTCTTCAGATGCATCAAGGGACTGATGTTGCAATCTTGTTTCTTTACTTTTCTCCTTTCAAAGAATGTTCTGAGTCAAATATTGTGATTTCCATATATTCACCCAAATATGAAGGACTACTCAATTTTAAGCATAATAGAAAAGGCAGACAGAGGAAAGAACAAATTCTGGCATGATGACATGAAAGGAAAATGCAAACTACTTCAAAAGTCTTTTCAGAACTAAAGGTCCACCAACGTCCTCTCTTATGTAAAACAACCACACGGACATTTCTTTGTAAAAAGTTGATTAAGACTCAGTGGAGAAAGATTGGCACTCCTGAAGTGATAGATAACCCTCTAATGGCTATAGCAGAACATAGCTATCAATTTTTTTTTTAATCACTTCTTTTATTTCATGGGAAACTCATCACTGAAGGTATGGTTCTTGAACTGAATGCAAAAGGGGTTTTACCGTTTTCTTTGTTGTTCTGACTCAGGAATCTTCTCAGGATCTAAAATGGTCTCTGGAATATTATTCTTTTTTCCCTTTTTTTTAACCTTCCACAGAAGGATTTACTCCCATTCTGTGTCATTCAATGCTCCTGTACAAAACCATGGCAATACAGATCTCAAGGAGACAGTCACTCCTTGATACTGAAATAAATACAACTAGCATTTGCAAATAGTCCCCAGTGGATCTGTTCATATCATCCTCTCACCTTTAGTAAAAGAACTGCAGTGTCGTCCTATACTAAATTCTTTCTTTTCCTCAGGAATTTCAACTGGTCATTAGTATTGTTACCACAGCTTTACCAGAAGATTTGGATAAGAACTGAACAGTCATTAGGTTCCCTAAAATATATTTGTAGAATTCCACAAACCTTACTTTCATTTTGCTTCTAATGGCCCTTTTTGTTTCCTATGCTTACATTGTAAGTTTAAGACTATACCATGTACTAGTTTACATGGTACTACAATCATCACATACTTATGCCCTACATGACTAATTAAGCATCAGGCATCAACTGGAACTATAGCTCCTCAATCCTTAAAAGATCATTTAAAAAGAAAACTGTCCCTTGCTCTGTGTAATCTAACTTGAAAATATAACTTCTATTATTGACATCTTAATTATGATCATTTGAAAATTCCTTTTTCAAATCATGACATTATTGCAGAATGGATTTCATGGTTTTAATTATTCCAAAATCATGCACTACTTACAATAATTAACAACTATCTGTAATTACGGGTGCATAGGGGTTTCTCTGCTTAAGTGCCCTGTTGAAAGTCAAGGTATTTCAGCTGAGGAAGGACAAAAAATGTCACAGGATATGCTGAACAGAAAGCTTTGCTTTTCTGATGGAGAGTACTATCATTTTCAAATTAAAGGTTTGGGGGTTTTTTACTGTCTTCAAAACTGCTGACCTATTTTGGGAACTGTAAAGAAACATATCTAGATGTGCCCATATAGCTGCATTTATTTGAAGTGTAATAATTACACTCCGTAGAATGGACATGGCAGGATAATTTTACTGACAATCTGTGTTATGTATTCTGGTTATTACTGAGAAAATAATAACATTCTGGTCTGTGTGTGTGGTGGGGTGGTTCTGGTAATTACATTCTGTTTTCTGAATCAGAAATTAGAAGCATCCATAATATTTACATAAGATAAGACAAATCACCTAGTGAACTAATGTATTTTTCAGTCTGAGAATCATAGAATCATAGAATCACCAGGTTGGAAGAGACCCACCGGATCATCGAGTCCAACCATTCCTATCAAACACTAAACCATGTCCCTCAGGACCTCATCTACCCGTGCCTTAAACACCTCCAGGGAAAGTGAATCAACCACCTCCCTGGGTAGCCTATTCCAATGCCCAATGACCCTTTCTGTGAAAAACTTCTTCCTAATCTCTAGCCTAAATCTCCCCTGGTGGAGCTTGAGGCCATTCCCTCTTGTCCTGTCCCCTGGCACTTGGGAGAAGAGGCCAGCTCCCTCCTCTCCACAACCTCCTTTCAGGTAAAAAGAGAAAAAGAATATTGTTCCATAAGTGATAAAAAAATTATC
This sequence comes from Coccyzus lansbergi, assembly GCA_033558105.1. Taxonomy (NCBI): domain Eukaryota; kingdom Metazoa; phylum Chordata; class Aves; order Cuculiformes; family Coccyzidae; genus Coccyzus; species Coccyzus lansbergi. The sequence continues at coordinate 3,211,512 of JAUMJK010000159.1, forward strand.
TTTGATTTATTCTCTAATAGGATATCTATAAGGTAGCTCTAAATATAATAGAACTGGTGATCAGATTGGTCAATGAGTTTGTAGTAAAGGTTTTTTCTTCAAGTAAAATTCAAAAGTCATTCACTTAACATTCAATTTTCCTCTGAATTAGGAAATAATTGTTGTCAAAGTTATAAATTATTCATAAATAGAGTTATCTCTGATCTTTAGAGAACATTTTTTTACTATTAAAAGTATGGTTTTTTTCAGCTGACAGCTTGAAGACTGCACGCTTATGTGTGTGCATTCACATGTATGTAAATTACAGGTGCTGAGGGGCATGGTTTAGTGTTTGATAGGAATAGTTGGACTCAATGATCCAGTGGGTCTCTTCCAACCTGGTTATTCTATGATTCTATGATTATCTGCATACTTATTTCTAACACTAATAATAAAGTTGAAATTTCCTTTTTCTAAGCTTTTGTACAATTAACAGAAAAAAAAAAGTCCTTTGTAGTCAGGAATCAATGATTTGGAACCATTCAAGCTGTACTTTTTAATCCTGATTAGAGAGAGAAGTAACAATCCCAATGAACAAAATTGTGATTGTATTAAGTTGATCTGACAAAAGTCCCATTAGAAAATGATGCACCTGGCCATGTTTTCCTATAATGCCACTTTTAAAAACAAAAAGTCCCATATTTCTTTTGTCAATTCCCAGCCAGCAGCAGAAATTCATCCCAAATGTCTCTTCACTAGCTAAAAAAATACATTATTATAAAGATGATACTGCCATCTATTGGAAAGCACCACTCCACAAAAGAATTATGTTGTTTCTTCCCAGATTCAGCAAGGATGAAAAAATTGTGTGATGCACCTGATTTATTTTTTTTTTTGTGGATTTTTCTTAGCAGCTAGATTATAAGAACCTTTATTTAGTCTATAATGTATGCTGTATACGAAAAGCTTGGTCTCTTCTTTGCTATCATTACCAAATTACATGGAGAGCGATATTTTCACATAGTGATAAACTTCAATTTAATGATGTATTACTGGAATGACAACAAAATAAAATACAACAAAAACTACCACCAAAGCCATCCCGTAGTACTGCCTCACATCTCAGAAAGATGCTATAGAGATGTTTCCATGCATGCTGTCAGCAAGTGGAACTGCATCACTTGCTGTATTGGAATAAAAGATCTCATTTCCATGTAAGTGGCAATCTTTTGCCATACAAAGAGATTCCTGTGATATGCAAAGACTTCATGGAGTTGGTTTTTTTAAGTAACCTAGTGAAGCTTCAAAGAAATATTTTGCCCATCTGAGATTGGTTTTATTTTCTTTTAAAATTTTAATTGAAGTACTGATTTATTTTATGACATCCCTGAAGCAGCTATCTATATCTTAGGCTCACAAAATCTGCATTTTCATGAAGAATACAGGTGTCTACAGTATAAGCACTGAAAACTTATGCATGAGCTTTGATAGCTGTAGTTCAGTCCTTTACTTAGGGGGACCTCATGGAAGTAACTGCATGCTATAGAAACTGTTGCTGTAACTGCAACTTGTAGAAATGTCCCCCTCTGCTCTGTGAGTCCTGGCAGTGCAGAAGCCTTGAAAGCATTTCTCTGCTACAGGAAACAGAAAAATAAATAATAATGGCAAGAGAAAACAATGGCAAAAGAATAAGAAATCTCCTTCTTTGACTTCATCTATTGGCATATCTTTATGACATTGACTAATCTGAGTTCTTTTGCTTCTCTTTCTTGTCCTCCAGAAGAGCATGAAGTCATTTCACCTTTCGTAGTCAATGAGAATACTTTACTCCAGTAAGCATCCCATACATATACTCTGTTATTGTTGATGTACAGACCATGAGTAACCAGATTGTGTTTTCATTTCGAAAACTGACTTGGAAGGCCAAGAGTTGTTACCAGAAGGAAGAAAATTCCTCTCTTCTTTTAAAGAGAATATATGTTGTACAGAACACTGAAGGAATAGCAAGCTAGAACCTCACAATGCTAATTGTACCATCACTGTGGAGAGTAAAATTTTTCTTTGATTTCTTTATTACTGAGGTTAAACCCAGACAAGGTTAGCTAACTGTGTGCTAAGGCCAAGAGGAGCCACCACAGAATGTACAAGATACAAGTCCGCCATGCTTGGAAAAAACAGATTTCTTCAGGCTAGTGTTCCCCTAGGTAAGTATAAATGCCTTCCATTACCATTAATGGCCTAGAAAGGATAGCTAATAAGTATTAGACTAGAACTCACAAGATCTTGCATCTAGTTATACTTGTGCTACAGCATTTCTTTATGACCTTGGGCCAGACAAAAAAAAATCAATCTATGCTTCAGGCTACGATTGGGCAATGAAGACAATGATACATTTACCCCTTACAGCAGTGTTGTGAGGTTAGACTCAGGTTACTCTAACATTAACATTTGTTTTCCAGTATTGAAATGATAAAAGCCATTAAAAGTCTGTTGCTGTAAGATTAGGAAGGACTCCCTTTTTTGTATGCTTACCTTTCCCTTGATACATCCCCTTTAAAGAAAAAAGGGGGATTCTTTTTGAAACAGTCTGCTATACAGCAGCAGGAAGTTTTGTGTGTGGCAAAGCACCACAAGAACAAAAGAGCATGCAGTAAAAGGGGAGAAACAGGCCTATTTTGTGGAAGATTGAAGAACCTACCTGCAAAGGGGATGATTATATGAACTCAACGTATTTTAGCAACAAGAATTTTGTGACTATTAGAGGGGGAAAGTCTGTTGATGGCAGCAGTGTGAAAATACAATGTCTTCCAGCTCCAGGAGTGAGGGGGGTATGGAAAAGTAACACCAGTGAAACATCAAAGCTCTGTTGTGGGTCTTTTTTGACCAGACAGCAGATTAATTTAGAGAAAATGCAATTTGGCTTTGCCTCAATACTAATTTAAAGCCACAACACAATGTTTCTACTGCCCTAACCCACTGTCCTTTTACTCCAAATAAGAAGATGTTTTCAAAAAGTACCCTGTCCCTTTGTGGAGTACGTATGGATTAGTAATGCTGTGCAGTTCCCTTGACTGGTACTGAACAAGTTCTTGCTTTAATAAGCTCTTGGTCTTTGGTCTTACAAAATTTCTTTTCTCCATTCTAACCCTGACTTGACAAAGTATTTACTGGTTACACAGGAACTATGTCAGCAGAATATATTAAAAAGGAAAGAACAAACTGCATTTTAAATTCTCCCATCTGATTTTCTATCTATACCAGCACTAATTGTTTAACAGAAACTTGATGTTCCTCTAGCAGCAACAAAAATCACAATGAAGAGGTCTAACATTTTCACAGAATCCTGGAATCACCAGGTTAGAAGAGACCCACTGGATCATTGAGTACAACCACTCCTATCAAACACTAAACCATGTCCCTCAGCACCTCATCTGCCCACTCATTAAACGCTTCCAGGGAAGGTGACTCAATCACCATCCTGGGCAGCCTGTTCCAGTGCCCGATGATCTTTCTGTGAAAAATGTTTTCCTAATATTCAGCCTAAATCTCCCCTGGAAGAGCTCAAGGCCATTTCCTCTCGTCCTGTCCCCTGTTACCTGGGAGAAGAGGCCAGCAGCCTCCTTTCTACAACCTCCTTTCAGGTGGTTGTAGAGAGCAATGAGGTCTCCCCTCAGCCTCTTGTTCTCCAGGCTATAAAATCCCAGCTCTCTCAGCCGTTCCTCATAAAGCCTATTCTCCAGGTCCTTCACCAGCTTCATCGCTCTTCTCTGGACTCGCTCCAAGAGCCTCAAAATCTTTCTTGTAGCGAGAGGCCAAGAACTGAACACAGTAATTGAGGTGCAGTCTTACCAGTGCACCTCAAATACTGTGTTCGGTTCTGGACTCCTTTTCTTCTCTTTAATCCCAGGTTGCTAGTTAGCCTAATGCTGTCTAACAAAGCAAATTCTAGCTTTAAAACTGATATTTTAAATGTACAGGCTATATAGCCATGGAATTGAAGATAAGGTTGCAGATATCTGTTCAACCTTTTTTCTGCAGCAATTAAATCCAGCAATGCAATCAAGTAATATTGAAACATGTTTTATTCTAAGTCTCCTGGACTGGAATTCTGGTTTTACTTGTGCTGGAATTTGTCCATTAGTTTAACACATTCAATTAGCAATACTAGAAACGTAAACAATTTCTTACCTGTTAAACTGGTGTTACACTTCCATTCTCCCTGAGGGACTGAATGACAACTTGTCAAGGCAATGAAAACCAGTTCTTTTTCTCCTGTCTCCAACGTCAGTGGAAAATACTAAGGAAAAGAACATGTGAGTGTGATGAGCTAGAGGAATTCAGTACTGGACTAGTATATTTGGCTTAGTTATTAAGGAAAAGAAAGGGATAACTTCTAGTTAAATAGCAACTAAGCATCGTACTTAAAAATTTGGGGGGCAGGTGTCTATAAAATGTCTTCTGCATGTCATGTAACTGTTGTGTAGTTCAGAGAATTAGTTTAAATCACACTTTTCCTCTAGTGGCTACTATATATTCCTTCTTTCATGGTACTTCACTTCAGAGGTTTGAGATCTGATTTTCTAAAGGTCTGAAGGCCAACAGCAAAAATATTTGTATCCTGAATTCATGAAAATCAACTTAAAATACTGACTTTGCCAAAATGTTGTGAGACAAGAGCGGTAGGTAGTTATTTCAGAACTGAGGACCTAATGCCAGCCGTTTCCCCTCTTGGAGAAGCAGCGAACTTCTCATCAACAGAGTAAGATGAGAGAAGAATCCCACACAGCAAAAGTCTTATTTACAGTAATTTGTATCTGACAGTTTGGGCAAGCAATAACATCAGCCACTGAAGTAATAGGAAGCCAAAGTCATCCTTCCCCATGTAACACACAGAAGCAAAAGGTTAGAAAGGACCCACTGGATCATTGAGTCCAACCATTACTTTAAATCACTAAACAATGTCCCTGAGCACCTCATCCACTTCTTATCTAAACACCTCAAGGGAAGGTGACTCAACCACCTCCCTGGACAGCCTGTTCCAATGTCCAATGACACTTTCTGTGAAATATTTTTCCTAATGTTAAACCTGAAACTCCCCAGGAGGAGCTTGAGGCCATTCCCTCAAAGTTTCACTTGGTGAAGTGGAGGGTAGCATTTGTAATTGGGAAAGGTATGTCTGCTCAGCAACTGGACTATGACCAAATGTAGAAGAAGAACACATTGGCTGTTTATGTTGCATTTTGTACTCAAAGAAGTATTTGTCTTTTCAACAGAAATGACAGGAGAATTAACTGTAGAAAATCAGATGTGGCTAAAAGGTCATAAAGTAGATCTGGCATGCCTAAAAATTCAGATTCATCTCAGATATATAAAATCAGTAGAAACTTCATAGTTCGAGCCACAATTACCGTGAGCCTCAGACCCTCCATCAAGAACAGGATCAGCAGTGTAGTAATAAGTATAAATGGATTGTGAGTAGTAATGAAACTTAGGAAAACTTCCAGGATGATGAACAGCAACCATCTTGTGATCTTTATCCCATTTGATGCTCTGGTGATAATAAACTTGTAAAAAAAATTAGCAAGATACAATGTAATTAAAGGATATACCATACAGCTTAGACACAAGGGACGGTACAGCTGGAGATAAGCCTTAACATTATGATGATTGCTCAATTTCAGTGGTTGAATGTATCCATTTAGCAGAAACTTTGGGGACGTTTCTGAGAATGAAGAGAAGGGAATTTTTTTAATTATTCACACCCACACAGCTGCATTTTGTTTACCTTGACTTCTTTCTGCATTCCTCTCCATTTCCTATTGTTTCTTCTGTCTCTTTCTTGCCTGTATTTTTCCAGGCTCCTCCATTTCTTTCCAGGCTTTCTCACTTTTCAGTCTCAGTAATCTGTATTGAACACAAGTAAAAGACAAACTGAGTTACTTTTAAAATAAATAACAGACATTCCCTACATACACACACACACACACATCAGCCCACAGAAAAACACAAGTAAAACAGAGATTGAGGGGGTTCATCTGATGTTACAAGCACATTTTATCTACTTTTTATTTCAGTCAGTAAAATAGTACTATGGATGGAAATAACTTAAATGACAGCGAGTGCCTGGTATAAAGTTTTTTTCTTCTTTTTGTAGCAACCCCTCAGAGAAACAATAAGTGAAGCAAAAAGACAGAGATTCTGTTCCATAAAGTCTCTAAAGTTCAACCTACAAAAAACACTTGTTTAGTGATATAGTACAGCCTTCTCCAGAGAAAGCAGAAACAAGACAAGAGACAGAACCTGGTTTACAATGTCACTGAAAATAAAAATTATTTTGTAACTTTTACATTTCCTGGGCCTTACCCAAATGTGTCTGACTCCCATTTTCATTTTAAATTTGCACTGGTTTACTCTTCTTTCTCTTTTCCCTCCCTTGACAAGCATTAATTATTTGTATGTCACACATTCCCAAAGGACACAGACTCTTTTAACAGATGAATGGAGACAAATATTTCAACTTGGGGTCAAAAGAGGAAAACATTTGTTATTAACCCCCGCAGTGAACACTGTGAAGGCCAGACATAGTAATGCAATCATGCTAATAATAAGCAGAGATTATGGCAAAAGGGAGCAGAGAACAGCAAGCATCCAACATCTTCCCAACTCCAACCACCCAGCAGCTGTTCTGGAAAAAACTTTATAACAACTTATTGCCATTCTTGTAGGTGCCAAATGATATTTAATAAGCATTATGAAATGTTTATTAAAGTACAAGCTTATCCATAAACTTTTGAAGATTTTCAGTCATATTTTCTGTCAGCCCGGTTTGATGTCACTTCAAAAAATTAACAATCTAATTCCACTATATATGTTAGACGTCTCCATACCTTATGTTATATTTACCCTTTACAGAGCTAGCTTGAGACAGAAGATACAACTAACATAAGACAAGAATGAAACTACGAGAAAGTAATAGAATCATATTCTTGAAATACAGATAATATAAATGAAATAATAATTTCATTATAGGATTTTTCCCGTGTGGGTATGGTGTTGACACCAAAGACATTGGTTTTAAGAATAAACAGGAAGTAGGTGGTAAACTGCAAACGAATTCTAAGACACTCAGAACTTGGTTTGTATTGTAATAAATGTGAATGAACAAATTCAAGAACTACTTAATCCTTCACACTAAGCAGGCCAAATCCTGTAAGCACTGAAGACTCATAACTTTCAGGAACTGCAGATGCTCAGATTTGGCTTTCTCTCCCCCTGTGTGTCTTCTACAGTTTAGTGCTAGGTGTCCCTAACTCCAGGTGAATGCAACCAGCTCTTGATGCTCAAGAGCAGCACTGAGGTTCCCAACAGCTGATCTAATAGTAAAGCCAACATTCACACAGAGTATATGCGTAACTACATGGCATTTAAAGAGTTCCATGCAGTTTTATACTCAGTGCTTCAGGTGTTATTACAAACACCACGTATATGAAGTGAGCAGAACCTGCGCTGCAATAACAACAAAATATTTGCTACTTAGCTTACATCTAGGTTCAATCACTTTTATAGCATCAGCTCTCTAGAATAAAACTGTACTGCCTAAAATAAACAAAGCAGTAGATATCTATGCACTTACAAGAATCTATAGATTTGTATGTTGTTTGAACCACAGCGAAACCTCTTCATGTTCACTGCAATAACATTCAATTAGCTCTAATGAGTTTAAGTTTTAATGCTTAACCCAATGCTTCTCTAAGGATATGCTTGCAAGGAGGTGTAGCTAGTAGCTGGTAAAATATAACACCATCTGACTAGTATAAATTATTTTAAAAACATAACTGCCATAAAAAGCGAAAATGAAAGGTAAAGTGACAGAACCACTGCTGCTAAATTCTATTTTCAGCATTGTAATTGGGATTATATACCATAATTTATTTTAATGAGTAACAATTAAGGAATGGTTTCTAGAGCCGCATGCAATTTCTTTCAATTATTAGTTATTAGTTGTTCGTGCATAAATGTGTTTTAATATTGGCTTATCTGAGCTCTAGTAGGTGATTAAAGCCCTTCAGTATATTAATTTTTCGTTTGTAGAGCTGTACGTTGCAGAGACAATTCTAGCACAAGGCATTTGTAAGAAAGTGATCAGTGACACATGAGAGAAATATTTCTTAGGTATTACAAAAATATATGTAAAGCAATATGAGAAAAGTGTCAGAGAAAATCCTGATATGGTTAACACAGAATTTTGTTTTATCAAACTGCAGCTACAGTTTAATAGCCCCTGTCTTAATAAAATATTTAAGTTAACCTGGTTGCAGAGTGACTTATTATACTACCTATTCTTTCACTTTATTAGGATAAAGAAGTAGTATCATGGGAGGCTATGCTAACAAGCCTAGATTTTGCTTGTATTGCTAAAGAATAGGTTAATATCTCAGAGGAGTGAGAAGACCTAGAGAAGCTGGCACTTTAACTGCAAAGGCATTCTACTTATCCTATAGAAAGCAGTCTATTTTGTGCTATGAAGAATGGCTTATAACAACAAACAGCCTCTCTGCTATCAGTCATTCTCACATAACACAATATTTATTGTGCTTGCTCTTATCCAAGCTAGAGGGAGAAAGAAAAGAGAAACAAATGCTGAACAATTCTCTCCAGAAGGCAAACATTAACCTGACCTGAGCATAGGGCATCTTAACCTCATCAATATGAACCTCATGGGAATCAATGCCTATTCTTACAGACTCATCCATGGAAGAGTTCATAACCAGGATATAATAAGAGAATTTGGTACAGAGAATTCTTTTTTTCTTCACTTATAGTATTCTGTCAGGTTATATTTATTTTCTTTAAGCCTCCATGTATCCAGAAACTTAAGAATCCTGAATAAACCTTTGAAGATTTTTTTTTTTAATTCCACTGTAGATCTTTACAATTTTTAACCAGGATGCATATGTTCCTTTTCCTATATTTCAAAACATATTTCTTATTCCAGTTACGTTTGGCCATCAAAATAATAATATCCTATTAAAAGTAATAATTATAGACTGCAACCATGTTTAAGGGGATTAAATAATGCACCATAATTTAAAAAAAAATCTTAATTACAAACAGATTTGTGGCTGTTGGATAATAAATACATGTCAAATTGTCCTAAATTTCAGTGTTCCATTGCCGTAAATTTTGGTAGAAACTGACAACATTTCTCCTCTAAGTTCCTCAGAAAGGTTTGGTACTTGGCTCACTTTTATGTATCAGATAAACCGAAAGAAGAAAAAGCTATTTCACTTTACTCTTTCTAAACAAATTAAATTTTATCTGGAAAAGAATGCTAGCAAGAAGGTTTTGTGCATGCAATCTCTCAGGACGTTGAGGAAGGGCTTCCGTAAGGATTCATTCCTTGTTTTAACCTTGCAATGAAGTAAAGCCTATTTTGTGTAGATACCAGGTTGACTAAATCCTTCTTAGGCAGCAGCACAGAGTACATGAGCAATGCAGCACAAGGAGTATTACAGTCTGCATAATGAATTTATTGAAGCCTTTATTTTCCTGCACGTTTAAAATCTTTCCTTTCCCTGATGAAGATTATATTCATCCTGAAACATTACCCTTCAAGTGTTAAAATGACAAGTGCTGATGAAGGTAAAGCTGATCAGCTGCAAGACTCCCACTGCTGAACATTATAAAGTTTCTGTTGTTCAAACAGCTCAGTTAATTATCCAAATGTGAAGGATATCAGGAGGGGACCTGCTGAGCATTACAGCTGACTTCCAGGGAATTATCCATAATAGAGCCGTTATAAGAAAATTATGACAGACCCAATGCACAGGGACCTCTGCTTACCTCTCTTGAGGATTTGTGCAGGACCTTATAATCAGAGTTAGGACTTTCCTCAGAATCAAAGGGAAACTACATTTTGCAGGGGAAAAACAGTCCAATCAACCGCATGGTGTTTTATCACATAAACCCAGAGAGGATTCCAGAGTTATGCATGCTAATTGCCTGCTGTAAAAGATGACTGGCATTCCTCTGGTGCCAGGGCCTGCTTTCTCAAATTTAGGTTCTTAAAATGACTAACATGCCTTGTCCGCTCTTAAAAATGAAGACCTTTCTGCTTCTATGCACGTGTTTTGAGAAGCCATGTAAACTTTTTTTACAATAAACCCTCATCATGGGTGTTTATGTAATTGCAATTCTGGTTTTTAAGATATTACAGTCAATATCTCATGAATCTGGGACATATAATTCCACAGCAAAAAAGTGACTATTAAAGACTTTGAAATAAATTAGTAGCATTGAGATATTGAGTAAAACGTTGAATCTGCTAGAATCAATTCCTAAAAAACTCAGACCTTTGATAAATCTGCACAGTACTGGCCGATACCACAGGAGCTAAAGCTATATGACTTTATTTCACGATCCCAGTCACTTGGTCTAAACCACAAGATATTAACTCCCACTCTTTCTGAACTGCCCAGAAATCATAATTTGTGTACACACCACAATGCTGTACTAGCACAAAGCTAGCTAGCTTAGGGAATGGAAGCACAATGTCTGTCTTATCCCATCTCGCTTAGCAAGGCTAATATGCCTTGTTATTTTTCACTGTTTCCAATAACTGGTCTCCTGTATAGCTTCATAGTATCACATTCACCTGTGTGGGCATGACCTGCCTGGAGAAAATAGCATAGACTTGTGACTAATCTTGAAAGACAAAACTGAAGGCATTGAGGAAGGTCTCACTGAGGACTAAATACTTGAAAACAGAGTCAGTTTATACAAAGTGAATGGTTAATTTTCCATGACATACAGAGGGAAATAACAGTAATATCATAACTTACACCAAATTTCAAAATTATCCTTATATAAGCCCTTTTGAGAGGCCTGTCTCCCCAGCATCTGGACATCATCAATTAACAATTTCTAGATATTAATAATTTTCCTGAAATAAATCTGTTTTTCAAATTTGCTTTAACTTTGCAGTATAAATTCTAAGCTAGTGCACCTAACAGCTTATATTGAATAACGTATATCAGAATGAGCAATTTTGGGTGTGTTAATATCCGTGAAAATTATTCCCTGTGCTAATTACTGTAATGTTGTAAGTTGGATGGTATAACAGTAATGGAATAGTAATGGAAACCGCATTTCCGTAATTGAGATAATCCCTATCCTGTAATACCACATGTTAAGTCATAAAATTAATATGATGTGAAAAATGGTTATAAAGTTGTCATGTGACTAACCAAAGCCAAAATCCCTGGAAAAGTTTCTTTGACATAACCATTCAGTATCTGATTTTTCTTCCTTATTTCTGTCCATCTTTTCTTTGCAGGCTTGGAGACTGAAACTTTATAAATTTTTCTACCAAATACTTCAGCAACATGGTTGGAAAAAAGACATTTTCTTGGCTACTAATCTGATGTGGCTGCTTGTATGGTGTTAAGCACACTATCTTCCACAAAAACTTTGGCTTACAAACTCTGACTCCAGAATCAGTTCAAGGTTCAATAGCCTAAGCACTGACGGCATTGGTTGTGCAAGTCTTGTGTCAAATTCAAAAGCTTATTTTTAGTTAGTTTTTACCTCTTCCAGTCATACTTCTATGTACTTTTGCTTGTCCTGGCAAAAAAAATCCAAAGTCTGGGAGAGACCATATTCCCAACCAAAACAGAGTTACTTCTAGACCATCTCTAGAAGAATAAAGTCTTGAAATTAACCAAACTCAAAGAGTAGCAGTGAAAAGCATCTGAAATTTGCACTATTCAGCAAAACCTGAAAACCTTAGTAGAAACTTTATCATAGTTCCCTATCAGTACTATTTAAACATATCCTCACATCTATTTTTTAATTTAATTTAGTAGAATAATTAAACATGAAAACAACAGTGACACATCAAAGCACATACGCAGGAGTTTTACTCAACTCTTTCTGTTTCTGAGACACTTTAATTTGACTCAAAACTGCCTTTAACTCTGAGCAACAAATTCTAGTGCCATGGCTACTCCTCGTATCTGTGGTCTCACCATAACAGATCTTTGAAGAGAAAGGCTAGAGACAAATGCCTCTACTCAAGACATCACTGGGTATACTTCTAACTATTTACCATGCATCAGGTCACCCTAAATGAATGGCCAAATGTATTTTTCTTATTTTCATAACTTAGTTTGTAAAGAGTAAGTCTGTACCTCCTTGAACCCAGAGGAACAATGTTAGCTTGGCTGACTGCAAATTCTTAGGAAAAACCCCTCAAGTGTAATTGCAACATCATGGCAAATGGTTTTAAAGCAGTGATTTTTCTCGGATTAACTCCTCTTATATTCACATTTATGTTCTTATAAGAAGTCTTTCTGTGCTTTGCTTACAGCAGCCTCTTCAAGGCTTTAGTCTGTGGTCCCACTTACACTTGAATACTTTGTAGCTGCTTGTCTTGTCCTGCTGTAACAATTCCACTCACTCCTTTAACAATCTTTTTGTTATTACGCAGTATTTTTTATGCAGTATTTGCATATAACACCACTGAAGTATTATATACAGCATTCTTATAATAGCTGTTGATAAAAACTGATATTTGCTGGGCGCTACTACTTCATGGATGATGCAGTATTTTGCAATTCAACTGAAACTGTAGAATCACATTTTAAGAACAAAAAAGTCAACATTCTGGAGAAAAAACCTCAAACAACACTGAGCTTTATAATAAATAATCCTGAGTGATTCATTACCCAAAACACTCAAGAAATGCAAGATGGTTTTCATATTTTATGTAACCAGCTCCAGACAAAAATATTAAAGGTATTGTCATCCGTTCATGTTCATTGACATGAAACCTAAAATGTTCCTAATGCTATTAAGAATATTCTGACTGGTTTGACAGTGTCTAATTGTAATTGATATCTCTTTAAACTTCAGTCTACCATAAAGAAATATGATTAGTTGTCTGTTCCATGACCCCTACACCTGAACTGCTCCTCCTCAATACTTTTTTTTTTCAATAATTGCCTTGTCAAGTTCTGTAAAGGACATTGAAAAAGCCAATTTCATGAGATATTCTGTCAAATGTGGGATCTGAAGTTGATATAGTTTGCAAAGGAGGACAAATTTCTGGGCTCAGCCATTATGAAGTAAGAAAAGGGCTTACTGCAGGTAGCGTTTAGTATACAAAAGAAACAGTCACAATGTACAGTTACCATCTTGAGGCTGGGAAGGCATATAACTAACTAAAACTTATATTTGTCTTAAATGTAAAGAACATACCTTAAATATTCAGAATGGAAAGCCACAGATAAAGCCAGTAGTAGCCCCTCACTCAGTTCTCTGTTGCACTGAGTGTCTTGCCATTCAACTATTTATCATTGAGTTTATAGGATGAATTGATTCTTCCTGTTAAAGGCAGGGAAAGAATATAGGACAATTGAGTTTAATAGAATGCTATGTATTTGTAGATTCTTAAGCATAAGATATGTTATATAAAATATCTATAGCACTTTAAAGTTACTTTTAATTTTAAAAAATTTCATAGGTATAAAGCTCCTTACATAGAATTTCTTGAGTCTCTGAAAATGAATCCTTGGTATTTCTGTTCAATAGCCCAGTGATCCAAGTATTCACCTACTCACAAGATGAGGTCTTAAGAGTTCAAGTTCTTCACCCGCATTAGTGAAATACAGTCCAATTTTCCACTGGTCTGGGAAAGTACTTTAAGCATTGGGCTACTGGTTATATGCATATTGTAACTTTAGAAAGTATTGTCTTAAAAGCAAGACAGAACATTTCTGTGTATTGCGTTTGTTATGTACTCCTGAAAGAATAAAATAAATTTGTGATTCAACTATCTGTAGTCTGGCAGATTGCACATTCCTGAGCAGTAGCTACTACTAACACCACTCGAAGACGTAAAACACTAAGTTAAAGAAATAAATTTCAGCAAACACTGATTTTAATTCAGCCAAACCATGACAATCAGCCTTGCCTGATCTATGAAATTATAAGATGATAGCATTTTCAAGAGAACTTCCTCTTGACTTCAGTGATATGCTTGTTGTATGACTTTACTCTTCTCAGCCCATGCATTTCATGTTTCCAATGTTCTTTCTGTAATCATAAAGTTAATCCTTTCCTAACAGAAATGTCTGAAAAGTCATTAGTGTTTTTAGCAAATGTATCTTTTCCTTCTAAAAATATAATTCTTTATTGTAATCAGTTCTTTTTGAACTGGAACATTGCATTTTAAAGCATCAGTGTAAGTAAACAAGCTCTTCTGAAGGAACAGACAAGGCTTTCATGAGAAAGAATTGAATGACTGGTATATTTCCCAAGACACTACCCAATTTATTTGTAAAATACACCTAGTATACAACATTCCAAAGAATAAAAATCCAGCAGTTTCTCATGAAACAAGGTGTCTTGAGGGTTGGCTCTTAGGGCTGCTTCTGTGTTATCTAGCTAGTTTTTCATACTAAATTCCCAAAACTGAAATTGATTTTAATCAACTTTTTTTTTTTCAACTCATTCCATGTTCACTCACTCTCTATTTTTATTTATTTATATTTTAAAGTCCAGTGACTTTGAGATATTGCCTTTCACATTTACAACCTCAAGGGCATTAGAAGTTCTGATGGTATTGTGATCACTAGACTTTAGATGACTCTAAGCTTTTATCTTATTTATCATCCTTGTCTTATTTCCCAGCAATATTACGAGTAAGTACAGAATAGCCTGTACTTTTACTGGATTGCCCAGAAAAAGTATCAGAGGAGAGTCCTGTATTACCTCAAGGAAAAGGTACCCTTTCTTATCAATTCCATAATTGCCAGTCCAGTCAATATTAACTAATTCAATCTCCAATGATTAATGATCTATCCTTTTTATCAGCTTTCCTTATCTTCCTTTTGTTTCCAGATCTTATCTAGGAGGTCTATACCAATTTTCAGTGATTTTTAAGTTCTAATTTGGCTATCTTTCATCTTCATCTAAATTGTCCCTACTCAGGTGTCTAAACTACATATGCCATTTATTTCTTTTGTCAAGTAAGGTTCTTAACACATATTGCCGTATGTCTTTCTGTCCTGCTGTGTCTCTCCCTCTTACTATATATATTTATCAAGGCACTTCAATTTCTATTCAGTTTCTTGGGACATATTTACAAAATGGATTTAAGGAGCAAGATTTATTTGTAAACCTAATTAATGTCCTACAGACAACTGCTTTTGTAGGAAAGCTGGAATCTCACCTTACACATCATAAAAAGTAGTCTGAAAATGCACGTGTTCCTGAAGAAATGAGCTATTTCAGTAAGTGTGGTTTAACTGGATAGCCTCACTCAAATGGAAACATTTTGTTATTCAACAAAAGCATAGATGCTCACCTCATCTTAAAAATCTGATCCTAATTAGGCACTCATATCTGAAAATAGTCATTTATAGAAGCCTGTGCTACAGTTTGTGCATGATGGGATTAAGAATGCTTTTCCATGTCACCTGTAAAGTGAAGTTTATAACTGTCATAGAATGTTGAAGTTATTTTTCACACAATAGCAGTACTATTTATTGAGCCAATGACTAATGCAAGTAAGGAAGTAGCTACTGTAATCGAGAATGATTACACTATAATCAGACATAGACTAAGTCAGAGAGATCTGACCCCTCTGTGTTTATACTATTTGGTGCTAATTTTACCCTAATGGCATGAAGCAAGATTAAGTCAAAGACAAAGATTTTTCTCTATAAAAAAATCCATTTCATCCACAAGGTCAAAAGATAATGGAAAACAGAAATCAAGTCCATGTTGCAAGACCCCGGGCAGTCAGCAGTGTTAAGTGTTGTTAACTTCTGCATCAGTGCAGAATCTATGCTACTTTAATCATTGCATTGAAACATTTTAACCTGTAGAGTTCAAGCAAAGCAGAAACCTGAACTCTTGAGATTCTGGGCTTGTCACTGATAGAAATCCTTTGAATGTCACTAAAAGATTTAGTTTCACTTCCGTGATCCACTTACATAGCATTGCATAATGACACCTTGATTTGTTTAGTTGAAAGCTTTGATACTCTTTATATCTATCACCTTGGAAACAAAATGTGAATAGGTGTTTTTTCCTTTTAAAATATGAGAAGTGACAGATTTATAGCCTTGACAGCTGACACACTGTTCACAGTCATTGACACGTACAGTTCAGCAGTAAAATGCAGGAGCTTTCTTTTACTGTCCTACCGAGACGACTCGGTCTTGATCTGGAAAGAAATTGTAGATGATGGCACACGCTCCCTCCTGAAATTTACTCCTAAGTAGAGTAGTACTATGTGTGATCTTCTTGTAGTTTTTGTTACATAGAGGTAAGACTTTTGGTTCATGCTTCTTCAAATAATTGGTAAAAATGCAAGTTTAAGAGTTCCAGTATAAACACTCCTTTTTGCTACACATTAAAATGAGCCAAAATACACCTTCTAATGCTGGCATATCATGACGTCACAATATGATACTAATGGAAGGAGAAAAAAAAAAACCTGGCAACTATGCATATCATCAAATTATATTATATTCAAAGTGACAACTAAAATTTAAGAAATACTTAGCCTATACTCAGTCCCCAAAATAGAAACTTTGTTTGAAATCACTTTAATGCAAAGAACATTCAACAGGGAGGTATCTTCAAGGTCTGCTCCTATATATTCTATACAATAGACAGCTGGAGAGATAAATACATGCATGGAGAAAGGGAAGGAGTTATCCCACATGATTACATTGTGCTATGTGATCCAGACAGTCTGGATCAAAGGCCTCCTAGATTTCCTAGGAAACCTCACCTTAGAGCTTTTACTGGAGATTTTTCATTTCTTCCTTCTGCTGATGTAACATGGAAAACAAGGCATAGCCATGTTTTTGCCTTTGCAAGACATGGATATATTTTCAGTTACTTAGAGTGAGCAGTGAAATTTAAAACAGCCTAATGGAGTGCTAGGTCAGCCTTCATAGGAATAGCAAGAGGACAAAAGAAACACTAAGATCAGTCTTCAGCATATAGATCACTGAGTTGTCATTTAAGAAACAGATCACGCGAGAGTATACTCCCTTTATAAATATTTGAGTCAGTAGAAGGAAGTAGGAACTCTTTAGTGTTTAAATAATGCCATCAGTAGCATTTGTAGGTGCAAAAATATATACTGAACATCCTGTAAACTTTGAGTAGCCTTTGCATAAATACCTATCTCTTCTTTACCTGAAATAAGTGTGGAATAATAAGCAAGATTTTTTTGCTAGAGATGTTTGATTGCTATTTAAAAAAAAGGAAAAGGAGTCTCAGTTGACGTTTAGGAGCAATTGCAAAAGAGTATAGAATATTAATCAGGATCCCCTTGAGCATAAACACAGACTGATTTGGGCACATGGTGCTCTCAGGAACAAGCGTACTCCACTGCAGAACACCCATTGCCAGGTTAGATCATTTTTACCGATAGATATGCGAGGTACTCATTAGTAACAGAAGAAGTGATTAGTGATGTGATAACCCAGCTGCCTTGAAGTAAAGCAACAAACAATGGAGCAGAGTAGACGCAGGCCAAAATTTTGGAGATGATTTGAAAATGTATTCAGTTCCTTTAGCAGAACAAAAATATTTTATATGTGAAAAATCACTACTATTATACAAATATTAAGTACAGACTGCAGTATCCAGCTGAAAGAGCACCTTTTCCTCGTGTCCAACTGCTTCCTCCCCAACCCTGAAGCCCCATCAGAACAATAAAATTACTTCATAACTACTTGTTACTAATTGCTTATGTTTGCACACAGCAATCTATGCAGTTGTGGAAGCCTGGCAGCAAGTTAATGAGGTTTGAGTATTCAATAACTGAGATAAAACTGACCCAGAGAAACAACAGAGCTGTCAGGCTGTCATTTCTAACAGGCAGCATAATGAAAGCTATAACAGAGGGCAGTTAAGAATAAATGCACAATAATAGTCTGGTTGGAAATAACAATATAAAAATCATTCTCCTTATTTAAGGATAACCCTTCTTAACTCAGTGAATTGTTTATGTATTTATTTATTGGACAGATATCCAGCAAAGGCACTAACCACATGGAATAAATGTGTATGTATTTAGCAATTTTTTTTTTTTTTTTTTTTTGCAGGGCATAGCAGTATTTAATTTTAAAGACAAATTCTCCAGGAGAATAATTATATCCATGCCACTCAAGTATTATAGCAACAGTTGTCCTCAAAGGGTTGAACAGTATTTTAATATCTACTGTTTGAATTCTGACCCCAGTGCTCCCAGTAGGAAGATGACAAAAAATAAAAGCATATAATTGCTGAATGTTAAATCTATTGTTTGGATATACTCTGGACACACAAAAAGAATATGGGTGCTCATTATAGAAAGGATGTGGAAATTGCCCTTCATCAGAAATTATTTTCTCTTCCAAAGTCTGAGTCAAAAGGAGGAAACGAACCTAAATTCTTCCTCTCCCAAAAAGGAAAATTTGCATATATTTCCTCAGGTGAGCTGAGCATTCAGCAAACCTTCCAGTGGGTCCCAAGGCATTGGCTTCCCTGAGATGTCTCTGTATGCTCTAGGGTTTCTAAAATATCCTGCATCCAGCCTGCAGCAGACAATGCAAAAGCCTGGATCTGCACACACTGGAGGGAAAGCACTGGGGAGGTCCCGGCACAAAAGAGAGTTTGGGAGTGGCAGCAATGGATCTAATGGATTGTTTCAGTGTAGCAGCAGTGGTTTTGAATATCCAGCATTTAACATTCAAGGGGCTTTTATGCTCTCTTATTCAGCATACATTCGAAACAAAAGAAAACAAACAGAAGCTGTTACAGCATTAATCTAATTGTTTCTTGCTGTAAACAGATATTACTGATTCCATTTTTTCACCACAGATTGTGAGTAACTCACATCAATGACAATGGATAATAATGCCCTTCGTCTCTGCTGCAAACTGAGAAACCATCTTTGCACAGCCTAATTCCTTCAACCCAATTAAACCATGGGAACACAATGTTTAATGCAGGAGGACTATGTATTTAGTTGAAAACAAATTCCGATGGTGCATAACATGCAGAGTGCATGCAGACATTTTTCAAAGCAAGATGCAGTCTTCTAAGCCAGCAGTTTTACCTGGAATGAATGAAAGCCATGAAGACTGTCACTGAGCACCAGAACTGTGAGACTCTATCACCATTGACACGGTCTAGTATCCTTCCAGTACTGTCAGCAGAAGGATCCTTGCTGATTATCGTGCTGCTCTGGGCTCCCATTATATACACTGATATTAAACTAAAGTGATGTAAAGCATTATCACTTACTAGTATTATAAGTAGGGATTCCTATAGACTCCACTTTTAACAGACAAGTACAGTAAAAAATGTTTTATTTTAAATAATCTCTCTGAAAATTAGTGGAGAGATGTAATAGGTTAAAATTTGCGGGAGATTTTTATTATTATTGTTATATTTATTGTGGTGTTTTCTTCCTGGATAGTATAAGAATCCATTTTTTTGTGAGTAGTTCCTTATGCCTGCAAATACCAAGGCTTAGAAAACAGATGTGTGCTATCTTTTTGAATATATGAAGGATGTTCTCGCAGTACGTATTTGGCTTAATGTCAAATACCATAAGCCAGTATGATCTTTACTTGTGCAGAAATATACTCTTGAAAGATGTGTTCTGTTTGGTTTCCACTGTCATTTCCCTCATTATTATGAAATGCATCCGTTATGTTAAGTAGAAAAACAAAGCACAAGATATTTGAAAGTTGTGGTTTCTACTGGCTTAGGTTCGGGGGTTCTGTTTTGGTTTTGGTTTTATTATTATTGGTTCAGACACTTCATAGAATAAAATTTAGAGCCTGGCAAAGAGGGACCAGTTTCAGAAAACTGTTCCCACGTTACTGGAACTAGAGAAGTCATAAGCCAGTGTTTGCTATTGTTGCCAACACTAGTCATTTGTTTTAGTTTAGTTGAACTAATGGTTGGACTAGAAGATCTGTGATTCTGTGCATTTAGTTTTCCCTTGAACGAAATAATACCTGCCACTGCACAGAGGTTTCTTTTCACTTCCAGAACAAGTTGAATTTTGAACTGTAATATGCACTGAATAAAGGACAGAAACAGCTTCCTTAGCCACTATTGACTTGAATCGATACCGTCCTTCACCATGGAATGGAAAATTTAGGTGATATTTCCCTCTGCTTGATATGGGACATTTCCAGTGTTTCTTTTCTCATGTGGCGACATCTTTGTGTATTTTAAAAAGCATTAAGCTTCAGTTTCAGGACATTGTGAAATGCCAGAAGAGCTATTGAGTGTACTTAAAGTCTTTCCCTCTACTAGTAGCTTAAGCAGTTTATTACTTAAGGCCACCATGAATATTTTTGGGTCTAATTTCACGTACCTCAAAATGGAATACTTAATCTTTGAACATATTAAAAGCAAAAAAAGCACAGAAAAATAAGAACAAAAACATAATCTCAAAAAAAAAAAAGCTTCTAGAGGGAAATTAAATTAGAACCTTTGCATTCTCTCTTTCTTTTTACAGGAAGCTTTCATAATACAACAGTTAGATTCATAAACTTCCTCTGTGTGAGCTGACCCACCATAGCGCTTTACAGCAGACTGATTCATTCACAAAAGCACTGATAGATGGAATGATCTGCTCAAATAGTAATTGTATTGGATACCAAAAATAAAAACAACTACAACCTGGAGCCTAAGAAATTTGCCTAGTACACTGAACACAATAGATAAAAGTTGCTGAAAAGAGATCTGAAACAGTACTCTGTTTCATAGGAGAATACCCAAACCTGTGAGATATTGAGGGAAATGAGGATAAATTACCGTTTTCATTCTATGGCAGTTTTTGCAATGCAGTCCTTCATTTCTTTGTCTTTATTTCAACCACTGAAACTTTTCTCAGTATTTCAAAATAGTGTTTTAGCACTGCATTCTCATTTCAGCTATTCTGAGAATGTATTTTTGAGGAACAAATAATATAAAAGAAAAATATCATTCAGCTCAACTTCTGGGCAATCTGATTGCCTTGTATCATCCCACTGCCTGCTCAGCATCTAAAATAAGTTTCCAGAGTTATAGCATTTCTAGTTTAGGGGACATAGCAAAAGGTTACTAAGTATATTCCTTAAAGCTAATTTCTGAGAGGATGATTTTTCAATATTTTTGGAAGATAGAATAACATGAGTTCAGAGAATAAATTAGACCTTGTCATGCTGATCAAAGCATTCGATTTTCAAAATTACCTCAAAATAAACAATGTGGAGGTGTGCTAATTTACACTAGCATTTAAAATAATAGCAAAACTGAGAAAAATATTCTGAAAGGCGAAAATGGATGCCTAGTCCTAAGATTAGTAAAATTAACCAACCAAAAATCCTCCCTTTTCAAATTTCAAGTGTTTTTATAATAAGAGTACATAAAAAGAATTTATGCTAATTTTTCTGTCATCCTTATAGGCTATTGGTTTAATATACTTTTTAATACATTGAAAATAATTATTTTTAAATTAAAAATTATTGCGATCTCAATGTAGTAGAAGCTAAATTGACACTATCAATATTCAGAAAGATAAGGAAGTTCTTAATTCTAAGCAAGAACATCTGGGTGAAGTTCTTCCATAAATGTCTGGAACACCATAATTTTCTTTATTTTTTAATCATTGTTATGTCCACCTGTCCACCTCTTTTTCATTTTTAATTTGTGTCTGTTATTGCTTTCTTCTGTTATTAACTTATTTTTTTTCAGGTTTTCTTCCATCTTCTCTCTTCTATATTTTATGTTAAATTCTCCCTTAAATAAAACAGGAATTAAATTTTATTTCCAGGCTAGGAAATCTAAAATTTTCATGCCTGCAACTAGCTATAACAATTCTAAAAATCTCCCTCATACATACGGCAAGTCTAAAAAAAAATCCAAAACATTCTATTATTTTTTTTCCTTTCTTTTGAAGAAAATTGGTAGTCCAAAACTAAAAGATGTGCTATTTAAGTTTTCCACAGCAACAGAGAACACAATTTTGGGGAAGAATATAGATATTTTTAAAGTCTTAGCTATTTCCTCCTTACTTCTTATTGACCTGTCTACATTAAGTTCCACTACGAGCCCATGACCTGCAGGAAGCATCACGGGAAGAGTTAAAAATTGTTGAGACCTTTTATTCTGCTACATCTTAATACAAAATGAAGCATTATTATTCCTTTAAGGGTCTTTTACCTTATTCTGATAAAATCAATTTTTTGTCAATCCTATTTATAAATATCTCTTTGCTGGAAAGGTAAAGAAAAAAAGTAATTGCATTGATGTTGGTACTGGAAATATGAGTGAGTTATGAATGACAGCCTGAGAAATCCTAATCAATACAAAAAGCGAGCTTTAAAGATCATTTAATTGAAGTAGAGTAAGCAGAATCTTACATGGTTTAAATAATGTCAACAGAAAAGTTACTGTTTTCAGCTCAGTACACATGATAAGACTTTGAGAGTCATAAGCACCTAATACCATCTCAGGAATTTAGTAGTGGGTAAAGATTAAAGCTTACTGTCTCCACAGGGTATTGAGCTCTTGATTCATGTTTTTTATAACATCAAGTCTGGATTATTGTAATACCCTGTTTGTAGGCCTCTCTGATACAGTGGTTTGCCGTTCACAAGCTTCAACATGCACAGATTATAACAACTCAAATTCTCAGGGGAATTGAACTGTATCAACATCCTACCAGACTTGATTGCCTTTTTGTCAGATTTAAAGTGATTTCTAAAACGTGCATGTTACCTACTTTTTGGGGTTTTTTTCTTGTTTGGGTTTTTTTTGAGAATTCAATGACTTTTTCCTAACATTTTATAGACTTAATGATTTCTCATTTTCTCTGCTTTTTTCATACTATAGTGACAACTGTACTATCAGCTAAGGACTCTAAAAGCAGATGCAGCCTCAACTTAACATGGAACATGGTGAGAGAAAGCACTCAGACTGCAATAGATATTACAAATCCTATAGAAAAGATTTCTTAATGTATGTTTTTCGTGTTCAGTGTTTCAGAGTGTGTTTGGCTGCAGTGAAGTAACACTGAAAACTTAAGGAGTATAACATTTGGAAAGTATCATTGGAGTAGACAATACTTTATGAATTTATACAAATTAGCTATTCCATTTATGTATTCTAATGCATGAAGGCAATAAGATAATGAGCTCACTGCACTACTCACAATTTCTGAAGAGCCATGGAAATAGGAAGAGGTGATAAGTGGCTGGAGAAAAATAACATCAGTTGGCAATAGTCATACCTTAAGAAGAAAAGAAGAGGATCATCTCATCAATTGTCCTTTGCTGTACCTATTCCCATTCTAAAAGAAATATCTAAACTATATACAAAATAATAATCAAATAATTACAACCAATTTCAAGAGAGCTGAGCACTCCAAAACCAACTGTAAATTTCATTATAAAGTCTCCTAGATAAACAAATAAAAGTGACTTGAATTACACAGGCAATACCAAATCTACACGCACTGTAACTTCATCTGTGAAAAGAAATGTACATAGCAGGAGTGAGAACAAGAACCGAGTGAAATTTAATATGAAAAATGTACCATATTAAACAATTAATTACAGTATTTCAGTGGGTTGAAAGGTTTCAAAATCAAAACCTAGGCAGCTACTATGTATGTGATTTTATTTCTCTGCTAAGTAAGTAAAAAAATATATATAGATAAGTAAGAAAAACTGTAATTTCACAAAATATAATGTCAATTATCTGTAAGCATGTGAAAGTATAAACAACAATTATGCATAAAGATTATTCAGTTCTGTCTGTGGGAATGTAAATACATTTTTGATGAAAATAGATGTAAAGGAGTCACTGTAAGCATTGAAAATGTATTACAAAATGACAGCAGCCCTGCCTGCTACAACAGGCAAAATATTAGAAGCTGCAATGTCTGGAATGATCTTAAATTATCTTAAGAATTGGTTGGAAATTAATGTATGTTCCCATCTCTCTAGTATGCAAGAATCTGTTAAAGTTCTGAATTTTTGCATTCTTGAAAAAGGATTCTCACAAAGACACCTGAAGAAAATATTAATTCTAGTCATATGCAGTATTTCAGGTAATATACATTGTAATCTCCTTGATCAGAGATTTTGCTATATATGTAGTAAAAACAGACAATCAAATATAAAACCTTCAGAAACACAAAACTTAGAATATTTAAATACCTTCAGCTAACCAACAACATAATTCGTGGAGGCTTTTTCCTTATCACAGAACTTTTGGAATTGCAATACCAAAAATTACCTTGAGTCAATGTCATCTTAAACAAAGTTCTAATCAGCTGCTCTCGTTTTACCCCAAGAGAAATTTCTCATAATGATTCTTTGTCATCTGTTTTTAGAATGCATGATATTGGCTAAGATGTGACTCTGTCTTTGTCGGGCAAGAGAAAACATTGCACTTCTGATTTTTCCCTGCTCTTAACTGAAATAGAGGCGCATTTCCAATCCTGTATGCCCTATAAAGACCATGAGTTCTACATGAAATAGCATGCTCATTCACATTTGTGAAGCCCTAGTATAATCAATTTATATCTCATGCGATAATTTTCATGGAAAATAAAAACATAAAGCTGTGATTATACAATTAAGGTTTTCCCCAGGAAAAAAACAAACAAACAAACAAACTATATAGTTTTGCACTGCAGTAAAAGAGGCGTGGGCCAAGAGAAGTCATCACATGCAAAACAGTTGGTTTAATTTTTGATTTGTTTATGGATTTACCCATTTGCCTTACAGCTTTAATCTTTATTGGAGAAAGTTCATAACACTAGTCTCAACAAATTCCTAACTCTAATTTCTAGATAAACATATACTCCTAAGGAAAATAAAGTAAAATTAAAATAAAAACCAGCAATGGTATCAGACTGTAAATGCTTTCTGTTAGTTACTGAGAGTCAATGTTCTTAGGGAATCTAATCTGTTTTCAGAAAATTGCGGCAGATGTTAGAAAATTACTTCCAGAATCCAGACAGGATGTATCTATCTAAGCTGATGTTATATACATACCTAGAAACCCCAATTCTTTCGCAAAGCAAAAGATGAATTATAGATAAATGTATCCAAAACCAAAATGATTTTACCGTCCCATACATGTATCTGCAAACCAATGACAGACCAGTGACAGCACCTTGGGTAAATAGGAAAGTATCTACTCTACCTATGCCTGACATCTAAGGAGAGGACTCTAAATCATCTGGGAATATATTAATTAAGGAACGTATAGGAAACATGTTAAGAACTTCCATTTTCTTTAACGTCATCCACTCAAGAATCTATTTATCTATATTTAGGAAACGAAAAGGGAATGAGGGAAAAAAAATAATGAAAAAGGGGAATAGGGTGGGTTATAACATAGATGAAGAAATTCTTACTGAATTATGCAATGTTCTTATTCATTTGGAGTAATATTTACCATTATAGGCAATCAATTAAGTATTCTACTGCTGTTCACTGAGTGCTGACTCACTGGGCAATTAGAAACTAACAGTGTCTTCAAGAAAAGTGCAGCAAGACGTTCAAGTCAACAATGACGGTGGCTTTGGTTTTACCTATAACAGTTTTACTCAATGTATCAAGGATCTAAAATCCTTATGCCCTGATGCCACAAGAATAGAAAGGTCTGCAAATTGGTAGCTAATACTAAACAGTAACAGTATATTAAAATGTGATTATTTTGCTGCTACCTCACTCTAATTTTCTGTTCACCTCCTCTCACTCTATTCCTCCATCTACTTGTGGTACTATCACAAAGTGAGACTGAGTTCTCTGGGACAGCCTCTGCTCTCTTATTATTCACTTTTTAAAGTCTTGATAGAGTAGGACCTTTTGCTTTGATTTGAGCTTGATAAAGTAAGTACCAAAATAGCAGCAGCTTTACTACTTCTCCAGGTCTAACCCCAGCACATTTTTTACTTAAATTACAAGCTTGTTAAATTTTCCATAAAAATATAAACTAACATTTTAATTAGGTATAGATGGTCAAATATAGCCTTAACCAATTTTCTGCTAAACAATTATCATCAATCTAGATTCAAAACCTTCTTTTATTTTCCTCTCTTCTGTTTGCTATGGTCTGAGAGGCTACTCTATCTCCTTTACAATCACACATCTTTTTCTTTCCAACAATTCCTGTGATCAATTGCTTTATTTCCTTATTTATTTTAATAAGGATTCTAATTTTGGTCCAGATTAGCATTTAGCATAGCCGAAGAGGGGCTTTTCTGCCTAACCTGTTGTGAATAACAAATCAAATTCATGGTAAACTAAACACTCTGGTGCAATCAGTCTAAAGTCAACAAATGAGGGGTCAGACTTACGCCCACAGGTTCAGGTTGGCATGACAGCAGTTGCATGCAATACAGGGATTCCCTAAGAAGTGTTGTTATCGAGCTCACCTGGCTACATAGAAAATAACATGAACTTTCTTACCTCTGTTCCCCACCGTGAATTTAGTGAGGTTATTCCTTCATCCCAGCTAATTAGAGGTGCAGAGATATGGCACAGAATTATGTCCTGCAGTTTCAAATGTGCAGCCTTCTTAGTATAATCACTCAGCTAATTTTTGTCTTATTTATTTTCTGCATTTTTACTTAGATCATCGTTTCCAAGTTATATGGATAAAGCAATTTCACAGAAAAATACTTTGTCGGAATTTCTTCATGCATGTGGTTTTTTTTTTTTTCAGGTTAATTTCTCTTTTCAGAAAGTATGATGGCCTGAGCTTTACATCACAAGAACTGAATGCAACACTGTGGATAACCAGCTTCTACATACTGAATTTCTCGGGCAATTCTGTATCTTTATTTTTTTTAATCCTTGTTTGTATAAAAATACAGATTTCCTCAGTATTCCCTTCTTATTTCTCTCTCTCTCTCTCTTTTTTTTTTTTTTTTTTTTTTTGCCAGATCTACTGTTTTCCCTTGCTATAGCACTGAACATATCTCAACATGAGTTTCCTTGATGTTTCTGCTCGATCTGCTGCTTACACAAACTCAGGTTATTTATTACCTTCCTGCACTGAAACAGACAAGCCCCTCAGTTGCAATATGCTATTAAAAATGATGCATATGAAGCATCTTTCAACCAATGTTTTTAAAGATCTGTCTATCTGTCAATCAGCTCATACAATAATTGACTTAAACAAACATCCCTCCCTTAAGATTGGTGAGACTTTTATTAAAGACATTTATAGACTATGTATTCCACTGCATCATTCAGGGTTATTCTACAATTCACATAACATGATACTGAAACTTTTTAAACGGAAAAAAAAGAGAGAAAGAAGACATAATCTGCCTGCCTGCTCTTCTTGACAGAATTCAAAAGGTACATACTCACTTTTTAAAGAAAACAGTAGGCTTAGTACTGAAACTTCCAATTAAAGAAAGGAATCTAAGACTAGTGGCTAAGTCTAACACTCACAATCACTTGCTTACTCAGTAAGCAAACCCAGAGAGCTGAACAACTAAGTGATTGGACAGAAGTAATGTTATTCAGCTCTTTAGAAGAGATACTCAAACATATTTTTATAGCATTTTTTTTTCCTGCGTTAAAAAAGTCATTCTTCTACATAAACAGCAGTATTCAGTCTGAAAGCATGAAAGTACACAGACACTTTCTCAAAAACAAAATCCCCTTGACAACATCACAGCATTCCTCCGAAAATCTATCTGGTTTTGAAATTGATCTTCTTAATTATTCCTTTTTAAATTCAAACTTATAATTTCCCTTTGCAAGGAAAGGGTATAGATACGTCTCCAAGTGTTTTTACTATTGCAGAACTCAGATTCATTTTTCTTATTTAGTTCATAAAGAACAAAAGCAGATGGAGTCCAAGGAAATTTTCCTTTTGGGCTTGGAATGCTAGATCTGTAAAACTGGACCAAGAATAAATTTATTCATATTATTATTATTTCATATTTTACAGTGAAAGGAGTTACATCCTGCAAATATATGTATATGATGGATAACAATATAAGGATGAATAGTCTCAACAGAATGTAAAATAAGGAAAAAAAAGAAAACAAGAGGTGTGAATATTTCTGCAGTGCTATATATGAGTATGGGATACGTAAACTATTTGTGTTTAATCCTATAGTCAATGAAACGCTCCAAGACTGAGAATGCCTTCTGAACATTTTTTTAATCTTAAACGTCATGAGAGAAAAACAGAGAATGCAAAGACTGTAATAATTTAACTGAGATTGCTCAGACTGGTTAACATTGGTAAAAATTACAGAGATGAAAAGAAGAGGAAAAACTGTTGGAAAAAATGTTGCATTTATGTATGTGGATTAAATAAACCATTAAATTTAATTCTAATTAACTGCAGTTACAACTTTCAACAAACTTACTAGTCATTTACAGCGGAAGATTAATCAAACTAGACGTGACTTACCTTTAAAGTGGGCAGAAACTCATGCCCATTGAAGAGATTCCCTCAGATACTATTCTTGTCCAGTGAGGTAGGGTTTAGTTATCAAACATATTTTTGTATGATTAGGTAGTGAACATTTCAGTGCTAAAGAATATTTTTTATAAAAAAAAAACTATTCTAAAATTCATTCTTTGCTTTAGTTTAGTAGTTGCCTCAATAGGAAACCCAAGTGCTTTTGCTCTAAAACACAATCATTATTTAAAAAGAAGGACCTCAAACTGTAATGCACTGAGGACACCTTTTTCTCTTGCATTTTGTTTACAGAAATCACACCTGAAGCACATCACCAAAATTATATGATATTGATGCTACTCCAGGAGCAGATAACAAAACACTCCAATGTCAAAAGTCATTTCATTTTTTTCATCAAGAATAATGAGGCCATCTCTAAACATATTAAAATATTATTCACTTTGACAATAAAACTAGTTCCAAGACATGAACTATTGCTATATTAGAGAAGGGAAGCAATCAGTATTTTTCATCTTCTAAGAATCTCTATAATACAAAAAATCCATCATGTCTAATGGAATCGGTAAGTACCTGGAAGGCAAATGTCTTTCCTTATTTCCAGCATGAAACCTAGTTTGAAACAAACACTTAGAGTTAACTCACTTCTCTAATGTCCAAAAAAGTTTGAACAGTAATGAATGAATATTATCCACATCTTTTTATTTGAAATACCATCAATTTTTCATTACTGCTCCATGGTGCATTGTTGTACTATTAAAGAGTCCTAAAAGGATGTAGATGTGGCTGCATTTAATACTCAACAGTGCTACAAATGGTAATATTTCCAAAGATTTTAACCTAAAGCAGTCAGTTATAAAAGTTGTTAGCTATTATCAGCTTTTATACTCTTTTCTGCTATTCCTCCAGAGTTACTACAGATTGTTACACTAATGTCAACATTTGTGCTACATATTCTAGCTGTATCTTAATATTTAAGAACTTTTAAAATGTGTTTCATGTTATATATCAAGCAATACAGATGTTAGGAAAACAGTTTCATGGATTTCATATTAAGGGAAATCTTCACGTTGACTGAGTAATAATCACTCATAGATTTAATGAAATCATATGCTGAAAAAAAAAGAATGCACAGGAATATTAAGTAAATTTTTTAGATTGCTTTTATATATAGAAAAGAAGAAATTCAGCTATAGGAAGTTGTGACCAGCTGACCCTTTCTTTGTCAATATTTATGTTGCTGATGCTCTGTATCAGTTCTAGGAGTCCAGTGATCACCAGAGACAATTACACTTTCATGACTGGAACAGTGTATCTAATCCCTCTAACTTTTGGGGTCTGTGTCTAATACAGATGTATCAAAAACTGCTCTTTCTCACACTGCAGAAAAAATCAGCACAACAGAGTCTGTTTACAGAGCAAATGCCTAAACAGTAGAAATAATCACATTGGATGCTCTTGCACTAAGGACCCTGTGGGGCTTCTAGGGTTCTAACTTTATGTATCAAGAATCTAGCTTATTACAGTGGAATTTCTTTGTTTGGGAAAGACAGAACTGTCTCTGAAGTAGGGAAAGGAATTTACTGTCTTCTTCCTTAAGACCTAATCAGAACAGTCACTCCCCATCATTTACTTTCTTCTTCACTGAGGAGCAACCCATAGACTCATCAAGTTCACTTTTCCTTTGTTCCTATAAAAACACCGCTGTGTCACATATCCAGTGCTGTTGAGTTCCATGTCTAAAGCACAAGCAAGCCTCAATGAGTTTTTTGTATTATATCATTTTCACAGGGAGTGAAACATGAGTAAGTTCTCTCGTGGCATAGCGGGGACTTGCACAGGACAGGCTAAAATACTAACCTAATTTAATTTACAGGAATTGTTACCATTTAAGTTTACTGTCAGTTTTACTGCCAATATTAATTACTTAAGCCAGTGTTACTATGTGAATAATAATTGCAAGCAGGTTGTGGTTTTCATGTTTAATGGGGTTTAGTACATGAAAAATTATTGAGATTAGTTAACAGGAGGCTTTATTGAGATACCAGAGATACAACATTGAAACCATAGTGCACACACATCTTCAGATCAGTCCATTAATGAGAGGCTTGTTCAAGGTCTCTTAGTTGCATATTTTATTATCTTCTTGGCAACTTCCCATCACCATTACTAAAGTGGCTAATTCATTACCTTTAGAAATAACTGTCAAAGTACTGAAATATCTACAGCTGCCCGAGGATCACAAGTGCCTTTTAACATTGCAACCAGACCATGATCTTGAAACAGCTTCCTTGAGTTGTATTTGAAGGGCACGAATAGACATGTGCTTGAACACCCTTGTCAAAGCTTCTGAGCTCTCTAGCCACTATTTTTAGTTAGTTTTTTGAGGACTGTGTAATATTATTTTTGAAAACATGGATCTAAATAAGTCATTTTTACGGTGTATTGAATCATGGTTTTCTTTAATCTAAAATTACTGCTTTCTTTGTCTGACGCATATCATTTTGCAAATATGCTCTGGTTAATGGAACTTTACAAAGCACAAGATTAATGATCAGTTTTCTTATTTAAATGTCAGCAGCTAATGTTTCTATTCCGTGTGAAAATACAAGCACAAAAGCACAGCATTCAGACCGAACTCTTAGTTACTATGGTGATATCATGAAGCATGGTAGCAAATGTTATTTTAAAGCATTCTTCCATTTCCTATGCAAATGGTTAGTACAAAGTATTCTCCAGTATATTTAGTTAATAGCAGATCAATGTCTCTGTTCCTCTCCTGCTAGGCAAACTATAGCCACAGAGGAGTCGTACTGTTTAACACTATTGCTACGGGAGACTGGATTAAAATAATCAATATGGCTTTTAACACATGTTTTTCATTTTAAACAAAACTCTAAAATTCCAATTCTTGGATTGTCTCCTGCCAGTAATTGTATTGGATTATAACCATTATTTCCCATAGCAACTAACATTAAGAACACAGGAATCACACTCTAAATGAGGTATGTGGTCCATCTTGCCTGATACCTTGTTTTTTAGACTGTCCAATCACACATGCCCTACCAAAATGTACAAGAAAACTCATC
This sequence comes from Coccyzus lansbergi, assembly GCA_033558105.1. NCBI lineage: Eukaryota > Metazoa > Chordata > Aves > Cuculiformes > Coccyzidae > Coccyzus > Coccyzus lansbergi. The sequence continues at coordinate 3,243,056 of JAUMJK010000159.1, forward strand.
AGGAGAAAGAATTTGGTTAGATAGCCTCTACGCATTTTATGCCATATGCAGCTAGCAGAAAGACTAAACATTGTTCCAATGCAAGAACTATGCTGAGTAAACCACCATGGGGCTGTCAGATTAGTTACAATTTCAAAGTTGTATTGACTTTAGAGATTTCAATTTCCAGGTGGAATCTAGTGTTTGAATCACATAAATTCTGCTAGGGTTGTAACAGTGTACAATACAATGAAGGCCTTCCTTATTTTTAAAATCAATTTAATTTCTATGAAATGGTACATCTTATATCTTGGGACAGGATCTGATGATTCTTGTTCTCTCAAATTCATCAAGTAAAGTAAAATTGTTGTTATATTTGCACCACAACAAATGTGACACTTCATATTTGCATTAGTTTTCATTAACAGAATGTGTTTGCCAGTCCCATATATGGTAAATGAACATAGTTTCATATCTGATTAAAAAAAAAACAAGTGTATATTTCCCAAGAATCTATTCCTATTTCTTCCAATTATACCACTCTCTATAAAGCCATTATTTTATAGTTTCATGGAAGCTATACTGTATAATCCTTCATTATCCAACTTCAGTGCCAGCACTGTTTAACAGTTCAGTGTCTAAGTAGCAATCTGCTGTTGACCCTTTCAAGGAAAGTAACATTCATTTGTGAGGGAAAACTACCCACTTTGACTTAACAGGCATTAATTCTCACTTTGCTAAAAACCATATTAGTCATGTATTCAACTTCATATACAGACAGAAAGAGATTAAAAGTAGCAGAGTGGTATTTAAAATAATACATTGTAATATAGTATCATTTTGATTACCAAATATAAAAGCAAATTTTGAAAAGCAGTTTTCATAATGATGCAGAAACAAGGAGGCTCAACCTAAGTACTAGAAAAAACATTTTCACTGTATGGGCAGTTAAGTACTGGAACAGGTTGCCCAGAGAAGTTATAGAGTATCTGTACTTGGAGCTTTTCAAGTACCAGATGGACAATGTCCTGTGTAACTAAACCCGAATTTAGTCTTGATATTCGTTTGAACAGGAGATTGCAGTAGATTGCCTCTCAAAGTCCATTCCAACTTGAAAGATTTTTATGATTCTAATTCAGGCATATTGCATTATTTAATTTTTACTGTTAATGACTGTAGCTGTTTTTTACTGGTATGATTTACTTATGTTCTTAATCCCCTGCTAAATTAGAATCACAATTCTTTTTAGTTATGCAGGAGTGATTTGTTGTTGTTTTAAGTGACAAGTGAGCAAGCAAATAGGATTTTAATGGTTTCCTTGCTAGTATGTACTGGAAACTGGGATATTATGAATGAGAAAAGGAGACTGAGAGGAGACTTCATTACTCTCTACAAGTACCTGAAAGGAGGTTGTAAGAGAGGAGGGAGCTGGCCTCTTCTCCCAAGTGACAGGGGACAGGATGAGAGGGAATGGCCTCAAGCTCTGCCAGGGGAGATTTAGGTTGGACACCAGGAGGAAGTTTTTCACAGAAAGGGTCATTGGGCATTGGAACAGGCTGCCCATGGAGGTGGTTGATTCACCTTCCCTGGAGGTGTTTAAGGCACGGGTAGATGAGGTCCTGAGGGACATAGTTTAGTGTTTGAGAGGAATGGTTGGACTCGATGATCTGATGGGTCTCTTCCAACCTGGTGATTCTATGATTCTATAACTCCACTGCATGTGTAACACCAGGAAAAACTGCTGTTTGGAACACTGAAACAAATTTATTCTTCAAAATAAGACAATAGAAAATAAAAAATCCCCAAAAGGTTGATTTTTCAATAACATTGTGTAGTTCCTATGCTACCAATCCACTTTCCTCTCTTATAAGTTTTGAAGTACCACTTAAGGTCTCTCTTACAAGAAGCCTGAATAAAAAAGCTTGCTGCACAACAAGCATGCTCATTCAGTTATATGTCCTCTTGCTTTCTACGTATGCTTCCGAAAAGAAAATTTTTCACGAGTCACTAGTCATTTGGGGGGTATCTGAATCCACAGTTCAAAAAGCTGCCATAATTTTAAAGTATTTCACATGTAACTGGGCACGTTTCCAGAAGCAAGGAAATGACAAGAATGATTCACTGAAATGTATTGTTTTGAGGGGACAGACTTACGATAAAATCAGAATAAAATTATTTTTGCCATGAAAATAAAAGGGAGGGGGGGAAGAAAAACTGTTTATTTTGGCATTTGTGAACCATCTCATTTCACAGGGAATTTAATATATCTAAATATATATAAACATATATATATAAAATCATAGAATCATAGAATCACCAGGTTGGAAGAGATCCACCAGATCATCAAGTCCAACCATTCCTATCAAACACTAAACCATGTCCCTCAGGACCTCATCCACCCGTGCCTTAAACACCTCCAGGGAAGGTGAATCAACCACCTCCCTGGGCAGCCTCTGCCAGTGCCCAGTGACCCTTTCTGTGAAAAACTTCCTCCTAATCTCTAGTCTAAATCTCCCCTGGCGGAACTTGAGGCCATTCCCTCTTGTCCTGTCCCCTGGCACTTGGGAGAAGAGGCCAGCTCCCTCCTCTCCACAACCTCCTTTCAGGTAGTTGTAGAGAGTAATGAGGTCTCCTCTCAGTCTCCTCTTCTCTAGGCTAAACAACCCCAGCTCTCTCAGCCGCTCCTCATAAGGCCTGTTCTCCAGCCCCTTCACCAGCCTCATTGCTCTTCTCTGGACTCACTCCAGAGCCTCAACATCCTTCTTGTGGTGAGGGGCCCAGAACTGAACACAGGATTCAAGGAGCGGCCTCAGAAGTGCTGAGTACAGAGGGAGAATAACCTCCCTGGATATATATACAGGTTTGCATACACACAACATTAGAAACAGGGTACAGCCAACTCTTGGGAGCTAGGAGACCAAAGTTAACTTCCTTACTTTGAGCAAGCCAGGAAGTGCTAGGACTCTGTCCCACCCTGAGGAAGCATTATGCCCCTGAAGCACATGATGAGCACCTCAGCCTCAAGACCTGCTTTAGAAAAGACCAAGATCTCCTTATTGCCTCTGCTTAGCTAAAAATGGTTGCAATAGAAATACAATAGATCCCTTCAGGTTGTTCTATGATTCCGTGAATTCTAGGGACCCGTGGATCTTCAGGTATCTACTCCTGGGTGCTGCGGTTAAAAGTACAAACCCAACTTCCTTTGCAGTTAGAGTCGGTGTTATTACTCAGTCATTTAGATTAATAGTAGTTGTTTAATAATAGCTGCTGATAAGCTGGCGTTTGTTCTAACGATATAACGGGAACAGGCTGCCCAGGGAGGGGGTTGAGTCACCTTCCCTGGTGGGTTTTAAGGTGCAGGTGGATGAGGTGCTGAGGGACATGTGTTGGTGTTTGATAGGAATGGTTGGACTTGATGATCCGATGGGTCTCTTCCAACCTGGTTATTCTATGATTTTAACCTCCTAGGGGGGGAATTTAAACCTATTTTGTATCCAAATTCATCCTCATTAAGCCAAACACATTGCATCCAGCATGTCTGGAAGAGCGATAACTAATAATCTGTGTGATCTACGAATAAGATTAATTATTTAAACATTTCACATGTTTGTTAGACACAAATATGTAGTGTCTCTTGCTTTTAAGCTATTCCTCTGCAGTTGACATCTAAAAATAAACTCCCCAGCTTCAGAGACTGGCCTTGTAACTTTTATTCATATAAAGTTTGATTCTACAGATTACTAAGGACTCAAGGCTAGATAGAAGCTACATGCTTAATTTTCAACATACAGCTAGTATAAGTGATTTGAATTACATTACTGACAAGTACAAATTTGTCTGTTCTTCTCTCTTGGGTTAAAGAAGATCCAGCAACTCTTAGAGGTAAAATAAAAACAAGTAGTCCCACAGAATTAAAATGACAGAATTGAATAGGTGTTGCTGCACCTTTAATTTGATCAAATATAGAATCATAGAATCACAAGGTTGGAAGAGACCCACTGGATCATCGAGTCCAATCATACCTATCAAATATGTTACCAAATTATTTTTTTATTTTGAAATATTTTAAGAAACCCAATTAAAAAAAAAAAAAAAAGAAGTGGGGAGATCTAACTGAAGTCTAACAAAATTTCAGACTGGGAAGTTGGTAGATGAATGCCTAAATACACTGAAATTATGAGATAAGTTGTTTTCTGCAAGATTATTCACAATGCTCCGCTGATTCATGTTAGTATCTTACGATGTCCTTTGGAAAAAAAAAAGTGGAGTCAGCTGTTCACCATGTATATCATCATTCTCTTACAACCTAGTCCTTCTAGGCTGCTTAAGAAAGGGAGTGATTCATAGGTTTTCTGTAGAGGCAAAAGATATAAATTAAGGATGAAGCTTGCCAATGTAGATATATCTGTTGCTTTACTCATGAGGAAGGTCAGAGACAGGGAAAGGTATGTTTCATTTTATGGGATTTTGCTCTTAGACATCTATTTTCATTGCCTTAACTTTTCTGCTTAAGTTTGTAATATCTGAGGAAGCCCCACATCTGAATACTAAAGCAGCTCATGAATTAAGAAAATTTCAAAGATATTACTGGCTATGACTTCCCATTTACTTTACAGGATAACTCCTTATATGCAATCCCAACTTATATAAACCTTATTTTAAATAATTTAAGAAATCGACACTCCACCTTTCTTAAACATTTCAGGAGGCCATCTAGGGATTCTAAATCTATATTTGAATATATCATATCTATATTAAAGATACTCTTAAAGTCAAGTTTGTTGATGATTCATGGCAGTTCACATGATGACCCTCAGGAAAACAGTTAAAATATATCATTCTGGCAAATCATTTAACTGGTTATAAGATATGCCTAAGAAGAATTTTGTTACCAAGATTTTGCCTGAACGAGAGAAATAACATTTGGTGCTGCAGAGTGATGAAAATTTAATTTAAAATTTTCTTTCTATTAATATCATGGGTAGACCTAATTGTCATGACAATACCGGTTGTAGTAATAACTTGGCAGTTTGAACAGGTCCATAGAAAATAAACTTTATAGAACACCAAAACCTTACAAATGATACATTTCCATGCCCTACAAAAAAAGGGTAATTATGCTATGGTATTTCACACATCACTATAGAGATCAAGGAAAAATGTCATCTTTGCTTGGCCATATATTCAAATCAGGTACAAAATGCTAAGATTTAAACATCTTGTAATTCATCAACTATTTGCTGTCAGAACAAGCCACAAGACTTTATCAATGAGTAATATGATCAAGTATAGAAAATTCCATTTTATCACTCTCTTCTGAAAAAATATTATACACACCTGTTCTTCATTTCATAATTCTTTCTTGACACTCTACTCAAATTGATAAAATACATAAAAGGAGACATAACCCTCATCTGGAGAGTTTCTCAGTGCAATATAGAAAGCTACTAAAATTCAGAAAAGTTCTGATTTTTTTTATTCCATTCATATGAACACACATAAATATACACACACACTTCATACACACACACATAGATAGAACTAAGAATATGAAGCCCCAATTTTATTTAACTATTTGGTGTGTATTATTCCAGGAGGAATTATGGGAGAGAAAGACATGAGGCTAAAATGAAACTGAGACAAAATGTCACAAATGTCAAAAACATAAGAATATTCTTTTACTAGAGATTATGACGACCTTACTGTAAAGAAACTGAATTTGTGTTTTAAGCTTTACCTGATGTATATTTACATCTTCTGATTCTCCCATAAACATAGCCATAAAATTTGAATGAAGGAGGTTGATTTACCTTTTTCTAGAAAGTTCTAAAAAAAAGAATTATGGTTTTTTTTCAGTAATTTATCCTATATTATATTGAGCAGGATGCTATTTATTACTGTTATGTAATGAATAAACTTCAGAAAAAAATTGGCAGTGAGTGTGATGGTTCAAACAAAAATAAAATTAAATTAGCCTTTGTGCTAGGATGTGACCATGTATTACTTCTAATGAGCCTCACAAATATGGAAGATCAGCCCTCATGAGGAGAGGCTGAAAGATTCCAGCAGCCAAGCAATTTAAATTCTAAACGTTTACCAGAAGACATAAAGGTCAGATATGTACCAGTATCTCTAGACACATAGATATGTTATCTCCTTCTGTGAAGGAAAAGAATTATTAGAGGGAGATGGTAGATGAGAATCAGAAATTAGATGCAGGCACTTCTACTAGAAACAACATCAGGTGAAATCTCACCCATGGGATAATATATCCTCCCAACCTCAAGTTTAAGAAGATCTACTGATCAAAGAAAAGTACTCAAAATAAGCCCCAAAGCATAACTGTTCTTGCCGAGTATTCTTTTATTATTACAATATCAACTATGTGAAAGGTTAGGCTCATATGAATATTTTGGGATAACATAAATAATGGAAGCATTATTAATAGCAAGTTAATAGTCAGGGAGTAAAGATGCTGAAAGTTCATCAGAAAGAGTGACTCTCAGTGTGGATGCTTGGATAACAAGGATTGTACTATCTTATCCTTTTCAAAAATATACAGAATACTATCTTACTTGGTATAATGGAAAACAAATGAAAGCTACACAGTTAATTTGATTTCTTTTAGCCACCATCCAAAGCTTTGTTTCTCCAATCTGTTCAGTTCTTGCTATTGGTTAGAGTTGATGTCCTCCCTAAATGAACCTCTTTGGATGGATAAATCTATTTATAAATAGAAAACAAATCGAGCAGACAGGCTGAGCTGTGTTTCTGTGTTTGCGACAAAGTGTTTTATCTGGAAAAGGGAAAAGAGGTTCTGTAAGATCTTTTTTTTTTTTTTTTTTTTTAAATGCCTGGAGTTCTTACTGCAATTCCTAAATTAGGCAATGTATGACCACTAGCTCTGGCATAGATTTAGCTTGGCAAAGACTGGCAAATTCACAAGGGCAGATTGCTAACTGGCAAGAAGGATATAACATATAATAAGCTATGTTTAATAGCAAAACCATTTGCATTAAAAAATAAATCAGGATTCTGATACTCATTAAGATCTTTTTAAATTCAACCACGTAGTTGGAAGGCAATAACTTTAAACATTCTTAACAAGTCTGAAAACTTTAATAGTTTAAGCGGAGAAGGCCAGCAAAACAGAAGAGAGTTTAAATAGGAGGTGAAACTATAGCTTTTACGTACTTTATGGCTCTAGAGCTTCACGTCTTAAAATCATAGCTGGGTCAACCTGGAAGAACATCTTGTTTCAGGTAGTTTGAGCTGAGATTCATTTGTATTTCTTCAAGGTTTGAAAACCCCCAAAAAACAGCCCCCTTAGTGTGTCAGACTTTGGCAAAACAACAACAAAAAGTTCAGTAATTAGAGCACTCCTTAACATCCTTAATGAAAATGGAATCTCTGGTTATATACACAGCTCTTGTTCAGATCAATAAAGTAAAAAAGAAAAAAGTAATCAAAAACCATGAAACCTCCAGCAAAATAGAAGTACATAAAGACCTCTTCATGAACATTCACAGAGCTCAATAGAAAATCGTCCCCAAAATCAAACTTGAATGAAAAAACTAGGACATCTGCCACACAGACTAGTAATCATGATTAAGTGTTTTGTTGAAAGAAATGGAAAGAAAAAAGTTAACTGTAAATAAAAGAGTTGCCTGGATTTTTACTCTAAACAGCAGAGGGGGGAAAGTCAAAATCTCTCTCAAAAATTGATATATGTTGTTGATTTTTCTGAAGTCAATAATGCCAGCCTTTCAGCAAAGTACTTGCGTTGTTTGCCGCTCATGCAAAGAAACGCCAAGTTTTCAAATAGTTCTAGAAGGGATGTTTAATACATTTTAGCAACAACTCTTACCTCATTGCAGGCAGCCTTGCTGTTGACAACGCTTCTTCTACATGAACAGGCCCCAGGAGAGGATTTCTAGACAACTAAGACAGGCTGCACAGCTTGCTGTTCTACTTTACCCATTGTATAACTCCAGGCAGAGCTCCTACTGCCAACTATCTTCACAAATATTTGTACACAAGGAACCTGTAGTTTACCATATCAATCAAAGGATTCAGCACCCGTTTTTATCTATTAGCACTCCATTTCTAAGCAGTAGCAATTTGAAATTAAGAACTAAATTAACCTTTGCAGAAAGAGGCAAATACATCTTTTCCTGTAGTCATGGAAATCTCTGCAAACTGAGGCATTGCATAAGCCAGTGGGTCGTTTACACCTTGCACATGCTCTGCAAGACTTGACAGAATTTCAGGATGTTTTCCCACATGTCTACCAGGCCACTGCTGGACTACCAAATTGCAATTGCATGTGGAGAATATCAGGACCTTCCAAACAGAAGAATGCTGTTTATTCCTTCTGTTGATACCTCAGTAGTACCAAGGTACTAAAATGCTCAAGTTCCCTTCTTCACATGGCATAACTCAGGGATAAGTACACTTTGTAAAAACATGTACATATTTCATAAGGCATATGAAAAAGTTGGGAGTAAAACAGACCATGTTAATTTCAGTTTTGCTTAAAGTTTAAGTTTTGCTTAATTTTAGAATATTTGTGAGCATGAGCACTAAAACCAGAAGGTATGGTAATGTTGTGATTTTAAAATTGATTAAGATCTGTCACTGTTAGAGGAATTATGCTAATTTCAGAGTGCCAGACTTCTGAGCATTTGATCACACTTTGGACAGAAAATATTTTGTACTTTTAAATGCTCGTTTTCCATTTCTCCTGTATTAAAAATAAAAAAAAAAAAAAAAAAGTTCAAAGGAAATATTTGAGCTGTTCCTTTGTAATCTCCATTAGTACATAAGTTCCTTGAACCTGAGCTATCATGTCTGGGTCTTATCCAGTGAAGCTTATAACTTCTTTGATCTTGAGCTTTTTGGTTTTGTGCCTCCTTGACTAAGTCCCTCTAGACCCATCCAATAGTCATCGTACCTTAAAAGAATTGCTGTTGACTTAGGCATACTTAATTCAACTGTCAACTTTAGAAGTAGTTTGACTGAAGTTAAATCATCCTTTAATAAACTAAGGTAGTTTTCTAGAATCTACACAGTCTAACTGAGCCATCCTTTGAATAACAGACCTATCACTAAGCTATACTTGATAAATATAGGAATGCACCAAACATAATAGAATTCTTATGCATTACAAAACATATTTATACATGCACTTTAAAAGTAACATGATGGATTTTTTTCATACTTGGCTTAATTTTTAAGGTTCAGTGCAACTCAGATTTGACATTTCAATGTTATTTCATGGCAAAATTCTGACCACAAAGTATATGAGATGTACTCTATCATATTCATAGAACTGACAACCGTTTAGGTACCATGCAAGCAGAGACTGGGAACGACAGAATCATAGAATCACTATGTTGGAAGAGACTCACCAGATCATAGAGTCCAATCATTCCTAACACTAAACCATGTGCCTCAGGACCTTGTCCACCTGTGTCTTAAACACGTCCAGGGAAGGCGATTCAACCTCCTCCCTGGGCAGCTTGTTCCAATGCCCTATGACCCTTTCTGTGAAAAACTTCCTCCTAATGTCCAGCCTAAATCTCCCCTGGCAGAGCTTGAGGCCATTCCCTCTTGTCCTGTCCTCTGTCACTTGGGAGAAGAGGCCAGCTCAATCCTCTCTACAACCTCCTTATTTGAATGATTTGTTAAGGGATGAAGGACATTTGCTTCTCCACCCATATGAGAAGTAGCTAGTATCAAATAAACCAGTAAGTGATGGGGTAACAACACAACAGTTAATATAGGTTGAATTCACAGTTCTCCCAAATGAGTTTGAACATGAAAATTTTTATTCCAGAAAGGCAAGTATGCTGAAAGGCTGATTTACAAATACTGTCAAGAGTATAAGGATAAACTGGATTTTCATTCTGTCTTAAAGATGTTCTAATTATGCTTGAAATACGCTGTGAGAATTTATACAATAGATAACCTAGTACTACATAACAGTCCCATCTGAACAATAGCCTGAGCAACAACCTTTCTTCTGCCAGTCATATCCAGCATCCTTGTTCCCCATTTTGGGAAAGTGTGAACTATTGCCAAGGTTTTCCAATTAAAGGCACTATGGTAAATAATTGGGGGAAAAAAAATAGAAGTCATTTATATCATGTGCTTCAGTAAGGCAGTAAATTGGCATTATACTGCAAAACTCATTAAGCATCATACATTTAAAACACATCTGACCTTAATGTCATACTCATAAAACAAAGATTATAGGTCATGCTTACACTAGTATTCTAGCAGTAATTCTGGAGAAAAGAACAGTCGTCTTTCTAACTATCTATTTCAGTCTGACGTCTTAGGAGTTTGTCTAGCTGGAAGAGTTAATATGATCTTTAGCAATGTAAACAGCTGGATAACTGAAAAAAAAAGTTAAGTAATGGCTTTATTTGAGGTGTTTACTGGAATAATATGTCCAAATCTATTCTCCACACACTTAAAACGATGTTGCAAAATTTGAGAGACTAACAAACTGCAAGAATGATTTAAAGACTGGAAAATCTGCCTTACAGAAAGAGATTTAAGAGGTTCAATTCTATTTATCTTCTAAATACCTCCAAGGATGAGGACTCAATCACCTCCCTGGGCAGCTTGTTCCAGTGCTTGATAACCTTTTCAGTGACGAAGTTTTTTCTAATGTCCAATCTGAACCTCCCCTGATGCAGCTTGAGGCCCTTCCCTCTCATCCTAGAGTGTTTAAAACAAACCTAGATATTTCCTCTTCTTTCTTAAAAGACATGATATTCCATAGTTTGATGACGAGCTAAAAGATTACGAGCCCATCCTCATTGCCTCTTGAAGACAGCTCCAAGTTTGTGTTATTCCCTCACAAAAAGAAGTCTGGTCCTTATGCAAAATCACATCATAGTCGTAGCCATTAAATCTTCCAGTGGGGTCAATCAGTAAGTTGACTCCTTTTCTGGTCAATAACAGTAAAGCAAAACACACCTTTCATGGTGAATTTATCTCATCTGCTTGATAAGGTGAATACTCAGAATAAGCCTCAAAAAATACCTCTTTTTCACTGTCAGGTTTTGCTGCACTCATATTGCTATGAGAATAAGGGAAAGCATCATGCTTATGGAGTAAAGAATTCATTAACCCAGTTAGTGTTTTAATAGACTAAAATTCCAAATTGTATAACTATTTTAAGAAATATTAATTGATAATGCAGTTTAAATTGTTATGCAAAACATTTTTAGTGTATTCCCTGTGTGGGTACACAGGGATAGTTTCAGACTTGCTTAAGAAGAGTGGAAGATCGTGGTAAAGCATCCTGAGGTCTTTGTGGGGGGAGGATTCTGAGGTTCCTGCTTGGGGGATTCTTCCTTCTATGTGTTGGGGTCACTTAGAGTTATTTGTATATGTTTTCTTTATCACCATCTGCTTTCTTCTTAGCAGTGCCCAGTTAAACCTTGCAAGTTGCAAGAGAATTTCCCCCAACGTGGTGAACATAAAGGACTATTGCTTGGTATGAAGAGACCACCAAGGGTTGCCAGGTCACGTCCAGAGCCAGTGATAGCAGAGAAGGCAATGAATGAAAGGCCTTGGGAACTTAAACAAGCTAAGCCAAAACAAGGTCATGGTAAAGCCAAACAGTCCTCAGAGCTGGTGCTGTTAGGTCAGTTCAAAGCTTCTGGCTACCTACTAGTAGATCACAAAAAAATGCTTTTACTGGACGAGATATGAAGATATCATAGCATGTCATCTTCAGCTGCAGATATCAACATTTTGTTAGACTGTATCACCAATTCAAATCATGTAACATCAGTAACTTTTAGTAAGGTAAGAAGCAAGAATGTCAAGGACTGTATAGAAGTAACTGAGATCTTGTTTGAAACTTTAAGTGGTTTTAGGACTCATACCATAAGTTCCATTTTTTAACTACTTGATAAAGATACAGCAATTTTTTAGCTTATCTTGTATAACCTTTTTAAAGGTCTTGGTTGTTTAGTTTAATACAGAAACACCTTCTTTTCAGTGTAGTTTTTATGTGGCAAACGTAAAAGTAACTACATATTCTTTCACCTAATCTCCACTAATAGGTACTTTTGGTTCCTAGACTAAAAGGCATAAACCCTTTATCTAGAAAGTTGCTCAGTTCTCAATGTTACAGTTTTTGGTGAAATTTATTCTTTATCCCATTTAGTGTGAGCCCTGAACCCCAAGGACTCATTAGCTTCGTAATTTCCATCACAGTTGGTATAACTGTAAATGCTATTATTCATATAGAAAAATCAGCCTTAAAGGGTCACAGCTGCATTATTACTTTTTGAAGCTTAATCAGCAATTTACTGCAAAGCTGTTATTAATGCTCTGAATGGCAGACAACTTCTTATCTTTCTGGGAAATCTGAATGTAAGGTAGCTGCATGCGACTTCTACCAAAAGCAAATGTTAATTTACATTTATGTCCAAATACTGATTACTTCAAACACTTCCTAGAGTAATTACTCACTTCTAGTATACCCCACATATGAATCAAGGGACTGAGAATGATCTCTCCATCTTTACGTTGGTTTTTAAGTTCCCTCTCTATAAAAGCAACTATCAGAATTCTTCAGCAGTTGTTTTCAGTCACCTTTCCATTCAAATAATGCAAATTTAATCTCTCTAATCAGCTGCTTCTTATAAACCCTGTATATAATCATGCATTTAATCTTATGTTTCTTTAAAGCCCATTTACTACAGCAGTGAAGTGTAGGAAAGGGTTTTATTGACAATGCCTGCTACATTGAAAGAAACATTGGGCTAATTTTCAAGTGGACCTTATAATTATTACACAAGTCAGGCAATATTTAGAAACTTCATTTGAACTGATGGCAACCAAATGCTTTCAGAAGCTCTTTGAATTTTATCCTGTAAAAGAATAAAAAAAAAAAAAAAAGGAAGCACTGCAACAAACATTGAAATTATTTCTAACGCTTACATTAAAAGCCTACGTAGTTGAAGCTGCCTGACTCAAATGTTGCAGTTCATATCAGGGCGTGAGACAAACAGGGGGAAGAACACGGGCAGAAAATAAAGAGTACAAGGGGTAGGAAACCTCAGAGGAAAATCTTTCAACAGTAAAATGGCTGATGAATAGGAGAACAGACTGGAGAAAGCAGTAACAAAAGCAGCATTTTCCAGAGAAAGCAAGAACTGTATACTGTAGCTGCTTTACTACTAATGAAATTTTTTGTGTGTAAACCCCCCCACCATTAATGATTTTCATTGGACATTTTGCAGGTAAGAAGTAGTTTAAACTTTTAACTTTTGGAAAATCTGGCATTCCACTGACATTTTCAAAATGCAGTTTAAAAGGTGGTATCCTTTGAGGTAGATTTTACTCTCAGCAAGTATAGAAATTTATGCACAGCCTCTAGTAAAAGTAGTGATTAAAATTGTTAGCTGCTATGAAAAGTCACACTGAAGAGCATTCTAACACCTGGCTACAAACACCATAGCAGTTGAACGGATCTAGAAAAACATGAAAAAATATTTCGCAGCACTGAGTGCTGATAACCATCAGAAAGCTGCAGTTGACCAAAACATATCTCAACATGTAAAATTATCTTCAAGCCCAATTATACAATTTATGGAGCAAAAGTTGGGTGCACACTGAGTCAGCTATTGCTTTGCTTTCCTTTGAATTGTTTTCTAGTACCAGATACCAGTCCTGCATCTGCAGAGACTGGCAGTTTAATTTTTTTTTAAGTTTTTTTTTATTTAATCCTGACATCAATGTGTTTGTGCAATATTTAGAGCGCTCCTCAGGAAAACTCAGTAGTCAGGCTTTTTTATGAATAGTATAGCTCAAAGAATGAAAGAGACAAATGTGTGCAGACCATTTGGCATTTCTTTATATCACATATTGATTTTTGCAACAGAGGTGGGAAAACACTCCTTTGTGAAATAAACTTATTGAAAAAAATCCTCGGGTAAGGCTCCGGAGTTTCTCAGTCAAAAGAAAAAAAATCAGCAAGCGACAAGAAAAACCTGACAAAAGAATATTTGTTGCTTCAGAAGGTCAAGCTTGTTCTAATTAGGTCTTTTGAATCTGAAAGTAAGATGCAGAGCAATCACATTCTTAAAACTTCTATAGAGAAATAGGAGACCTAGTTTATCCAAAATCATTTCCATCTGAATTGGAGCAGACAAAATTCTATTTTGGATCAGCCACATAGACCAGTTAATACTGTTAAGTGCAGAACTGAAGTGACTTGGGTTTTAATCTCAAAGTGCAGGTTTTTGGTAAATGCCCTGTTAAGACCACTGCTTGTAGAGATACTACAGTAACAGCTTGGAACAGTTTGTTTTTCTGGACCACTGAAGTAGTGAAAACAGGAAAAATGATGTATATAAGTCAATGGAAAAACACCTTAAGTCTAATCCTGCTACCCTAGAACCTGGTATCAAAACCTTGTTGATTCCAGAGGTTTGATTCTGTCTTTTTTAAAGACAATGAAATAACAGGCAACTTGCAGAATTACATACATTCATGTGAAATACTTAACAATAAAAACTTCTACTCAATGATATAAATGCAAAACAAAAAAAACATAAGGAATGAGCTTTCAAAAATTATAACTGAACAGGATTAATTTGTTTCAATAGTTTTCACTGGGATATTTTCCTTCTATGTTATTGCCAGTGCCTGAACCATTATTTAAGAACTGCTACATTGAAAGTACATAATTAAAACCTCTTTTATGCAGCAGAAATGGTTTGTGCTTTACTTCGAAGTTATAGGATTATTGCAACTTTTTTCTCTTAATTAAGCATTGTATGTTAATTCTGCTTTCTTCCCTTAGAGTCATTAGCATATAAATACAGACACCGACTCTATCTGCATTTTCTTGTAAAAGATTAAGTTTTTAAATTCCAATGGACTAATGATTTATTAAAAATAAATATGCTTCATGAAATTACTGTTGCCTTACCGTTTCAATTAACAAATGCACATTCAGAATAGAAGCAATTCTAAAACTAATTTGGATAAGACAGACATATTAAATTTTAAATAATTAAATGGGTATTTACTATTTTTAATGCCATGTTTTGCTTAAAATATAAGTCATTGGCTTAGAGGCTATTTTCTTTTCCATTTCAAATCATTCAAGAAAAACAAGAATTTCTCAGTGAAGTATTTCTTAGTTTACATTTCTTATCTTTTGTAGCAAACCAAAATATCAGATTATATAGTTTCAATATTAATTACTGAAGACTGTGGCAATATTCTGATGAAAGTTGCTGAACTGGAAGAAGTTTCAGAAATAGGTTCTTCTACAAAACAGGAGAAATGAAATATTCAATTACTAAAAAAAAAAAAATAAAAGCAGGAAACTATGTTCTTCTTTATGTCCTATCCATTGTTTGTATTATCATCAATTGAAATTATAAATACGTATATCTCCATAACCATTTTTCAATCATGAAACAGGCAAAGACCATATATTCTACCCAGTGATATAGATACTCTCACAACACCTCTGGTGAAAATGAAAGGCTGCTTGTGTGAGAGGTGGCATTTTTTTTAGAAGTTTTATGCCATATTCCTCTAAGAAGGGTGATGAAGAATTCTCTGGCAGAAGGGAGATTTTATTCCTACCTCCTGAATTCTCTCAGCTTTTGCAGTGTAGCAGAAAAATCTGTGACAGGATCACAGCAAAGAGAAGCATTCACATCTCAAGTATGAAACTTACAAAAAGATCAAGGAATACACGGTCACAGGGTCTATGACTTGGGCACTTCTCATTTCAGTCCACATTTTGGAAAAACAGGAGTGATTTGAAAGAGAATTCAGAATTAACTAGCATAATCTTCCTCCTACCGCTTGCCAAATGTCAGGGTCTCTTCTGTTTTATGTTGACAGCCTTTGTAAACCGAACTGGGTGGTGTTTGTTAATCCACGGGGAATTTCCCCATCTTCCTTTGATTATGAATCAGATGGTGAGTCTTAGCAACGGACCAGAAAGACAGCACCTTCTCTCTACTCCATTATCAAGTGGAAAAGTTTGTTACTCTTCTCTTTGGCAGACACAGTCTTTCAAATGCTAAATTGTCTCTGTGGGCCTATTGTTGTGGGGTTAATACACTAAACTAATTTGACTAGATTGCATAAAACTCTTTATTACTACATGGACACAGTTGCATCAGCTGTTCATATCTTTGAGGGGACTAAAGGAGTTTTCTGTACAGCCTTTTCAGTAGTTAATATATGTTTTGTAATAGCTTCTCTGGGAAGTCTCTTACAGTATTGTCCTGTGGGCTATATAGATCACTAAAACAGCTAAATATCCTGATGACATACAAAGGGGGCTAAGAGAACATGGGAAACAATAGGCAATTCAACGTTCAACGTCACCTCAGTTCTGCTTTGCAAACTCTCAATCCCACTTGGTCAGAAGACATTGGCAAATCCCTCTGAAATATCATAACAGAGCAAGAAAAAACTCATTCTCTTCCTCTCTCAGGACAGACATAAAAAGACACCTACTTTTTTCTTAGCTGAGGTGCCTATTAAGTGATGTTTCCGCAATCCCTGTAGCCTTCTCTATTCTCCTCTTCTTTTACAGTGTTTTATTTTTGTTTTCTCAGTTGCATTTTTTTTTTCCTAATTGCACTGCTTTAAAATAGTAAATTATAAATACCTGTACTGTGAAGGTATTCAATCTGCTTCCACAGCACCCTCTTTGGGAAAGCACAGATATCGGATCTGGAGATGCTAACTATTAGTGGAATGACAACAACTAGATCAATGGCCCAGCATATGTTGGCAACTGCTAATAAGCCAACGTTTGAACACTGGATCAACATCTGTCAACATTTTCATGACAAATCTGGGATGGTGCCACTGACTGCATCCTCAGCCCTTTTGAGTCTGACTATACACTAAGGAACCGGGTGACATGACAAACAAATCTTGAAAACATTGAGGGTTAGGCCAACAAAAATCTCGTGAGGTTCAGTAAGCAGCAGCAGAAAGTTCTTCTGCCCACAAAAGATAACTGATTTTGATGAACCCAGAACTTTGAACTGTACAGGTAGGAGATGCTTGTGCCCGGGCAAACAGCTGCATATCTCTATAAAAGACAATTTTCAAAGATAACTGCTGAAAGTAACAAATGAACTTGGGACACTAGACGTAGATGGACACAATTGTGTGCCTATGCTTAAAAGAAAATATTTTTTTTTTTGTATTTTTGAATCCTATCTGGTTCAACTAGATAAAATCACTCAACCAAAATGCAGCCTCTTACACATGAAACCAGCTTAAAATAACTTCTGCCAACTTCAACTGACCCTAACTATTTATCTTTGTATTTAGATGGATACTCATCACCAAAGCATCTAACTGCCTTTTCCAAGGAGCAATATAAGAAAAATATTTCTCCTCTTTCTTGCTGGCTGCCCAAAAGAAGTTTTCATAGGTAGTGTAATTTTATTTAAGAGTCCAGAGAGGTTACTATTTAGAAGCATTTGTGGGAAAGTTTGGGCTCAATGATGGATTTTGCATTTTCTTAGAAACGAGAAAGCAAAATCATCTTGTATTGACTTGCCTGAGTGAAAATCCTATGGACACAATAAAGTTTCCAGCCACTGGCCTTTAATTCAATTTACAGCAGTAAGTAGCTGTTGGGAAAATTTTAAAGATGAAAATGGGACCATTTTGAGGATTACTGTGTGATAGATTCTTCCAATTATATCATCAAGAGAGAAAAAAACCAACACATGACCTCCAGTGCATATACTGCCTGACTTCCCCCTTCACAGGCGAGCACTCCATTTTGCCACAAAAACCAGCCTGATATTTTCTGTGGGAGGGGGGGAAAGATAAAACAAGAGAAATATTCCCACCTAAATCCATTCTTCCTAACCATTAGCTGTAGCTTGCCAGCAAATTAATTTTTGAAAGAATCAAAACTCTGGTTCCTCAGGCAGATTTAGAATAGAGTGATATGTTGTTGCTCTCAGTAGCTGGGTCAAGTAGTCCATACCTCTCCATTCCATGGTCACTGAAAAGCAGTAATTTGGTTTAAAATGTTCAGAAGCAAGAATTAACCTATCCTTGTTCAAGCTACCACTTATAGGTAACATCATGATCCTGCATATAGGCTTTTAAAAAAATACATGAACTGAAAAGGTAATTAATTTATTACAAAGGGCTACTTTTATAGGCTACAGTAATGGCTGTAAGCTTAAAGGTTTTTCTGCTTTAAAGAATAATATTAATTTTTTTTGAAGATCAAAAGGTGATTAGAAAAATGATTTCTGTAAGAGGCAGTAGTCTTCTGAAGCAATGTCATTTACTTTTAGCCGTGATGTGATTTCCTTTGGATATAAATGTTCTGAACCTCAATCAGGATGCAGAGTAGCCAGTTAAAGGTGAACTTCAAAAAGCCTTGAAAAAGGGAAAACTGCATAAAAGTTCACAGTAATTTCTGCATACAGCTCTGAAAAGGAAAGGGCTTTGGAACATGAGTTCTCAATTTGCAATTTAAGGTGCACTGTTCATCTAAGATGCTTTTCTTAAGACTGCCCTTTGCTTTTAAGAGTCAGACAGACAAAAATTAGCCTTTAGATGTTTTCTCTTTTTAAAATTCTGTTTCTTCTTACATTTCACAAGCTTTAAGGTCTTTTAAATGGGGACGTTGTAATGTGGCTTTCTGAACAAAAAGAATAGCATCTAACTGAATGACTTTCCATATTTTTAACATTAAATGCTAGAAAAGTAACTCACCTCAGTGGATCAGAGTGGCTAATCCTTAAAAAACATGGAGAAAAAAAATTAAGAATAGCTGTAAATTAAAGTGTATCCTATAATAACACAATTTTAATGTTATGAGTACTTTTCAAATATCTCTCCAATTATGAAAAAAATAAAGATCATTATTTTAGTAAAGTACTAGGAAAGCTTCCAGGAGGCATAAGAAGCTAAATACAAGGTAAATATAGCCCTGCAACTTTTTTATAAGTGTATGGTATATATAAAAACCTATAAATATACTGGGTTTAGAATTCTTTTTTAAAAATGGAAATTTTGTCCTCCACCATATTTTGAAACAAATACAACAACTTGCCCAACAGAAAAGGATGCAAATAAGCAGTTCCCATAGCAATGACAGAGAAATAAAGTGGAAAAAGCAGTAATGAAAAAAATTGTCTGTGAAGGGAAGAACCTAAGAGCAAGTCCCTTTGGCAAATATTGACAGATGCAATGAAGAAGTACCAGCAGAGGATATTAATACAGAGTCCATACTCTCACTCAACACTGAAACAGTGGGTCTTATAACATGAATACAAGAGAAGACAGTCACAGATGCCAGGAATGACAAGTTGTCAGTTTTCTCTTAGAGCCAGATCACATGCTTTTAAAAACTATAACTCAATTTAGAGTGCAAGAAGCCATAAAGAATCAACAATGTAATTTATACACTAGCAGCAAAGAAGACATCACATCAGATTACACTGATATAGAAAAGATGAGAAAGACAATGTTGATAGGAGTAGCAGCCCCGTACAGCTGTAACAGGATACCAAACTGGCATTGTAACAGAGAACAGACTGGGGAAAATATAGCAAGGAATCAGGCCAAAAGAGGAATTCAATTTCCAAAGGAGACAGGGATGTAGCAGGTGTTAGAAAAATAATATTTTCCAACAGCATTAGGGTCACCGAGAACAATCCATGATGGGATGCAATCACCGGATAATGATCTCCTGGGAGTTAATGTCATTAGTATAGAGACAGGGATGAATCTAAATAGACAAAACATTGCACATGAGGCTGCTTCTGTGCAGAAGGGGACTTCCTCTTTGGCAATCTCATTCCGTCTCATTTCCCATTGCAATAATCAGAATTATGAGCCTGCTGTGTACTTCTCACAAGGAAACAATGCTGTGCAGAATTGCAGTCCCTTGCTGGGAAACTGTGGAGGTTCTAGCAGTACAAACAGTAAATGTCTATTTCATCATTATTACCCTAATCTCTACCCATATACATTCCTACAACCCTGACCACAACATTTAGAACACGCCCAATAAAAATATTGTTCTAAAACATATGGAACCAATCTACTGAAGACCTTGAGATCAATCTGCTTAAGTACTCAACAAATGATTTAAAAGCTGAATCAATGTTTTAAGAATAAAGATAAAGCAGAATTGACACCATTCTGCTATAAGGTGGGCGTTATTTGGCAATTCCATAGCTGTTGTTTAAGCATGGGATTATTTTTAAGGCTTCTCATGTATCCGTCAGGTTCTGTTCTCCAAGTGCTTAATAGAATGAAGGTGTTCCACAATGCTGTAAAGGGACTGGCTATCATTTATGCAAATAATTTAATATCAGAGCTCTAATAAGATGAAATTATGGAAAATGAGTCTTTCATAGCCATCTAAAATACATACGCAAGTTTTTCTACTCCTCCCAGCAAGAGGTGGGTCTAAATTGCAAACAGCATATTCTGAAACAAGCCCAGCTCCTCCTTGATGTTCTCTGCACTATCTTTTCTGTGTTTATATTATTTCATACTCTAAACTCATCAGCAACAGTAAATGAGTATATCACACACAACTCCTTGGTTGGTTAAACACATAATTTGAAGCTCTGATAAACTGCTTGTAGTTTTGAATAAAGAGGATAGACATAAGACAACTACACATCTACATTATATCCCTGTTCACAGTGCACAGTGCAATTCTAGGTGCAGTTGCTGAAATTCATTGCAAATGCTTCAGAATGTCCAGAATTTAGATTGTTGCTGTCTTCTACCAAATTGTAGTATTTGAATCTTTGTTTTGACATTTTGACTCACACACACATTAAATGAGGAGAAAACATATATACATTTGATCATTTTTTGTGGTTATTGAGCAATTGTTTTAAATACATTTTTATAGAGTAATATGTAGATGACTATTCTCAGATGAATACCTTAGAAAATGAATGTGTTTATTCCACTAAAATGATAAATAGCTATATTAAGAGGAGAAAAATGCATTTAAAATAAACACAAGCCAGAATTCCACATTGAGAAACACTTTTTCTTCGTGCTTCAACAACACATGAAAAGTAATTACATCTAATTGTCCATGTCTGCAATTTTTACACCTGAAGAGATGAAAAATGTAGGATGGCACATCCTCTGCAGAGCAAGGCCAACATTTCCCTGTCCATGTGTTAGTTTCTACTTCCAACAATGAAATTAAATTTATTAATGAGTTTCCAATTATTAATTTACCCTATACTTTGGCGTGAGGAAGAGAGAAAGCTGATAAGTTCTATCGTATGATGTAGATAAGTTCTATCGTATGATATATATAAGTTCGTGGACTTCAGCCTTCAAAGCTGACTACAAAGTTTAGTAATATTTTGCATTTTAGGAAGCATGTTTATTGGAACAGAACGTCTAAGATTTTTTTGTGTGTGCGTTGCCTTATTTTTAGTGAATTTGGAAAAGAATCACAGCTGCATGATGCAGAAGTATATTACTAATGGCTTCCCAAAACATGGCTTGCATTATGTATTTAAAACATATACTAACATGTATCAAAGTCTACTCTAGTATAAAACTTTCTGCCATGTAAAGTTGATAAGTGATTTTCACAAGTTCTCACGAACTTTAGAAGAGTATGGTCAACTGAGCCTGATTACAAATGCAAATTTAGAAACAGTAAGAATAAAATTCAGTGTTCTAAGTGCTCAAGAAATAAAAGCAGAGTCATCAGTATGAACAAGAAAACCCCAAATATGGAAAGAAAAGAAATAAATACAGGACAGCCAGAAAATAATCTGAAAAGGGTTAAAAAAAAATGTTAAGGATCAATTATGTATATATAATTTTATGTCCACATCATGAGCTCCAGAATAAACACACAGCTAATGACAATAGATTTTACCATCACAGTCTTAGACTATTGTTATTATTTGACCACCTAATAAGCCAAGGTACAACCAAACTAATATTTAAAGTCTGAATGATGCCCGATTTTCTACTGCTGGAGTTAATCTTTAAGAATTACACATCAGCAGTGAATCCTATCAGCATTATATACCTTAAGCCATTGAATGAACTCCCCACTTTAACATGGACAGCCTCCAAGGAGCAGAATTTATAACAGCTAATGTTAATGATGACAAGAATCATATCTCTTCTATTGTCTCACTGAAATATAAATAAATATACAGACTCAAAAACTTTAGAATTTTTGTTTACTCTTTCCCTTCTATAGCAAGGGTCTCTAAGACTCCTAATATTTCCTTATCTTTAACTTTTATTTCCTGGTCTTTAACTTGTAGAGTTCAAGCTTCTGTCCTGCATAGATCAGACACAGCAGTAGTGGGGAAAGACAGAGTTGGAAATAAAAGAAAAGGATTTAAATCCAGATTGTTGTCTATTTTCATGCATTACGAGCAAACATTTCTATAGGCTTTGCTTAACCTTGTTAATGACCCTTTTCATTTTAGCTAGCAAATACCAAAGCATACCAATGTCATGATCCCTAAAAATACAGTAATTAAATACTTTAACGACATCCAAAACAAAGAATCTCAGTCTTATACTAAACAAAGGGTAAGGCAAACAGACTGTGATTTAACATTGTTTCCTTGTATCAGAAATACAGCTTTTCAGCATGAAAATTGACCTCTTTCTCATTTTGCTTGTGAACCTAAGAGAGGAAAAGTGAAAACTCCTCAGGTTCTGTCAAAGCTCTCAGCTAAATTTTTCAAAGCCAGAGGTTTTAAACACAGAAGTAAGCCTCAGAGCATAGGAGAACCCACTGACCCAGCCAAACCTAAATCTCCAAGCCTCCAAAGAATTTCTCCTAAAGAATATTGCTTTAAAAAGAAAACTGAAACTAAGGAACTATTTAAATGCATATTTTAATATGTCTTTACTCTGAAAATGAAGAAAATCCCACAGCTACATTCACATTTATAACATCCCTTTACACATCAACCATGATCTGTAATGATTGCAGTCCTAGTGATAACAATTGCACCGACACCTGAATAGCTTAATAAGAAAAAGCAATTTTATATTGCCATAGTACACTGCTTTTCCTTTTTTAAAGATAAATTATAAATTTGGAATTACTGTAATTTTTTTTTAAAAGTGCAGACATTTGATGGAAATGTTAATAAAGAGTGTAATATTGAGGTTTGGAGCTGTACAAAAGAGAAATGAAAATAGAGCACAAAATTGGACTAGCTCTACCAACAGAAAATGTAGTGAAGCAGCTGCAACAAATCAGTAGTATGTAATCCTATCATCTATATACGGTTTTCTGGGACACTGAGGCAGAGAAAGAGAGAAGTGCTAATTTATTCTTTTTCTTTATGTTCAAAATATTCATTGCTATTTCTCAGTGTATGGGCTGCATTTACTTCTATTTTTTTTGCATTCTGTCACTAGATACAGTATTGATTCAGGGCCGTGGGTTTACAGCTATCTAGCTCACTTGGCTATTGGGTGAAAAATAGTTTGATATAAAATCTGTTCCAAACTACATCGAGGTGGCAATACTCATTACTGCAATAATTATTCTGGTGCTTGGTAAGACAACAGGTAGCAATCAACCATTTTTGCATTGATTCAATGTTGTACAAAGCATTGGAGATGTTGCTGTAATTTGGCATGTGCTAGCATATTACCCAAAACTGTGGTTCTAATGTGCATCTGCTTCTATTGAAAATAAACAAATAGGGAATGGGCACAGACAAGGAGTGTACACTTGCCTTGTTAAAGTCTAAGTAAATAAATAAGCATAAAAAAACACTAGGAATGCTAAACAAAGGACGGTAGCTATTCCAGTTAAATGATGCGTAGCTTCCTATTAGATCAAAAGTACAGCTGTTGGAAAGAGTAACTCTGAAAACAGGAATGAAATTGTGCTGGACTAACCAGATCTGAATTTGATTTCTGCTCGTATTGAATACGCAGAAGGTTGACGGACTGAAATAGCGTTTACCAAAGTAAAGTCACGTTCCCCTACCAGAAAGTCAAGGAATAGTGAACCTATAGCTGTCCTTAAGCTTTTTCTGTTGCTTAAGTGTTTTTAGAGATAGTTTATAGAATGTATATTTTTTCATATCTGTACAGATGTTCATTTTTAACTCCAACTTGTCACTTAGAAAAATACTAATTTGACTGAAAGTTGCATTCCATGACAATATGAAATG
The DNA here is from genome assembly GCA_033558105.1 of Coccyzus lansbergi. Lineage (NCBI taxonomy): Eukaryota > Metazoa > Chordata > Aves > Cuculiformes > Coccyzidae > Coccyzus > Coccyzus lansbergi. The sequence goes on from JAUMJK010000159.1 coordinate 3,267,244, forward strand.
TTGTCTCACCTTATTCATTCAATGATTCATAGCTGGACAAATGGACCCCAAATTCACAAGTTAGTGGCCCTCCATGACTAGTTCAGAAGTATTAAGCCCTTAAAACTCTTAAGGTAGTTCTGTGTCTGCAAGTCTCTCCTTATCTTTATAATCTAAAGCTGGAAAGCTGTCAGGACAGACTTGGTGAAGAATAATGAATTCTACCAGAAGCATTAAGAAAGAAAAAAGAATCACCTTTCTACTCTGGCCTTCATCAGTCATTCATAACCACTGCAGCTTCCCCTAGCTTTGTGCTTTACAGCAACACATCCCAGGAAAGCATGTCTCTATATAACATGAGATCCTGCAGATGAAATCAAAGAGCAGTGGTACCAAAAGTGCCTACTGATGCACAATCTTCCAGCTCAGGAAAAATATTTCTTTCTTTTCTGACAACCACATTCATCCACAAAACAACAAATCATAGCCCTTTCTGAACATCAATTTCTTCTAAATAGTGTTCCTTCATAATTTAAGCCTTAGGCTCTTTGCTGCCTCAGGCAAGCTATGAAATGAGACTTCTTATCTCTGTTTTACTAATTTGTTCCCAGTTAACATTATAAAATAGAAAAAAAATGTATTTGCCTCCAGCTTTTGTTAAGTAGCCATTTGTTTTCAACACTCAGGTTTCATTGCATATGTTGGGTCTTTTCTCTTTTTCTTGATATTTTGCTTTGTTAGATTTTGTTCTAATGTATCATTAAATCTTCCTGTGTTCTCTTGAAATTTATATCACTCTGGCAGGTATCTTGCCATATTTTCCCTATTTAATTCACTTCTCTTTTCCTGTACATTTTTTTTTCTTTTGGTCTCTGCTCCTTTAAGCTTTCCACATCAATCATCTCCTCCCTTCTGTCCTTTTGATGATTCCTGTCAGGACCCCATAGATTTAAATACACAACCCTCAGTGCATTCCCCGCCTACCATTAACTTATCAAGCTCGTGTCTCTTCCCCACATGTGCTCACATGCACCTACAAATATGAGGATTCCTTGCAAGCAGAGACCCAATCACTGTTTACATATACAAAACAATTTACCTTCCCCACATAGACTCCCCATTTTGCGTGTATTTGCTCCTCAAATAAACAAAAGCTGTACAGAGAGAAGGAATCGGAGATTCTTCACCCTTCTCCTGGAGAAGTAAAATCATTAGCTCTACTTTTCAGTTTCATTTGCTGATCGGTGTTGGACCAGGGACATACATGTTAGTTACAATTAGATAATTAGGGAGAAGAGGTACATTACCAGACCACGCATAAATGGCTACTTATTGGGAATGAGTAAAATGAAGACATTTTAGAGAACACTAGGAAAACATGAAGGAAACAGAAGCAGCTGCTACTTCAGGAAAAGGTTTTATAGCTTGCTTCCTGAACTCGTGGATATTTCACTCCACTATACTACCACCATATGATCATTCACAATTAAGAGTTGAGCACTTCTGTACCCAGGAGAGACAGATAACCATCCAGTGATTTGAGACCAATAGTAGACTAATAATTGCAACACTAGAGGTGACTACCTGTTTCTGTTCTGGAATTCCCAGTACTGCTACCATTTTAGAAAGACTTCCATGAAACAGCAACATTTGTTTGCCCACAAAAGTGTTCTCTCATTTGTTTGTATGATTAATTTGAGGTAAATAAGTTTTAAATAATTTCAGTATTTCTGCATGCTCAGTTTTCACGGCTTGCATGAGCCGAGATATGTCCCTCCAATCATCTTAGCAGTGTCATTTATTTTGACAAAGTGTAATAGAAGCTATTTTGATGAAAGAGAGTGAATCATATTAAAACTGGACAATCTGGTCTTAGCTGTGACAGGTTTCAGCATGCCATGCAGAATAAAAATAATTGGAAGTAGAAACAGATCTATTTTTCCCTCCCAAACTTTAGAGATGTCCAACTGATCTCCCAGCTTAAAAAAATATATAGAAGAAAAGTAAACTGTCAATTATAGTGTCATCTATCTCTGTCAATTGTACACATATTTGCCATGCATTGCTACAAACAGCTGTGCAAGATCAATCACTTCATCCAGGACTCCTAGGCCAATTAAGGAATCTTGCGGATGGATGAAAGTCTTTTCTTTTTTTCTTACAGTAGAGTGTAGTGCAATTATACCAGGTGTTCAAAAACTGGTGTGTACCTGTATGTTTTAGGAGACTAAAAGGAAGTAATATATTTTTGTGGCACTTCTTCAGCACAAAAAGCTTGTTTCTTTATGTCTCTTTAGCTGTAATTTAATCTGTATATGAGAACAAACAATTCCCTAACAACAGGTCGCCTAGACTACAGAAAAGTTTTGCAGAATACAAAGGAAAAAGAAAAGTTTCTTATTTTATGTGAGAATAAAAGAACATATCAATTTCTATTCTAATTAAAATCATGTGCCTCTTTCCCCAAGATACAACATTTTAGTCAGTCACTTTCCTAACCACATCAGTAAAGGTGACTTGGGAATTCAAATACCTGGATTTTACACCCTTAATCACAAATCACTAGGTTGGAAAAGACCCCCAGGATCATCGAGACAAGCCATTCCTATCAATCACTAAGCCATGCCCCTCAGCACCTCATCCACCCGTCTTTTAAACACCTCCAGGGAAGGTGACTTAACCAGCTACCTGGGCAGCCTGTTCCAGTGCCCAGTGACCCTTTCTGTGAAATATTTTTTCCTGATGTCAACTGAACTTCCCCTAATGGACTTAAAGAGTCTGATTTTCAGAAACTACTCTGAATCTTCTCGCTTAAAAGCAGTATAGTAACAACAGAAGCAAAGAAAATTGTCAGGTTTGTATAGTTCAACTGTTTAATGCAATTAGTAGAATTTCTGATACTTTTGTTCTCCAGCTGGAACTGCAGAACAATAGATAATCATCATGGTGATGCTGAGGAAAAGGAAAGGATTATCTAGTTGCTGCTAAAAGAAAGCATTTTCAAACAAACAGTTTGAGATGCTATAGCCAAGAGTCTTAAATAAAGTAGGCCAGAAAACTGATAAAGCACTAATGAGACATATAACAAATCCTAGAAAACTAAAAACATTCCAAAGTCAACCCTGTCCTGCCAACATGATCTTAATATATTCAATTTACAAAAGAGATCACCTTGGGGAATTACAGACAGATCAGTCTGATGACTATCCCCTATAAATTAATGGAACTACTAGTATATAATATTAGAATCGAAAGTAATTTTGAGTTAATTAGTCAGATGACTGGGTGGAATGTAGCTGAAGTGTTTAAAACAGAGAGGAAAAGAGAAGATGAAGAGAGACTAACTACCATCTCTTTCAGGTTAAGAACTAGAGATATCAAATGAAAAGAAATAAATTTTTAAAAGAAAAAGATAACAAAAATAATGAAATAGTTCTTAACAGAACTTGAGGTTAAGTAGCACAGGAATTTTGTGGGTGGTAAGTTTATGTAGGTCCAAAAAAGCACTAGGCAAATTCAGGAAAATAAAATCCAGCACATTAATACATAGAAGAAATATTTATAGTTCTCTAAGTTCAAAATTTCTGAAAGTGTGCAGAGTATTCCAGGGAAATATTGCTGTTTGCCTTCTTATACTCATTCCTAAGCATAAGGTATTTGATTTTGGCCCAGACACTGGTTAACGAGCTAGAGTCATCATTGATTTGATCTTTCTTGTCATTCTGTAGTAATCATCTAGTGAAATGGTTGTAAGCTGAGAAAAGCCTGAAAAATATAGATGACACCTAATATTTAAAAAATTAAAGACTGAACTGAAGTGTAAGATATTCACAAGCCTTCATAAATTTATGTCTAGCACAGGTGAAAAAAAAAGAAAAATCTTTTTAGATTTGTAAAAAGACAAGAAAAAAAAAGCAGCAGGAAGATAATTTAATACACAGTCTCAAAGACCACTCTGTTACAGAGTACATTTTTCTTCTCCACAATTTCATAAGGCTGCAAAAATACTAGAAAAGGTTTGAAAGAAGATCACCTAGTTATTTGCAGACCTGGGAAACAGGGTTTACAATACTATCCTTTTAGAACCGCAGATTATCCAATGTACGAGAGACAAAGCTAAAACATGACAGAGGACACACAAGTAGACAGATAAAGATATCTGTTTATATATCTATGAAGGAAAACACGTGTTTTAAATCAGACAATGAATAAGAAACAATTTCTCAGCCAAGTAAAACAGCAGTGACTGAGCCTACAAGGAAATTCACAACCTGATCTTATATTTTTGGGGCTCAGCAGTCAGCATGAAAACCCAAATCATTCTCCTTCCAGACCTCACTGCCTCCTGCACCACTATGGACCCGCAGCCTCCAGCTGCTGGGACTGAATTTTATTTGCTTCAATCGGTGACTCCTTTAACTAGTCCTTCTCACAGCCAACCTGGTCAGATACTTTCTGAGAGCTTGCTCTCATTTGGAATTGTTTAAAAAAACCCCAAAAAACACAAACAAACAAACAAACAAACAAACAAACAAAAACCTTAAATGTATGTACCCCAGAGGCTGGGTTGGTTTGGGCCTTGGAATTAGCGATCAGATGAACTCTGTTCATCCTCTCTGGCCTTGGACTCTAATAAAGTGAAGGTTGCCAGACTGCCTCTCAAATGCCCGTGACACTTGTGACTTCATACTAAAAACAACAATTATTTTAAATTTTCTGCATCAGAGTTTAACACTATTGTCTTTTTGAGTGAAGCTTTTGTATACGAATGCTAGATTCTACCTCGGTGGAATGGAGGACTTGTTCTGCCTGAAGAACAATGAATTGGCCAAGGCTGGAAGCAGGTTTTTGAAAGGGACAAACTACTGCTGTGAGGATCTTCTTTTCAATATTTTGTACCTAAATTGGTCTTCTCACAGGCTTACAGTCTCTTTAGCTATGCTTAACAGTGCAAAAAGCAACTTCAGTTTCCTAAGTAGAGGGAATACTCTTTATCCATTTGCCAAATGCAAGGAGGGTAGTGTTCCAGAATCTCCATATTCTGATTTCTACCAAGAGATAACATGGACAAGTGAAGCTGGCAGATTACTGACAGATCCCACTGTTCTGAAAATCAGAGGATTTTGCTTAACCCATATATAACAATCAACTGCTAGATTTGGTGTCAAGAAGAAATTTCTCTGCAAATCTGCGTTCAAAGTGGAACAAAAGTTGAAGGTTTAGCATTTCCTCTGCAGGCTTTACTTACCTGCTGAAATCATCAAAGTATATCTCACTTAACCAATTTCCTGCCAAGACAGATGTCTTGATGACACCAAAATCTCTGCGGTCCCTGCTGTCTCTGCGTAGAGTCCTAAGGAACAAATTGCTTTCGCCTAATTAAGATGTCTGGGCTTCATATAGTGTGAAACATAAAGGTCTGTGATATGAAAGAGGTTGGATTAGATGAAATAATTCCTTCTGACCTTAAACTCTATGAAATTATAAAAATTTTACAAGCTCCATCTCACAGTGGTGTATATCAACAGTCTGTGTTCTGAGACACGGCTGCTTGATTTCATCTTGGTTCTGCAATACCAGCTTTACTGAGCTCGAACTATGGCAGCTTGCCTTTGATACTAAACTGACACTAAAACAGTTCAGATTCAATGAAATAATAATAAAAAATTACTTTATTCTTTTAAAGGATTGATCTTAGCAGAGTTTAGATTTGGAAGCCTTATATAACAACTCCAGGTCATGCGGGTAACTGAGGAATTTTTTTTCTTTTTTCTTTCTTTTTTTTTTTTTTTAGCTTTTCTTACAGCTCTTACTATGACAAATTAAAAAGCTGAAAGTAGGTGTTATCTGCTTAATTCAGAAACATTCGCAGAAATGCAAAGTATTAGGTAGCATTACAGAGACACATCGTGAAGCTTTTGGAGCTGAATGCCTTTTAAATGCATGTCACATGAATATTCAGTCAGATATGTAAATTTAGGGTATCTGTTACTTTTAGGAGACTGATCTCTTATTGGAGATCAAGGCACACATCACAAGAAAGGCATATCAAAATATCAGACCTTTTATATTATTCTTATACAGAACATACCGCAGGAAGACATGTTTGTTTTCTAGTCCTCTTGGCAGTTTCCTATCTTCCTATAGGAGAAGTAAAATTTAAATTTCTCTTAGTTTTGTCACTCCATATGCTTTGATAAAGTGCTTCATCGCTGAGGCTTCACAAATAACCCTTTGCACTTCAAAACGAGCTTCTCAATACTGTAACACCAAACCTACCCTGTATCCAGAATCTAAGAAGCACAGTTATAGACTGCAGAGAAATGCAGCTAAAAGATTTGGAAAGTCAAACAGGTTCAGTATAATTAGATTTCTTAAATACCTGAGCCTCTACTGTACTCTGGCCACTGAGAGAATGGGAAAAATTGCTGTCCTATTTCAAGTACTATTTCAAAGCAGGTGTTTCACCAGTTTCTTTAGGTGTAGGTTTAGAGAAAAATTTGACACTCTTTTGAAGGAAAAAAAAATGTGAAATGTACCAGGAGCAGGACTTTAACTAAATGTCAAAGAAAAAGTAACTACTGACCACTAAAATCACAGAATCATAGAATCACCAGGTTGGAAGAGACCCACCGGATCATCGAGTCCAACCATTCATATCATGTTTGATTAGTTGAGAGGAGACCGATATAACATTCTGCAAATCTCCTGTTATATACTTCAAAATATTAATATTAGACAAGTAAATTTAATTTATCAGAGATCCTGAACTTCAGTTGAAAGTTCTCTTCTCTCCTCTCTCACTCTTCCTGTCTCCCCTCAAAGGATAGGCACAACACTCCTATACACTGGGGAGTTTTACCTGTCTGGGTAAGGATAAACTCCTCTCCAGGTTTTCTACAAAGTAGGTCTTTTCAGGTAAAATCTCTGGGAGTAGCTGATAGGCAAGTTGCTCACAATCATCCATTCAATACTGTCAGTGGGCAGGAGACTCAACTGTTAGCCTCTGTACAATCTCATTCCATAACAGCGGATAAAAAAACTTTATTCTTTCCCTCCCAGAAAAAGAAAAGCTCAGCTCATTTTTGTCGTTCTTTAACATTCTCTTTTCTGCTGTTACTGCAAGAGATTAAAAATCCCTGTAGCACTCCTTTTTTTTTCCCCTCACCTGTATCACTTGGCACAATGAAAGATGTCAGTTCTCCCTACAAGCTCTACCTTATCTATGTTTAAACCAGCACAGCTACAATGCTACTGTTAGAATTGTAAATGCAATACAGGAGAGCCAAGTTTCTCCAGAGCAGGGTTTGGATGTTGACAACAAAGCAGAGAATAGGATTGTGGTGACCTGAGCTTCCTAAGTTTAAGAGAAAGGTACCTGTCTTGCTGATTATTTGGCTTGGCTAAAAAAATTTGTACGTCCCAATAGTAATGATAAAGTTAATCTTCTGTGTTCCAGATCAGTCAAGGCTCTAAATAAGCTCAACACAGAAACAAGCATTTCAATTAAACTTTAGGTTTAGATCCATGAAGTTCTCAAAAGCCTGGCTGTGACCAAGGTGAGTATTGTATACAGACCCTGTACTTTGGAGCCTCTGATCCTTTCTCTACAGGATCTTGTACAAATGAATGGTGCTGCTGGAATTATTTCTTTCAATCAGGAAGCTCTCTTTAATTCTTTTCCATGTTAACAGTCTGTTACTCCAAAAGAACAAACTACAGAAAAGATGTGATTTGCAGTTGTAGTTATCTGTTAGTCAGGCAAGAAGCTCATCAATGATAATGAGCAAACAGGAACTAAAGATCAGAATTAGGAACATGAGAAGTGAGGAGATAAGCAACTTCTTGAAGAGCAGTACAAAAACAGCAGGAAAGCTTCTCTTTAAGCTAGCAGACTGCAGCGAATACTAAGAAAACTGAGGAACAGTAAAGACGGTTCTAAAGTGTATATATATATATATTTGCAGGATATGGAAGCACCCTTAAAAGATAAAAATGCCGCTTATAAGTTTCTTGTTGGCACATTACAAAATTCTATTTTCTAATAGAATTATGAAATATCCTTGAAATATTAATATGACCTTCTAATTAAAATCCTTAATGTTGATTGAAATTACAATGACTCTGAAAATTTAAAGGATAAAAGCATTGAAAGCGGAAATCACTGTAATGGTATCAGTCATGTTCTGTCTTCCCTTTAGTTCCACCTTCTATACATAACAGTGGCACAACTTTAATGAAAAATGCATGGTTTTATCAGACGAGCTCATTAAAACTAATTTGAGATTATATCTAATCTAAATAAAGAGAATCTGTGGGGAAAATCACAGATTTTTTTTCAGTCTCTGGATATTTTAGCAACCGCTGAGACTTTCTTTGCCCAATGTGGGGGAAAGAGGTAAAGAAAAACTAAATACAAAATCCCAAAGATTCTAAATGTGAGTACATTAAGCCTCTGAAAGCAATCTTTAGAAACACGGAATGAATAACCTGAGCATCCGAGAACATCAAGCAATAGAGACAGTATGTCTGTTGCTTCTAAGAGTTCCACCTGACTTTAGTAAAAAGCTTCTAATAGGCATAGATTGGTATTACAACATACACTTGAGTTGCCATAATGAAAATCACAAACACTTAAAGCTAGTGGTGACATATTGTATCATAAGAACTGGCCAGCATTTAGCAAAGTTAGCATTCTCGTTTTATGAAGACATTCCTAGTAATGGGAAAAGAGAAAGTGGGAACCGCATATTCTGCCAAAACATCTGCAACGTGCTCAACATCTGTAAGGCCAAACAAAATAAAAACTCCGCTAAACTAAGTGTTATGCTGATTGTTCAGATTTGGTTTCAAAGATAACTTGCTGGGCAGATTTCAAGTTCAATTATTTGGGAGAAAGACTTTCCTTGAAATTAGCAGAAGGTGTAGGTAGAATTACTTAGATCCTACAGTGGGAAAGTCTTTTATGAGATAGGGAATGCCACACTGTGTGAAATTTAGCAGGAGCTAGAAGCTGAAAACAAATTTTTTGGACAATGTAAAATTAACTTTCTGAAGTACCTACAACTCCAACAGCTAAAAGCTTGAAATATACAAGAAAATTCACCCAAATTAAGACTTCTCAAAGTCAAATTTATTGACTTCTCTGGAACTATACTGTAAAAACATCCAGGAAGAATCAGTGTTACCTTTGTGAACAGCCCTATCAGAAGCTGGGTAGGATGAACGTTGCTATAGAAAATAAAGGGCATTTTTTGGTAGAACTCCCCTGGAAGCCAGAAACCTTGAGTCTGCTATAATTCTCGTCCCACTTCCTCAACTGCACTTATTATTAGAAGTTTGTTGTGAATTTTCAGCTCAAATATTGGATCTGTGTTCCTAGAATTAACATCCTTGCACTAAATCAAGTGGAATTAAGTCCAAATCAAGCTTGAAGAAGTCCAAACATATTTTTGAGGAATATTATTACTTGTTTACCTCCCAAGTGCTCTGAGGTTCCCCATATACAAACAACATCAGTGGCTAATTCTTTTTTTTAGACCTGTGGGAAAAATTGCATTCTTATCTGGAAATAGAATCTAAAGTGAGTCAATTTCAGAGCACTATAAAAACATTGCTATATTCTCAGAACACTCTCATCAGATCATCAGCTCTCCAATTTCCCTGGTTTCACAGACAAAGAAATTGTACCACTGAGGAGTTGTAGAACTTGCTTGAAATCATGGATGGAGACTAGCAGAGACAGGATTAGAGAGAGTCTTCTCTTCTCAGACCAAATGCCTGCTCATACTCTCACATTCATGCTCTCACAGTACCAGTTAATGATACAAAACTGCCTTGCTTTATGTCAGAATACAGGAATAGGTGAGAATAACAATTAATAAGTGCACACCCAAAACTTTCAAAGGAGAATCTTTCAAGAATGTAAACAAAACATACCCTAAAGATATCTGGAAGTATGAAATTCAATATTTACACGAAAAAATCTTCCACAAAAGGGAGTTACTTGTAGCAAACATCATATGAGGAATGATGATTCAAAGAAAATATACTTTTCTATGTACAGAGATGGATTTTAACTTGCGCACAGTCTGCTATAGTTTTCAGCCATCCCAGAGCTCACACATCATAAAGCCACATTTTATCTTCCAGCTCCTGCAGTTTCCCCTAACATGGTATGGAGGACAGCACACAAACAGAGATTATTAAATAAAAGACAATATAGAGTTGTGTGGCTGTGTGGGGATTCTAGGCAGTCTAAACCTGAAGAAAGTTTCTTCAGTACCACTCCCTGGGCATGAAGGGATGTGCAATTAAAAAAGCCTTTAAAATACACTCTCTGGTGCCCTTAATCTACTCAAGAGCGTGCTACAGAAGTTATTGTCTTCTTGCAATCCTTGTCCAGGTGAAGAGTGACTGTGTCTTAACTGAACCCTGCAGCTTTCAAATACAGTTTCACACACTGTTCTGGGCTACTAGTACTCACATATTAGTGGTTCACAAACCCCTAAATTAACAGTATACTTCTAGAGACAAGTAAAAACAACAGTGTAACAAGCACCAGACTGTCATTGGGACTACAATTTCAAAAAGTTATGCAAAATAGCTACTGGTTATCCACACCGAAGCACAGGCTTAAATGCTTTATTTGGATTTACTTTTTCCAGTGTATTGCAGACAAGATTTCTGTGCTGCTTCTCAGAGACAAGCATCCAAAACAAGCAATTTCATAGCGACAGAGAGTTTGATGAGAGATAAAAGGGAACTAGAGAAGGTCCTGTGAGTATTAAAAAAGCCCTGAAAGAATGAAAAGCTGTAAAGTACTCTGCACAAAAAAAGAACTCAAAAAGAGTTGAGATTTTGAGTACACTATGCCAAAGAAACCCCCCTAAGAAATACATTGCTGTCTTCATTTGTGTGAACTTGGGCTGGGGAGTAGTTTCAAGAAGGACTAGATATGGATGAAATTATGTAGTGGGATAAAATGGAAAAATTGCAGTTGTTCCTCTTTCCTAGCAAAAAAGATTTGGATAAGGCATAACATGCAGACCAGCTGTAGTAGAATAATGAAAATATAGAAATTAGTGTTAAAAGCACATATAGAGGTAGAAAACACAACAAAATATATAGGGCAAAAAGAAATAAATTCTTAGTGCAATGTATTAACTGAACAGTGTTTGAGCAGACTTATTCTCATCCTTTCAAGGTGAATGTTTTTCTTCAGTCTTAACTTTTCTGTACACAGAGAGATCCCTATAGAATTGAGGCTGGTACTCACAGACAAGTTCATTTGCCTATACATATCAAACTGATAAATTGAAGCTTTGGTGTAGAGTAAACAGTAGTTTACTTTCTCTTGTGTTAAAAATGTGGCTCAGCCTGCAAAAATGTTATTGAAGTCTTTTAAACTGCAGTGTTTGTCACGACACCGACGCAGAACTGCATCATGCACTAATATCTTATCTCAAAACAGGCATGCTTTTGTAATGTCCTAGAAGAATTTGTTACTATAAAGCTTTCTGGAATACAATTAGTCTCAAGAGTCACTGTCTCAGTCAATACTACCGTCACAGTAAATAAAAATATTAAATAATAAAAGCATTACTTTCAATTAATATGAAATAAGTCACAATTTTTCAATAAAATTATTCTCCTTATTTCTTCTGAATCTCCCCATTTATGAATTATTTCATTCATAAAGCTAAGTAATTAAGTACCATAGGCAAGGCTTTTTAAATTTGAGTGCATAATAAAAATAACGGCTTTCAGCTTTCATGAATCTACTGTCTATGTCTAAAAAGCCCAAAGCCATCCTATTCTTTCACTTCAGAGAAGTTCATTTCCTTGAAGCATCAAGATAGGGCAGAGAGGAATAGGAGGCAGTGGAAGAAAAGAGCTATTTTTGTATTTTTATTTCATAAATCAATGGATTTTTCAGGGTAGAGAAAGGTGGAATAATGTTGGATTGGTTTGTAACCATAAGCCTTTCCATTTATGTATTTTATATAACGTGTTTATCACATGTTAATATTTACATTTCATATTGAATGTAGGTATACAATTTTTTTTAAAATCTAAAAAATATCATTAACCATTTGTTTTATGACCTGCAAAGGACATCTGCCAACAGCAAAATTATTCTCAGGACTCTCAGTTTCCTGATACTTAAATCGTTACTTACTAAGCAGCTCAGTGGTTAATTCTTTTGACTTCAGTGACGAGAGACATGGGGAATGACAAAAAATGTGTCTGACAAAGTTTCCCTCCAGAAATTAGGAATCTTATAGACCACACCATGCACAACTGTGACATTGATGAAAGTAAGATCTTTGTACAGATGAACCCAACAGACAGTAGTGGAGAAGTTTAATGGCCATTTCACCTTATGCAGCTATCAAACATTATAGATGTAATTTTTATTATGACCAATAAAACCCATTTCCAGTCCATTGCAGAAAGGCTCTATTTAATGGTCAGTTTCCTAATGTCATCATCTTTGCTGCTACTGTGTAAAATGTAATGATAATTCCATTGCAGGACATAGCACTGCTGCATGTAGATCAGATTATGTGGGTCAATTTAAATGTTATTACTGGGTCGATTAAATTGGTCTAAGGCATTATTGATTTAAAATAAATCTCCATATTGTTTTATTATACTGTAGAATACCTATCAATGTTAATAAAGATTGAAACAAAAGCACTGTGGAAACCGTATGCAGAGAACTAATCACAGGTTGATGGAGTTGTCATAGACTGCAGTATGGGAAAATAGAAAATATGGGAACATTATAAATATGAGAAATCTAAAAGGATTACATATTGTATAATTCATTCAATGACTGATTCAGATTTCAGCTGGAATGTATACAAATACAGAAAAAGCAATAAGGTTCATTCTTTTTAATTGAAAGAGAACACTGCAAAGCTTAACATCAGAAAAATAAAATATTTTTTACAGTATATTTTGCTTTTTTCTCCTTTCTTTCCTATTCTAACTACGTATCAGAAGAAGACACTTTGCAACCACAATAACGCCAGGGGTTAAAAATTAACAAAGATTATAGAGGACTTTTACAAATGTAAAATAAGACGGAAGCTGTTGGTTCCTGAAAAGGCTAAATTTTACATTAAATTGGATATCAAATATAATTCATAGATGAAAAGTGTAGAAACTCAACAAGAATTTTGCAATAATTCATAGACTTTCTTTCTCAATGGTCTCGTTTAACTGTTTTCTCTTTCCATGACATCCCTGAAAATACAGATCTAATTTGTTGGTTACAAAGTAAGCAAGAGACATAAAGCATATGTACAGATTATTCATATTTATATTGGAACACGCAGGATACTGGCTAACGTTCAGGGCATTAATTATAAGAAAAAGTCCTTGAAAAATTCTTGGACACATCTTTTTGTTTTTCCTGTGTAAGATATCCTGTACTCTAGCAATAGTGCTACAATGTCAAGCAGTGCCCATATGTTATCCTAAACAAAGGAAAATGTATCGGTCCCTAATTTCATACCTGATATGTACAGAACATAGAGCATATAACTAATGGGCCTTTTAAAGTATACATGGATAATTAATTTTATAGATACTTTATTTCATTAACTCCATTTCGCTGGAAATGACATGATTTCTACCATTCCTAAGCCAATTCCAAGACCTTTAAATCATACCTTATTAAAGATCTAGGTCAAGAAACATAGTTACCTATATGTAAAGAATTATCAGCAATTCTCTAGTCAATCAGCTGCAAGAACAAAACAGAGTATGAACAGTTCTGACTTTTAACATCATGAACTCCTGGCATGTCCTTTACAGGTAAGTTGCTTTATCTGAAAAGAAAGACTGTAACCATTTGCACAGCTTGAGAGTTACCTAGTTTCTATGATGAATTGGTAAAACAGAGCCAGACACTTTCTAGAAGGAATCCTGACCATCCATTCCTCAGCCAAATTAAAGCCATGGGGTTGTAAACTAAGAAGGTAGGTATTGCATAGGCAGTTAATAGTAGCAGTCATAGAGCACTTTGTATATTCCATGGGGGAAAATAGCATTATTAATGTCCTGTAATGTACTCTGATTTATAGATGGACATGATTGATATGTATCTATACAGATACATAAGTACAGATCATAAATATATGTGAGATATACATAAAGAAATTATATGATATTGGCTTGCTTATAGCATTGTAGAATAATTAATACTATACTAACATATTTTATAGTTATGGTATTATTACATAGACGATAAAAAGCATACATTTTATCTAGGTAATATATATAAAGTAGTAAAGAAAAATATAAACACTTATTGTACCTTCCCTTTCTCCTCTGCTACAGATGAGTGTAATGTCACTTGTATCACTTGTTCCACATACTGCAACACAAAGAGAAGCCTTCTACATTGTACAGAATTTTTTTATTATTCAGAAAAAATATCTCTCTCTCTTTCCTATCCTTGCTATTATATCACTCTATCTATAACAGAACACAAAAGACAAGTGTGCTATTGCTTGCTTAGTCAACAAAGAGATCTCTCTGAAGTAAGTACTACATAGTCTAGGTCTGGAGAATTATATCTGTAGCTGACAAAGCATAGAGGCATTTCCCAAGATTTCAAGCAAAACTAAAATAACTGAACTAAATACTTTGCAGATAAAAAGCTACATTGAAGGTCTTCATCTATATTGCAAAGCCTAGCTCTTGCAGTTAGGTAAGAACTGAATCACAATTTAATACCTACTTGATTAATCGAACTTCGCATTTTCCTTAAACCTGAATTAGGCACTTCCAAAAGGTGCATCTGGAAATGCATTCTGATTACATACTATTTGCTGGTTTCACAATAAAAACCAAATTATTTCCTCCTGTCTGTTGAAACCTTCATTGGTTTTAATCACATGCGTTTTGTTTGTTTTAATGATACACCAAGTAATTTTTAGTCAGTACTTTCTGTCTCATGTATTTGCAATATATGTCTCTTTAAATGCTGGCAATACTGAGTCTGTCTGTTTTCAGGTCTGGGCTCCAGGAATCTATGGATTCATTATTATACCTTCTTAATAAACTTAACTCGCTATTATTAAGTATTTATCAATAACTAATTGAACTTTTCTTCTGTGGTAAGCACAAGTAATTAGACTCCTTCCAGTGGCAGAGGCAAGTATGTACTTGTCATCACATCTGGATTATTAGTATTTTTAAAGACCTAGTTGCACATCAAAAGGAAATATCCCAAGCGCACAATTTCACTCTTATTCCAGTATTTATACCTTCTTTCTCTTAACTAAGAGAAATTTACCATGACAATATTTCTGCCTTAAAGTTATACCCATATGCCAAAGTAAATGAGTAAACATGAAACAAAAAAGCACCAAGAGTATGAAGAGTCAATCAAACATTTGATGACTGTCAAAAATGACAAGTGGAACAGCTGCTTACAGCTGCTCAAAAGTCAATTGTGAATTTTAACCTGAACATTTGGTAGTGGGATACACTTGCTTGAGTATGTTCACACAAAATTATATTCCCTCTTCATTGACTGACCGCTACTAGATAAAGATTGGGTAAGCATATAAATTAATAATTACAGAACAGGGAATCACCTTGGTTAACAATCATTTAAAAGCTGACATAGTATCAGCCTGATCCATTTTCAAAAGCACCACAAAATATTTGTAAATCTTTCCAGGAAACTCATATTTGATGGTACCTTACTGTTATTAATTTAACAGGTAGTAATCCTTTTATAAATAACTTTAATCTGTGCATTTTTTTCCTGTGGAGACGTGATGAGACCTGGATCACAGCAAAGACAGTAAATTCCCTCAGAAACTCACCACCAAGGTTCACTCCTGTAGCATGAGCCCTTTGGATCACAAGCATAGGATGACAACAGAGCCCTCAAGGATTTAAATGAAAATCAGAAATGGTCAATTATGGATTAATACGAGAAAACATCCTTGAGAGCTGTATAGAAATATTTTGGGGGCATAACAGAAGGAGAAAAGGACCTGCAGTCAACATATGTAAAACAACCCATACATACTAAGTATGCAAAGATGTAAGAAGAAGGAATAAAAGACACTCACAATGCCTACGAAGAAAGAACAAAGCAAACTGCTCTGGCATTATCATCCCAGTTAAGATTCCTGCAGCTGATCAACAACACAACTACCTTTCTGAAGCAGGTCTTCCCTCCCTTTCAGAGAGAAAAAGGGGTGCTGAGCCCTTCTCCCAGATGAAAGGAAAAGTCCTCAAGTTGCACTAGGGGAGGTTAAGACTGGATCTTAGGAAAAATATCTTTAGTGAAAGAGTAGCAAAGCATTGGAACAGGCTGCCCAAGGAAGTGGCTGTCACCATCGCTAGAGGCATTCATAAAACCTGTAGACATGGCACTTTGGGTCTTGTTCCAACTGTAATGATTCTATCATTCTGGGAAAAAATACACTAGTAAAATAGAGATATCCAGCATGCTGTAGGAAATGGGTATCAAGAGACCAGAGTCATACACAAATTTTGAGCAACACACAAAATTTCTACTAACAAGAGACTGTAAGCTATTGTCCTTGAAATGTTATGGTCTGCTCATCAATGTCTGCGGTCAGAAGCTACCTGCCTTTCTCTTCAAGCAACAAAAGACTAGCTTTGTGGCAGCCTGAGTACTATTAACCAAATGAGGGTTATTTTGTTGAAGTAATTTCTTAAAATTCTCTATGACGCTTGGATCTAAACTTCCTAAAATTAGACCCTTCTGGTCTGTCTCCTCACAAACAGTCTTCTTACCTCTTAAGCACCAGTCTTTCTTATATGTCCTTTGGACAATGATTAGTCAAAATGCAACACAGTCAAAAAAAAAGCTCACTTTTTTCCTCCTCCCAATCTCTCCTTTCCCATTTTCCTGTACAGACCACTGTCACATCTTCTGTCTTTATAAGCCACAGTCTGAGTTTCATCTTTGACTTAGCCCTCTGTTTTCATTCAAACAGTTTATCTGCCAATAACCTGTCACTTGTTCAATGCAACACTGTCACCACAGAGTAGTCCTCCTGCAATCATTTTTGCCACCTACAAATGCAATCTTCACTGTTGCTTACACTGTTGCTATTTGGATAATTTCATGATTCATCATTATTTTGGCAGATTTTCATTCTGTCACCAAAGGAATAACAGTGTTTGTCTCATTTCACCTAACATCTTTCACACTCTTATTTATTTCACAGCTCTCAAATAAATTGTTTACAAGTTTTCTTTTTAGTTTTCAATATTTTCTATAAATCTTACAAGTATCAGGAAAGCTTTTCTTATTAGAACCTTTATGTTTACTCACAGTCTGGTCCTTCTATATGGACACCATTACGCCCCTCAAAATTAACTTTAAATTCTTCATCTGCTGTGCCATCTTGAAAATTCTCCCAGCTGATAAGAAACAAAATAATTCACCTAGAAAAACTAGCTTATTAAAACAGATTCACTCCATTATTAAAGATACCTACATAATCTTCCTCCTCAACCGCTGTGTCTCAACATTTTGTTTATCAGTTCACTGGAGAGGAAACTATAATTTGTTATAACAATATAGCACAGAGTCTTGATTAATATGAAGATCCCTGGTTGTCTCACCAATGTAACCAAGAAATATAGAAGAAATAAGATCTACCTTGGAGCACAATGACGGGTCACATTGAAACTTCCCTACTGATGTCAGAGCCGTACATGGTTCCCTTCATACAGACATCTGAAATGTAATAATCAGGAGTGAAATTATGGCTCCACTGAAGTCCATGCTTTTTATGACAATCTTATTTTGGTAATATTGTAATTTAAAGAATGTGTATAAAATTAACTTCACAAAATGGCACCTATTTTTGTTTTCCTCTGTTCTGCAATGGATCTATTATTGTATTTACAGTAAGCCCAGTATGACAAAATGTTCTGGTTTTCATCCTTGGTTTCATAAAAGAGTTATTTCTTTCTCTTTCAAGCTTATGAATCTGATAGCTGCGTGTCAGCTTTGTAAACCTGATAGATGTGTTCTGTTAAAGGCAGAGATCAAAGAGAGAGCTGGTGGGCCTGAAAGTTTTGGCTGTGACAGGATGAACTCAACGCAGAGACAACTGTTGCTGCCAGGGCACAGCAAGTATCAGATGCTCCCCAAGGGATGGGGAGCCAGGAGCTGAGGAGAACACCCATGCCAGCTGTGCCTTCACCAGCAGGGCACCATCCTACAGTACTGGGACATGTTGGAACACGGCAAGCAGAGCACAGTCCTGATAAGAGGGCCTGTCAACAGACTCAGAAACAGCAGTAAATATAGCTAAGTCCAGAGAGAGTCCTGTCAGAAGCAGCTGATGATACTGAGGCAGGACTCCAGAGACAGGGTTGGGAACAGGGCTACATCTTGTGTCCAAAGACCATCTGGGAGAAAGGATCACAGACAGAATACAATGTACATGCAAGGGGACTGATCTCATGGCAGCCCAATAACATCCTAGCATCCACGGTCCAGCAGTAGACAGGGCTGGAGAGAGGAACAGGTACAACATGGCTATCATGGTTTGACCCCAGCTGACATTTAAGCACTATGCACCTGCTTGTTGATGCCCCCACTCCCCACCCACATGGAACGGAGAAGAGAATCACAAGAGTGAGAGTGTAAAATCTCATGGGTTGAGATAAAGACAGTTAAATAGGTAAAGCAAAAGCCACATATACAAGCAAAGCAAATCAAGAAATTCTTTCAGTGGTTCCCACTTGCAGGCAGGTATTGAGCTGTCTCCAGGAAAGCAAGGCTCTATCATGCATAATAGTTACTTGGGTAGACAAATGCCATTACACCACTTGTAACCTCATTCCTCCTTCTTCTTCCCTCAGCTTTGTATGCTAAGCACAACACCAGTTGGCATGGAGTATTCCCCAGTTCAGCTCAGATCAGCTGTTCCAGATGTGTTCCCTCCCAACTTCTTGTGCACCCCCCAGCCTACTCACTGGTGAGGCAGTGTGAGAAGCAGAAAAGGTTTTGACTCTGTGTAAGCAGTGCTCAGCAGTAACTAAAACATCCCTGTGTTCTCAACACTGTTTTCAGCACAAATCCAAAACATAGCTCCATACTGAAACTGACTACCACGAAGAAAATTAATTCCATCCCACCCAAAACTAGAACAAGAGGTCAGGCAGGGACTGAGCTGAGCTTGTGGGGGGATTCCTGGTGAGGTTGGTCAATAAGCTCATTAAGGCTTACTCATGCAATCTTGCCCTGAAAAAGCTGCTTGCTTCTGAATCTTTTCTTTCATCTCTTTTTTTCCCCCCTTCCTTTTCTGCAGACTACACTCCTAACAAGCTGATTACTTGTTGCCTCATTTCTTCTGTGAAGGGCACCTTGTGTACACATCTGTGAATATCACAAAGGATAAATTGCTGAAAGTATTCTTCATACTTAAGGGAAATACAATTAAATGCTGTATTGGATATGCTGAGCTTTCAAGTGACCTCTTTTTCTTAAACAGAGCTCCATCTGCCTGAAATCTACAAATCAGCACATATGAGACCCTTCTTGGTTTCTTATCTTTGGACTTGTATGCTTACAATTCTGAAATCAAAACACTAATTTAGTAGCACAGCTCCTCATCACAAAGGAAAGTTCTGGCTTCTAGGGAAAACAGAGGGAGTTTTGTTCAGTGAAGGTGGAATTTCATCCTTATTTTTTTGGTATTCTAATGGGTTTATCCATGAATGTCAAAGTTGTGTTTGGAAAGACTGATTAACACATCCCCTGGAAGCTGCACTGTAAACATAATAGTGACAGAATCTTCTGTATTTCAAAGGAGATGCATGGAACCATGTAAGTTGCAGAGAAGCACAACAGCGACTCTTTCCTTTTTCTTTTACCTAGCTTAATATAGTGCTTTTAAGATTAATATTTCTCTTGCTTATGCTCCCTGTATTTGTCAGTCAAATTTTCTCAGTCATTAACCATTCATTTGCTATTCTGTAATTTATTATATTATTCATTTTACAAGACAGCACGCAAGGTGTCTTGGTTGTCTGTTCAAGTAAGGCATAATGCCTTCACAAGTCATACTGAACTTGTCAAGAATATTTATCATCTAAGTTTAGGTTATCTACACATTTTTCACTTTTGATGTTATTCATTAGTTTTCTTTTTTTTTTACTGATTTTTCACTACGTAGTGAATGTGGGATTTGTGATCCATGCAGTTTACATTTCAGACTTGAACAGGTCAAAATAAGATTGTAGAAGCTATTTATTCATTTTCATTGATTTAACAGTTCTAATAAAATCACCCTGAATGAAAAGTTTGCAAGAATGCCATGTCATTCTAATGAAACAATCTCGACACATTGTAGTTTCACTGGATTGAAGAGTAACAGAAAATGTGCAGCACCATTTATTTTATCAGAATGTTATTAAAAACTTCCTGAAAAGTAGTTACTTAGTGATTCTGTTTATCAGTTGGAAAATATAAATAAATATAACATTCTTAGCCTGTGAATTTGAAAATAATAGTTCTGTTTCTTCTAACTAGTGAGGTTAGAAAAAATCCAAAATGTGACATACTGCTTCTCGGTGACATTTAAGAACTTATTGACTAGAAGATTGCACCTTCCAACAGAAAACTGGGTACTTTGCCACATATATCTCATTAACTTTCAATGGGCTTTTTGGAAAATTAGGTCACTAAGTTATCACTTCTATAAGCAGTATTAATGTAATACTTCCCAGCATTTCCATATATCTCAAGACCAGTACTTGAGTGCCTAAAGGAACACTCATAAATCATCAATTTCTAGGTAGATTTTTCATTCTGCTGTTTAATTTCAGTGCAGATAGATCTCAGTACTTCTACAAATACAGCCTATTTTTTTTGAAGGTTGGATCTCAAAAGGAAGCTTAAAATAGGCATCCTAGCTAGACAACACTAGTTTCATTTACATAATTTAATAGTTTATCATCTCCAAATATTGTTCCTTTGACTTGCCCCTCATCAAACAGATAATTCACACTAACTATCAAACAAAGTATTGGGAAGCAGAATGAGTAGGTTACACAGGGTACAAGTAGCATTTTGAACCTGGTAGATTATAGACCAAAGGTAAGAGAAAAATATAACTGCAAACAAAAGTCCTTCATTTCTTTCCCTTCATTAAGGACTCCCTCCTTTACTCACTAAGTGTTATTTTTAAGAAACTTAACATATATGATATACAGAAGTCTCTAGAATGAACGTGGAAAACTACTCCCTGAAATCATTCTATGGACAATAATAAAAAAAAAGCACAAAACCAATTATCCCAACGAAAGAGTCACACAGTTACAAATACTGACAAATACAATTTAAACCATTGTGAATAACCCTAGAAAAGAAAACTTCTCGTGTTTACATAGCAAAGACTTTCACGGAAATACGGAGCAGCTTTTGTTGGGGAGAAAAGACTCAAGATCTTTGTGAGCCATGACTTTCACCAAAAGAGCCATTCATACCTAGAAAATCTGGAATGCATTGGATTGCTATATTGGAAATGGTATTTATATCTCTTCTCTTTAACGTATTTAAAACATAGTTTACCTAATTTCACTTTTACTTGCTGGGTAGTTCTTGAATGATTTATGGATGCTAACTTCCACAGTTTTGAAAACTAGAAGTACTGCCACAAGTATAACTGATCCTATTCCTCATTTTAATAGTTTATTTCTTACAGATACTATGCAGAGTATCAAAAAAAACTTCCACTGCCGATACAGCAAAACCTCAGCTCGTTGATTATGGCATTCTGTTTCGAGGTTCAAATATTATATAATCTAAATGCAATAGGTATGGAAGGTGTGTAACTAAATTCTTCTATGTTATTCTTGTGATTGAGAAAGGACTTCTGCACTTATTATGGGGAATTGCAGGCAGGAATACTTTCACTGTTTCCCCCCCAAAATATGCAAATGTCACTCATGACTCGAGCAAAGTTCTCTAGTATATACTAAAGACATGGCTAAAGAACAGAAATACAATCATCTCATCCAGCTGGTTATGATGGTATGACGGTCAGACACCTGTTTGTCTTTTAGAAGAGTAATAAGATCATAAATAATTCATAAACTAATAAAAATATGCAGAATTAGAAAATGTGTGAGAAAACCAGTAAGAAATGTGTTTTTTCTCTCAAATCTGCTAGCTGTAAGAAATTGTATTTACCGTCAGAAGTATCTTCAAGGACTCTTGTGTATCATCACAGGACTGGGGAAGTTGCTGGTATTTTGCTCCAGGGAGGAAGTTTAATGCAAAAGGGTACCAAGGGTGGAGGATAGTTGCAGGCCTGAAGGTGTACAATTAAAAAAAAATATTATTGTTAGAGTTCACACACATTCTGTTATACAAAGACAGAGGGCAAAGGAAGCAAATTGGCTCACCATATTTAAATGTATATATAATTTCAGAATTACTGCTTTCTGAGCCTCACTGTTTAAGGTTCAGTTATTAGAGTTCTGGCTCAGTTATCTGAGCCTCTGAATTTGGAGCCAAGTACATTACCTGAGTGACAGCAGATGGAGACGACATAAGTAAGTGAGGAGTTATCATTGCAGGGTGTAATAGCAAAGAGTTCCAGTCTTTATTTTTAAATTAAGTGGAAGAGGTACTCTCAGAATCACCAAATCAGACTCAAAAGTGAAGCCTAAATGCACTCAGAAATATCTTTGTTAAACTGCTTGTTATAAATCTGAATTTAAGGATCTAGACAAGAAGCACTACACTTTTGTAAACATGGGACCACTCAGGATACCACATGCCATACCTAGCAGTATAGGTTCCATATCTAGCAGCACGATGTCAAGCGTTTCACCTGTATTGAAGCTCCACTAAACCATGTGCAGTTAAATTACACATCTGGTATGACTTATGCAATACCCATACAGCATGCCAGATGTCCACAGGGAGACTTTAAGCCCATTTGTTAGGGCATTACATTATAAAACTTTTCTAATAGTGGAAGGTTTCATTGAGCTCTTCAGTTCAGGCTCTAATACACAACATCTGTAACTGATCGTATTTTTGATGTACACAATTACCAATATCACTGCCAAGAAAAACTTATTACTTTCAATCAGCAGTCACATAACTGATGTTAGATAGTCTAGATAAGAAATTTAAAACAGTCGTGAAGGGATTTAAATAAGCAACGTGTAGCCTGAACCTAATTCTGATTTTAATTTCATTGACTGTAAACTGATTGAACAATATAGACGTAATAGAAGCATTATGATCATTATGATTTACACCACTGTCATTCACCTATATTTCAAACACAGATCACAATTCCATATTTCAGGGTTACCTAGTCCTTTTTGCTTTGTTTTTATTTTTTTAAGGGTATACATATATATACAAAGACAAATATATATAAAAGATATCGCAATATAAAATATAGGTTATCTAGATCTATAAAGAAAAAGATGTTTTCCTGTTGCTCAAGTGTTATAGAGCCTGCCTATAAAACAGAATGGTGAGGATTATAACTTACATGTTAAGATGAGAAGAAATCAAAGGTAAATATGAAAAAAAATCAAATCAGACAAATAAGATCCTTATGGCTACATTTGCAGTGAGAGTAATTAAAAAGAGGGAAAAAGTGAATGCAGATTGAAGTAACATTAAAAAAAAAAAACCACGGTTCTTATTGTTCTTTAAAAGATATTGGTTTGATTTCATATTCTTCATTTCATGATTTCCATTGAAGATATTTACTTTTCCCACTGAAAAGTCTACTTTTTGGACAGAATTTACATTTCTTGGCTAAATTCAGTGAAAATCTGTGTAAAGTTTCAGCTGCCTCTAACTCTGTCACTACTAACAATGAAACAGAAAAGGTAAAGAGATGCTCCATGACAGAGTGTAGCCTACTTCTCAAGAATGAATTTCAAAAAAATTAAACTAAATTGTAGGTTTGTGATTTCAGCAGTTCTCCCTAGATACTTCATAAAATAATACTGCACCAAGATCTACTTTTCATTGTCACAAATATTTCATGTAATACAACTCCACAACTGTGGAGGCGAATATATGCATATTAACAAAAACACCTTAATTTGTGATGTTTACTACTGACCTGAGTATTTTCACTTCATAACCCAAGTTATCCACTTTTGATTATTTTTTTCCCCTAATGTATAGATTTTCAGACAGTGATAGAAGCATATGTTGCAACAAACACAGGAAACTTCTTCAATGGAAATGCAGAACTCTGCCACAGCCAATGCAGCACTTCAGTCTCATTACTTTAATCACTGTGCAGCATTTACAGTTGTCAGGAAAAGGGTTGCTTCCATTGGCTTCATCTGGCAAGCTGTTTGTCAGTTTAATGGACATGCATTCCAAGTCTTCTTGCCTGTGGCCTCCTTTGAATTTATCTGCCTCAGTGGAATACCTAACAAGAACAATTTTTAAAAATACAGTTTAATGAACTATCAAGATTTGTCTTCTGGGTTAATAGCTATTTACTTCATTAAAACATTTACAAAACATTTTTTCCAGGCTTTCTATGGTTCTTAGCTTTTTTGTTTGATTTCTTTTTTTTCCTTTTTTCCCCTCCATTAGTTATTTTTCTATAATGAAGAAAGATTTTTGTTTTATAGTAATGACAGGAGTAAATTAGGGTGTAGACCTAATTATCATCCTGTCAAGATTTATAAATAGATGTAGCCCTAGAACAGGGATCTCTCATGTAGACTTATAGCAAAGGTACAACCCATGAGCTCCCTTTTGTGAAGCTGCATCATCCCTCAGAATATGGTATAAAATGTAACAAAATTCAAGACATATCCATTTGTTTATGTTTTTCTAGATTTAGAAGCCAGAGAGGAGAGGTATTTGGGACTAAAATATTTTTACCACCCCAAAAAAGAAATATATCACTTGTTGAAGTACAGTTGTTTTATACATGTACAGTCTAGTAAATAATGTATACTGCATACATGTGCATGTGTAATAATTTTGGGAGATTCATACGGAAAAGTATACAGAAAGGCATAGTCTAAATATACACTAATTTGAAGGACAAAAAAAAAGTCTTTTAAATAGAAAAAAAAGGCAAAGACCAGGGAAAAAAAAGAGAAAGTAAAAGATAGTGTTGCAATAGTCTGTTTTCATAAAGCACAACATTTGCAAAAGAAGTAATACTGAGCACTAAATATTTTTGTAATATCTATGCTTCAATGGTAGGTCTATGTAACGACGAATAAGATTGCCTTCCTGAATCACATGCCAGTTTACAGCTACATGTAACTCAGATAGCTTAAGTACATATAAGTCTCATATTTTTGTTTTACACATGTATGTGCCTACATAGTAGTTTTAGCTTCAGTTAATCATTTGCAATGTAATTTTAGAGTGAAACTGGAACTTCACAAAACAAACATTTGCACTAATTGAAATGACATATTAATGTATTTTTGTTGATCCAATTTGCTATTGCTTTTGTTTTACAAATTTTCTCTGCATCTTAGCATACGCAAGATTAATAAAATTAATATTTTTTGGAAAATTGCAGTAGCCCTGTAATTACCTTGGCTACAAATTGCACACATTTCATTGCCTTCATTAAGCCTGTAGCCATATGTGCCTCAGAGGATTAGTAATTAGGCAGTTAATGGGTAGTTCACTGTACTTTTCCAGTATGTCATCTTCTCATAGCTTCTTGAAGTAGTTGTAGTCTTTGCTTGCTGACATATCTCTTCTTCCCTGGTTGAAGGAATCACCTGCATGGAGGTCCAGAAAACCCACCATCTTATAAATTATCACTGAGTTGCACAGAAATTAAGTTTGCTTTCTTTAGAAAGCTTGCTTTCTAATTAAATGTTGCTGCATGTAGTAACAAAAGCTAGGAACTTGTAAATCATAATGTGGCTATCACCAGTTAATGAAGTATGTGAACACTTGTATTCTCTACAGTATTAACATAAAAGGGTATGTGGATTAAGTAAATATTCAGTCTAGATTTCTAACAGATGGCCTACAAGCTCTTGAGTTTACCAGTAGTTTTGAGACAGGGATGTCACATATTTGTAAGAAGCAAGAAAAAGGCAAGAGAGCAAATTGTAAATTCTACTTGTGCTCTTCCTTTAACCCAGGGAGCAATAATCTGCCTGAGCTTTCACTTTTCATAGCTCAGTGCTGTGCCTGCCCTAGTTAGGCTGGACAGCCAATGCTACAAACATGGTAGCAATGTCCCTGCTTCTCAGAAGTGACAGCAGCTCCACGGAGGATTTTCGTTGTTGTTTAACAGCACCATCCCTCTTGCTGTGCTCTGCAGTATCACCTACAGACCTAGTAATGAGGGACGTTTTACAACTTTACTGTCCTGACCAGGAAAAACCTGCCTTGCATTTCTTTGAAATGCAATTCCAAAAGCTACAACTCAATGCTGTTTCAAAGTTGCCTATATATACCACTCAAACCTTCTAAAAGGGAAAATACTAAAATTGCATGTTACTTCAGTAGATCATATGGTATAATGAGATTCAGGTATATGGCAGATTTCTTCTACTTCCACACTCCAAGGAGCAAATCTGGATTTTTCCTACACAGTTCAAAGCTTCTTACGAAGGCAATTAAAACTGGAATGTATTGAAAAGGAGACAAAAAGTAAAAATCTCTCCAAAGCATAGTAAGACAGAAGGCAAATACTGGTTTAGTCATGGGAAATATACTCATACCTCCAGCACCTTTGATGTGTTCTCTGGCCATCAAAGAACATCCAAACAAAAAAGTATGTCAGGATAACATAAAAAAACCAAAACACATCAGAAAAGAGTAAAAACAGTCTGTCTATTGTACA
The DNA here is from genome assembly GCA_033558105.1 of Coccyzus lansbergi. Taxonomy (NCBI): domain Eukaryota; kingdom Metazoa; phylum Chordata; class Aves; order Cuculiformes; family Coccyzidae; genus Coccyzus; species Coccyzus lansbergi. The sequence continues at coordinate 3,294,078 of JAUMJK010000159.1, forward strand.
CTAATCCAGAAAGTAAAGGAAAGCTTTGAGTCCTTAAAATATATCATTACATTTAAATTAAGTGTTTTATATACATGTCTGTAAAAATCCATCAGTGTCATCATATGTGGCCATGAAAAGGCCATTAAATAGATCAGATTAAATCACTTACAGACGTGGATAAACTGGTGTATAGGTAACATAGAAGTCATTTGCAACAGATGACCTGTTAAAATGCTGAAACATTTACTCTTCTCAGAGCGAACTTCTGTCTGTTGCTTTTTCAGTCATTCTGAGGGTCCGCTCCTTAAACACAATGCCAATGAACTCTTGAACCAAGAAACTAGCTGCTGCAGAACTGAATACTGATGAAGTCAGAAGAGGCCTTTTACTTCTTAAAACCATTAGGCTTTAAAGCACTGAGCTGAACCCCAGCTGGAGCTGAAGCAATCAACTACTGCCAGAATATGATGACATTTCCAAGGTGGTCTCAGTCCCTCTGACACATCCTGCCCAGCTGTCAGAACAAAAGTACCTACTGATCAAAGCAAACACCAATAAAACAAACATATTGCAGTCTTCAGTTATATTTTCAGCAAATAAGCTCCACACCAACTTACTTTGTCAGATCTATAGTTTATCCTACCAGCTTGAAACCAGAGGATATGAAACAATGGGGAACAGTGTCATTGTTTGTATTGGATTTGTAAATTAAGAAGAGCAGGGAACTGGGCTTAACAAGCCTCCAGTCTCATTCCACTACTTTCAGGTGTGTATACACAAAAGAAGGGCAGGAGAATGGGGCATGAATGAGGAAGGTCTTTTTTCTAAAAAATTATTATTAGATATCTGACCTCATCAGGTATCTTTTCTCTGTATATCCTCTGAGAATGATTAGATATATAAAACATTGTAAGTGATTGCAAATATTCCTCAAAATCATATTCCTTTTATCCCTGCTTAGTCACCAGTTAGGCATACTCTGCTTACAGTGCTGAAAATCAATACAAGATCTAAAGAGCTAAGCTTTTAAAACGTGTCAGGCTTTGCTTTTGTTTTGGCAGGTGGTATCCAAAACAGATAAAGCCATTCTAGCTTTGGAATGTCATCAAATGTACATCACCAGCTTTGGTACACAGAAGGTTAACACCGTATTTCTCAGCCCTGGAGTGATGTATGAAAATGCACAATCAGTGACTTCAGGAAACCCATCTAAGCCCTGCATGTACATTTTTCACTTCACCAGCTACTCTGGTGGTAGCCAGTAGATCTAATTTCAGCAAGTTTGTGCTCCTGACAGCAGTCACATCAAATTACAGAATCTTCCAGACTTAGCTGGCACCTTCATCTCAGCCTTTCTATCAAATAATATGCCTGTTGCCTTCATCATGCAAACCTTAATTATCTGAAAATCAGCAGACTGCTGCTTGTGCCAGCAAAGGAAATGAGGAAAGAATAGTGTTCTTTCTGATGCACATGCCTGGACACCCTTCAGAGACATCCGATTTGATTGCCAGTAACAATATTCCATTGATGTTCTTTTTTACATCCATGGCTTAAGGCCCTTCTGCTAAAGAATCAGCTTATGTGTACACTTACTAAAACCTGCATGTTTTTTTTTTCTTGGTGACAGAGATGCTGCGAATTTTAGTTCTGATTTTCCAACAGATGCCGTTTAGTGGATAAGTATGATATGCCTCTAGGGTCACGATATTGTGCTGAAAAAAAAGAGATTGGGAGGATGGGTGAAGATTGTTTACCACAGAAGAATGTCATGCATAAATCTCACAGGGGACTCAGAAAATATCTTATCCTGGTCCCAGAAAAAGGTATTCTAATTTCTGGGATTCAGATATAAACCCCAAGGGAGATCAAGGTCAACACAGCAAACTCGGCAATCCATCAACAACCTAATTAGATTCTATTGACCCAGAAGAAATTCCAGAAGCAACACATATACTTCTAGATGCTGGAACAGTATCTATCAATTTCTGGCCTCTGGGTCTTGTCATTATCTGACATCTCCACTGCTAAAACAACTCCTTAGGAATCTTCTCCTCATTTCTGTAACCTGATTATTTAGACTGGATGCCACTACCTAACAAACTGCTGCAGGCTAATGTCTAACAGGCTGCATCATATAAAGGATTTTGTTCCTTCTAATATCCTGCCTCTCATTAGCAATGTAAAATATTTTAAAATAAGATTCTTTGGAAATCACACTTTGATAATTTGCCTACAAGTTGCCATTCATTTCAGGAAACCTGGCCAGAGGGAAAGCCTGAGGACTCTTGTCTACTTTTGTTATAAAAGACAAAAACTTCACTAATTTAACAAATGATGAAGAACAGTATTTTTTATTATTATTTTAAAATAAGAGGAAAAAAAGAGAACTATATATGGACAAACTGACCAGTATGTATCAGCTATATAACAGATCACCCTCTTATTTCATTTTTCTTTGGGACAGGTCTGCCTGTTTGTTCACAGAGAACTACCCTAATTTGTGTACAACATCAATTACAAAAAAGCAAACTCACACGTAAAGAACATGCTTTAAAAATGTATTTTGCTGGTTGCTCAGCAGAACTGCTCTTTTCAAAGATGTCCACTGGTATGCTGATGACAGCTGAACAAAGAAACAAGTAAACTGCACTGGAATGATAAAAAGAAATGGAGTATAAGGACTGTCTTTCTCTCACAGTCTGATGACTTTTCAGGGTGAGAAAAGTACACAGTGCAATAGGCAAGAAATGAATATTAAAATATGAAATAAAAGGCACATTAGGTCAAGAATCAGGCCTGTGAAGCCCTGCAAGTGTGAACTGTAAAAAGCACTCAATTGTTACATCTGTATTGAACTGTACAGTATGTGTTTCTTTTTGTTTATTGCCTCATGCCACAAATATTCCCTTATTCCAAATCTCAGCCACATGCAGGAAAATATATTTGTGCTGCAACCTAAACGGACTAATAAAAACAACATTCAACCATTTGGAACTGAAATATTCATGAGATACTCAGGGAAAAATGAAACTGAATTGCCTCAGCTATCCTAGAGGAACAAGAATCAAGAAAACACAGGAGTAACAAGAATCTCTTCTACTGTGCCTTCAAAGTTTTTTTATTTTTCATTCGCCTTTTGCTCCTCTTACTTCAAATCAAGTATCTTCATTCCTGTTTAGTAGATAACATACCTGGCTACCCAGGTGGCTCACATCCATTTATTTAAATTTTAGCCTGTGGAGCTAAATTACTGTGAAAGCAAAATAGGAAAGTATCCTGCCTACCTGAGTGAACTTCCTTTGCCACAGTATACTCCTATGACCAGATTATATACACACACACATATATATATATATATATATTTGTGTGTGTGAGAGTGTGTGCAAATGCTGAAATTAATTTTGCAAGTTTCTAAAATCAAATGCTTTTGTTAATCTCAGGGAAAATTGCATATCCCCTTCTTGTTTTAATTAAAACACATTACTTTGTTGAGAACTTAGTTCAAGCTTCTTGAGATACCTGTATTAACAGACCATTACCTACTTTAATGAAACATACAATCCAAATAAGAAAAAGAGTTTCCTAATTAAAATTGCGAACAGTATTACTAAAGTATCTTACATCATTATACAGAAATATAGGTCAGTGCTAGCCTTGCCAGGAATTAAACGGTTCCAGAAAAAAAACGTACACTGGGGGCAGTTTTCCCTTAGACCCACATGACATTTGCAGCTAAAAAGGACATTATCCATGCTTCTTAAATATCTGTTGGTCTGGGTGAGTGGAAAATAATTTCACAGGATGTTGCAGCTACTTATTTTTTATTCTTAGCATCCATTTAGCTATCTGTAAAAGCAAACATAACTGTCACCTCTCCCTTTTAATGGATATCCTTTTTCAAAAGGGAAGATGGAGCGCAGCAGCAACAAGACATGAGAGGTCTCTGTGTCTCCCACTTCCCAGACATGTTTGGTTAACTCGTACTTTTTGTCTCCACGTTATCCGTAGGAAGACAACTTATATCCAAATACAAAATAAAGCAGATGATCACTCTGCTAACTCTGTGATATGTGGAAGTAGGAGACATTTTATAGAATGCAGGCAAAATTTTCAAGGAGCCTCTGACTTTTTTAGATAATCATAGAAACATAGAACAACCAGGTTGGAAGAGACCTATCGGATCATCGAGTCCAACCATTCCTATCAAACACTGAACCATGTCCCTCAGGACCTCATCTACCCGTGCCTTAAACACCTCCCGGGGAAGCCTATTCCAATGCCCAATGACCCTTTCCGTGAAAAACCTCCTCCTAATCTCTAGCCTAAATCTCCCCTGGCAGAGCTTGAGGCCATTCCCTCTTGTCCTGTCCCCTGTCCCTTGGGAGAAGAGGCCATCACTCTCCTCTCCACAACCTCCTTTCAGGTAGTTGTAGAGAGCAATGAGGTCTCCTCTCAGCCTCCTCTTCTCCAGGTTAAACAACCCCAGCTCTCTTAGCCAGTCCTCATAGGGCCTGTTCTCCAGCCCCTTCAGCAGCCTTGTTGCTCTTCTCTGGACTCACTCCAGAGCCTCAACATCCTGCTTGTGGTGAGGGGCCCACAACTGAACACAGCATTCAAGGAGCGGCCTCACCAGTGCTGAGTACAGAGTGAGAATAACCTCCCTGGACCTGCTGGTCACACCGTTTCTGATACAAGCCAGGATGCCATTGGCCTTCTTGGCCACCTGGGCTCACTGCTGGCTCATGTTCAGTCGGCTGTCAACCAACACCCCCAGGTCCCTCTCCTCCTGGCAGTTTTCCAGTCAGACTTCTCCTAGTCTGTAGCTCTGCATAGGGTTGTTGTGCCCCAACATTATGTTCTAGATTACAGGACTACCCTTAACACCTGCAGTAGAACTTTTCCTCTTTTGGACTGCTTTGCTGCAACAGCCAGCACTGCCTCCCCACAACTTCTTTACACATGATGTTGGGACAAAGGCTACTCTGACTGCAGGCTACCTAATCTCCCCCAGCTCCTTCCTGCTTCCCAAAGCTGCTCAACCTTTCAGTAGCTTTCTGCACAACCTCAGTGCACAGCCAGCTGTCTGGAGCCCCACTTAAGAGTTTCTGCATCAACACCTAAATGTTTAAAGTCAGCGAACACTAACATAATTCAAAACCACATCTCAATCCAAGATCTACTTCAAATTATTTCATTATCTACCTACTAAAAGATGAAGCAATCAATTTGGTGTGAATTACCGTATACTCAACTGTTCCTTTGATGAATATATGGAAAGAAACAGCCTGGGAGAGCAAAAACTTTTAAAGTTTTTGCCCTAGAAAACTATTTTTTCCTATTGACTTGTTAATGGACAAGTTTTGATGTTCTTTAATGTTGATGGTTCATATTTTTGCCATTCTAAAATATCTCTTAACAATTCCTTACACTTCTCAAACCTTAAACAATCCCCACGTAATATGTACTGTCCAGAGTACTTCTATGGGTGCAGAATTCAAATATTAATAGAGAATTTGGTTACTGAAGAAATAAAATACACTAGCATACTTAGAATTATGTGAGAATTATGGTATCAAATGGTACATGCTTACAGCAGTACAGTTAAATAAGGATTGTAGTGGTTTTGCACCAAAAAATCTTCAGTAAGTTAACTTGGTTTTTTTCCAACCAAGTCACCTCCCAAGTCCTTTATTTGCATAGGCTTAAATACATTCTTTTCAACATCTTCAGGTGCCATAAATATTTCCAGACTATAAGCTTGCAGGGAGTTTTTAGCTTATACTTTGTTCCATTCTGTATTTTGGCTTAATACATACTTTGTATTTTCTAAAGTCTTAAGGAATCACTCTGGGATTTCAAAAGTCTTTGAAAGACCTGAGAATGCGGAGATGCTTCTTGAATGTTGCCTCCAAAGTCAAACTATTCAAAATTGCTCTACCCAGTTTCACAAATATTTGAGGAATAATATGAGAAAAAAACTTGACATTTTTTAAAGTTTTAGTAAAAAAATTGCATATCGTTAGTGCCTCCATTCACATAAGCACTAAGAAAGCTTTGGGTTTGTTTTTTAGGAAAACATTTGCTGGAACATAAGAGACTTTATAAATGAAGAGTACTTCAAGTTATCATGTAGTGAATAAATAAAAAAAACAATCAACATAAATGAGTTCATGTTTCTGAAGATACCCTTCATAATAGAAATGTAATATATTGTTTCATCTTTGCAAATCAACTATTGGTTTTGTCTGTTCAAATTATTAACCTACAGCCCCTGTTTGATATCAAGTGTGGTTCAGCCAAGGAGTTAAAAATATCTGTTTTATTTGTTGGATGATTTGGCATTGTTTTTTAAATATATATCCTGTTTCCATACCTACTAACAAAAAAATTGAGCCTGGCTTAGTTAAGATTGCTCAAAATTGTGGTTGCTATTAACAAATATATGTATTTATATTAGATTTTTTTTAGTTAAGGAATATTATAACTGAATCAAGACATAATAAAAAAAAACTAGCCTTAAAAAAACCCAAACATAATTCATGTGAACTACACAGAAACCTACCAATCAGAATTATTTATAAAAACTGCAAGAAGGTACAAATAAAAGCGAGACAATTAAAAAAAAAATAGGACTTTAGACAACTTTGATAATAATTCTTTACTACCTTCTAACTTTCTGTTGTGAAATTTAAGGTTTTAATTCATGCTTTTGGTTGGACAACTTCTCAAACCACTGACTTTCGAAAAGATCTTGAGTAAACCACACATGTTCAATGAACAAACCTCCTAATAAGAAGAAATTAATGACTACATTTTCATTCTGGCTCTCTCCTTCGCGAGAACTGCTGTTCAGAAGTTGCTAGCAAACAGTGGTTATATTAAGTCTTTATCTACTGAGTAACTGGAGCTTTAGATTTTAATCTGTACAATAGATGATGCTCTTTTCTTTTAAGGTATCTTGTGTTGTTTTCCTAAAAAGTTCATTCCAACGTGTCCAGATTAGTTAGATACCTACGTCACATTGAAGAAGTCACTTTTTGTCTGCCTCATATCAGCAAGTCAAATCAATCAAACCATGTTTGATGTTTGATTCACTATCATACAAATTTGTCTAACAGCTGAACGGCACTCAGTGCATACCACACATCCCATTCAAACTCCAAGTTTGCTTTCTCTCACTACAGAAAACTGTTAACATACAGAATGATGACCTAGAAATACCCATTCCCAGCCCTTCTGCTTGTTATCAAACATGCCTAAAAGTACAACCAAAAATATGGTTACAGTACAAATTACGGGAATACATTTGAGAGTTTATAATCTATTTGCTCCTACTTCTACTTGGCATGATAACATAAAAAAGACTAAACAAATTAGAAGATAAACAAAACTGTTAGATTCTTTTAAAATACAAATTCTAGATACATAATTAGATCAAAACTTCTTGAAGTTTGAGACATTCAGATCCTATTGTTTGACTTAAATCATCTCTACATGCAATCAAGTCATGCATATGTACACTCAGCCTAATGCTAATGGCTAATTCTGTGCTTAGCTCCACAGCAGCTTCCTTTCAGAAAAGTAATAAACTGACTTCTGAGTATCTGGCAATGCCAACCAGCAAGGATGCAATCATGTAAATTAGCTCCTCTAAATAATTTACATGAGTCCCAGACTCACAGAAGGAGCCAGTGTGCTAAGAATGTACAAAAATACAGTAAAAAAAAGCGTACAACTTATGTGTTAAAAAGACACTTAAGCCACTTGATACTAAGTAACCTTTTTTAACGTCAAGAATGGACAAGGTATGTAAAACATTTTTAAGTGTACAGCTTCCATCTTCCAATCACAACAAACTAGAAATACATCTCATAAATTGAAGTAATAACAGTTACAGTAATATGACCAAATTTCCATTAACTTAGAAAGAGCACTCCTAGAATTGTGAAGTAATTAAAAAGCAAGTGAAAATAACAAGAGAGGAATATATACCAAATTTATGTTGAAAAAATTGGCTAATTGGTAGGGAGTAGTTAGTGCCACTTCTGAGTGTGGAGTTTAAAGATACTCACTGTGGTTGATAGTTCCATTCTATGCTTTATGGAAATAATTCCATGTTGTTTAAAACACAGTACTTGATGTGTAGTATTCAGTATTTATGGTAAAGCCAATCTGTGTCATCTCTGCCATTTAGCACTGGGCAAGATCCAGCTACAGAAAATACAAACTGTAATTAGAATGATGAGTCAAGTTTAAACTTGCTCAATATCCATAAATTGATTAGACTCCTCAATTATTTCAGATGACTTTTCTCAAAATGTCCAAGAATGTTTACCAATGTCCACATTTAGGCTTGTATTAGATATGCATCAGGTAATTAGACATTTGAAATAGCTGCTAGAATCGTTAGCTGGCTCCCTTTTCTCAAAAGGCCAAAGTAGCTGACAATGGCTAATAACTAAATATTTCATGTGAAAAAAGATATGCTGACATAATTACTGTTGCAAACTCATCAGACAAGCCAAGTCTAATTAAGTGTCAAGCTAGAGTTACAAAAGGGTTATGAGATTTCTCTTAAAAACAACGACTAAGCTATAGTGACAAATAGAAAAAAAAAAATCTACCTCAGGAGTAAAAGGAACATGAGTTCCTATGGAAGCCAGTGAGTAATATTATGAAAAAGACCCTGTTCTTTCATATTATTCCATGTGTATTGTTGAAATTAAAGCACAACTGAAACATTCAACTTGCAGCTAAGAAAGAAAACTTTGTGGAATATTTCACCCCTCATGAACATGTCTTTAAAGCAGTTAATAACCTTTTTAACAGTTTTTCTAATGCAGGGAGCTCTCATAAGCCTCACCTATTTCCATTTGTAATTATTTACATTTCTAACTACTGAATATCTTAAATATTATTAAATTGATTATTAAAATATGGATCTTCTGTGTGCTGATTTTAGACACAAACTGTACTGGCAAATGAAAAAGTGTAGTGTGTTAGATATTCAGAAATAAAGATGGGCAGTAAAGTAATACTAGCGGCCCATTAACTTTTTAGATTTCAAACAGCTTTCCTCATTCCACATTGCAATGAGACAGAGCTTTCAAGTTTTCATAAAAGTCTTGCCAGAGCATAAAGCCTGTTTTTTATCTAGCCTTAGTGTGTACTATGTTAAGAGACTGCATGTATCTCAAAGATGATGTCAGACTCAGTATCAGCATGTATTAAAGCAAGAGTTTGATTCTTAAGAATAAAAGATGTAAAGATGACACAAACACATTTTCTATTCTGTTTATCAGCTTGCACGTATACGCTGACATTCTTCATAATTTCTTCTTTAATGCAGCGATGGCTTTTCTCATTTGAGAAACATAACTCAGGAAAAAAAGGAAATCGGTGCAGCATTATCATATCCCATTATTTCTAGAAGTGTCTGCCCATTTTACGTTAGAACAAGGATTCTTTTACTTCTCCCACCGAGCTCTGTCATTTTTATTTTATTTGTGCTGAATGATATTGATCCTTTTTTAATCTAAAACTGTAATGGTGTTTCAACTCAATTCCTGCCACGTTACTTACCGTGTAGAGCAACAGAGCTATGCTAATGCTTGCTGCGGTAACAATGCAGAATTTGCTAAGATTTTACTATTAGAAGACACTAAACTCTTCAAGCATGGCATGCTAATCATGTTCTAATTCTTCATCCATCTCTTTTGAACTTTCCTCCATCCCTCCCCCTAAATCTGCTGACAATCCCATGCCATTGAATGTTATTACAGTTCCTAGAACTGTTCAGGATATATCTTATCTCACTCAGGGAGTCCTCCTCATAATATGAATATGTACATGTAATATCTTAAACTGATTGGCAGTCAGTCACCTTTTTCTAAGCTAAGACAGTTATTTAGTATTTTAATATCGTCACTTAAAAATGCAAGAAAGAGCATGGAAGTTTAACACTGCCTTTAATGCAGTCACAGTTCTGATTTTCCTTCCTGCTTAAGCAGTGGGAATTAAAAGCTAGATTAATTTAAAGATATTACAAATAAAATTTCTGTTTGTTTCAGTAGGATTTTTCTGTACTTTTTTTCTGATATTTTCCTTTGTCTTGACATCAGTTTGAGTAGGAAGACATGACAGAATCACCCGTATAATGTAGCCCACTTCTACTAATGATTTGAAAGAAGGAATTTAGATTTGCACTTACACATAACAACAACTTCACTGCCCTGGTAGAATAGCCCTTACCTTCAAAAGCAGATAGGCTGTTAAGCCTATTTTCTTTTTTAAAAAATATCAGAATCACTTTGTTTGGCTTTTTAGTAGTACAGGTGTGTTCAAAATAAAGTCAGTGCAATACAGTATTGAAAACAATCCTTCATGTCGTAGTCTGAACTGGTAATCAATGTTTGCATCCTACAGTATCCTGATTATCTGCAGAGAAAAGATAAGGGCATGAAGCATCTCATCCTATACGCTACTGCTGAAAAGGGCAGCGGTGTGCTTGAGCTAGACTGCTAACCAGGGCAGTCAGAGACCTGAGCCGAATGACACCTCATAATCTAGTATCACCAAAGAAAGAGACTGAGTGGAGTCTTCAAAAACAGAGGAGAGCAAGGGGAGGTAATACGCACCATTTTTGCACTTACCTTGAATACATTTATTTGCTTTCTTAAAATTTCATACTTCCAAAAAGGGAACATAATTTGATTTTTAGAATCCTTCAGGAGAGGGTGGGTAGTTTCTGGACTGATGGGGGCAATAAGCTATATTACATCTCAGAAAGAATCATAGAATCTCCAGGCTGGAAGACACCCACTGGATCATCAAGTCCAACCATTCCTACCAATCACTAATCCATGCCCCTCATCCACACGCACCTTAAACACCTCCAGGCAAGGCAAGTCAACCACCTCCCTGGGCAGCCTGTTCCGGTGCCTAATGACCCTTTCTGTGAAAAATCTTTTCCTTATGTCAAGCCTGAACCTCCCCTGGCAGAGCTTGAGGCCATTCCCCTTATCCTGTCCCCTGTCACTTGGGAGAAGAGGGCAGCTCCTTCCTCTCCACAACCTCCCTTCGAGTAGCATCAATCACCTATTGATGCTATTTGTTTAATTTTGGGATATGACTTGCACAAGTAGATTCAATTCTAGGAACTCTAATCAATGGTGTACACCCATATGTATGAGAAGAGAACTTGCCTATAAAAATCACAAATCTGCAGCAAAATATTTATTAAGTGACACTTCAGGCTTTTCTTTCAATGGAACTTTGTCCGTTCAAGCAAACCTACATTGCTGGCCATAGTAATAGATGTAGCATGGTGAAACAGAAATAAATAGGAAAGAAGATAAGCTACTGAAGTCATACATTTCAAAAACGTTACCTTTGAGGGTGAAAAAAAAAGTTAAGAATTTTCCAGTCAATTTAAAAACACTAGTGATTTAAATAGATTAGATTCCAGATAATTATTTTCTCTCAAATATCATATCAGTCAATCTACAAATTTCCTGCAATGTTTACAATAATACAATGTGTTCAGATCCTACCAGTGTTTCCTATTATCTCTATATAGACAACAAATTCCTTAAACTGTATTGCAGCAGCATTCTCACTGGAGTGAAATTTTAATACTGTCAAATCTCCATAATTATTCCTCAGGTTTGGTACAACACTCAGCATCCCTGACACTTATTGTTGCTCAGATAATTACGAGGGGGGAAAAAAAAAAAAACTAAGAAGTTTATTTTCCACATTATAGAAGCAACTGTTAAAAAAAGACTTCAACAATCACCACTTTAAAATTCATCTTTTGGTTTTTAAAGTGACAAAATACAAGACTTGGACACTTACTGCATAATAACCAAAAAAAAAACTGAATAGCATAAATCCTAAATTAAAAAAAAAAGTATTTTGAATAAAGTATTCAACCACATCACACACAAGTAGAAGTCTCTAGAGTAAAAATTTCAAAAGAAAATAAACACAACAGTTTGGAAAGCTGAAGATAATGCGTCAAACCTTGAATATATAAATAGATGTCGCAATGAGTAGAAGCCACCTTATATAAATACTCTTCTGAGCAATACATATTGGAATTTCTTTAAATACTAATATGCTGCCAGTCTCCCAGGGTCAAAGAAATCATTCTTTAGTGCTTTCTAAGAAATACGAGTACATTAAGTACTGGATTAACTAAACTACAGTCAGAAGGTGACCCTTTAAATAATTTTGTTAAAGCACTACTAGGAAAACTACAGTATAGAAACAAAAAAAGATATATTGAATGTCAACATTTTCTATTACACGGTCAGTAGACATTCATTGCATCTGTAAACTTTACAATGCTACTGAAAACAGGTAGCCTTAACGAAACATTCTTCCTTTTATGTTCCACGCTGGTTGTTCATCCACATTTTAATATCTAGGAGTTACTTTAGATCAATCCTTTTATTTCACAATCCCATGATAACTTTTTAGAAAAAAAAAAACATTCTTTCTATAAATTTAAGAATTTATTATGGTTGTCAAACCCTACCAGTCAAATTTATCTCAAAAAAACACTAAACAAGCTTGGGCTGCTAGTTATAAAAATTTGCATCATAAACTTAAAAAGTGCTTTGTCCCTATTATCTAATAACATCAAAAATCTCAATACAAAAGAGATCAATAATTTGGGGGACTGGCAGAGGCACTCATTCATCCTAAAATAGACATCTATTTTAGACAATTCAAAAATTATTTATAAGCTCTGTAAAAGAATTAAAAGTTTTGCTCCACTGATATCATGTATTAGACAAAGTTTTCAACTTTCTTCTTTGCCAGTCTTGCACTTGTAGAGACAATTCTCTGATGTCATAACCAATGAACAAAAAATTAATATAATAGAGTTATTACTAATGGTTCAATAATATCCACCAACATTAGTTTAGTTTCCCTTTCAGGAAGGTTTGCTTCACTTTTAACCCACCTGAATACAGATTTAAGGGAAGGGCAGATTTTAGGGAAGGGAAATTGAAAATAACAATTTCACTAATAAATTCAACTTTGTTACCAAGAAAATAAAATCAGATTAAAGTCTCTACTATCAATAAAAAATAGGTTTGCTAGATGTACTTCATAAAAAACCAATATTTTCTTAAAGAGATGGAAGGTTGTCAATTTTATGAAACTATACCCAGATTCAAGAAAGTATAAAAATCCAACGTACCTTGATTCAAAATATAGAAAACACATGGGAACAAGCTGAAGTCTCTGTTTGTCTGGTAATATCTGGTGAGATGCAAATTCACTAAGGATTTTGTACATCTAAGAAGTCTGAGAACAGAAAAATGGAGGAGGCTTCAAGTGAATTATAAAAATGTGCAACATTTATATTACTGTGGAAAAAAATTAATTCAGCTTTTGCAAGCACTTCGGTATTTGGCCAAAACCAGGCCCTGAAACAGAGTTAGGTTCTCTACTGTCATTCACTGCCTCTTCAATTACCAAACTTAATCCACTTCTCAGAGGAGTAAGAAACATGAAAGACTCTGTGAATGACTGATTAACATGGAAAAGATCGTTTCACTAAGATTATATTGTATTCCTAACAAGCTCAAATGTGTGCACTAAATTATTGTTATGATAATTACCTTTAGCAGAACTTGTCCTATTGTTAGAAAGCAATAATAAGGTACCTTAAGAGGCAGAATAATTACACTTAACTGCTGTAATTAATAAGTTAATTCTCAGGCAAAAATGATTCATATCATAGAAATTATGAAACTCCTGCCATTTAAATTCTTACTGCAATACCTTCATATAATTTAAATCAAGCATTATTAATATTTCTAAACCTTTGCTTCAATAAGGTAAGAATAAATTCAGTTCAGGAAGAAGAATAGTTTATTTCTGCGTCACTAGACTGGCTTGTCTGAAACTGAATATCGAAACATGCATATGCAATCCAAATGAGGAGAAGAGAGAGAGAGAAGAGAGCAGAGACTAATATTTGTACATATAGCTTCTCTGGCATCAGATTGTTCCTTTTTTTTTTTTATCAGATGTTATTCCAAATCTTTCTTCACTACCAAAGATGTTTTGCCATCAAATATTAATTCTTGTATTACACTGCATGATCAAAAAGAAATTTCACCGACAGATTTAATCCTCCATTCTGCCCTTAAAGAATTTGTGCCAGAATTTGCAATTCAATATAATTTAAGCAGTGAATTTCATTAATTGCCTTAAGATCTATTTTTCTCAGACGACCTACATCTCTATTTATGAGTAATTTTCAGAAAGAAAAAAAAAAGTCCAAGTGATTTCAGTCATATTTTTTTTAATATTTTTTAATAAATATCTCATTAGGTGTGTGCTAAACCATTGTGCACCTGCTCTTGAGAATCTTAAATGCATCTTGTCTAAAAACATTCCAAAGAAGTTCTCAAATTCAAATTATTAAGATAGTGACATAGTATTATAAATTTCAGTGGGTCATTTTGGCAGAAGACAACAGCATATTTCATGTACAACCATACATATAAATTCCTGTTAGTTTTATGAATGTAGATGGAGATATAAGAAGCATAATACATACTTTTCCTTTATAATTTTCAAAAACCTGTTTCTTTCAGCAGCTTTTCATTCTACAATAAACTAGTTATAGTAAACAATGTTTTTCATGATTCATTTAGGCCATAATTATTTTAAGTGGCAAAAAGTTCAACTTTGCATTTTTCCTAACTTTACTTTTTTTGCAGACAGTTACAAAAACCTGTGGCTCATTACGCTGTACAGATTGATTTGAAACTGAAGCAGCAATTAATTCTTTAATAACAAAAAGGAGTATTAATTATCTGCGAGAGCCTAAACTCTGCTAAATGATTATTTCCACCATAATTATCAGGGTATGCAGGCCACTGATTATCATCAAAAGCAATTAAGAACATACCACGATACCAGAGAATCAAGGGATCACAATAAATCTTTCAGATCATTTCTACAAGGCTGTGACCTACCCAGGGGCCTACTACAGTTACAGTGCAGAGAAATGGAGGGATGTCACACTTGAGCTAAAGCTCGTATTTGAGAATGCAGAATAGCCGATAATCTAAAACTGAAACACTCTGAGCTAAGACTGTAAATTTAATTTTAGTATTCAAGAACTCAAGGTAAAATGAAAGCAGTTTTTATACTTATTAAAAAAAAATCACAATAAATAATAATACAGTAAACTCTTCTCTTACTTGAAATAAAGAGTTTTCCCCACTTAGCATGCAGTTTAATACATACAGCTTACGACTTGTACATTCAAGGGGTTTGAAAACTGCTTTTAGAATGAGTTTAAAGAACATATTAAACTGGGGTAAAGAACATCTCAAACTATTTTATCAGGTAGGTTTAATGGAACAACCAACCAAACAAAAATAATTCAAAATAATAAAAGTTTCAGAAACACTTCTCATTGTGGTATCATGGAGAAATGCACCCTGAAACAAACTGGATGAAATCCACATAGAAGTTAAAATTATGTCACTGTTACAATTATTATAAGGTTCACTGTTAGTTTTACAGTACTGATTTTCTACTTCAGCCCTCCAAACTATCAAATGAAGTCTCTCTGTAACAGACAAACAGATCTCATCTTTGCTTTCCCCCACTTGAGAGCAGCCCAGTTACCTGAACTACAGCTACAGACGTCACTGGTTAACCTCCTATTTGGGCTGATCAAAGACATCTTTTTCACTTCAAGGAGTGCAACTGAAACTACGTAGAATACCATTTTAAAGAAACATGTCTCAAAATACAACAAGACTGCTTTGAAAAAAAAAAAAAAAGGAATATTTCAGGCCTTCGTGTATATGCATTAGAAAACCACTTCATTCATTTATGCTTCCTGTCCGAAAAGGAGCCACAAGCAATTAGTCTGGTGAAAAGAATAGGTTCTTTCTAAGCCTATTTGAACATACACGATTGAAAAGGTGAATGATTAATAAACATAGGTTTTTGATGGAGGACTTACACCCGTCACAGAGAAGTTCATGTTCTGGGACCTAGCATAATCTCTCCCTCAAGAAAGCAAACTCAATACTTGGGTTTTGTTGTCAAGTCACCTTTACAACTGGAAATAGGCAGTTTTCAAAAGAAATAAAAAAAAAAAAAAAAAAAAAAACAAACTCCTGAGGTATAGAATTTATAGAACCACAGACAAGACATTACATTTTTCTACAGAAGTTTTTGTGTGTGAACAGTAAGACAATATGTGTTTAGACTAGACATAAGGAAGAATTTCTTCATCATAAGAGTGGTGAGGCACTGAAACAGGTTGCCCAGGGAAGCTGTGGATTCTCCCTCACTGGAGGTGTTCAAGGCCAGGTTGGATGGGGCTTTGAGCAGCCTGGTCTGGTGGGAGGTGTTCCTGCCCAAGGCAGGAGGGTTGGAACTGGATGATCTCTAAGGTCCCTTCCAACCCAAACTATTCTATGATCTATGTATCTGTACTCACTTGGGCATCCTAATATTATTATAACTGTGTATGTACAGATTTGCTAAAAACTTGCATTAATGGGAATCAGCCATTATGGACAGAAGAAAAAGACAGTGTTATGTGATACATGACAGAAGCCTCAAAAAAAGACTTCAAGACAGTTTCTGTTCCTCTTTGCCCTAGCTGGAAGGCCAGTTTTCTCAGTGCCCTGACATTCCTCTCCCCAAGACTCATCATCAGTTTTCAGTATTTTACAAACCATTAATATTATTTCTAGAACTGAATCCATCATTTAGAGCTCTTACTCCCCAAGAACAAAATCTCTGCACATACACAGGCAAATTAGTACTTCATACAGTTTCTATTCCATTTCTGCAGCAGTTTTCTACCCAAAAAAAATCTGGCTTCCAGATTTGGTGATGATACATTGATCTATTAGCAATAAGCAGCATTGCTTATATGATAATTTCTTTTATTTAAATGTTGTTTTTTCCCTCATTAAAAATCCCTGAGAATCAATAAATACTTTTGGAGATAAAATAACCAGCTGTTACATGAAAAATGAAACGGGTTCTTATAGATATGATAAAAGTCAAAAAATCATAAAGGGTTCTCTACAGGTGCTAATTTTGCTACTTGAATGAAATTAGTAAGACTCTCCATAAAACAGCAGGAGATTCTTAGATTACATGAGTAATCAGCACGAAAATTTATTGTGGATTCACGAAGCACAAAATGTTTGTGTAATGTATGCAAAAGTGGTACTTTATTCTCTGCAGTGAACAATTCTGAGTCCTTATAATAGAAAAATATTTAATAGTTTGAAAACTCTTGAGGCATAGTTTTAAAAAGTTGTTCAACCGTGATTAATTCAACTCATGACAAACTAGTAATGAAAAGACCGCCTTATTTTGATATTCAGTAGGATCCATTATTAAAATAACTATTTAAGATTAAACAATGGATATAGAGACAACTGAAAATCCAACTTGATAACTAGGGAAGTAAGATTTAGGAGACTGAAATTCACAGACTGGGTAGCATATTAATTTGAAAAGCCATACTACTTTTCCATTATCTGATATCCTGAAATAGCATACAGGCAAGTGATAAATTTAATATCTGAATACAAAAAAAATATTAAAAGACATTTTCTATTGCATGTAGTTGTAGCCATTCCAATTATTTAAGGAATCTTTTGTTTTTGGGTACAGTACAATTAAAATGTGCTCCTGAGTAGCACATTTAGCTCAATAGTTACCAACGGGATTTTACCTCATATAATTTCTTGGCTGCTATATGTAAAGCGTTATTTATTTACAAGACTACTTATTATTGTAAATCTTATGTATGTTTTATGAATCATTTAAAATGAAGAAATACTAGTAGTGGCCCCAAAGAGGAAATTCTATACAATTTGTGCTATTAAATTCTCAGCAAATTTTGTCTTCTGAGAAGCAGAGTATAGCCCAGTTCTTATCTTTTTTTTTCAAAAATTTCTGACTATAACATACCATGGAATCATGAGTTTGTGTTCAATGCTTTATATTTAGTATTTATTGATTGCTGCAATTAATTACTTTTGGGTTGTACTTCGGGGTTTAATTAAGTGGACTAAAAGTGTCAATACCCTGCGGCTGTTCAACTGACTCACAAATGAAACTAAATAATACTTTACCATGACTCGTTACTAATGTTCTGTCAATGAAGCAATCAAGGGAACTGCACAGGTCAGAGAATTAGTAATAATAATACAATATAGAGCCTTTAATTTTTAGATTAACTGCTCAGCACAGATTAACAGAAGCTAAAATGTATGTAATCTAAGGATGCTGATTTAGTTAATTTGCATGCATTATGTGAAATGAGATTACAGATATCAGTTCATTTTCTGGCATCCACACCTCAAAAACAATCACCAAGGGATACCCTTTTCCAAGTACACTCCCACAGCACAGTGCTCAAAGACATCATCTGTTTCTGCTTACATCCTTAACAGAGGTGAGCAAACTCTGCCTAACTTTGGAACTGACTGTTAATGGCATGGCTGGACCAGTACAGTGGTAAACCAAAGCAAACCCATCCTACAGACAGGCCACAAGCATAAGCCATGGGTGGACAAGGTGCTGAGTGGCATGGTTTAGTGTTTGATAGGAACAGTTGGATTCGGTGATCCGGTGGGTCTCTTCCAACCTGGTCGTTCTATGATTCTATATTAAGCTGGAGCTTGTGAGGCCAAAAATACGTCCACCTTGACTTTTGAGTTGAATCTGTCGTATTCTGCAGTCCTATCATTTGACCATTGGTAATATACAGTGCAGATGTATCCACTGACAGTTCAGCAAAGAGTCTTTGTATCAACTGGGGACTGATCTGCACTGTGACTTTCGTAACTGCTGCAGAACATATTGCACTTGTCAAGTAAAAGAAAGACATACCTCTATTTCCAGAGCTTTAGCACTTCTCAAGAATGCTATATTAAAACATATGCAAAGAAAGAGGCTATGGTTGTTGAGGTAAATTGGTACATCTTCTTTGATAGCAATGTAAATTTGGAGAAGTGAGAAAATCTGGCCCAGAACATGAATCAAAATCCAGTTTCACTGCTTAACATACAAGTTGAACATTAATAGATGTTATCAATTCTAACTTATTCATTTTCTATTATCTATTCTTTGCTAACTCTTCCAGAGCCATCACTTGAAAATGATCTGAACATATATTGTTTGTAATATCTAACTGGTTAATTTACTTGAAATGATAGATGCTCACAAATTGTGCATCACTAACCAGAGGGACTAAGGTATTTGTTAATACTGCAGGTTATCCATGAAGTTGTTGCCAATTCATTTGGACATAGTACGCTAGCAGATCATCCTTTCCCTGGCTTTCAATGTTTTCTCTTTCCTACATGCAAGGCAATTTGTCATTAACCAGCTTCCTTTCAAGCTTCCAAGCCTCTCCCCTTATCAAAAGGCAGCGTTCAGCTAGAAATGTTCGTAAGCCACTTCATTTTGAAAAAGCTTGCTGACCTGGCTCTCAAAGTATCAAAATAGCCTCAGAACTTTGGAAATTTTCCTTTTTGCTAAGGATTAGTATTTTCATGCCTTTCCTGTCCATATATCTTATGCTGAATCTCCTTTTAAATTAGTTCAGCCTTTCATTCCCCTCCCTCCACACATATACACATATTTATACATATGTGTATGCATTTTAATACATATATAGATTTACTGGGATTTACTGATGCAGATTCCCAGTAATGCCTTCAGCCATTTTCTGCCTGACTGGAGGCAAACTGGTCTCACTAATATTTCAGCTTACTATTTGAGGACACATTCTAATCTTGTGTTCTGGGCAAATAAAATCAGACCATCTTCAATAATAAAGCATCATGTTTGAATTGTATAACATCTATAAAAAGATGGGTCACCCAGAAAGATAGGACTTTAAATCTGTGAAATATTTCTATTTTAGAATAATACTTATGGTTTAATATTTTCTGCAAATACAAATGCAAGACATGAATCATGCCCTTTAACATATTTCCCTGGGTTTTCTGAGAGCAGATCAGATGGAACATTTCATCAGAATCCTTGAAATCATGCAAACAACAAACACGAGCATCTGCATTTTAAGTATTAACTGCTAAAGCACCATGAAAACCTCAGTACTGGCAGATTTGCTCTGACTGCTCTGCCAAAGGGTGGGTTTCATATTCTTTACCCTGAAAGCATTCCATAACAGAGATGAATGTGAAATTTAGCTTTCATAGCTGAGACATATCCCAAAAAGCCTTACTGTCATACAATTAAATCCTGATAAAGAACACAGTAATTTCTATGCTATTTTATTAAGATATGAATTGAAGAGAATATTCAGTAGTCCAAAATGCTTATAATTGTATCCGTTCTTCAAAAAGATATCTTTGAATCCTATTAATTTTAGCTCAGCATCTGCAAAAGTGAAATTACATACAAACACACACACAAACTCTGCCTCATGATGGGTTAGTTGCATATTTTAATGGCCTGTTGCTCTGTGGCTAATCATAATCATTTCACATTTTTAGCCACATTTTTATCTGGCCGTATAGGGAAAAAATCAGGCTATTCTATAACCCCATTTAATCACATAGTCTAAAATATACATGTTCAAGGCGTGGCCAGCTGTCTGGCTTTATCTACTTCGCAGATTACTCTTTGAGTTTTCAGCAATGCCTACACTGGGCAAAGTAGAACAAGCACAAGTTTTTCTGTACTTGATTTCAGACAGGCTGGTAAGCCTGGAAATGGTATTCGCACAGGGTCATGCCCATGGAACCCTCTCTCAAAAAACTGCCAGGGACAATGACAAAAAAAAGAGCCAAAAGGTGTGTAAAGAAAGATGAAGACTCTAAAAGCAGCAGCAATTACAAAACTATGCAGATAAAATCTGAACTCTACACATAAGGTAAACACTGGAATACAATCTATACATAGGCAGAGTTGCAACTTCAGTTTCTTCCTTTTCT
This sequence comes from Coccyzus lansbergi, assembly GCA_033558105.1. Taxonomy (NCBI): domain Eukaryota; kingdom Metazoa; phylum Chordata; class Aves; order Cuculiformes; family Coccyzidae; genus Coccyzus; species Coccyzus lansbergi. The sequence goes on from JAUMJK010000159.1 coordinate 3,315,050, forward strand.
GCTCACTTCTACAACATATCAAGATTTTTGTGTGTACAATGTGGTCAAATAAAAAAAAATTTTAAAAAAAAAAAAAAAACCTGTACAAGCCCTTTAAGGAAAAGAAAATAGGCCTAAGGCCTAAGGATTTTATAAGCAGCCTGAGATTCCAGACTCTAAAATCCCCAGAGCAACTTTGAAAATCTCAACCTAAATGTTTAGCAGAGTTCCTATCTGCTTTTCTTTCAAACTGCAAATCCCAGTTGTTCTCAGAATTTCCTAATGCATAACATGCTTATCCATGAAACATAAGCTGTGGTTAGGATGAAACCTTTGCCCTGCATTCTCTCTATGGATGTAAACTGTCTGTCAATATCCTATAGCAATGCTACCATTCAGCTCACACTGCATTTGGAAACCCCTGTAATTCAGGATTTAGGAGGCTTCAGAAACCAGTTTTTCAAAGCATTTCCACCAGACTTTAATGTAAGAAGCATTGTTGGTCTATTTCAAGTTTTTTAATATAACGTGAAAGAATGTGAGATGGTTTAAAATACAAAGCGCTACGAAAAGGAAGCAGGCATTCTAGATAAAAAGTACTTAAGATTAATTTAACATGCACAGGATTTCCCAATTAAAACTTTCACATTAGCAGTGCATTTTAAACAGTTAATCTCCTAATGAGACATCCCCAGCAATGAGAAGTGAATTGCAGGACTGAATATGGCCCTAAGGCCTGCATCTGGAAAAGGCTGTACTCTGTAAATGCTCGATTTAGATTGTGTTCTCAATTTCTACAAAGAAAGAGCTGCACTGCCACCTACTGTCAAGACATCTTTTCCCATCAAGAGCTGCCACTAAAAGAGAAATTATTCTTCATGCTCCTGCACACAATGTTGAATGCTGTTGGCCAAACCACATAAAAAAGAAAATGGTGTAAGGTAATTCTTCAGGAACACAAATTTTAGATTTTTTTCTTTTGGTCTGGTAGCTGGAAAAGTTGATTGTTTCTTTTTCTCTGTTTTTCTCTCTTTTTTTTTCCTTCATAATACAATAAAAGCAAAAGAATACTGTGCTGAATGAGGTGGGAAAACTTACACAAAAGTCTGGGTTTTTTTCTCTTGTTCTTATTTCTAGATCTCCCTAGTCATATCTTTGAATCCTGGCTGACCTGCAGTCATCTCAGATAATGATACACCCACTGATTCATCCAGAAAACGTACATTGCAGTTGAATCCTTCCCTTAGGAGACAAATGATGTGCCTGATCACTCTGAGATGTGCCCCATCTCCAAGAATCTAGATGTGAAAGAGTCTTGCATAGCAGCCCAGGGCACCACTGTGGAGATACTAGTTTAATTAGAAACAAAGTTTTACTGCATTTTCTTCTCAGGGACCTTTTTGACAGCTAAATTTGCAAATTAATTAACACATTGAGATTAGCTACTCCCTTTCCTAGTAAGCATACTTACTACCAGTTCCTCATGAAATAAATTTTCATAAGTAGCAGAAAACAAAGGGAATTAATATTTCAGAATATTTTTGAATGCAAACAACAGTGAAACTGCTAACAGTGAAATACAGAAGATGGAACATCAGGATAAATGAATATGTGGCGCTGCACTCTCTGTAACTTCTAGCCAACTCAACCAATCATTTCTCTATGACTTAAGACATAGATAACTGGGTGGTTTTTCTGTTCTTTGTCTCAGCTATATATGCAAATAGCATTACAGTTGTATGAGGTCCAATGCAAAAACACGTGAGACTGACCCTATAGCTTGGAAACCAAGAGGGAGGGAGGAGACAAAGATATGGTTATAGAACTTGTTCTAACCTGTCACAGTGAGACAAGGCAAGGTTCAGCTGAATCAATTCATTCACTGAGTGGATGCATGATCAAATAGAGACTTTTTTAACCCTCAGCCAGAAAATGTTGGTGTGAAGCAGTGAACGATGAGTTAACAATGCTTTATCTGAAACAGTTTTTAGCTAACAACACCACCACTGTGCTTGAGCACCCATCCTAATCACCAGACCTCCACCTTCCCAAAGATAAAGTTGGAGCTCAAAGGAACCCATTTTTTGTCCGTAGAAGATGTGAAAGCAAAAACTATCGACAGCAGCTTTTCAGAAAATCTGCAGAATTACTCTGAACGCTGGCAGCATTGCATGTAGCCATGTATCAATTCAGAAAGGAACAGTTCTGAAAGTGATCATAGTGGACTGTATAAGTTTTTAAAATAAAAATATTAAGGAACACAGTCATGGGCTTTTCTGTGTCAGATCTCATATAGGTCCGCAAGAATCTCAATCCTCACATTTATAGTTGTTTAGTAACATTAAAGCACAAACCCAATTCAAACTGCAGCTGGGAAAAATCACAGAGTCACATATCATCTGCAAGCACCCTGGGGAGAAAAATATCTCCAATTCAGTATGTGTCAAAGGTGTGTCAGAAGACTGAAGTTGTGAGCACATGCTCAAAGAAATATATGCCCTTCCTACATTACCATCAAAGCATGTCCAAAACAAGCAAGATAGTGTAATTACGTTTTATAGAGGCCAGAATTTTTTTAGTTTGTAATAGACAGGAGTTGCTGCAGATACAGAAATGGCAAGATTCACTTGTTTAATAACTGGGGAAAGAAATTACAGACATCCTGACACTATCTCTCTTCTCCTCTGCCTTTTGGGCCTGGTAGGACTCCAAATTTCAAGTACATTACAAAGCAACTAATAAATCTATGTGTCTCTATTTGTTGTCTTTTTGTCATGGCACTGAAGTGTGATGCATTTGGACCCCAGAAGAGGGCTGTTTCTTTTAGAAGCATAAATATAAGGCAATAATCCTTGAGAAAACACAAATTTCCAGACATTCACACATGAAAAGTCTCCTTTCACTTTTCATTTATCAAAAGAATAGTTTTGAAGAACTAATTCTGTTAGAATTTCTATTCTATCTGTTGCCTTAAAATTAAGATCTTGTATTTATTAGTTCATCATCTTACGTGCTGTAGGGTTTTTTCTGCAAATATATTCAGAATCTTTCTCTACTACAGAACAGTGATAACAGAGGTAATCTTTTTTTGTTCAACAGAACAACATTTTTTGTTCTGTCTCTATAGAAATGCTACCTTCTCTTCCCAGTGGAGATTCTTAAAACATTCTTATTTGCAGGAACAAGCCCACATAATAAGTTTTATATGGCATATTATGAAGCCTTAAAAAAACAAGGCTGAACTTCTCCTATTCTTTATATTCACTGTGTTTAAATTCATCTAATACAGCTGTTTCTATAAGGGATAGTAGTTTAAGCCATCCTTACAAAAGCTCTTCAGGCAACAAAGTGAATCTAATTAAATATATGTTTTCATCTTGTCTTTATGCTACAACATCTGACAAGACAAATACATAGCAAAAATCAAAGACATTTTAGGAAGACTAATCCATCCCTCTACAATTTCTGTGGCTGCTGTGTTGTGTTTTGTCCTTAGCTGGCCATACTATCACCATATTTGGTCAAAATCAGTTGTGACTTTCACCTATGTTAGCAAAAGTTTTATCCAGGAGTCACATCTGAGCAGAAATGTGAAATCTCCATTTTCTATAACACAACAAATATTTGAGCAGTCCGTAATCAAAAAGTATTTTGGATTGCTACTGTGAACCAAAATATGGAAATTATTTTTGTATTTTATTTCACAGCACTGTTTCTTTTTCTCTGCTCTCTATTTCCTCTCCCTCAAACTGATTTGTCTTGGTATCCTTTCTCTTCACATGAAAACACATCCAACAGTATTTAAGCTGAACCTTCAAGCCTACAATGTTGAGCTCCTCCTGTGGTAGGAAAAACAGGCTATCCACTTTCACAAGAGACCATAGAGAATATAAGAATCAACTGAGGGCTGAAAAAAAAAAGGTTATGGAAAAATCATATTGTTTTGACAAATGACAAGTTTTCTTAACAAAACTAATACAATCTTTTTTGCTATTATTATTTGTGAAGAACCTATCATACGATGCATTCTTTTTTCAAGGTATTATTTATAAGACTGGAAAAGCAAAGGCAAAGTCCAGAACCTCAAATGCTGCAAAAGTTGTGATTTGATGGCACAAAATAGCACAGTTCTAAGAGCAAGCAAGAGTAAGAAAAATCCCAATGTATTGCACTGTAAAACCAGAAATTCTAACGTTCGCAGTGAACTTGACAATTCACTTAATAAGTAAGATTCATTAACATACAGCAGAGATGTTATTATAAAGGCTAATAGAATAAACCTCTGGCTCTCAAGTAGAGTTGCAACCTTTCAGAGCCACAATGCCACTTTCTGACAGAGAGCGAGTGAAGTGCTGCCCAGCTTCCTGCTGCTGAATGACAGGATGTCCAAATGACAACACAGCAACTTAACTGAGCAAAATAAAGACACAGCCCTATGAATGACAATGGTTAACCACATATGGAGAAGCATCCAGCCTTACAAAAAGGCTGTGTTGCGAGGATTTAGATATATTTTTCCCCAAAACTGGTTCACTATTATTGTCACAGGGATCAGGTTAATAGGGAACACCATTGTCAACACTTAAGACTGAATATGCTGGTTATCCAGCAAAGCTCTATCACATTTTTCTCTGCTCACGAACTACATTACTGGCACTCTAAGATAAAAACTGTAAAAAGTATCTACAAGATCTGCCTATATAGTTAGGTATATACTAAGTAAGACTTTCAGGTTCTCTTTTATAAATACATAGTGGCAAGCCAACTTACTTTTAAGGTTTTGTTTGGTTTTTTTTTTTTAAATTTTAATACCTTGCTGGAAGCAGTAGCATAGCCAGAAAAAAGTACGGGGAAAAAATGAAAACTATTCAACTATTATGCAACATCTCTCCATTCACTTGGAGGTTCAGGCTTGTGTACGGCAGGTAGGCTTTCACAGTTCCTCCAGTTCTGCCCACATCTAAGGGAACTATCTCACCTCCAGCTTGCTCTTGTGGATAGAAGCAAGACTGCAGCAGGATTTCTTACTCAAGTGCTGGTATCCGTTGTGGACTTTTAGTATTTTGTGGTTATTTTGGCTTCAGATGATTAAGTAAATGAAATAGCTTACCATGTTAGAACCTATTGGTAGATTTATTACAGAATACCGGCCCTTATTTTCTACCAGATGTTCTTACTATTCTGAACATTCACATGTTTGATAGAGATACTCAAAAAAAAACTAAAATGCATTTGGGAGCTGGAAAATATTTCCAATACACAATCTATTTTCAAAAGTAAGAATACAGCACAACCCTAGACATAAAAATAGTTGTGCTAAAGTAATGTTTTTAAGTAAAGACAGTTAAGCTTAAACCACTACAGTCGAACAAAAAATCCTTTCTCTTTTTCTTTTCCCCTCATATACTCTGCACAGGGACTTGCACTGATTTGTTCTTGAGAAGAAGATCAGTAAAATGTTCTTCATGTCTTCCTGTTGCTGGTAATAATAGTGCAAAGCAACACACTGTAGGTATCAACATTAACTCTGTGAATACCTGACAAGTGTGGAGTATCCTTGAAGGCAGTCTCTGCCCCAGAGTTCCTCCAGTCACAAAGAAAACAAAAGCTGAGACACAGAGACAAAAATTCAAACTGACATCCTGCAGCTCAAGATATAAAGGGTACTGTTGAGCGGAGCACTACCTCCGAAGTAAAACAAAGTTAAATTGGTATTACTTATCCACATACAATGACTTTATACACTGATTATGCTTTCAAAGTACTTGCACCCAATTTGCAATTGTTGTTCTTAGGCAGACATCCATGAACCCCTGCTGCTGAATTTAAGTGACCCTCAGATCTTGTTAATTCGCAACTACGTGAATGAACATGTTAGATTTGAGTTTAATAAGTCCTCATTATTGTACATGGTCAACAGTCAGACTTTAAGATTTTCAACTATATTTGTGTGTAACAGACTTTATTTGCCTCTTACTTGGGTAAGCACTGGTGAAGGGAAAGCTGGTCAGACACAGAACACTTGTTTGTTTCTGACTGCATTAAATACATTCAGATTTGAAATTAAGTGAGCCTTCTCATTCCTGAGTTTCGGTCTCCTACAGCTTTATGAAGCTGCATACAACAAAAAGATTAGCATCCTCTTAAGGCTTTCCACTTGACGGTATGGGACTCCATAGGTAGGGCAGAAAGCTTTACCAAGCATTTTCTCCATGAAGTGAAGCTATGACTCTGTTTACTTGACAGTTGAATCGTTAAGCTCCTAGCTGATGTTTCTTTCAATCAAGTGAAGAGGAATTTTAAGAACTATGCACACCGAAAATCTCTCAACCTAAAAAAAAATAAATTAAAAAAGGCTGTAAGAGACCACTGAGGGAACAGGAACCCAGATGGCCTTATCAGCCTTTAATCCTCTAAACCAAAGGATTGATTAAAGGGAGAGGAGGCACTCTGAGGGAGTACTTAATAGACAAAGATAAGGGTGAAGGGATCTCTTAGCCTTATCTGTGTCAAACACTCTGGGGCGTTAAAGAGCCACTAAATAACACTCTTTGAGCTAGGAAGTCTTGCAGCTAGGAAAGCTAAAGGATAGAGACCAGAAAGGGGGGAATCTTCAGGTGGAGTACTCCTAGGGACTGAATCTGTCAGCTGGATCAACATCAGAACCAGGTGATATTTTCTCTTTTTTGATTAGGTACATGGCTTCTCTTTATACCTATTCCATTGACACAAAGCGATTGTGTTTGGTGCTGTAGAACCTACACACATATTGTAGTACTGTATTTAAAGCTGCACATTTTAGACACATATTTTAGTATTGTGTTTGAAGATGCATATTTTGCCTATGCAATTAAGTAGCATAGACACAAATCAGCAATAAATTGTTTTCTGTTTATAGATCTTTGGCACTTTGCAACCACATTTCTAACCAGGGAGAATTCATGTACTTTAGCCTCCTCACTCCTTTCTAGATAAGGCAAATGCTACAATGTTTAAACAAGGAAAAGAAGAGCATCATAAGCTCAGAAATGACCTTTCTCACCCTCTAAAACAAAACTAAATATTTCAGAATCCACAACACAATGAGGTTAAATAAGGCAGGAGCCCTCCTTCTCATGCTTGAAAAACATGCAAGTGAAAGTTATTTCTCTTTAATGAATCAGCCTAGGATGACCTATCTTTCATCTTAAGTACATTAATGCAAGCTCTTCTACCCTAGGGACCCTCTGTGGGGTACAAGACATAAGTACTTTTTGAAAAGCAGATGCACCTTGGCCAGGACCAACAGAGTACCTGAGACTATAGGCTATGCTCTTCATGTCTCATTCCTCTATGTTAAAATTGGTCTGCTATTCTTGAAGTAATAAAGAGAACATCATTGAGAAAGCTTGCTAGAATTTCTTTTAGGTAGACGACTTTCTTTGCTGCTATGGCCAGAAAGACCACTGGTATTTTCTGCTGTGCCATATCTATGAATAAAGATTAAAAGTGCCATGACACATTTGCAGATTGCCGAAAGCACGTGATTTTGCAAGAGTTCCAAGTATTGTGTTCTGGTTCTAATAAACAACAGGAAATTAAAGCAGAAATACCTACCAAAAATAAGGCAGTTGTAAGAAATGTACTGTCACTTACAAGGCAAAAAACATTGAAACATGCATGTGTCATTTTATACTTGACAATGGCAAACCAGGAGCTCAAGGTGAGGTGAAAAGCATCATATTGACAAAAAATATCTTCCCTTCAGCCTTTGCGTTAAAATGCTCTTTGAGATTTATTGAGCTAAACAAAACTAAGAAAATAGTAAAAGCATGTCTTATTTCAATAGTATCACTCTTCTGAGAAGCTGCTGTTGTGGGTACAGCAGCAGCTGGGGTTGTTTAGCCTGGAGAAGAGGAGGCTGAGGGGAGACTTCATTACTCTCTACAATTATCTGAAGGGAGGTTGTGGAGAGGAGGGAGCTGGCCTCTTCTCCTAAGTGCCAGGGGACAGGACAAGAGGGAATGGCCTCAAGCTCCGCCAGGGGAGATTTAGGCTAGACATTAGGCAAAAAAATATTCACAGAAAGGGTCCTTGGGCACAGGAACAGGCTACCCAAGGAGGTGGTTGATTCACCTTCCCTGGTGGTGTTTAAGGCAGGAGTGGACAAGGTCCTGAGGGACATGGTTTAGTGTTTGATAGGAATGGTTGGACTCAATGATCCAGTGGGTCTCTTCTAACTGAGTTGTTCTATGATTCTATACAGTGAATCTAAAGGCTTCTTATGACAGAGGGGACAGCAGCAGCTAAAGGAATTCAGTAGCACTGGGGCAGAAAGAACAATACATGCTGGAGAACACAGACACACCTGCCTCTAGGTACCTGAAAGCTTCTTGGTCTGCTGGCAAGAATTCCTGAAACAGGTAGCCAGAGTACCACATAGTCCTCTACCAGGGCAAATCCCCATCCCACATCCCACTGAAGACCTCCACCAGGCACACTACCCTAGACCTCACACCTCACTTCCTTAGTTTAACCCACAATTTTTCAGAATCTCCACACGAACATATTTTTCTGTGAAGTCTGCTTGCTGTTCACAGGTAATAATTATTTTTATAGGTCTGCATGTATATCCAAGTCAGCAACTATTACAAGCAAGAAACATTCTGTGCTGGAAGAGCAATTTGTGTGTTTGTCTTCCAGCATGACAAATAGTGAAGTTGTGCTCTAAATAATCCAGACATCCATCATGTTATTACATGAGCACAGTTTCTAACTAGTAGTATAGAACTATGAAGCATAATCAAATACAATTTTAATTCCATCAGAATCTCATATAATTAGGATCACCTTTATAGTTTTAAAAACACCACATTAAGCATAGTTTGTATAAAGGTAATAGTTAGCTCCATTTGTTGATTGTATGAAGCTCTACAATGCAGCATTTTCAAAAATGAGATACAATGAAGGATGCTGAAATGTTTCAATTGATACATTAAAAATGTTGCCATTGCCACCAACACACTTTAAAGTAAAGCTCACTGCAATTCCAAAGCAAAAGTAATACCAGTACTATCATTCTACTGACCTCCAAATTTAAATTTTGGTTCTATTTCTCCTTCCTCCCCTCACACTCAGTTATTTATTTACTTTCCAAATTCATGGAAACAGAAGTATCTTAGAAGAAATTAGATAGATTTAAGTAGATGTACTTAAGAGAAAATCTGTGTCAAATCTACGTGTTCAGGAAGTTCAGTAAGAACCTGCATGTCAGAATTGTATTGTAAGTTTTCTGTTATATATATTAATTATTAATATTACATATGGAGTTGTTATTAATGTGGTATTCCTGTATCGTATACAGGAACATGCACTGTAGTTCTGAATCTTATCTGAGGTCTCCTTGGCACCAATGGGGTTTGCCATTAGCAGTATATCAACAAACACTTCTAATAGAGAGATAATATACTCTACCAACCTGGCTCCATTGTTACTACAAGATTTAAAAGTAACTATTTTTTATGGGCACAGTTTGACAGCTGGCAGAAGGTGAAATGTGATCTCTGTGTAATAGTTGGACTCGATGATCCAGGGGATCTCTTCCAACCTGGTTATTCTATGATTCTATAATTCTAAGAAAAAGCCAGTAGCACATCTGCACCAACAAAGTGGCCTTTGCTGACCTAAGTTACGTGAGTCTACAGAACACAGGGAATTCACAGAAAGAGAAGAATAGAGTCAATCTTTGTTTAGGATGTGGCAGAAGCACACAGGCTTTTGATGGGAATAACCTGACAAACTGAATTTGATACCTTGTCTCATTGTATTATAACATACAGAGTAAATTGTTTTCATAAACTGATCTTAAGTCTTGTTTTGGAAGGGACACAATATTTTCTCACAATACTGTGTGCATATAGCAATATGAGAAAAGAAAACCAACATAATTTATGCACATTTAATATGGAAGCTATTATGTAGTTTCAATCAATTATTAAAAACACTCATTAATTTCTGTCCCTTTCCACATGCTAATTAAATAATATCCTTTCATAATCTGTATTTATATTAATGCTTCTCAGTTTGAAAATCAGAACCATTCTGATGAACATGTTAACCTCTGCAATGGTTTTGAGATGATCACCTGAGAGGTAGGAGATGACAGATGCTTATGCATAGTGCTCTTCTCTTGTCTTAACTTATTTGCTTGCATGCATTTATGTGCCCTGAATCATCATGTAGCGGCATTACAATTAAGAAAGACTAAGATTCCACTGAATATAGGCTCCCACTAATTAGCTGCCTTTTTAGAGTATTTCATAGAATCATAGAATGATCTGAGCTGGAAGGGACCCACAAGGATCATCTAGTCCAACTCTTACATGCAGCAAGCGTTTACCAGCAGAGACACTGATTCTGCCAATTCTGCCCCACTAAGAGAAGGGCAGATAGGGATATTTAATCTTCCAGAAGGCTCTAAAATATTATGGCCCTATTGGTTTCTTAGAATCTTAGAATCACCAGGTTGGAAGAGACCCACCAGATCATCGAGTCCAACCATTCCTATCAAACACTAAACCATGTCCCTCAGCAACTCGTCCACCCGTGCCTTAAACACCTCCAGAGAAGGTGACTCAACCCCCTCCCTGGGCAGCCTGTTCCAGTGCCCAATGACCCTTTCTGTGAAAAATTTTTTCCTAATGTTTCTACATAGTTGAGAAAAAATTTATAGAAACACTCTATTATCGTTATGTTCCTTTTGGCAATATTAAAGGTGCACATGGAAAACATTTCTTAATATGGTATCAGAAATTAAACCACACTAGCACCACTAAGCAGTAACATAAGCATTTGCAAATATGCATTCAGTTATAGATGCATCATGATGCATTTGTGACTTATTTCAGTCACTTCCCATAAACATTCAAATGAACACATTTATCTTCACATAAATACGCACCGAAAAAAAACCCCAAAAGTGTGAATGTGAATAATGATATGGCCATGCAGCTGCATAAGCCCTTACGTTTGATTTGTTTGTCTGTATTTTGAAAGCTTTTTGTGGGGGTATGGTTCATCTGATCACAGTAGAGGGAAAAAAAATAGAAGTAAAAAAAAAAAATAGAGTACGCAACTTGTTATTCAATATATTCTTGAAATTCAGACAGTCCAAAGAAAATTGATTTGCTTTAAAGCCGATAGAACAAAAAAGAGAAGATTGAAAATGGTGGTAGAAGAGTACTCTACTACTCAAATACAGGCATAGAGGAGACTTTGGATAGGTAAAATATAATTTGCAAAGTCATTTTGCATTGTTGTTGGGACATTATGGTACTGCAGCTAATAAAGACTTTTATTATTACTTTTGATAATGCCTGAATTCGTTCCATCTCCGGGGTTGCCCTTCAGTTGTATTTCAGATGTGACCATTGTACTTAAAATATCTAAATAAATACATTTATCATCTTTTATAGAACTTACAGACATATATTAGCTGTTAGCATTCCTTAAAAATGCCTACAGTTCTCTCATTTTCAGGTTTGAATGTTTAAAATTAACGAGACATGCACTTCTGATCAAAACTATTTAAAAACAATTTTATGAGTTTTTCAGATTAATTAATCCTGTTAAACCTTTCATTAACAGTGTAGCAAATATGTACTCTGTAATGGATGAATCTAATTTAATTCCATTTTGCTATGGGTTTTTTTTTTAACTAATCTAGTATTACCTAAGATGAAGCTGTCAATATTTTTGTCCAATAATTACTATCAAATGAAAATCAAATAAGATGCAAGCTTAGACCTTCATGCAGCAAAACATGTCAACATACGTTTGAATTTAAGCATACTTTTTTTTTTTCTGTTGAAGTCAGTATGGATGTTCACATGATTAAATCTAAGGCGGCCACCAAGTGGTATACTGGAGCAGGGCCCAAATATTTAAAGGAAAAATCAATCCTTCCAAAGTCACCAAGAAATCCAAATAGGGAAAGCCAGGGCTTTCACTTACCAAGATTTAGGAGAACAGTCAAAAATGATTAACTAGAATCAATCTGCACACATTGCATGCACCACATTGATATCACACAAATTACTTCGTATTAGCAAATCGATACGTACGTTCATTTCAAGCTCTAAGACTGATTATCTCTTGCATCTCTGAAAAGACTATAGAGTATTTTTAAGCATTAATAATGCATATAAGGATAAGGGCCTTATCTAGGCATATAGATTAAAATAGATACTTATAAACATACCTTTGATTAATAGAAAAACTAAATGAGAGAACATTTGCTAAAGTGTTCTGCAAACAGCCAAAAAAAAAAATGTGGCATTGTATTCACACAATCCTATTCTTTAACTGAGCAGCACGATGTTTTGTACTTTTCCCCATAGCAATCCAATACCTTTGTAAACAATGATTACTATAAATAGACCAGGTGAGTAATATTTGTTTATTTGAAAACAACCACTTGATCTACACAAAATATTTTCAAGCAAAAAGACCTATTTTTCAAGAAAATATCCACTTGGAATAAATCGGCAACTATATGTGACACAAAAATCCATCTGAATGGGATGTGCAATATAGCAACAAGTTAACTGGAATTAGAACTGGGAAATACAGGTTCCCAACTGGACGTTGTCAGTAATAATGTGGCCATTAGTAATAAAAAAAGGTAGGTGCAAACTCATTTTGTTTGCTGGCAGAATCATCCTTAGCTGCAAACTGTGAGATGGTATTACCAGAGAGCTAAAGAAAATTCCTGCAAGTTCAGGTCTCTGCTTATGTAGTTATTCAGCTTTCAGACCAGACTTCTCACCTCTCACCTCCTAAGTGAATTGGTTCTCATTGTTGGGCAAGTCACTTCATCTTTTTGTTTCCCCTCCCACTTCCCATATCTTACCCACTCAGAGTAAAAACCCTGCAAAGCAATGCAGGCATGATCTCAGTTGGGTCTTCTAGATGCTTCTGTAATATGAACAGTAGCAATAAATCAGGAGAGGATAATGGAAGTGTCAAGAGACTTCTAAGTGTAGCACCAGAGCTGTAATGTACTGTACTATACCCTACACATAACACTATTCTTCAAGAGGTCTTTCCACAGCATGGTCTATTCCACTACAATAATAAATGTATTCATGATGCATCTCTGAGTATTACCCGGTACTAAAAATGAATCACAGTAATGTTACCTTCACTTCTCTCCCACAAGATGATAATACTTTTTGGATGTGAGGCCATTCTGTATAGTTTTTGACAAACTGGAAATACTTTAATGAAGTAATAAGACTGTACCAGAAGCATACGATTTATCTTGAGGCAGTAGTACATAAAAAGAAAGAGCTGGAACAAGTGAAGCAATTCAATTTATATCTGTTTAGCTGTGCTTGTTTATACTGTTATTTTTAGCCGTTCTAGATTCCAGCAGATACTTCCTTTGAACTCCTCCCATTTTTCATGATCAATAGCTTCTAAGAGGTTCAAGAGATGCTACAAGATATGCAGAAAGTGTCAGCAAGTGTATGCATAGCTAGTACACAGACACATCAGATAGCAAATGATGTGCAATTTTTAATTGTCTATAAAGGCAATGGTGCTTTTTCAAAATCTGAGATATTGCAGATAATCATCTATGACTTCTCTCACAAACCAGTAAACACAGTTACTGATAATCCCATGAGTGTGATTGTAGAAAGCATAAGCAAATAGTTAGCATTTTCTATTCCTGCTGTTCTTTATTAGTCTATGCTTGCTTGCTGCTCTTCATTCTGTTTCAACAGATTTGGCTGATATAATGTCTCATGGTTTTGTAAATCCATCTAACTATCAATTGTTTTCCTAAAACCTCAATAAATTCTGCTATGTAGCTGTTTCATTGCTATCTACTAATTTACCAATGTTCAAATGAAACACTATCAGTCTTGGTGTCCTCCTTATGAATCAATGCCAACAGACCTCTCTGTGAATGACAGGTTTTCTGTCTGAATACCCTGTAATTTTGCCAGGATTTTCTGTATCTTCCCAAGAAAATTCAGTGCATTCCCTTAGTTTCCAGTACTCTACAAAAACGTCTTTCTTTCCCATACCACTGATCATGTCTGCTAGCTCTCCTGGCAGAAGACCTTCCTCTTTCTATTGCTAATAATTTTTGAATCCTGATATATGAATCTTTTGAGTCTGATTCTTTGTCAGCTTTTGATCGTTCTAATTGCCTTATTATCATCTAGTCTCACTCATGATAAAGACTTTAATGTTTTATGTGCTAGGAATGAAAGGGAAAAAACGTGAGCAAAATCTCTCTTTGTTCCTGGAATATTACCACCTCCACAGTTCATAATCATTAAGGTGAAGAATTCATTTTGGTCCTCTGTTATGTCAAAGTTCCATCCTTTCAGCGGCCCTGCTGTCTCTTTGCTATTTTGTTCACTTCAGCAGTGAAATGAATTGATCATTGCTGCTCCTTTTGCAAGCTACTATTTCATGTGCTACTTTAACATCCCAGAATAATGGTTTGTGCTCACTTCTTTAATTTTTCTATGAACTATATGTCTCATGCATTTTTTTAAATATAGTTTCTTGTATCTATGTATAACAAAAAAAGTATTGTCATTATATTCGCCCAGGGCCTGAATTTTATAATCTCAGTTTTAATGTCCTTTTCTTCATTACAAGAACATACTTTATAAAGTGGAGATTTAAAAACATGACTGAACTGCAGATTTTCCTACTGTTTTGAGTTCTGTCCTTTGAGAAGTTAGAAATGTCTCTACATAGCAGTGTCTACCACCCTCCAAGATATGCCGACTTTGGATTTCAGAACTCAGAAGCATCTAAGAAGCATCAGTTTGGAAGTTTTAACTTGAAGGACTGAGGGAATGGGGTCCAAAGCAGCAACATTCACAGCACTGCATCTAACTGGAGAATAAGCCAGGCCAACACGAGCAGTGACAATCATTCCTTAGCTGCCTCCAAAGATGAGAATCGGAAGACTAACCACTTCAAGCGTATGTAGAACGGTACAAGTAGCCTGGGGAACTGGAGCTCCATGCCCAATCGAAATGTTACAATATCATAGGAATACCTGAAACCTGGTGGGATAATTCACATGACTGGATGATCAAAATGGGTGGCTAAAGGCTGTCTCACAAAGACAGGCAGCGAAGAAGAGGAGGAGTAGTCATGCTTTATGTTAAGGAGAACCTTGGATGTACTGAGGTCAACTATGGCAATTATGAAAGCCCTACTGAGGGTCACTAGATCAAGATCAGAGAGGTAACATCAAAGGAGGATCTTACAGTAGGTATCTACTATCAAACTCCAAATCAAGATGATAAGGCCAATGAAGTAATACTTGTGTCACACTTAAGCAAGCTCCAGATCAAAAGAACTTGGTTCTTATTGGTACCTTCAGCTTCCCAGACATTTTTTCGAAGAACAATGCAGCACGTCACACACCATCCACCAAGTTCTTCAGAATGCATAGAAGACTGCTTCCTCATTCAAATGCTAGATGTGCCAACCAGAAATGAGGCACTGCTGGAGTTGTTACTCACAAACCAAAAAAAAACTTTATAATATCTTAACTAGCGATAGGCTTAGCTGGAGTGATCACAATATGGCAGTGTTTAAGATTCCACTGAGCATGCTGAAGGTTAGTACTAAAGCAAAGGCTTTAGATTTTAGAAGAGTAAACTTCAGCTCGATCAGAGGAGAAAGGAGCTAGCCAGTGCTGTGAGTTCCTCAAAAAAAAACGCTCTCTTTGTAAGCACAAAAATAGTTAATCCCCCTCAAAGGTAAGGAAAGTAGGGGGAGCAAGAGAGTTCTTGGCTTAACTGCAAGCTGCTGAGCCTGATTAAGACCAAAAGGGAAGCATATCAATCACGGAAAAGCAGATGAATACCCATTAAGAACTACAAAGGCTTTGCAAAGGGTATGCACAGATGTGGTTAGAAAAGCAAAAGCTTGGCTCACATTGAAACTGCCCAGAGATGTCAGAAACAACAGGAAATGGTTCTTCAGGTATGTAAACAAGGAACAGATACAGAAGGAAAGTACTGGCCTGCTGCTAAACAGGAGAGGTGAATTTGCCACCAAAACCACCGAAAAGGCAGAAGTTCTCAATGCTTTCTTCACCTCTGTGTTCACCAGCACTGGTGGGCTTCAGGTATTGGGAGCAAAACCCCACATCTGTGCAAACATAGACCCACTGTCAGTGAAGAAAGTGTTGGTTTGCAAACTATTGCAGAAGCCAGAGCTCTACAAATCAAAAGACCCTGACAATATCCACCTAAAGGTGTTAAGAGAGTTTGCCGACATCATTGCAAGGCCGCTGCCCATAATCTTTGAGAAGTCATGGAGATCAGAGGATGACTCAGAAGTCTATGAGAAAGATAAAGTCACCTCCATCTACAAGAAGATCTTAAAGAATGATTCAGGAAATTATAGACCCATCAGTCTTACTTCAGTCCCTGGGAAAGTTACTGAAGAAGCCCTGCTGTGGGCTATCATTTTGAGGGATTTTTTGACATTATATTTGTTTCTTTGTTTCTTTTTGTTTCACCATGTGAAAGAGCTTTTCTTACCCTTAATTGCCTAGGTGCCTATTTGGTATAAATGCTATAACCTGAATTCTTTGTGTTCAGAAACAGCTGGTTCTATTGGCTCCTTAAAGTGAAGAGTCAGTGAAATGCAAACGACTTTCTTAGAGGACTGTCCACTACAAAAGTGGAATTTCTACAAGCACTGTTATTACATTTGAGCACACTGTGGTTATTGTCTTCCAATTAAGTACAAGGTATTTCTTCACCAATGAGAAACTACCTGAGAGATAACGATTATACCATCCAGGGTCTACAACACTAGCCTCTAAAATGTCATTGCTAAGCAAATTCATGAGAATTGCTGTTGATTCAATGTGAATGGCCTATCCATTTGGAAAACATAGAAAAAACCTAAATAATTCATGAAACTTGCATATTCTTTTCCCTCATTTTTCTACACAGAAAATTTTACAGTTCATAGCCCTGATTCTCAAAAGAGAGATACAACTCCTGTTCAAGGAGAAGCCTCGAAACTAAAATACATGACCCAACAGGACTCTTGGTATCAGAAACTGAATGAGGATAAAGAATACCCTTACCTTTGCATCTGCAAGCACATCCTCTTCAATGACAACTTCCTCATATGTCTAGGAGTAAGCTCTGGGTCAGACTGCTTCAAGGAATGGGTTTCGAGGGAAGAACTGAAGTATAGCACAACCTTGCAAGCTAGCCTCTGACATTTACTTTGTGAAATGACCCCTTGCACTACCTTACACCTATGAAAAAGGACTGCACACAGCTACTTACCAAGGTGGAAAGAAAAGCCAGGAGCAATACAGAAGCATCAATTCCTGTGAATGACCTGAAAGACAGTGGATATTATCTTGAACAATAAAGAAGAAATTAAGAAGAAAATACTTTGCTATGGATAAAGGAAGAAAAGTTATGGTTTTAGAATATGTAGTCTATTCTTTTTTGCTGTACATAGACATTTTAGAGTCAAACTGTTACGTAGTTGAGATTTACAGCTGTGCTTGCTTTATGATCCTGATACATTATCCTGACCACAAAGAAACACATACAATTGCTAGAGGGTTTGTTTGGGTTTTTTTAATAGTCGCTGCAAGTGATTGATATTATGACTTCCAGAGACCACAACATTTACAGGTTAGTAGAAAAAGGGTTAAACATTAGAAAGTGTTCAGGTACAGAGGGTAAGAAAAACATTTTCAGGTTTGTCATAACGAAAAGAAATCTTTGATGTTAAAAGCCAAAAGAAAGTAAGTGCACACAAAACATGACGGTTGCCTTCAGCAAGTCTAAATACAAAAATTGCATTGTTCTCCATAAAATTATTTTGCAGGTCCATTTAATTAAAAACTACATATCCACATGAAAACTGTTAAACCGACCTGCAAGACTTGTCTTGTGATTTAGCTTAAGTCAGTACAAAATCTGCTTAAGGTAAATCAATGTAATCCTTTTGTAAAACAATTTAGGAGAGGCTGCATGAGGGTTTCAGGATTGTAACTAAATAGATTAATTTGAATGTGAGTTCCATTAAGCAGTTGCAGCCTTTGTATGTGGACAAAGCCTAAAGGTGCAACATTGTCTTGCCTGCACAGACTCCATACATACTTTTAACATTTATTAGATTCTTAATCCTGTTAATACTATGGTCTTCCTCTAAAAGGGCAAAATGCCAACTTTATTTATACATTCAAAAAATAATTACCTGTTGGTAACCACTTAAATACATCCCATGGAATCCCAAAGTAAACTTTACTGACTAAGGTAGCAAAAAATCTCCTCAGTCCTGTTACCCCTTAGCATAAGAAGCAGCATAGTTCTCAAGAGAAGGATTTCTTCAGGGCTACAAGTACAAAATAGATAGCCTGACCATTAGCTGTAGACCTACTGAAAGCTTTGAATAGCACTAGTAACATTAAGATGTTCACTAGTGTGAGAAGGGATTACAGGCCAGAAGCTCTTACAAACCAGATTCTCCTTTATGAAGAATTGCACCTGGTGGATTCTGCAGGGTATGGCATGAAAATTAACATGAAAATTACATTGTTTTAAGATACTGCGGTATAATCAGCATGGTGGCAGACCTCAGGTGGTCCAGGCAATTTTCTAACAGAAGGCAGGAATGTGTAATAGTCTGCTTAATACATGTAATTACACTTTCTGTTAATGTTCAGATACATTCCCATCCACCAAATCAGGGAAGAGTGTGTTATGACACAACCAGATTGGTGGTTGACTCGCCTTCCCTGGAGGTGTTTAAGGTGTGGGTGGATGAGATACTGAGGGGCATGGTTTAGAGATTGGTTGGAATGGTTGGACTCAATGATCCACTGGGTCTCTTTGAACCTGGTGATTCTATGACCTACCCATTAAGTAATACAGACATGATGTTCCTCTAGTACAAGACTCTGGGTTCTGGCCCACAGACATCATTATCTCTAGTTTCCCTGACTGGCTTTTCCCTAGCTGACTGGTTCCCAACACAACGGGGAATCACTCTTCTGTAACATTAGAAGATTCGAGGTACTACTCTAACTTTGCAAAGAAAACCTAGCTACTACTGCATTTCTTGAAAGTTTCTTGCCCTCTGTTATCACTAAGATGTGGAGGGGTTTAGGATTTACAGTAAAAGTTAGACAAAATCAGAATTACTTGCAAACAGTCCTAAGTTTTACTTTGTAACATTAAAAACAGAAACTTTGGTCACGAAGATGAGACCTTTGAAACCCCCAGACCTCAATTCTGTGGAACTGCCTCTAACAAACTTTAACCAAAATGAACTGAATGCTACCAGGCACATTTACTGGAAATTAAATGACCATGTCCTGCCATACAAGCAGATTTATTGAACAACTGCTGTTCCATTTCCAGGTATACCATCATTATCATCACATTATTCTATGCAGTAGCATACAATAATGCATAGGAATAAACATTCTTCTAACACCAAGTTAAATTCAAGGGATAAATAGAAGACGATATTTCTACTAAGGCAGCTGTGGTTTTGTAAGAAAACTAGAATGTTCCTCACTTACATCTTTAATAATAGATAGCCATGGAGCCAGTGGCAGGGGCTGGAGATGGGGGTGGGGAAAGGAAAGACAGTAAAAATTAATCCAGTTATGCCATATATTGCAAATTAATAAGTATCATCATTTTATGGGGAAGGCAGACTAAGTAATAACCATTTATAGAGTACTGTAAATGTATGCAATGCATTACAAAAATCTAAAGATTTGTTCCTTTGTCTGGACTGCTTACAAGCCACCAGTTATAAATATTCTAATCAGGCTTTTATACCTCTCCTGTCAGTGTGGTACTGGAGAGCCTTTCTATTAGTGCATTAAGCTACATGACTAGCATTATTCAGTCTTTCTATCCCCAGGCGGAAAATTGCATGTATTTAAAAATAATTAATATTTTATTTTTTCTATGATGTGCATGCATTTTCACTAGCAAATACAGGCAGAACAATATATATCACGTTTACTATGTTGAATTTAAAGTACTAGGCAAGACTTGTATTAAAATAAGTATATTTATATGCTGAAGAGGTGGAGAAAAACAGCTACAAACATCTTGAGGAATGTGTTTTATCCTCTTAGCAGCAAATATTTTTCACTATTCACATCCCAGCATAAACACCGATGAACGCTTTGGATAGATTTTCTGGTATGCTCAATATTAGTCTAACTTTGCTTCAGCTGGAAGTTTGATCACGTAGTTTAACAGGAGCAGAGCTGGGCCACTGCTTAGTGCATCTGCAAACTCCAGACTTTAAAGACAGTGTGAGAGTGTAAGCACACAGGAGAGCTTAGGAGTCCCTGACTGGCAGCTCAGGGGCCTAATTAATCTGCCTCAGTTCATATCCAATCTGATGTAGTTCTTTGTTCATGTCCATACATATGAACTGCAAACTTCCTTCCTGCTACACCAACTGTAGCAACCCATAAAAATTTGCTGTTTCTCATAAACAGTGCAGTTAACTTTGCCACAGCAATCCTTATCACTTTCCAGTTTACAGTAGGATGGAAAACAGGACATTTCAAACACTAAAACGTTACACTGAGATTGTTATTTCAGAGAAAACTTACATCACCTCCAAACACAAGGTTTCACCAGAGCAACATCTATGAGCTGCCCAACGGAATTCTGTGTCTGCATTATATTTTGTTTATTACATTGAATATTTAAGCCATATTCAAGTTGGTTTTTTTTAATTACAATTCACTATTTCTCCTTTCATTTCCAAGCCACAGTCACCCAGAGATTTCAAATCTTAGTTTTAGAATATATAGTTTAATCAGGTTTAATAGGAAAACGATGAGACACGAAAAAGCTTTTTCTACTGAGGACATGATATAACGGACATTTTACTAAAGATGCTAGCAACTTAAATTTGTACAATTTGTACAACACCCATGCAACTATTTTAACACTAAGAAAAGCATTTAAATATATACCCATTTTTGAAAGAAATTAAGGTCAGATCAGTTGTCAAAAACAATGGGCTCTTCCACCTATTCGGTATCTTCCTGGCTTTCTCCTGTGAACCAGTATCCCGAGAACATACTATACAACATTAGAGGCCAGGGAGACATTATACTACCATATAGGAAAAAAAAATCTACACCGCTACCCTTCCCAGATTTCAATAATTGATAAATACAAAATTTATTTATTGTAAAGTATCACAAACACTGCAGCTGAAGGATATGAAAAGCTCCACTAAGAAGGAGTTTTTTTAAAGAGTGGTCTGCATTATGAAGCAGCTCTAAGTTCAGAGTGCTTTCCTGTAGCAGCATATATCTTCTCATAGCCCTGTTCCCAAAGCACAGCAGTCATTTCAAAAAATCATTTCAAAACAATAACTTTTGAAGCTAACTAAACCAATATTTGTTTCTATAGTCAAAAATGGCAAAGTTTTGAATTACATTCTTACTTCACCTATCAAGACCTATTCACTTAATTGTAGTTTTAACTTGCACTATCATGAAGTGCATCATTATCAAACAGTTTTATTTTTACAATACTGTTGTAATTAGTATTCGCAGAGAACTACTGAGCTTTGAAAGACTGATGAGCCTGGTTTTTCTTATGGATATATATCTTCTCTTCACCCTGTATCTACAACACTGCCAGAAGGTCATCTCCTGTCTCATATCTTCCCTCACCTCACACCGCTCCATCTTTCTAAGTATCCCCAGAACTTTTCCACTGAAGAGAGCACGTGTAGTGGTTGGAAAGTTATTTTCGCGCTGACTGATCCACTGCCTGTGACCAAACAGAGCAAGTAACAGTTGAATCGCTCCTGCCCTCCCCTCAGAGCATATGGAGGGAAAACATTTCATTTTCTCTCTCCTGTCCAGCTTCAGGTATTTATAAAACTTGCCACCTCAAAACTCCTACCTGCCTTCAAGTGCAGATGAACAGCTGATTCTAAAGCTACCGGGGAGGGATTACAGACAACCAGATAAGCTATCAGACAGCTTTGACCGCTGCCCTCAATAAAGAGGAAAAATCAGAACTTTTCAAAAGTTCATCAGCAAGCAAAGGTAGCAGTCGTGTAGCACCTTTCTAGCAGAGGAAACCTGAATTTCACTATTTTTCTTAATGAGGTTGGAATTTTGTCGAAATAACGTGAGTATACTCAGAATTGCCTCTATTGCAAAGATCAGAGATCACCCAGTCCTGTCATTTTCCCAATACTTAACATTGCAAATATGTAACAGTAGAGAATTAGGACAGCACACTCTTCAGTGTTAAACTATTATCCTCTCAAACCAGCTATACTTGTGAGTTTTAAATCTGCATGTGTTAAATACAGATTTCATTCTGTCAGGACGTCTATTCTTGATTACAAAGCATTCAAGTGAAAGGATATATCCATACACAATTCTATGTTTTATTTCTAATCTCAGAGATTAATTAAAGACTAAATATGTTTATATATTCCACTGAGCCAGTCAGCATATGAAAAAATCACATGACTAATACCAAGATTAGGTCCAGACTAACAGAGGGAATGACATGGCAGTTAAAGAGGTTGACCTAGGATGCAAGAACAGCCAAGTTCAGCTGGGGTTTTTCTGCAGATTTCTGGCACATCTGAAGGTAAATCAGACCCCGTGGCACGGGGTCACCAAAGTATTTACATATGTAAACACTGTTCACTCCATAAAGCCTGGAAGATAAACAAACTGTACTTGAATACAAGTACACTCTAAATGTCTAAACCCATCATTTAAGAATTTTGTGCCCCTCATAAATGTATCAAATAATGCTTGCCTGCCATGCAGATTTTTGAGAAAAAAATTCAAGCAGAAAATCTATGTATGCAAAGCACAATAACATTTCAGCACAATCCTCAATCAGTAAGAATAAACGTAACCAGTTCCTCTAGAGCATGTTCGAGATTGCTTGTAGGGTAAAAAGATCTTCAAACCATTTTAACATCACTGGAGAAAATGGACATTTTTAATTGTTCTTAAATAAATTTGAACCTGACTGATGCTCAGTGCTGGCCAGTTAACTGTGTATACTTCTCTAGTCCTGCTGCTTTAACCAGAGTGAGCAGATCAGCCTTGTACTAAATGCGTAGTAAGACCACATTTGCTGAAACGCATCGAAGCCTCAGATTTGCTTAGTGTGAGCTGTGGGGCCTTTCCATCTGAATGCAAGCCTGTGCTTATACCTCCATCTGGTATTCACTGAATTGCCTGTAAATTATTATTATTAATCGTCTTACATTTGATAGATTAATGTCAAGGATTTGAAGAAAAAAATTAAAAAAATCTTCCACAATCCATATGATATGTTATTTTCCTATGCATATAAAACAATTTTAAAGTAAAGTAAACCAATGTTATTTAATCATTTTCATAATCAACCTATATATTATTTTCTTTCATATTTTGACCATACTTCATTGAAAGATAAGTCCATGCATATACTTCAACCATACACAAGTAAATAAAAATGACATGTAGTTAAAGATATGCTTTAATTTCAAAGTTACATTAAATGTAGTGGAAAATAAAGATGATATTCGAGAAACTGAATGGTCATATAAATGTACGAAGGCAACACCTTTGATTGTACTTCACAGAAAATAATTAATGTGGAATCTTAGATCTTTACCTAGATTCACTAACCTAACAAATCCAGGACAACACATGTAGCAAGAAAAAGAAAAGATTACATCAATGGCTATGATAAGACACCTTGGGTGATGAGTTTGGTGATAAAATATCTGAAGTACTCAAAATATTTTTCCTATTCTGCCAATATGGTCTAAATATAAACATAAAGATACATAAGAAATTTTAAAAATCCACACTATTAAGGAGTCCAATGGACTCTTAGTCAATAAGCAGTTCCTATTACACTTTTACAAACAGTAGGTTATTTAAAGCATGTTTGGAGTGGAATACGTCTATTTTAAAAGGTAAAGCAGATTTTTTTTTTTTTCAACCTCAGTTCAATTCATTCGTGTATTTTTGGAATTAGACTCCAAAAGCTACAATAATTAAAACCATATGCAGAGCAGAAACATCTAATTTTTTTATGTTCTATTACTTCTTCAGTATTATTATAAGTTCAGCCTGCCTGATGCGAGCCTAATTTTCTACTCAATCTTAGGCTGAGTCCCACTGGGAAAGTGAGATATTGTGATTATTAAGAAAAGCAGAGAAAGAAGAGATTAAAGACTCCCTGCTAATGAGCAGAAGAAAAAAGACAGAAATGTGACAATCTACAATGTAGTACCTCTAAATTGAACTGCCAAACAATAAACAAGAATAGGAAATAAACAATTCTTCATTACAGAGAGAAGCATTTTTAGCTGTTCATAGATAATAAGCACAAAGTGAACAAAAATACTGATAAAAAGAGAAAACACCAGAACAGTCGTATACAAATTGGAATTTATAATGTTTGACTACCTCTTTTACAGCCCGTGACAGAATAAATATAATGCGGACATGAAGTATATCCATCAAATATTTGAAAAGACAGATAAATAATGAAGGTCCAACAAGATACTGCCGGTTTTATTAATTTTATGTCTGCTTATCTTAGCTGGTTAAAATTGGGAGCAGAATTCAGCTTCACCAACTGCAGTTGTGCTGTGGAGTGGTACCAAACATCACTAGAGTTGAATGGATCAAAAAGATAAGCAATTTAGAAACGGCAGTTCTCCAGAGCTGTCTGATGTACTAGTTGGGGTTTTTAACCTCCAGGAGCTCTAATCTACACGTCCTGAACTTCCAGAATCCTAATATCACATAGTCTAGAAAATCCACTATTACTACAAAGAAAAATTACTTTGAAGATTGTCAACTATGCAAATTCTTGAAAGACAGATGCTATGTAATCACGTAAAATATTTCTTTTTGCAACAGAGGTGAACAAAGACCATCTTCTCATTGGCAGAACAATTAAACAAGCAAAACTTGACTCCTATCTTTAATAGAATAGAAAAAAAAATACCCACATTTACTACTAATATCACCATATTGTAAGACAGAAGGAAAACTTTGTGGCCACACAGAAGTTGTATACATAAAATAATGGAACCTATAAACACCTACTGAGATAACAGCAGGTGCTCTGCTCTCACTTGATGTTTCTGTTAAAGCCTCTAAGGACTATGCGACTCATTGTCCACTGTATATTTTAAGTCAGCCATTTCACCTTTATTCTTTGTGAAGTCCATTATGCTATAAGCACTCCCCCATGTCTTTATTCTGTATCCAAATATGGTTTTCTCACTCATATCCTGTTTACCAACAATCATTGCTGCTCCAAGTATCAGTAACTTAAGATTTTTATCTTCAGATCTCTCAGTCTTTTGCATCATCTGCACATAGCATCATTAAAGGTATTGTTTTTCCAAGCCACTGCCAAGCCCTAAAACACTGAGTGGCCCTCTCTGATTAAGACCACAAGACCTCTGCTTGCTTGATGATTACTCATCACTCACTTAGCCAGTCTTCATTCATGCAGCATGTTCATGGATGACTTTGTAGTGTTACAGCTGCTTAATCAAAATTCCTTCCCCTCCCAAGTGCCCCTTTACCATAAAACAGCCCCCAACATCAACAACTCTCTTATATCTATCAACCCAAACTGAAATCTCTTCAAAAGGGTGTCATATCAGTTTTAAAATACAAGTCTAAAAATTATTATTACCCTTATTTCATTCTTTATAACTGAGTCCTATATCAGCCATGCCATTAGTTTGCCTAAGATGGATGTCAGTCTGACAGGCCTATAATTACCACTGTAACCTCTTTCACCCTTTCAAAACATTGGCTCAACAATAGATTTTTTTCTCATCTTCTGGAATATTCCAATTCCAGTTTTACTGAAAAGCAATGGCAATGGGTCACTGAGCTTCTCAGACTTTTTTTTTCTGTAACATTTGGACACCTACTATAAAGAAATGCTGAATTAAAAAGGTTCAACGGTAGCAGTCGGTGGCCATTTTCATCCTCAGTAACTGTTGAAATAAGGTATTTCAGCTTCCACATCATCATATGATTTTTCATCCTGGTTTTTTTTTTGTTTTTTTTTTTTTTGACAGAGAACCAGGGGAGCATTCCACATCACTACCAGCTTTGAATTTTACACACTAACATATAACAAGATCCACTCGGGTAAAGCAGCAAATGAGACATTAAGGGAGGAATAGATGGGACTCCTGTTCAGTGAATAAGAAGGGTTGCAAGGGGAGAATATCAGTCTTGGACAGCCCAGAAAAGGCAAAGGAGATTATTTCCAAGGGTGAGAACTACTAGGAGACTCTAGAGATTTGAACAGACAGCAGCTATTTAGCAGTCCAGGGAGAAAAGGCTGTAGGCACAATGTCCCTGGTAGCACTCTCTTCAGGGCCTCCTAAATCCACCCAGATGAGATCAACGATCACCCTTTAGCTAGGAAACTTAGCTAAAAAAGGTGGACAGGTTATCCCAGAATTCATAAAACTAGTTGGTTAAAGACATAACAGAATTGTTTATTGACTGCTTCTATTTTTTCTGCATCACTATACATATTCCTTTTTTTTCCACATAGTAACAAGCTAATACTATAATTAAGATTTCTTCCTCTTTAAAAAAAACTTTTTAAAGTCCTTAATTCTGATAGCTATGGTGTTCTTCTTGTGTCCTTCTGCTACCTTTACAAATGCCTTCAATTCCTAACTTCTCATTTATATTCATTTATTCATTGCTATCAACTTCCTTTTTTTCCCCATTTGTTTCATTATATATTACAGCTGCTTTCCCTTCCCCTGTAAGCCAGGCTAATTTTTAACTGCTGGAAAATTTTCGTTAAAAAATGCCAATGAACTGAGCCTGAAACATTTTATTCAAGACCTCTCCAGTCTGATAAAACTTTCATCAAAACCAGCAGAGGACTCAGAAAAAACTCAGATGGGACACCACGGTCCTGCCACAGGAACATGCAACCTCTGGGTTCTGAGCTCAAATTCTGCCAAACGCAATGGCAAAACCCTGAAGTTTCCAGTTATAAGACAAAGAGGGTGAAAAAAACCCCAAACGCTCCACACTTAAAATTCTCAGTGCTTAAAAATAGAGATATGTATGTCAAAACTCCTTCAAAATAGATATCTCTGCAAAAATACAAAATCACAGAGCTAGTTGTCTAGGGTTTAGTACAGACTTGTCTACATTACCAGTGCTTGATTAGTTATCCACGGCACATTCAGTTCCAATATTTTGGTTTTTAAAATTTGTTCATCTAAATCAAATGTCTTGAGAAGTGAAGGGTGTCTCTGGGTGAGAGTGACTGACAGGTGCTGTGCAGGCACATGTGTGATGGATGTCACAGACAACACGGAGGTCTACTCAGAGAATGCCACTGGGAGAGACAGCTTGTCTTCTGGCAGTTTGTAAATAGAAATCCAGTGGGAGTTACATGGATTTGAGTTACCAGTCACTTTATTCCTCCCTATTCCTACCGGAATCAGGAGAATAAACAAAAAGTTTACATCGTGGCACTTCCCAGCCACACTGGAAGGCAGTGTCTATTCAGAACAGACTTATTACAAAGGATAACCTATTTTGTTTTATCAACATCCCAATCGTGCCATTATGATTGCAGTTATGGCAAAACAGCTATCACAGAGCTAGATTTCCACAAAAGGCATTTTTATAGTGGGCCTACTCTCAGCTCTTTGAAAAAGGAGCACACGTGCCTGGCACAAATGGTAGATAGGATCCTGAAAGCAAAGTCCTCCAGAGAAGCGATCGCATGAGCACAACTTCTGCTGCTTATTTTACTTAGTGACACTTGGAAACAGAGTAGATAAGATAGTTCGCCAAGAGCTGTGCCGCATATTGATGCAGGAAGCATGCTTTCAATATAACCTGTTCCTCTTCAGAATAATGAACTCCCTTGTATATCTGTCATCGTCCTTTCCTTTTTTTTGTTTCCCTTACTGCACTTTTCTATCAAAAGAATGCAAAAGCAAAGATGAGCAGCAATGCCTAGAGTTTTATTCAGTGAAATGTGGATGCCAGAAAAGCCTTGGAACACATACACACAGAGTTGTTGCCTTTTGGTTTGCGCCTCCGTAAGACAGCTGACAGGCATGAGAGAATTGTACTCTCTAAGGCTATATTCAGGAACTGGCACCTGACACAACAGTGCACACACCTTCAGAAAAATGACTGTGTATCTGTAAATGACTGAGAGGCAAAAAAACAGCAGGTGGCACTCAAAAACACACACTGGTGCCTGTATAAGAGCATGATCTTGTGCACTACACGTGGCAATTTTTTCTCTACAGTGTCTTGTCTACATAACCAGACAAAAACAAACAAACAAGAAAAACAAATTCCTGTTAAGCAAAAGGTCCTATTTTTAACCAAATTTCTGAGAAACATCCATAAACACCATAGTCTCAGGTAAAATACTTTGTCAGTAACATCTCAAAATTCACGTTCCCACAACCTGACCAGGAAAAGAAAACACATAACATGTATTCAATTTTTCCTCATGTCTTTACACTGGTGTGATTTACCTGTGCAACAATTACCATGCTTGATAGCATTTCTCAGGTCTCAAGAGGGAGCAAATTGCATCACCACTCTCTCTCAGGAGCCTTCTGGTGTGGGATTGGTATCTTTTTCCACTGCCTTCGGAGTTCAGTGGTGAAGGATCTGAACATCTGCAGGCAACAGTCTATACCTATTCACTGAAGATGCTGCTTAATTTTCTAATATTCTTGCTCCTGTTTTCCTTCACCTTCCTTTATATATCTAGCCAAATCCAGTTAGGTGAGAAACATATTGATTTGCATAAGCACATAAGGCTGTGAGGAGACCTCATTGGAGGCTGAGGGGAGACCTCATTGCTCTCTATAACTACCTGAAAGGAGGTTGTGCTGAGGAGAGTAATGGGCTCTTCTCCCAAGTGACAGGGGACAGGACGAGAGTGAATGGCCTCAAGCTCCACCAGAGGAGATTTAGGCTAGACATTAGGAAAAAACTTTGCACAGAAAGGGTCACTGGGCATTGGAACAGGCTGCCCAGGGAGAGGGGTTGAGTCACCTTCCCTGGAGGGGTTTAACGGATAGGTGGACGAGGTGCTGAGGTGCATGGTTTAGTGTTTGATAGGAATGGTTGGGCTCAATGATCTGGTGGGTCTCTTCCAACCTGCTTGTTCTATGATTCGCTCAAATTATCACATGTCCAAGCTAAAAACTAAACCTATCACCTTGCATTGGTAAGCATTTAATGCAGCTTTATTAAAGATTAAACCAAAGTTTCTTGTTTGTGAAAAGACTTAGCTAATGGTCACCAGCCTCCTCTGTCACGAAATACCAGGAAGTCAGTGCTGCTTGTCATTCCTTGAAAGACACTGAATCCAAGTCTGCCACTTCAAGCACAGCTCTCATTATTTATTCTCTTTCTTCTACACAGCCCGTTATCAAAATAGACTCCCTTTCATATATCAGTTTTTTAAAGTTTATAACTCGGTATTTACAGACTGGGTTTTTTTCCACTTGAATTACTCTTCCTGGAAAAAAAAGACCTAAAAGAATTTGCAAGGTTGGATCGCATTGCTAAATATTTTAAGTCCAACATTTTTACAGCTCCTTCCCAAGGCTTTGCCCTATAACTTACAGAGGAGTCTATATAGTGGTCATTAAGAACAAAGCCCCTACTCAAAACTCTTTCTAAAATGCCAGTCATATGACTGATTCCTAGATCAAGCAGGCTCTCTAAAGTGGTGAGAAAGATAAGACATTCAGAGAAGGGTCAACAAGGATAAATAAAATGCTTACAGCCTTATTATTCATCCAGTATCAGGACATACACAAAAAGCACAAAATGAGCATACCCCTCCCAAGCACCATGAAATCCAATAAGAACAAACCTTCATTCAGATATATACAGTACATACCTTGTGAGATAAAACTATAAGCTCAGAAGCACTTCAAGACATAATAAAAAAATCATATAGTGCTTCAAGATCCTTCATGCTCCAAAGTCAGTGTTGCTGAATGCATCACACGATAGAGGGAAAAGCTACATGCTCAGCTTCATTTTTTTTAAGTGAATCAAACCTGTATATTTTTCCCTCTAAATAACCAGATGGACTATTTCAGAGATATTTTTTCTTTTCTTCCCCACAAGAGGGATAAATATAGCTTATATTGCTAAATTTGTTCAGTTCTATTACTCTTATTAAAATAATTACACTGTGTATACATCAAGACAGGTCTAGGGGATTTTTCTTTGTAATTTTTATTATTAATTTCAGTTAAATACTGAAATGAATAAATAAATAAGTCTAAATCTAGTTAAGGAACTTTTACAAAGTGCAGACTATTTTTGGGTAAGCCAGACCCAAATTTTACAGTCCTGATTAAATTACTCTCAACCGTGAGATCATTTTCTTCACCATCAAATCAGAGTTCTAGCATAACAGTCAGATTTCAAAGGCAACACTCAGAAATTGTCAGCCTGCTTGGAATTCTCACACACTTCAGACTTTGTGTGTTGCAAGCTTTGACTTAAAGAATACTACTGCCCCAATTACTCTGCTGATTTTGTCTCATATAAAATTTTAATTTAGTTAAAGGTGAAACAAATAAGATATTAAAATATTTATTTTTATTACAAAAGAGAATAGAGCAACCTTAGTGTTGCTCCTCTTCCCCATAATTTCAAGGAGGCAGATTCCTTTATGGAGATATCATTTATGTTACTATTAGATTACATACTTTGCTTATAGCTATGAATTAAATATAAAGTACAAGAGAACTACATTTTAAACATTAATTAGGAATTATACACCTACTGTACAGTGGATGGAAATTCTATATTGATCTGACGGTTTTAATTCATTCTAGTTGACTTAATTACACAACTTAAAATATTTATTTTTCCTTCTTACAATTCGATGGTAAATCTTAAAAAAATATCTGCCTTTTTCATGAAATTAAGAAATATCACTGTACATCAGAGGATTCAGAACAGAATAAAAATAGCAATTCACAGAAATCATATTGGAGTTAGTTAATACCTTTTCCATTGTTGATAAGTCCATTACTGTAGAGAGGGGAGAAACAACAATAACATTGTCCTTTTCTAGATTCCCACATTTAAAGAAAATGCAAATTTAAAAAATCTTAAGTCCATTTAAAATACAAAGAGCTAGAATACATAATTAACGTGTATATATATAATAATATATACTTATATGTACTTTAAACACATTTTTACATTAAAATAGAGTTATCTGGTTACATCCATCTTTGTGGGACCATCCACATCCCATTCCTGACTGCCTTGATGAGTTAAGTGTCCAGGATTTGTCCATGGGTCCCTAAAGCAAAATATTTCAACAAACACTTCCTTGAGCATGTGAATATTTTTAGACTTTGGTAAGCAGCAAGTTTTCACTACTGCCAGTCAAAGTAGCTTGAAGTCTGGCTCCTCTTTATACTGATGATAATTTCTATCTATAGCTGAAGATATCACAGTTTTCATGATAACTCACTTGATCTGAGAAGCAGAAAACCAGTGTAATAAAACCTTAGCATAGTAAATTTTATCAGGAGATTGGGAGCAATAACAAAAAAACAATTTTTTTTTTCTCATCTGGAAATGTTTACCACCACATGTAAAAAAAATACAGACGTTACAGAAGACTGGTGATTCCTCTTTAAGATTGTTTTTTTTGTAATTTTTTTTTTCTACATAAGGTTTTATGAGTCTTCATCAGACTCCATAAATTGCATGGGTGTCAGAATATTTTTGCACAGATCACAACTGTACATAAAATGTTGACATTTGGAAAAATATTATTTCTTTTAATCAGATTTTTATCAAAGAAGTAGAGTCCTTCAAATATAAGATAAGTGACTATAATTAGATGGTTCCCTAACCAAATCCTCCTACTTTTCCAGCTTTTGATACAACTTTAAGATTATTTACTAATAGAAAAAGCCCTGCCACTGAGTTAATGAGATGCACAATAAATGCATCATTAATTTATGCTAGCTCCTATTCTGTTCCCTTCATATCTATTGTCATTATCCTCCCACAGCACTCAAGCTGATTGTAATTGATGGTTTCCATCAGCAAATTAAAAAACAATATACTCCAGATGAAAAACATACAGAGTAAAACAATATGTTCTAAGAGAACACCACACTTTGTTATCTTTATGGTGCAGAATGAAAGACAAATTAGTTAAAGAATGCTGTGCAAGTCTTTTTATTGCTTTTATGATAATAAGAAGATAGTCCTTATTTGTTTCGATTGGATGGTACAAATTCATTGTCCTGTTACAAATTATTGATTTCCTTGAAAATCAGTAGTTGCCTGATTTAATACTTACAGGTGTTCCCTTCTGATAGTTTACATTTGCAATTTAAATTGCATTCAGGAAGCTTAAGTGACTAATCCTCAACTTGTAGGCACGCTCCTCTATGGAAAATATAAATCCAGTGTCAAACTTTTTTTTTTTTTTTTTTGTAAATACATTATTGGTGAAAAAAATTGTTACTTGTCCTGCTAAATGAAGAGAGAATCACAAAGTTTTAGTGGGGGCAATAGTAGTTGATTGAGTGGCAATGGAGATACTTGTAAGTTTCTTTAGTAGGTTCCTGAGAGCAGCCCCAAGCAAATTACATTTTGTTTGATCTAGATACAGAAACAATTTTTGCTCTTACAGGAAGGGCAGGAAAATTGCTAACTTAGAATCATAGAATCACTAGGCTGGAAGAGACCCACTGGATCATCGAGCCCAACCATTCCTATCAAACACTAAACCATGCCCTTCAGCACCTTGTCCACCCGTGCCTCAAACACCTCCAGGGAAGGTGAATCAACCACCTCCCTGGGCAGCCTGCTCCAGTGCCCAATGACCCTTTCTGTGAAAAAATTTTTCCTAATGTCCAGCCTAAACCTCCCCTGGCGGATTTTGAGGCCATTCCCCCTCCCTGGTCCTGTCCCCTGTCACTTGGGAGAAGAGGCCAGCACCCTCCTCTCTACAACCTCCTTTCAGGTAGTTGTGGCAGTGCAAGCCAGTTGGAGCAATTCATAAGAGGGCTAGTGTTTCCATTAGGAAATACCTATGCTCTTACTAACAGAGAGCGTGGCTCCTCCTTGCTGAAGGGCAAAAAGGAAGCAGGGATGACAGTAAAAGGGATGACTAAACCCGCAAGCATATCTTCAACTCAAGACCCACCATGCTCCCTTCCCTTCTCACCTTCTGACATGGCTTCCAGCCCTCACCTGTGCCCATGAGTTTTTCCTATTTCCTGTTTTCCCTGCCCATAAGCATGAAAACAGAGGGCCCTGGAGCACACATTGCTGTCAGGGTCCTGAAGGTACAGACCTTCACAGCAGTCCTCAGCAGCCTCCCAACTCCTGCTCTCTGGGTCTCGTTTCACCTCAGCCCATTACCTACAGCCCCACTAGGAGCTTCCTCTCCACTCAGCCACGTGGGGTGGGTTTGGTGGCATTTATTTTTTTAGTTACCTGTCACACTTCTCCATGCAGGTATTATTTTCACCCCATCTAAATAGCAACAATCCAGTTTGTAAGTTATTTTGGGGTGGGGTTTTTTTTGTTTTGTTTCGGTTTGTCTTCCATTTTACAGTCTTTCATTTAATTTTCTTCTGTGGACCATACATTTACAGGATGATTTTAAGTTCCTTCTGTTCCGTTATGCCTTGCCAGTAGTAACCAGTCCTCTTACTTCAGTTTCCTTTCCACACTTATATATGTGAAAGTTTGCCACCTCAGGTACATGTGAGTAAAAGATAAATGGTGTAGCTTTATGACTAACACAATACTTCGGTAACATTTTTCTAATTAAGTAGATAAACAATATAAACATGGCTCTCGCACTCAATGATAGTGTCTGATATTTTCTTATAGCCTTTCTGCATTTATTCATTAACCTTGCCTCTGATCAACAAGAGAAGTTACCCTTCCACATGCACTTACGCAATTCCAGTAAATTAACTGCATAACTAAACAAGTTTCAATGAGAACAATATAGACATAATCTGCAGGGGGAGGTTAAGGATTAAAAAAACCAACGATGTTAGTGCAAACCCCTATCTATTAATGCCTGTTGAGTTTGGCACCTTTTATAAATTAAAATAATATATTCTTTCCTGAACACCAAGCTAAAAAACCTCTAAGCTTCTTGCTTTGGGGTGTGTGTATAACATTATATCTAAATAATTGTCCCGTAGTTAGCATTTAAAAATAGCTGAAAATGTAATTCAAGAGCTGTAAATTCTCTATACAAGACACAAGCCTTCATTTGAAGTTTTCATGAAGAATGATTTAAGTACTTGACAAATATACTACAAAGTGTATGAAGCTCAATTTCCAGTTTTAACCCAAAGTATTTTATAAAAATCTCCTCTCCAATTATGCTGCATCTTCAGCAAATAAAATTCCTGCTTTCTGAACACCTGTACATGAAACCCTTCCTCCCACAGTCACAAACATCTGGGACAGAGCATAGAGGGAAAGAACTGATATTTCACACTGCCTATTTTCTTTGCTTCCAAGTTTTGCAGCTTTATTTTGAGCACTATTTATCCCATGCCTCGTACATGCAAAATATCATCTGAGAAGGAAGAAGCTATTTTCCCTTCCCAGGTGAGTCTGTCACCACTCTGTACCTCATAACAGAATATGTGTGTTGGAACATTCAACGTGAGGGAGCCAGTGAAGAAGTACAGCCAGTTATCAGACCCATTAGCATACAGCACTGCTATGCGTGTGAAAACAATCTCTTAATGCTTTTCAAATATGAATTCAATGCCATGTGGATATAACCTGTTGAGTGACATTACAACCAGACTCCATTGCTCCATTCAAGCAAGTATGACCCTAAAAGCTCCAGGTGAATAAAAAGGGAGCAAAAGCACACTTGTTACCAACTTCAGTCTCCACCAAAACAACAGGAGAGCTCTAGACTTACAAAATAGCCAGCAGCCAGCCAAGAGGTCTGAGCAAACGTCAGCAGGATACCATTCAGAGGAACAAATACCATTTCTTAAAAAATAGATCACAGACTGATGAGGAGCCTACAGCCACCAAGACACACTGTGAGCAGCCACAGGTGTCAATTCTTCTGTCAAAGTGTATCAAAGGAAAGGAGCTGCAAAGGAAAAGAGCATTCTAAAGGCTTGCAGACACAGAGGGTGGTCATTTCAGGTTACTGCTATTGAGAGGAACTATTGTGCATGTGCCATTCACTTTTAATACCCAATTAATATTTTAAAGACATTCTCAAACACTTCTTATATTTTTATTATTTTTCACTTCTTCTGTTTCAATGCCCTCTGACAACCTTGAAAATCCAATGTCTTTCTCTATTAATTTTGTCCTTTTCTATTTGACACACTCATTTATCTGAGTTTCTTAGCAAGGCACAAATTAACATCATTTTCTTTCCCTCTTCCTTCCTTCTGTGCAAAGTCTGGCCTACTTCAAATGCAGAAGATAAAATATCTTAAAGCAAACAGCACAGCATACCACAAAGAACTCCATAACTTCATCTCTTAAAAGAGTCTATCCCACATTAAGGCACATCTGTAACAGTAGCCATGAAATAAGGGGTAAGGAAACAAAAGGACACTTAAATGTTTTTGGACAACTTAGGTCCAGGCTTCCTAGCATTAGAATTTAGATTACAGATTTAAAACATCAGAGCACACAAATCTTGGCTCAAGCAACCTCTACAGAATAAAGGTAGAAAATACCAAATCCAAACTACAGCCCTGAAATATCTAACTCAACACCTGCCTAAATTGATGGTACCCAAATCCTAGGTATATTCTGTGTTGGATTTCCAAGCAATGCTTTTTTACAAGTTACTACTGTTTCCTAAACTAACAGATGCTCTGCATGCCCAGAACTGTCTCACTTAAAAGCAACTGACACTTTTAAGGAAAATCAGTGTGTCAGCAATCCCACTTATGCCTATGAGAGACCAAATCCAACACAGCCTTTCACTGTATGGTTAAAACACACCAGGTTGGATGCTTCATGAGAGGTTCTGTGGGTACCTACTTTGGCAAACAAATTATGCGGCAAAGCTCTCCTAGTAGTCAACAAAAAGGGCAATTCAAAGCAAAAAGTAAACAGGCTCTGAAATGTATGCAGGAAGAGGTTGCCTCTCTGCTGACATCTGCAGAAGTTGAGCTAGATAATTTTGCTGGGGAAATTAAATGCCTATAGTAAGTGCTAATGTCAAGTGATACGAACAGTTCTCATTTGTCCTAACCTGCAAGTAGATGGTGAAAATAGCATTCAGTAACCTTTTATTCAATAGCTCAGGCTTTCTTTTCTGTGCTGTTTACATCTTCTAGCCACTGACTGCTGAATGTAAATTGCACAAATGCTGCTGTGAGCAGAGAATATGAGCTAGTAATCCTTCTGCAGGCACACTTAAAATATGTGAGTCGTGGTCTCACTTATGCTATCTTTTTTCTTGTGACTGTTGAATACTTTTCAACATAATGGATTAGCCTCAAGAGTAAAGTTAAGATTGTGGTTGAGATTGCAGTCCCACTTGGAATACTTCATGATTCACATCACTTTCCTGGTGCTATAGAGAGAACACATGAAATGAAGTAGCAGCTCTATGACTATCACTCCTGCCCAGTCCTGCTCTAGAAACAGACAGACTGATCACTTCTTGAAGAATCTGGTTAGAAGCACTTACCATTTCAGAAAAATAATTTATTTGTTATTTCCCACTTTCTACTTAAGGAGACTTCTGTTCTCATTATGTGATTCTGGATAACTTTTGAGCAATTTAACTTACCACACACAGTGCACAAAATCATAGGTAAGATTAGCCAAGGATCTGTTTGCAGCACGTACCTTGCAGATATTTATATTCTTTATCAGAACTAAGCACAATGGAAGGAGTTCCTAGAAGCAATAATGAGGTCAAGAATAGATGGCTGTGAGAAAGCTAATATGCGGATAAGTGCAAGAAAGCTGGTTTGGCAAAACAAGGAGGCTGAGAAAGGGAGCTATTAAGGATTGGAGAATTGAGTTGAAGTAGATATTTTAATCTGAAGAGGATGAGAATTTGTTAATCTCAGGTGGTCAACAGAAACAGCAAAATAATTTTAGTTCTTTTAATACAGCAGCCATAATGTGCATATCATGGTCTAAGCCAGTATCTAGTAACTAAGCACCAAGAGACAGAACTACTGAATTCAGAAGATTATGTTTATTACCCCTTCCCTTGGAGCATGAGGTCTAAGTAAACTATAAAATGTCAAATTCTATAAACATTTAGGAAGACATGCGGTTTCCCAGCATTCAGACTACATTTCATGTAACCTTTGATCTCCTGTAAATCCTGGAATCCAAGAATAGCCATCCTGGCATTATATAAATACATTTGCTTAACAATTTGACATACCTGAAGGAGGCAGAATTATGGCTTATCCTCCAGTGTAGTGAGGAGGAAAAAAAAAATACAAATGTGAAGGATTAATTTTTCTATTTTAGTGGAAAACTTCCTGTCTGCTTACTTTTTTTTTCATGACATAGGTAGGATATTCCCAAATATCATATACTCTTACACTAGTAAAACTACTTCATTATGTTTTAAAAGCCAAATCTACAAACAAAGCAACCTTTTCTGTTTATTGAATCATTGAAGAAGGTGTTGGTATTATCATCTAATATTCTTGTTTTCCTAGTATTTGCATCAGAGAAGAATTTGAAGATGTGCCATCATTTTAAATGTAACCTAACAATAATGATTTTAAATATCTTTTCTGTGATAGACTTTGGATCTGAAAATTAATCTTTTGGAAATAAAACTCCTACAAAGCCTTGTGATTATCATTCCTTTTCCTAAGTTATTTCTGAGTAGCTAACATTTCTTTATATTTCTTAGTTATCACCTACTTTAAAAAGCCATTATAAACTTTTAAATGTTTTTAAAATAATTGTCTCTTTTTTCCATAACTTTTCCTTATGTAACATGTTCTCTTGCTATGCAGAAAATGTACCAGCTGCTGTTGTTGGGAAGGATCTATGTGCAACGTATTGTACAAGACTTTATCCTTGCCCTTCTACTTATAACTGAGAAACTGCTGCTGCAGAAATGTGTTGGTATTTGGGAATAAATCACCCTTCCAAAAAATGAAGCTGGGATTGACACTTTCATATAAATTTAAGCCAGTAGAATTCAAACAGAACTGTAAAGGGAGAGGAGCCAAAAGTGACTGTGTTTCACAAGCACATATACTGAATTTCCTCCCTGGCCTTCACTCTTTACTGCTCTCTTTCTCTGCAGAGGACTCATACTTTCCAAATTATGGCTATCCAACCTTATATGCATTACTTAAAATCATCTACTTAAAGTAACAGTTTCTTCTATGTGATTAAATACACAGATCAGTTCCTATCTTCCTTTTCCTTTCTTGAATAGATTTAAAAACTTATTGTCCTAACCTCATTAACCCTCCTGTAGTAGTACAAGAAGGTACAGATGGCCCCTGGAATTATCACATATTAAAGCACCATGTGAGGAGTGAAGTAGTAAAGGATTAACATCAGCCAGGAGGTTAGATCCAGATATCTGAGCACTATCTAGAGTCATATTCCATTAACCAACATATTTACTTCATCAACCTTACTTAAAATCACAACTTGGAGAGTACTGATGTTAGTAAGAGTTAGTTTTTATCACAAAACATGCAACAGAATGAGATTTTTCTTTATTCCTGTATCCAAATGGACACTTGAGGATATCGACTTTCAATTAAAAAACAAAATAATACAAACGAACTCATCATCAGCTATGGAACTAATGAAGCCTGGTCTAAAACAGCTCAATGCTTTCAGGGCCTTCTCAGAACACCACAATAAATCCTGACTCTTACAATGCTGAACATAATACAAGAAGATCTTTGTAAATTCTAACTGACCATTTTACTTGACAAGGACCTTTGTAATACTCAAAGATTAAGGACTCCAAAGCAGATGTTGATTATACAGCTAGGGATTGAGAAGGTTTCTCATAAACCTGTCTTATGCCTTCTTGCTCACAAAACAGCCTAAATGTCTAATGCATGTAGTATTCTGATACATATGATGCCCTTCCAGTACAAAAGAGTAAAAAAAAAAAAAAAAAAAAACCAAAACCAGATAGTAAAGGCTTTAAGAATCACTATACTTGTTTTAATTCTTAACTAGTTCCCTGTTTATAAAGATATAATTGGTCCAGTGGTCTTCTTTGCAGACATTAGGTCAACAAATAACAGGATAGATACACTTTCATGTGACTTGGGTAACCAACATGAATAGCTCATGCAGCAAATTATACTCAGAGGAGCACTTGCAAAATACTACAAGCTTAATGTGATTGTAAGACTATTTGATGAACTACATAAACCACACACATTCATATTAAAAAATCATTAGAAGGTCATGGATAATTCACAGATGGAAAAACTGATTAAATCCCAAAGCTGTTATATACAATGAATGGCTTGACCTGCTCTATTCAGTATATGCATATTGCAGTAGTCAAGTATATTGGCTCTTTCCTGACACTTCATAGATCTTTGCATATATTATTTCAACTATTCCATAGATTAGAGTAACAAAAAG
Source organism: Coccyzus lansbergi (assembly GCA_033558105.1). Classification (NCBI taxonomy): domain Eukaryota; kingdom Metazoa; phylum Chordata; class Aves; order Cuculiformes; family Coccyzidae; genus Coccyzus; species Coccyzus lansbergi. Next base: position 3,354,738 of record JAUMJK010000159.1, read on the forward strand.
ATTTTACGTTAACAAGCGGCTTCTGAAAAACCTAGCAATTGTAATGATTCGTAAGTTAAAACCTGAAATGTTTTGCAGGTTGCACAAAAATTTACTTTAAATCTTCTCCTGAATAAGCTATGGAATACTAAACCAATGGTGTTCTACATTTTTATTGGAAAAACGTCTTCACTCTTTCAAAATAGTAGTTTACAGGTACTCAGTGACTCTCTAGCCAAATAAATTATTATAGGGATATTTAGAGTCCTGTTCCAGTAGAGTTACTCCATGTGTGAATGGTTATTGATTTCAGTGGAACTTCTATTACACTATTTGCTATGAAGTCTTATTTCTTTCTCATTTAAAATCCTCACTGCTGCGTTTGCTCATTTCATTTTATTATTGGTTGAAATCATTGTGATATTAGAAGTAACATATCCAGAGTAAATCTATGAAATTAGGGAGGCTACAAATGAGAATGCTAATGATAACCATGGTCACTCACAAAGAGAAGGCTCACCTGTTTTCTTGGAAGACTGCTAAGTATGAAGAAACCTAGTCAGTAAATGACACTTAATCTTTCTTAGCTCCAATATACCATATAATCTTATTTGTATTCATTGTTTTTACAGAAACCTTGCAATGTAAGTTTAACTCTATTTAATAATTAAAATTACTTAAAACCACAATTGACTGCTTACAGGTACAAGCACTGATTATGTTAATTTAAATTATAAATGCTTTTTCTTTGGTGGGATCATGTATTTTTAAGTCTTTTAGACAATCATGCTTCAAGTACATTTGGTATGAAGAATATGAAGTGATAACTTTCATATGGTAATAAGTTTTCAATTTCATGTAAATCTTTCCTTTTTTTTTTAGCTCAAAGCATTTATCTTTTATTCATTACATAATCCTCTTTACATACAATGGTTATACAAAATATCAGCAATAATCTCTTTCATCCTTTTGATTTTTTGAGAATTTAATGTAGACCAAAATCAGATTTTCATGTTTTCTGGCTGTGAGGATTTCCATATTATGCTTGGTTCATTTGCTGCTCACACCCAAATTAGGAAACTTGAATGTAAACACAAGCAGGCCTTGATTGAGTAGAAGGACTTAAAGCACATGCATTTAAGTGCATCTGTGGCATAAGTGTGCCTACCTGAGTGCTTAAATCAAGGCAAGGGCTTATGTGCTTTGCTGCAACTCAAAGCATCTTGATTTTACATTCAAGACATTATAGCCAAGAATACAACTATGCTCTGAGATGATATTATATTAATAATCAACCAGGTTCCATACATATGAAAAGAGTTCACCGAAGAACCAGCTCTTTATACATTGTCTGCAGGCTATTTACAATTGAATCTGCACAATTTTTTTAACTCCTCAGAGAGTAAAAACAAGAACATCACTAACTGCTATGTGGTAGACCCTGGGATGCTGTAACAGCTCAAATGGATGCTTAAGGCTCTGTGGAACCTCACTGAAGTCTACAGTAAGATACCGTAAACCTATATATCTAAGGCAGCCAACTATTTCTTCTTTATAATTACTGGAGAAATACGTGTTTCTACAGAATTATTAATACTTTTAGAAGGCTGATATGCACCACATATCCCACAAATCATGTTTCTTCTCTCTACGGGCCACAGCAGGAGTCTCTATGGCCACACTAGTTAAGGCTGTGACACTGTGGATGAATCCCACCCTGCCAAGAGTCTGCTCATGAATTTTTTTTTTCTTAAAATATGCTTAAATTTTGCCCTGTAAGTGCCTGTGCACAGGAATCCCCTCAGTGGGTCAGATATCAGACTAACTATTATATTATATTAGATATATATATATAATATATAACATATACATAACATACCTATTATATATACTATAGAATATATAATTATATACTCTTCATATGATATATATTATATAAACATATATATTTTTATTCGATAATATATTTTTTTAATATATATAGGTATTGCCAATCTGCTGGGGGGTAGGGAGGCTCTGCAAAGGGATCTGAACAGGCTGGACCACTGAGCTGAGACCAGTGGCATGAGGTTCAACAAGGCCAAATGCCGGGTCCTGCACTTGGGGCACAACAACCCTGTGCCGCTACAGACTAGGGCAAGAGTGGCTAGAAAGCTGTCTGAAAGAGAAGGACCTGGGGGTGTTGGTTGACAGTGACTGAACATGAACCAGCAGTGGCCCAGGTGGCCAAGAAGGCCAATGGCATCCTGGCTTGTATCAGAAATGGTGTGACCAGGAGGTCCAGGGAGGTTATTCTCCCTCTGTACTCAGCACTGGTGAGGCCGCTCCTTGAATCCTGTGTTCAGTTCTGGGCCCCTCACCACAAGAAGGATGTTGAGGCTCTGGAGCAAGTCCAGAGAAGAGCAACAAAGCTGGTGAAGGGGCTGGAGAACAGGCCCTATGAGGAGTGGCTGAGAGAGATGGAGTTGTTTAGCCTTGGGAAGAGGAGGCTGAGGGGAGACCTCATTGCTCTCTACAACTACCTGAAAGGAGGTTGGAGAGAGCAGGGTGCTGGCCCCTTCTCCCAAGTGTCAGGGTACAGGACAAGGGGTAATGGCCTCAGGCTCCACCAGGGGAGGTTCAGGCTGGGCATCAGAAAAAAAATCACTGAAAGGGTCATTGGGCACTGGCAGAGACTGCCCAGGGAGGTGTTAAGAAGACAGGTAGACAAGGTGTTCAGAGACATGGATTAGTGTCAGATAGAAATGGTTGTACTCAATGATCCAAGGGGTCTTTTTCAACCTGTTGATTCTATAATTCTATGATTCTATGACTAGAAGTGTTTAGAGCTGTGGGGAGATCCTGAGGCGCAGCAGCTGATCAGCAGTGTAAGGTGGTGGTGAATAATGAGAACTGCTCATTCACCAATTAACAAGGGAATCAAATACAGTAAAATTTCCAAAGTTGTCAAGGATTTACTATCTCTATAGTTCAAGAAGAAAGAGCAAATACCCAGTAGCTTCTTCTTTAGGGTTACCTGGTAGACCACCACTTATTAAATTTTTCCCATAGAGAAGATCATTGGCTGTGAAGCACCAAATAACACTGCATTTGATATAACTTTAACATTTTGCCTATCCTGCCATTTGTGGAGGACAGATGCCAGTATGTTTCCACATGTTGCTCCTTACTTTATTTCAGTGTGTGATATGACTGAAATAAATATAGAGAAAGCTACTACTACAAAGGCAAAAGTATGCTATGGATTGACCTTACAACACTACAGCTTATAAAAAGACCTGAATGGTAACTAGAAAAGCTGTCATATGCATCAAAAGGGAAGAAAATATGTGTGACCCTTAAGAATATTAATTTATTTCTAACATATCCTTAATTCTGTATGTATGGTAGAAAAATTCTAACTTCAAAAGGGGGTTGTATATGGAACATAACAGAGAAAATGCACTGCCAACTTGTCTTAAAAGAGCCAGTTCCTTACATATAAAAAAATGGAGATTCACAAGACAAAACAACCCAAAGAACAACAAAAATTCACATTCTTTTAGCCAATTGTGGACAAAGCAGAATAACAGATAAACAGCAGCAATAATTCAAATAAAAGAGTCAAAGAATGGTACTTGGATACAGTGATGTGTGAAGCAAATTCAGAAAGTTATCCTTCTAGGGAGGGATCCATTAGTCTAAAACTTTAAGAGAGCTCTTGAACATGCCAGAATCTCTATAGACCAGCTAAAGTGATGGAATTATTATCGCTAGTCCTAATGTTGGAAGCCTAGCTGATTCATTGTTCTGTACTCCATTATCAGTTCTCTTTCAGAAAAGACTCCAAATAACATTCCTTAATGTTTCACTAAAAAAGAACAGAACTGTACTGTGTATAGGTTCTCTAGATGCTAGACGGCCATGCAAACACATCAGAGGTTTCCTAACTGCTTGCTAGGTGGATAGTGAATTGTCTGACAGTCAGTTCTAATGGAGCGACCACCGGTTTTGCACTCCATTTTCAGGCAGAAAACAGTTCACAAAGATAAGGTCACTCTTCAAGAACTGAAATGTCAGACGAATCACCAACCAACTTGCAAACTGTGCCTCTAAAGATGACTGGTGTGATTTGTGACTTCAGGGTTTGTTTTTTATTGTTCATAATCCTGAGAAAATCACTGTGGAGCTCATTTGTTCCAGAGCCTGCACAGCCAGCACTCCAGCACAAGGAACTTGCAAGAAGGCATGACCACCTAATGTGCTGCTCTTTTGTTCACAGAATGGCACCTTCCAGAGGTCAAAGGAAAATAAGTCTGATAAGCTGATGCCAAGTCACACTTCACTGCAGAAATGGCTGACTGAAAGGGGCAAAGCAGAAGATCCGTTTGAAGCTTGGATCATCCAGTACATCCTCCACAGACAATTTCTCAAATACAATACAGAAAGAGAAAAAACACAGTGCCTGCAAGAAGCTTAAGAAACTGAAAAGAAATCCAGGGTTCTCTATTTACAAGAAGAACGCTTAACTGAAGGTTCAGTCATATTTTTATATATGGATTTTGGTTTATATACCAGCAATCCTACTTTTTAATTTTCTTTTAACTCTAGGAAGAAGATTCAGGTTAGGGAGCCTGAGCTCTGCACAAATATCATTACAAAACTTAAGTAAGCCAGAAAAGTCAAAAAGAAACAGCATGGAAAGTCATCTACATCACTGAAAAATAAAATACAGTTAAAAATTCTTAATCAGTTATGTCTCTTCTGTAGTTCACTGCATAATCCTGGCATTGCTATATCTGAAACACAAAATGGAGAGTCTCTAGAAAAAATATTGCTAACATCTGGGCACCCAGGTTTGACATCCTACACTGGTTCATTTTCTGTATCGTAATTGAGCAGGTTAGCCACTAGTCTCACCTGCATTAAGGGATACAGAGATAAACAAATGGAATGCAAATCTCAAATTATTCCTGCGTAGGATCTTCTGTTCAAGTTACTAATGACAAAAATATACTTGGAAATAAGAAGATGGCACATTGCTTAAAATCCCACCTGAGAAGCTTTGGCCCAAGGGGCACTCCAGCCTGGTCTCTACCAGTGAAGTGTTATCACCACACCTGACTTAAAAGAAGTTTCTGCCTCCAGGAAGAAACTGGAGGGTTCAGTAGCTGCAGATCAGGAGCTTAGTGGACATCAGGAGTGTCTGTTTCATGCCAAAAAGTGCATTTAAGGTTGATATTTATGTAACTAAAAAAAATACAAACAAACAAACAAAAAAAAGAAACCCAAACCCCAAACTTTCTAATCCTTCCTAGCATTTGGAAAAATCACAGTAGGAGATATTTCTTACCTGAATCTGGCCTAATTCTGTCTATTCAACAGACAGATCAAAAAAAGGCTAGTAGCGCCTTTAAAGCTGGTACTGATGTTACCGTCCAGCGTTCACTTAATTGGGTCACACACAGCTGTACCAACTGACAAAGATAATTTGGCTACACAAAGATTATTCTGATTTTCCCCTACTCTACTTGAAGTGAATATTCTTGTAAAGGTCACCACTTTATTGCACAATTATTAGGCACATCAGTACCCCCTTTAAGCGATATAGTTAACATTATCTGGTGGATTCTTTCGTAAATTGCCTGAATTTTATATCTGCCTACAGATATTTAAGCCAGACATTCCACCACAGTATCTGAATCTGTCACAACTATGAACAGGTTCTTTAAAGTTACAAAGCTCTGGGAAGGAAATATAATTCTTACATTACAGACTGAGAGCAAGGGTACAAGCAAATGAAGATGATTCCATGTCACTAAGGATAGCTGTGCCTTAGCTGAAAACTGACTCTCATTGTTTTTTCACATCCAAGTACCTTATCCTTTAAACCATCCTCCCAAATGCAAAGAAAACTGCATATTAATTAATTGAAAACCGTTAGATATGAAAGTCTTCCTTGTGTACCCGTTGCTAAGGCTAGTACATTTAAAATACTGAATGTCACTCTAATCTTCAGAAGACATGCATTACCTAAACTTTTCTATTACCATTGTAGGGGAATTTAACCAATGGTGGATAGATGGTTAAAAGGGTATTTTAACATTAAAAATGCTTTTTTGAGGGTCTAGAAAAACGTTGGCCGAGGATCCATTTTCAACATATTCAATATTGATGCCCTATTAAAGAATATTTTTCAACCTTCTTTTTACACTGTAGTAGTCACAGCTGTTAATAAATTAGCACATTTCAATACCAATAAAGTTATTCCATGCAGTTCAAAGTAATTTAATTATTTCCAGCGTGCATTAAATAGTCACCTTTAAATACTTCTCTTTTAAAAAGTAGGTAATTTTCATTCAATTCTACCCTGGAAAAATGCAGAAGAAGTAGTCTCTTTAATCTCAATAAAAATTTGAAGCTGTCTAAATTGTTAAAATACACACAAGTCCAAGATAAATCTTGCACAAATTCTCATGAGGTGAAGATAAAAAAATCAGATTGTGCATATTGAAACATATTACAGACATAAAATGAACATTTCAGGCTAAGAACAGCACTGATTAAAAATTGTTAAAGATGGATGTTCCAGAAACATTCTGTTTTGAAGGTTTAAGAACACGAAAGTTTTAAAAATTTGTCTCCTAAAATTTCCATCTTGACTACATAGACTTTTCTTGTAAAAGACACTTAATCATAGAATCACCAGCTTGGAAGAGACCCACCGGATCATTGAGTCCAACCATTCCTATTAAACACTAAACCATGTCCCTCAGCACCTCGTCTACCCATCCCTCAAACACCTACAGGGAAGCTGAATCAATCACCTCCCTGGACAGTCTCTGCCAGTGCCCAATGACCCTTTCTTGATGGTTATAAAGTAACAAATTTAAAACTAGAAATCAAACAATAAGAAACAAATTCAAAGATACTTAACCAGATAAAAACACCCTGTAAAGATGGCCTTACACTTTGTAGTGCTTGACTATCCAGTTCCCACTGCAATCATGTAGAACAGCCTGAGGTCTACACTGAGTTGTAGCCTGATCTCTGTACTACAGAAAAGAAGGTCTGACTTCAGGAGACTGGTGCAATGCAAAGGTCCTCAATGATAAGTCTTTTACCCAACAGTATCCTCTATGCAGAGAAAAATCTTGCCTAGGGGCTTAAACCAGTTTTCAAGCTTTTCTATGAAGGAAAATTAGTGAAGAGAATACACTGAAAACCAGTATCTCTTGTGCAGACAGGCAGGACAAGGACACTGACATCTCACTTTACTAGTAAATACAGCAGGATTTAACCAAGAGGTTGTGGGGTGTTTTCCCCTATTTTTCTTTGCTAAATCAACTATTCCTCCAGTGTCATTCAGCAAGTCAATCTGCAAGCTCAGTTTTAACATTTGGGGGATGCAATTCAACTTACCAGAGTTCTGTATTTTTTAAGTCCTAGTGTTTTGGTCTAGGAGTTAGAGCACTTGACCGGGAATTGCTGTTATTATATTGTTATCAAAATATTTGTTACACTAAAAAATATGGCTGACAAGAAAATGTTAAATCATAGAGGGCGTCCCACTTCATTATTATCTATGGAAAAGTGGGAATATTTTTGTACTAGTCACATTCTGAGTTTAATCTTTCTGTAAGATACTGTAATGTAATTGGTGAGAAAATAAACGCCATGGTCTAACCAAAAGCAAACTTTCTTAGAATAATTGAATTAAATTTCCATCCAATCTCACTAACAGGCACACTCTGGAGAATTTATGAACATTTAATTTTAAAATATTTATTGTAATTTTTAAAGGTGGATTGGTAAAGATGACTTCAGTCTTCCACATTACTTCTCTAATGCTCACACTTTAATTGACTTTATCCATCAATGTCGTATACTGTTTGGAGAATGGATGCAGGGCTCGAACTGTTAACACTGCGTATGGAAAGGACTTTGATTTAATTAACAATAGTATCTCTGTAGGGAAGTTAAAGGTTATGTTCATTCTGTTCTAATAAATTGGATTCAGGCGCTTTGTTTGGACAGAGTGGTGAATGATGTTTGGGTCTATTTCTAAGAAATGGCAGGATATGAAACAGTGATATGTTGCAGAATGGTAGTAATACAAAGCATTAAAAAAAAAGAAAAACAATTATCTCACCTTATTAAAAATGTACCAGTAGTGCTGTGCTACATACTTTGTGAAAAGCTATTGCTTCCTTGCTTCTGCATTGGTTTCACCTGCCAGGATGAAAAAACAATTTCAAAAACAATACTGCAAATACAGGAATGTATTTCCATGACACTTTGAATGTGTGTTGATAATGCCAAATGAGTCTCATTCAGCTTCATGTTTTTCAATACATATTAATCTGTTTTGCATTTTGTACACTTCAATAAGCATATTTAAAATAATAGCGAAATAAATCTGTTTTTTAACAACAATTCTGATTAATGCATGAAGCATGGAATTGAGCTTGGACCTTGAAATAAAAAGAAGACAATGCTCACTTAATTTCTCCCTAAACAGAGTTAAACACCAGCACAGGGAGAAGTGTTTTCCAATATTTGATTAAGGTACAGAATGCTATATTATATGGGTGTACAATGAAATGCATCCTCTCCATTTTATAGTAACTTCTATCCCAGTATGTCAGAGAATTCTTTTTCTTTGTGTCATGCAGCTATTGAAGTACTGTTATATTATACTTTCTGCATCCTGTGTAGCACTTAAGCACTTTATAATTTTTTAAAAGTGGTAAACCCAGTGCCCTAGAATCAAAATCAGAAGATCTATGCGTTCTAATTATGGCCCTGTGCTCAGCTGAATTACACCAACTGCAGGTCTGGTACTTGAATACTGAAGAAGAGTTCACATAACATAACATATACACTCCAATGACTTAATCCATGTGACTTGATTTGCATGGATGCATTTCTGTTCTCCTCAACTTTATTTTTGGTGAAAAAAAAAAAATCTTCCCAGACTGGGCTTTCTGCCCTGGCCTTGTTCTTAAAACGGTCAGTCATGAAACAATAGATCACAGCTGGGAGGAGGCAGTAACACACGAAAGAAGTATCAGAACAGCGGTTGTTTTAATTTTAATCCAGAAATCTCATGTTTTAAATGTCAGACAATAAGGAGAGAGAACCTTGCAGAAAGATAAACAAAACCCCCTATTTCTGAGGCAGAAATACACTAATTGGTATCAAAAATGAGGACTGGTGATGGTAAACAGAACACGGGCACATGAGTAAAAAGCAAGAAGCACTGATAAATGCTTCACAAAAGCCGATAGGAGATTCTGAAGTATTGATTCTATCTTTTATCTTCCTAGGCTATGTGAGCAAGCAAATAAACAGCAGGACAACATCAAAACCAGAACTATTCAATATGGAAGACAAAGATTAAAGTAGACTTGAGTGTTTATTATCATTATTTCCTACTGGAAAAGCATTGTTAAGTGGAAGCATAATACAAATGCATGAAAGTAAAACAAGTGTTATGCATTTTGTACTACAAGATCATACATAATATTTAATTAGAACATCTAAAATATGCTGGCTTAAGTATAAAGACAAAGAAAAGTGGTATTGTTCATGCAGAGGTTGAATCTAATAATTAGTAATTCTAAATTTTTTGAGTACTTCAGGCTGAATCCCCTGTGTGGAGTTTGTTTAGCTTTGTTGAGGATTTGTATGTTCGCTTGTTAAAAGGAAAAGAATAGGTCATAATCTGTCACAATCAATAAACATGGATGATTAGATGTCTCTCACTAAAGACAGTAACATTTTACCTCGTATAGCAACATTTTTTGAGTTGAATAGTCACATGAATAATCCTGAAGTCTTGCTGAGACCCTGCTTGATTCAAGGTAGCTGTAATGAAGTAACAAACACCACCTATGAATTGTCCTCATTGACAGAGCCAGTACAGCCTCCAGAAAAAGAATTAAAATAATTTCCATGTACATTTAACTGCAAGTGTATTATAAATGAGGAAGAAAAACATTATTTTATGTAATCTTCCACAGAATCACTTTTCTGTGGGGAAGACATGCTTGTGAATTAGGAATCTATTTAATGGTATGAAACCAAGGAATACCTCGAGAAGCATAAACCAGAATGTTCTTGTTGTCCTATACGTACAAATTTAATGATAAGATAGAATCTCCTATGAATAAATCCCTTATTGCCTTATGAATATGTCTTATTGCTGAAGTTTGTTTACCTTTCTGATGTCCATACACATCTTCAGGCTTTTTGAAGCTTTTCTGCAGAGAATTTCTTCTAGTAAGAAACAGAGACATAAGATCATCAGAAATATTTACTTTTCTAAGGAAACATGCTGATACTCAGGAAGAAATTAATAAGATCATTATACATACATAGGGAAGATATTCAGGTAGTGCAAATTGCCAAAAGTCATCAAAGGGTCAACAACAACATCAACCAGACCTCTTGCCTCCTCACATCTTCGCAGTTCTACAGCTTTCAGCTTTTAAAGATCTGCAGTCTACCAAACTTTCCAGTGATGGTGCAGCTCCCCTTAATTTTAGAGCAAGTAATCTCTGGTAACCAGGTTGTAGGTAATTTGGAATACTTGTATTTTAGTTCATTCCTTCATTTCTGTCATGACTCTGGACTTCAGATAACTTAAAGTTTTGTTATGCTTTATTTAATTTCTTTTTCACAAAAAAAAAAAGAGAAAAACATAGGCTTCCAGAATGTTCAAATAACTATTTTCTTAATGAAAAACTAATGCAGGATGAAACACAAGAACCAACTGCCCAGAGAAGTTGTGGAATCCCCATCCTTGCAGGTATTTAAAATCTCATTGCACTTGGACACATGCAACCTGCTGTATCTGCACCTGCTCTGCAATGCAGTTGGATTAGCTGACTTCTGGAAGTCCCTTCAAACCCACATGATTCTGTGACTGTGCTGTGCTAGGCTACATTAGAGGCACATAGACATTAGGAGAAGAACATTAGAACTCTAGACATTAGGAGGAAGTTTTTCACGGAAAGGGTCACTGGGCATTGGAATAGGCTGCCCAGGTTGGTGGCTGATTCACCGTCAGGGAAGGTGTTTAAGGCACAGGTAGACGAGGTCCTGAGGAACATGATTTAGTGTTTGATAGGAATGGTTGGACTTGATGATCCGGTGGCTCTCTTCCAACCTGGTGATTCTATGATTCTATGATTATATTTTAAGCAATTCTAGAAATTCAGCAACTGCGCACATTTCAATCTTAATATTCCAGAGATCTTCAAGCTTTCGTGGCTTTACCCATTCTAGTATTTGTGTGGTCCCACTGCTGTGCTTGTAAAAATTCACTCAACCCAAATATCCTCCAGTAAAACAGTCATGTTAACTGCTCTTCTGGGCTCAATTTGTTTTGAGTAACTCCTACGTGTATCATTGTCCAATACTAAAATTCAATGTCGGTGTAGGTCACAGACACCATGCTAGCAATAGGTAGATAATCACCCAATTACTGGAAATAGTGGTAATTCTAACAGACTCAGTTTAGCTGCCCAGAAAGCAAAGTGTGTTCCCTAAGGGATGAAATATTTTGGCTTCATTCTTTATGGTTCTGCTCAAATTCTTAAGGTAGCACAGAAGAACTCGGAACAGGTCACAGAAACTTCCAGAAAATAGTCCTAGAAAGAAGAAATGAAGCTAACGTGATGCCAATGAAGCTTATAAATGCAGTACTTCAAAGCCCAAAACAGCACAAATTTCACATACATGTTGCTCTACGTTTATAGAATCATAGAATCATAGAATAACCAGGTTGGAAGAGACCCATAGGATCATCGAGTCCAACCATTCCTATCAAACACTAAACATTGTCCCTCAGCACCTCATCCACCCATCCCTTAAACACCTCCAGGGAAGGTGAATCAACCACCTCCCTGGGCAGCCTATTCCAATGCCCAATGACCCTCTGTGTGAAAAACTTCCTCCTAATCTCCAGCCTAAATCTCCCCTGTTGGAGCTTGAGGCCATTCCCTCTTGTCCTGTCCCCTGTCCCCTGGGAGAAGAGGCCAGCTCCCTCCTCTCTACAACCTCCTTTCAGGTAGTTGTAGAGAGTAATGAGGTCTCCTCTCAGCCTCTTCTTCTCTAGGATAAACAACCCCAGCTCTCTCAGCCATATACACATTATCTCAGCCAGGCACTCAGAGAAAGGGTTTCTCGCCCCATCCCTTAATGAAAAAGTCCAAACAGTACATACAGACATGATAAGCATGAGAAGTTTCACACCCTGGAAACGTAAAGAGGGTCATTTGTGACCATGTCGATACCACAGCACCCTGTGAAATTCCAATAACAGGGTCAGTCATAATAAAGGAGCTCAAAATACAGCTATTTGCAAAGGTGATACAAAAATATAGCTGTTTGCAAAGGTGATGCACACACTTACGAAGCCATACATCCCTATGCAAAACAATGCATGAAGTTGCAGAAAAATCAGTGCTTTATGGACTTTTTGGGTGCTTGACGCATGAGAACCAGTGTCCCTTATAGCACATCCAAAACCAAGACAAGTCTCCCAGCACCTCACTCTTAAACAGCCTCCATTCCACTTCCATAGTGACACTCGAGGGCTGCATGGCCAGAGCTGGGATCAGCAGTATCAAAGATACTAAAACACTCTGCAATTTTCCAAAGGTGTGAAGAATTACTACCCCTACACTTCACAGTTTACATGAAGTGAAGTTTAAAACATATGCTCTGAACCGATGCTAAAATTTTCATCTAGCACCTTTACGACAGAATACAAACACACTTACACCAGTAACACACTTATTTACACCAGTATCATCTTTTTCACAGTCCAGATACTCCTAAGACATAGCAGCCACAAGTCAGCAATAGCTTGACTTCGAGTGTTAATTTAAGGGGGGTTTTGTCTGGTGGTTTGGTTTGGAGCTTGGTTTGGTTTTCTTTTGGTGTGTGTGGTTTGCCACGTAACTGTACCAGAAATGAAGTGGGTGATTCAGCCTGTAAAGAAACAATGTGACTTAGGGTTGAGTTTTCAAGGACGAGCACCACAGCTGGTCCTTGTTTCTTCTTTTTTTCAATAAATGTAGCTTAGATCACTTAAGGCACACAAGTTATGTAATTTCACCCTTATTAAAGTTGCATTAATTGGGTTCTTTGCTTTCTGGAATGCAATGCCACATTCTCTATGAAGTATCTGAATTCTTTTTTCCTCAACATATAGTTTTGCTTTGCTTGGGGACAGTTACTTACCTTATTATTTACCATTCCACAGTTTTTATTTAACCCATAAATAACAACGAAATTATTTTAAATTTTCTTTCAGAAAAAATGAATAACATTGGGCTGTTTCCCAGACAAATCCAAATAAAACTTTCTCTTAGCATTAAAGATGATAATGAAGTATTGAGCCCCACAAAATCTAATCCTCCTGCTAGAAACAATTAGTACAAAACTGATATTGCACAATGCTGCTCTTTCAGTTGAGATACCCTCTGTTTTCAGGTGCAAAACAAAAGCCCACCATGTCTACACAGCATATGGGTATGAATCTCAATATTTTTCTGCTGTCAGTCAGTAGTACAGTTTGAAATCCTATGGTCTCTATCTGTAGTAGCTATTCCTCCTGAAAAAAAATAACAGTTTATAAGTCTGCTGAGTTAGGTCGAGCAGTGCTATATAATTTGAAGTCCCATGTGGGGACCAGTGTGGTTCCATATGATAGAATTTTTCTTTTTTCGCAGTTTACTCAAAGAAGTAGGAAATTTCACATGAAATAATTGTGTTAAAGGTTAAGACTAAGAAGCATAGCACTACAAAATGGTAGGAAACAAACTGTACAATACAGGGCAGATCATGTAAGCACAAACACTGAAATTTGAATACTGTGTTGCATGACTTGCACATACATTGGGTATTTCCCTTTCCTCCTACCTTCACTTTGCCTTCTAGTCAAAATGACCCTCAAGTCCTGCAGCAGTTTTGTCCACTGGAAAGGAAGAGTTGTGATATCAAATTGAACACACCATTTCTCCAGTGACCCTGATATTGACCAATAACTGATGTTTCAGTTCCAGTGTAAGAATAAAGCAAGCATATGGTGAAAAATTTCCCCAGTGATTTACAGCTCAAGGGTTTATAAAACTGATGTGCTGACTATTCAGATAATCAGGAACCGAGTTCAGGAATTACTATATGAATACTAAGACTGATGGAAAGCTTGAATAAGTTTGACACTCAAAATCAGTGAAAACTTTCTGCTTTAAATTTTGTTCCACACTAAAAATGCATAAGAAAGGTGCAACAAGAAAACTCCTAAGATTGTTGTGGAGATAAATTCCTTAAGGCTTGTGGAATACTATAGCTAGAGTATATAGCAAAGAAGCACACAATGAAACTAGTAATTTTGTACTCTGTGGGGTTTGGAAAGCAAATTAAATGAGGCCTACGCGAATGCATCATATGATCCAGCACAACCAAATATCAAACAGTGAACCTTAAGGTGACTACTGTACATCTGTGCTCAAACATATACATAAACTATATATATATACACACACAATGTAAAAGGTAGAGATATTGTGCAGGGAAAAATAAAATCTTTATAGACTGATAATTAAAACCTTTGCAAATGTACATTCATTGAGGAGCTGAATAAAATTTCACTGTGTATTCTCCATGTTCCAACATTTGAAAATTTGATATATTATTTTCCTTAATGTGTTTTCCTGGGGTGCAAAATACAGACATTTTGGTACAAGCAGTTTTTTGTGTTCTTTTAATGCACCCAGCTAAATAATGAAAACTTAAAACTAGGCATATCTCTTCCTACAGTTGATTCTGAAACAGTTCACTCCGCCTCCTGTCTAGTGTAGCACAGTAATGAAAATGACACTAAAAACTCAGATACTTATTTTCTGAAAAGCTGAAATGTAAGAATACTATGTAGAAGACATCTGCTTCCAACAAGAAAGAGACCTATCGAGAAGATATTCTCCTATAGGTCATTTAAACATATAGCTTAATCCCTTAGTAACACTTTCAAAGGCACACTGAAACTTTGAGACTTCTTAAATACTATGGTAAACCTTGAACTGTTGAGCCTTGACCTAGCCTGTCCAACAACTGGGCTTGGTATGTGAAAGATCAGCTTACAGAAGGTTGCCTTGGAGCCCAAGATAAGTCACAGTATAAACTATACAAGTTACCAAAGACACACAGTAGAACTACATAAGCCTCAAATTATGTGGAAAGATCTACCCTGGATTTTGCTAGAGGCAAATTTTGCTCCTAAAGGAAACATTGCTGAGAGCAGTCAGAAGCAGAAAAATAGCTCTCAAAACCAATTTCATATAAAGGATATAGAATCCTTATTATAGTAACAGGTATTGTGAAATTTCTATATTTGGAGACAAACTTACATATGCTCTTCCCCTTTCTTCAATTAAAGCAGAAGTTTTTTTCACAGGTTTTGCTTGACAAATTTACCTCCTCTGAAGTCTGGCTTCATCCTCTCAGGAACTACAACAAAATCTCATAACAGCATATTGCATACTTTTAAAACAATTATTTAGATTGTTTGGGACAAAAGTGTGGGTTATATGAAACCAAATCATTAGGAACCGTTTGGGTGTGGTTCTGATTCTACACTTGTTCCTGCAAAAGTCCAAGTTTCACTTCCAGGGAATGCAATAGGCCAAAAACATCTGAGTATAGTAGTGTCTTCCCAACCAGCATCAGTACAGAATGAAAAATGAAAAACAGTCAGCACATAAAGAAGCTAAGAAGCAATGTCTGTGTCTGCCTCTCATTCTGATACAAGTTCTGCTTCCAACATTTCATAAATATTTGTTTTTACTTCTGTACAGTCAAGTGAAAGCTCAGGTCATTACTAAAATGTCACTAAGCAATGTTTCTGAGGATATACATTTGAAAGCCATGTTTAAAGGTACGATTGATTCAGCTGACCTTTCCATATTCCTGTGAAGACAGATATTCCAATGGCTAATGCAGGAAGCTACTCTATGTGTCACACCACAGTTTTAGTTGCTTGAACTTTCCACAATACACATATGTTTAAAAGTACTAAAATTAAAAAAAAAAAAATCAACCCTAAAACTTTAACTAAAATCAAACTTAAGAGATTTTTAATTTACTTTCACCTGAAGAGCTCAGGTTAAAAGATTAAATTGAAGTTCTTCAGTGAGCTGCTTGTAAAGGCCCAAGAAGGACCTTACAAAGTAAGTATACATGCACTCCTAGTAGAGGTTTATGTTGAAGAGTGCAGAGCAATTCACAAATAATGCCTAATTCAACTTCCAGTGAGCTACGGTGCACCTTCAAGTCTCAGGAGCACTAAATTCCCATATTCTGCAGGAATGTAGTTTATCTTGATTCAGTGTACTCCCAATTAAATAGCGCATCTTGTCAAGTAAAATGGTTCGCTCTACGAGGAGCATTACAGTCCCTCTCTCTGTTTATGGAATGTCACACGTGGTTTTTGACTACAATATCATCTCTTCATTTTTTGCCCAGTTTGGTGTCAAAACTGACTACCATACACAGAAATCAGGACAGGTATTGAGAAATAAAACCAAATCCCTTTCTAAACATAAAATGCTTGTTGTTCAACCTAGTAATCAGTGCTTAAGAATATGCACATTTCAGAAACATTATCACTGAAATATTATCAATCCACCAACACACTTCTATATATGTCTGTGGGCATACTCAGGTTTGCTAGAGTGAAGCATTCTATATGTAAATTAATTGCTTCTTCTTGAGCTGTCAAATCTACAAAGCATACAAAGCAGATAGAAACCACCCAATAATAGCATATTATCTCATAAACCCAACCTTCATTAGGAATAACACAGGAAAGCCTTACACTGTGTGTAGAGTAATTAAAATTGCGACTATTTGATAGAATAATAGAGGTTTGTCTTATTTATAACATGAAGGCAACAAAAAAGCTTTCAGTCCTAAAATGCCTCTCAGATAATTTAAATGCATATAATTTTTGCAGTAACAAATTAAAGCTTGGAGATTTGGAAATCCTGTCTGGTGAGCATCTTCAATAGTTTGTGTAGATGGAAAGGATTTATATGCCAAGGCAAAATTGACAGCTTTAATCCACCTTCTCATTCTCAGATTTTCAAAGCCAGTCCCCAGCCAATTCACACTTCAGTTTTAAGGTATAACATGTTATCCTCTGTTACCAATAATAAGTGGAAGGGAAAACCAATAAGGTAGCAGACAGCAAGAGGAGGGGCAATCACCCTTTCACGAAAGAACAATCTAATGGAATAGGTGTTCTCAAGTGAGATTTTTGCTTTCTCTCCTGCACTGAAGTAGAGAAAATTCAAGGTCAACCATAGCACTTTGGAAATCAGAATACAGTTATTCAGTTTTGTCTATAGTTTTTTTAACTGAACCAAAAAATTATTTTAGTGAAACAATTCAAAAGTCTGATCCTGCTCTCAGATAACTCAGCAGCAATGTTAATCTTTTCTTATACAAGGTAACTAATCAAGATTTTAGGTATTATTTTTATCCATTCTTCCACCTACAAAATGAGGTTCACCAAGGAAGAGTTCCCCTATGGCCTTGCATGTATAACATTCAGCGACTTGCTTAAGCTTTTCTCTATAATCTAAGTTTCACAGTTTCAAAAACTCTACCTCAATAGCACATCAGTCCTGAGTACATACACAACTGGGATATGTATAAGGAAATTAACCTTTGCCATGTACTACCCATTCTCTGGTGCTGAGCATTGATTTCACTAGGCCATTATCATATATTTAATGCTAGTTGGTAGTCAGTACTTCACAGAGGGATGCAAAACGTGGCACAGGGAGACAACTGCATCAGCCTTAGACTGTTATGTGAACAGTTTCAGAAGGCAAGCACCTGAAAATATCTCTGAGAGACAAGACAAGTCTTCCTTCTCTCAAAACCAGAACATTACTCTGAAAAATATACTGGATTACACTTCTCTGTATATATGATATGATCAGTTAGGTTCTAGTCACTGCATCTTGAAAGAAACAGCTTTTTTGGTAAAGAGCAAGCATAAGAAAGGTTTCAAAATTAAGGAAAATCAGGCTGCTATTTAAAATTGTCTGCATGTCTCCCTGAGGTCAGTCCAAGGAATTGTCATGGAATAGTAGCTGGGACAGGGTGATAGCCTAGATTTGTATAGTCCACAGTTAAGTCTAGACTGAAGCTCATACTTTACAATCTGTGTTATCATTCTTCATTTTTTTTTTCATAAATCTGATATGAAAGCCACAGAATATTCCCACCTTTCAGCATGAAAAGCATAATAGTCAGACAGAATAACATTTGTTCCTGGGAAAACAGTACCTTCGGAGCCTAATACTTGTAAGGCAGGAGATAGTCCATTCCAAAAAGCAGTACAGGTTTCACAGGACAAATGTTGTATGGCCCACTGAGATGTCCAAGTTCAGGTGGCTTCAAGATACCAGATCGAATTGATCATTATACTGTTCTTCGAAAATTTTGTTAGTATATTTCAAAGGGTCTCAAAGTCAGCTGATCAAAATCGCTTTCATCCCCTTTGAGACTAGAACAAATAGATTCATATTACTAAGGAAACTTGTCTGTGGAAGTGCCTTGATGAAAGAACAGCAACAAAACCAACCCTAAATCCATTGTTAATAAGGTTATTTTCTCTCATGTTTGTGGCACACATGAAAAGCATGACTATATTGTTGGAGAGGCACTCACTTGGATGACCTACATAACTCATTCATGGCTTTGCTGCTTAAGAATCTTTGATACAGTTATCCAAAAGAGACATCAGTAAAACATTTATACCACACTTAGCTATCCAGTGTTCTGTTTTTATGATTAATGCAACTTGTACCTTAAAGTAGCCAGAATTTCAACACACAAGCTTTTCAATACCAAATTAAATTTCTGCCACTATCTTCCTATAAAAGCAAAAAGAGACATAATATAAGAAATCTCAAACATTCCTTCAGCAAATGTATAAACATGTAATGGGGATCAAGGCTGAATATATAAATCCAAATGTGAAAAAGAACAAAATATACTCACCATGCCTAAAATCACTGGAAGACAATCCACCTGTCTAACATCAGACTACCAATCAAAAAAATAAAGAACGCATACAAGGGAAAAATAATCTTTTCATATTGCAGAAGATTAAAAAAAACAAAAATCACCTAAATAAAAACCCAAATGTACAATGCACTTAATATGCCACAGCCTATCCCTGTATCCATCAATCAATGTATGTACAAGAAAATATACACCAAGAACCAATTAATATACTAACATATAAAGATAAAACATCAGTACATATTTACAGCAGAACACTGATATAAAACAACGTCCTGTATCTATAGAGAAAAAAAATAAGTTTGTGGCTAGGTTAAACTGTATTTTACTAGGCTAGATGCTATAGTTGATAAAACAATCCAGTATTCATGAACATAAATTTTTTTTTTGGCAATTAAAGATGGTATAAATTTGTAACTATATCAGCTGGTCTAGCAAAAGGGTACTATTTATAAACCTGACTTTGTTGCAATAGCAAGATACCATTATCACCTCCCCAAACATGTCTACCATTTTTATTTGATTTAAAACAGTTATTCGGATTTGATAAAAGCTCAGCTAATTGAATCATACATTCACTTACGTACATAACTACTCAATTTCACAACCAAATTCAGCAAGAAAATTCTTCCAAAAAAATCACCTTTTACTCTTTCTTGAGATACACATAAAGCTTTGGGAGATCCTTTCAAACAGCTAATAAACTCATCCACAATTAAAACTATATCTTGAATTTCAGTGAAAGGAGTTGCACTCCAAATCAAATACAGAGATAAAAAGTGAATACATGTTTATTATGTAAAATGCTTTGAGGTAATTTTTGAAGAGAAGCACTGAAAAGTATTTCTAATGAAAGAGAATAACACACTATATGAGTTACAGTAAAAGAAGGAAAAGAAATTTCAAAATATTTACTTAAGATAACTTTAAATATTTGTCAAGTAAAAGTGCTTTCTAGAATATTAAGTGGATGTTTATTCATTTCAGTTGAAAAGTGAACTGAAATATCAGATTTCAGGTTGTTAGCAGAACATCACTTCACATTAAAAGTAAAATAAAGTCGTTCAGTAGCCTGTGTGAATTAAGATGGAAAATATTTTATACAAATTCTGTTATGTAGAAACAGTGTAGGCACTGACCCTCTAAAAAGTCTGCAAGTTTTGAGTGCTGATTTTCAATCTGTGAAGGCTTTCGGTCTCCCCTAAGCACTGCATGCTGCCAAAGTGCTTGACATTGAGCAAATTATATTGTATGACATATTCTTAAATTAATCAGCATTTAATTAAAAGCTAAAGAATACAATTTGTACAAATAAAGCTCTAGGTTACCTGAAGAATTAAAATCTTTGAAGTGTAGGGTATTATTTTGGCTGTTCTGCCAATGGGATTACTGTTAGATTAATAGACACCCTGGGAAGAGCATTGTTAAAACAGAATTTTCATTTTTTGCTAATGGAATATGTATTAAGAGGCTAGCATTACCAACAGGTTTTGGTTTTGTTGCACCAAAGAGAGCACTGGGTGAAGGCACAGAAAGAAGAAATACTGCTTATTCCTCAGTTGTACAGATAAAGAACGGTGGAGGACAATTTTGAAGAGGGTGTAGGCATGCCAGAGGAAATGATAGAAAAATGAATGTTCTTAGTTTAAAAGGAAGGTAAAATCTACCATGGGTGACAAGCAAGAAGGTAGCCTCAGGAGGTGTGCTGGAAGTTGAACGGAGCATAACATTAGCTAGAGGACGAGGATAAGACAAGCTGCACAGAAGAGTCTGCATCAGAATTTGGCCCTAGCAGAACTAGAGACAAGACAAAACTCAGAGCTGAGGTATCTAGGACTACGGTTAAGAACATACAATTGTTTATTAGTTTTCTTGTTTCTAGCAAAACACCAACATGTTCAAGCCTAAATCAGAGTAAAGGCGAGCAAAGCCAACTGTTGTGTGCTGTGTGTAACACTGTATGATGCATCCACAAATTTGTAAGTAAATCTGATAAAATAAAGTCCTTGTAACATTTTTAATAGAATGAAATTATGTTTTGTTTCTCAAGATAGGATTAATAATAGCAAATTAACTTATGCTCCCTCTAGAACAGTAGGTAGAGACAAGCAGCCGGCATAGTCATGGTAATGTCTAACTCGCTTGCCTCCAGTACAATAAATTTTGATGAGGTATCCTCTATGCAAATTGAACCCAGATATTTGATCAAACAAAAAAGTGAGACTGTATGAAACAATTTGCAGGGCTGTGTCATGCCTTACTGAGTAATGATCCTTCTGCTATAAATTAGTGTAATACAAAATCCACCTAAATCAAAAGCATTCTCTTTTTGACCTCACTATGAGATACAAGATTATATGAGTGACAGGATGGGTAGTAAGTGTTGCTATTGTCCACACTTCTTTTTTATTAAAATTCCAATGAGTGGCAAGGTTAGAATCTTACATTCAATGAAGGATATTTTTTTCTTTTTTACATATGAGAGTGAATCATTATAAAAAAGTAACGACAGATGAGCTCTAGAAAGCTTAAATGCTGATCTTAGTAAAGCATGCAAAGTCTCAGCCGCATGCCTGAACCTGCTGGCTACACCAAATAGAGTAAAAATATTGTGACAATTTTCAATTCAATGGAAAAATTCTGCAAGAGGGACCCCTGTCACCTTTCTGTCTACCTTCAATATGCTAAACAGAGTATTTTAAGGAGGAAAAAAAATATCTGAGGTCTCGGCTCCGCAGAGCTTCTCTCAGCACATAGATGACCAAGTGGAAAGTTATCAAACAAGACTTGCTGTACCATTCCACATCCTGTCGTTATTTAGATGTGACTAGCCCAGTACATCAAATGAGCACAGTCAAAATACAGTCATACCTCTCTCTCTTCATACCTTCTGCCTTGAGGGTGAATACAAGCACGGCCCCTGGGAGGTCACCTTTCCAGTACTTTCATGAATTCTAGGCATGATCCACACATTGATTAGAGTCCTGCCATGTTATCTGAGTGCTTTTGCTTCCTAAATTAAATTTGCATTGCATGAAATGATCAAAGCCTGCGTGTAGCCCAATAAGGTTCAATCCATGCAAGTGTATGGAAAGCAGGTATGTCTACCAGAAAAAGGAGTATAGTGGAGAATCTCATTTTTCATACATAAAAAACCCCCAACAATATAACATATAACTCAAAAGTCTGATTTTGCATGCATTGAACACCTCCTTGTACTGAGTGTCACCTTACTCGTAAAATATTCTTGTATATTCTGTGGTTCTCTCAAGTGCACAAAACGCTGCCATTTACCATTGCAAGCACAGCCGCCTGATCCAAGGTAGAGGAATAAATACCACCAATGCAATCTACAGAAAATTAAAGCCACTTAGAGTAACAGAAATATTAATTATAACACATGTTGGAAAGGGATGCCACTAATTGCAGAATACACAAACAGGTCTTGTGGTCCAGTGGACTCAGAAAATTTCAAACATATTCATATGGGATTGACTCTCTTTCTCCACAGGAAACACCTAGAGAAGAGATGCAGAGCCGATATTCAAAAGTCATTAGTGTTTTACATTCAATAACAGATGTCCAATTACAGCCAAATCACTTACTATAGTTCTGCTTTAGGGTGTAACATATTCAGGTCTAACTTACATTAGGCTGTCATCAAGTATATCTTTAAAGTGTTTTGCAGTTGCATGGCACTAATGTTGCACCAAGATGTTTACAAGCACTGAGTAAATTCATATTCATATCACTGGAACTCTGGATTTAGGTTGATGTCATGTACAATTTATCTGAAGCAAATGTGAACTGTTTGGCTGGATAGGATGTGGTTGTGCAATTCTCTTTTTTTCTACCGCCACTGTCTCCTTCTGCTGACAAGGAGCTTATTCTGCTGCTTCCTTTGAGGATGTTTGAACCCTTACAGTTTGTTTCATTTGCATTTATTGCTTCTTGAATGCAGGCATTTTATAGAAAGAAAAATTCACCTTGCTCTGCTTTGAAAATAAGCAAAAATCCAATTACAACTTTAAGGTTAAGGACTTCAGGCTATATCTTGTCCTTAGAAAATGTGGAAATGGTGATTTTGTGCTGGTACATAAGGCATTAGCTCACAGAAATGCAGCACCATTACAGAGGCTCCTATTGAGTAGTCAGATACCATTATACATCTGCTCCTCAATATTCTTGTTAAAAAAAACTTTTTCAGAGCTTTGCACATCTGACTCCGTCATAGCATTTCTCCCCAAATGCTTGAAATCTAACCTTTATATACATATGTACATACACACACACGAGAAATAAAAAACATTAGAGGTACACTGCAAGCCTAGAAATGTCAGTTCAGAATTTTCATTTTTGACTTATTCAATGCAAGATAAAAGCTGTAACTTTTTTTTTCTGACTGTCTATATAACATCACAAGCAATGACATATACCTGAAGACAGTGACAGTACATAGCATCATCTCTGACAATTCAACAGATTAGTTCCTGTTCTTAGACTGGGAAAACTTCTACTTAAGTGAATTTATCAAAATAACAGTATACTCTGGAAAGAAAAGGTCAAGAGGTTTCTTGTGGATTTATGATTTTAATAATCTTGACTCCTACAAACAATAAACTGACATAATCCTATTGATGAAGTTATCAATATAATGTACATATTGGCCTCAAGTTCACAAGTAATTTGGTCCCACACTGACATTCCAATATATCCTTATGAAACTTCTTGGTAAAATTTAATTTCCAGGAAACAAAGCAAAATATGTTACCGGCAGATCCAAATTAACCTGCAGGTATCCAGGCAAAAAAAAAAAAAGAAAAAAGAAAAAAAGTTGTTTCAAGGAACCCTCAGCTATCAGTATTTTCTACGGAAAACTTTCACAATTATTTGTTATTTATACAGTATTTTCCTATCTACCACTGTGTTTGGACATGTTTGAGACAGCTGCTTATCTCAACTGAATATTTGATAGAAGCTAAAAATCAAAGCAGAATATCAAAGAAGGTTTAGTAACACTCTCACTCAGATATGCTTGTTGGAAGGAAAGATCATTGTCTCTCCAAAACTGGAATGTCTGATACAAAAACCCCCATGGGTATGCCAGCACCTGCTTGTAGCATACCTTGCATCATCTATTCTGTAGATGGTGATTTTGCTAATTTTAAGGTAACACCAATTGACAAATATTTAAAGAAAAAAAAAGAATTTTCATTTACATCATTTGCACAAATTCTTGCTTTTATACAGGTTTTCCACTGTGAACTTCATTCTTATATGTCTTTGTGGGTTGATAGGTATCACTTTACAGTCAGCATGAAACAATCAATGCATTTAATTTCCACCTTGCTGCCCTAACTCACTTTTCAGTCTTTATAAACACCATTATGATCTCATCTGTAATTCAAACCCAGGGACTACCTCTAATGTAGATCTTTCCCTTGTCCTCACATCACTGAGATATTTTAATCTCATTCCATCTTCCTAAACAAATTTTCTAAAGAGAAGGCTTTCTTGTGTGTCCAAATCGATGAAATAGGGACCTGGGGGTGCTGGTTGACAGCCGACTGAACATGAGCCAGCAGTGTGCCCAGGTGGCCAAGGAGGCCAATGGCATCTTGGTTTATATCAGAAACAGTGATTTATATTTTGTATCAGGCCGCTCCTTGAATCCTGTGTTCAGTTCTGGGTCCCTCACCACAAGAAGGACGTTGAGGCTCTGGAGCGAGTCCAGAGAAGAGCAACAAAGCTGGTGAAGGGGCTGGAGAACAGGCCTTATGAGGAAGGGCTGAGAGAACTGGGGTTGTTTAGCCTGGAGAAGAGGAGGCTGAGGGGAAACCTCATTGCTCTCTATAACTACCTGAGGGGAGGTTGTAGAGAGGAGAGTGATGGCCTCTTCTCCCAAGTGACAGGGGACAGGACAAGAGCAAATGGCCACAAGCTCCACCAGGGGAGATTTAGGTTAGACATTAGGAAAAAATTTTCACAGAAAGGGTTATTGGGCACCAGAACAGGCTGCCCCAGGAGGTGGTTGAGTCACCTTCCCTGGAGGTGTTTAAGGCACGAGTGGACAAGGTGCTGTGGGACATGGTTTAGTGTTTGATAGGAATGATTGGACTCCATGATTTGGTGGGTCTCTTCCAACCTGGTTGTTCTATGATTGTATGATTCTATGAAATTAGCGCCTTAGCCTTATATCTAATGTATTTCAGTTTTCTCTAGTCAATTTTGACCTCCTCCATTTTAGCATCATGGAAATCTACTCAAAACACTGTACACAAAAAAATAAAGACAATTTTCCTTTTTATCACATGTGCCTTGCCAAAATCTGATTTCCTTTTACGGCTTCCTCTGCTCTCTGATTTAAACACGAAATTGTCTTCTGCATCACTTGTCCCCATGTGTGCTATAAAAGCATCCTCTTCTTTTACCCACTAGTTCTCTATCTGTTGAATTTTCAAAGAGCTTTCCACAGTCTCCTTTTGATGCCATGTTTTTGGTTGGAAGCACTTGTACATTTCTTAGAACTACCCCACTGTTGTCATCTTCTTCAAATTTCACCAGAACAATACTGGACAAAATAAAAATAAGCCAATAGGACTCAACTTCCTACAGCTTTCATTCTGTGTTTTAAGAGTCAGTTTCATTTGTTCTTATTTCACTGGTTTCATAGATACTGGTAGTCTTAAAAGAATTTCTCAGACTATTCTCATTTCATTTGGAAATGCACTCAAAAATCTCTGGTTTTCCCCCCACTGCATCTTCTCACAACACTAAAACTTTTCACAATCAAATAATATTTTTTACTTTAAATAACCCTACACTCTCTTTTACTTAATCTCACTTTTACATACTCTTTCCGTACTACTACAATGTTACCGCTATATTTACTACATCCAATTTACCACTCTCGGCCTTCTTCAGCACCTCTTAGAAAAGCAGAAAAAGTCAGAGCACTGCAATTTCTAATGCATATTAGAACTATTTAAATATGCAACTTAGTTCATTGTATACAATGTTGAGATATGTGTATCAAAAACTGCATACTTTGTATTCTTTCATTAATAAACGTGTAATGAGACTCAGCTTGCCATTTAACCCCATAACAGTCATTGCTCAAATTGTACTTCGCAGTGGGAAGTTTAAACTGAAAAATGACCCCAAGTGAAAATGCTGATGTTAAGATAATTAACATTTTAGTAGTTCCCCTCCCGAAAATGCCCTGTGACTCTCTTCTGCAGACTTCCCCAAGAGCCTTATACAGCCTCACTTAAGGGAACAAGTAATTAGGCAGGATTTAAAAGGTCCCACCGGTCATTTCAAGACCTAGGATAGCTTCAAAAAGAAAACGAAACCATTTATACCGTATTGTTCAGTTTTGCGACTAAGATTTCCTAATATTTAACAGAAGTGTTGAAAATCCAAAGAAGCTTTAAACAACCAGGGAACAATGTAAAGCCAGAAGTGAAAATATTTAAGGTGAAGTAAAGAGGATTTCAAATCCATTTTACACAGCTGCATCTGCTGTGACAGTTTATTAAGCTGCAAGGCAAGGGATTTTTTTTTTTCTTGCTGAAATATTTACCATAAGCTAAATAGAATTGTCACAGTGTCTCAAGTCACTGCCGTGGAAAGCTGAACATTAGCATTCCCAAATGAGAATGGTCCTTGATTGATTCACTGAGTGAAAGGATGAGTGAAATCAGATCAAAACAGAAGCCAATGTGCAGAATCCAGATCTGTGGAGGGAACTGAAAATGGGAGAAAAGCTGGAGAGGGTAATAGGCTTTGTGCATTGGTGGATAGAAAGCAGCTGAGAATTTGTCATGTTCTGAACTGCTTCCAGTGTCTGAGGTTGTACCAAGCGAAAAGGATATGCATACAAATCTTTCTTTTTGTAGGAGAAACTGCATAAATTCATGAAGGTTTTGGAAAGAGTTAAGAGAAGTGATGTGTTAAATGATGATCTGAGGTTAGTTTGGTTTTTATGAAACCATTACCATAAGGCAAGATCCTCTAAGTTGTACTCTTCACAACTGATGTATTACTGGATTTGGTAGAAAAGCAGGAATACAAAGCCCTTCATCTCCCAGCTGGGCTACCATGGGAAACATCTCTCTCAAAACTACCTGCCAACTGCAACAAGACAGATCTGCTATCCAAGACTCAACTTTTGTCTAACTAAATCCTTCCTTACTAAATCCTTTTTTAAATTTGAAGTCACAAAATAAGAGTCGCTAGTGCACATAAAAGTTGGGTCATTCAAACTGGTCATTTAATTCAGAAGGTTTAATTCAACACTAGGTTAAACACAGCAGTGCCCAGTTTTATTTTGTGCATGTGAACGGAGCAGCTACGTGGGGTAAAGCAGAGAAGACAATAATTGGAAAACTGAGAGAAGCAGGAAGCAAATCCTGCCTGCCTGACTCCTGCAAACACTTCTGCAGAAGTCAACGGAACAACTTTTGTGAATCACAAGTTGTGATCCTTTGCTTTTTCCCTTTGATATTTCGAAAGAAATCATTGCCCTGTGTGTGTTCCTCACAGCTAGACCCTGGAATGAGAAATATTGACCTTTAAGAGCTCATTCCTAATTAAAGTTACCCATTTGAAATCACACAAGTTGTTCTGGCACCTTTGGCCATTCATGGATATTAACTGTTATCTGAAAAAGTACCAAAATACAATCTGCAATTAAACATCCTCTAAAACCCTGTTCTTTTTAAATAATGAAGAAATGACAATTAATACTGATAGACTTCTTTCAAGTCCTCTGAAAATATTTTCAACAGTTAGTTTATGATTATTTTTACTAGAACTAGGAGGTTAATTATGATGTTGCTTGGAAATTTTGACCTTAAACATTGCATTAAAAGTCAGAGGTTTCACGATAGGATGTCATCTCTCCAAGAAGTTATTACAGAGTCTACAAAACTGAAAAATAAGCTGTGTCATGGAAACTAATCTGTACAACTAATTTTGTCATTGTTGTCTTTCTACAAAATAAGTTGTTCTGGAAGCAAATCAAACACAAGTTGCTGCGTATTCTTCTTACAATAACTTATAAACCTTCCATTTCTTACTTATGGCTTAGCTGAGCTCTAATTCCTTACAGAGTTGCACTTTTTAAACACAAGTTTTTCTTACAGGGAGAGGTTGGAGGGGCTGAAGAATTGGGAAATCAACAGGAATTCTCTTCTCCAACTCGTTATGACTTATAGATTTAATAAATCTGAGTCCTATAAAAACTTGCATGAGTAGGGAAGTTCAACAGTAGCAGATATTTGGCATACCAGGCTTCCAAATTCAGAATATATTTGAAAATAAAAATTAAACTAATAAAATGAAAGAAGGATAATATCTCTGGAAAAGAAGACTGGCATGATTTAGGCTGGAATACAACAAACAATGTCAGAAGGCTAATTTGAAAAGGGTCTTCACCTTCTGAAAGCAGAGAGTGGGGGGGATAGTGGCATCCCTAGAATACTACACCCATCCAAAGAACAATAACTCATTTTCACCCCAGAAGGACCAACATTGAAAAGCTCTCATGTGGCCCATTTTCATTGAGAACTTCATTGATTTTTTTTGTATTTACATAGCAAAGGAAAGGATATTCACTGGTCACAATAGGAAGAACTAAGAAATCCTGTTAAAAGACAAAGGGTGAAATAATTACCTAATTAAGCCGTAACTGCAGGAAATTAGGCAGATTCTTAAAATATGCATGGGTAATGGATCAGTATATTTTCCTGGCTTCACTCTGCTGTTTTAATCTGCAATATGTATGCTAAAGGGGAGGAAAGAGGCAGGAGGAGAAAGTAGTGGGAAAGTACAAGTGAGAAAGATCTGTGTGCTGCATCTGCTTTGCAACTCAAAATGAAAGATTAAAATAGATCTTAAAACCAAGTTTTATCTGCTTAATGTCACATGAGGGATATTTTCATTATGTACTTCTGATATTTAAAATTATCACTTTTCATACATATCTATAACCAGTTTTATAGTTATACATATTACAGACGTGCAGGAGATCCAACATAGCTATGATATAAGACAACTGAGACCTAAAACTAAGGTACATCAGTGTCATACTTCACCCATTCACTGAATTCCTGACACTTAGGAATTCAGACTAGAAAACAGCCTCCATTTACTCCATGCCTGTCTTTCAAATGCTGAGAGGGATGTATGTGATGCTGAAGAAAAGTGGTTTTAGACGTTGTCCCTCTACAGTTTGGAATCCCATTACTCTGTAGTATAACCTCCTTGGTTAGTCCTAGTTATTCTCTGCTGTTCACTGCATTCTGTGGACTCTGAGAAGCACATAATTGTGTCTCATTGGGTCTATTCAGTGAATGAATATCCAAATAAATGCCTGAATACCAACTTTTCACCTGATGAAGAAGTATCACTCTCCTTATTAATTGTTCTTAGCATTTTCAAGATTTACGGGAGGAAGGAAAATACAAAAAATTGCTCGAAAAGAAGAATTGTGAGTGTCCTACACTGAAGTCCCATAAACAAGCCAAGATAATAGGAAAGTCATCACATAAACTTCTGAATGAGAAAGGTGAGGAGTAAAGAAAGAGGTCTCCTCACATTTAAGAAGCTTAGTTTGCATTTAGTACAATGCCCTTGACATTGCATGAATCAATAAAACACTACAGTTAATAAAAAGAGAAAGAAGCATTAAGATCAGCATTCAAGGAAACGCCCCTGGATACTATCCAGCTTTTGGGAAACAGTCAGGATACTGTACTCCTTTTCACAGCAAATGTAGCAGCAATGCACAAAACTTCTCTTATATTTGCCCTCTGCTATATCACAGAATTTCAAATACAGAAGTGATTTTGAAATAACTGGGATATTTACATTGAGTGCAGTAAGGAACTATGCTTACAGTAGATTTTCCAGTAGCTTTTTACCTCTAAACTACATTCTAATTTCATCTCCTACATTTCTGTAAATTATCAAACTAGATAGACATAAAAACACCTATCCAGAAAAATGCTCTATCAATATCAAACATGATTCAATTTACTTGGATGTTAGTTTTATCAAAGTGGGCTCAGTAAACCAACAAGTTGGGAGACAACTTTTTGGCATCCCTCAGCTTAACCTCTGAGACCCCTCAGAACGGGGAGCCATACAAACACGTCTTGCATTTTCAGCACAAGCATCCAACCTAGTACATCTCCATACAGTAAAAAACAGTGCAAATCGAGGCCTCTACAGTGAAGGATCCTTCATTTAAGAGTATGGTACTAGGACCACAGAAGCACATCACAACAGCAGGCTCCAAAGAAGAACTCTAGCATCTTTTCCACTTTCTCTGCTTCAAGGTTTTAACCAACTTCAGTTGTTTGTCCATGCCCCAATCCCTGGGTAGCAATTCACGTGTAGGACACAATAACCATAGAATCATAGAATCACCAGGTTAGAAGAGACCCATCGGATCACTGAGTCCAACCATTCCTATCAAACACTAAACCATGCCCCTTAACACCTCGTCCACCCGTGCCTTAAACCCCTCCAGGGAAGGTGAATCAACCACCTCCCTGGGCAGCCTGTTCCAATGCCCAATGACCCTTTCCGTGAAAAACTTCCTCCTAATGTCTAGCCTAAATCTCCCCTGGCAGAGCTTGAGGCCATTCCCTCTTGTCCTGGCCTGTGTGTTAAACATACTACTGGCTTCCACCTTGATGGGTTTATTCTACCAGCATACAGGCACTGAAGTAGTTATTAAACCTTTCCCCGTTGTTATTTGAGTTTATGCATGAAGCCATCATAAAGACATGGTTTTAGCCTTGAGAAGTGTTTTCCCCCCTCTCCTTTAATTATCAAGTACCTGACTGATTGCTCATGATTGATGAGTGATAGGGAGAAGGTTCAGCAGGTGTTAATGGTTTGGCTAATGTGAATGATACAGAAGAATGAAGAGAACCAGAATTCCATCAAACTATGCTTGCTTCTGTTGCCTGTAAATGGTTTTCTCCATGGGAGAGTGTGCATGGACTTGTATTATAAACTGAAAATGGAAATTTCTGTATGGTGCTATTACTAAAAAAGAGTATTACTAAGGAGTTTGAATATTTCTGACTTTTGTTTATGGAAATTGTTATTTATTTAATCTTCCAAGTGACACAGAAGGCATAGTCAAGTGAAAAATAACTTCAAGTGGAATAATCAAACAAAATACTACAAAATTACTTCACCATCAAGAAAAATACCTTGTAATGTAATCTAAAAACTATCCCAATAACTTCATGTAATTATGAAGAGAAATTCATTTACATGAAAGACTTAAATAATTTTTGAAGTTAGTAATCAACTAGGAAGTCATCTTAACAGCACAATGACTTCCTCTGAGACAGAGGAAATGCAGCCAAGTTATTTAAAGAAAGAAAAATTCTGAAACTGATTTCTAATTAACTTAAACACAGATCAATCTTTATGACGTCTCCTGCTTTGGCTCAGTGTTGTTGGGAAGGAACAACTCTTCACAAGGTACTGCTAGGCTTAAGTTTAGAGTTGTCCCTACATTAGTCCCTATCTCATGTTTGCTAGGCTCTTCATTGAAGCAGATCCTGGAGGGAGTGGTCTGGTTTTTCTGCCTATTTAGCACTTCACTAAAAGAAATTAAGATACCTAAAAATTGTCTTCTGAGAAGACTGGCGTTTCTGTAATCTCATGTAATCCATTACATGCATGGGATGTACATAATTAAAGAGACTAACCCACTTAATAAAATTATTTGTGCATACAAACTTACAGAGTATGCATATGAAAGAGATGACTGGATAATTTTTACAGTTTCATGTATATATTCTACAATAATCCTATTTTTCTATTTCCAAAATTATTTTAGCTTAATAAAATTCATGAAGGCTTCTACTCTAAGTAGGAAGAATAGTTATACATCTGTCCTTTACCAGACTCCAATTAGTTCAAGTTGAAAATCAACATCACTGACTTCAAGGAAATTGGTAGATAAAATAGGGCTTTTTACAGTGATAACTTCATTGCCAAAAATAGGAAATCTGGAAAAGACAAATAAGAGAGATTTTGAATAAGTAAATTTTTTTTAAAACTGCACTTCTTTCTCCCAGGCCTCAACTAAACAAATGCACCCAAACAGCTTCAATACTTATAACAAAACTCAATCACAAATGTGGAAGAAAAATGGGAAAAAAATGGGGAGAAAAAAAAAGAAGAAAAAAAAAAAAAGGCATACTAATGGTTTTGGTAATAAGCTTGCCAAGGTCAAGAATTCAGAAACAGAGGAACTTATAAGAGGACCACAGTTGCTGTGCTGCATCCCTAACAGCTCAGGGCATCCATTTCTGGATTGGTTTTCTTTAAAGAGAAATTTTACAACCTATTCCCAAAGCAGCAGTCAGAAATTATGATTTCATGATGGTGATATGTGACCATCACAAATAGTGCTTTCTGAAGGCAGAACTTCTAATTATTTGTACCTCACCAAGAACGGAAGGTTTATAAAAGGAAACACTGGTCACTACCACACTTAAATGTTGTGGTACAAACCACAAATCTCTCTCGTTCAGGTTTGAACAGGTGCTCTTTATACCGACTACAAAGAAAAATAGTCTGCAATGGACATGAATATCTGTAATACACATATACACACACAAACACACATACCCACACCAATACAAATGTCTAAGCATATGCATGTTGTCTCTCTTACATCAGTAGGATATTACTTCCCTAGCTTGTCAAATTACATCACAGTGACATGCCTACTTCATCTAGACAAAATCTGAAAGATCACATGTATTACATGTCATATATGCGGTTAATATTGTTATTCCTTTGTAAGAGGATGATTACAAAGAGAGAAAAATAACTATAACCAGTCTCTGAAGAAAGAGCTTTTTTATGTAAGGATATTCTAAGTACTATTATGTAGTTTCCATTGTTTCTTTTTGCAAAACATAATTTATATTCCACAAATAATCTATTGGGGGGCTTGAATCTTTGGAGAAATCAGCTTTATGACAACAGTTTTCAATGAAAAACTTAGTACTGTGGTTCTGGTATAAACCCTCACTAATGAAAGAAGGCAATTTTTATAGAATGAAAAGGACAAACAGAGAGGAGGAAAAAAATACTGTTTCTAAGCTCCAACTAAGAATATTTTCAAGTATTCAATTTATTACAAAACGCTTATCCTTATTCTTTTAAAGAACACATGCTTTTTTTCTCTAATGGAAATGACAAAACTCTATTGTTATTACAGACAATGGATTACAACCACACAATCCAGTACCCACTGCACTACTTTGAAAGCCAGCAGTGTATTGCCTTTTTGAGAACATGTTAGGAACCATAATAAATTGCAGTCAAGAGCAAGAGAGTTACTCACAGGAGGTGAATGACTTATACGTGCACAGCCTGAGAGAACAAAACAAAATTTTAGTCAAAAACATTGAGGCATTATCAGATGAAAAAAACCAAAAGCATTAAGTTTAATGGCATAGATAGAAGAAGAATGAATTATGAGTAAACTGATTAGGATTCTTAAAATTGTCCAAACTATTTAAGTGAAAGTGACTAAATGACACTGGAAGTCCAATGTTATTAGCACAGCATGAATATGCTTAAATATATCAAAAGTATGTGTTCATTTCATGTCTTCAACCTTAAAAAACAGATGAAGAATGAAATGCAGATCCAAAATAACCTTTGTTTCTCCAGTCTCTCTCCTGTTCATGGGGTTTTTGGGGTTTGTTTTTTGGTTTTGTTTTTTGGGTTTGTTTTGTTTCTCTTGAAATTAAGTCTGTAAACAACATTAATTGTTTTTAGATAAATTAAAGAGCATTTAGTCCAACCAGAAGAGTATAAAATTGAATAACAAGACAAGTTATCAACTTCAAATCATCATCATTGCCACTTCTGATGGCCCCAGTAAGCCTGACATTAGAAGTGATCTTTAGAGCATCTATCTGTTTTGCCTGGCATATGAATTTTACATTAATCAAGGACCTAGTAAGGCTAGACTTTAGAATTCAGTCCACCAAAATCATCTCTACAGATGTTTCTTTCTAGTCCACATCATTCCTGCTTGGTTTATACCTGGAAGTATGAGGGGGTTTAGCCCTAATTCATTTTATCCCATTTAACATAAGTCTACATGTTCTCATTACCCTTATAGATAACTATTCCCACTATACTCTTTACCTTCTTGATATCTCATGGCAATAATTTCCATAAGCTAATTAAATATTGTGTAGAAAAAATATTTTGTTTTAATCTCTGTTACATTTCTCAAAACAATAATCCCCTAACGTCCCCACAGTCCTATAATCATCTCCCTCTCTGAAATCCAATGCTTGGCATTCAGACTCCCACCAATTCACCTGATCAGTCTCACTGTCTTTGCCTAAAATTTCTACTAACTGACTGAACTCTGACCTCAGCAAAGACATCCAACGCTTTCACCTCTAACATTTTCTTAGTATCTAAATCAATTGGTCCTGTTTTGTTCCTCAAAGCCATTACATTTTCCATTTGCTAAGTTAATGTCACCATGTGCACCCTGAAGTGATCATCTTTTCATATGCCTGATAACAGTTGTTACTATATCTCCCTCTTTCATCTATCCTTCTCATTACTCCAGAACAAAATGATTCTGTGACTTCATACATATGTAACACGCTTCTTTAATTCCTTCTCCAGGAACAGATCTTCCCCCATCCTGGCCATCATTTCCAGTGTTTATTGTCTTTTCTTATCTTCACATAATGTTATTTCAGACAAATATCTTGATAAGGTATTATTTGAATAATAGGTTGTGACTGAACTCTGAACCAAAAAGAAGGAAAGCAAAGGAAGAACAAAACTGATAACAATGCAGAGAGCTGCTATTGACCTTACCAAGTTACCTAAGTATTGGAAAGTAAAAGCTGGAAGAGCTTCCTGCTTAGTTCACTAAAGTCCCAGTTAGGCTTTATCAAGTATAAAGTTTCTAATTTCTTCTGATTTCCCGCTGGTATCAGGTTTCATTTACATGGCAAAAGGGGAAAAAAAAAACCAAAAACAAAAACAATCCTCACATCACTATTAGTCCGAACCTAACTTTGCATTGCATGGATACAAAATTATTGTGTTAAAACTGTGAGTGCCAGGTTTACAGCTCCAGATGACAATAATCCTTTCCTCTTCCCTTACAGTATTTATGCATACATCTAGCCTCTTTGCCTTGCAGAAAAGACTTAATTTTTTCTATTATTCTCTTACTCTTTCAAATGATCAGTCTTGATAATTAAAACCAAACAATAGCACTCAGTTCACATTACTGGAAAAGAATACGGTTACGGCAAGAAACAGGATCAAGAAGGATGCAGTAAGATCAAACGTGACTTACATGAAGGTGATATAAAAGTTCCAAGAACAGCAGACCACTAAAGGAAGACCTAAATCAATCTGTTATGCCAGTAAGCAAATGACAACAGACAACTAAGGACAGAGGGCAGCACAAACTAACCACATGTATTTCTCTATTATTCATTTCTTCAAAATATTGTAGGCAGAAACTAACCATCAAAGTCTTTATGGGTACTTTTCAGGAGCTCGTACTCTTCAAGAAGGAAATCTTAGCAGTGCAGAAGCAAGCTGTCCCCATGTGCTGGAAAATGAGCCAGTGGGAGAAAAAAAAAAAAAACAAAACCACCTTGCTTGAGCAGATAGATCTGAGTGGACATCAAAAAAAGGAAGCTATGACTATAATCACTGCTATGTTTCTTTGATATAGGCACATTACACTAGGAAAGTTTACATACATGTCCCTGAAATGCTACTTTGGGGTTTTTTTGTCTTTTCAGACACATGCTTGATGACTTTTCATCAAGAAATCTGCAGTTTAAATTAGGAAAACACTATAACAAAATTACCTTTCTAATTGCAAAGATTTCATTTTGCCTTCAGGACACGTGAGCAAATAAGAAACATATTTAATAAATAAAGAGTATAATTTACTTTGGTTAATTTAACAATATCCTGAAGGGCCACGATGTTCTGTAAAACCAGCAGGTAAACCTCTGAGCTACAGTGAAATATTTTACATCAACAAAGCTGGAACCTATAATCAAATCATGGATTAACTGAGATATATTTAAAACTCAATGTGCTCAGTACTATTAACCATAAATGACCTTGGGTGAGCTGTTTAGGCTTTACTATGTCTTTGTCTGGTCACTTACTAAAACTTAATTCTCTATCTTGTCACAATTGTCTGTATATATCAGTTATAGTATTTGGCTACATGTAAATAATACCTAAAGAATTATTTTTCTGAACAGAAAAACTTGAAGTGTTTAATTACTATTATTTGGTTTGAAGCAGAACTTACTCTTCAGATATGTAATAGGAGAGATGATTTTTGTACATGAGCATATCAAATCTGGCTAACGAAGCTAACATGACTACTCATATGTACCTTGTGATAGTCAGAGGTATAGGATTTCACAATTGACATAGTGGTTACTAAATTGGACCATAAGAATGGTATCAGAATTGCATTAAAAGGCCAAAGTATGGAATGACTCATCATTGCTGATCCTTTTACTAGATATCAAGGTATTCTTTTACTTAAATTCAAAACTGAAAACTCGGCCGTGATAGCTTTCACTGTTCAGTGCAGTGGAGTTGACCTTCAAGAAGTATCACACAAGAAAAGAAAAGGAAATCTGTCATTCTTGGACAAGAAATTTCGCGCCTTATCCTTCCTACATTCCATGGATATGACCAGTCTTTCAAATGCAGACTTCTAAAATACTCATGAGCATCTGCAGGATGGGAAATATGGGCCAAATGTAAACACTTTCATTATCAGATACTATTATATCTACAGCAATGCACTGTATATAAAACATATAATATACATACATATAGTTTGTGTAGACCTTACTTTCCCAATTTTCACCAAAATGATCCTGTCAATTCTAAAAGTATGGTTGATGACAAATCCCCAAAAACAGTCTAGACTTCCAACTGAATTTTTATTTAATTTTCTCTTTGCAAAGTCCTATAAACAGTTCTAAAGATGTTTTTTATCTATAGTAATTTCTAGACTATTTCAAGCTCATTGCAAAGATCAATCATTAATTCAAGTAGTTCCTAACAGTCTTTAAAGAAATCTAGAAGATAGGATAGAAACGCTCTATCCTTCTTCAGGTTTTCAGACTTCTTATTGCACAGCCTCTGCAAGTCACAAATATATTTGCTGAGGAAAAGGAAACAGGCCCTTACCAGGGCACTGATTTCTTTTTGGAAGGATAAGCCACTTGAGAGAGACAGCTCCTTGTATTTGAAGATAAACAAAACCCAACAGCTTACAAAATGAGATTTTAGAATAATTTGCCACGGATCATCCAAATGGCCGAGGCCATTAACAAAACAGGGCATTAAGCTTTTATGAAAGAAGCTATTACTTAGCTTCCTTCAGAGTTATTGTCTATGGAATCACAGTTCGTTCTCCTGGTTTACAGGCTATAAAGAAAAACTCTTCAGCAAATGGAGGTGGGAAAAGCCCTGATGCAATCCAAACCCCCAATCAGCCTTAAACTTATTACAGTTCTACACAATTGTAGTAAATAAATTGCATCTATCTTCCTTCTTGACCAACCTAATTTTTAACTCATATTAAAGTCTATTCTGACCATTCTTTTTATTTTTACTGTTTTCATATAAAACAAACCTCTTCATGAGGTCTGAACTAAAACTACATTATTCAGCATCTGAAACTCTCAGTCATTAATATATTGTCCCATCATAACAAAGGTATTATTGCAAGTCTTAAAAAAACTTTGAATTCTAACATTGAGGAGGCTAGAGGGTTTCATATTTCTTGTTACAAGTATTTAATAGGTATTACAAAACACCTCAAAAATACTTCAGGTATCTTAAATACCAAAGGTAAATAATTCTGCACAATTAATTTCATATTTATTTTAGTTTCACTTCAGCTAAGAATTCCATGCAAACGTCAAAACATTGTGAAGTGTACTGCCAGTTTAATTCTAGAATAAAAATTCTGTGATTTGAGCCTCTGTGTAGGCCTATTAACGTCCATAGTATTAACTGCAGACTGTAATACTACCAAATTAAGTGATGGCCAAAGTAGATTAGTTTTTATGGACTGCTGATAAATTTTTGATGGACTGTACTGATCATCTTTAAATAAAATTATATTGTACATTTTAAATGGCTGTTAGTCATTTGACATAAACATAAATATTGCTACAGCAACAGACTAACAAGAACTACAGGCCAGTCTTTAAAAACAATAAATTTGTTTTAAACATAAAGTTAAAACATGGCAGTTTGTAGTAGCTCAGTTTCAGAACAATAAACCATCTGCCTCATTAAATCATCAAAAGCACTCATCCTTTCCTTCCTCTTGGCTAAATCTGTTCTTCTCAAAACTGTTGAGCTGTAGCCAGGCCTAATTCACTGTCCTTTCAAGAGCTGTTGCTCCTCTGAATAGCTAAGCATCATCAGCTGCTTCACTCACTTAATAAATGGCACCCTTTGCTTGTAGCTGGAATAGAGAACTTTATTAGTTTCATACTCAGCAAGGTGAATACCATATCAGAAAGGGTAAAGTGGTGGATGCTCTAATTGCCCCTGTTACCTGACTTTGCCTGAAAATATGTGTCTTCACAAGGGATTAAAAAATGCCCTCAGTGAAGATTTGTCCTAAGAAAGACTGACAAGCATGTCCCCCCAAGAAATATACCTTTTCATTTAGGTCAGCCAAAACACTGTGAATATTCCCTTATCAAAACTCCAGCACGTGTATATAAATATCTTGCCTTATAATTACAAGCAGATTTTTTGTTAATCAGAAACTGATCTACCACATCATCAAGTTCTTATTGTAGAATGGAGAGACGGAACATAAACGTATTTGATATTTGACAGGAAAATTCAAAATACAGCATGTTTCCCCCC
Source organism: Coccyzus lansbergi (assembly GCA_033558105.1). Taxonomy (NCBI): domain Eukaryota; kingdom Metazoa; phylum Chordata; class Aves; order Cuculiformes; family Coccyzidae; genus Coccyzus; species Coccyzus lansbergi. Next base: position 3,393,786 of record JAUMJK010000159.1, read on the forward strand.
ATGATAGAATGAGCTGATTACATAATAGCACGTGGCCCACAGCAAGAGTCAAACAAATCCCATACTGGTAAATTCTATCCAGAAACTGTGAACAGAATAGAAAATAGCTCAGTCTTTATTTCAATACTATCAGAAAAACAGAAAATGCAAGAACAATTACCAGTGGCACTAGAAAAAAAAACTTAACAATTGCTGGAGACAGCCAGAAAAGAAAGTTCTGGAGGGAAAAAATCTGCAGAGAGCCTTTTGGTTTTCAGAGAACAACCTCATTTCACAAAAATCCCAGAGAACGTTTCTCAAAAGAGCTGTAAATGCCACATGGTCCACACTTTACCTGACTGCAGACACTACTTTCCTTGTATGTTCATGATAGATATTTGACCAATGCCTTTTTAAAACTTCCCAAACCAGTAATTCCCTCATCTCATTGGATAATATACACCACTGTATAACTATCTTTACCAGCGGAAAGCTGATTTCTTTTAGAAGCTTGCCCAAAATGGATAAAAAAATGTAATGTGATGAACTCTTCAGCATTGAGCGAGGAAAGCAACTTAATCTGGATGGCTTTGTTCATATATACAAATACTATATTTTCTAAGCTTTTAATAATTTAATATTGGTGATGTAGGCTCAGTTTGTAACTTCCTTTAAACTATATGCTATGAGGAGTTATTGCCTGATTATTCCTATCTAAGAACAGCCTTTGTCAGCAGAACAAAAAGGGGAAAACATGGGGGAAAAAAATTAAAAACACGTTCAACCAAATTTTCTTGTTCTAATCTCAGAAATAACTGCAGTTTTGCTAGTCTTGGCATCATGAGCAAATAGAAGAGTGCTTCCAGTGCCAAGACAGGAGTCATTAATAAAACAGTGAAGGGAATTGGATTCAGGATAGATCTTACCCTACACACACCGCATACCTCCAATCTGGCAATATACCACTCATAAACTAACTTTAGAATTTGCTGGGTTTGGGAGTAAAATGTTCTTGAAATATTTCCCTTTGCTCAAAGAAAGCAGGATTGGGGATTTGGGGACTTTTCTTGGTGTGTGTTTGGGGGGGGGGGTTGTTCTATTTTTGGGAGGCTTTTTGGTTTGCTTTTTGGTTTGGGTTTTTTGGTGGGCTTTTTTTTGTGGGTTTTTTTTTGTGGTTGATTCAGTTTTGAGTTTTGAGGGTTTGAGGGTTTTTTTGTTAAGGAAATAAACAAAATAGAGGGTGTTATCAATTCTTCCTTGGTCTTTCATGCTGCTGAAGACTGTGACCATTGCTGTTGACTCAGAGTAATGTGTGTGGTCTTGATTCTGAATGTTTTATCTCAAATATCGCTGTTTTAATCAGAAAATGTATTGAGCTATTTTATTCAAGAAGACTTCATCTTCCCTTGGACACTCCTTTTCCTCACTCTCCCCATTTGTAATAACTATTGTGCCACTTGGTTGCATAGTAATCCTCCTCTCCTGATAATTCCAGTTCCTTTCTTTATGACAGTGATAGACGGATCTGATAAGGCGTAGAAAAGTAAACTTGACAACATTTTCTACTTCCAACTCAATTTCTAATCTGCTTCTACATTGACTCTTTTGCTCCACTTAACAAAAAAATGATGTCTCTAAGCTCATATCAATTTTAATATTTACAGCCTGTCAAAATGATTCGCATTCCTCACTGAAGCCTTAGCTCAGGTGTTTCATTGATCAGGTCCCAAATCCCTTTCTTTAACAGAAGCCTTAAATCAATCACTTAGAGCTAGCATCATCCCTCACAGAAGGTAACAAAGACACTTTCAGTAAAGATAAAAGCAAAATCAAAAGACCTAATTCCTATTTATTACAGCTAAGCGTTGATCAACAACAACAACACTTCCCTGAAGTTTCAAGAGACCTTATATAAACAATTAGCTTGCAGTAAGAGGAAAAAATCTGACAAGAAGGTCTTTGTTGTTCAGCATTAGTGTCAGGTTCCATCTTCCCTTGCGAGTGTGTGCACACAGCAGCCTGCCTGCCCTAGCCAGAGCTCTTGTGGGGCTTTTAGAGTAGTCAGAGCTTAACATAGCCTGTTTACTCTTTGCCACCTCTGTGCTCCCACTTTGCTGACAGAAGAGACAAAAGCAAGCGCAAGCCCGAATCCCTCTTCCATGGGAAAAAACAAAATTGTGTCAGATGGGGCTGCTCATATTCAGTAAATAAAATGTTCTTTCAGAAATCAAATAACATGTAAGGCTGGTTAAAACAGGAAACATTTCATTCAAGTTACGTAAATAATTAATAAAATAATAAAATAGATCTTTCTGGAAGCCCAAGCACTGTAATAGTGCATTGCCTTCTTACAGTGTTATACTTTCAAACTGATCAAGACTGAAGCCTTGAAAACACTAGACTCCCCAGTCCTGAGAAATCCTTGCCAGCTCCAAGACAATCAGTCCTGCAGTAAGATGCAAAAACATACACGTAGTTGTGAACTGAATGACAACAAGAAATACAAGAAAAAAATGTGATTTTGTGTTTCTATTAATCAACTTGCTCCTTGGAATCAGCCTTATTTTAATCACATTAACAGATAAACACACATACACCTCCTTATGTTCAGAACTAAGACCAGCCAGTAAAATCTTGCAATTTAGCAAAGTCTCCTATATAGAAATCAGGGGTTTTTACAGGGCTCTGAGCACCACAGCTGCATTAAATACCCTCAGATACTTAAATCTTATCCTTCAGACAATATACTTAGACCAATTTCACATTTAATCTTCCGCTCTTATAAAGTTTGACTTCGCCACCTCAGCATACCTTAAAAATTGAAGACATGATTTGTAATAATAAAATTATTTCTTTCAGGGGTATGAGAGATAATTTGACGATCATTCTTTAAAGCAGGAGGTTAAACCTTTTTACTGTGAAGTTGATGGCATAAATTATATCAATATATAAATGCACTAAAGAAGCTTTAATATCATTTTGTAGCACTGACTTCTCCCAGTTGGTCTGAAACTGATGAGGTAAATTTCAAGGTCAGAATTTGATAGCAGCATCTGTCTGTTCTGCTAGTTATTACCAAGGAAGAAACTTCAAATTGATTTTTACAATGGTAATATAAGGGTTAGGCTTAGTTTCAGGTCATATCCAATATTTTTTTATTTATTTTAGTAAAATGTATCTTTATGGTCTTTAGAATAATGTTTCCCTGGATGGACAAGCATTCATTTGAGTTTCATATTAAATGTCATGTAAGATGTTCTTACACCACTGCTTTTTTCTGCTCTTTTTTTTTTTTTTAAGAAAAGGATTTTCTTGTTTAGTGGATACAAAACAAGAACAGTAATAAGATCTGTTTTGTAAACACATCTGGATGAGTATGTTTTTGCTCCTCTGGGCAATTCTTTCAATAGAGACACTCACATAAAAAAGTGTTCATGTGGGTGTGCAGTGAATTATTCTTAATACATGATTTCAAGATCTGGGGACCAAAGAAGTTGGCATCAAGTGGCCTGAGATTTGTAATAAAATGGTGGAAGCTCATATAAAGGCAGAGGAAAGGCAATCCAGATTGATTAATAGATTCCTGAATTTGCAGCTGTTACAGCAGACACATTTCTTCTGGCTTCCTGCAGTTCTTAATCAAGCTAAGCATCAGCAAGAGGCACATTTGCAAAAGCATCCTAAAAATGTGAATATATGAAATGATGCGCTTGTTTTTTTAACTGTGCACTGTTAACTATCTTCTAATAACTAGGGAAATGCATACCCCCTCCCTGTATGATTGCATAGATACTGTTTAGACATCTCCTGTGGAGGTGTGTTGTCTGGTAATAGAGAATTTTACCATGTCCCAGAAGTCTTACCAAAAAAAAATATGAAATTATGAACTATGAAATGATTGTTCTATATCCACTTGCTGTCTCTTTTTCCACTGCCTGATCTGTTCACCACTATGAAAGCGAGAGCTACAAGTTTGAGAGATGTATAAAAAAGGCTGAAAGTTGAAAACTTCCTTACTTTTCTTTGATTGAAAAATGTTTGGGTTTTGTTTTTATAAACTTAAAATCAAAACTGTTCCCTTGACGTGCCTTTTGTGTCATGTTTCACCCCAGAGCGAACACACTGCTAGGAACTGGATATTGTAATGGAAACAGTAAAAAAACCTCTAAACTGCAGCAGTGCTATCAGGGATGATTACAATTGCTTTAGGTTTGAATTGGGAGCTCCTATCTGGAGTCTATCTATAGATAATATATAGATAATATAGATATTCTATAAAGAAACTCAAGCTGCAGGGCAAAACAACAGGCCACAATGCAGCTTTACTCTTAAAGACCAACAGAAGCAGCATATCAAAACCTGGTGTAAAAATCATCAATGATAATTACAATAAAGAAGCTTTACTAGCACTATAGCATGCTCAAATGCATGAAAACATGGACCGGTGTTTAAGCATGAGATATTAAATTAGGATAAAAAGAAGGGAAAAAGATAAAAATGGGCAGATTGTATTTTGCCCTTAGGTATCACAAGTCTTAAAAACTTTCTGGTACTTTAAAATGCTCATATTAATTACATTACAGCTTTAAGAAAAGGAAACTGTACTAATAATACATCACAAGATTGGGGTAGGTAATTTCACAAACTTTAATACTAAAGAATGGCCAGCACTGCTGAGAACCTTGCATAAGTATTAATTTATGCTTTGTGCCAGTATTAAGGATTTTTTCAGTTCTGGGCCCCTCACCACAAGAAGAATGTTGAGGCTCTGGAGCGAGTCCAGAGAAGAGCAACAAAGCTGGGGAAGGGGCTGGAGAACAGGCCTTATGAAGAACAGCTGAGAGAGCTGGGGGTGTTTAGCCTGGAGAAGAGGAGGCTGACGGGAGACCTCATTGCTCTCTACAACTACCTGAAAAAGAGGTTGTGGAGAGGAGGGAGCTGGGCTCTTCTCCCAAGTGACAGGGGACAGGACAAGAGGGAATGGCCTCAAGCTCCACCAGGGGAGGTTCAGGATTGATGTAAGGGAAAAATTCTTCACAGAAAGGGTCATTAGGCATTGGAACAGGCTGCCCAGGGAGGTGGTTGACTTGCCTTCCCTGGAGGTGTTTAAGGGAAAGGTGGACAAGGTGCTGAGGGACATGGTTTAGTGTTTGATAGGAATGGTTGGACTCAATGATCCGGTGGGTCTCTTCCAATCTGGTTGTTCTATGATTCTATGATAAAAGTTATTATAGAAGGATCATACTTATACAGTTGTTATTCTCACATTTAAGTTGTACATGATGAAGTCGAAACTTTGCTTTGATGCACCGTACTCCATACCAGTTTATTCTACATGACAGTATACTTGCAACTCTACAAACTTAGTGAGGGGAGAAAAACAAACAAATGGAACCCAACACATATTTTTCCTAAACAGCTAAGAATACATATTGATATAAATATTGATCCCTAAGATGAGACCACCTTATCATAGGCTTCACTGAAGCCACAACTGCATTCAAAGCATTTTGGGGTCCACTTTGTACACAATAGTTAAAACCAATTCTTATCTTCCATAAATGCTGAATCCATTCCATAACACAAAGCTCCTCTTTAGATTTAATATATGAATGTCGTTATTAAAATAACTCAAGAATATTTTTCAGCAACAAAATACTAAAAAGCAGATCAGTATTTATTGCTATAAACTTCTACTGACATTTCACCAGGTAAAATATAGATGTTGCAGTGAAATACAATCCTCTCTTCATTCAAAATGCCATTTAAATTCACCTGTTCTGTAAAGATCTTGTCTGTTTATGTACTGATAGGAATTCACAGCACATACATTGTAATAATGCAAACTAAGTGGAGGGGGGGAAAAAGGGCAGATAACAAAAAAAAGATCTACTCTAACCATCATCTTTCAGGATTTTAGAGCAACTTTCACCGAGGATGTATAAACTTCAATTTCTATGTGATTCCGTATACGTGTATGAGAAAGGGGAAGAAAGAACAAGGTGATTAATAGGCAGTGGGATTTCTAAACTAAAACTCTCTTTATGTGCACTTCATTTTGATCTCAGAGGAAACCAGTAGTGCTTAATGACCATTACCTTTTACTGCTGGAGTGCCAAGCACACAAATCATTAGTGTTGCACCTATTTTCACTACCTGCTGACACAGACAATGCCATTAACGAATTTAAAAAAAAAAAAAAAAAAAGTACTGCTTTATTAAAATCAGAAAATTATTTCAAGAAAACAACAGGTGCATACGCTCTGTCCACACATAAGTTCATATGGACACGCTTATGGTATGCATAGGTAACACTAACTGATTAATTCCTTTCCTGTAATCCCATCGCACTTTGTTTAGTAAAATTCAAATCACAAGTACCTTAACAAGACTAGTTTATAGTCTCAAGCGCTCTCTGACATCTTCCTATTAATAATCTTTACCTTTCACTAACCAGAACAGTAAAGACAGATTTTAGTTATATACAGGAACTGCAAAATTATTTCTTTTTTGCATTAGAAAAGCATTTTACATTAGAGTTTTTACCATTAAACTTTCATTTAGTTCTGTTTTAAAAACAGAATTAAGTGAGCAAATGACTTTTTTTAAAGCATTATCAAGGGATATTTTCATAGAATAAGTGAATTATTTACCCACAGACAACACAGCACACACATGTTCCAAGCTCCTTGACATGTAATTGTGATTAATTTTTTTTATAACCCAACCAAAGTGACAGCTCAGGAGATTTAACAGTAACCACTGGACACATCGTATCCTTATCTTCTCCGGGACTGGTAGGGGAACTTAGAAAACTATTTATGAATAGTAAATAGTTTTGCTTTCAGCACACACAAGTTTGCGCTTAATGTCAGGTCTCATGTTTCTTTTGATGGAAAGACACCTTCAGGCTCTTCGGTAAAAATCTTCACATCTCTAAGTTGTAGCTCAAAGTATGTAAATCAGATACTGTGGCATTAATTTCCAAGAGTCTAGTTTTCAGGTATGAAAACTATAAATATTTACTAGTATTTACGCAAGTTTAAATATTTTGTGTATACTTGCAAAATGTAATCACATTCCTACTTGGATTTAGAAGAAAAAGCCCTCACTTTGAACATAAAAATCCAAGTGAGTAGATTTCCTGAAAACCTTTTAGACTTCTCTCTCATGTGGAAGTATGTCTAACTAGTACATAAAGTTCTCCATATACCAAAGAGAACTTTATAAAGATAGATGCTCCCTATTCCAGACTGGCTACATCTACCACTAGTCACCGAAGCTGTCATCACTTGTTTAATAGCTGGAACACAAGCCAGAAGTGATGAAAGTGGCAAGAAATGCATGGAAGGGCTGTTGGGACCTCCAGTCTTTTAAGTCGCTCTCCCAGTCTAAAATTAAAAAAAAATTCTTGTTTATTGTTGTTGTTAGAAACGCTGATTCCTCTTTCAGCAGAAACTCTCATAGGATATCATCTCAGGACATACTATTCTAAACTTTACTTTTAATAAGGTTTAGACTGTCCCACTGTAATAGGGAGGCAATCCCTGACGTGACCACTGAAGTTGAGAATTCTGAAAATCTTCATTAAAAATTTTGCTGGTTTACTATAATGATTCATGGTACAGCGCCTTTACTAATTAAATTAATAGCTACACTTGCTTACTAAAGAGATTAACTTCTGCATTGCCCTCACTAGATGGGTTAGTTGCTAGGCAGCTCTCACTGGAGAGTTGGCTCTATGTTCTTATCTCTGAGGACAAAGGCAGCTATGCATCTTTCACTTGGAGAACGAATGCTGCGCTGCCCTCACTAAGAGCATTCATCTCTGCCTTTATATCTCAATTGGTCTCCTTCAATTATTTTAATCACTTGGTGCACTCTAGTGTTGCAAGCCTATTTAATCTGGAGTATATTTTGAGTTGTGTGCTATGGAATTGCTTCCATTATTCCTCCCCTGTCAGTTTACAACCTCAAAATTTATTCCAAGTCACATGTGAAGGTCTTGCATACCAGAGCATGCTGTCTACTGCTGCAATAATAGTCTGATATTTCAGCTCTTATAAATATTTTTCTATTCACATAACTGTTCGCTGTATTTCTTTGCTTGTTTTCTTCATTTTCTTCCAATACCAACTTCTGTTCCTATCTAGGGAGTCATACCTTTTAACAACAGGCTCATTGATCCCCACTGATCCAAATTCCTTGTCAATACTAGCAGCACAATATCTGTGATTTTGCTGAGGATATGATTTATGCCACCAACAGTCTGGTCTTATCTCCTACCAAAGAACTGGACCTCCTGGTACCCAGATAAGAAGGTACTAATTACCTTTGCAGTACCCAGATGATTTCCAAAGAATAAGATGCCAAAATTGCTTACTCAATGACAATCTAGCCTATTTTTAATAGTGAGCAGATCCACATAGAGCCCACATCCTCATGCCATATCAACAGTTGGGAAAAATCAGCCGAGCTCCACAGATCTCAGCAAAGCTGAAGACTTGGCCATCAATCTCCAAAAGAAACCAAAGAAAAAACTAAGGACGAGTAAAAGCTTTAGGTTTAAGCTGCAATTAGAAATCATTCCTGGACTAACTCTGTCATATTCTTTAAAAAAAGCAACATAGGTCTTAAAACTGATACAAATATTGGTGTTATTCAGAACACGCTTGCAGTAACTCTACCTGTAAAATGACAGTGATTACTGAGTGGGAGGAAACAAATCACAGCTGAAAAATAGTTTTCTCCTCAGTTAACTCTAAGTTAACTTATTTTAAAAATTACTCTTTAATCAATTTGCATTTTTTTATATTATCATGTCACACAAATTTACACCAATCTTTAGAATCATAGAACAACCAGGTTGGAAGAGACCCACCGGATCATTGAATCCAACCATTCCTACCAAACACTAAACCATGTCCCTCAGTACCTCATCTACCCGCACACCTTAAACACCTCCAGGGAAGGTGAATCAACCACCTCCCTTGGGCAGCCTCTGCCAGTGCCCAATGACCCTTTCTGTGAATTTTTTTTTCCGAACGTCCAGCCTATATCTCCCCTGGCGGATCTTGAGGCCATTCCCTCTTGTCCTGTCCACTGTCACTTGGGAGAAGAGGTCATTACCCTCCTCTCTAGAACCTCCTTTGTTCTGCTATTTTGCTTCTTGTCATGTAACTCATTTTATCCATTTTTGAGAACCCACTATCCTCTAGATGTTACTCTTATAATTATTCCAGAAAACACATTTTGACTGGATGATCCAAACTCTAGAGAGGCTGAGACAAAAAAAACCTGAAAAATTTATAAAATAGCCATACAAATTCAAATAAGTCAAATAGCCATTCGAATTCAAAAAACCTGAAAAATTTATAAAATAGCCATACAAATTCAATAATTGTTGAATAAAGAAATAATATAATTCATATTCATTGTAAAGAATATGTAAGCACAGACACGTCAAAAAAAATTTATAAATAATTTGCCTACCTTTTGAACAGTTGTGAGAATTGGCAAAGTTTCTTGCAGTCACGTAGAGTCAAAATCCATCACCAGCACTGCATTTTTTCCCAAAAATAGACAATCTTATCCAGCTTGGGGATAATAAAAGAAACAAGAAAGACAATAGAATAAAATGGTCAATTCCATCTTTGAAAACTAAAAATACAAAGATTTTAATGCTAGGCTGGAACTCCACAAGTTGAAAAGAAAAATTTTAGAAAGTAAGAGCATGGTGACATTTACTTCAGAAGAAAAATTTATCACATCTTTCTTTTTAAAGAAAGTTTAAATTATACCATTGGATGCCATCAAGGATTTTGATCTTTTTCAGCATTCAAGAAATTGTAATTTAAATGACGAAAAAATAAAATCAAACTGATTTTTTTCCTGTAAATATCAGACTGATGGCTGATCAGAGACAAGCAAAGTAATCACCTTGCTTGAAGGCATCTTTATTTCTTTTAATATGTCAACTTCTTATGACATTTCATGGAAAAACACTGAATATTCAAAAAATTGCCTGAAAATTTGCTTCTTTTGCGACATAAATTTGAAGGGTAGCCTGCTAATGATACATCAGTTATTGGGAAATATTTGAGGCTGATATAGATAATTTATACAGTAAAGTCACATGTGAAAATGATTCTTTAACTATATTATTAACACTTTAAAAGTGCTTTAGAAAGATGTGCAAACACGTACAGAGTAGAATTTCCTACTTAAGAGTTGCAGCTATGAACACAAAAGGAAAAAAACCTGAAGAAACCAGAATTGTAAGCTTTCACCTTGGTCATACAACAAAACAGTTTAGAGATATCTGGCTGCTCCAAAATTAGTAGAAAGCTGCGTAACGGATGACACATAACAAAGGGTTTATAGAATTCAGTGTGATAGAATTGGTCTAAGTTTTTATTTTCAAAAAAACCTACTTAGGTATGAGGCAAAGAACAGGTTTTCTTGTAAACTTTCAATAATATAATATACACATATATACACAAGAAATATATTTAAATTAGATACGACACTAATGCCTAGAAAGTATCATTATATTTCACATACAGACAGATTTAATTATCTTTGAAACAGACACAAAGAATACATTCCCTACCACACAAGAGAAGGAAGAGCACATACAGTCCTCCTTTCTAAGACCAAAGCTCTTCACAGCACATCCTAAAAATAGTCCCAAACTTCAAAATCAAGGAACCAATTGCTGGTGCATTTTCTGTAGCTAAGATTATCTCACATAAGTTTCTTTTCAAAGAGGAAAAGCGATAATGACAACGTCCATGGATAAAGAGAGAAGGCGTGCAAGAACAAATTTTGAATACTATCAAGCCAATGTACTTTATGTGGAACAAACTAAGTATTGGATTTTTTTTTTCTTTCATTTTTTTAAAGGAGGTAACAGGCACCAAGACGAAAATGTTAGATGCAGAAGATATACATTCTAGAGAGAGAAAGATTTAACATCCAGTAGAACATTTAAGTCAGTAAAAATTGCATCCAAAAACATCCTCCATACATCAACTGACAAAAGAACAAAAGTTATACAATTTGTACTATATTCGGCGCAGATTTCATTGATTATTACAGGTCCACTGGCATGTTGTGAGCCTGCCTGCTGTGACATCAACTGAGTTAGGTTTTTCGTGTATTTCTATACAGATATTTCGAGAGCACTATTTTTGAGTTCATGTGCTGATCTCAATCTATGAGCATAGAAGAGTTTTCGCTTATACTGTTCACGCCAGTGGCAACCAGATAGCTATGATTTTCTCTTTGTTCTCCCCCTGTTGTTTAACTTCAGCCCAAATGATTACCAACATGATTCAGGTGTTTTAATGTCTATAGACTTAGGGAAAAACACATTAGACCTTAAAATGCACTCTGAAATCAGATGATCATACACTTTTAAGTACATTATGCAGGACAAGTTTGCTACATCTAACATCAGAACCATATTTTATGACACGGCCTGAAAGACTAGGTATATGCTATCTTTTCAAGATTATGTATAAAGCTTCATAAATCAAATGTCTAAGTGAAACTTTGTTTATTCTCAGCAGCGTACAAGCAGACATTTTTGTAACGATATTTTACCAAATGGATCTGAGCATTCTGCTGACACAGGGAGTCAAGGACATCCAGGGAAGCAAACAATGTGACAGTAAAAAGAATTTAGAATATATGTCAGAGCAAATAAATGATGTTGCAAATAATAAAATCTAATGCAAATACAGTTTCTACCAAGTGGGAAGTAGCATGAGAGCACTAGCTTCTCAAAGTTAGTCTGATTCAAAAAGTATATACAGTCACTACGCTATGCCATTCATGGAAAGGAATGAGCCATGATAATGTACTGTGATGCATGAAGATATTTATAAGACTCATCAGGTTGTTTGGAGTAAGAATAGCTTTATAAACTAGTTTATATTGTTAGTTGAAATGCTTCTAACTCTGATACTTGTTAAGCATTATTACACTTGGAAGATTATTGGAAGAGAAGAAATCGTCCTCATCAGTTGTTCTTGTCTAAATCTTAATCACAAAAGATTGCAGAGAGCAAGCTTTTGTTACAGGCACTCTTGATAGAATTCCAATTGAATATAATTTTGGAAAAATTTTCTCTATTTTCACTATTGCTGTTCAGAGTGAGAATCATATTTGGATCCATTGTTGTCATTTTTTTTTGTCACAATGATTAATCACACAGGGCTTGTATCCAACTCATGCCCCAAAACTCTCGAGACTTTTCCAAAATTATAGTAAGTCAATTTGTCATAGACAGAAAAAAAAAACCACTTTCCCCCCCACTATACACACAAAAGTGCAAAATGCTACAGAGGCTCAAATACCGCTTGAACCCCAATCTTACCAGTTATCATCATCATAGCCAGACATCTTAATATGAGAAAGATCAACCTCTAGAAAACCACATAATATTATAAATGAAAACATACAACTTGGATTCATAAAACTTTCAATTTCAACTTTAGCAGTTTGACCACAAGAAAAAGCAGATTCATTTCTATGGTTTTTTATAATCACAGAAAATATTTCAAAATATCTCCTATACTGGAAATTAATACTGACATATACCTGAGATCTTCAGTGTTATTTTCTTCTCCCTATTAATTTTAATGAGGTGAACCAAAAGGATGTTACAGGGGAAGCAAACTATTTGAAAGACAACCTGCCTCCACTGAATGAATGAACAGAACATCTCGTAGTCTCAACAGCAAGGACTTGCTGTCTTTACAGTACAAAAAGATATGACTTATCTATTAAGACAACTTGCTTATCTGTAATCTATACAAATCCTGTACAAAGAGTAAAGTCTGTATAGTTACCAGCCTCCTGGCATTCAGCATGAAAATCATGATATCACAAATTACTTGCCTGTTGAGAGGATAAATAAAATTCTCCAAAGTGGGATTTTGGCCAAAATGCTTTTTTTAAAAAAAACCCCACATTTTATAAAAAAAAATTCAAATTTTCAATAAAAAAGGAAAATATCATCCAGGTCTCATACATTCACTTTCTTTCTACCCTTTTTCCTTCCTGAAAAAATCATGCTGCAATGCACTCTGGACGTACTAGTTGTACATCACAACCATCTATTTATCTTGTTATTGTTGCGCTACAATATCTTTTAAAGGGCTCTTGCTCAGAAGAGACATGAATCAGCTTGTTCCCAGGTTCAACCAGGCATAATAGAAGCCCATGAATCCAGTTCAGGCTACCAAAAATCTTTTGCCTTTCCCGTTATTACAGTTACAGTACAACAACATCCAAAAACCTCAAAATAATGGGCAATATGAAAACTCAAAGGAAGCTATCCAAAAGAGATCATCAACTTGTTACTCTTGAATGAAGTATGTGATTGAAAGCAATAAAATGGGTAAAGAGAATTAGTCATGGGTTTCACATCAATCAGACGCACAAATTTCAAGATTTCACACAACTAACGCAATTCAAGGTCAGTAAAAATCAAGCGGGTTTTCACAATGGAACATCTACATCCCTTCCCCCCCCACCCCATATTCTCACTTACATTTTGCCATTTCTTCCAGTTTGGCCATTTTATTTCTGAGGTAACTGCTGCAAAATTTTACTTAAGGAAAACTCTTCTGTCTTAATACTTTAGTGCCAGAGAAACACCACCCATTCATGCAGTAACAAAAGCTTGGAAATAAATGCAATTGGGTCAAAGATGTTTCATCAGTTATCTTCCTTGAACACTAAAATTACATGCAATCAACAGCAAAACAAGGCTTCTTTGACTTCAAATCAGAAAGTGAGTTACATTGTTTATTCTGGTCCTGATATAAAGTTATTCCATTATCACCTTTAACAAGAAATTTGAAAGAAGAGGTCACAAGTAAGACATTCTACTTAGTTTCTAACTCCCATTTCTAGAGAAAGGCTTTCAAATAGATTCCTGAATATGGATCTAAAAACTTTTGATTTACAGAACATATTCTCAATATGTCTGGCTATGAAAAAAATCTGAATTTCACTGCCAATCTATTGTTTCCTCCTTGTTCACTCTTAAAAAGTTGTCTTGCTACCAAAATTCTTATTTTAACACATTTCACATGATTTTTGAAACACTTAGTTTAGTACTTCATTGCAGATAAATAAGACTTTAGCCAAAACAACTTGTTATACAAGTTCTTTTCAGATATCTGATCTTTCATTAAAATAGCAATGGAAAGGAATCTCTTCCATTCCTTTTAATATTGTAGATGTCTCTGAATTTTATTATTTCAATGTATACCTTCTTTTTTACTTCTTTTTTACTTTTGCTAAAAGGAAAAAAACTCTCTAGATTTTCTTACAAATTAACAAATGTCACAGCTGCTTAGAATCAGCTACTCACATCTTTGCAAATAGCATCTGCTATGCACTTTGTGGACTTCTATGATAATCTGATTTATGAACTAGAAGGATTGCTATTCAGAAAAGTCAGTCTCTGTGCTATTTACAGTGCCAGAACACTCAAAGTTAACTGGCAACTAAAGTCTCTGAGAAACAACTGACATTTCATTTAACCTTTTAACTCTAATAGTTATCGGTGTGAGTCACTCATGCCATGTTGAAACAAATCTTCACCTTGATTCTGAAACCTGAGCCTACAAAGTGACATGGCTGGCACTTTGTGAATGACGCGTCTAAGCAACTCAGCCTAAAGAGATTATCACGTGTGTGGCACTAATTTGCAACAATTCGCAAATATGCACAGCCTGGTAACAAAGAGAGCCAAACCCTGCTCTTTTCTTTTATACTATCCTATGTGAAAACAGGGGAAAATCACCCTGAAAAACAAAGCTCTTTCTTAAAACCTTAAGGCAAAATCTGATAATACTAGCATTAATTTGTGATTTATTTTCCATCCACTAAAGTAAGACCAGAAACCACTCTAATCTTCCTCAGCCCTCTCTGATTTGAACACAGTATCAAATACTGAGTGCATGGTTATGAGAGCAGAACAAGGTTGGACTCCCTGCTTGGGGATCACACTTGCTTCATTTTAATTAAGGAATACTTTGCCCAAGTTCCCCAAGCTAATACAAGTCTAACTGAAGTCAATACTAAGTCCAATACGTTGCCATATGTGCAATCTAAATTCACATCTTAAGCTCACCTCAAGCGGACGAGAATACTGTGGATAGACCTAATAGAGCTTGCAAAGGGACATGAACTGTTCACATCCCTTGAGATGTCCAACAACTAGCACTAGCAGACTGTGCTAGAGACTGAAAACAGAAAAGAAAGATAAAGCATCAGGAGTCAGCTGCAGTCAGTTCAATGAGCACTCCTCTGGAAGAAATAGGCGAAGTCAAAGTGTCTGCCTGTGCCTACAGTGCTGTCTCTGTGTTAATTAAGCTTTCATTCTCACCTTCCCCAGCAAAGAACACTCAAAAATCCCAAGTGCCAAGGTCACCCACTTCAGCATTTGAGCTTCTGGAAAGGGAGAAGTAAATACCCTCAAACACATACAACACAGTAAATCAAGGATGACCAAAATCCTGCCATTTTAAAGAAAAAAAGACCCAAGAGAGGGGAGGAAACAAAGATTAGGAACCCCACTGTGATTTCAGCTGCTTACCAAAGGCAAGTTTTACAGTGGTTCAAGTAGACACGCAAGAAAGAAGGGTGATGAAGATACAGATGTGCATTGGTTTCAAACTGTTAGGCCTAGAATCTAATCCCATCTTGACAGCAGTTTAAACATCAGAAGAGATTGCCATCATCACTCCTCAATAGACTTAACCCGTGGAGTATTCAAAAAATAGACTGAATTGAATATCTTATTAGGTTTTCACCTTGGAGATTTGGGCACAAAGGTCAAGTAGTTCAGAATGTAACTAGTGAGACTGGTAGCCTATTTTTGGTCTCCACTGTGTTATTATTGCCCCTTACGTGTCCCATGGACTTCCCTACTTCTTTCTTGATGGATTTTCCCTGCTTCCTATCCAATTTAAAGTAAATATTCAAGTGCTCAGGAATGTCTGACATCAAATCCTCAAGGTGTTGTACATCCATGGGTGTCAGCAATGCTGGAGTAATGCCAGTTGCAGAAAAAATAAGCTATAAATTGATGGTCTTAAGTCCATCCAAGATTTGAATAGACTTGAACGCAGGGGTTGCAATTTTAAGTGTAATCCAGGCAGGAAACTTGCAGCAGACTGTTATTTCACTAGTAGTCCGAGTCAAACATATTAATCCAGCCCTAACTAGGCATTCAAACAAAGCTACCAGCCCTTGCCACTGCTTCTCACGTGCACTGGAAATACCCCCCTGTTCTTTGTTTCTCTCTAAAAATTGTTTTTTCCAAGAACTCACACTCAAGACACAGTCGATCTCATCTGTTTTCTATATAAGAGGATGGAAGCAAAAGTCAAAAAAAAAGTAGAAACATAAGAACCCTCTATATTGTTTTACAAAATTAATTTTAGAAATAAAATGTGTCAATAATTGTTATGGATGTGAATTTAGTGAGAAGAAAAGTTGTTTCAGTTCCTGAAGAATTTAACAGGGGATGATAACACTTGCCCTTCCCAACTCAGACACCAAACTTCTCAAGACATAGAATAGGATGCTTTTAATTTTTTTTATCTTTTATTCAATGCATCATGACAAGTTAGAAAAAGCAGTAGTAGCAGGCAAGAACTATTCAAAATAGAAACAAGCTTAGTATATTTTTAAGGAACAGGTGGACGAGGTGCTGAGGGACATGGTTTAGTGTTTGATAGGAATGGTTGGACTCTGATGATCTGGTGGACCTCTTCCAACCTGGTTGTTCTATGATTCTATAATTCTATATCGCATATGCAATTCAGATAGATATTTAAAATTAGTCTAGACCTAACAAATTAGTATTAATCAGACCATATCAGTCAACATTTCAGCACAAAAGGCAAATAAATAGAACTACTGTTATTATAGATTCCAGTTAGTTTTGATAAAGAAAATAAATTTAAACCACCAACGTTCAATCCAAATGTGTAGGTACTAGGCATGTGGTAAGAAAAACAAAAATACAATAACTGAATGTTGAGTAACTGCAAAAACAATCATTCCTAACTCCATAGATTATTTTTTCTATGTACAGTTTGCTTTACACTTGCTTACTGTACATAATTATGCCCCAATGCATATAGCTGCACTCTCAATAATAGTTTCAGAAGGAGAAAAGGAAAGGGAAAGAAGAACAGTGCTTCTAATAAAGGTTCTGATTTCTTAAATTATATCTGACACACACGTGTGAATCTACAGCCAAACTAAATTAACAGTTTTAATTATCTACTGGGAGTGAGTCTCATTCAAATCCACATAGCATATTGACATAAGCCATTGCTGGATGGGTCATTCAACTTGCAGGACCTTTCAACCACATTCAAAATTTCAGAGAGAAAGAAAACAAAAAATATCAAAGTCTTTGTATTTAGTAGATAGACCTTTTCACCAGTTCAAGTTTAAGACCTTTTTAAAAATGCACTGTCAGCAGCATACCTTTTAAAGGTAAAATGAGGGCTTTAAAGCAGGTATCCCACTGAGCATTCTACCACTGCGCTGCCTGTGGAGTGTAAAAAACAAGGGCAAAGTTGGGGTTGAAAGTCTCAAACACTCTCCTGCAATAATGGCTTTCATCACCTCTTCCAAATCTGCAACCTTTGAAGACAGAAGGAAATGCAGTTAATAAGTTTACAAATAGGCTGAAACCTGCTATGTTTTCAAAGGAAACCTACAAAAGGCAGAAATGTTCACTGAAATCTCATCAAGTTACTTAAAGGGAAACTTAAAGGGCTGGCAGCCCCCCAGTTTGGCCTCTCTTTTTAACTTCATCCGTTTGAAAAGTTCATGCACTTTCTCAGATTCTTCTAATGAGTCCTCACTTCCCTCAAAATGAAAACAAAGATTTCACTGAAATATGGTAATACCAGAAGTAAGTCCACCTGTGACAAGTAACAAATCCAACCTTGCCTTTCATTTTTGCAGGGAAAACACTGAAAAATCAGCTGAATATAGATCAGTCACCTCACACCTTTATCAATACTAAATATGCAACAAGGAAATAACTCTTGACTGTCCAGAAGTCACAACTCTGAAATAAGCCAATAAGAGAAAATACTACAGGAAAATATATTTTGTGAAGATACTGACTGTAGATGTAACACTTCAGCACACCTTGAGAATAGTTAAATGACTATTAGGCCCTTAAAGACTGCAAATAATAAGCAGCATACAGCAACCAAACAAGTTTCTTCAACAAACACTGCAGAAAACAAAAGAAAACAAGTCCAAGCCAAACCAAACCAGCAGTAGCAGGAACAACAAAGCTGCAGAAAAAAAAATATAGTTTTGTATCATCATATTCCCCACAAAATGTAACATACAAATTTTCTTGCTACATGCTTTTAAAGTCTTGGTTTCCCTTTTCAAGGGTTTAAAATCTATGCAGTTTTGGGTTTGGGGTTTTTTATCATTGACCTCTCCATTCCTTAATTTTCAGAGTGAGTGTTTACTTAATTCTAGATATTATTGCAATAGGACAGTTAAACAGTGACAGTTCAACAGAACTGCTTGCCATAACTCTCTTAAGACTCATATTCTGGCAATATTACAACCCACAACTTTCTTATTATACTTCAAACAACACAAGTGATACTTCAGTAGAAGTACATCTACTGTAGTAGCAGAAAGATCAATGGTAAGATACCTGTGTAACTGAAAACATTTCTGTGAGAAATGGATACATCCTTAATTTAATACTTCATGCAATAAAGCTCCTCATAAACCCTCTCTAATCCTTGCAAAAAAAAATCACTTTTCCATACTTAATTTTATCTATTGTAGCAACAGATAATGGTTAGTTAATGGATTATGTCAGACAGAATAGTTTATAATAATATATCCAAATGTCTTTTACCTACCAATATACAAAAGTACCACAATATGTCATTTGCGGCTAAAGGTAGAGATTGCAGTTTACAAGACTCCTATCATGCTTTTAGGCAGAACCAGAAGTTCTGAGAAGTCCCTATTCATTCCTACAAAATTTTTATCCCAGGATATGCTAAGTCTCTCCTTTCCAATCCTGAATTGTCCTAGCGAATGCAGCTAAACATGCATCCATCACATGCAGTCAATCATACTAGTGGACTCTGAGCATATAATCACACAAAGAAAGGAAAAAACAAATCTAAACAGGGTCATCTATATTACCATTATGTTGGGAAAAGAATGACAACCACAGGAAATGCTGCCTTGCCCTGGAATTCTTAGAGGGCAGATAATTCTAGAATACACAGTCACCAATATTATATGCCACACAAATTCAAAATTAAATAATTATTCTCTCAGGATAAAGAAAAAAAACCTAGAGTGTTTTGCAATCTCTCTATTACTAGGAGATTCTGAACTATGTCTTGGAAATGTAATATCAAGGAATAGTCCCATACCACCACAGCTGGAACAACAAAAATGCTCACAAAATAGAAAGTGACAAGATCCAGATTCAAGCTTCTTCTCAGAAATTACAGTAGCATTCTAAGAATTCCTACCTTTTATCACTGACTTTCAACCAGTTATTTCTCTCTGATTTTTTCTGCTCTATAGCTGGTTTTTGAGAGTTTCAAACTGACAGTAGTAGCATTTCAATATGTTCCCAAAGGTGAATTTAGTAGTGTGGGCTAGTTATAAATCCATCTAACTTTGCTCTCTGGATGATCTGTAGGCTAATCTAAGGTTAAAATGTGATGTAATATGATTTGAGGAGACCAAAATCTCTAGTACCATAAAAATCACTCTGAAGAATTAACCAAAAGATCAGATTTTTTTTAGGGTATGTTTAATTTATGAGCTTGAGTTTACAAAATCTTTGGGGGAACTGTAAAATCTAACTTAAGTGTGCTTCTTCAGGAGCCATCAGGGGAAACTCTGGTTGAACTGCAGAAAGGGTTATGGCATACACAGCCTATGTAAAGCCACCAGGGACTGGCAAAGGAGAGCTTTTAATCTTCCAGAGTCTAAAAAGCCCTGTTTCAGAGTCGTAATTTTTTCAATAAAACCAGTTCTTCAGGGCTTCAAGCGTTACTACTTATGTTGGGTCCACAAGAGGTTATTTCCTACCCCACAGGAAGCATGACAGTTAAAAATAATGCTGCCCAATTAAAGAGACAACAAGAGATTTCAAACAAATCAAATCTCAATATTTATTCCACATCAATAATGCAGTGGTTGCATCATTCAGCTTTGTTGGAAGAGATGCAAATTGTCTTCCTGTTGTGGCTATTTGGATCCACAATGAAAACTTGTGGCAAGGTAGGTTCTCTCTAAGTTTGTTCTACTTAATGAACTGTTATGCAAGATGTTTGAGAGTTTGCAAAATTTTTATCCTTAGGACAGAACATTCATTCATCTGAATGCTCACTTCTTCCTCAATCAAGTTCATTCCTCCAAACCTTTTCTCAGTCTTCTTCCTGCAAGTATGGTCTCACTGCCTTAATTCAAGTAATTTCTGACATTCTTTGCAGTATTTATGGTGCCAGCTCAGCTCTAACTTAGCAGAAAACTATTCACAGGGTTTTTTTCTTCTAGGCTTGTATCTCACATTTTTCATTAGAGTTGGTACAAGCTAAAGACAATTTCTTGCATTGGCTTTCTTTATCTTTAGAGAGGCTCCAATCTGTTAGGAGTAACTTAGCAAAGAAAATTTTATTGCACATTTTGAATAGTTCTTTCAGCAAATGATCTATGGTATTATTGCCTCAATTGTGTTACATTTCTGACTATGAAAAAAAAATCCGTATTCCTCTTTAAATACAAACACAAATCTTACAATACAATTGTGAGTATGAACTTTCCTTACTTTATTTGTAAACTAATAATAGAATTGCTTAGATTGAAAAAAGATGATTGAGCCCAACCACTAGGCTAGGACTGTCAAGTCTACAACTAAGAGCCACATCAACATGCCTTTTAAATACCTCCAAGGATGGTGATTCAATTACTTTCCCCAGCAGCCTGTTTCAATGCTTGACAATCTTTCAGTAAAGAATTTTTTCCTGAAACACTGTAAGCCTTCCCTGATGCATTTTGAGGCCATTTCCTCTTGTCCTGTGGCTAGTGGTTTGGGAGACCAACCCTCACCTTGCTACAACCTCCTTTCAAGTAGTTGTAGACAGTCATAAGGTCTCCGCTCAACTTCCTCTTCTCCAGGCTAAACAGTCCCAGTTGCCTCAGCAGCCCCTCGAGAGACACGTGCTCCAGACCCTTCACCAGTTTCTTGCCTTTCCCTGAAAATGCTCCAGCAGTTCGATGTCCTTACTGAACTGAGGGGCCCAAAACTGAACATAGTTTTTTTGTATCACTAGACATATATACACCTATATATAAATATAGCTATTTTATCTAGACATTAAACAAGACTGTTTTTTATAGCAATAATTTCTGTGATGCAAGGTTCAAAATTCCTGTTCCTCAGTTGTGTTTTGCTGTTAGTAGATACTATTAAATCTTCTGACTACATGTGTACGTTGTTTTCTTATTCAGTCTGAGTACTGTGTTATGCATTATAAGCCCTGCAGTACTAGTCAGAAATGGTTACAAAGCAACTACGCCAACAAACAAATAAAACATGAAAGAAGAAATATTTTTTATTTTATTTTAATATTAAAGTCGAATTAACTTGAATATCATTCTGGTTTATAGGTTAATATAATACAAGAGAAGTTAATTACTCGCAGAAATAAATATTTATAATGTAAGCACTGCGATAACAACAACAAATGAAAAAGACTGAGTGGAAGCACTTGCCTTAAAGGGCAAGAGATATGCCAACCTAATAACCTCACCAGGGGTTATGAAAAATTTGCACATTGCCCGAGAGCCTAAGGTAAAGTCTTATGGTAGCTCTTCAAGTGGATAAAAGGGAAAATGGAATGCATTGCAAAGAGGCACCGTTTATCTAAATCAATGGAGACATTTCCTACTGCATTGACCTTCACTGCATCTTGAGAAGCATAAAAAGCATTAAGGAACATTTTAAAAACACCCAGGGGTTTTCTTTATCTAGGTTTTCTCCCTGATCAAATAAACTGGAACTCTTTATTACAGATATTTCCCATATTTCAAGTTAATGTACATTTCTCTGCAGCACAGCCACCTAAATAATCTTAACACTTCACAAGGGCCCTAACAGTCTCCCAGAAATGTCAAACGCCTCCCTCAACGAACATCCTTCAGAACGATAGCTTTGCAATGTCCCTTTGCACCGACACTAACTGAAATATTATCCTTAAGATGACCAGGATTAAGCAACAAAACGGAAGGACTGATGTTTAACATCAACAAAAGTACTACAGAGTGGAAAACCAGGAGTGTGTGTAAACTGATATTGTCTATGTGATAAAGTTCACCTGCAGCTGTTCTATTATTCCAGTCTTTATAATAAATAATACTAGCAACAGAAGGCCCATTTCTGCCACCTGATACAGTAAACTCCTAGCTCTTTCTTCGTGAAAACTCGTAAATCAGGCAACAATAACACTGGCAGCTAAGTTGATTAACAGACCTTCACTAAGCACAAACAGGCACGGGTTTGAATCTATTTGTCACCTTAGCACAACTGAATCGCTGTCCATTCAATTAATCCTTATTTATAGAGATGTTCATGATCAGAGAACAACATGCAGGCGTGAAATATAAAGACATATTGTGCTTACAATTGTTACACAGCTTTCCTCTGTCAAATGTTTAACACTGTTCCTTGCAAACTAGGTCTTCACACCAGGAGAAAATGATAAAAGCAAGCTCTGCACACAGACTGTAAAAGTATTTCACCCATAGAGCTCTTTTACTGGAGGCCTTAAAAAACTCTCCCAAATGAACAAGGTTAAAGTAAATAAGACAACGGTAAACCCACTTCTCCTTATTCCTACTTAGAGCAACGTACAGCATTGCAAAAAGCAGTGCTTCCTGACTAAATGAAGTTTATCAATTTCTAAAAACCTTCTCCAGTCTCTGCCGTCTAGTAATACAAATACGTGCTCTCCCTTTTTTTTTCACTCTGCACTTTTACCACTATGACATTCTGTTTGCATCTGAGTTTGAGTCTTTCCAGACATCCTTTTGCTTTCTTCATTAGCGCTAATTTTACCTAATCAAACTTCTAGTTCTACTTCCTATATTTCTTAATAAATTTCTCCAAAAATTCATACTTGATTTCAAGTAGAAAACTGGTACAAAAGTCTAAAAGTAAATTGACGCCTTTCATATCAATAATGCAATGAGGTGTGTAAAGCCCTTCATTTAATATCATGGGAGTGACATATCAAAAGTGAATTTTATTAAGTATGGGCAGGTGAATTCCAAGAACTTTACATTCTTTCTATATAAAAATTATCAAACTTACATGCATGGTTTACAATTTCATGTTCAAGACATGTAAGTTTATGAGTTTCTGCACACCATTAGTAACTTCTGCACTGCTGCACTGCATCATACTCATTTCAGTTCTGTGTAGTTTTTCTTCTCTATTCATGCATTTTTCCCTATTACATTTTCAAAGCATCAGACTTATTTCTGAAAAGTATAGATGATATATGTCTCTCTGTTTAATAAGTAAAGAGACAGAGAGCAATTTTAATCATCACTCAGATCCCATAATTATTCCATAAAGCTTGATAACAAAGCAAAGAACAGTAGCAGAAAAAAACGCAGTTACCAATGACGTATTTCAAAGCCACTGATCAGAATATCAGAAATACATTGCCATGATTTGTTGCAGGAATTCACATTCTAGATCCGTAACTAACAAAACAGTTGTTTTTTGAAATGCAGGATAAAGAACTGTGTGTCTTGCCTGCCTATTTCCTCAAGTCCTCTGCATTTTGTCTTTAAATCCAGCGCACGGAGGAGTTCTTAGGTTTTATCGTCTCCTGAAAATTAATGTGAGTCATATAAAGCACCTGACACTGGTAATCATTCCTTTATATTTAAAATATATGTAGCTAGAACAAATGTATGACTCACTTGGCCACATTCCATAGCTGTGTTACTGTACGTGAACAGCTCTGCAGCACTCCACCTTTTGTACGTATTGCACACTTAAAAGCCGTCTAGCGTAACAGATAAATCTGGGCAATCACATATTTTGTAATGATTTCTCCTGACATTCTCAATTACATTTTGGAGAGCCATGAGTACAACATTTCCACCAGCTCCCTCAACTGATAGCATAAATTTTGTTAAACTGCAACAGAGTGCTCTGCAAGATTTATTTCGTCATGCTATCAAAAGCAGGAAGTAAAATTACATCAAATTTCACTAGCAGCAATTAATTTGTTATTTTGAGGGGAAAAAGTAAGAGCCAAACTACAAACAAAGATTAAATGTGTTAAATCACCCACATTCCTTTGCATTTCCTACAGATTCACATGGAGTGCAAACAATCAGGTAAGAAGGTCACTAGAAATATTATTAGGAGGCTTTAATAACATTATGAAGATACGAAGCCAGTGCTCTGAGATACCACGTAACAGCAGGTAAATTCCTGTATACATAGATTCTTCTTATATGATACACGGAAACCTGAACAGTGGAGTGATGGAAAGATCATGGATTTTAATCTTTGTATGTAAAAGCTGACATATTTTTAAAATTCATAAACTCGCTTAACTTTGGTGTTCTGGGGAAGAAGGTGTGCTTTTCAATCTGAAAACTGTTATTAAAAACAAAACACAAACGTAAAAACACTATCTTGCATTACTGTACTAGAAAAATTGCCTAGTAACACCACTCCTAAGAGTGCTTCTATGCAACAACTTGGAACATTGTGTTTCTTATACGGCTGAGAAGGACAAGACCTAGGTCTTAGTAGTTCTGAAGAGATAGAGAGTTGTGAGTTGTACCTTCTAGAAAAGAACTATCTGTCCAAGTTTCTTTCCCACAAGAGACTGCGAACATGAAAAAGTGAAAGAGTAAACTAATTTTTTGAAGAACCAAAATACAAAACAGACCACAGACAAACAGGAAACATGACACTCTACGTTTCTTGAAACAAAAAGACCGATGAGAAATGGCAGGAACATAAACAGAGAAAACAGTACACAAACACTTCTTACCAAACAACAAAATATGTAACTGGGTCAATGAAAAAAGTAATATTTCACCAAGATAATGCCTACTCTAACCATAGTATTTCCAGAAAAGGTCCTCAACAACAACATCTATTATATTATCTATGCTTAATAGATGATTGAATGAGAAAGCCTAACATTCTTGATTTTCCACTAAATTCCCAAATACCTGAAGGTCTCACTTTGATAAATATTTCTGTTACATGCAAAAACGGATCCTAAACGAGAAAGCCAGAGGAAAAAAAATTAAGAAACTGTACACCCACTTTAAGAATGCCCTAGTGCCAACAACTCCAATTTAAGTCAGAATTAAGTGCTTGCTGTGGAGTATTAGAAAGAGGATGTCTTGTGACAGAAAGATCAAAGGCTTGTTTATGAAAGATGAGGCTGAAATCCTTTTGCTTTGGTGTTCCCAACTATAAAGAATAATGGCATGTCCCACACATAAATAAGCTCCAGGATAATGCCGGCATCTAAAAAGAGGTACTTGCACAACAGGGTGATAAGTACTCTATTTTTATTACATAAATAAAACACATTGTTACCTATAGAATAAGCAGATTGAGTTCTGCGTTATTATTGAAGATAATTTTCGGATGGTCGTGGTCCCAGTTAATTTGAAAGTAGTGTAGGTAAAATCAACCAAAAAGGCATACAAGCAAAACATGGCCTTGAAATGGTGCCTTTCTGATGCAAACAATCTGTAGGTGCTCCAAATACTACTGTCATGAGAGAAAGGTGAGAAAAGTTACTAAAAAGAGGATCAATAAATGTAGTTTCTTTTAGCATGTGGATGTAATTAAACTATCCATGAAGTGTGGATGAAGTTCAGACACCCTATAGATTGTTGACCAGACGATTTTCAATCTGGTGCTCATGTGCAGGTTCCACAGATCTTTTGGCAAATCTTGCATTGCTTTCCCTTTCCTCTATTTAAATTATTTTCATATCTCATCTTCCACAGTGTATCCCCATTTCTCACATATTAAACACCTTTTATATTGTCTTTTCTGCTTCTACTTACTTCTACTTACCCAGTTTTGCTCTCTGTCTTTCTGTTAGCCTCTTGTCACCTTCTTCTTGAGAACTGTGAGAACTGTGATCCTCACAGTTAAATTCATTTGCAGGGTATCATCAGCTTCTGAAGACAGTCTTCAATTTTGACTTAGCGTAACATTCCGGTAAATATAATATCTCAAATAATCGACCTATTTATGTACAAGAGAGAATATGTTCACCAGTCTAAAGGGAACAACCCCACCTGTAGGAGATGCAAGTCCCTCCCCATAGCAAACTGCTCGGAAATTCTAAGGTTAAACACATAAAAGTTATTGCTCTATCACCAGACTTTGGTGATCCTATATAGAGAGTTATTGAATATGGTGACAAACTGTCTACAGAGCACGCCCTGGGCTGCAGGAACAGAGCATTTTCTACATTCTGCTGAGTTGTTCCTTCCAGAAGCAGCAACTCATGTCAGTGATTAACAAGAAGCTGGTGCAGATTCAGCACAGTTGGAGGCCAGCGAACTGCAAGCTGCAGTGGCAACTGCAGTAAGTGAATTTAAAATTAGATACTGAAAACTTTAAAAACCATAAGATAGGGGGAAAAGTAAAGTTCTAAAGAATTATAACTCGATTTTAAGAAGTTGTAAAACTTTTTCTATGCCCATATTTGAGAAAATTTCTGCAGCAAGCTTTACTCACCCTCTAATAATGTATGTTAACAGCCATAATCTCTGTCTTCAACAGTAGAAAATTACGCTCATTTTCTTTTTATTTGTTCTTTAAAGAGCACTTAAATAACAATAATTGTAGCACTCTTCCTTGAGGAGTTTGGGTGTAGTGGTTAATTGATATAAAATTGTCTTAAAAATAAATGTGCTTTCACCGTGATAATATTATTTTAACTGTGTTTGTCCCAGACCATAACTATGACAACTTTTTGGTCGTAGTTATATATCATTGCATTCTTCTCCAGCTGCAGGAAAAAAAAAAAAGAGGAAGAATTTTAGGACAATTATTTTCAAGTTAATTTTCTTAAATTCCATAATCAATACTTACATAATAGTTCAGCTGAACATTATCATTGGTAACATAATCACCACATAGCATTTCATTGTTTCTGTTATCCCACCTGCCTGAGCAAACCTGCAAGTGATATTTTTGTATGTCTTCACAAGCAAAGAAAATTTATGAACAGCGAATTCAGCAAATCCATAACAATCTCCCCCAGCCTGGCCCAGATTTCATTCTGGAAGAATGACATCCCTCGAGATCTTCAAGGAATCTGTGCTATAAGGGTAGCATTTTAATTCATGCATAGAATATTCATCAAGGAAATTAAGCATCGTTGTTTTCTTTATGTTAGATTTACAAGTATTTGAGAGCTTAACATACGCTTTCTTTTTTACAAGGTGCACTGAGAAAAGCACAATACACCACATGTACTACACTGCTCTCTTTTATTTTACTCATTGAGCTCTCTGAAGTAGAACTAAAAAATATTAGCGAAACATCATATCACTGATCTTCCATACCATTTCATTACAAAGAGATTAGAAATAGCTATCATATAGCAATATTTAAACTTGGAGTACTTGCAAAGATTAGACATTATTCTATATATGGAGCCTAGAAAGCAGAAAGACTGCAATTAATAAGAGCTTCCTGCACAATATAGTAGCCAAGACATTCTTTGAATGCATAAGGAACCATCTGAATCAGAAGAGACATAGTCAGTATGAACGTTGCAATATCAAGACAGTACCATGCACTGGGACCCATTTGAAGACCTACAATTCAGCAAAGATGCTGAAAACTTGAAAAATATTCAGAAAGAATCCAGAAGGATGATTCGATGTCTGCCTTTTCACCAAGGTACTTCATTATCTCCATCCATTATGACTTTTTACAGAGAAGTTTTACTGTAAAACTTGGTCACAAGCAATGAGTACCTAACAAGCAGAAGGCTATCTAACCTGTTATAACTAACAGGTAGTTGTAACAAAATCCAGTGTCTACAAACTGACAGCTAGGTAAGTCCAGAAAAAGAGGCATGCACCTTTAACAGTAAGAGAGAATACTAGAATATTTCTTTACAAAAAGTGACTGTTTAAATTGCAAGGGAATGTAATTAATTATGTAGACATTGGACTGTGAAAAAGGTCACATAATGCAGAAGGTCATAATGGATTCTACCTCTTAAATCTACCATGTATTCCTGTGTACTGTCTGTGAAATGTAAATATTAAACATTATTCTTTGTTTTAGAAGAACTTAATGCCTACTTGCATAACAAAATTAGAAAGCTTCCCAATCCAGCTACTGTGCTGTTTAGTTCAATAAATACACTAAGTACAATCACTTATTATGAACTTAAGACTGAAATTGTTGTGAAGCCTACACAGCGCTGCTTTAAGCAGTCTTTACATATTGATTGTAATTGTCCAAATTAAATTAGTACACCCCTGTGGAAACCTCCGAGATTTCTTAAGGCAGGGGGTTTGTTTACTTGTGGTAATATCTTAAATGTTTTTTCTGCTACCTGAGAACAGTCTAACTCTGCCAGACAAAACACTATTTGATCCTGACAAATCAATTAAGCTCATTTCATTTTCAGAACCTGTAAGGGTTAAATCTGTCTGTATTAAAGCACTTTTAGTGAGATGTTATTTTCTACTATGTATTTGTATGCGACCTAGCAGAGCAAGGCTCTCACCTAAGTAGATATCACTGCAAAAATACACATTAAAATATTGCAACTAAAACGAAAATATCAAAGCCAGTCTCTCCCTGTTTGTTTTAGATATTCTCTGCTGCTGACTAGGATTTTGTAAACTGCTTCACATTTGCTAAGGTTCTCACAAGAGGCCAAGAAATTCAAATACTATCACTCTTAGGTAGTCCAAACATCACTGAGTTGTTAGCTGTATTTAAAGAAAACACCACACAGCTTACTTACATGAACTCATGACCTCCAATCTTAATTTTCAGTACAATAAAAAAACAGAAATCAAACTATTGTTTAATTATTAAAAGGTAGAGAACTAAATAAGCTTATCTACCAGAAGGCCACTGTGGTTTTCCTTTTGCAATACAGAACCAACTTCTATTCAAAAATTGAAAATCCTTCAAAATCAAGGACTACAGTGAAAATGTGGACAAGTCCATCACCATGAAAAGCAAAACAAGCACCCTTTTTAGCCTGGTATCAACTCAGTGAACACATGACTTTCTGCAAGAGTTCACATTTTCCAGCTTTCAAAGCTGCAGAAGGAACTACAGATCTCGAGCAGCACACAGCCAATCATCCATGTCCTGATATTCTCAGTCAATGCTGGAGAACTTCCAGGAACTAGGAAAAGGGAGACATACGTCTTCGGAAGTACAGCAGTCATCTTTTACAGCTTGGGCTTATGCACACTGCTGCCAGACATAATAAATCCAGATAAAAGAGAGTCTGTGATAACCCACATAAAGAACTGTTCATTGAACTCATATAATCTATACTGCAGCCAATGAGCATGGAAGAAGGCTATTAAGCATGAACTCTACAAATGCCTTGTTAAGTGCCTGCAAGCTCTCGGATGAATGGAAGGAGGCTTCAATTTTTGTGCAAGACTTAAACATCACATTGCCTGGTACTGGATTTTGACTGCTTTGGACTCTATCTTCATGAATTTTTTATAAATGTTGCTTAATATGCAAGTGCTATGAGATTGTACATTAACTGGAGAAACAGTGTAATTTATGGGAGATATGAGCAATTTTCTTACACTCAGCTAAACTGAAATAGAGAGCTAGTCTTTTACCATATGGCTTATTCTCAACCATCACTTAACACAGATCTCTTTGCCCAACAAAATTACATGCTTTCTCAATCAGCACCCTGTCCACTCCTGACAGCTTTTTTTCATTTTTCAGATTTTAATATTTTTTTTTGTTCTTTCAGTGCAAAATCCTGTTGCAATGAAAGCAAGACAGTACTTTTCACTTTACACTGCTTCACCGGATAGTCACTTACCAAAGGATGGATATAAGATTAAACACAGAAGAATGGAGGAGGCCTACATGGTTGTGCAAAGGTAAGATTTGTTTTTCCTCTGCAGAGGTATAACCATCTCTTATGTCTCCCTTGTGCTCTGCTCTGGAGTTACTCTTCTAAGCTAGTACACAGCAGATGTTTTTGTCTTCGTGTTTATAACAGTCAGATTTCACAGGGTATGAACAAATATATGTTTTCTGTTTTGGATCTATCCTTCTCAGATAATGTAGGATCAAGGTGTCTGAGGCAGGATTATCAGAAAGGGAATTAAAAAAAAAAAACTGAGAGAAAACTAAGTCTAGAGTTGAGAATATGGAAAAAGAACTAAATAATGAGCAGGTCAAAGGATGAACACAGACGTCCACAGAAAAAACCCCAAACACCTACTCCACCTTTCAACCTTCTGTTATGGCCTTTCCAGAGTGAATTAAAAACAAAAAGTGCCCTTACTGCAAATTTTGAACTCTGCTCTGTGCTTTGGATAAACCACATCTTTTCCAAACAGTAGAGGACAACACAGTGTGGAGAGTTCTAATTTCCCACTGGTTTCAGCAGGAGGTTATAGGTCTTAGGCCTTTGTAGCAAATCATGCTGCAGAGAAGCCAGGATACCTATGGAGGAGGGAGGGCATTAAAGAAGATTCCTCCTTTCTAGGTCACTGAAGGACGCATCATCTTAAAGGCAGAGAGAGAATTTGCAGGCACATGAGTAGAAAAGAAGAGTGCTTGTAAAGCAGCAGATCCTGCAATCTACCTGTTCAACCTACAGAACGTCCCTTAGAATATTAACAGAGAAAACAACTGCACTGAGGGTCAAAGTCATGGTGATGTACACAGGACATGCCCATGTTGGTGCCACATAAATTTAGGTGCTATATTTTTTGGTATGTGCAGTTCTTACTGAAAATGCTCATTGAAATTTAGTGCTAGGAGCAGCCAAAAGGAATATAAAACAAATAAGCCGGCAGAACAATAACATATATACATTGGAGAGACAGCAAGCATGGCAGTTTTTAAATTCTTAACATTCACAGAATCACAGAACAACCAGGTTGGAAGGGAACCATCGGATCTTCTAGTCCAACCATTCCTATCTAACACTAAACCAAGTCCCTCAATACCTCATCCACCCGTGTCTTAAACACCTCCAGGGAAGGTGAATCAACCACCTCCCTGGGCAGCCTATTCCAATGCCCAATGACCCTCTGTGTGAAAAACCTCCTCCTAATCTCCAGCCTAAATCTCCCCTGGCGGAGCTTGAGGCCATTCCCTCTCGTCCTGTCCCCTGTCACTTGGGAAAAGAGGCCAGCTCCCTCCTCTCTACTGACCAAAGCTATATAAAGAAATAAGAAAAAGCTATTCCCTGAAAGACTCAATTATCATCATAATGTTATTTCTCAAGAGGTGACAAATATTGTGCAAAATAACCATATCTACTCTTAAAAATCATCACCGATTATGCTTTTCCACAAAGTCTTCTGTTGCATTAGGGTTTCATTAGACACTTACCGTAAAAAGTCTCCTGGTTTTGCTTAGATAAAATGTTATCACCAGGAAATATTAGGAGATGCCACTTTCCCTAACAGATTTGAACAAGCTGCTGTTTTTCTTCTGAGGAATTAAGTTTTGAAACCTAAAAAGACAACTCTTGATTACAAAACTATTCACCAAACATGACTAAGTGTAAAAATAACTTATGGTCAAGAACAGCATTGCCTTTCAATCATGTTTTCTCCTAGTTCTGACATGATTTGATATTTACCTCATCTAACTCCAATGACCTAATCATCTTCCTTCTACTCCCCAGATGTCTGACAAAAATCTGTTTGGTGATGCTCATATACTTGATGGCCACAATGAGAGCTCTCTATAGCAGATCTGTTAATAGCTTTCAGACCCTCACTGAGATCTTGCAGTATTCCTACAGAATTGCTGCCTCTCAGACTCCCTTCCCATAAAAGCTCTGGTGGTACTCTACAGCACAAAACCTCAATCTACTTATCTCCAGAATTAAAATAAGAAGAAAACCAGGTCATCTATTCACATATCAATGGCTGTTTAAAGCTTGTCAATCTCTCTCATATAAACCTACCCAATTTTCCAGCATGCAGACCATTTTAATGGGATATTATGTACCAAACCATGGCTGCATGTGGTTGGGTTTTTTTATTATTGCCTTTATTAAAAGAATTTGGGAATGCAACTTTTTTATTTTAATTACATGTAAAATTTTCATCCATCATTCATCACCTCAATCTGTTTTTCTTTTATGAAAAGTTATCATGTAAAAAACTTGCAACAATACAATCCCACAGGCTTGAATTATACTTGCACAGAATTATTGATAAGAACAGTGTAACATGTCCTTCTGAAGAAACATGTTTTTTCAGAAACCATGCTTATTCATTTATTAGTAATGATAAAAACTGCCAGGAGCTGTATTTCTTATGCCTCTGTGTAAAGAATGAACTGCCTCAAGGCTAAACATCTCCTACAAAATGTCTTCCCCCTGGAAAGTGGCAGCATCTTTATGCTAATGATTAAAAATATTCTCTGGATCTAGTCTTGTATTTTTGGAAAGAAAAAGTTATTTCTCTCTCTTTTCTTTGCATATTTCATTCATAAAGAAAACCCCTGTAACGAATCAAGTACGCCGTAAATCACACCAGTGTGTAAAATTTCAGAATAATTTCTAGGAAGTCAATGGAATATTCCATTGTATAAAGTAAAAAGTATCAAAGGGTCCTATATGGTGGCAGTAGGGGACATGAAGAGTTATGGAGCCAAAGAACTACAGCTTTTCAATCATTCTTAGCTCTGTTGATGCTTTCGACAGACCCAAAACACTATTTGCCAAATATGTAATGTGAATTCATAGCTAACCTCTACAATTTGTGCAACAACAGCCTGGCAGTTTCCTTGTGTCAGAGTTAAAGATGTTACTGGCTCACAAATTTTTCAGAACAACTTTGGAGAAATGAAGTGTTATCCTGATTTTGTCAGGTGCCTTTGACCTTATGCACCTCCTATTTTGGAATTGTGTATTAGGTTAGTATTTCTTCTACATTCATAATTAAGATCTTTATAAGTTTGTATGAATTGCTGTTATATTGCAACAAATGCCTCCTTAGGATGGTACAGATTCATCATCATAACATGTTTTTTTCATCTGCAGTTGACAGCAGAAGAGCAAGATGAAATTATCATCACTATATTGAGATCAAATCAAATCGCTCATTTTACCTATATCAAGGTCAATATTACTTCATTTTTAAAATAAGACTTACTATAACAAGTTCTAATAAATTCACCACAGAATCTATCTACTCAGAGGAGAAAGCATTACCTACTAAATGCCACTTTATATATCAGTACTTGCTAGCAACCACCATATTCTAAGTAGAACGGACTTAAACCTGCAATGAAGAGCCAAGGGAATCCGCACAGCTGCTTGCAGTTTTTGCCAGGGTGGTGAATGAGTTATATGGTTAACAGTTACATACAAGGAGTATGCAAGATGTTGCACAAAATACGTTAAAGTTGAATTCCTGATAAGGCTGTTGGCTAGTTCCCAAGCCCATACTTAACCTCAGTACATTAAGGACTTCTCCAACAATCATGTAAATCAATAGAAAAATATTTCCCTGTAGAAAGAACTCACTGCTAGAACTAGTGTTGCATATTAATATCCGCAAATGTGTCTTGTGTTGTTATCAAAATTCATTAGGTAAACAAAAGCTGGAGTCAAACCAGTCAGTCCTATCAAATCAGTATTCTACAACACCCTTCTGTCATATTTGGAAGTTTCCGACCAGGTCTAATTAAATTTACCTGTTTTGCAAAGGCCTTTTGAGAGCTACAGTACAGCACAACGTTAGAACTACCTGTTATTGCTATTCAACACTATTGACCTTTTCTCTGAAGGCTGTGGGAAAAGGAAGAAGGGAAGTATAGCTGTAACACAATATGTTGATATACCTAGGGAAGAACCGAATTCAGCTACAGCCTCAAATACTGCAACTGTAATCCAAACTTAAGCAAGTGAAGGCAAAGATAATCCAACAATTCAACTAATTAGCCAACAAACAGAGAGTCTTAATTAAGGCTTCCCATTCTGTCATCGGTTTCCTTCACAACCTCATTCAACTTACTCAACTACAGCAGCCTGTATCACCCAGAATGTCCTGCAAAAGGTTCTCATATCTGGTTAATTCTTCCAGCTACGGTACATTATGGCCTGACCAGCTCCACCAGCCATCCTGCACTCACAGCAGCCTACACTGAACTGGTTCTGCTTCTCAGGCTGTCCTGTTCCACTTCCCAGAAATACTGATACTAGCACCTACTTATTTCCTAGTAAAAGCTGCATTAGAAGAGCTCTATATTAAAATTGTGTTCTATTCTCAGTTCATAAAAAAAGGAAAGCATAAGAAAAGCATCCAGTTTCTCATCATTTGTTGATATGCAGCTCAAACTTTTACCATTTCTAAGTTCATCTTGAATTTCTCAAGAGTTATACTTCTGTCACCATCATGATATCTTAATAATCATCATCTCTCTCTTTGAAGAGTCAAGGACAAAGATGCTGTTAGCAGACCTGACCAGCAAACACTCTGACAAGAGACAATAAACTACAGTAGCTTTTTTCCCCCTGATGTTTAAGCACTTAATTGTTCCCTAGGATGCATACTCATTCCGTACTCTATGACTTTTATATGTAATGATCTAAATCTATTTCAATATATATCTATTCAGTAGGCAAAACTTTATTATTTCTAACAAATTAGAACAATAATATTCATTGCATTTAAACAAAACGTTTGCTTTATGGGATAACAAAATTGGTTTTATTCTAGTATCTATATAAATACAGAATCTAAAACTATTGTATTGTTTATAGTTACAGCGTTCATTTTGAATAGACACATTTTATTTACTGCTGTTTTACACATTCTTTCCGACCCTAGCACTATCCAGCACCTTCCAAGAACATATTTTTCATAGACTTTGCATTATATTCTCTTGGGTTTTTTCTTCTGGGACACTGAACAGAAGCCAACAACTCACCCTAAACTGCTGAAATGTAATATTACCTGAAGTGCTGTACTGCATAAAGCTTGGCAGAAGCAACGATTTAGAAGGTTTTAAGTCTGATAACTTGGCCAAAATCCAATAAGGTCAGAAATTACCAGGCCTTCAAAAAGCTGTTTGTAACAATACAGAAACAAGGTAGGTTTATTAATGTTTCAGAGAAGCTGAGGAGCTTGAGACTAAATCTCCTGATTTCCTAACTCTGGCTTCAGCTCCATATCAAACCAGCACAACAGATAAGAAGTTCCCCATGATGGTATCTTCAGGTTTTGCCTTTGAGACAAGGAAACCATATACTTTGATCCTCCATCATCAGCACAGAAAAAAAGCATATCAGACCTCATAATTCTGCTGATATACTTCAATCGTTACCATATGTCGAATTTCTCAAAAATATATGCAGAGAGTATGAGTTGCACAAATAACACCAAAATAAATAAATAAACAATAACTTTTTTTAAGGCAAAAAACGACCAAACAAGCAAAACAAAAAGTCACAAATAAACAAAAAAAAAAACCACACACAAAATAGTCCTAGAACAAACTTACTACTCTACGTACCATATTTCGCTAGCAGTGGAAACACCAAGATGAGGAATCACCCAACAGTCAGTGTTTCTGTCTGGATTATACAATCTAACTTCCAGAAATGCACAGACTCAAGCCATACAAATATCCCTTCTGCATGACAAACAAACTTTACTGTTAGACAGTTTCATCTGCAACTGTCTGCTTTCCAGTCACCCTGTGCAAAACTCGAACCTCTGGAGTATACTTTATAACACGAAGAACGTTAAAAATGTACTGGAAGCAAATGAAGACACATTTTATTATAGGGCAGTGTATAAGTGAAGTATCCACTTTGTAACATCAAGTCTATAAGGCTGCAGTCTTAAATATTGATTTTGTATTCATTGTCATTGACAGAAGCAATTCTGCTTTTGCTGAATGTAATAAATATGACTTTAAATAGAGTAAGGCCCTTTCAGCAAGAAATTTTACATCTATCTGTTTATAAGCTTAAAATTAAAACCGCTAGAATCAAAAAAAAAAAAAGAAAAAATAACCAAGGGGGTTTTCAAAAATTTAAAACTCTATCATGCATAAATGGAGCTCATCAGAGAAAGTAATTTCCCTGCAGAAAACACTCCATCTTTTGTTTTATGTAAGTTAGCAACATGAATATTTTATTCTTGGTGAAACCGCCGTTACCCTTTTGCATTTCATAGCTTTGCTTGGTGTTTCAGATAAATAGGCTTCTTTTTCGTCCTCTTTCTCTCTTTGCCGTTCAAGTCTCTGTTGCAATTACAAATTTCATCATAGATCAGTAGGTATTAGAGTTTAGAATTTGGCATTAGCAGCAACTATATCCCTTGACCCCAACATCCCTTACAGAATGTAGATGGTAAGAAACATGCATAAAGGAGAAACCACTGCCTAGAGAATCATTATTCTCAAGATATCCATCATCATTTGGAAGGTACATTGTCTTAAGGTAGTTTAGGTTAATCTCAAAAATACTTTCAACCTGTAATTTACAATTATAGAGAAGGTAGTAAAAACAACTATGTTGTATATGCACATTAAAATAATGGTTTAAATGAACACTGAACTGAATTCAACACTGAGATGTATTTTAACTCCAAGATGGGGAGAATAAAAAGAATCAGTACTGTGAATAACATATTGCATTGCTGGGAGCTGTTGCACAAAACTGTGAGCAAAATAGTCTGCACAAGAATACAGACCCTGTACAAAATTGTATTTTAAATGAGTTTCATCTCAAGAAGCTCAAAAGTAACTTTTCCAATCAAGTTGAAAATTTGGAGGAGACAGACTATTTGACCTATATGCAATTCCATTATCATTGTAAATTCTCTCCTTTGAGAGCAATTTTATTTTTAAATTTGTTACTTGGAATGTGAAAGTCTGAGAGACTGATTTTCTCGTTTAGTGCTGTTGCATTTTTTTTTAGTCATTTTTACAGGATGTTTTTAAGATTGAACACTTCCAGAAAATAGTTGTATCGTGCATTAGATCTTCCACCCAAACAGAAGTATACTTTCCTTCTCATGTTATCTTCCACATGGACTTTTTGAACTGCAGGGAGCAAGCAGGACCATATTTAGCACAAGACTACCATGGTTCTGCACCACCTGGGTGCATAAGTAGCCAAGAGTAGGACTTTTGGAAAACATCAGTTCAGGCCAGCATTTGAAAACTTTAGTTCAGGCCAGCGATACTAAAACAACACTGCCCCCAGCTAATTAGCTCTGCCAGTCCAGACTAAATTGCACAGGCTTAAAGTCAAACTGACAGATTCATACCGCTTCTGTTGCCAAAGCTGAAGTGCTAATGCCTGGCCTACACACAGCATTTACACTGCACGGGATATGCAAGCATGCCACTCTCTTTCAGTTGTATGTCAATGCCTGATTACTGAGAGGAAAATAGGACCAAATTTATTCTGACTGCGGATGAGCTAATTGGAATCATGCAACAAGGCAGACCACAAGCACACTTTGTCAAAAGACAACATGGGTTGAGTCCACAAGATAAAACCACTTTCCAGTTGCAGTACTATAAGCCAGCACCATAAAATTTTGCCACCTTGGTCAAAAATCACCAGAGTCTAACCATACAAGGAGGAAAAGACCAGCCAATGTTCAATAAAAGTCACAGAATCACCAAATCACCAAGTTGGAAGAGACCCACCGGATCATCGAGTCCAACCATTTCTATCAAATATTAAACCATGTTCCTCAGCACCTTGTCCTCCCGTCCCTTAAACACCTCCAGGGAAGGTGAATCAACCACGATCCTGGGCAGCCTGTTCCAATGTCCAATGACCATTTCTGTGAATTTTTTTTTCCTAATGTTCAGCCTGAACCTCCCCTGGCAGAGCTTGAGGCCATTCCATCTCATCCTGTCCCTTGTCACTTGAGAGAAGAGGCTAGCACCTTCCTCTCCACAATTTCCTTTTAGGCAGTTGTAGAGAGCAATGAGGTCTCCCCTCAGCCTCCAACCAGCAGCATTATACATAAAAAATATCACACTGAGATCATTGGTGAAGGTTCAACTTTCTCTACTGTTGAAGTTCAGAAAACTTTGAAATGCAGTGTGTTTCAAAGCATTACTCATTTCAGCTACCTGCTTTTTGTCTTCAGCATCAATAGGAGGGTTTGACAACATATAAGATGGGAATTTTAAAAACTTACCTGAGTGGCAGAGTGTGGGACATTCTGGAGGATTTTACATTGACAATCAAAGTTTAACTATTTCAGAATTCTAAGCTGAGTTAGTAAAACTTGTTACTTTAAACTGTTAATGAATTTTATTGCATGCTTGCTTTATTTTACCTTATGAGGCTTTAATTCATTAGTTATAAAAATATGCTGAGTTATAAATCCAATGATATTCCATAAGGATATAAATTCATTACAGATATCGATGGATATTTGCTAGTAAAGCCTTGTGCCTCTCTAGCCTTTCTTATCTCTATCTACTGTACCTTGTGATTAATTTTTTCAGTGTCCTTAACTTCATTAGTAGCCATGGGGATTCTGAAATGTACTTCATTGATAGTAGTGCTGAGCAATTGCCCAAACACCTTTTGTTTAAACTTTTCAAAAGAAAGCTAGCAAGCAAATACATGAG
Organism: Coccyzus lansbergi; assembly: GCA_033558105.1. Taxonomy (NCBI): domain Eukaryota; kingdom Metazoa; phylum Chordata; class Aves; order Cuculiformes; family Coccyzidae; genus Coccyzus; species Coccyzus lansbergi. The sequence continues at coordinate 3,432,712 of JAUMJK010000159.1, forward strand.
AAAACAGTTGACTCTTCCACTATAAAAAGTTTCATATGTGAAAGGGTTATAACTGAGGGAGGTCACTCTTATGAAAGATGCTGAGGATATTACAGAATCTAAATCCTGAATGATGATGACAAAAGTTACAGCTGACAACAATTGTAGATTAATAAATAAATGTTACGTCGAATAAGAAGGTTGAATTCATTTAGATAGTCTACATTTTAGCAGTCCGCAGGGTCTTCTGTATTTCAAAAACCACAAAGGCTTTTAGGTCAACTGTCTTCCCACTCTAGAGTAGAGCCTGAATTGGGACCACAAACTTAATTTTCTAATCACAGAGTGAAAAAAAAAAACCCAACCAACATTGCATTCATTTTTTTTTAAATACCAGAAGAGATCTATTTTCAACTTAACATCCTAGACAGATAATCAGTAAACAATCCAACATCAGTCATGGCTGAAGTCCCTGTATTAGCTTGCTTTTAAAGGCAACCCCACATATAGGGCAAATTATCAGTGACCATAAACTGACAAAGCAGTTCTTTCACACAAAGAGGATTTTCTAGTTCCTTCATGCTCCAGTTTCTGTATTGGACTATCATTTAATAATACAGCCATAAATCAGTGCCATTTCCTCTGTTTTAATGTAAAACATAAAAAGGAATGGCATAACTCATAAATAGAAATGTGCACTAACATTCAAAGCTATCACTGAAAGCAATAGAATTTAACTTTGTTTCAAAGCGGTTACTCATTTTGTCCATTAAACATTATTTTTTAAAAAAAAGCTTAATTTTATCATCAGGCTTAGATTGCTTTATTCTTTTTACCTGTTATGATTTTGCATTTAACAACAAATATTTCATACATCTTTTTAACTGCGTTATTGAGAATATAAACACTGGACAGACAGAAGCTAACGCAAGGAAACAATTTTCCTAAGGAGTTGGATTATTTCCGAAATGCTTATTATATATGTATTCTCTTGCCAGAACTCAAGATTTAAAATTCCACCTTCTTCAAAGCTTTAATGTTATTTGGATCTCTGAAGCATTTATATTTAATTTCACAGCAGTGTCACAATTCAAGTGGTATATTTTAATGTCTGCACCAGCCAATTGTTGATTTATTTTCTTTCAGGCAAAATGCAAATAATCTCTTAAGAGGTTTGCTCACAACCCTTGTGTTTGAGTTAATGCATTTGCAGTGAATAAATTAAAAGAAGTCCAAAAATGACTTTTTAAGGCCCACTTGAATTTAAAAACTCGATTCAAGTTTTAAAAAATTATGTGCAACTTTTCATATGAGAAGTAACTGGAAATGAACTAATTAATGAGCTTGGCCAACCTCCAGTATAGGGGTATGCCAACTGTGAACTCTCAGGGTGGAAAAATGAGTGGCTCTAGTGACCTAGACCTTTTTTAAGTTCTCTACTAGAAGCCCATTCTTGGCTGTGAAAACGCTCCTGCAAGCCATACTCCCAAATCACCTCTGGGCTATCTGCTCCATGGAACAGTCCAGAAGGGAAAAAGACATCAGAATTTGTCTTCAATGTGATCACCTTCTCATTCTGAATTTTATTAGCTTCTCTTAAAATCTGTTCGAGCTCTTCTCCATTTGGTGTGGTCAGAGTTTGCTATGACTAAAGCATGAAAGCCGGAAGTGGCAGATATCAGAGACACAGATGCCAGCGTTAACTCAGTATTGTCCAGCAGGAAAGAGAGGGAGCAACCAGATTAAGTCCTGACAGGGTCAGGAGAGTAGATTTCTTTGTTGGCATGTAGACTCCAAATCCACAGTTCCTAAGCCATCTAGACTGACCTACGCTGAAAGAAACTACAGCTCCTGTTTGCCCCATAATTTCTTGTTTCTGTAGAAAGGAAAACCAGTAACATGAAGAGAAGTGAGTATCTCTTGGTTTGGCTTCATTACATACCTGGGACACTTGAGTAACGGTACCCAGATCCCAGTTAGGGACGGCTACATTCATAATCAAGGTAGCTCAGGGCTAAGCAGCTCATCTCCAACTCCTATAGATTTCACTTCCCACCAGTGTTTTTTGCAAGACTCCCATTTATCCTAGTTGATATGTACATGTCACCTGATAGCACAAAAAGGGGGAAAAATCTAGATTTTAAGGAGTTAGCAAGGTGGTCAGCTTCAGGACTAGACTACAGATTGTAATGACAGCTAAACAATAGGTCAGGTTTAACAAGTCAGAGCAACCCTCTCGGGGTATACAGAGCTAAGTTTCCATTAGGGATAGCAACAGCTGAGAAGGGCATAGATATTTTAAAAACACATATACGCAAAAATTAATTTTGGATGGATATACAAGGAAAAATTTTTAAATGTCATATGTTCCTAAAGGAAACTGTGATAACAGTTATTTTCCAATAGAAAAAATGCTTTGTAAACTCATCACAGAATCATTTAGGTTGGAAAAGAAAAAAAAAAAATCTTTAAAATCATCAAGTCCAGCTGTAAACCTAACACTGCTAAGGTCACCACCAAGCCATGCCCCTAAATGCCACATCTATGTATTTCTTTATTACCACGAGGGATGGTGACTCAACCATTTCTCTGGGCAGCTTCTACCAGTGCTTCACAACCTTTTCAGTGAAGTAATACCTCCTGTCATCTAGTTTAAACCTCCCCTCGGCACAACCTGAGGCTATTCTCTCTTGTCCTACCACTTGTTACATGGGAGGAGAGACAAGCACCCATCTCACTACAGTGAACATCCAGGATTTAGTAGCATGAAGACAGTCTTTCAAATAAAGCAAGGAATAGGAAATTAGAAAGTTTGGATTTTCTGACTTGTCTCTCCCTCTCTCAGGGCATAATACAAAAGTTTATCTAACATTTAAGAATTTTTAATAGTATCTTTTGAGACTATTTAATTTTTATAAGATTAATGACCACCTGAGAGCATCAACCTTCACAGAAAGATATTTTTACAACCTATACAGCAAATCAGCAGTACAAATATCCCAAAAATTCCATTTTCTTGTGCCTTTAAAAAAAAAATAAAAAAGCAACAACAAGATAACCTCCACAAACACTTAAAAACTAAGTGTCTTCTATTTGGAATCAATTCAGTTTTGGCAATTATGTTGAAAGAAGCAGGATGCAGCCTTAAAGTACAAGTGGTGTAATGAACACCAGGTATTGCAGAGATAAAGAATTTCTGAATACAAATCATCGTGAATCAAATTGTTTTCCAGCATTTTTTTCCTTGTTTAAAAAGCCTGTTAATTCTGTGTCTAACAGACCAAAATTGGTCTTTGGATCTATATTTATCCAATTAGATTTTCATTTTACTTTTAGACTCAATTAATTCACTTTATGAAAGATGTTAGTGTTTTCTGTTACATCTATCATCCAAGAAGATGCTTTCTTTTATACAAGTTGTTTTCTATTTGGAAATGTAATCATCTTTTAAAAAGGACAGATTAACATTTGAAAGCCCAGCCTGATAAACTGTTACTTCTTAGAGGAAGGATAAAAGATTATTACAGAAATCATGCAGACAATTTGTTAGATTTTTTTCCCCCTCAAGTGAAAGACATTATTATTTTGTATAACTTATTTTCTAATGAAGTCAAGCTTTAGCTTCTCAGCAATTTATTCCAGATTATTGTTAACTTTATAACTTTGACTTCCTATTTTTGTGGACCTTGAAACTGTACTCTGAAAATTAAATTACAGTTTGGAGTTCACTGACCAAGCACATTGTATAAGAAAAACTGAAGACTCATATCTTTGCTAGAATAGACTAAATAAGTCTTTGTGCCTGGGCAAAGCTAATTCATTTCCAAATGAATCATCACAGATGAATGATTACGTATTTTGCTCAACTTTTCCTTTGATCTTTATTATAAATAAGAAAGTATCTTAATAATTCTTTAAGAATCACCCAAGCAAAAATAATCATTCAATACTCAGTAGTATAAAAAAAAAAATTTACTGGCTAAAATAGACTCTCATTTCCTGATTTTTCTTACTCTTAATTTTCTTTCAGCTTCTTCGTTCACAAGAAAACCTCTTATTTTTGAAGAATTTCACCACTGCAGTTTTAAAATAATCACGACCACATGCATTTTGAAAGTATATATTCAACATTATAAACCTCACTAACGCCTTCTACAGCTCTAGTTCTTTCAGAAAGGTAGATACATTTGTCTGCCTTTCTATCACATGTCAATATTTAATCTTTTCCAGGATAATACAGTAAGTATAGCCATAAAAAATTAATGTCCTGCATTTGATGCTGCATAGTTTTACCCAAGCAAACAAGTGTATGTTTTAGTAAAGAAATTGGTAAGAATAAATTAAATTTCAGTAAGAAGTTAATATTATTTTCTTTTCTATTTGGTGTATTTCAGTATACAAGCTAAGAATTGTTAGGTCGAATGAAATTCACAGCAGACAAATTTGCATCAGAACAAGTTCCACACACAACAAAATTTAAAGGGAGAGATAGCAAGAGCCAAGGAAAGGACTTCTCAGTTTGTTCACATTCCTTTTATCTAGGAACTATTGATAGCTCAATGCAAATTCCAGCTACTAAAGTTGCTGCCTCTATTATAAAAGTTAAAAAAATATGTAGTTATTCTGGTAACTTTGCTCTCAAAACCATGATGGTTTCTTCTACCAGTTAACTGGACAGCAGAGAATGGCCAAACTATGTTTCCTCCCACACAGCAATAACAATTATTAAATAAAGTTACCAAAATTTCAAATATGAAAACAAAATGATATTTTTTAATTAACATTGTCAATTAGACAGTATCACACATTTACTACCACGTGCCTAAATACACAATAGACTTAATATTTAAAGGAAATGGGCATCTTTACTTTTTAATAGGCTAAAATGAGGAAGATAAAGCCATTGTTCAGAAGACAGAACATCTGGTAATGCAGACAGTTACAACTACTTGCAATTTGTCTTTCATAATCACCTTGATAATCAGATGGCTCTGGGTTTTGAATTGCTCTGACATATTCTTACTTCAGTTCTTTACTACAAAAGACATTCCAAAGGTTCCCAGTGACATTATACAGCAAAATTTTGACATGATGTAAACATGATATGTTTCCATCACTGAGATCTCTAAAGACTTGGAGAGCATTTCATCTGATGCTGTAATATCTTGTCTATGAATTCATGATGACACATTCAGGAGATAGCTATGATCACACACACACAAAATAAAAGAAGTGACTACTGGAATGATTAAGAAATTTGCAATACTATAAAATATAGTAAGGAAGATTTACAGTTACTTTAACCTCAATTATTTCCAACTCTCCTTTCGAAAGCAGGAGAACCTTATCTATGCTGACTGATCAGACTTATAAACTGGGTCCAGAGTGCTCAAAATTACAGTTCCAAACTTGTGGATCCTTTATTAATTTGAGTTACAGATGAATATTTCCAAAATTACGCAGCTCAGTTATCTCAGAATGGGACTTCCAAGAGACCTTGTTCCTAAAAAGGTGGTGAACATAAATGATCAGTAGTGCCAGAGAGAAACACACTTAAAAGATGTTTGTTTGGTTGGTTTTTGTTTAAACTGGAACACCTCCCTCTTTTATTAATCCATAGTCATGGCTTCTTCATTACAGTCAAACATATATGTGGTTTGGGGGGGTTGTTTTGAGTTTGTTGGTTTAGATTTTGTCTCTTATTGGTTTAATTTTTAGGTTGGAGTGGGGGTTAGGGGAAGGCAGAGGAGAATGGATTTAGGAAAGGGGGGGTCCTTTAAAACTAAATAGGGATGATACATTTCCTCTAAGACTGACAAAGGGAAAAGCTCAATGTTTTTACTATAGCTTTACTTACAAAATTCATGCAGGACATAGGAGAACCCTGCTAAGCCACCTCTCTCTGCAATGTATTCAGGTGGCAGTTGAGGGTGTTTTCAGGCAAAAGCAAGAAACTTAAAGCAATGAAATCCACACCCCAGTAAGTTGTCTTCTACCTGTGTAAGGAGTAGGCTCAATGAGCCAGGAGGAAGAGGTGGTGAAAGAAATTCTAGTAGAATTCACAGACATTCCTCACACACTTTGCCTTGCCAGCCACTTGATGGCTCAGCTAAAAGAAGGGTTCTGCTGAGTATGTTCTGAGTAAATCTGCTGGGTCAGCCTGGTCAGGTGAGATGTGTGAAGGTTACTGCATTTGTGCATACAGACTTGTTTTGACATGTGAAGACCGAGACCCTCTTCAGTAAACCTCAATACAAAACTTCAGATCATCTAGAGATACTCTAGTGAAAAATTGCCGCACAGAGTGAGGCACCATTTGAACAAGAGCTTCTGTTTCCTTCAGATGGTCATAATTTCAAATGTAAGCCACCAAAGCAAGTGCTAGGAAGGACCTAAACCCTTAAGCTATTTTTTGTAGCACAAGCTCTAATTGCTTATAAATCATGCTGTGTTATCTGCTTGGCACATAAAGCTTGTCTATAAATACATAACTGTTTTAACATCTATACTCCTGCATGACACTGAATAAATCAAATTAAATATGCCAGATTTTTCTTTTTTTTTTTTTTTAAAGCTCCAGATTAAAAGAAAATACTTTGAAGGGTAGTATCTGGTTTTTGGGTTTTTTTTGTACAGTGACTGCACTTTTGAAATTCACTCTGCATCTAAGCATATAGATTTATGTGAAGATTCAGTTTAATATAGTCTTTGGAATAGCAGTCATATGAACACCAGTGCTTTTCTTAAGTTGCATTAAGAAAAGGTCATCTCAGCTAGATACATAGCACTAATAGCACTGACATTAACAGTATTTGTTTACTCTCACAAAAGAAATAATTCACAACACTTCTTCCTCAATTATGTTTGGTTAAGCTGCACAGCCAAAAGAACTGGACGTCACGTATGCTGCTTGACACCTTGCTGAGAGAGTCAAGGATAGTACTTAACCAATACATCTGCTTCTTTTTGACTGCATGCAAAATAATCCAGTAGTGAGGTGTTTTATCCAGAAAAGTGGTATATAAATAGTTGCCAACCTTTCTTCCTCCCCCTTGGAATTTATGGAATATCACAGCAATAATTTATCGCACTGTGACTGAGAGTCCATCATGTATTAGAGCTCATCTCTTCTGTGATTTAAAACCACCTACACGAGTGCTTTAGAGCTATTTCTGAGATTCCCTGAGCTGTTTTATCCTGTATGAATCATGAAGCAAGTGAAAGTTTTATAAAGTTTTACTGTACTTAATTTATTTCTTTTATACCTAGAACAAGAGAGAGCTCAAGCCTGCGTCTTTTGGGGGTACTTGTAGAGGGGCACAGCTGAACCATCTGGATCAACATTGTTCGCTTTTCTGACATTTACCTTCGCTGCAAGACAGGGTTGGGCACACTAACCCCAGTGCTCACCAGTGCTCATGCAAGCTGTGGGTTCACTGCTGGGCTGTATCACGAGCATGAGTATTCCACATAGCTTACAGAGGAGGAGCAGGATGAAGCAGATTTTAGACACATTTATAGGCCACAGAGCACAATCTAGAACTATTGAGACACAAAGAAAAAAAAAAAAAAAAAAAAAGTTAAATACCACTCCTGGGTGGTAGGAGCATACCACTGGCAAGTAAATATTCTCATTTAACATTATTAAGAACTTGGTATCTGGAAGCACATCTTAAGGAGAGTCCTGTCATGAATTGACCACATGTCCTTGACTTGGGATAACAGACTGCAGCCAGTACCTGACATATTTTGCTGTTCATGTGTAATAAAGAATACATATATATGATACGCAGCATTTTACTGCATATTGTAAATGTCATGTCAGTCACAGGGGAACTACAACTGAACTTCAGGAAAAGGAGAATTGTGTCTCTTGGGAGTTTAAAAGAAAAGATTAACCTGCCTGCAAGCATTTTCTCACTCTATTATAACATTTCAATGCTATCAATGTAAAGACAATGCGAGAAATAGTGTCTCTTCTCTATATTCAAAACAGTCCTCTAAGCTTTTGTAGCAAACCAGTGGGTCAAACATTCTGCTACTACAAGTTAAAAAAAATACAGCCACAGAAACCAAATACAACATTGTGTTGTTGTCATCATTAGAGAGTAAAAATGTAACTCACCAGGAAACTATCATTGCACTGAGTGTTTACAATAACACTCTAAACTTCTTCACATCCCCTCCAAATGTAAACAGCATAGATTTCTTTTTTAACAAAGTCTCTAGGAATATTTTCCCTTCTCTCCATGCTTAACATCAGTCATGCAGTTATAATTATGGAACAGCCTGATACCACCTACAAAATGCCACACAAAACTGTGCTTGTTCATGTCTATATGGAGAAAATGGCAAGCAAAGCAGAACGCAAATTATTCTTAATAACAGGCTCTATATATGTTGTACGAAGAGTTAAAATGAACATATCCACTGTGATGGATTCTGCTGTTATAGAGTCTAGGGCAGCGAAAAACTAAAATCAAAAGAAAATAAGTGTTTCAGCCACGTCAGCCACTCAGAGCTGTCAGTGTAACAGATTCATTGTTCTACCTTTCCAGACAAGAAACTGAGACCACACAGTCATATCATAAAGTCCAGATACAGTGTCCTTAACAGGCCTTCTGGCTGAAAACTTGTATTTGAAGAACTTAAACCAGATAGGTTGAATTTCAGAGTCACAAGCCTTTATAGACTGATCCAAAAAAAGGTACAGGGAAAAGCCAGCCACATATTGAAGAGGCTTATGCAGAGCAAAAGTATACTTAATTAGTTTACTGAATTAGAATTTTGATTACATCCTTCCTTGCATGCTTTCATCTGATTGAAAACAGACTTATAAATGATAGAAAACAATCTTGGACAGATGGATAAACTAGACTGAACTTGTCCCTATTTGTAGAAACCTCGGTTCGGAATAGCATTTTCTTGTGCACAGGACATCAGACACACACCTTTCATCTAGACAAATGGGAAAATGTGCATATTTACTTTTGAAAGTGGAATTTAGTAGTCATTTTTTGAAGTGTTGCTTTTGCCATAACAGGAGAATTGTATCATCAAGCAAAAGGATAGCCAAGTTTTTGTTGTAAATAACTGAAATACAAAAAGACTAGAATAGCTAAAGGCTAATATTATAATGCTTAATAATATTTTATATATTTTTCAAAAGTAAATACCACATGTGCCCTGCAAATGAAGGTTCAAGCTCTAACACTGCAATACAAACATTCTATGCAAATGCAACCTCTGCAAATAAAAAGCATTAAGTAGTGTTCTAGATTCTGCAAGGCTTCTAGCACATCTCAATTCCTTTTGATTCATAGAATCATAGAACAATCAGGTTGGAAGAGACCCACCAGATCATCAAGTCCAACCATTCCTATCAAACACTAAGCCATGTCCCTCAGCACCTAGTCCACCCATGCCTTAAACACCTCCAGGGAAGGTAAATCAACCCCCTCCCTGGGCAGCCTCTGCCAGTGCCCAATGACCCTTTCTGTGAAAAATTTTTTTCTAATGTCCAGCCTAAATCTCCCCTGAGGCCATTTCCTCTTGTCCTGTCCCCTGTCAATGATTGCAATGATAAAATAGGAAACTTGATATAATTCTAAAAACATGTTTTGGGAATGCCCATTATTCTCAATAGAGGCACTCTGAAATCTCATTTCCAGAACTACGTCTCATTAAAATCACTGCCTTAAAATTAGATCCATCACCTCAAAACTGTAAATTCCAATTGTAGGCTCCTACGGAAAAAAGTAAAAAAAAAAAATCCTGCTACTGAACTAAACAGGAACCCTCACTAACACTAGATACTTCCTGGGAATACTAAGAGCAAATGCTTTACCATAACTTCAACAGCTGAAATTCCTTCATGAAAATTTAAGGGACCATTTAAAACAGCAATAAAAAAGGCAAACAGAATTTGAGCATGGATTATTCACAAATAGAAAAGAGGCTTGCATTAGGGAAATGAATTGTTCCTTCAAATCACTCACACCACACGCTCTGAGTGCTGTTTTCTGCCATCAGTCACTCAGCGCGTACCTGTGGGCATCCATTCTGGCAGAGCTGTTTACTGCTGCTCCGGCATGGAGTTGATTACACCTCTTTTCTTCGTGTAATCATATCCAGTAACTTGAAAAATAAAAGCAAAATAATCTAAGAAAACACTGCAATAAATCATTGTTTCTAATTTCTTTTCCTCTATAATAGATTAGCACTTCTGCAACCTACAAGCATTGTTTCAAGTGAAATACAAGAAACAACCCTTCAGCATCAATATTGTGACTTGCATATTTGTACTTCTTTAAAGATCTGGCCAAAATATTAATGTGACAAGCAAACAGAAGGTAAGAAGCAGATGAACACGTTAAGGCATTATTTCATGGAAGTAAAGTGACACTTTTGGATGGTTCAAGGGGTTGACTAACCTACCATGAAAGGAAGACCTCTGCTCTGCTAGTTTATGTCATTAGAGTCATCATAAGTCAAGAACTGTATTCATACAATTGTCTGATTTTTTTTTTGCCAAAATTACAGCAATAGAGGAATATGAAACAATTTAAGTAGTAGAACGTAAACAAAATCTCAGAAATAGTTAAGAGTATACATCTCCCACCTTTTTATTTCCTTTGTCACCTGAGAAACCAAGTCATGTTTACAATGCATAAAGTAAATAAATGTGAAAAACCTTCACTAAAAACTAAACATTTAGCTTAGCTCTGTTAAAAAAAAAAACCAAACCAAAACAATGTTGACATGAAGACACCAATCGCTAGAATAAATACACGTTATCTATGATTAATCTTAGATTATCCATTGTTCAAAATCTGTCCCAGCCTCACAGCACCTCTGACAATCTTGCTATGGAAGGTTGCAAAGGAGGTAAAGGGATCAATCTATAGCAGGATATAGCAAGGAGTGTTGAGAAAAGCAGAACATTGAATATAAATACTTTCTTTTTCTTTTTAAGGTTAGATACCGGTATCACAGTGAGTCCTTAGATTTCCACCTAAGCTTAGAGAACTTTTGCAAACTTTTGAGGCATCTTACTCTGTGTCAATAACAACAGAAAAAGTGCACACTTTTTGGCCAGCTCTAAAAAACCAGTAGTCCTCCTTGTCTTTCACTCATACTGACTTCACACAGCTGTAACTGTTTATTTCACTACAGTTAGTCTAGATTTACACCAGCCCAGCTGAGATGGCAATGAAATTGCCTGACGCTGCAGGTTACAGTTCAGTTACCTGAAGTGACATTTGAGCAGCAGACCAAGATTAAATTTCTTTTCTTTTACAAACACACAGTTAGATTTTACTTACACAATGTCATTGCCACAAATGTCATCCATGCCTATCCTAGCAAATTCAGGTTGTGCTGCTAGTGACTCCAGGTAACAGAATATAGTTACCTGTACTGTTAAACTGTAGCGGGATCCCAGCACAGTTTCTTCCCTGCATCAGCTATTGCTTTCGCAAGAAACTCCTGGGCACAGCTGTGGAGTAGGAATACTCTGGAACCACTTCAGCATATGTGCCACCTTGGGTTAGGGGCTTTCTGATCCCTGTGACTTGCAACAGTCCCAGGTGTTCCTACTTTGCAGTTTAAACATAGCCTTGAAACCTCATAAATGCCTTGGTATCTCATAATGAGGTACCAAGTGTCTCTCATCTAAAAATAAATTATCGCTAGGAGGGTGCTCGCTAAATTTCAACCTCGCAGGGGGTTATCCAAAGCACTGGAGTTAAGATATGTAACAGTGCAGTATATTCTGACAGGAGATTGAAATGTTGAAACAATTTTTTTTTTAAAGCCTTCCCTTTAAAATAAAGCTCCTTTCCTGGCTAAAGAAAATTGAGTGATATTTCATGTCTACAGTTATTTGTGATGATGAAAAGGAGTTCATCTGCTGACAACCTGTCCCTTATACATCAAGCACTTTTAACAGGGTGAGAGGAGGAAGACCGTTAAGTGTGATTAAGGGAAAAAGAATCAGCTCTCTATATGTTGTAAAATGAAGGCTGATTACACTATGTACACACACGTGTGCCCATAAATCAGTTTACCATAATGAAAAGTTTCCCAAATAAATGTTTTATTCCCCCTGCCCCACACAATTTTTACTGTTTCAATATACCTAAATAGCAGACCAAAATCCCCAAGACAGATTACAAGTTCAGACCAATGAGAGCTAAATTTCAATTACCTTTGCTTCTGAGAACCAAGTTCTTTAGCAGAATACAACACTTGTGAGCCGGCACAGCAGCATTTTCAAATCAATGGTTTCCAGCTTTCTGCTGGAAGCTGAAAGTTTCTGTTCTCAGGTGTTTCATTTTTTTGCTAAGAAGCCAAAAATGTCTGTAAAGAGCATAGATTTCTCACACAGAAAATAATTTTAATAAAGAAAAATAGTTTTAACAGAATATTTGGGGCCATTTCTACAAAGAATTCACGCTGGTTTGCCTTTTACAAAGCAACAGCATGAAACCTCAAGGTTCAGAGCTAATCCAGCAGAGTAGCCTCAGCCCCACTGAATTTTAATCACAGAACGCACCCAGCACACCCACAATGGCCAATCTCACTTTATTCATTTAAATCAACAGTGAAAAGGAAAGAGGAAAAAAAAAAAAAAAGAAAAAAAGAAAGAAAATTCTTGCTTTTTTTTTTTTTTCCTTGGTGGAGCCTTCTTACATTTGGATGCATTTGAATTACACTGTTTTATCTCCAGTGACAAATCTGTAATACTTTGGCTGCACCAACATCTTAGGCTCATGCTATTTCTTTCATTCATTTCCCTTGTGCTTTTACCTCAGTACCTAATGCGCTGTCAGAATCAGAGAATTCATCCATAAGTATTATGTGATGAGTAACTGGTGTATATGCAAGCACACAGGAGAAATGAGCTTTCATTTTTTCATTGCAATCATTTACATACTGAATATGATCCCATATAAATTACTTCTTGTCATCTCTTTACATTTGAACAGCTGAAGGATCTTTCTATTGAAATTGGGTGAAAGAAAGAAAAAGAAAAACTAGCAGCCATTTGACACTCCTTCATACTTAGAGTTTAAAGGTTTACACATTTTTATATTCAAACTGCTATACTTTCTGTTGGTTTCTAGTCTTAGAAGTGGATTCGTTTGACAGCCAGACAACTTCTGTCTTATCCTCCTAAAAATCTCTATTTTCATGACTTCTCTAAGAAAATTAGAATTTAGGTATACTACAGTATTAAGCGAAGAGATGTTTCTTAAGCGTTTACAGCCCAACAGAAATGCCTTAGCTGCTGGAGAACTGACAATAAGGGGTACTTCTGGAGGCTGGAAGAACCCACAAATTCTGCAGTACTGCCATACAGCTTGTTACTATAAACATTTTTCACGTTAACATTTGCCTTCAGCCAAGTTCTTTAAGAATTTAACAGACTCACACCTTGACAGGATTCATCTAAAATCACGTTTTTGTCTATATTTCTTAATACAAAAAAATCCACTCTGCATTAAAGAGACAAAAGGGTATGATTTAAATTCTTAACATAAGGAAATTCACAGCTGATGTAACTGAGCAGGATAACATGTCTCCTTCTGTGACGGTTTTACAAGGCATCTGAAATTGATGACTGGTACTGAACACACACACACACCCCTTTCTATTAAGAGTATTTCTAGTGAAGATTTTCCAGCGTCTTTAAGGTGAGAATGTTTGGGTTGAGATGGATGTAGGATTTTTTAGTGCAATTATCATTTTTGAGGTTTTCTCAAAGCTGCCACAGAAAGTTCACTGTCTTGAGATGGTTTTTTTAAAAAAAAATAGAACAGGTTTTGGTTTTGTTTGACACAAATTCAAGGATCTCCAAACTACTAATGAAGAAAAATGTTTCAACTTCTGTTTACAGTACTCAGTAGGAAGTGGAAGAAACTAGAGATAAGTGCATTGATGGGATATGGCTCGCTACATTTTTTATTTTCACACATCTGTGATCAAGACATGCAGCTCTCAACGCAACATCAGATTAATAATTTTTTTTTTTCAAAAATCAACTAAATTAAGAACATTTTTGTGGGTTTGCTTTTTTTCTACTTAAGAAACTTAATAGGTCCTGAGAGACATGGTTTAGTGTTTGATGGGAATGGTTGGACTCGATGATCCTATGGGTCCCTTCCAACCTGGTTGTTCTATGATTCTATGAAATGTTCTTCAACTATGACCCACTAGAATTTCGTCCAAGAAAACTAGCCAGGCTGCAACTCCTGCAGGTAAAAATTTACATTTTAACTAAGCAAGTAGCCTAAGAATGAAGAGCCTGCCTGTGGAGTCCCTCCAGACTGTAACAGCATCATCATTAGCTTCTCTTTTAAGCTTGCTCCTAAGGAGGATGGAAGGTGGGTGAGGACAATGGATATGGAAACACAAGACAAAACACTAGGAAAGATTATACTTGCTTCAATCATTACATTAAATATAAAACTCCACCTGTTTTTCACACAAACATCAATCATTTCCCACAGAAACACTAAGAGGGTTGCTCTCTCTACCTAGCTCACATGGCATCTCTTAAAAATTCACTTTGCAGAACAGATGCACAAAGTTGAGTCCCAAACATGCACCTTTGTAAATCAGGACAAGTTTGCATATTTTTTAATGGGAAGGTAAATATTTGAGGAACCAACACAAATAAGAATAGAAAGCAAAATGAAAAGTTTGAAAGTCCAACAACATAAGAATTACTCATTCGAATTAGCCAAGAAAATGCTTTATAAATAGGAAGCCTTCAAGCAATATCAATATTGGTGATCTGCTACATTTTCTGAGCACCGAAAAGCCTTTGGTTTAAAAAGGTATAGAAAAAAATGAGGTAACTCAATTCAGAGGAACACCATAACACAGAAAGCCATTTGACAGCAGGAATTTAAACAAAACAACAAAAGAATGACTGTTTCACCAATCACTATTGCATCTACATTTCCCATTGTGAAAAAGGATAGTAGAAGAATTTCATATTATCATTTTATTTATATAATTCATACCAAATGCAGCCATGACCTCCATCATATTTTTAAGCATTAGAGTCTTTTTTAAGTGCTTTATTTCAGAAGCAAACTTTTAGATTGAAAAATACTACATACATGGAAGTCCTACATTGTCTTCAGAAAAAATGTCTCCTGTGATATTCACTGAAGTAATGTAAGATCGGAAGATAGGTCTATTTCCTTGTAATTTTAGGAGATAAACTGCCTTCATACAAAGCAAAATCCCTACAAACCAGTGGCCACTAAACATTTATATTACAACTTTAAATCAATGTTGCTTGGAGGTTAAACCCTTCGAGTTTAGGCATCAAGGCTTCTTTACAACTACATACAACATGAAACTCCCTCTTTACAGGGATTCTACAGCACCACTTTTTCAAGGAGAAAACATGCATATTCCTTTACAATGCTCCAGAGAAATTACTGGGTCATATGTCTGTATATCAATATGCAGAGCAGAAAGGTCCACAGATATATTTTATGAAAACATACCAGTTTTGGTTGTTTTTTTCTCAGCTCTACCCAACTGATATAATGTGTCTTGACAGGCTAACTAATATACTCAACTTCAGAGTAGGATTCCCTGCTAAAATTTCAGTCTGTTGTAAACAAAGAAAGCTACAGATATTTCCTTGCTGCTCTATTGTCTTAGTTGAGAAACAAATACAGTAAAAGATTGCCTGGTGCTTCTTTAAAATAAAAGGGGTTTAATTCTACACCTGTTATTGAGAACAAACACAACATATCTTGTAACAGAATCACCCTACTGCTCACTTTCAACTCTATTACTGCACTTGATTTACTGGTTTAGTTAGCCTCTTTATTATCTGAATTATTTGCTGTTAAAATGCATATCCTCTCCTACATTAGTTTACATATCCTCTGAGCTGGAAGTAGGCTGCTATGACAATCACAGACTTTTTGAACAGCAATGGCATGTCTTTGGGCAGAAAATGCCTGTAAAGGAAAGTATGCATCAGCAGCACAGCAGAAGACCAGCTCACACATTTAATTAATTTGTGATGAATACCATGCACAGGCTTGTACATGCAGTCATGCATCCACCCTACTCTGCTCACTGCTTCCCACAGCCCCCATCAGCCTTATTTAGGAGAGACATCTTAGATGATGATAACATTGCTCGACGTTACTAGTTTATGTAATTCTTTTTTTCAAAGTATCTCTTTCTTGCTTTAAAAGCATAAAGCAAACCAGTGCAGAGCTTCACAACAGACCAAGCTAAGGAGTAAGGATAAGCAATGTGTTGAAAAACTACCCTTCACAGAGTTTTTCATGTTCTGAAAGCACTCAGAACCCAAATAACAGCCCTAATTCTTACCCATCTCATGTGGGTCCAGTTTTAGCTGGGGCACAGATCTCCAAGCACAGTGCCTCTGTCCAGACCCATCTGCTCCTGTTTACGCTTTATCTGTACGTGCACACCTATGTTCTCATGTATGCACATGCTTTCCTGTTCAGGTTTATTTAACTGTGAAGACATACTCGGAAAACTGATTTCATACCATAGAGAAGCTTGGTATTTTGTGGCAGGTTTTATGGGGTGGTAAGGTACTTTTGTGGTTTGGGTCAGGGAGGCTGGATCTTAGTCTGATAAAAAGGTGGAGACTTTTCAAATTTCTCACAAGATGGAATCGGGTAGAAGGCCAAAAATTGGAGGCGGTAGCCCCATTGCCCAAGACCCTAATTTACTAATTTCTGCCTGGTAAGTAGATTAACAAGAAGTCTGAAAGAAAAAAACAGCAGGACATCAGGCATGTTAAAAAAAAAACCAAAACAAACAAACAAAAAAAAACCCCACAACATCACAAAGTTAAGCCATTCAAGCAGAGTTTGTTGCAATTCAGTCCTTTACCTTCATCCATTACAAATTTGACAACTTGGTAAATCCCAGGCCAAATATTTTTTAATAAAAAATAGTAGAACAGATCCCTTGAGAAACAGTGACACTTTAAGAGAAGTAACGTTTTTATTCACTGACTCATAGAATCACCAGGTTGGAAGAGACCCACCAGATCAAGTCCAACCATTCCCACCAATCTCTAAAGCATGCCCCACAGCACCTCATCCACCCGCACCTTAAACACCTTCAGGGAAGGTGAATCAACCACCTCCCTGGGCAGCCTGTTCCAATGCCCAACGACCCTTTCTGTGAAAAACTTCTTCCTAATGTCTAGCCTAAATCTCCCCTGGTGGAGCTTGAGGCCATTCCCTCTTGTCCTGTCCCCTGTCCCTTGAGAGAAGAGGCCAGCTCCTTCCTCTCCACAACCTCCTTTCAGGTAGCTGTAGAGAGCAATGAGGTCTCCCCTCAGCCTCCTCTTCTCCAGGCTAAACAACCCCAGGTCTCTCAGCCGTTACTCATAAGGCCTGTTCTCCTGCCCCTTCACCAGCTTCATTGCTCTTCTCTGGACTCACTCCAGAGTCTCAACATCCTTCTTGTGGTGAGGGGCCCAGAACTGAATACAGGATTCAAGGAGCAGTCTCACCAGTGCTGAGTACAGAGGGAGAATAACCTCCCTGGACCTGGTCACACCATTTCTGATACAAGCCAGGATGCCATTGGCCTTCTTGGCAACCTGGGCACACTGCTGACTCATGTTCAGTCGGCTGTCAACCAACACCCCCAGGTCATTTCTCCATCCTACTCTTTGCCATAAAATGCGAACATTACTTCTTGGGAGACTAGTTTGGGGACAACCTTTCAGCAACATGCAATATTATGAAAAGGATGAAAAAGAGAAGCCAGGACCACATCAACAAGATTCCAGCCGAATGAAGTAGCAATCACCAAACTGCAGTTAGAGAATGCCCATTTAAGAGACTATCCAAGCTACACTCTTCCAAATAATAACAGTAGGGAAAATATTCCAGGCTTCTCCACAAGTACCAAAAGTAACAAGGGGTACACACTATCTATTTACTTTTTGGTCTGCTTTACAGAAATAGCTCTTGACAGGAGGCAAGTTGGTAATAAAAAGTGGAGCTTTCCCACTCCTCTTTTAAGCACAGCCTTCTATGTCAGCCTTCTCTTCTCCCCTTACTAAGTGATAGATCTAAAGGCTAAAAAAGAACTGAAGAAGTGGCAAGATCTGATGCCTGTTGGACTAAATACGTAAATTATGAAATCAAGTCTCAGAACCGGGAGACCTTAAGTCAGAATACTGGTAAATCAAGAAACTGATGAAAGCAATATTCACCATTAGAAAAGGTGCTGATTTTATCTGTGACATTTCTAGCCCTCAGAAGTCTACAATATTCTTCATATAAGATCAAAGAAAATGCATTAATATTTGCATATGGTTTGCTGTATATTTCCCCCTTCTATTAGCATCTCTCTCACTCCCTGACTTCAAACACTGACTACTGAAATCTTTAGTTTAAAGGAAACAAAACCCCCTCCACTTCAGATAACTAAAATGCATATTGAAATTAATGGGAATCATTTGATTTCTTTCTGTGACAAAATAAAAATCAGACATTTTATGGAAAAGAAGGATCTTTAATCTCCAGGTGAAATATGAGAGTAGAAAAGCATGATTACCTAATAAAAGCCTTTCTGTTATTTTCACATTTTTCTGCATGGTTTTTTTTGCAATGTTTGTTTGTATAGCTATAAATTGACTTATGTTGTTTGAATTTCTTAACCAAGCATTTTGCTTTTACTGTAATACAATTTTATTATAATTAAAAAGAACTTGTCATATTTAAATATTTTCTGCATGATTGGCATTAAAGCATTCAGTGTAAGGAATTAATGAGAGTATTGAATTGAATGTGTCAAATGCATTGAGTTCTTAAAACCTCAACATAACAAATACAAAGCACAGAAGTTAGTTCATCTCCATAAACGATGTTCAAAAGCTTAGATTTGCCTCATTATAAGGTGTGCTTTTTAACCTCTAAGGTGGTGTTAGTCTTTTTTGTATCCTGGCCCCATAATGAACCTACTCCTTTCATTGAGATGATGATTACATTTTTCTATTGATTCAGAGTGAACCAATCCTGGGATGCATCCTGCAACAATTTTTGAATGCAAGTGACTTTGTGCATATGACTTCAGCAACCTACCCCTGCATTACCATAAAAAAAAAAAAGGGGACCCACCAAATCATTGAGTTCCAACCATTCCCACCAGTCTCTAAACCATGCCCCTTAGTACCTCATCCACCTGCACTTTAAACACCTCCAGGGAAGGCGAGTCAACCGCCTCCCTGGGCGGCCTATTCCAGTGCCTAATGACCCTTTATGTGAAGAAATTTTCCTGTATCAACTGTATCATCATGTATGAAAAACCTCGCACAACCCTATTCAACAAAATCAAAGGTGTGTCTGGCTAGCGATCAACCATCAGACCAACATCGCAAGTCAGGCATAAGTATTGCAAACATAAGCACCGAGTATATATGAAAATTATTGTGATTACTCAAAGAAATGGAGTTGCAAAAATCGTCAGGTTTTGTCCAAGTAGGTTATTAATTTCTGAGTTTAATACTGAAAATCTTCCCAAAGGTGGGTTGAAGAATTAAAAAAAATTTTATTGACTTAAACCAATCTCCTTGAGAATACTCTTTTTCACTTTGTCAGCTACTTTCTTCCTGTTAGAATGATTCATACTACTGCAACTAATGCCCATTTCACCTTACTGAAGACCCTTAGCAAGACCATCCACAATATAGTATTCTAGATCCGCTTCTGAAAGGTAAAACATTTCAACAGTAGGCAAAATTCTCACGGTAGAACATTCAGCTACTTCACTCCTTTTTTTATTGCAATATTACACATCTTTCTTACTAAGAAAAGAATACACTTAATGTGAAGAGTTAATAATTTACAACTATCATGGGAAGATTGAGGATCAATACTTACCAGTCCTCATCCAAAAAGCAAAGGTCTACAGTAGAGAATATTTCCTGTCTTTTCAATTTTTGTTGCTATTAATACTTGCAATGCATTTAGTCTAACACTACACTAATTAATAACAGAATGAAATTTTTTGAGGTTAAATTTATTAATGGAACTTCTATGCAAATAACAACAAAAACACAAAATGTTTTGCCCAAAGTCAATAACAGATCAGAGAAAGTTCAAATAAAAGTTGTTCTTTTAAAGCTGTATCAATTTCTTATCTCACCGCCTTTTCAAAAATATGGATAATAATTAATGCTTTATGACATTAAGTGCACAGGCTAAAACGAAAATCCTATTACACACCTAGGAAAAATTAGCTGTGGAATGACACAAGACACAGCCTTCAGTTCTTAACGCTCTAGGAGGAGTTCTTGTTCAACCATTCAGAAAGTCCAAATTATATATAATTCTACTAAATTTCATCCTTCACATGAATCTCTCAAGGATTATCTTCAGGAGACTGATGAGGAAGCAGGGTCTCTAGGTCCCATTTTTAATGTTAGAGTAGGGACATCCACAGCAAAAGAAAATATCTGGCATGACCGAATGTGAAGAAATATAATGAGGACTAATGAATTACTGTATTTTAATGTTCTTGTTCGAAATTTGTTAAGCACAACAAGAAACGGACTGTATTTCCTTTATATTTGAATATATGAAAACACTGGTATGGTATTGGAATATTTGCTGTGATTTAATCGGTAATATTTGTCCTGTAAAGGCTGATAATCTAGAACTCTTTCCCAACTTCATATTAAGACTCATCAGAAGTATGTCATTTTGTAGGACAGAATTTCTCATTCTAAATTACTTTGACAGAAAGCTACTCTGTATGCACAGACTTAAGGACACAGCCATTTATATATATAGATATGAGAAAATTATATATAAATATCAGAAAGGAGGTTATAGGGATTTGAGCAAAGAAAGGATTTAATACATGTGATAAAATGTTTTATTTAACTAACAGGCAGCATGAAACAGAAGTCCTGAACAAATAACCCTTTTGACAATGCAAAGGTCCTTTGAGGCCACCTACCCTTTGCGCAGCCATGCAGAACAGGGAGGTTGGGCAGAGATCCTGGCAGATGCTTTCACTACAGAAAGGCTCTTAAATCTGAGCTGTGGGTTTCCATGCCCCACGTTGCTGCAGAACATTGTGATGCTGGAAGGTGTTAATGGTTGTTAGTAAGCATGCCTCTGATCCATGGGGAATCAGAGACTTTGCAGGATGATGTGCATGCTAGCAGTCCTCTCTTCGTTGGAATTAAGATCTTTAATGAAGTAAAGCAGCTGAAACCACAGAAAGCCATGTGGGAAGGCCCAGGGGACTGATTGAAAACATCAGGTCCTGTACTTACAGGAGGTAGATGTGTGGGTACATGTAGGCAGAAAACCACCAGGAAGCCAGGAAAAACAGTTGTAGGCTTGGCCTTGAGAAGAGAAATAGACCTCCTTGGGCACAGGACTGGATGGAAAAGCAGGCTTAGGAGTTTTAAGTAAGTAAACTGCCCATTATTATTCATTTCTGCTGTGTTTAAGAAAAGAGGATACATTCCTTGCAAATGACTTGGGACTCTCCAAAGAAATACCTGACTAATATAAGCTGGTTTTAGCCCCCACAGAAACAAACAGCTAAAAGCCTAGCTAATAGTAGCAAGGAGTTGAAAAGAACAGTTTACAGTGTTCAGCACACAATGACAGGATTAATTTCTTGAAGAGATGGAAAGATGGTTCAATTTCCTGCAGCAAACATCAGCCAGAAGTGCTTGCTTCAAAAGCTGAAAACACCTTGATGCAAAAGCTTCTTCCTGGAGCAGCCTGTCTGGTTGTATAGCTACAATACAAGGGCCACAGTGAAGTCCATGAGCTTCCCACGCATTCACAAAACACACGCATCACTCCTCTTCACCTTGCAAGTGTCTATACCATCATGGCATCTTAGGATGGGCAGCCTCAGCCACTCTGCCTTTAGTCACATCCCTGATACCAGGAGCATGGAAGAAATTTTTAAGGCCTCCTTTCAAGTAGCTGTATATCACACCAACTTACAGTAGTACAAAGTAGTCTCACTTATGTATACCCTTGGACAACTCAACAAAAAAAAACCCCAAGCAAACAACAAACCAAACAAATCCCAAAATGCTAGATATAGCCAAGCTTGCTTACAACTTTCTGAGCGACTTACCATTCGGAGTCAATATTATAGTAATCTGCTTCAATAGGAAATGTATAATATGCAGAGGTAGTTCTCCAACCCTCTAACACATGCTTGAGAATGCAGACACATAATGGCAACGACCCATTACGGACTGATTAAATTCAACAGAGAGTCTGTTCACTCAGGTATGTGGATATTATGCGCAAAGAATGACTGTTGCCTCACACGATAATTATTTAATAAATTAGACCATTGTAATGAGGATGGATTCTTCTTAAATCAAGTCCTACCAAAGACAGTAGCCAAAGCTAAGATATGATTTAGGTATTTGCAGAAGGATTTATTAAAAAAAAAAGGTTGGAAGGAAGTAGACATCAACATTCTCAGGTACTTCTTTAAATAAAACTACAGGCCAAATACTTCAGAAAATAAATAAGCAATGGCAAGTCAGGTCCTTCAAATCTATTCTGTTGTTTAAAACCAGTGGGTCTTAAATAGGAATACATTTTTTCAAACTTGTTTGGCATGGATGTAACATATTTTGTTTCTCTCTACAGCTGTCACATGAAATATTAACAACAGTAGCAACTAACAGCTAAGCACTAAACATATATGTTTGTGTAGCAGTTGTTCATATTTGGTATGACCATAATGTCTAACCTAATGCTAGATGATGAACTTGATATTCCAACACTTGATTTCTCCCTGGTTAGATTCTCTGCAAAGAGAGAGGAGAGGAAAGAAGAGATGCTGGTAAACTGGATGTATTGTTGACAGCACAAGAACATGTTTATTTTTGTTATTCCTTCTGGTACTCATTATGAGCACCACACTTTTGGATGAGTTATGGCCAAAGTGTCTAACTAACGATAAAATGTGGGTTTAGTGAATCTACAGACACATGAAACATAAGTGCAGCAATCTCCTGTTTACTCATGGCACATTATGCGACATTATTTTTATTCAACCCTGACCATTAGAAAATTTAAAAAAAAAAAAAAACAAACTTTGATCACTTTTGAAGATTCTGGGCTAAGATTTCCATTTGTAACTATCAATTATTTAAAGAATAGTTTTAAAGGCTTCTTAGAGCTTTTAAAAAAATTATAGTAATTTAAGCAGCAACGGCAGATGATTACAAGTCTTACGCCTCACATGGAATAAAAACTCTGTATAAAATAGTCACATTGCCATCTACTGACAGCTCTTTATAAAAAGACTCGCCATTTTCATTAGCTACCTGACTATGTACTTAATGCTCTTTCTCTTGGCATACAGTACTACAAAAAATTAAGGACATAGAATATTGTCGTTCAATACATCCCACTGCAATAATCCTGCTTCTTTTTCAATTCATTCCAATCCATTCAGGCTCTCACAGTTATATACTGCAATTAGATACATATATTAATGACATTATTGTATAGTATTTCATAGGAAGTAAAACTGTTTTCAAGAAAGTAACTACAGAAGGGTTTGTTAATAAATCTGTGCTACATGCACAGTACATCGGGACTTGCTAATAGGATTTCTGTAATAACAGCATTTATCTCACTGCACATTTTTAATACCAATCACTGGCAACCAAATATTGTTATATTGAGTGAAAAATAGGATTTCACGTTAAGAAGGCATCATATAGACTAAAACAGCAGTGTCACCAATGCACCTGTACATTAAAAAAGGGTTTATCTTATTCTTATGCTAAAATATCTTTTGGGTTGAGCCTTGATGCCTCAGTTATTACAACAGCAACATGTAATTGCACTTTAAAACTTACTCTAGGCCTCATGCCAGTTCTACCTTACTGCATCATGGGTCAGTGGATCCTAAAAATGACCTGTGGATGAACTGATGCTGCACTCTTTCATGAAAGAAAATATACCAAGCTAGGATTTTCTCACTGTTACACAACGCGCATTATTAATCCTCGGCACAAATTGAAGGTCATCTTTAGCTTCTAGCTTCTCACTGCCTAATTCCCCACTTAAAACTTCTACATGCTTTCTGGTTCATGGTATAAGGTGATTTTTTTTTTTCCACACTTGATCTCTTAATTGTAATAGTCAAGTTTGAAAGAAGAAGAAAACTACCAGGTACTGCAAATCCTATAGTACTTCTGCCCAGTTTTTCATACCAGCAAGTCTGCCCTTCATAAAAGAGTTTCTAAAGCTCTAGATTCTCTTTAACCCTTTGGTTACTGTCATTTATTATTTTCGTTTAAACATACTCCTGCATTCCACTGTCTGTGATAAATTATCTTAGCAGAGAGAAGATCCCAGAGAAGGTGGTACGTTGCAGAACACAGGGCACCGTAAAGCCTTGTAGAGAAACTTTACATCAGTGATCTTCCAACTGTTTTCTAAGGGCTTGCTCCCTGGCCAAATCGAAACAATAGAGAAATCTGCCTCTGCGTAGCAGAGTAGCTCAGGATCAGGGAGTTAATCCAACTGCCATTCACTGCTCCAAATGTGCAGTCCTTGCACTGCTTCCTAATCAGTCAACAAAATCAATATTTTTTAGACGACAACTTCAAGCATCACCTAAAACAAACATGCCCCCTCACATGCATCCAAGTCGATTTCAAAGCATAATGAGAACTATAAGCACACAGAAGTATACAACATGCTAGAGCGAGAATTTACAGAAATCTAGCTGCTGACCATTAAGTCCGTGCATGCTCAGCCTCTGAAAATAGAATAATCTAAGAGAAATCACTGAAAGATCCAGCAGATCTATCATATGCTTATGCCCTGTTTCACCACAGGCAAACTATATTAGACCTCACAGTATCTTGGAATCCTTTCTGCATGTTGTTTTGTAGGACATGTATGTTTATTGCATATATCCTTGTATAACCAAGCTTTTTTTTTTTTTTTGCCTGCTTTTCTGTAGTTACACAACCATTTATATCTTTTTAGAGCTAATTAGCAGTACATAACGATCGCTCATTCACTGATATATCTGTAGTAACTAGAACAACTAAATGTCAAGATGGAATGATTAGTATGCACACAATATGAAGAGGAAAGCAGGTCACTGCAAGGTAATACTGTGTTTGGCTGAAATTCATTTTGTTTACAGATAAATAAACCAACTGCCGGATTTACCACTCCATGACTTTTCATTTTGTCTCCTCATCCAGTAGTTGCTGGCAATAACATCACCCTAAAATCACCCTGAAATGAAGCTCTTGCAATTCAATGAATGCAAAATAAACTATGAAAGCCACACTTCTCATTTCAAAACCGTAGTTTTTCTAACAAACTACTACATAAACACAGTAAGTGGAAATACATTGCACAAACATCATAGAATTTCCTATTGTGATTATTTAAAGACAGGTTTAATTAAATTTCAGTGGAGATCAATTCATTAAGGAACAAAGTAATTCCCCTAAATTACAAAGCAAAATCAAAGCTGGCATTTGTTTCTAAAATAAGATACCTGCTACCCTACAATTCAAGGTCAGTATCAAATCTCACAAGTTTTTCCTACATGTAATCATCCTCTCAACTTCTTAATGAGTAAGTATTTTCACTATTGAGGCAAGCATAAAAACAAAATTTAAACTTTGAGAAAAAAAGCACATAATCCTACTGGAAAAACTATTTATAGAACAATTCACTGGGTTTGTTACTGAGAAACACAGGAAAATAAAATTTTAGAACACAGGACGTGTAATATTTCTTCCTTTAGAGAGCTCAAATAAGGATTTAACAACAGGTGTAGAAGGAGGCTGGAGGAGTTTATTTGGTTTTTAAACAGTGTATCATTCTAGCTCTTACAAAAATAAAACTGCTCAAGTAATGTAAAGCTCTTAGCCAAAGACAAACACTACATGTTTGCTCTGAATTTCCTCAGCACCTGAAACTCAGCTACTCATCACACTCAGGCTCTGCTCTCCGTATGAGAGGATGATAAGCTGAAATGGCCAATAAATATGCAAAGAATGCAAATAATCAATTAATGCAGTTCAGAAGTGAAATTGTGTTGTTTGTAATGCAAAGAACACACAGTAGTGATAAATTATTGCTTTTACATTATAACAGCATCTGTTGCACACAGCCTGCAGGGCTAAGATCTGGCCTTTGATCTACATCGCTTACATTATAAAGAACAAGGTAATCCGGACACCTGTAGGCTTCCCACTGCACAGCTTTAGAGACACTATCAAAAAAGCTTCAACAGGTAAAAGACAGAATAAAAATGAAGAGTCCATCACAGGAAGAACTTGAAAGCTGGTATATTAATTTTATGTTTTCCACTGTTCCTTCCTGCCGCCAACAAATAAAAAAAATATACTCACAAAGCATAGCTGATTGAGGGAAGAAAACAGTTAATGATGGTGGACACCGACTTCTGAGACAGATAAGAGAAACTTTCTCAGTTATTTCATTTTAGAACAAGCTCTGGATACTTAAAAACCCAGAAAGTTCCATGGAGTCAGAAGTGTCACTTATGCAGTGCAGAAGGTCATATCATTCAGTACAGCATCCTGAGAGAGCCTCTGAATTATGAGTTTGGTCTTCCAGTATCTGTAACTCATTAAAAACTAATTTGAAAGTCTCAAGGTTTCAAAGCCACCAGCAACAGAAAGTAGAAGTTGGCAGAGTACTTAGGAACAGAACAACCCCACGGGGCTTGTATTCCTGCTTTTGAAGAAGTCAGTTGATCACCACCCATGCTTAAAATTAAAAATATGAAAAAACATTGCAAATTTAAATCTTCAATTATTAGCTCTCCAAAGATGGTATAACAATTTTCAAAATACACAAAAGTTTCATTCTGTGCTTTTATCACCTGAATAGAATATGAATATTTAGAAGAAACAACCTAAAGGAGAAGCAATTATATTTTTTTTGAAATGTTCACACACACAAAAATGTAACTCAGCTTTCAGACTCATCCATACTACAGCACGAAATGCCTCTGGCAGTGAATTGAAGGCATAAATGACAGAATGGAGAGTGTAACTGTCATCGTCAATGTCTTATAACACCAGTGGCTAGCACAAAGCATCTTTGAAGGCTGCAGAGGGTGACAAGAAACTTGAAGAAGAGATAGGAAAATCAAAGGACATTGACTGGTTTTACTCATTGTCATTGAGCAAATCAAACTTTGTTTTGTTTGCTTGTAAGGTCAAGATACTTGCTTTTGTATTAGTGGTTCATTAGCACAGACAAGCATTAACTATTAGGGTGGTACAGGTTGATTTAACTTTTTGAAGGTCTAAGAAAAAAAATAAAGCTATGTAGAAAAGAAAGATGTTGGACTGCTGATAGACCTCAGTTCTCAGCACAAATTGTGCTTTCATGTCTTTGTCACAATGGAAATACTGCATATTGAGTAGCTGAAATAATAAAACAGAATCTGAGTTTTAAAAAACTTTTGAAGCAATTCTCAGTCCAAATGTGCTATACATTTTAACAAATAGTTCATATAATACTTACAATTGTTTCAGCATTAATTATTTAACAGGAGAACCTTCCTTGTTTTTCACTATAGACTTCGATCCACAATATCTAATTTTAAGCTGGTACTTAAATACTTACAAAGTAGTTTTGTGCTCAAGTACTTAACTGAATTAATGCTGATGCATTCAGTAAAACATTTTAAACATTTAAAGAAACATTTTAAGTATGCAAAGATATTCCTGAAGCCTGGAGTGAGGCTAAATGGCTACAGCTTGCAGTATTATCTTTTAGCAACCTTCTTATGCACCTAGCACACCAGGCATGAATTTCCATGTTCACCCAAGACACACATACTGCTTTTTGTTTTAAGAGCACATCACTCGTACTAATAAACTCTGCTTGAAACTGCAAGCATTTGCAACATTTTATATCTTTACTTATTTGACCCAGCATTATAATTCTGCAATCACAAGTTTGACCCGGACCCAAGGAAAACAACTGCAATAGGTCCACAAGTAAGGTCCCTCTGCAATCACCACACTGTACTGGGAATACACTCACTGAATGAAAATATAGCAAAAATCTCTTCACCTCACATTTCACTGCACCTAAGTCCCGAAAGAGTATACATCTTATGATATCTATCATACTTCTACAAGCATCTTATGTAAAGTTTAAAGAAAGAATGTGATTATGAGATCAAAGATGTCCTCTAAAATAATTTACTGCTCTTGTTTACTCTAAGACATTGCAGAGCAGATAAGATAATGTTAACAATGGGGTAAGAAAATGAGTTATAAAAGACAAATGGGACAAAACTCACAGCCATTTTTTTACTGCATCAGCTACAGCAGCTTAGCTGGGGGGCAAGGGGAATCATAAACAGGTCTAATTCATCATCCTTCATTTATTCTGATACCCAATCAGAATTTACTAAAAATCATGAAAATGTATGACATTATAAATATGTCTTTTAAAAAAAGCATAGAAAGCTTAAATGACTTCTATAAAAATGTAAACCTTAAATTTAGAACACTGAACACCTAACAGATCTAATTATTAGACTAGGTCTGTTATAAATATTTGTATTATGCTTTCCTAGCTGTATAGTATAACCAGTACAAACCTGTAATGTATAACACATTCACCAACACAGAAATCATAAGAAATCATGTATCTTATAGCTTGAGTGCCTGGAAGCACTGATAGTCCTTATGACAAGCTTCTAATGAAATAATGCTATGCTTGCCAGTGGAACTGAGAAAAAGAGTACATTAGACTGACATATATCTAATCATCCTGCAAAATATTGCATCCCAAAACTGGAGGTGGAGAGTCATAAAAGGCAGACAGCATAATGTGTTTATGCATCCTGGAACCAGCGAGAGTTAGTGTTGACCAGCACCAGTTTTCCACCCAGAGGAATTAAAAATTCTGAGGTCTGGATAAGGTTAGTGCATCATATTTCTTTCTACCAAATCACAAACAGCTTTGATTTGTATTGTGTTCCATACCATGGCAAGAAACAACAAATATGAACCACAAACATGTTTACTCTCTGACTCTTATGCTTCCAGATGTCTCGGTTTTACATGCCAAACCGCCTCCTACTCTTTCAAAACCCGACTTATGAACTTTTAAAAAGTCCTTCTTCCTAAATTATGTTTCATTGTGGAGTAACAAAACTGCGTTTGGAAGGCATGTTTCAGACGTACTTACAGGCTATTTCCAACTAAAAACTCAACCATACTGGTACAAACAGAAGAGCTTTTAAGCCTTTCATAATAAGAGAATCCAAATGACAACAGTAGCCTGTTAAAATATAGCAGCAATATTATTATTAACTATAATTCATAAAAGACAGAAGCGTTCAATAACTATTTCTGCTGTATGCTTCAGAGAAAGTAGGACGTCTCAGGAAGTGATGAAACACTTTGCTGTATTTACTCAGGAAAATGTTAGCTAGCAGCTCCTGAAGTCTGACATGTTAAAAATCACCAGATCCAGATAACCTAAGTATTTTAAAATAACCAGCCAAACATCATTCTAGGCTGTCAGTGACTTCTGTCACATTGACAAAGCTTCAGAAGACTGAAGAGGAGGCAGAATTGTACCAATATGACACAATGGGACTTTATAAAATCCCACAGTAATTATGAGACTAAAACATGGAGAAGAGCAAGAAGTTAACTTCTACAAAGTTAATGCTACATATAGTTACAACTCCAATGCACTCAAATAAAAAAATCACTGCCTTGTAGTTAATATCAGTCAGAGGTAGTGACTGATGTTTGAATTGGATTTTTAGTATAAAATAGTTGCTTACAAGAACATAACAAATTCTGCTCTTTTAATCAAAAGAGAATTGAAGTGAATTGAACTGAGACAATTACCTCTCACAGCATCAGAAATCCTTCACTCATCCAGTTCCAAAAATTTGCCTTGGAAGAACACAACTTGCACCTGTTCAGGTTGCATAAAACATTATTTCTCAGTTTCCAAGTTCCCTCCCTGGTCCCTGTGTGAGATAGTTGAGCCACACAAACATAACCTCTTCATATAGCAATAATCACCCAAACTTTCTTCACAGAGAAAATCTGAATTTCTAACTACCTACCTTTACTCTGGACAAAAACATATTTACCTGTGTCACGTAGGTGTCACCATAAAATATCAGATGGTAATTAACTCTACCAGTTTCTACTAGATTAACTCAATTTAAACAATTATATCAAATTAAAGATGAACCTTTGGGATAATGGTAAAATTAATGTTCATGGCTTTCCGTGCATTTCATATTAGTCTAATTGACAAGTATTCTCAGTTCTCTAGTAAAAAATATTATTATTATTAATAATATTAATGGTGATGTAGCTTTCTAAGCAATGAAGGCACGTATAAACATTTATTTCTTGAAATTACTTAGAATCATAGAATAGTTTGGGTTGGAAGCAACCTTAAAGTTCATCCAGTTCCAACACCCCTGCCATGGGTAAGGACACCATCTGCTGGATGAGGTTGCTCAAAGCTTCAACTATCCTGGTCTTGGACACCCCCAGGGATGGGGCATCCATGACTTCTCTGGGCAATCTATTCCAGTGCCTCACCAGGAAAAAAATGTCTTCCTTAAAACTAATCTAATTCTCTGCTCTTTCAGCTAAAAACTGTTACCCCTCATCTTATCTCTGTTCTCTCTGATAAAGAACCCTTTGACATCTTTCCTGCAGACCCCCTTTCAGCATTAGAAGGCTGCTATAAGGTCTCCCTGGAGCCGAGCCTTGCCTTCTCTTCTCTTCTCAAGCCCAACTTTTCAGACTGTCCTCCTATGGAAGGTATGGGTTATGACCAGGCTACGGTTATATTAAAATCAATGTATAACCAGCTAACAGAGGCAAAAGACCTCAAAGTCATGTAAATTTAACCTGATGGGCAATACCAAAGTTCCATAGGCTCAGTTACTCATGTCCAAAAGAAGTCAAGCTAATGAAGCTGCAGTATAGTGGCTCAGGTTTTGCACCTGAATTGTGCCTGGTTGACACATGGCTGACTTGGGCAGCAAGAACCAAGCTGTAGTCGTCTTTAACAGCCACAATTTAAGTAGTTTAGAGAACTGGAAGAGAAAGCAGTCAGTTTCCACTTCCTACCCTTTTTTTTCCCCTCCTATTGCTGCCTCAATCTCCTTTCTGCCTACCTAACACAAATTCTGTAGTCACAGGACTTGTTCCAAAACAATTCCAGATCCTAAAGACTCTGCATTGCAAATGAGAGATTTAAAAGTATCAAATACACACGCAACCTCAAGTAGAAATACACTTACAGTCACTTTTTAATTACTTTGGAGCTTTTTCCCCTTCCCAATTGCACCATCTCTATCATTTTGAAACTGAACTCTCACCAAGCTCCACTTTCTCCAACCTTCATGAATTAGTTCCACATACCAATAAATGAGAACTTGGATCATACCCATTCATTACAACAGAAACTCAGCCATGGATCCATAGAACTATCCAGTAAACAGAATATATTAAAACTTGGACTAGGTTCCATAAATGAGTGATAACAATGGAATTAAAACTAATTAAACTGGTAGAACCCACTGCCACATGAACACATAAAACCATCAAACTGTGCAATATTCTACAAGGCTTGAACATTTGTATGAAAGTGAAAATGCTCAAATAGGCAGTTAGAAGGAAATAACCAACTGAGAAAAACCTTCAAAGGCCCCCAGACAGTAATAAGTGAGAGAAAGCTAAAGGTTCTATCTGAGCCTATCATGCTGATTGATTTGATCCTATACCACTAAGGACATAAAAGTCTTACCTAAGAATCAGCTTTTCTTGTTCTAAAGAGTTTGCTGCTTCCTGCACTCATTGAAAAACAACTAGCATGATCATACCAAGACACCTGCCTTTCTGTCTTATTGTTTCTTAGTAGTTTTGAAAATCGTTCTTTAAAAAAAACCAAACTAATCTTGTTTTTACATCCCATAGACTTTTTGGTATATGTAATATCCAAAATATTAATGAAAATCGGACCAAACAAATTATTGCTTAAGACAATGACAAAAGACTAATAAGCACTGACACCCTCCTCAGCCAAGAACAATCCAGGTAAACCTTTAAACCCAGCATTTTTCAGGTCAGTAGACAGACTAGAGCCTCTTACTAGTAATAGCAAAAATCAAATATGTAGCATATAAAAATATATATACAGCACACACAATGATGAAAAACCAAAAAGAACAGATTGAATATGACAAAAATGCAATCATAAGGACAGAATCAGTGTCTCAGACTGATGGTTTTCAAATTCTTTTTAAAACATTTATTTTAAATCAAGCAAAATCACAGACCACTCTGATACCTTCTGAGGTTTTAAAGCATTAGAAAAAAAACCCCCAAAACAACAGAAAACCAACAACCAAAACTGCAGAGTGATTTCTAAGCATACAAGCACAGAAAAAGAAATATAGGAGAAAAGAGCAAAGGAGAGTTCAAGCATGGTATCTTTGAAGGAGTGGAGAAGAGACTAAAGTATGCAATTTTGAAACAAATCCTACATTACAGGAAAAAAAAGGTTCTCTTTCCATTAAGTTCTTGGCATTTTGAACTTCTATACTTTAACTTTTCAGAACTTCTGTTTGTTTCCCAAAATCTGTCTTTAAAGTAATTTGCTTTCACTGTCCTGGAAAGCATAATGGAAAGTGCAATTCCTGCAACTTTGAGGTTCAGCCACAACCTCCTTGACACATGGTGCTCCTCTTTTGAGGAGCCTTTTGTGGCTGTTATATTGTAAAACCTTTGCCGCTTTCCACTGTTAAGTGCTGTAAAACTGGCACCCTTCTGAATGCACCTTCAGCTGTCTACATAAGTTTTAGAACTTTCTTTTGAATAAAATGGATGATTATCCACAAGCATGTACTGAAAGGCTGAGTTCAAGCATACATTATAAAATCGAGGGAATGCAAAATAAAACCAAATTACTAACATCAAACATCTCAGTTTCCTTCTCCCGACAGTAGCTCCCAGTGAGAAATAACCTTCACTGCCAGGTTAGAGCTGGAAAGCGACAGCAAGGGAAAGGGGGATGTACATCAAAGATAATGGTGAGCAGTGTGTCTGAATTCCCTTTGAAGTCCTTCTCTATTTTTCTACTCCAGTCACCCAAAAGGGCACCTGAGGAACAGTATGAGGTAGGTGGCATCAAGCCCAGGCTGCTAACTTTTGAGGTTAAGAAAGAAAACTCTCTGCAGCAAGGAGAAATGGGGCTCCTTAGTACCAACGTTCTTGGCAACCTGTGCCAGGGGCTTAGCCACTGCCTTTTAGTGCACCTCAGTGAAAGGCTAGGATACTTTCCTCTGGCCAAGCCCAAGAGACCTTAGGCATTCTGCTACTACGCTTGCAGGTTATTGGTAACCATCTGGTACTCTTCTAATGAGCTTTTATACCTAAGTTGCTCAATTCAGCAGTTACAAGCCCATGATAAACTGCCTGATTGTTCTTAATTTAAATGGTTCACTAAGAAAAACAGAGACTAGGAAACCCTCCAGGTGAGGAGGGTAAGACTTTCCTAGCAAGTACAGGAGCAAGTTAGGGATAAGAGGATTGCAGGGTAAGGCATAAAGCGGGAAAGGGGAAGACAATCAGCAAGGAGACTGAAGCATGCAGAGTCTGGGAAAATGCTGAGGTGGACGAGGTTGCCAAGGGTCAGTGCCCAGAGAAACCGTTGGACCCAGAAAGCCAGAAGAGATTGAACTCAAGCTCAGAAGCAAAGAACCTGCTTGCAAGAAAAAAGTTGACAAGGTGAGATCTGTTTATAAACTCATTTTACTTACCATTTCTGTTTCACACACTTAAAGATTTCTGTGTTTATATAGTTTATTATTCCAGTTTATATGGTAATAAAATATGGTTTTCAGCCTAAAAGCCTTATTATTTCTTTGGGGTGCTCACTATAGGGAAAAGGAATAAGCAAATACAACCCAGAGCTCTGACTGCCACGTGTGCTGTCAGAAACACATTAAGCTTATTTAGTTAAATCGCTCTTATAATATTTCTATTTACACATAAACAAGTAAGAGCATTGCATGCCAAACTCTTCCTCTCCTAAATGGAAAACACATTTGAGAAAAGTAAATTCCTTCATACATGCATACAGTACTCATTTTAAATATTGTATATGAACATTCCTACTGGAAGATGAAAGCAGAAGGGAAAATAACTTAAATAGACAAAAATGACACACTGAAAAAGAAATTTGTCATAGCAAGGCAATTTTACATGCCAAAGTTGGCCTAAAAAAAGATAAAAATGGGTTGGAGAAA
Organism: Coccyzus lansbergi; assembly: GCA_033558105.1. Taxonomy (NCBI): domain Eukaryota; kingdom Metazoa; phylum Chordata; class Aves; order Cuculiformes; family Coccyzidae; genus Coccyzus; species Coccyzus lansbergi. The sequence continues at coordinate 3,467,056 of JAUMJK010000159.1, forward strand.
CCAGCAACTTGTAGGCCATCTTTTGGAACCTACTGAACCTACTAACAATGCTAAGCTTAATGTTTCAATGAACCTGCATGAAGTAGACACTGCCAGCTTTCTGGTTTTAGTGCAATTATAAACAAACACATTCCTATAGACTCCTTGACTAATGTGCAACAAAAGCACAACACCTATAAAAGGTACATCTGAATATCCCTGGAAATGCACACTCGGTCGGTATTAAAATAGAACCATAGAATCACGAGGTTGGAAGAGACCCACCGGATCATCGAGTCCAACCACTCTATCAAACACAAATACAAATGAGAATTAATATAGCAGGAGAAGAGAACCAAATATTTGGGTGGTAGATGGTAAAATGCAGAAGCAATTCCCACTAGATGCAAGATCCACTTCAAAGTCAGCCTTCAGCTTCTGGCTATTTATGTTCACATAAAGAAGTAAAGCATATAGGAATAATACTTAGACAAATTATTTGGAATGGAAAAAGGGTTCATTACATGATGGTGGACTTTTCAGAATTTTTTCCCTACTCCAAGTCATTGTGCTGGTATTGTACATCTGGCTGTGAAGGGACATCATTTCTTATTTAATTAGATTTCTTTCAGACCACATGGTAGTGTTTTAAAGAGAAAACCAACTCACTAGCACAGTATTGAACTTCTCAGCTGACAAAAAAAAATCCATTCTGAACTCAGAAAAGTTGTCATTGTAAGAGTCTGTCAAAAAACACCATGTGTTAAAGACAGAGTGGAAAGACATCAAGGAAACATCCATGAGACTCTGACTGATGTTGCTCTACAAATATGAGCTGTTATCAAGAAGCAAGACATGCACGCAGCACAGCCTCCAACCACCAGAACTAAATAAAAGTTCAAAAACTTCACCCGTTTCACTGACACACAGTTCTGACAGGAGGTGAAAAGCAGTCAACCTGATCTGAAAGGGTGCAGCAAATTATCCTTTCCTTTAGTGAACACTTATGCAGCAGAGAGTAAAAGTCATCAAAGCAATTTGCAGTGAAATCAACAGGCAACATAAGACTGATCTGAATATTGAACTGCACTCAGCTGAGTGCCACTTGGTCACACTCTAAACATGTGACAACAGCTACGTTTTTACAAAGGCTGTTGTCAGACTTCCAGCGACATCAACACCTCTACAGACAATTCTTCTTGAATGCACTACTTATATTGACTTAGAGTCGAATAATAGGTGGCACATTGCATCAGTGTGGAGTGCTGTTTAGGTCAGCCAAGAACAATCAGTGTGTGGCAGAGTCACATATGAAAAAGCAGTGATAGAATAAGCAAACTGATGGTGATACAAAGAAATTATGCATCAAAACCCTAGAACAAAATACAAAACAGTAGTCCCATAATATTAAATAAACATCTAGTGTAGATTTTCACTCTTACTTTAGAGGCTGGAAACTAAGGGAAATTATAGTCTCATGTCAGGTAGACAGTAATGCTGCACAGCACAACAGCTGTTGCGTTTCTTCCTAAAAACCTATAACCTTCCCCTCCAAGGCAACTACTCTAAATTATGAGCAATGACATCTCATGGCCATAGATTAAGTTTTTTTTTCATTCTGACTATCAGAGCCTAAGTGACAGAAATATCTTATGATCCCTTCGAACAAACAACCACCAAGTGACTTTTGTAGATTTGAATGAATAGCTGGTGTTGAATACAATGAGTCAGTTGAAAAGTATAGGTTTAGGATTAACACTGGGATGAGTTCATTTTGGTTTTGATTATTGTGGAGGAATTTACTTCTTTAATTTTTTGGTTTATGATTCCAAGATCTCTATGTCCCAAAAGTACATACGCATGCACAATTACCCTGCAGTTTAGAGGAAAAAAAAAACCCTATTACTTAGAAAACAGATCATTTTTAACATATTTAGCTACAACTAATATGTTATTTCTATCACTTCTCCCTTGTACTCTATCAATCTGAAGTGAGATACTTTCTGAAAACACGTAAAGATGTCCCACTCTTCTTAAAACTTTTTTTTTTGCTAATGGGGAGGTTGCTGACATGCTGAGAGCAGGCAGCATAGTCTCACTCATCTTGCACTTCCTCATCAACAAGTATCAGCTGCCTCATGCACCTGGTTACACGGTTAGACAAGTTGGCAGCAGCTGTCTTGTTTTTCTCATTTGACATTTAACATCAACTTAATTCATGACCAAACATTTCTGACTGCATTTTTAAGATGTATAAGCCAACTGAGTGACCACTGGGAAGAAGTGCTCTTCCTACAGCCTTCAATCTTTACTCTGCAACAGCATGCTTTCACTTTTTAATTTGTAATAGCTTTGGCAGTCATTAGATTCCTCCATGAGTCAAAAACACCTGATGTGCACAACAGAAAATGAGCTCAGCAAAGAAAACTATAAGCTGACATAGCTCAGAAAAGAATAAATGTGATACCAGTTCTGGCACAAGAAAGGAAGCTGGACTGAGTAGATAGCAACATGAGAAAAGGGAGGAACTGAAGAACACCTCAGGTTTGCCCACTCCACTGTTTGCAGCAATGAATCATAGAAACTGGGATAACAGAAATAACAAGAGCTTGTTATATTGGGGAGCCAGAAAGGTAATAACAAAATGGGTTTAGTGTTTTATGGATTTGGAATGGGAAAATTGCTTCCTTACGTACAGAACATCAATAACATGATTTTGGATACAACTACGCAAAGAGGCGTAGCACAAGTGGCAAATGGTTACTAAAGGTAGAAATGAAAGTTAAGTTTTTCTGTCTTACAGGATGTTCATGTATCTCCTAAGGGCAAAAACTTACCTGGATCACCATGTAGCGCCTAAAATTCACTTCTGTCTCTTGTATCATCTACCTACAAGTTTTGGAGCCAGGTCCCACATCTTTCTATTGCCTCCAGGCAAATTTTCCGTCTCCTGAGTAATTACCATCTAAAACCCTGACAAACACACCCTTAGCCATATAATGTAATAGCATATACAGTAGCGAGGATGCACAAGCCACGGAGGAACAGACAGATGCTCATCTCCTGTTCTGTCTCCGTTCAGCATGGAGATCTTCAGTTGCCTGTGACCTTCACTGGTACTTCTCCATTGCCCCAGTGCCCCGTTTGTGAAGCCACACTTGGCAAAACTGATTTATCTAAGCTTTAGTTAATTATTGTTTTAAATTATTTCCATACCAACATCTGCGCATCAACATTTAGTGGCTGATTTAATGATATACTAATAAAATTCCGAGGATTTTTTCAAGTCAGATATATATTGACAGACACTAATATTGCAGCAAAGTTTGTAAACCTGCAAGACAACTTCATCATACCAGTGCTTCTAACTTATGAACATTCCCCAGGTCCTTGGTCATTTTATAGATAAATGAATAGGAAATATTTCTTCATTGTAAATGAAGAACGTGGTGAAAACTATTCCCATTGCAATTATGTTGAAATTTAAAATGGATTTGATATGCTGGTACATTAAATATCGTAACTAATGAAATAAGTATGAACAAATGTCAGGTTAGAACAGCAATAAAAACAGCTAGAATTAATATCCTGAAAATCATTAGAACAAGAATAAATGATACAAATGCACGCTGTTATTAACTACTTTTGGTAATGAAATTATCAATAATATTTAGAGACTCTGTTCCAATAATAACATTTCATAAATCCTGGAAAGCAAAAATTGACTAGACATCAGTTTTCTAATTTATGATTGTTTATATGAATAGGCATAATTTTTAATTGCATCCTAACTGTATCCAGAATGAAAACTTCCAAGAAAATGGGTGGGTTTTATGACCCAAAGTAAAATTTCTGTGAATTTGCTGAAAGCTGCTTGTGCTTGACTTGGTACATAAGCCTAGAAGGAAATAGAGATAGATACAGAAATACGAAATCTTTCATAAATATAGGAAGAAAACTAGAGAAGAGTATCATTAATACACTAAAACTGCAAAAGCTTCCCGCTATGTCAGATTCAGGCATTCATCACAGAAGAATGTGAAGTCAACAAACACTTTAAAACAATTGGGCATGAAGCCCTGAAAACAGAACACTTTAAAAGACCTAGTTTGTTTTTTTTTAAAAAAAAAAAAAAAAAAGAGCAAATATTTTGAAAAATTCACATTTTCTTGAAAACTTTTATGGAAAAACTAATGTAACCATAGAAATTGAGCCCTTATATGCAATTTATTTTATCTTCAACATTACAGTTTATACAGAGGAGAAAAAAAAATATCACCCGAGAACATTTACTTCCTCTGCAATAGCTATTCTTCCAATCAACAGATTTGGTTATGATTCCTTATTTAGGGTAAGAGCTTTTCCAGGGGGAGTTATTTTAATATTTTCAGCACCTTAGGTAGAAGGGGGTTATTATTTTAACATAAGAAGAAGCATCTTTCAAGTTCTGACAGTCAACTGTCCTCATCATGATGACACTTGAACACTGATTTAAAATGTTTGCTTTGCCATTAATGAAATCAGGAAGATAGTGTTTATAATCTTCCTTTGAACTCTTGATTAAAATACATACATAAATAGATATGTATTTATATATGAGCATTCGATGGTTTTGATCTACACTCTTGACACTTTGATCCCACTTTACTTTGAAGATGGTTCAAAAAAGAATTTTCTAGCATATGCTCTAGTACCATTATTTGCATAGGAGATCCAGAACTGCTGTCAAAGTATACATCATTCTAGCATAAAGGGAGACAACTATTTTAAACTGACTCACACTTTCACTCAAAATAATGACAATCAAGTGTTGTAGGGTCTTAGGCTACATTGAATTTTTCATGTTATAGACTCCATTACATCTGTATACCGGAATAACTTTAAGAGGTGAACCAAGTGGCACGGGTGATATAGCAGCAAACAGTTTAAGTCTTCCCAACCCATAATTCAATATTGAGTCATTTTCATGTACCAAACATAAAAACTATGTATCAGAACTGAACACAGGATTCAAGGAGCAGTCTCACCAGTGCTGAGTACAGAGGGAGAATCACCTCCCTGGACCTGCTGGTCACACCGTTTCTGATACAAGCCAGGATGCCATTGGCCTTCTTGGCCACCTGGGCACACTACTGGCTCATGTTCAGTTGCTGTCAACCAACATCCCCAGGTCCCTCTCCTCCTGGCAGTTTTCTAGACAGACTTCTCCCAGTCTGTAGCTCTGCATACGATTGTTGTGCCCCAAGGGCAGGACCCAGCATTTAGCTGTGTTAAACCCCATGCCATTGGACTCTGCCCAGCGGTCCAGCCTGCTCAGATCCCTTTGCAGAGCCTTCCTACCCTCCAGCAGGTCTACACTTGCACCCAGCTTAGTGTCATCTGCAAACTTGCTAAGGGTGCACTCAATGCTTTCATCCAGGTCATTGATGAAGACATTGAACAGGACTGGACCCAACACTGAGCCCTGGGGAACCCCACTTGTAACTAAATACCTTAAATCTAAATACCTTATAGTGGGAAAACATGAAACTGAAGTCAGACCACTGAGAATTGGTTGCAAGCCTCCTTCAGGACAGGCCTGTTGGAAAAGCGGGGTGTAGAACGACTTGATTCCAAAGATAAGCAAGAGAAGAGTTAAGATGACAGTCAACTTTACCTCAAAGCTTCCAAGACTGTGCTGCATGGAAACTCTATAACACCCTCGCCTGCAATGTGCCGAGGCACTGCCTATGTGCTCCTGAAGCTTAGACTCAAAGAAGGACAGGACTGATTAACGAACAACTCTGTTGAAAACTTCCCTTTTGTAAAGGCTACTTTCTTCATGTTTTGCACTAAAGCCCTGCGACAAAAACCTAAATTCTACATTTAATAATTTAGAATAATATACAATAATTATAATAACATATACTTAGCACTATTTCCATCTTAATTTCTTAAATTCCTATTTCCCATTCATTTTTCTCCAATTAAACAAAACTCCCAAGTTATGCATACACACAATGATCATTTATCTCAAACACAAGCTCTTTCCACTCGCCCCCGCCAAAAAAAAAAGTGGAAATTCTTCTCTAGCAAAAATAAAGGTGAAGTAAGCCTGCGGTCTCATAGTATGTGCTGAAGACAACAGCGTCAGATCCTTTACAGCCACCAAGAACTACAAGTTGCCTGTGAATTAGCAACTGTACAGCATCCCCGAGCACAGATCAGTTAAACCTATTTCATGTCAGGCCAACCTACACTATGAAACATGTAACTGGTTATGCCTTTTGCATTATTTCCAATCTAGCTCAGATTTGCATTGTAAACAAATCAATTTGCCACTTTAATTGTTTAGCTCTGAGTCAACTTACAGGGCTGAGAGGGCAGACAAAACATAATAAATGGCTTCGTGTCCAGATTTTATCACAAGGAGCTGAAAGTAAATAACTTATGAGCCCAGTCAGTTCTATTGAGTTATGAACTAGCTCTTCCTCTAGAGTAAATTAAAATTCTTATTGCATACAAAAAGCCTAGTGAACACATTTTATTACTGTTGCAGGGAAGTGCAGAAATAATAGAAGTAGAGCTAAAGTAAATATATAACCTGATGCCTCTCCAGTGGATTGTTTGCTAAACCTTGTAATTTTATGCACTGGTGTTTGAATGTTGTATTTTCTGCCTGTGTATTCTGAAGGCTCAGTAGAAAAACAAGTTGCTGGGACATGGCAAATTGAGAGCTTTGTGAAGACAGAAGAAGCTACTGTAAAGAAAGCATATGTCCTAAGAGCAATGACAATTTTCTGCTACATTTTCCAATAAGCAATCTCAGCCCAATTCAGGAACAATGGGTATTTTAGTTAGCATTCGGGGAAAGAGCAAAAAGAGCATAAAGTAATAGAAACTAAGTAAATGAGAAAATTATGGAGTTTAGATAAAATGGAAGCTGGTACTTATTCTGTAGTAGAAATTCACAGTTTTAGAAATATACATTTAACTATAATAATATATACATACAACAAACAGAAAACACACACTTTAATTTTTTTTACAAGAGAGGAAGGCTTAAGTCCCCAAATAGGATAAACATAGAGGAATATTTGTCATACAATATGAAGGTGAACTAAAAGGGTGACTGCATCACTCTGAAGTTATAGGAAGGCAACAGGCTAAGATTCATCTCCCTGGTAGCAGAATTCTTACAAATTTCAGCAGGTCTAGGATTCTGTATGAAGAAGACGACAGCTTTTGCAATAATTGAAATACACGACTTCATTGACACAGAGACAGAACAAGCATAAACCTTATCACTTGTCATCTAAAAAAAACTTACTTTAAACAACAAATAATCTATTCCAACATATTTATTTTTGCTGTTATGATTAGATGCATGCATCCCATGCATCAATAACAAAATACATTTTAAGTTACTAGTTAATAAATGCAAAGCCAAACGAAAACCACAACTGCTGACTTGAATCCACAGGGGGGCAAGATACTAGTACTCATCTCAAGTTAAATATTCAACACAGTAAGATCATGGAAGTGACTGCACAGGATAGCTCTTGAGGAAAACAAGATAGTGTAACTAATGGGACTGAAATACAGAAAGATCATGATCTCAGTTCAAACCGAGCAACAGAAAACACGCTAATCTTTAGATGACTTCAAAAATAACTAAACTGATCAAGAAGAATGCATATTAATAAAAATATCAAAACTACACAGGAAATGAAGCTCTAAGCTTTATAGCCTAACTACAGAGCATACATAAAAAGATTCTGGCAAGGAGAAAAAAAAAAAGCTTGCTCAATTAAGGAGAATACGAAAGCCTACACAACAGGGAAAGACAAACCTAAAAGGGAAATTAAGAAAACTAAAAAGAGATTTGAGGAGTGTCAGTAGAAAGTTAGGAATGACATCAAAGGAAGAAGCAAGAAGAGATTCAGAGGGACAGGCTGACAAATGTGTAAAAGGTGCACCTGGGGTTGCTAATGCTGTAGCAGAAAGGCTCAGTTACTGCTCTGCATTGCTGGTTCTTGCTGAAGACATCGGGGAGATTCTCACGCTAAGCTCACTTCTTGTAACAGGAAAGTTCAGAAGAGCTATATCAGCTTAGTGTAAACAAATAGTATTAAACCACATAGATAAATCAGATGCTATAAAGTCTGCAACATTCACCCGAGACCACTGAAGAGATTCACAGTGAAAATGCATCACTGCTGGGTAAGATGCGTAACATCACTACACGTTACAGCCAACCACTGCGGCAGAGTAAGGTGTAGTCTTCAGCTACAAAAAGGGTTCAGGGACAGACCCCCAGATCTATATAACTCTCAATCTGACTTCCATCCTATTAAGCAGCTGATAAAGAGTATGAGAATAAGAACAGTCTATCGAGAAACAGCAAGCATGGCTTCTGTAAAAGGAAATCCTGGATCACTAACACAATACATTTAAGGGTGTGAAACATAATACCTTTAAGGGTGTGGAACAAGCTGAAGGATGAAGATGATCCCACAAATGTTACATATCTGAATTTTCAAAAAGTGTATGAAAACATTCTACATGAAAGGTTATTCAAAAAGCTTCAATCATAGGATTGTAGGCAAGTTTCTTTTATGGACCGAAATTCAGTTACAGGCCAAGAAGTGAAAGACGGGTTTAAATGGTCACTCCTCAGGATAGAAAAATTCAGCACAAGGATCCATAGGGATCATTAGTAAAACAATTTATATTCAACTGCAGCTAATAAATTCAACATTAATTTGAAAAAAACATTCCAATTCATCAGTGACTACTGAAAGGATATGAAGAGTGAAACCAGACTCAGGTGGTCAGCCTGGCTGTGGTAAGGAATGCCAGCAGGACCTTTGCAAATACAAGCGGGGAAAAAGGTAGGGCTAAACAGGTCTAACTATATACTAAAAAAGAGGATCTGTGATGCCCATGGTAAACCTCAAAGTGCTGAGAAATAAACTGCAGAAAGTGAGCAGGCTTACAGACTTTGCCCTACATAGCATCACCTTCTGTCATTGCTGGAAACAGGTAAAGAAACTTCTGCCCCAGAAGTGAATGTGTTTAGAAGAAGCATGCTTCGTAAACAAATTTAACTTAAATTCTCTTTGCATTCTAATTAAAAGGAGAAATGATTCTGCAATCTGTTTGAGGAACTGGAACACATACTCTGACACAGAGCCTCATTTAACATTGGACATTATTGATACCATCAACATAACTGAATCATGTGTTACACCAGACTGGTTGATATTTGGGTTTTGTGGTGTGTGTTATAGAACAAAGCTTTGCTGACTTTGACAAAACCCACTTCAAGGGTGGGATGAAAATGAGCAACTCTGGCAGGATCCACCTCCCCTCTTGTATGTGCTTGCATGGTCATCATCAAACCAAAAGCAAGGAGGCATCCCTTCACTTGAGAGAATAATCAACCCTATTGTCAAAATGGTTATAAGTGAGAGACTTGATATATAGAACGCCATGAAAAAAAAAAAACATGAAAGAACTTTTTTTTGGCTGCTGTTTGGTCTGTATATACTGTAAGACCCCATTAGACTCACAGGGTTTGACTCCGTACACAGAAGTACAGCATGCACTCACAAATGCATTCATATAGAAATAAACATTGCTCAGCACTCACACACACCCCATGAATGTAACAGCACGGATAAGACCTCAAGTCTGGCAAGAGGTCAGCAGTGCCTAGAACTTGGTCATAAAACTTGTCTGAGGAAGGAAATCTGTAAATCAAGCCCAAGAATAAGCCTATACTACAGACTTACTACAGGCCTTTAATCAGTTTCTGGTCTTGCTTCTTTTCCAGAATCCAAACGAAAATACAGCTTTTCCTCCCCAAAGAAAGCAAGGCAGTTTGAAAAGTGGCCTGTGTATATAATCGTCTTGTCTGCTCACTTAGGAAAAATGCTGCTGTGCTTTCAACACCACAGTAACCAGCCTAGGACTGCAAAACCCACTCTCTACCAATCATTTAGGTCACCCCTTTCCATCTTTCACATTCTTCATGAACCTACCCTTACTGAGCTCTTCCCTCAACTGTGTTAGCTCATACCGAGAGTCATGGTAGCCATGCCTGTATTAATTACCTCAATGTTTCATAAGAGCTGGAGTAAAGGAAGCAGAGATATTCCTTCAAAAATCCCAGATGCAGCATCTACGGGAAAAAGAAATAATTCTCTCAATAAGGACGAATCTCAACTCAATCAGTTTCTATTCAGTCCTTGTGCAGAAATATTCAGTTTTAAGTAGCAAGCCAACTCCAGGAAATGCTAATCAATAAGCAGGAATTATACTATCTCATAAGACACTTTTCAGTTCTCAGGTGGCCCATTAGTCATTCCTCCCAAGTCAAGATTTCATATTTAGCTATGTTGAAAAGATGAAAGCAGAAGTTTCTTCATCTTTTCCATCCTGATATCATTTTGCGTACACTAGCACCACAAATTCAGGCCTGGTAGAAAATAGGTGTTATTTCCTGTCCCCAGTTTCCATTTGACATCAGGGTGTTTTTTTCCCATACAGCCACATTTAGGACAGGGGATCAAAAATGTCACAGAGCTTTCTCCAACCACCATGCAGCTATTACCATCATATATCACATTATCAATAAAAGGGGCTAGCAATAACTGCTATTTCTACAAGAGAGTTAGATAAGCTCTGTTTATAGTACAGCCAGCAGCAAGATGACTTTACTAATAGGTAACAAATTGCCACTCTGATTAGAGCCAGCTGTCTAGTGAAAAACTGGAATCGTGCATTGATGTTTTGGAGCGCCTTGCTTTTGTAAAACACTGGCTGGGTACAGCACTATTTAAATACAGCTCTTCTGTGGGCTGCATTCGAGATGAAGTGATAGCTATCATCTTAAAACAGCTGTAAAGTCATCTCTGCCATCACATCATAAATCAGGGGGTTTTTTTATTTATTTTGGTTTTAATTAGGACAGGGAAAACTTAAAATCCAAAATAAGCAGGTATGCTACTCTACCATTTAACATGGCAGTCTTCAGAAAGACTGGGTCAGCTCTTGCATTTATTCTATTCTACTTCAGTTGGCTTATACTAGATTTGCAATGACAAAAATATGGGCACTTTCTGAGGCTCTCCCATCTTGCTTTTCCTACAGACTGATAAGGCAGGGGAGGTAGAAGGAAAGCAGAAGAGAAAGGCCAGCTACTCACTCCTTGCCACTCCTCAGCAGCTCAAGCTGACTGCATGCTGGCATACTTTCATTTCCCATGTCTGTAATTTGCTTGCCCCAGCTACATCTTTCTGAGAGACCATCCTCCTCCCCGCAGATGCCTTAGCAGAGTTATCAGGTTTGAAAGGCAAGCGAAGGGAACAAAGCACCACGTTGAACTGACTCTCCTTGCACCTCCACCTGAATATAGATTTTTATCTCCGTTATCTACATAAGATTGCTAGGTGTGCAGCTTTGGAGCTTCTCCATCCATTCCTCCCTCAAGCTGATAATGGGTTTACTCCATCCCTGTGCAGCACCTGCAGTTGGCAGTCTGATAAAAAGTGAGATGTCCTGCAGCAACCTTTCATCTAGCAGGGTAGAACGAATGCAGATATGCCTCCATCTAATGGGAAACAGTAGCTTCTGCAATTTCACAAGGGAGACCAACAAAACAGAAGCAATACACAGCAAACTTGTCTCTCTAGTTCAGACACACTAGTGCAGACTTTTTTCTGATCCCCAGTACCCACTTGTGGGAGTTGAGTTTGTGATGTAGATATTTTAATTATTCAGAAAGTGATGAAAAGTAAGAAAAAATTTAAAAGCTTCGAGACTGCTCATAGCAGGAATTTCTAGTTTCAGTAGAAGTCTCACATCTGAGGTTCAAACCAAGGATATCATTAAGGTCCCAGTCAAGTGCATAAATCAGGGACACAAGACTATAAACAAACAAAAAGTCCTCTGAAACTGAGACACGGTCTCTGAAAAACAAAATATCTTTTCTTCTGAAAACATTTTTCTTCAAATAACATGATATCTAGACATATGTCAGTGATATGACAGACTTAAATCAAAATGAAAAGATAAGATAGCCTGAAGAAGCTTCACTGGTTTAGTGACTGGTGAGGGTCAAAGGGGTTACAGATGCGCTGCTGGTCTTCAACGCGTATGGCTCATGTTTGCCAGAGGAAGACAACTCCTGGCAAACCATTCACTTTTAATGAACTTCATTTAAGAAAACAACTGTTCTCAGAAATTGTGGCCAAAAAATGAGCTGTCTGTTCACATTATTCTTTTAGCGTTCACAAACAAGTCACATGAACTTTACAACTTCACAGAAAAGATTTCTTGGGTAAGAAAAGAAAGTGGCAGTGTTCTGCATCCATGGACCACATCCTGAGCCTTTGATTATCCAAACACTCTGTTGCAGCCCACAGGCTTCACTTAAATTGTTACCTATCATAAGGTTTTCAGGATAAAAGGAGCAGAGTTTTGGAGTGTGGAGTGGAACCCATATCCTTACTTCTTCTCTTCTCCCCTCATTGGTGTGATATCACCACCTTTAGGGTAACAACTCTTTCCAGCACCAACAGAGGCCTGGAATTTAAGGACACTTATTTTTCACCTTTCATGGGGGGGGAAAAAAAAAAGCCAAAGCATAGAATAGCTGAGTATGGCCCACAGCCAATCGGCCCCAGTGTAGATAAACTCATGGAAAAGGTCCTATAAGAGGTCATAGCCAAGTGCTAACAATTTAGCCTCCAGGCCTAGTTAAAGTATGACTTCAAGGAATTTCACACATTCCTTACAACAGTGCAAGCATATATTTTACTAGAAAATTCCCAGATTTGGTACTTACAGGGTTAGTCCTCACTAAAACTGAGTTATCAGAAAAGAGCTGTGCTCCTTCTGATTTACTGGAAGCAGCAAAAGAAACAAAAGCCATCGCAGTTCAAATCCAATACCGTTCACACACCTTGTTTTAAAAGCCACAGAATATTATTTCAAGTTCAGCAGAACTTGAATTCTATGAATTCTCTGTTTGCAATATACTTATAGTTGGAGAAAAATTACATGTAAAAATGTGAACATATAACAGCGGGCTTTCTAAAAGTAGGATGTCAACAGGTCAAGTAAACATATATGGCATTTGATTTAGCATGCACTTATATATAAGCGTTATTTGGCATTTTTATAGTCCAAATGTAGCCAATGACACTGTAAATACAAATTTTGACGCTGCTGTGAGTTGGTGATTGTAGAACCTGTACATTTTGGTGACTCTGTTTTCTTCATCAAAAGAACTTTCTAGGCTGCCTACTGTACCTAATTTTCATTTTTCTTAGTGTAGCAAAGGTTGAATTATTGCTTCACCAAAGTGTCTCCTTGTGTCTGCTAAAATGCAACCAATATTGTGGAGAGAATGAATGGCGTCACATACCCACAACAGAGTTCACTGTAGACTACAGCAACCGGTTTAGATCATGTTATTAAAAGCTGCAAATGTATTGATTTCTAGTGGTCTCAGAAGGGCAATGCATTTTCTCCTGTTCTAAGTAAAAATAAACCAATAAACGGCTGCATTAATGATGCTATTACTGGGTAGCAGCAGAATGTTTCTTAATGTCTTGGGCCTCAATCATGCAATCACTTACTTACTCATATGTTTTACTCTAGGCAGCTTCACAGAACCATTATACTCAATTGGGTCATTTGTCTCAGAAATGAATTCACTAAAATCAGACTTGGTTCAAGTCACACATTCACTTCTGAGCAAATGTGAATTTGCTGTGCATTATGGAAGGCTAACCTGGAGAAAGATATTTAAAACCATTGCAAGCAGTGCAAATTGCTATACAGTACCTTACTTCCAGTGGATTTCAGACTGACTGCATTATTAAGTAGATTTATATTTCATCTTTTACAGCAAGATAAGTGACATATGCCAACAGCGCAAAAATCACAGCCTACCTGAGAGTCGGTACTTTCTTTTATCGGTTACTGAGTTTGTCATAGCCATATATTTCACTTTTTCCAAACCTCATTACTTCCATATATGTGACCTTGTCTAGTTTTCCTTGTGAAAAACCAGAGCATCACATCTCTCTTGGGATTTTGTAATGGGGCAAATAACATTTCTTTGGCACTGATGATAAGTCATGAATAGTCTCGAAGAGAAAGTAGAGTCAATTGTGAAGATTATTTTTATGTATTTATTTAAATTAAGTTTCAAGTCACTCAATTTATGTGAAAAGGTCAAAAATACATATGGAAGCAATCTACATTCACTTCTAGGAGACGTTAGCAAATGATAAAAATATGAAGTGATTTCTTTTGTCACTAGCAGTTTTGGCATGTATCGGTATGTAGTGTTATACATAATAAGACTTACATAGGTAGGCTGTAACTTCATTTTCATTTTTGTCTTCAATTTGAATGTATGCTCCAAATTACCTGGCAGAATTATATGGGAGATTTTCTAATGATTCTTGATTTACAAGGAAGCATTGGGTAATCGTGAAGGCCAGACACCCATCTACGTCTGCATGTCTACCGAGAGTCCTTGTCTAGCAGCTAGAGAACGAACACAGAAAGAATCACTAACCATACAGGATGTATTCTTTCCTTCTTCAGGCTGTTACCAGGCGATTTATTGACTTACAAGAATTTCTGTTTGACTCCCTCTAACCTACGAGCATTACTAGAACTCTCCTGCTGTGCAAGAATTGGAATCTAAATCCCAGATCAGATCTTTAGATGCCAGATGGCATTTTACCAATTTTATTACATGAGAAAGAAAAAAAAATCATCACCTTTAATTCCAAAGCTGTCAGAAAGAGAGGTGCCTCCCAGCATGAGAATCAGCTGGTGAGACAAACAGAGTCATACTCCCTGTTTGGAAGTCTTGAACATAATAAATGTGTATTGTGTGTGCAGGCAACAGGAAGGAGATGACCTTCTCCCCTCACCTGCAGGGAAAAAAAAGGTATGGTGAGGCAAGAAGGCAAAGTTTATCAAGCTGAGCAGTTCCTAGCTGAGAGATCTCGGTAGTTCTGCTGCTGACCTTATAGCTCTAAAGCCACCAAAGCTGCACCCTGGCTAGTAAAAAGATAACAAACATTTTGTTTTTAAGTAGACGTCCATCTGAGACTACTGCTTAAGAATAACTGTGCCTGAGAGATAGGAATAGTCTTGGTGCAGGTGCACTGCTCATTTGATTGTCTGTGTAAGCAACAGTTAAAGCACAGCTTGGTTTCTGCTAATGAAAAAGAGGTGAAATAATATTGTATCAGTCCTTGATATACTCTAGTTCTTACTGAACTTCCTCTATTCATAAACGGAAGAATAATAGGAGTAAAATAAATTCATCTGGATTGTTAACATGATGTCTTTTTTAGGGCTTCAAGTCTATGTTTATTAGTGAGCTTAAGCCCTTCTACAGGTGTTGTTGTAACAACCAGTTGAAGATTGCGCCTAGTATTTTTTTCTAGACCCCGAGGACTGGTGACAGAGGAGTAGGAGTGTGCATATGTCTTACATTTACTCCAGCTCTGCCTCCGACAAGCTTACAGTTAACAACACAGAAGTGACGTTTTGGACCTCTCTTTACTTATTTTCAGATATTCTTAGTTCTGAATTTACAGTTTATTGTGCTGACAAGCAGAACGTTCACAATTAAAACAGGACTTACACCATAGTCACTAGGAAGAAAAAAGGGACTCTGAAGATATGTATCTTATCAACTAAGAATTTCCAGATGAACAGATATTTTACAGTGTTAGATAAAATCTGCTTTAAACCTCATATCTTTATATTCATGTTTACTCATTTACAAATGATTGAAATTAGAAATTTAAGAGATTCTTCCAGAAAAAAAAATACATTTTTAAGGGGCAACTGGTGCTGACAGGATACGAAAAATAGTATATTTCACTTAATATATCTAACATCCTGATTCTTCAAACTGATTCTTGTCTGTGTTCTTTTATGTCCTGTTACAATCAGTAGTAGTTATGCACAGATTTAAGGCTCTGCATATATTCTCAGAAGACAATATGTAGTTCAGATCAGATTTATGGAACAGTGTGTGCTTCTGCTTCAGATCTAGCATAAACAACAATGATTTCTGAAAGAGGATAGAAAAACAATATCTTAATCAATGTGGAAGCAGCTGCAAAACACTCAATACCTCAATTTCTGTTGGGTTTTTCCAGTTGCCTTGTAAGTTATTGCCACATAGGCAATATGTACTATTAACAACAGCAATGTACATGTAGGTACTGTCATGAAGGCTTTGGAGTATGAAATAACATCCACAATGTAATTCCTGGAAAAAATGCGGAACAAAGTAACAAATAAAGAAAACTAACATAATAGGTGGTAGAGTAACAGCACACTAATAGCTGTGCAGAAATGAATTAGCTGTTAGTTAATTAACAAATTGATTTTATTATCAGTTTCGAAGAAGAGCAGGAGAAAGATCTCAAATATTCTACTTGCAAGGGGATGTATTTTCCATGTGCAGTTTGACAATAGTAATCAGAATGTTTTATGGTGAATTTTAAATGGTGACAGCACCAGGTCAAAACTTTTAATAGGGCACACAAATCCTCCTTAGATGTTCTCTTTAGGTGTTCATGTATTGATTGACTGAAGACATCTGTGGAAGTTTCCTTTCTGTGCTTTATCTGCCAGATGTTCAACAAAAAGCTGAAGAAATAAGCGTTTATTTTTGTCATCCTTAGTGTGTCTATTTTAAGTGCTTTGTGTTATAGTAAGGAACGTGTTTGTGAAGGAAATCTCTCAGTTGTCCCCACTGACTCTGCTTTGGTTTGTGCTGTGGAGCCACAGCACACTGAGACCTGGATTACTTTAGGAGTGCACTTAGCACACCCTAACTGCTAACTGGTGTATTCAGTCTGTAGGACCATAGAAAAAGACAAACCAGCCTCCAAACCTAAGTAGAGTAAAGCTTCTGCTCTTCAGTACTTACTGACTTTCTCCTCAGATCTGCTTTTTCTGGACTATACTATTCACTGATTATAGAGCTCCATGTCTATTCTGTGAGCAGTATTTTTGGACATGGTTTAGTGTCTGACAGGAATGGTTGGACTTGATGATCCGATGGGTCTCTTCCAACCTGGTTGTTCTATGATTTTCATGCTGAAATGAACCTCAAAAGTGTACTTCAGTCTGAACAGGAGTTTCTGGCTTGAGTTGGCATTGATGTGGTGTTTGCCAGCTGTCACAAAGAAAGCGAAGCAGAAAGTCACGTGTATGCAACTAGTGTGAAACTTGCCACTTCCTTGCCTTCATGACTGTGTCACACCTGGTGTCCGTAAAATACTTGATGGCTCTACAGTGACTTCTTTTAAAATAAGTTTTACTTGTCACACTTCATTCAATTTTACATTTTCTTTGTTTCAGCAATGGAAATTCTAGTGCTGTCTTATAGGAGAAGAGTAGATCTTGGTGGAGAGGGATATGTCTGTAAACACCGTATTTCTGGCAGATAAAAGTTTATAAATCAATCTGACACAAATTTACTTTAATTACAGGAAAAAATCTGATAGAGGAAGTATTCTCTGACATAAAATTATTTTCCTATGCAAAATGGTATGTACATAATTTATGCAATGATTACATACTGCACTGTTTATATTAATGAATGAAAACTTAAACTGTCATATTTATGAAAGAATCTTTAAAAACACTATTGGTATCAGCCACATTTTCCCTTCAGTGTGTCAATCATCATCAGAAACAAACCCAGGAAGATTATCATGGGCATGTTTCTGTAAGAGATCTGTTAAAACCCAACCAAATAAAAATCAGCAAAACAAAATGCAACTCCCAACTTATTTTAGAAATGCCTTTCAAGCGAAAAAAAAATCATGATTATTTAAGTGTAACTGTTCAGGAAAAAAAACAATTCCTGTAGAGAGACTATCCAAATATGGGAGAAAATAGAACTGTATTCCATTTAAACCTGCTGTGATTTGGTTTTCTTTTAAAAACATGAACTAAACAGGAAATAGAAACACTGTATCCTTGCATCTTTGCAGGACTAGGCGTGCTTACTCTCTGCTAGTCATTCCCATGGCAGGAGAACTTGTCACCAAATTTCCCTTAGAATTATCATCTAGGAATGGATTGGTCATGCAGCATAAGGACTGGACTAGCTGAGTTGCCTGACAATACCTTTTTGAGTCTTTTTTCAGAAAGTAATACTTTAGTATAGGTTCACGGAACATTAAATCTTGGACAAAGAATAAAAAAGCTCACCAATAAGGTACTGTTTCCTGGAACTACTCATGGAGACAAGTTCTCACCAGCTGTGATGAATACAAGCGAAACATTGTCTTCTCTGGCGGAAGAAAATTATGGTCTTTTTTGTTTAAGAGAGAAATGCAGACATTTTCTTTTACAGCAATTACTGATGATGCATGGAGCAAACTGCTAAGTATTCATGACTAATCTGGATAGACAGGGCCGTCCCTTGCTAATCACAATGAATATTGGCCTGTCCATAAAGAGCAAGGAGTGATGATATCAAAGAGAACAGTCAGCTATTACCAGGGCAAACTCTTGGCCGTGAGCTTCCATAGATGATAATACGACAAGACAGAGATGAAATTAAAAGCAGTGTTAACTACCCAGGAGGTAGAAAAACACACAATTGTTTCTTTGCAGCTACTTCTCCATTGTACTGCTTTGAGATTTTTTTTCTTTTTCAGTTTATTATATACATTTTGAAAGTAGAAACCACTTTGGAATGATTTTATTTTTGTGTGGTAGCATTTGGCATATAATGCATTTGGCTTCAGCAATACAGAGAACAATCACTATATTGATTATAGTGGGTGTGTGTCTAGGGGGGCTGCACTGTATAGTTATTGACTTTGTTATAAAGAAACACAGGTTCTTGCTAAGATGCGACTAGTGGTTTTGTCTTTGAGAGGAACTAATCGAACATAGAGTTTTTCTTTCTGATAAGTCAGTAAAACTTGTTGCTCTGTACCTCCCAGCAGAACTTACCAAAAATTACGTGGGAGGGTTGGTGAGGTCTAATGCTTTGGTCATCACCTCCAGTCTGTCTCCTTTTGAGACTATTACCAGTGTAAGTGTCCACAGTAGGGATGTGGAACAGTGGATCTCCACAACATTGTCCCCTCTCAGTCTACAGAAATTTTGCTGGGTCACTAATGAACATATTTTTAGGATGGTTTTAGGAACTCTGTTTCTATGACACACATATCTCTCTGCAACTGTGGTGGCCATTCATAACTTTGTTCTTATTCATGTTACTGCGCAGCAGAGAGAATTTAAGTAAACTAAACTTCCTGGCCTCTGCACAGAGCCTCAGAGGTCTAATTTTGGTTTAGGAAATGGTCATTGTTCTCTGAGAGAAAATCTTTGCAGGTACAGTTTCTTGGAATATATGTACATTTTAGTATCTCCTGTGACTGTTTCTCATGAAGAAATGCTTAGCTTGCTTTAAAAACAGTAGCTGATGGTTTCTGCCAGTGCAGAAATCTCACTGCCTGACCCTGTGCAGCTGGGTTTTGTATCCTGTGCTGCAAAACCTGATCTTGTGAATTGAATGGTTTAGGTGAGTCTTTAGTATGACAACGGCAGCATGAATAAATCTCAAGGAGTAGTGTCTCCTAGTGGCAAATAAGTGATGATAAAATTTGAAGAGGAGCTACTGATGGGTGAGGTTTAGGAAGATGATATAAATTGTTCAGCCTTTATTTGTCCCTTGTAACAATTCAAATCTACCATAAACCTTAGGCCACAGAAGTCAAGAGCGGGTAGAGGGAACTGGTTTAGAAACAAGCCTAGAAATATTTACCATTTTTGGAGTCACATAGAGAGGTGGCAGAAGTCTGTAAAAGATGATGTGGGCAAGGACTACAAAATAAGGATGTGATGAGAAAGAAAGGATTCAAACAATGTCTTCTACTTTTGAGACTCTCTTTAAGTGCCTTCTGTAACTTGTCTGTTGCAAAAGAATTATTTCCATGCTTCCCTTTTTGTCAATGAGGAAAACATGGTATTTCCTTGTTTTGTGTGTTTAACTCCCCAAAAACTCATGAAAGTGGTGACATGTTCAAAATATTATTTCTCCTTTAAATGCTCAAGCATTGTGTTACACAAATACAAAATATTATTTTTTATAACTAAGTGCTGAATATTACTGCGGTGATGAAGTCTCTTAAATGCATAAATAGCTCAAATTTGGCTCTTCTATTAGTGTGACTATAAGAAAATGTTGCGGGCAGAAGTCTGGTGGGCCTGTCAAGTATTTGTGATGGATGAATCAAGTCAAACCACTTGAGTGCTGTCACACTGCACATCACTAACACCACAATCCTTTATATACATTTAACAAAACCAATGTTTCTGCTAAAAGGTGGTCTGCTAGCTACCTAGACATTATATGTTTTTTTCATAGAATCACAGAATAACCAGGTTGGAAGAGACGCACCGAATCATCGAGTCCAACCATTCCAATCAAACACTAAACCATGCCCCTTAGTAGCACCTTGTCCATCCATCCCTTAAACCCCTCCAGGGAAGGTGAATCAACCACCTCCCTGGGCAGCCTGTTCCAGTGCCCTCTGACCCTTTCTGTGAAAAAATGTTTTCCTAATGTCCAGCCTAAACCTCCCATGGCGGAGACCTCAATTATGACATTAAATGTCAAATTTCCTGCTAAAATCAACAAGAATAGGTATAACACTATCTTAGGAAAGAGTCCAGACTTTATTCTAGACCCTAAAAGTGAAAGAGGCACCCCAGACTCAGTAGGAGGAGCTCTTTCAGAAGCATTAGGTCTTCAGGAGGGAAGGGAGCATTACTTTAAGAAAGGCAGACCGGAAAATTAAGATCAGTGCACATAACCATTGCTGTAGGTCAAAGCTAAAAGCTTTAAATGGTACTTTACATGTAATTCAATTTGAAAGTCTCATTACTATTCTCATAAGAGGTGTGCTGGAACTCAAAGAAACACCATGGGGTTGAGCCTTGGGAGTGCATACATGAACCTTTTGGGGCTTTCAGCTTTAAAAACTGAAAACTTCTAATTACCTCAATAGTAACAGTGTTCATCTGGATTATAAAAGAATTTGCAATATATATGAATCAAAATTAATAGTATGAAGACCAATTACTTCACTGAGTACAACGTAACAGCCTTCTCTGTGCTATAACCACTTAGTACCCTTATTAGGTAGCATTTTCTTTTGCTCACAGGTGTTTGGATTTTTTTATTTACAGCACAACAAAACATCTCTCTGCTTACATCCAGTTTGTTCTTCCCTTCAGTCACACCAGATCAAGTCTATAGATGTTTTACTTGTACATACTATTTTATCACCATTTTTAAGACTCAACATTTCAAGAGTCCAAGAGGCTTAAGCAGCTCTTCAGGATTATCATCTGTTTGAGTTGTCTGAAAGCTCCTACATTTTTAATGTACAGATTCAATTTCCCTTTATGCCTTTTAACTATGGCCTGGTACCTCAGAAAATGTAATTGGGCAAGTTCATTTTGGCCACTATCTTAAATTATGAAGTTTCTAGTACTTCAAACAAATGAAGTCCATGGGAATCCTCATGGACATAGTGTTGTCATATCTCAAAAACTGAGCCAAATTAGGAAGTTCTTGATTGATCCCAAACACAATTACGTTACTGGTGCACTGCCCAAACTTATATTTATTACTTTTTTTTTTTTTAGGACAAGTTAAGAATACTTCACATCATCAGTTCGCAACTGAACATTCACTCAATCAATCACTTCATACAGACCTGCTTGGCACGTCAGCTCCTGCAAACAAACCTTGGTGCCAACAAGTAACATAAATGGTAAAGAAGCTGACACTAACAGCCACAGGCCCTGAAATATTCACAAATACACAGCTTAAGTGATTATGGACTTGAGAAAATGAAGAAAATACAGTTATCTGATGTTTCTCATTTACTGGTTACACAAGGGGTTGTAAAGATAGTTTTTGTTGGTTGTAAAGATGTTTTCCACCTGCCTTTGTAAACTGACAGTAACTGTGGTTCTCCAATGCAATGCTGAATTAGGAGGCATTTTGTTTGTATTGTTAAAGCCTTAATTGAAACAGTCAGAGAGAAATGTTTTATTACAGAGAGAGAAAGGACTCTCTTAATAAGGCTCTGAGGAGACTCAGTTTTAATGATGCTTAACACAGTGTTTTAAACCACACAGTACATCTACACGCTATTTCTTGTCAAATGTTGGTTATTTAACAGCCGGTTGGCACCAGATTGCCTGCTGCGGATAGTTAGGGCTGGCTCGTACAAGTTCTGACAGTCTCAACATTGATGAAAGACAGCGTCAATTTTAATTCTTATAGTATTTCACTTCTTGACACTTTCTTTCTCTGACTACTTTTTATAACAGATGTTCCTCACATGGCAGTAAGCATAAACACAAATGCAATCAGCTGCTACGATCTATGTTCTGACACTACCTGGAGCACCAGGTATGAGGCCAGGAGGATTAAAAATAGGTAAATCTGTTCATGATGGGTGCTTAACACTCAGCACTTTTGATACACTCAAAAATACAGATATAAGTCTGTATATATCTGTATATAGTCTCTAGCCATATACAGTCCGCAGCCATAAAAATTTCAAAATTCAGTCAGCAATTCAAAAGGGCAAGACCAATACAGTAAACCAAGTTTAGTATGTTACCAATTACCTGATATTTGTGTGGACATTAAGAAAATGATTAGGCAAGCTGTTGAAAAAGTCTATCCAAGTACAAATCAGCAATTAAATGGTTTAGTAACAGTCTGCTTACGTTTAACATCAGTTCACCACCTTTATTTTTCAATAATTTGTTTTTTCATTTGTTTATTTTGCCTTCTCCCAGTTGGGGTACTTTAATATTTTTACTTAGGATAATAGAGAGGATTTGAGATTTTTTGTTGGTTTAGGGTGGTGTATTCTACATTCATGGCTTGTTTTTATTCTTTCCCCTAAGTAAAGGGCCCTGCAGGTGCTGTCTCAGATGAATCAAAAATAGAACTTTTTTCTTTAGAAGATGAAAATGAAAAAATAAACTGTAGTCCGTTACAAAATTACAGAGCATTAAAATCTGAATCTTTCCCCTTTATAGGCAGAGCTGTGGCACAAAAAAAATAAATAAAACCACACCCAAAACCACAAAAAATAAAAGCAAGCTGCTTTTACAAATCATAATTTTCTAAAAATGTACTTTTCAATCTAAGGTATGGCAGCTTGTACATATGTGGGGAACTTGTAAGAAACAAAGTAAAGGTGAGAGATAACAGAGTAACGGTACATCACAGACTGAAAAGTTAAACTACAGGTACTCATAAAACAGTGACAAAACACCTCTAGAGTCTTGAACAGAAAGAAACAGTAAGAGTTTTATGTTATGTTTTGATTTTTCGCCATAGCCCATCTCTAAAAGGCAGGAATACCCTAGAGGAGAAAAAAAAATCACAAATCAGAAACGTTGATAAGGTGACTCAATCAATCATGGGACATATTAGCAGTGGTAAACAAGGTTGTCTAACCAGAGCGTTAACCTTCAGGAAGGAGGTAGGAGTAATGAAATCATTTAAACCCCCCAAACACATCAGTTGGTATGCAAATCTAATAACCAGTTACTTCATTATTGATGCTGACATTCCTTTTGTTGCTCCAAGAGGGGAATTTGCATTTTGTGGTAAAAGAACTATCTACAGGCAGTATATAAAATGAAGTAAAACATCTAAAAAAATCCTAGCAATTGCCAAAGACTTGCATAATAATTTAAACACAGCATAGAGTAATGCAAGTAAACATCTCAGCTTATATAACCAAGGTCATAGAAAGTACTTTCTATCACGGTTTCTGGCAAGCAGAAGAATAAAAGTTCAATAACACACTGAAAACAAAGAAATTATTCCTAATTACCAGAAAATACACACACTAAAAACATCCAAAGAAAAATAAGAGCCAAACTTGTTAAGTATTTCAACTCTGTAATACTTGTAAAGGCTACAAATGGAAGAGAGAGAAGTAGCCCAACAGATAGTGTAGCATAGTATTAAGCAAACGCAGTGTTTCCAGGGTCTCGATACTTGCATATATGCAACTACTTAGCAGTGACAGACCACATCTGTCTGGACGAGTCATGTGTTTGTAGATGTAAACCCAAATGGAATGAGGTCTTACTGAAAATCTGACTTGCAGTGCACTAAATACCAGAGCAAAAGAATAGGAGGAGAACAAAACCTTACGCTTCCATCTTCCAGGCATTCTTAAGTCAAATATTGAAATTTCCAGGCAATAACTCCATATACAAGACCCTTTTCAAGCATTACTGTATTCACAAATACACTGATATCAGAGGTAAGAACATACGAGGTCCATTACCCCATTCTTTAAAAATGTCCATCTTTTCTAGCCTTTGAATCTTTTAATGCTTGGAATAGTTACATTTTAAATTATCTCATCAATGGATTCTCTGTAGATTTTCTGCAGCCTCCATTCCACATCCTAAAGAATCTCATTTTCATCTACTTTTTTTCTTCTAATTTTATTGCTATGCATCATCCCTCTTTATGCAAGTTAATTTTCTAGAATTAATTTAACCTTTTTATTTTCATTTTGTTCTCTGAACTACATTTTAAATTTATTCTCTATTCAAGCATTTGAGATGTTTATCATATTCAGTTACTTCTTCCCTGATTATGTCTCCTTTTTTGGCTCTTGTCCCTCACTGCCTCCAAAACCAAATACGCAATCTTCCAATGAATTTTGCCTGCATGAAAAGCGCACGATCAGACCATTTAATTTTTTCCCACTAATTGGTCCCTTCAATCTCCAATCCCTTTGGTAACTCTTTTTGCCTGAATTCTTTCCAGCGTATTCACGCGTCTGTTGTGCCAGCTCCAACAGTGCTAGCATATGACAGCTAATGCACAAGTGTTTACATACTGAAAAACATGTATGCAAATGTTGAGTACAAAATGGAATTAATTTAGACCAGATTTCAAACAAAAAAAAATTATATACCAGTAAGTCCTCTGGAGAACACTCAAATGTCCTGGAATTAAACTTTACCCTAGGAAACAGTTGATCATGAGTATATGTTAAAATATACCTACTTTGGTCAACAGAGACAGGAAACAGTATCTGTACACCTGTTTATGTTACATGAATCATAGAATAGAAACATAGAATCACCAGGTTGGAAAAGACCCATCGGATCATCGAGTCCAACCAATCGAGTCCTGACTGGGCAGAGGAACTCAGCAGGTCCTGAGGTCCTGGTAGCCCACAGCAGCAAGCAGCAATAATACTTTTGCAGACCTGTCTCTCCTGGGCTGTTTCCTAGGTGGGCAAAGCAGATGGAAGATCTCCTCCATGCTGCGCTGCATAATCCAGAAGGGGATTGTGCAAACTGGGCTGCCATCAGGATGCACACCGGACCTGAACTGGGGCTCCCTGCTAGGGTGAAACCCAAGCAGAGTGGAGAGAGGAGATCATGCCAAGGTGGCTGAGGCATTGAGGACATGATGTGTTGGCAACCTGAAAGATGTCTGAGGTTGTAAGCAATTCTGATGGGCTGGATGGCACATGAACAAACTGCCAACACAAAAGGGGAGGACAGAAGGACCTGAAGGAAGCAACCTTTTCGCAATTATCTATCTCCATTGTTAATTAGGTGGTCAGAGCAAAAGTGGAAATTTTGCCCAAGCCCAGGTTTTGCCAAGTTCCAGTCTGAATGTTTTCATAATTTTATTATTATTACACAAGCATATACTTCATTAGCTTAAGACATTGACTCAACTAGACAGAGAATCCACAGTAATTAGATTTAGAAAGTAGACAATTAATACAAGCACCGTGAGATGCTCTTGTACCAACATGCACTCAAGCAGGGTGAAGGACTCCACTCTGAAGAGTTAAAACAGCTTACCCTGTCTGTTTGTGATAGAAGGAATAACCTTCTTGAGAACCAACCTCCTCCACCTAGTACAATATATAGTTATAAAAAAATGTAGCTTAAAACACAGCCAACTAATAAAGATAAGACTGTGCAGAAAGGACAGTCAGTGACATCTATACAATCCTTGAATTGCTTTCAGCTTAGACAAACCAAGAAAATTATTCCAGCTTGGTCTTTGGCAGGCAAAATGTGGAGCCTAAAACAATCTCTGTTCATCATGGACAGTCTTCATTTATGCACGTCTGACCCTCTTGTCCTGAAAAATTAATTCTGCTAGTCATAAACAACCTTTTTACCGTACATATGCTCCACCTTAACCTTGTGGTGCCTGCAGGTAATTCTCCATGCTGATTTGTTCTAGTCTGACATCTCTGTGTGCTGGGATTTAGGTTAACCTTTATCCTTCCCTAACAGATACTTCATACACTCCAGTCAGGGATTTTGTTAATTGCTTCTCCAATGGAGAGGACATCTCAGCTGCAAGGGATTAGGAAAGTATGAGGAAATCAACACCAGGTAAATTAGAAGTGGATCAGACACTTCCCCATTGGAAAAAAACGTAAATGTTAAAAGCTAGGTCTGATCCTCATGTTCATGCATGCTTTCAAAATAGGATTTGTCAATTGTGGATGCAAAGCAGCTCCAATTTGATATTAGTCACTTTGTCTAGTTTATATTCTGAAACATTAAAGCTGCATAAATGACCTGCCAAGTATTGATGTAAGCTTATTGACAAAACAGAATGCTTCACAGTAAGGGCATCATCTCACAAGGCTCCACACAGTGCCTCGGTAATTACTGTTTCAGCCTCTGCATATCAGATTTCTAGTATAGTGTGCATGATTCACCAGAAATAAAAAGGAAAGAATTAGCTCATGTAAGTAAGAATAAATTATCCAAAACCAATAATCTTTGAGAACTCTCAAAAACAGAATTATTCTAAAATGATCTGTTACACTTCTTTCACTGAGGTTTAGAAAAAAATAGGTTAACTCAGCAATTTCTTAAAAAAAATAATCAAATCATTAAATCCTTATCCAGTAGCACATAGATCCCTACCACATTCTCTAGAAAGCTAGGGCTATACAATAACCTAAAAAGAGGCATAAGAGAACAAACTTCTTTCTAGCATTCTGTGTACACAAAGTATATTTTAGTATTGTGCAAAACATACATACCTAAAGCCAGAAGGGAATCAGATCTAGTCAAAGCCTTCAGTTCAGGCTAGGCAGGCAGGTACAATTGTTGATTATTTCACAAGATGAAAAGCAAAATGGATATCTCATACAACTAGTCCTGCACATCTCAAAGTCTGTAAGTTACATCTATATTTAGTTTCTTCCTCTCCTGGCTTTCTTTTATGTCTATTTCACATTTCTACTTGCTTCCCAGTATCCTTGTCAGTCTAATCATGCTTTAGTACTTTGCAAATTTATTTCATCGGGAATATTTTCTAATCCTTGGTTGGAAAACCAAGTTCAAAAAACCACCTCTACATCTTAACTGGTTTTAACCATTGGTGAAATGTAAAGTTTACGCAATCTTCTGGGAATGGGTATTACCTGATTGCTTCTACAGGATAAAATGGATATAAAATTGGGTTGCCAACAACCCATGTTTTCCTGGGTTAGGCTGCTTTTTGGGCAACCCAGGGCAATCTAAACATACCCAATATATCTGCCTCTGACACAAAGGCTAGAACAAGTGACTCAAGTTAATGATGCAAAGGTTTCACTCAAGCTATTTGTTCAGGAATCACCGCCTTGAAAATGAACTCTGAAGATGGACTTAGCAGCTAGAGTTGTGCTATGAGGAATCACTTCTCTGTACAGAGAACAGGCAGAATCTGGCACAAACACATGCATACTTCAATAATCCATCATTTCGGTATCAGTAGTATTATGTACTGAACAATGCAAAGTTAGTTGAGTTGCACTGTTTCAAAAGTATTTTTTCAGATTTCTTTGAAGTTTTTACCTCTGTTAATATTCATCTACAAGAACCATGTCTTGAAAAACCAACAACTGTCCCACTTCATCCATAATTTATGAATCTGCTCTTAACACAGTATTCATAGGTATCTCTTGTTGCCCCTTGACTCCAAAAATTAAAGCTAGACAAAGTTGTAGTGAATAGCACAGGGATAACTGTCTTTTTTTTGGCAATCTCAGAAGAAATCTGCCCTTTAGATAAAGTTCGTATTTATTTCACAACTGAGGCAAAAGGCTATTAAAGGTACCCTGTGGCTTCAAATCCATTTTATTTACATTATTTACAATTTAACAATGTTTGACAAGGTAAACCTCTTAAGAAATATTGTATCATTTGTGAGAAAGGCTGCTGAATCTTAAGAAAGCAATTATTCTGAGCCATTACAAATGGTTCCCTCAAAGGGATTTTTTCTTTAAATAATAGCTGCCAATCAAAAATATAATTCTGTTCTTTGCTATGTGTAGACTAGGTTTTAAAAGGTAGAATAATGTACAAAAATAAAAGCGCTTTACTCAAAGAAGCATAAGCAAGAGACTGGATAATCAGAAATATTTCAAAGAAAAGATAGAAGTCAACAAACCAGGTTGAGAATTTTTTTAAAAGCATTTGCTAATAGGCATTTCCTAAACTTGAGAAGTTATTTTCAAAAGTTCAATGATGTCATTCCTGTTGGTACCTTCCAAAACTAAACAGCAAATTCACTAAGTTACATAATGCAGAAAATAATGTTAACTAAATTAACAGCAACTTTGAAAGATAAGGAAGGACATGAATTCTAAACAGCAATGTCCTATGCAAGATTGTGTACATCCTATCTCATACATAAAATCCTAGCACATAAAATATTTATCCAAAGATGAACTTCCAGTTATATAAATACAGAGGCTAACAGAGGACTGGACTCAGCATATTCCTAGAGAATTTCACAAAAAAAGCATCATCATCTCATGACTACATGACAGCACAAAGGCTGAGATCCCAACAAACCCAGAGATCCCAACCCAAGCTGAGCCTTTACTAACCCAGGTAAAGATTTCCCGTCTGCAATCATCAGCACTTCCAGTTTCCAAGCCAGCATATGCAGAAGCAACAGCACCCAAACAGCAGAGTAGATATCATCTCGGGACATAAAACTAAGAGGAATGATTGATAAACCAGAAGGCTGCCCTGCCATTTAAACTGGACTGGCTACAGTGTTAAGTGGAAAGGTAGTTAAGTGAAGTTCAAAGTCAACTACAAAGCCCTGCACCTAGGGAAGAATAACCCAATGCACCATTATAGGTTAGGAACTGACCTGCTGGAAAGCAGCTCTACAGTGAAAAATTGGAGAGTCTTGGGGAATATGTTCACAATGAGCTAAAAACTTGGTATCCTGGGATGCATAGCAAGCACCGCATGTAGGGCCCTAGTGAGGCTGAATCTGGAGTCATGTGTCCAGTTCTGGGCTCCCCAGCTTACAAAACATCAAGAACTTGTAGGAAAAAAAATCCAGTGAAAGACCACAAAGATAATCCGGAGACGGAAGCATTCCTCTCACGAGAAAAGGCTGAAAGACCTGGATCTGTTTAGTCTGGAAAAAACTGAGATGTGACATTATCAATGCTTACAAATACCTAAAGGATGAGTGTCAAGAGGATGGGACCAGACTCTTCTTAATGATGCCCAATGACAGGACAAGGGTCAACTGACAGACTGGTACCTTAACATGAGGGAAAAGACCAAACTGTTCATTTCAGCAACCTGCATTTTATTACAATTTTATAGTGAATACTATCAGAACATCAGGTATTCATGTTTTTCTACAATACTGCCACTCTGCAATAAAATCATGACAACTGATTGAAGTCTTGCATTATAGGTTTACAGGCTGCATTCCACTTTCAGCAGCAAGCTTAACACAGAAATCAGTATTTAAATTCAGAATTTTTACAGATTTTAAATAAGTCTAGTCAATGAAATTAACTCTCTTGCTTAGCAACAAAAAGACAGTTTGCATACAGTACCAGGAGGGTAAAAATCCAGACAAAGTAGGTATCTTGCTAGCACAAGCAGTTTCCTAAACATGTGATGTTTCAGTGACACAATGAGTTGTTCAGCTTGCTGACTATGCTTTACAAATTCCTATATAAAGATATTACATAGACATGGAGAATAACTGATTTCCAATGTAAAAAGTGCTTCATATATGAATTCTCAGTGCAGTTAAACTTTGAAATTGTGATTCTGTAACCCTAGTGATACGAATTAAGTTGTTGGACTGCTATACCATTAGACTTGGATATGGTATAAAAGTAGAATTAAAATTTATATATATAGGCATTAATTTGAAACAACAAATGGCTGAACAGCATTGCTACAGATTCTTTGCTTATCATACTGTCATTTAAAGCAGTATTTATTTGATAGATCAAGCTGGTGTGGAATTAAAGTTTCATCACTAACATAGCGTGTTTTCCATGCTGGTGGATTTAGGTTATCAAATGTAAATAACATTCTGCTATTCTAAAGTTTTCTCAGCATCTCCCAAAGGCCATGCATAAGGACACCTTGTTGAAAAGATTAAATGTAACATTTTTCAATCTCTTTCAAGATAATTCCTCTTTCATTTGAAAAAAGTAGCGATCTACCTGACCAAGCTGTCAAAAAGGCATGCTCTGCATCTCATGCTGAACATGGACAGATCACAACCTGAAAGGCTATCTGTACAGACACACACGCACAGAAAACTAGCCAAATTGTTCCAAGAAAGCTTACATGAAGTCAATTTGTGTGATGTGCAGAGATACCACATCCTATGAAATTACTAAGATAGATCTGATGAGTTTCTTTTAAAAGAAAAAACCCGCAAGCATATATACTTGTACAAGTTAGCTAACCTGAGCTTGACCCAGGTTCCACTGTTTAATGTAGGAATAATGCTTGTAAAGGGGATTCTTTTACGAAGTTAAAATCCAGTTATAATTAAGTAGCGTTCAGATAATAAACAAAGAAATGCATGAACAACTGAAACATGACTGGCTGAGATACAGGCATGAGACTGGTCCTTCTTGTTTTTCATTCAGTTATTGAGTCTCTTAAGCACACATTACCAGCACATACAAAATTATGTTATTCATTTCAGTAGTCAATTATAGTTTCGGATAGAAAGTAGATTTTTCTTCATATAGATAAAATTCCAAGAGACTGCAGGTTAACAGTGGTGAAGCCTCTATGACACAAGGCTCAATACCAGCTTGCCAGGTGTATAGCAGCAGCCAAATTTCAGTGTGATCTATTTGACCTGGAAGGTATATAACCTGTGGCTAAGGGTTTCAATGCCACATTTGCACTCTTTGCTGCTCTGGCCAAGTAGTGCTTCTGTCTACAAAAACTGCAATTGCAACCTCTGCACTGTAGCCAGGCTGCACCTTTCTCTTCCTTGACTGTTGTGGTCCTAACCTCCCACCAGTTGCCCTCCTGACAAGCTTCAATTTGGGAGCAAATAGCACAGGGCACACTGCTGGTACTTTTTACAGCTTGGGTGGCTGAGGATAATACTAGTCAAGGATGCCAAAATCTCAGTTAAAAAAAAAAAAAAAAAACACCACTTAAAGTAATGCCTTGCCCCACTGTTTTAATTTGAACTCATACTTTCCAGAGAGCAGCAGTCCTGCTTGCTAAAAGTCATTATTTGATTATTTTCCTTATGAGTAAAAAAAGCCAAAGCAAACTGTATCGTGACCATTCTGCTTTATGAATCTGGTTGTACTACAGAGACACGTGCATCAACAACCAAAAGAACTGCAAAAAACACTGCTTTACTTTACAATGGTAGAGTAAACCTTGTTACAGTTAGTACCAAATGCTGTCTCCAGGACTCTGTTTACACTCTGTTTCACAGTTTAGAATATATTAAAGTTTCCTTCTGGTCTGGTAAATTGATTTTTGTACAGCATGAGGGGATGTGTTCTCCTTCCTACTATAGATTTAAAGAAATACTACGTATCACCTTACGCTGCGTAAAAATCAGTTTTCTACCTGTAGATGATGAAACTATTTCTCACCCCTGCTGAGCAGCCATATCTCATAAGGCTTAAAATGATAACTTGGTTCATTACAGCAAGAGCAAAAATAAAAGGTGATCTCTTCAAATACATTATTTCACATGTTTTTCAGGTGATCTTTTACAAAGGTTATCTGTATTTTTATCTACTCTACTTAATATTAAGCTTTCTACTCCTCACTCTTATATGCTCAGCTGTTATCAAGAGACTTTAATCTTGGTAAAACCCCAAAACACATTACATCTGAAAAATGCAAAGTAGTTGTCTCTCCCTTTCTCCTAGTGATAAAGGGCATTCTAAGAAGAAGAGCTGCATTAAAAGCTCAGATTTGAATCTGAGCACAACAGAAAGCCAGCTGTTAAGATTTGGCTGTAGACTACCGCAAAATTATCTTATTTGCAAAGCTCACTATGTGGTGAGACAGATAAATGATACCACCATGAACTAGCAAAAGGCAGAACGCTTTATTCTATGCATATCTGGGTCTGACTTCAAATTTGATATTGAATATGCAGCTTTGAACATGTATTCAGAAAGACTCACTCCAAGCAGTTCCGCACTTGCAGCATTTTAATATGGGTAAAGCACCACTAAGCTATTCCCCTGCATAACAGCACAGAAACAAATATTTTAACATTGAAGTGGAATAAATGTTTGATGGGGGAATAGCTGGCAAAAAAAAGGGCTCATTTCTGGCAAAGGATGCATTTCCAGTCAAATGAGAAAAATTTCTCCCTGTCAGTCAATCAATCAGTACACAGTTTATTTTAGGCTGGTGACAATATGGCTTTGGAGATTAGGAAGCTAGTGAGCTACAAAGATCAAATTAATTTTCCTTAAGTGGAAAAAATAAGCGCCTTCAACACATGAGCCCAAAACTTAACCCCTTATCAAGTTCAGTAAGAATAAACTGTTCAGAAATGATCTGATGTGAATCTGGTCAGTATCATGAAGTAGAAATAAATGAGCCAGTGGAGAAGCAGGAATTATGTACCATTTGCCTGAGCTGGAAGAGTTTATTACCATGGTTTCTTTTGTTAATTGACTAATTAAACAGAGCTGTGCAAATACAAAATGAAAAATGGAAAAAAAATCAGATTTTAACAGTTAAGGCTAGCTGCTGAGATGCATATTTAACACTAACTCATTTTGAAGCCAGGTAAGCACGCAAAACAAACATACAGTTGCTGCAGAAAGTGCAAATTCAATGCCCAGAAAACAAAGCAATTTTAATTTAAAGTCTAAATTTGGGCCTAGTGTCAAGTATTTGTATGGGACAAATTTGGTCCTCATCCAGCTCCCAGCAACAAGCAATGGGCCACCTCTGCCATCCTGTACGAGCCAGTTAATTACATCCTTCACAGTCTACAAGGGAGAGGCTACATGCCATCAATATGATTTAGAACCAGTGAGCTGCTCCTCATGCATGCTTCCAGTGTCTTGCAGGTAGAGACATGAAGATGGAGAAGGGGGAGGGGAAAAAAAGTTTGGTGTCCTTCCTTCTCTTCCTCTAAGAGGAGGATCTTCTCCCACCTTTCTACAGGATGCTGACCAAGGTCATCTATCCCAGTATCTCTGCCTCAGTCTAGCAATAAGCAGCTCCCCAGGGCACACACAAGGTGATATCACACAGCAGACAGGGTTTGATAATTACCTCACACATAGCACTGTGTTCATAGGTGAAACATGGAATCAGTTCGGCTCAGTATCCTCCAACAGACAAACTAGTCTAGTAGGATCTTTTGCCACATGTGCTGCTCCTGTCTACCACATCACTATGTTAAAAGAAAATTTTAATTGAATGCCTACTAAAAAAAAAACCTCTCAGTTTTGCATTAAAAAATACATTACTGTACTTTTGATCGGCTACATCTTCATCAATACTGCTAAACCAAGACTCCCTTTGATTCCCCAAGAGAGGATCACAGCTAAAATGAGACAAAGATTATTCTAAATGGTGGCACAAACCCCAAAAGAAAACATGCCTTT
This sequence comes from Coccyzus lansbergi, assembly GCA_033558105.1. NCBI lineage: Eukaryota > Metazoa > Chordata > Aves > Cuculiformes > Coccyzidae > Coccyzus > Coccyzus lansbergi. Next base: position 3,501,039 of record JAUMJK010000159.1, read on the forward strand.
CAAATAAGTGCAGCAGCTTTTAATTTCTGAATTGTGCAGCCGAGCATACACATTTTTGTCTGATGAAGGAGAATATAATCACCTTGGGGCATGTCAAAAATAACTGTTGCTTTTCCCTTCCTATCCTTTCTTGGGAGAGCAGAGTTTGGTAAGCCAATCAAGAAATTAAAACTGACATTTCACAAACTGATCGTCATGTTGCTATTTACATTTTTTTTTATTTGCCTATTTAGAGTGAGTACAGCTATCAGGCAAATGCACCAAGAATCTGACACAGCCTTGAGCGGCATCTGAACTAATCCTTAAGAAAACTAATTCCCTAAAAAATAAACAAGAAAATCTCAGGAGGTCACTGTGCTGTCCTATATCGTCTATAGTGAGCTCAGTCCTTTAAATTCTGGTATAAACAATTTCAGCCTCCTACCTTTCATTTTCAGAAATGTCATATTTATCAGTTAAAGAAACTCCAAGCTCATCCTGTTCTGAAATAGCAGATTGCTTAAGGGAAAACAGCAGAGGTGTTTGGGTTTTGCTGTTCGCGTTCTCTTCTTTCTCAACTTTTGCCCATTATCAGCAGAATTATTTTGCAATCATTCCCTACTGCAGAACAGGAGGTTCACACGCTTCTGTTAAGCACAATGATTGCAAATTGATTACTATTTCTTTTACTGACTTGGTATAGCATATGACAACAACATAATCAGGGGTGCGTTAAATATCCACCTCAAACTGTTTTCTCCTGTCCTAGTTGTACAGTAGCTTGGGTTTTGGTGCAAATCTGGCAATCAGTTCCAGAAATCTTGACTCTTTGGCTACAAATTTAATTAAACTACTTCATATTATGCTGTTGTAATAGCTAAAGATTTAGTTATGACTTAAGTTACTTGAATTTCAGTATTAGTTCATTTTGAGAAAAAAATCCATGCAAACAAAACAGTCTTGTCCTACAAAACCCTGAAATACGAGTAAGGAAGTGTTTGCACAACCACATTTTAATCCTTGGCACTAAGTCTTCACAGACACATACTAACACTTCCATTATAAAGACTATCTATCAAGAAGACAGGGTTCTGAGGTAAATATTACCCTTTTTTTTCCATTACAAATTACATTTTCCCCAGGAATACTGACAGACTTATAAAGAATTATAAAGAACCTCTCCAGTATCTTAGATATATGCTTATTAGCAATCACAATATGATATATGCTAGAAAGAACATTTCCATAGGTTAGTGTTCGGTCTCCCATATTCTACTACATAGCAAAAAAAGACCTAAAACAACAACAACAAAAAAGACCCCAAAACTGAATATTCAGATAATTCTTCCCCGATGTCTGCATTGGTAAAAGTTCATAGAATCATGGACTATCTCAAATTGGAAAGAACCTAAAAGGCTCAGCAAGTCCATCTTGTAGAGTTCGTAGTGGCCTCCTATGTATGACAACATTAAAAATTTATTGATAACATTTTGATAGCATAACTACTAATTAAAATGAGAATAATAACTATTTTCATTAAAATTTACAGACTCTATCCAAAAGATACCGGAAATTTTATCCCCAAAGCGTCAAATAAGCATCTCCTGGCACAACAGTGTAGAGAATCAGCTACTCATTTTGTTCCAGTTATGAAATACTACAGTGATGTTTCAATTCTCAGTAAAAATATATAGAGGGAAATCTTACCTTACAAAAATTATAATAGATCAAGCGCTTTTGTTTGCACTGGCAAAAAGGGAAAAGTACTTTTCCTCACTATTTTGTAAAACCACAAGTCACACAAGATTTATGTCATCCTTCTGTGACAAACTCAAAATTCTCATATAACTCAACAGTTAATATTTACTCTGCTTTTCAAAAATCTGATTCACTGAGATGTTTTCTAAACATGGTAAATAATTTAAGGAACTGCAAAGTCTCTGTGTGGAAGGGTTCACATGAACCTTGAAAATTCTTTTGTTGCATTATTTAGTATAGTAATAAATGTCAGGTTACTGTTCATAGAGGTACAACTGTTTAGAATGGCATTTGCAGAATAATGTTTGCAAAAGTTTACGTGAGTATTCCTCTCACTGCTGCTGGCAAAGATTTTTCTTTTTTTTTAAAAAAAAAAAAAGAACTCTCCAACGTAACAGGTCCTTCTAAAGAAGATGTTTTATCTTTGCTCCATTTTCAGGTCTTCAAGTCCTATGGCAGTCCAAAAGCATTCCAGAACTGTACAATTGTTATTGCTATTGTCTTAGTTGCACACAGAAGCTCTGGTCAAGTAATAGGATTCTCCTCTGAGATTTATACAATGATTATACTACATTTTTTAAAAAAACACAACAAAAAAAAACCAAATAAGAACTTCCCCCCTTCTACTCTAAGTACTTTCCACTCAAAAATGAAATAAAGGAGATGAATAGAGATAGTAAAATATAAGAAAACAAAGAAACAAACCTATTTATTTAGCAGGATATATCCAAATGCCACAGGGAAGATTTTATTTTTATTAAAAGCACTGAAAATATGGAGTACAATAAGTCAGAACAATCACTCAGGGGATTAGTTTCAAAGTATCTGCCTTCTGTTTTCACTCAGAATTAATTTTCTACAGATGGAAAGGATTACTCTGTCTGATTTACACCTACCATTTCTGATCATATAAGCAAACCTGATTCATTAGAAATGCCATCTCAATTTCCATTAAAAAGGTGAAAAAGTGACAGATCAACAGAAGCTGACCAGTTAAAAAACCCCAAACCTGCTCTTGAGAGATGTTCTATATATTGTTCAAAACACTTGAGATTTTTGTTACAAGTATTTTTTGTTCAAGGACAATTATTCAGAACAGCTGCTATGTAAACTCATCAGTTGCTATATAAAAGCACATCTTATCACATAAAATTAGGGGGGGGGAAACCCAACCACTCCCAGGATAATACTATACCAGCAAATGAGTTCCTTCTAGGTATGAGCTTAAGCAACAAGGCATTGAAAATAAGCAGCTACAATACATCATTGATCTCTGTCTCTCATTCTTCAGCACCAGAACTTAAGTGCCTAATGATATGAAGTATTCAGAGACGCAGTACCTGCAGTACACAAAGTTTCATAGAGATCTTTGCTAAGTTTATGCTCACTTTACCCAAGGGATAGATTCAAATATTTCCTATACCAGAGTTATTTGGCACAGAATACCAAGAACAGAAAACATCTCACTGGACAGGCCATGGAAGTGACAGGTTTGTTATTGGAACATCTACACTCACAAATATGACAAATCTACTTGGAGATGCACCAAACTGGTGCCCCAAAACCTTCTTTTACATCAGTTTTGTAATACAGCTTCCTTTTCCTCCAAGAAAAATGTTTTTCCTATATAAAACATACAACTGTTTCATGGAAATGACATGACAAATCATCACCAACACTCTTTTTAAACAAAATAGTCTTGAATCTTTGCAGACAAAATATTACTACAACATAGGACTTAAGACTCAGCTTAGTTGCTACGTTATTTTAAAATATGGTAGATTCATAGAAGAAAAAAAATGTGATATACTGGTCATGGTAAACTCTTAACTCAAAATCTGATTTCATTCTAAAGATAATAAAAACAGATATCGTGAAGTTTTACAGTTTCCCCGTTAGAGATATTTATGAAAATCAAATTTTGGCTTCAATTTCAGGTTCTATCTGCGTTGTTTTTCCTACAAGTATATCTCTTCATGACGTCTCAGCAGAGGATAATAATTTAATACATTCCATTTTTTTCATTTAATTTCTGCTATTTCAGTAAGTAACAGCTGTTGCCATTTAAACCAGTGTGTATATTTCTTTTCTGCAACAATGAAAAACCAAAAAATCTTCCTTTGGTCTGCTATAAAAAAAATTTAGTCAATATAACTTCCTCTATTACATTTTTTTCCTAGGAAAATTTTTTTAGCTATACAATTTAGAATTTATGCAGTGAACACAAAAGAGATGTCCTAGGAAATGTCTTCCATAAAATACTCCAGTTCTGTTTGTTCTAATAAATAAGAGGAGAAAAAAAAAACCCCTACGATTCTAAATTACAAGAAAATTAGAATTTTTTTTAAAGGTTAACCATCCTTTAGCCCAGCTTAATCCATGACTAAGAAAGCCAACAAAGTCTGAATGTGTGACTTAACCAAGTGATTAAAGTTGCACTAAGAACCACAAATCGTTACCTAATGAAAACCACTGGAGAAGCAGTGAAGCTTCTAAAAGCAAAATTATTGCAAACAATAAATACAAGACATGCTGAATAGCAAATAAAATTCAATAAGCCAATTTCTAATCTACTAATGTTGGATATAATCTTTAGACATTTGTAAGTTTTGGGAAATGCAGTTTGACACCAGTTCTTCTCCCAAAGTCCAAGTAAGGCTTAAACAGCTAATAAAAGCATAAAATAGTGTGTGTATAATGTGAATAAAAACATTTATTCCAACCAGATCCCTAGGTAATTCACAAATATCACAGCCAAACACTTTGTTAGAATTTAATAAGTAGATTCATAGCATCACAAGGCTGGAAGAGACCCACCTGATCATAGAATCCAATCATTCCCACCAAACATTAAACCATGCCCCTCAGTACTTCATCCACCCACTCCTTAAACACCTCCATGGAAGGTGAGTCAACCACCTCCCTGGGCAGACCCTTCCAGGGCCTAAGGACCCTTTCGGTGAAGAATTTTTTCCTTATGTCAAGCCTGAACCTCCCATGGTGGAGTTTGAGGCCATTCCCTCTTGTCCTGTCCCCTGTCACCTGGGAGAAGAGGCCATCACTCTCCTCTCTACAACCTCCTTTCAGGTAGTTGGAGAGAGAAATGAGGTCTCCTCTCAGCCTCCTCTTCTCCAGGCTAAACACACCCAACTCTCTCAGCCATTCCTCAAAAGGCCTGTTCTCCAGCCCCTTCACCAGCTTTTTTGCTCTTCTCTGGACTTGCTCCAGAGCCTCAATATCCTTCTTGTGGTGAGGGGCCCACAACTGAACACAGGATTCAAGGAGTGGTCTCACCAGTGCCGAGTACAGAGGGAGAACAACCTCACTGGACCTGCTGGTCACACCGTTTCTGATACAAGCCAGGATGCCATTGGCCTTCTTGGCCACCTGGGGACACTGCTGGCTCATGTTCAGTTGCTGTCAACCAACACCCCCAAGTCCTTCTCCTCCAGGCAGCTTTCCAGCCAGACTTCTCCCAGTCTGTAGCTCTGCATAGGGTTGTTGTGCCCCAAGTGCAGGACCGAGCATTTGGCCGTGTTAAACCTCATGCCATTGGACTCAGCCCAGCAGTCCAGCCTGTTCAGATCCCTTTGCAGAGCCTCCCTATCCTCCAGCAGATCAACACTTCCACTCAGCTTAGTGTCATCTGCAAACTTGCTAAGGGAGCACTCAATGCCTTCATCCAGGTCATTGATGAAGACATTGAACAGGGCTGGACCCAGCACTGAGCCCTGGGGAACCCCACCTGTAACTGGCCTCCAGGAGGATTTAACTCCATTTACCATCACTCTCTGGGCCCAGCCATCCAACCAGTTTTCCACCCAGGAGAGTGTGTGCCTGTCCAGGTCAGAGGCTGACAGTTTCCATAGCAGAATGCTGTGAGAAACTGTGTCAGAGGCTTTACTAAAGTCCAGAAAGACCACATCCACAGCCTTTCCCTCATTCAAGAGTCTAGTCACTTGGTCATAGAAGGAGATCAGGTTAGTTTTATCTCTGCCTCAGCAATAGAACACACCTACATGTGTTTACCATGTGATGGATTCCAAATGCACAGTTGGCAGAAATTCATCTATTACACTTAAAGTACATTTTATTCTCATGCATTCTAAGTGTATCACAAAGTCCATAAGTTCCCCATGAATCCCAAGGTGGGTCTATGATGTTCCTTGGGGGTACTGCTGTCTAACCAAGGAAATTCACTTCTAAGAAGTTATCAGTGTTTTGCACTGGGGTTTTCATGGCATTTACAAGACTCAACATTTCATACCATTTACCATATGACCCAAGACTAGCAACTGTTTGCCCCATGGCATTTGGATATCTAACAAATATATAATAAATAAATTAGTTGCTCCCAATCCATTTCCTGTCTTAGCTGAGAAACAATAATACAGAAGTTTGAAGGTAATGATTACTTTCACCTGCCAGTCTCAATAACCACTCAAGATTCAATATAGAAAAAAAAGCTTATGAATAATTTTAAACAGCTGCCTTTAGCTTTTAAACAAAGGAAAACATTTATTCTGTCTTCCAAAATAACCAATTTTAATTGAAGGGTAATACTAGAACAACATAGCATCTACATGTCTATAGAACTATAGTAAAAATCTTTCTTTGAAGGTACCTTTATGTGCCATCAGAACACCTTCTTGAAGTGTTCCTGATAACAAGCATCATCTGTTTCAGAGTGCCCCAGAAGCAGCTGTTTCAACTTCATTCTTCTGAAACAAACTGAAAATGAAACAAGAAAAGCTCAGCTTCTAAGACAGCTTTTTAAGACTACATATTTTAGACTTTTTATTCAGCCCCTGGTTTCTAACAGGACACAATCATTTACAATTTTCAACTTACATCTTTCTTTTTCCTAAAAGACAAAAAACTTTTTATTTTTGGTTTTTACCTCACTATGAAAACAGTTTCTTCTACTGTTATTGAGTGCAACAAGAAAACCCGTAATTTATCACAAACTCAGTAGATGAAAAATGCTAGCAAAATAGGACAGAGTACCTGTAGTAAACAAATATCTGCTACATAGTCTTAGCTTCATATTTCTTTAAGGTATTCATTGCTAAAATTGGAGAATGAGAGACACCTAGTCACAGTAGAGCTCCAAAGGGCCTGGGAAATAGACATTTCAGTCAAACTGAACATTTTAAAAGTAGTTTTCTATGAACTAAAAAGAAAGCAATTTGAGGGTTTTTTTCCCCCCCCTTCAATTCTGACTTCACTACCCCCAGTGCTTTAAATTCTAAAGAGGAAGAGAGGTCTTCGCTGTCCTCATTTCTCCCACTCACTTTAATTTCATTTATGATTTTAATTATACAATATTTCTTCTCATAAGCTTGCCTTGCCTTTATTTTATTTTTAAAGAGATAAGAGCTTGCAGCAAGGCTCCCTAAAAAACTCTTTCAGCTCTATTTTTAATGCACACAGTAAAGTCAGAAGCATACATTAAAAAACACAAAGAGCAGCTTATTATTAATTCCAGTTAAACTATTACTGAATCACTGATCAGAATTATACTAATTAATTTTACATAATCAGTGATTTTCTATTAGAGTAGCTTTGTGAGCTCTTACAGTCTGTCAGATTTTGCTTAATGTTAAATCCTCACCTTTTGTGCTTGTACACTTCACAGCATTGTTGAAAACTTGTCGACAAAAGTAACATTTAAACTTTTAGTACTTGCATGAGCTAATAATGGAATTACTTCTTTTTGATTATTAATTACTGCTTTGGAATCACTAAGTAGGAGAAATGTTTATTAATCTATGTACAAAGTTCTCTTTAAGGGTAATCATTTTATCGCTTTGCAGCACAATTCCAAAACACAATTCAGCACTTGACAGCTTTTGTTAAGCTTGTTTTTGTTAATTGGATACAGAAGTCGCTTGTGGCCATTTGGATGGAACTACTGCAGTTTCACAGAGCTTTTGAAAACCATCAGACTTAAACGCATCACTCATTCTGCTGAGCCAGTTTGACAGTTCTGATAGCCCATTACAGTAGTTTATATTTCATTTCTGCAAGATTTCAGTAGACATCTCAGAATTAGGCTACCTTGTAATCTCAAGTTCCACTGGGCTCTGACTTTGATCTCAGGTCATCATTACTTAATGCAAATAACCCATGGCAAGTCCTTTCATATTAACATTACCCAGGAACTTTCACAGTACTTCTTTCTCGCACCTTTTATTTATTACCATGTTGGATAGTCCAAGAGGCACCTCTGTGAATCATCAAGAGCTATTCCTCAATAATGCAATTAATAATTAAATCGAACAATAATTAATGGAGATGACATTTGTTTGAATAAAAGCAAGCCAGCAATAGCCTTGTGGAAAATAAAGCTGTTTGCATTTTATTACAGAGAAAGTGAAAGAGAAATTCATATTGTAAATTCTCTCTGTTCTTCTTTCCTTTGAAATGGTAATAACGATGCAACAGGGGAAAAAAAGCTGTATCAGGACTGAGCAAATAGGAGGAATATTATTTGTGAATATTCTATGAAGTACAAACCAAGTTTTGACTTGGTGTTATCCGTGCCCTTCTGTTTAATATCTTAAAAATTCATAAGGCTTGTAGTGGCAATAGTCAGTACCACTGCATTTCAATCAAGCTGACCACAGAAAGAAGACAGGTTTTTTTAACTTTCTAAAGAACAACTCAGAAGTGAAAGTCAGTGTGTAATGACTAAAAAAAAGCAGCAAAACCTCTTTCATTCCCCTAACCAGATATTTGAGTGGTCCAGCTTTACAAACCTGTTTCATCACCTGCAGCAATCTGACTTGGCTTGCTAAACTTAACAGCATTTACTATCCTTTGCCATAAAATAAGGCATAAACATGCAAGGGAATGTAAACAACCTTCTATATGTCAAAGATAAAACACACTTTTTGAACGTTTATGCAACACAAACGTAATATTTTTCGGTAAAACTGAAGACAATCCCATACAAGAATCTGCTCAGTCCACTGCATTTGATAGAAACTCTTTCATATTGTACTAGATATATAACAAACTCCAAACCAGTCTCGTGTGGTTTCTTTCCATCATAAAGCACTCTCAAATTATCGTCCAATATAAAGCAATGCTAATTTACACTATTTTTTTATATCATGTAACAATCTTGCCTCTACTTTAAATTAAATCACAGTTTATTGGAAATACAAGATAACACATGAAGAAAAAAATGAAATAAGGAAGGGAACTACTGTTCTCTCTTTAGAATAACCATTGCAAAAAGGCCTAGACTGAATATTGTCTCTTCCTTGATGCCTTTCTATAAGACTGGTACCAAATACAAAGACAGACAGTATCCCATGAATGTAGTCAGCACAACTAGTTCTTGGCCAAGGTATTTAGAACTGAAATACATTCACAACTGCCAAAGCATTTCTGAACAGCCTGCAAACAAAAATCCTCCAGACTCCATACATTAACATATGCTCCTGAAAAAAAACCAAACATTTATCAAACACAATCAGGAAAGTTTATCATTAAGCCTCCCAGAAAGATCATCTACTGCCTTCATTGCTGCTTTTTAGGTCATGGGGGAGTTTCTTCTTGGCATTTTGGGGCTGGGGAGAGGGGAAGATTAAGGTGTTTTCATTTTAAAGATTTATCTTTCCCTGACCTATCCACTCATCTTTAGATTAAAATTAGGTAGGCACTAAATCTCTTTTCTGTCCTAAGTATAAAAACAGTAAAAACCTTCGAGGGATTCAGCCAAAGATTATAAGGCACATGTTACACTGGCCTATCCAATCTTTTTCCCCACCTCACCCAGGTTAAGTGAATGCTACGGAAGCTCTTATCAGAAGATACTTGTACATTAACCTTCTGCAAGGTGTGCCAATCACAACAATGATTTTTCTTTTTCCTCAGGAAAAAAAAAAAAAAGCCATTCAAAGTACAGTTGACAAGGTGTTCTCAGCTATGAATGGGCTAGAATCTGTATGAGCTTGAAAGAGGGTGAGCATGGCATATGTGACTTATTCTTAAATTTGATTACCAGTTTTTAAAATTCTATAGACAGTCTCTTGGGCATCAGTATTTTTTCCCCATTGTAATGTGTCTGCAGCACAACTGAAAAGATGTAAGTAAGTAAAGATGTTATATTTGCAACAAAAACCTAAGGTTGGTTGCTTGGGTTTTTTGTGAAACAAAACGCAGGCTTTTTTAGGAAAATGCATAGTTGTACTGGGCAGGGACATTCAGATGAGTAGACATTGACACACTTAAAATTTCTAATAGTGAACTTTGTAGCAGTTATTCACTAGCATTAAAAAACTGAACTCCGAGAATCACAGAACAGCTGAAGCTGGCAAAGCACCTCTTCACACTACCTAGTCCAACCTCCCTGCTCAAGCAAAGTCACATAGATTTGCTCAGAGCCACAGCCAGTTAACTTTCAGATATCTCCAAGGATGGAGACTCCATAACTTCTCCAGGCAACTTGGATTTAAATGGCATTTCCTGTTTTTCTTTTTGTGCCCACTGCCTCTTGCCACATCATTGGATACTCTGGAACAAATGCGACTCAGTCTTCTCTACTACCACCAATCAAGTACTTAAAGACATCAATAAGACCCCTCAAAGCCTTCTCTTCCCTAGGCTAAGCAGTTCTAGCTCCCAGCCTTCCCTTATAAATCAAATGTTCCAACCCCCTTAACATCTTCACTGTGCTTCACTGGACTCCCTTCCAGTATGTTCTTGTAACTTTCGCAGAGCCCTGTGCTGATGCCATTGCTCCAGATGTGTCTCACGAGTGCTTTGCAGAGGAGAGGGATCAACTTTCCTTAACCTGCTGGCAAAACTCTTCCTAAGCCAGTTCAGGAGGCTGTTAAGCCTTCTTTGTTGCAGAGTCACATTACTGGCTCATGTCCACCTTGGCATCATTCAGAACAGCAGCATCCTTTCTGCAAAGCTGTTTTCTAGCTGATCACTGGTTCAGAAGGTTAATTCCTCCACAGATGCAGGACTCTTAATTTTGCCTCTGCTGAACCTCACAAGGCTCGTTTCTCCAGCCTACTCAAGTCCCTGCACTGAACTCCACAAGATCTATACTTTGATAGATCTTCTTGACTTTACCTTCAGTCATTTGAACAGCGCTTTTATTAAGAATACACAAGGAAGGCTTCCTTACGCTAATCTTGCCATTACTGTATTACTATCTGCTATGCCAAATACCCAGATCACTCCAGACTGCAAAAACATTTTACACCTTAGTTACAAGTCACTAAACTGCCACCATTTCAAGATCCACAAAACTATATGACTAGAGTGGGATATCCCAATTCTCCCTCTGAAGGTATTTTTGCTGTAGACCTGTGAAGGCTTTGTTACATTTATTTTTGAAGTCTTCAGTTATCAGTCTCTCCTGATGATTAAGTTTGCCAGGATGGATGACAACTGGTATAAATAAAAGGTACTCCCATTTTCAGTTTCTCTCACCCTTGCACAGAGTTATTCTTAGTGACCCCCTGTTAAATAACATCAGACATATACTTTCATACAAGCAGTATATACCTAACTAACCAATTCATTTGTAGACTCATATTAGATGTTTTAAAGCTGTTTAATAATCATAGAGCAGTGGCATCATTTAAGAAAAATGAATTTGAAAAATAAGTTTGAAACACAAACTGGATCAAAAAGCTATGCTTGCATTTACTGAAATAATGAAAGTGTTTAACTCCAACACAGACTGTTGGCACGGGCAGTATAGCTTAGTTTGGAGATGGTTTCATTTGACACTTAGCTTGAGGATAGAATAATGTCAGTAAAATACTTGTACTGAAGAAGTGTAACCCATGTAATAATAGCAGATAAGGAACAACAACATATAAGAAAATATCGTATTTAACAAGAAGTATTTTTTTTTACCCCATCAGAAGATTCTTATAGTGAGTTTAAGTGGAAACTAAATTAAAAGAGAAAGGTATATACAAGAAAGCACTGCAGTCTCAGTTTCTGCTTCCTGCACCATTTATCACCACAGCAGATGAACACTGTAGGAGTGCTTTATGCAGACATAGCATTTATCTCTCTTGATAAAATCCTAAGATACTAGAGCTACATTTAACACACCACACATGCAAACCATTTTAAAAAGTCCTAGAAATGGTCTGCTGTACTGATTTGGGCTGAAGCAGAATATTTTTCTCTTACTTTTCAGCCTTACAGTTATCACCAAGGTAATGGTCCACTGGTGTGAAGACAGGTCACTGCTCAGACCTATAGCTATTTAAATCAAGGTCATCCCAGAACTGGTGACAAAGGAGGTTGCACCTACTGGGAAACACAGACAGGACAGATGACCCAGCCTGGCTAATAAAGTATTCCATGCCATACACATCATAGTACAAAAGCTTAGAGATCATGAGGGTCACTCGTCTCCCCTCTTCTTCAATGGCCATCGTTCAGTCAGGAATTCACCAGGCAGTCTGCCCTGAACCTATACCTGTGTTCCTGAGTCCCATTCATGTCTGCCACTGAGTCTTTCCCTGTGCCTGTCTGCCAGTGGTGACATAGTGTTATCAGGGCCATTTGAATTGGGGTCTTTGCATAATTTTATATATTTTACTATTTATTTATCAATATTGTTACCTTACTTTTATTATCATCATTACATTAAAGCTGTTTCAGTGTTAGTTTCACATGCAAAAGGCTCTCTTTCATTTCCCTTTTCCCTTTCTTACAGAGGTGAAAGGAACTGGAACTAAAAGCTGCCCAGTTTTAACTACTAACCTGGCTGGAGGTGGGCTAAACCAGGATGCCTGCCTATTTCACCTTGTTACGTTTAGAACCCTAATTCATAAATAAAATCCACATAGAAATGTATGAGTAATATTAAAAAAACCCCAACCCTACACACCTCCACAATACTCACAGAATCACCAGGTTGGAAGAGACCCACCAGATCATCAAGTCCAACCATTCCTATCAAATAACCAAAGCAAACAGGTTTAAAAGAAATGCTACCCAATATGCAGATTTTTCCTCACTGGACCTCATGTCCCTAGTGTCACCAAGATGGATCAAGCATCTGGTCTTGTCTTCATACTGGTATAACTTAACTCCACACTTGGATTCAGGACCAGCTCTTTCCTTCCAACAAGATACCAGTGAATTTCTCAGGTAATACTTATTTAAAATTGAACCTCATCGGTCTGATTTGTCACTATATCCATTTGTACACAAAACCAGCTGGAAGATGTGGCCACAGGAAGCTGTCTACAGTTCCATTATTCTCAACTGCTACGTAAAAATCAGATGTATATTGTGACTGCTGTGCAAGACAGCATAAGAGAACTAGATGTAATAGAGCTATTCTCAGCCACCTTCTGCCTCCTTGTGCCCTTTTCCTTAAGGCACACAAAATATTTCCAGAAAAAAACACTTACAAACCATGTCAAGACTCCCCAGTCACAACATTAAAGCAACTAAATCTTATCTTCTCAAACTGGATTTTCCAAGTATTTGTGTCAAAAAACATTTTTCTTAAATATGAAAGCCTATCCCTTCATCAAAGGAAAAAGAATTCCTAGGTAAGCAAAAAAAAAAAAAAAAACCACACCAAAACCACCAATAGCTGAAACTTTCACAAAGAGCAGGAAAGAAACTCATAAAACCCAAAGATAAAACAGAAGAGTTGGCAAAACTGACAGCTAGCCTCTCTTTCATGTCTGGAATATTATTTTCCCAGGAATTGTGCCAATGTAGATTTTTGTGTGCCTTATGGCTCAACGCACAAATTAGCAGCAGGGGTAACAGTCCTGAGGGAGAGCTTTCCATCAGTCACAGCACCCCCAGATATCCGAGCCCTGGATGATGCAGTACAATGATCTCCTCCCTGGAAAGTTATTTGTGGCTGCTAATGACAAGTGATTTACAAGAACTAGATTTTATTATTGTTATCATTTGATTTTTACAGGAGCTTTGGCTGGGAGATTTGACTAGCAAAGAAGGTCGTTTTCTTTGTTTGAAATACTTATTTCAAACTGCAGTTGAAGTGTTTGCTGACAAAGTTACCCTTTAATTCAAAAGAGCATTTATTTTTAACTTCTGGGGTATATATTTCCAGATCACTGTAGAGATTATAAATTCCCTACCTAATAATTTACTATAAAATCAGAACAACTAGTTGAGATTGCATCCAATCAGTGGCAACTAATACCTTTTATCTGGTGGACATCACCATCACTTTATGTTCTGGTGTGCAGCTCCAGGATGCTCCAGTGCCAGGCTTGCTGCTTGTAGGAGCGCCAGCCAGGCTTAGTATAGGAGGGAATTAAAGATTTGACACAACGTTACCTGCTATCCCCAAGTAAAAATTACCCCTGCATTCCCTTAAACGTTCACGGTGCCATCCAATATTACAAGATCACAGTACCAGAAAAAAACTGCTACAGCAATGAAAGTACAAATAGCTTTTTTAAAATATTTTAGCTACCAATGCTTTTTTATAAATGAAATAACATTTTCTTGAAGGGTTTAGAAGACATACAGACAACAATTAAGGAGGACTTACAGTAATTTTACTTGCCTATATATAATTATAATAAATAATAAAGAAACAAAAGTTAAGTGCTGAATTTTAAAATAACCTTGACATATTTTTTAGTACAATCCACTTCTAATTTTATGGCATTTATAACATAATAGATATAAGTTATTAAGTATTATTGGCATAATAAAGAACTAACTGTAGCAGTTCAGAATTAAATTACTGTCTTTACATTTAAGTATTACAATGACAGATACATTAACCTTTGCATTATGTTACACTTAAAGGTTAAAAAAATGCATTATTGTTGGTTTTATTGTAATTTCAGACAGAAGGATTCCTGTGAAATATCTATTGGAGGATAAAGGATTGATACAAACAGGGGCAAGGAGTTTATAAATTATTAATATCATAGCATAACTTACACAGCAAGTCTTCCACAAGGTCAAGACTAGATATTCCCATGGGGACAGAAAATATAAGTGGAAAAAGATCCTTTTGCTTTCTGGGGTACTCATCTGAGAACAGCATCTCACACAGTGGCATTTTTTTAAGCTTTACATGGAGCACAGTATTAATTCATCTCTTTTTGGGTTTTGAATAAATGTTTGGTTTTCATTAATAAAAGTTCTATATAAAATTTTACTATAGTTGCTTTGCAGAAAATTTCAAATGGCAACTGGAAGTCCTACCAACACTGCATGGCATATAACATATATAACAGCATTGCACAAAGCTTTAGGGTCTCTAATACAGCATTTTACTACCTAGCCCCCGCTGATACTAAGATAATTATTACAGAATACTTCAATTGGAGGGACCTACAATGTTGGTCCAGTCCAACTGCATCACCACTTCAGGAAGTAATATTATATAATACATTATTATTATTATAACAATTACAATCATTACATGATAGTTACAATAAAAATTACAGTCATTAGAAAGTCTTGTAAAACAAATTTGAGTTTGAGGACAGTCATTCTCAGGAATGGAAACTTCCAAGATGAATTTGTCATTAAAGAAAAGAAAAAACACCAAAAGTGTTTTACTTTTCAATAGTGAGGGGAAAAGTCTTATTTCCCATTCAGTTTAGGAATTTCTCTCATCTTTGTCTCTCTAAATTACAGAGGCTCACCCAGAAGTGTAAAGCAATGCAAAGAATGTTAAGGTTGAGGGGTCTTACATCTTTTACACAGAAAGGAACGAGCCAGGCATGACACCAAAACCACTTCCATTTCCACCCTGATTCACTGTTAACATCCTTATGGCAGTAGTACCCATACTCACAAATACAGGGACAAATCTGCTGAAATTCCTCTTTATATAGCGTATCAACCAGTCCTTTTCTTGGGCTCGCACGCAGTATCCTAACCTGGTTGTTTGCTGACTGATCTGTTAGGATGATGTTAAACACTCTGTGCATTTTTCACTGACTGTCTACAACGTGGCATATTGATTTTGCCTTTCCCTGGTTCACTTCTAAAACCTACACAGTCAAAACTGTTACTTATTTGAAGCTTTCTGCTTCTCCAGCCCTCTTCTGACAGATATCTGTGTTCTGACACCATCTGCTATCTTCATATTCCATCACTGAACCACAGGCTAGCACTTCTGCTGTGACAGCTTTTGAGGTGTAAAATACATTTCTCTTGACATCTGCCTCAGCTCATCCAGCCTCCACTAAAAAAAGTCTAAAAATATTTTTGAAATATTTTACATTTTAATCTCTCTATAGGATCCCTCTTTGCTAGAAGGATGCCAGCTTGCAGTGGTTTATTGTCTTTTTGGTTTTGAAAGGAGTTCATATTTTTTGTATACAAGTTCCCAGTGCAGAAGGCAGGTAGGGAACACCCAATACACCAGATTAATTCTGCTTGTTCCTGTTTGCTGTCTGTATAAGTATACAAACATGCACATGGCCCTTATAGGCCTAAGAGGCCTACATGTTCCAATTCTTCATTGCAATGACACGCTTCAGTTAAAGAAACCATCTGTTCTCCTAACGGGAAAAGAAAAATACAAAGAAAGCTAAGTAGATGCATTACGGGCCACTGAATTAGGAAAAGGAAATCAATCCCATCCGAGACTCCACTTCTGCACAGTATCCATCCAAGTAATATGCTTATCTTTTTAAAGTTAGGACCTTCACCCGATTTTTTTTTAACAAAAGAACTGAATCACAAGTCAGTTACTGCTGTAAAAGCACTTTAACTATTCAGGAACTAAGGTGCAGCTCATTCTCCAGCCTTTATCAACCACAATGCAACAAAACTACTCTAAACACATGCCTTAAAATTATCAAAGGCCCAGGTACACTTCTAATGACAGAAAGAGTTAGAGTTGTGCCCCTTTCTTTTCAAACTACATAACCATTCAAAATTCAATGTAAGCAAACAGATGTGGAACGTATTAGACTGAGGTGGTGGAGGGTCATGAGTGATATGAATAGTGACATGAATGAATACATAGTACAATAAAAAACTAATCTGAGAAAAGCATTAATCAAAACTATAAACGAGAAACATGGGTAGGAACTGGTCACCTTCCATCTTCACTAAAAGCACAATAAGAATACAAACTACTAGAAGAAGGAGTGATGTTGCTTTCCGAACTTCAAAAAAGCAACACAATACAGCCAGGAGCTATCTTAGAGTCTTCTAATAGACAAAACCATAGATCTAACAGGTTACTGTCATTCAGCTCAAGAATTACTATTATGATTCATTTCTTACAGGCTTGTTATAGGCCTTCAAATGCATTTAATACATAAGAGATGTGGTAGTATCAGTTCACATCTTGGTAGTGACAGTCATCATCAGTATTGTTATTCATAAAAAGTTCTGTTAGCAAGTATTGCAATTTGTACCCTGTCTTCATTGTTCCAGCTTCTCTCTTACACCTCTTTGAGCCTTCTATTGTTCACTTTTCCTAGCCATACCATTAAGCAATAAATTTTAACAAATTTTAAGGAAAAAAAACCTTTTTCTTCTAAAAGTTCCGCATACATTATTTTGGTTGTTCTTGTCAAATACATTTCTAAAGCTTGTACCTGCCCCAACATTTTCATTCTATCTAAATAAAGATTGACTGTGCATCAAGCAAAATAACCATTTTATGCCTTCTACACATGCAGGTGCAGAGAACTCATAATACTATTTGCAAACTCTCTGCCTATAATAATTCCCAACTGATTTAGGTGCAAGTATCTAGCTTAAATATTTTCTAATTTATCTGCCAGTGCACTGCCAAAAAACCCTCTATCGACATTTATTCATGAGCTATACCTAGATTATAAGCAGTTAGTCATGCTCTCTACTTTTTTTACTATTATAGAAATCCCTTCTTCATTTCAAGAGAGGAGGCTGCCTCCATGAATAATCCTAACAAATAAATCTATCCATTCAGTAGTTCCAGATTTTTTTCAATGTCCATTAAAAGGAAGACAAAAGGATGCCTGCGTGCGCTACCTTATTTATCTTACGATCCTTTCACAAGCATCCATGTAGTACCTTATAACATAACTAATAACTTTGTCCTCATATTTCTAAAGGAATAGACACATACTTTGGATATCGTAATTACTTTAAATTTTGGTTTAGAAGTTTTTATCCTCTGCAGCACAGAATTCAGAATAGAAGTCGCACAAAATTACCTGTTAACTCTTATAAGGTAATAATTAGCTGTCTTGTAAGACATTTTACATTTATTCTTAGAATTTCTTGCCAGAATTCTCTCTGTAGTAATATCCTACTACAACTTCACGTATTTTTATTCAATATGTAAATATTATTATGCACATTTAATACTCACCTGTTTACATATATGTAAATGAAAAATAAGCAGCACTTCACTTCTCAGTTAAATATATAACCTCTTGAAAGGCACTTTGGTTTGCACACACTCACATACTTTTCAGATAAACCTCAGGAGGGTTTGTAACTTACTGTCCAGTTTATTTACTAAAAAAAAGGAAAAATAAAGGAAAAGAAATAAAACTATTTGCTTATGTTTTAATTCCAGGAACAGGAACAAAATGATACATGAGACAAACCTTCTGCAGTATTAGGAGGGGGTTTGGTGTTTTTATGAGAAACACCACCAATAAAATTGCCTATAATTATACTCTGACAGTACTCCACAGGATTTATTTATTTTTCTGAGATAAAATGACAACAGTTAAATTGGTAGATGCAGAACCTTGCTAAGTCTCTGGAAGTTTAACCAAGTTCCCCACATCCCATATCCCATAAACCAAAACCCTAAACAAGTGGTGTTGTTTTATCTCATGGCCTTTTCCAATTTCCCCAAAAGCCATAAGCTCACCTACACACCTACATCCATAGTGCTACTGCCTCTGCCTAATTAAACCCTTGTGGTTGCCCCTAGAAAGGCACTGATGAGATAGCCACGGACCAGGCTTTCAAATATCTTTGCATAACTATATTTCAGGGCTCTCCCCAACTCCACTTTCTATTCCATTCCTTCCCTATGCAATTTTTTCCTTCTTGCTCCTTTTACCTACATTTTTCTGATTGCTTCAGAATGTATCTTTCCTGCATCCTCCTCCATCATCAGGGAAATGAAATATTAGCTGCCTCTTACAATTTTATTTTTCAGCTCTCTTCCTTGCATATTACCATTCAAAGTAATTCAAATCTTAAGTGACTTCAATATTGATATTTTTCTTATATTTCCTCCTGCTTATCTTTTGGATCATTTTGCTCTTGAGCTTAACAGTTTAGCAATCTATACTTTGGTGTGTTGTCACTATCTGTGCTGAAGGTAAAGTGAATTTTTCATACGCCTCCACTAAATTCAATTTCTCAAGGATTTAATCCTCTCCTTTCTATTCTTTATGATGTACTGCTGTTCTTGGTGTGCTTAAAAGTTAAGAAAAAACCAAAACCTAAAAAACCTCACACTTGGCATTTTCTGTTTTAAGACAGACTGTTATCTTCCTTGGGTCTTTAATCCTCAATGTATCTTGTGACAGGTCTTGAAACACCTCACACCATATGTTCCCTTACAGTAAGATCAGAAAGCTCTCTAGCTTGCTTTCTTTTGTTTAAAAAAAAATAAAAAAGGAAACAAACCACTCTTCTTTCCACTCAAAATGGTGTAGAGTCCTAAAACTGCATTACCATGTTTACCTGAACTGAGAATAAGAGCAGTAAAGATCAAGAACCCCATGCCCTCCTCTACCTGTGAGCCCTGCAATTATTTTTCCATTGTAGAAAGGTGCAAATCTTGCCTTAATATTTACTGCACACTCCTGAAAAATCCTCAAAAGCTTTAGTATTTTCCCTTTCACAATTTTCTACGGTTCTTTCAAAGTCTTCTTCTTTCTTTGTCGCCGTCTCCTTTCTTTGTAGTCATACTGATTTTATTTTGTAAAGCTACTAAATTCACAGATCTCCATTCATATTTATCTTACAGATAAATATTTAATTTTTGCCTACAGATTTTAACCTTCTATTCATTCCTCTCAAGCTTCACCTGCTACAGTCCTGAGAGAATGACAAATGTGAACTGCACAAAACCTGTCCAGCAGTAGGG
Source organism: Coccyzus lansbergi (assembly GCA_033558105.1). Taxonomy (NCBI): domain Eukaryota; kingdom Metazoa; phylum Chordata; class Aves; order Cuculiformes; family Coccyzidae; genus Coccyzus; species Coccyzus lansbergi. The sequence continues at coordinate 3,520,846 of JAUMJK010000159.1, forward strand.
ACTGTTCTGTCCATCCTCTCAGCACACACCACTCCCTCTGATGATAGATATCTTTGAGCTCCAAGGAAGCTTTTGGGGGAACAATCACCAGATAAAAATATCCACTGGTTCAACAAACAAGAAAAGACTTTTTGGAAGCTCAGAATAATAAAATATGACATTAGAATTTTCCACCATTAATGAGTATACAAAGCATAAGGTACGTAATATGCATAGCTCTGAACTCAAAGCACCTAAGCATAAGCAGGAAGAATTCTTTACCCACGTTAATGCAATATTGCCTCTCAAACTCTTGCCTTGCTTTGACTAACTGCACTCCTTGAAAGCAAGTTTATCAACACTTGAACATACTTTACAGATGGTACTATTAAAAAGCTTTGTGATTGGGCTTCTCCAGGAATAAAACACTGGACACTTTTTATATGAAAGAATTTTCAGAACAAAAATATTTGATCAGTTTTAACCCTGCATTAAATTTAGCACAGAATTTTGTTTGCATTGCTAGTAGACCTGTATATGTTTTTATTAAAGGCTAAGAGAAACCCACAAACCCTTCATCTTTAATTAAAGAAATGTATAAAAGCACTGTCTTAACTGATAAATGTTATTCCCTGAATGCCAGCTGGATCAAAACCATCCAGCCCTTTCAGGGAGCTCCATACTGGTATATTTGAACCACAGGTGGATGACAAACCTGTAAAGATGTATCTAACACCAAAATTCTGCAGCTACCTTCAGCTCCCCCTTCAACACAGCCAGGCTTTTCACATATCCACTTTTTGCACATCTCATCAAATCATCAGTTGTCACTCTAGATGAGCACCACTACACCCATCTCATGCTTGAGAGAAAACGCACAGAAACATCAGTCCTGGCAGAAACCTGTGCCAGGGCTGGATGGTCTGTGAAGCCTCTGCAGAGCACAGGCCAGTGTGTGAGCTGCTGGCTCAGGTTCAGAAGCATGGACATGAGCAGAACAGCTTTCCTCAAGGTGGGGAAGTGCAGGCAGAGACATCTTACATCCACACTGAAAAGTAACTAGAAACAACCCTGATCAGAGATACTGCAGAATGAAGAAAGCTGCGCAGGGAGGGTGGTCAAGTGATAATGCTTGAAAAACTGAAAGCTAACACATGGTCCCTCCTCTCCTCCTTTTGTAAAGTCAGTAACTGCCTTTGCCTCTTTTACCTCAGTTGCTTATTTTCCACCAGCAAAGTCCTTGCAAACACGGACTTCTGTCTGTTTTGCCTCAAAGAAAAGATTACAAACCCTTAAACATGAAAGCAGGATAACCATCCATCAGCCAAGGCACCTCAAAAACTCTCATGAACCACAGCATTTGAGAACCTGGTAAAGAAAACAAGTTCCTCACTCCTGGCTCTATGCCCAATATAAATGTCACACTTGGCAAGATGACGCCTTCGCTTCCTTAAGATGATCAATCATTTTGGCTTTACAGTGCGTCCTCGATACTTAAGGATCCCACACTCCATATTACTCTAACACATATGCAGGCTCTGGCAACAGTACAGTGTATTTGTAACCTTAAAACAGACAGCATTTTAGTGACATTTAGTGTCACCAAAATGAAAAATAATTGCTCTCCACTGACTATAAATTAAGTATGTTTATTTTTCCAAGGGCAACATTTACTAGAAATTGTAAATAGCAAGCAAGTCAGAAGTCACGTAAATCATGATCCTAGCTAATTAAATTCTGCATCTAATGGACTAAAATTTATTGACAGTTCACTGAAATGAATTAAGCAACGCAGTAACTGCATTTGTTAAAAGAAATAAAGCATTGTTAGTTTTTGGGGGGGTGGGAGGCAGTGGGTTTTGGGGTTTTTTTCCAAGCACTCAAGGTTATTATAAAATTGCTCTGGGGCACACTTAACATACAACAGCCAATTACTGTTCTTTAATCAGAGAAGCTATTCCTATTTATTGGAAAATAATCTACTCAGGCTATTGTTTCCAATTTTTATTCTTTAAGAAGTTGGGCACTTACTAAATATTGAAACCTGGGGAGGCAATAGAGTAATATTAGTGAGATACATGCGCCAATTTACTTTCTATTAGCTTTCTTCAATCGTTTCTGTATTCTCATCCAGTAATTTGGAATGAATTAATGTAAGCATCTTTATTATTAAACTAACTAATAGTCTTTACAGTGGGTGAATGTGTGTTCAGACCTGTGCTGAGATATGCCATATGGCTAGAAGATCACGTGTTACCCTTACTTGAAATGCACACTAGCTTCTGACCAAATCATCGTTTGACTGGTTTAAATGTTAAGGCCAGGAACAGAAATCACAGAAAATGGATATTCTGGTAACAAAAAAAATAAACAAGAAGCCTGAAGGAATAAGTATGTAACTGAAATCAAAGGAATAAGGCTCCACTGCTCTGTGGTAAAGGAAAAATATAGCCATGAAGTAAATAGGAAATAAAAAACCACTAAAAATTAGGGTTGAAGGGAGAAAAATGAGCAGCTGACTCAGAATAACATTTTATTGACTGTTACACTGGGACAAAACAATTGGTATTTTATGGCACACACAAAAGAGCATTACTAAAATAGCTAGGATGCCAAATGCAGGAACCAGAAATAACCCAGTGTATAACAATTGAGAGCGTGTGAAGGAAAAAGTTGCTACAAATTCTCAAGGAATCAAGAAAGCATTTTTGAGCTAAAGGATAAGTAAATAAAAAGGAGAGATGTCACTATCATCTCTGAACATAAGCAAGTCTGAGGATTCGTATAGGACTTTCAGAGATGGCCTCCACCTAAACTGCAAAGGAGCAAACAGACTAGAAGCTAATTATCTGAACAGACTTTCATATTAACAGTGTTGGTCAGCAAAGGAATCGCTCATACCCACCTCTAACAAAGCTATACAATTTAATAGGAACTGTGCCCTTCATTCCCATATACTTCCTGCAGAGTAGGATAGTAAATTCTCTGGGAATATTTTCTACTGCATGTGCCTGCATATGCTGAGCGTGACCAATTTCTTCTCTTGGCTGTAGTTTTTATTTTAGCACACTTGCCTCCATTTGATATGATTTTCAGATCACATTTAAATTACTTGGTAGTTTTCTCTAAAAGCAATCATCAAATACTTTAATTCATTGACAATATTTATCATCATTAGCCCCAACTGAAAGCATAAGCCTAACAGACTGTCTTTAACAGCATATGATACCACACATCTCTTGCTGATCTTCCTCCTAAACATTGAACTCCACCATAAACTGTTTGCATTTTATTATTTTTTAAACACATTCATAGCTGCTTCTTTAGTAAAAGTACTTCTTTAATGAATATGTTGTGCAATAACAATTTAAACTAGCATGCTTTAAGCCCTGAAAGCAGAAACACTTCATGTCCCCCAAAGGTGCTTCCCCAAGACCCTTTTGCACAATACTCAGCCAATGGAAATACCAAGGGTGGAAGAAGCAGGAAAAAAAAGCTCAATGGAACCCAGCAGCAGAGACTCTGGTCTCAATCCAGAGCTGTACGACAGCAGCAAGCATTTTACTACCAGGACACACATCTGTGGTCACCAGCTACTATCACTGGCAGACTCCAAGAGCAACAAAAAGACTATATGTATAAAGAAACGTTTATGAACCCTAAAAGAAATAGGCTGTACTAAGCTGTAGCACATTTATAGTGTACAGCTACATACATTTCATTTCAGACCCTCAGGACTATTTTTCTATTCATCTTCCGTTACCCCAGTAAACATCAGCAGAAAATGCAATTCAGTTGATAAAACTTACCAATGACTACTTTACATTTGTCATAAAGTTCTTCTGATAAAAACAAATGAGAGTCCTAAAGAAACCTATGGGGTTAAGCAACCTATTTCCTTCAGTCCCACAATAAGAGAAAAATCAGTTCAAGTATCTCAGATGGTGCAAGTTTGGCTTTAAATCACTGTTAATCAGGTCAGAGAAACTAAAACCTTCCTTCAACCTCTCTACTCTGCAAATAGTTTTAAGCAGCTGGATCATGGATGAAGTATAAATGCTTTTAACTCTGCTTCTCAAGAAAACCATGTGGAAGTATTGGCATAACAAAAGTAGAATTTTTTTAACTGTAAAGTATTAAATAGTTAACATTGCAGTCTGTGACAAAAATTGTAATGGGCGCTGTCTCACTCTACACTGGTTGAAGTCAGCGTCACATCCCTTATCTATCCACCTTCCAGATCAATTCTATACCTAGTAAAATAATTTCAGTTATTCAAGAACTATAAAAAATCCTAGGCAAATTTAGGAGAATGTTTCTTACATACATAAAAAAAGACATACATACCACAAAAATCAGGGAAGCAGCCCAAACTAGGTTTTCTAGGAAATGCATGAATATACTGATGTAAAGTGACCTGCTGCAAAGTCCAAAGAGCAGTGCCTGGGCAACGCACAGAAGTCTTTGAATGGGGTTCTCGATGCCTTAATTCAAGAAGACTCTTCCTTCTGGCTCTCCTTGGGAAGAAAAATATCAAGTGAATGAAAGATGTTTAAAGCGTATTAAGTCCTTAAAGCCCTTCTTATTATTCCCAAAGAAACCACCCTGCAGGTAACAACAGGTTTAATTCATCTTGTTTAATTCAGTCTTGTCATCATTCAGTACATGATCAGATGTACAATATCATCTCCGGTCACAATGTGCTGTTAAACAGTCATCTTCACACCATCTTCCAATACACTCATCTGACCAATGAGAGAGAATTATATTCATCTGGGATTCAAATAGTCTTATTTATACCACATTGTTATCAGCCCTGCCCACGCAAGTAGAATCATTTTCCTTAGATTCCATCAAATAAAGTTTCAGACCTCAGGTTCAGGTTCTTTTTAGGATTTTGAGTTGCATATTCTATACCAGGTCAATAAAAACATCTGCAGGAAAAGCAGCTTCTCTATGACACTTCTAAAACCATTTAAAAACCTATTAAAATTAGCTTGACTTTTCTAAAACAACATTCTATATAGCAGGACAAAGCAGAAATTCACAGTTACTCCAAAGTTAGAGAACACAGTATAAAGTAATTCACAGAGTTCTGAGAAAACCCCAGATTCTTCCTACAGAGTTTGAACAGTCATACTTTAAGATCACTGTCTGTCTGGATGTAACACAAAGTCAGTTCTGTACAAAAAAAATGTTCCCCATACATGGCTTTCAGACTCTTGCCTTTGAGTTTTCGTGTGCAAAGACTGTGCTGTCAAAGCTACTAAGTTCAGCTCCCAGTCTTCATTTCCTAAGTGCAGAACCTTCTCTCCTCAGAGCAAGATCTCTAAGTGGTCAATACCACAAAGTGGTCAGGATGTCCTAAGAAAAGCAACGTGGTTCAGACTTTGAAAGGATGGGAACAGCTCAGCTGCTCCTGTCTGAACAGCCACAGTACAGCTATTTGGTCTCCAAGATCAGAGAACAGAAAGTACTTCTTAAATTGCAACCAGTAGTTCTCTGGAGAGAACAGACTGCTTTCTGAATAAAAAAATCAAGCATTCAATTAAACTCTACAACAGGTAAGTACTGTTCCTATCCCTTTACAGATATATGTTCAATGCTATTTTTGCAATCGCCTGCAAATAACTCCATTAAGTCACAGCGAATAGAGAAATTCTTTTCTCACGTCAAGCCTAATGTTCAATATAATAACACATAGATTTAAGAAGCAAAAACAATGAAATAAGTACTACAGTTATTCTGCAAAATATTTAAAAAATACAGAATATCAGCACACAGTTGCAGGGTTAGGTCAGTAGATACCTCCGTTTCTATAAAGACCCATATGTATATCAGGGCTTCCCATTCCATTGCTCAAGAAATCTGAGGAATCTGATGAATCCCCATTATGCATCCATGAATACCAAGGTATCTCCAAACGCAAAACACTGCTACAGAAAGATGGTGTTCAAGAAATGATTTGTCTCTAGTGATGGAGTATCTCATTTAGGTTAAATGACTGTGAACATAAAACAGCTTCAAGATTTATTGTTTTTAGCATGATAAGTCATCAACTACAGTCTAGCTTGCAGAAATTTAGGCACAGAGGTTAATTAACAATCATTTTCTAACCACCAAAAGCTGCTATAAGTTCAGTTAGTATTCCATACAGATATGAACATGACCTAAATAAATAAATAAAGAGATACTGCTTCCAGACCACTGGGCTTATTACTAAAATTAATTGAGCAATACTGACTCAGGTGTTTTAATCATCTAGGATAGTTGCAGGCAACAGAAGCCTCTGAAGATAGAAATATTCCTTTTACTTTCCATTAAAACACTGACCGCAGTGATTTAATTAAGCAGAACAAGCATGTATAGCTTCAATGCATTTTAGTAAATATCGTACTGAATAGTAACTACTATATTGAAACGAGTTTTTCAAGTGGTTAGGTCAACTGGTAAAACAAAAAGCATAAACCAAACACTGAAGCAATTCTGAAGGTTTTTGCACAAGGTATTAAAACTCTATTTGGACAATCTAGTAAAAATGGAAGACAACCCCCCAAAACTAGTACCATTTATGTTTCAGAATAATTCTTAAAAAATCATTTTAATAGAAACAAGTTATATCACCGTAGCATGACATCAGCTTTCAGTTTTCTTTCAGCAATACCTGTAAGTTTCCAGGGAACACATACTTTTTTTTGCTGTGTATTTCAGAACAATTTTCTTTGCTTCTGAAGTGGAAGATGCCATGGCCTTTAGCCATTAATTACTTTAGTTGGCCCAAGCCCTCTTGAACTGGAATGCTCTTAATAAAATCTTATACAGCCTTTTCATGCATGTCGATCATTATTAAAAGCCTCATCCTTTTTCACACCAAGGTGCTATTAGAAGTTTACCTTAACAATGAAAAAAAGAACAGATGCAAGAGTAAACAACAAAGAGTTTATACTAACTTACGCTGAATGAGAGTAAACATCGTTTCAGAATACCAAGCAAACAACATGCAAGAACGTGTAGCCACTTGGGTAGGATTATTAGAATGAGTAAACATTATCTGTCTAAGCATTACAAGGTTGTATCCACAAAGCACCTTTATTATCACTCTAAATTTAACAGGGGAGACACAATAGAGAAACTAAAGTATGAGCATGCAATGCATGCATGTATACATATAAAAACCATGTAGGTATAATAAATATATATTAATGTATATGATGTGTAATGTACATATATATAAATACAAAGATAACGAATATGAGGTCTGAAAAAAAACAAATAAACAAGACTAATCCTAAAGCTTGGAAACCAAGAGGGAGGGAGGGGAAAGCTGAAGAGATGGCTATAGAACATATTATAAGCTGTCACAGTGAGACAAGACTCAACTCCATCTCTTCACTCCATTCGAGTGGATGTGCCTTCAAATAGAGACATTCTCTTACACTTGGTCTGAAAGTGTCAGTGTGCACCAGCTCACAACAACTTGTCCGTGAAGCAATCCTTAGTTAATAACAATATCGTTGTGCTTGAGCACCCACCCTGTTCACCGGACCTGCCTCCCCAAGATTTCTACCTCTTCCTAAAGACCAAGTTGTTGCTCAAAGAACCCATTTTTTGGTCAGTAGAAGATGTGAAAGCAAAAACAACACAAGCGCTCAACAGCCTTTCAGAAAACTATCTGCAGAATTGCTTTGAGTGTTGGCAGCATCATATGTGACTATGTGACAAGTCAGAAGAGAACTACTTTGAAGGTGATCATAGTTTATTTTCTTAATTTATTCAATAAAGATTTATAGGCACAGTCTAGAGATTTCTGTGTGAGGTCTCTTTTTTATGTTTTTTTTTTCCTGGATAGTGCCTCTGCTTTCTTAACCTACCAGTGTGCTGTGATCAATCTAACAAGAGAGCGTGCATTGCTGAATCAGTATCTTAAATCACAATTACAGCACTATTTTCTGAACTGTAGTTACCAGCCTCTCTGAAATGTGTAAAAACCTGTAAAATGAAGACATGCAATAGCAGGTGAGAATGGCTTCCAGCTTAGCACAGCTCTCAAAGCAGTGCTACCAGATTTGCCAATGGGATGTTGGTAACTGGTTTATCCTGCATGAACCTCTGTAACATGTTCTCTGCTGGAAATCACTTACATCCAGTATCAAGATGGGAAGTACCGCTAATTGGCTATATCTGTTCAAAGAATCTGAGCAGGAATTGGCAGCCAAAGTAACTGGCAACAAAAATATTGTTAGTGTCAACAGTTCCTAAGCTTTCTATCCAGAAAATATTAAAAGTGAAGTGTATAAGAGCATCATTTCAGTATTATCAGAACTCGTGTTTTACTTCTGTAGCAAGTGAAAAAAAGTCATGCCAATTTTCCACAATTTATTTGCATTACCAGGATTTCTTGTGATTTCTTCCAGTGTAAACTCATCACTCAGATCCTTTTTGTGCTGATAACAAGCTGAAGAAGAAGCTATTACATCCCTTGGTTAAGCGTTTTGCGTTTTGGTGAAAGATCATGCGTGACTGGTGCATAGAAAACTTTCTTCACAGACTTATGCGTCTGCATAGGTGCCTATAGCATGCACCTACAGATCTAGTGCAGAATTAACATGGCGACAAATTTCAGGGCTTCTCAGCAGAGCTAGCTTGGGCACCACACTTTGTTAATACAGCTGTGTAATTTCTGGAACACAACTCTGCTTTAGTGTTTTGGGAAGGAAATGTGCATCTCTATGAACCTGATCACATAACTATAACACAATGGAGAAAGAGTGACAGGTGGTTATGAAATGAGAAGGATTAGATCAGGAAAAGCGCACTTTCTTGAGATACAGGTTTTCAGACAGAACTGCTGAGGCAAAATATAAGAAATTAATAATTTTAAACTATCGTTTTGGCTGGTTATATGTAGCAAAGAACGCCTGTGGTAGAAAGGCATAACTGCTCCAGCTGAATTTCTGCATATAATAGTCACCTCTGACAAGAAAACCACTGAATTCACAATAGCTTGGATTCCAGTGTGGATCAGTGTGGGCATAAGAGTTGTATGGACATGCAGGACCCCATTACAACTGCTCCTCTGGGAACCCCGAGCTAGTGCAGGTCCATAAAATCCAGCTAGAAAACACAGCACAACCACAGTTTAAGGCCATAGCAGAATTAAGAGGTGTGCTTTCACAGAATCACAGAACAACCAGGTTGGAAGGGACCCATCGGATCTTCTAGTCCAACCATTCCTATCCAACACTAAACCAAGTCCCTCAATACCTCATCCACCCGTGCCTTAAACACCTCCAGGGAAGGCGACTCAACCACCTCCCTGGGCAGCCTATTCCAATGCCCAATGACCCTCTGTTTTGAAAAACCTCCTCCTAATCTCCAGCCTAAATCCCCCCTGGCAGAGTTTGAGGCCATTCCCTCTCGTCCTGTCCCCAGTCACTTGGGAGAAGAGGCCAGCTCCCTCCTCTCTACAACCTCCTTTCAGGTACTTGTAGAGAGTAATGAGGTCTCCTCTCAGCCTCCTCTTCTCCAGGTTAAACAACCCCAACTCTCTCAGCCGCTCCTCATAGGGTCTGTTCTCCAGCCCCTTCACCAGCCTCGTTGCTCTTCTCTTGACTTGGTCATGAGCCTGAACATCCTTCTTGTGGTGAGGGGCCCAGAACTGGACACAATATTCAAGGAGCGGCCTCACCAGTGCTGAATACAGAGGGAGAATCACCTCCCTGGACCTGCTGGTCACACCGTTTCTGATACAAGCCAGGATGCCATTGGCCTTCTTGGCCACCTGGGCACACTGCTGGCTCATGTTCAGTCGGCTAACACCCCCAGGTCTATACCCAACCACAAGAGCCATTTGACATAAACCATGCATGTCCCCAGCACCCTACCTGCTCCCCTGGCAAATCCCTGTCCCTAGACAACTGCAGACACTTGCCACCAGCCAAAGTCATGCCACAGCCTGATTAGTGCAAGAATCCAGTCACAGAAGCTGCATTTAAGATTTCAAGATTAAGGTGACTTCACAGTAGGAGTCTCCTGAAATGGTGAATTTAAACACAATCATCAAGCCAGTAAAATTACATATCAGTAGGTGTGATAACTGTCAGATGGAGGGGGGGAAGGAAGGAAGGCATAGATAAAAATTACAGTTTGGGCGTTCTGCTAGAATGATAAAAATATGTGGGCTAGAACTGAGAAATGAGCTCCGAAGATGACCAAGGCAAAGTGAAATACATGAAAAATAATTCCCCATATGACTTGAAGACTTGGCAGCTAGTTTCCAAGATTGGATAAATGGTCTTTGAGCAATTACTTTATTTTTAAATCTTAAGAAGTGATATGTTGCAGTGGTTAGGGTTGGAATATAATGAAATATCTATAAGGAGAAAGCAAACACACTCAAGTGACCTTGCACCTGGGATGTATAGGAAAAAACATAGAACTTGCTAATCATGTTTAGTCTTGGGTGCTTAACAAGCAGAACCTTTTGTGTTTAGGTAACATAAGCCTGTGAAACTTAGGGTCATCCTAGAAAACATATTTGAGATTCTGGCCCCCCTGTGAGAAAGATCAAAGCACAGTAGAAAACCACTCTGCTTTCCACTGATAAACACAGGAAAAGTGGAGGCTACACACTTTTTCTAGCATGGACCAAGCTACCTGGTTCTTGCATTCCCTCTACGTGGGTGCTGTTTCAGAGTTGCTCCAGTTCATGAGATAATAGGAAATAAATCCATTCCTTTCAATTTATGTGTAGCCTTGTCCTTGTTCCTGCACTCCACTCCTGTTTGACTCGAAACTACACATTTACATGGAAAGTGCTCCAAATACTATACCTCAGCATTTCAGTGTAAAACTGTTCAGTTAGCTACATACAGGGAGATACACAAGTCATGGATCACACATGACCTGTTCAGATCATACATGTAATGGTGACAGGTTTGGAAAGCGTCCTTCAGCTGGCAATACACAATAAAAAAATGCAGACACAAGCTAAAGTGTTGGAAAGAAAGCTGTTTGAAAGGCTTTTAAAGCAGTCAGAGGTTTATAAAGGAATCAACAGAAGTATAAATGCACATATCTGCAGAACAGCCTGTTTGGATCAGAAAATGCATCACTAAAAAAAAATCAGCATTGGTAATGGCATTGCAACTCCTTTTATTCTCTACAAGCCTTGAAAGTTCTCTACACCCACATATTCAGGAATAGTCTCAAACCTCTGAATGCTGGAGCATAACACGAAGTTATATATGGGAAAGGCTCTGCATGTGTGTGAAATTAGATAAAGATGATAAAAAGGAGTTAGGGGAAAAGCAGATCGCCAAGGTAAAAACCAGGCACAGGAAATAAAAAGATAATCCAGTTTACTTCTTGTATTTGCTGTATTCATGAATTTCAAGCCTATTCAGAAAGTAATATAGTATATGACTGTCCAAAGCAAGTTGCCTTTCTTGTATTCTCCTACATTAATCACTACTATTAATCTATTTACACATGTGGTCTGTTAGGACAAATGCAGTTGCTTCAAACTGAAAAATTCAGGTCTTGTGCCTATATTGTTTAACCTGTTAAAACAGTAATAAGTTAGATAAGATCGGCTGGTGATGAGGTTTTGTGTAGGTTTTTTTTTATTTGGGGGAGGAGGGGCTAGTGTTGTTTTGCAGGCTTCTTGGAGGGATGGGAGAGGAGATCGCATAAGTTTTTCTCTTCTTCCAAATGCCAAGGCAAATGTCTTACTCCATTTTGAATGCTTACTGATTCTGCGACTCCTGTTTTTGTTGCTGTATGGAGACACTGAGCCAACTCTCAATGTAGGAAACAGATAAAACATCGCAATCAACAGTGTAACCCAACTCCTGGCTTCATGAAAAGACATTAGAGGTATAAGTAGCATAATTATTGGGTAAAACAAAAAAAAAAAAAAATCAAAAAAAAGTTAATAGGCTGAAATTCTACTTAGGAAGAAAACTTAATTCAAATACCAAGACTCCCAGAGAGCACACGTTTCAGAAGCACAGAACTGTTGGATTACTACACACTTGCACTCACTGAAGCACTCATGTTCTGCTCCTGGAAACATCACCAAAACCAAGACATACTCTGGAAAATTAGCCCACCCAGTATATAATAAGTACTGACTTACTATGAAGCAGTAAGAGATACCCCAAAGTTTTCTACTGACAAGCAAGTGCTAGTACATGACAAAACTACAGGCCTGTCAGTAAAAAAAGATACAGCATTTATGTCTTATCTCGCATGTTTGAGACTCAATCTTTTTCACTAGTTCAAATGAGAGTTGAAAAAATTTCTGCTCTTTATGCTTAAACCCTTATTCAAATTTCTGCCTAAAAAAATTTCTGGCTGAAGCTTGCCCCCACCCAGGGCTTCCTCACTATGATCCAAAGTCATCAGTCCCTACATAGTCCTGTTACACAAACAGGTTCACTAGAACAGCTCCAGATCTTACTCCCAGTTGAGACATGAAGCTTTCAGTGGGCAACTGTTTTAGCCCCTTCTGGAGAAGTGGCAAAAAAAGTTTAATCCTCTTCCACTGTATTTACTAGCCAGTGTCAGACATGCCATCAAGAGGACTTCACCCAACAGAAATACCCAATAAACTCAATTCTCAGTTAAATACAGGTGAAACAACAGCACATGTAAGTTCCCTCAAACCCTAACCAAGATCAAATTCTGATATAGTACTACCTAGTAATAACTATCCCCCTATCTCGTAATCACTAGATAAAAGAAGCCAACCAAATATTTGTCCCCTTTAAGTATTCTTTACTGTTGAGCATCTAACTTAACAAGCTGAAGGGAAACATCTGAAACAGAACATTTTTGGACTTCAAAATGTTTATTGCTCTCAATTCCCACTTAATTAGAACATTCAAGTACATGTCATCTTCTGAAGATTCAAAGGAAACTGTGAACAGCAACATCAAAATACACAGATTTCAGGAAGGATTCCTGGAACAATCACAGTGACACACTAAAGCTGGGGTAGAATTAAATGTTCTCAAGATCTCCCGATCAGAATACTTTTGAATTCTGAGGAAGAAAAATTCTTAAGGACAACTAACCTCCAACCTTTTAGACAAAGGTAACAAATACTAATATGTGTTTGCAAGAACTATTCCTGTGTTACCAAGATGATGCAACTTGACTAGATGATTTAACTTGTTAGCCAGATGATGCAACTTGATAGGAATAGTTGGACTCGATGACCCGATGTGTCCCTTCCAACCTGGTTGTTCTATGATTCTATGACTGAAAAATCCAGAACAGACGTACAAGCTTCTATCATGAAATAAGGCAGATGAGGAAAATCTACTTTTGGACAAATGCTGAATGGATTGACATTTGTTAAATTTTGTCTCTTTTTACCCACACACAGCCCTGAATTCTTCTCTGTATTTCACACTATATTACTATTTACACGCAGAGAATAGACATAAAATCGCTTTGTAAATCACGGTAGCTTTAGATGCACCCCTGTGTAATTTAAATGCAAGATGGCACAGGATGAATAAGTATCCTTTTCAATGCCTTGATCTTAAATGGCTTCTGGAAGAAAATTGGCACTATTCAAACAGTTTACAAAAAATCAAATCCAATCATAAAAAATGTAGAATTTTTCTGTTATAACGCTCCACTAAACCACAAGAAGCAACTACAAAAACTGAACCCAAGTGGTGAAATACAAAATTGTAGAATTGTAAGGCATCTGCAGTGCAATTGCTTTGTTCAGTTTTTATGCTGCGAGTTTCATAATCAATGAAAAACAACTGAAATTTTCATTAAATATATTTTGACTTTAACACATCCTTGTTCTTCTGTGTAGATCAACTACAGTCAAAAAATTATTTTCAAAATAATCAAAGCTCTATTTGTAAGAATAAATCACATTCAGTTTATTTTGGAGTTTCTACTTTTTGATACAAATATTTTAATTGTTTACTATTTTTGTTGCCTCATATCTTCCAATCATAATTGCACAAAATATAAATCACTATTTCATGTACCCACAGCTGCTTTTGTTTGTGATGATCAACCAAATCATCCTCTCTAATACCACCTAACTCTAAACAGTCAGGGAGACAAACAGAAGAGTGCATAGCAATGTATTTTACCTAATGCAAATACACAGATACTTAGTTCCTCCCACTCCTTGATAAATGAAATAGCCTATTCCTCAGTCAACTCTTTTTATTTGGTCTCAAGACACAAATAGCTCGATGTGCAGATATATCTTAAAGTCCAGAAAAGAAAAGGAGAGAAAGACCATAACAGTGTTGATGAATTTCCTAACAGTTATTAGAAAATGACAGTTTGAAAAAGTGCAATGAGGATCTGGGAAAACGATAACAATAACAAGAGACTGTGGAAGATGGGGAGAGAGAGAAAAAACACAAAAGTGAGCTCCAGTAGGAGGAAAAAAAAATTAAGAAATATAGACAGAAGAAAAATGAAAGAAAAATAAGAAAAGTAGCTATCAGGACACATTATTAGTAGACAGAAGACAATAAAGATAGGTATCTAACAAGAGGCTTGCAATGTACGCAATGTTAGGGGGCAACTGCAAAAGCCTCCCAGACTAGTGACATTCAGGTTTGCTCGGTTTTAGTTAGAATTAAAAAAATCAGCAACATGCTTGTATTATTTAAGAGTTTCTTTCAACTCCTTCTTGCCACATTCCCTCAAGTCCAAATATGGGATAAATTAAATCTTCTGAAGAATATTTCAGTTCTGAAGCATGCTGTCATCTGTTCCCCAGTGGGAAATGGACTTCATTAGCAGACCTGGAGGGCATGCTGCAAGGCGCTGCCATTTTTATAGCCTGCAACACAGACCAGGGATTTGATCAATGTGAGATCAGCATACAGGAAAACAGGTTAATGTTGCTGAATGGCTGAGTTCTGTCTGTCCCTGTAATCTGTTTCAGTGATGATAAAGATCTGGAGAAAAGTTTTGTACAAGTGATTCAGACGTTCATCCTCTACACTGTCCTGCATGATACTCTTGTCTCTAAGTAGAAGACACTTGGATTTGATGAATGGATCAATGAGTGGATAAGAAATTGACTGCTGGCCATCCTCAAAGAGTTGTGCAACAGCTCAATGTACAAGTGGAGACCAGTGATGAGTGGTGTTCCACAAGGGTCAGTCCTGGGACCACTGTTGTTGAACATCTTTTTTTTCAGACATGGACAATGTGATTGAGCAAGTTGGCTGACAACACCAAGCTGGGTGGCACAGTCAACATGATGGAGGGAAGGGATGCAATCCAGAGGGACCCGGACAGATTTAAGAGGTGGGCCTGTGCAAACCTCATCAAGTTCAACAAGGCCAAATGCACTACACTGCACCTGGCTCGGGAAAATACCAAGCACAATTACAGGCTAGGTGGAAGATGGAGTGAGAGCAGCTCTGAATTGAAGGACTTGAGGATGTGGTGGGCGAGAAGCTCAATACAAGCTGGCAATGAGTACTTAAAGCCTAGAAAGCCAACCACAATCTTGGGCTGCATCAGAAGTGTGACTTGAAGGTTGAGGGAGATGATTCTGCCCCTCTACTCTGTTCTCATGAGACTTGACCTGGAGCCCCATGTTCAGATCTGGAGTCCTCAGCACAGGGAGGTCATAGACCTGTTTAAGCGAGTCTAGAGGAAGGCAGTGAAGATGATCAAATGGCTGGAGCAGCTTCCATAAGGACAAGCTGAGAGTTAGACTTGTTCACCCTAGAGAACAGAAGGCTCCAGGGAGACCTTACAGTACTTGAAGCAGGGTCAAGAGAAAAGCTGCGGAGGGGCTCTTGATTGGGGAGTGTAGCAATATGAAAACTTTTTTTTTACTCAGAGGATAGTGAAGCACTGGCACAGGTTGCCCAAAGAAGTGGATTCCCTGCCCCTAGAGGTATTCAATGTCAGTCTTGATGAGGTTTTGAGTAACCTAATGGAGTGGAAGGTGTCCCTGTCCATAGCAGAAGGGTTGAAATTGGATGATCTTTAAGGTCCCTTCCAACAGAAACTACTCTATGATTCTATGATATTGTAGTTGGTAGACACACAGACAGCTCACATGTACATGGAAAATTTTTCAACTTATACTGAACTATCAATGTTCAAACTTTTATACTGAAACAGAGCTTATCTGTGGTGCTCAGAACAGCAGACATGACTATGCAATTACATTCACAATGGGATTTGAAAGTAGAAGTGCCATTGGTATTATATGCTGTGCATTGATCACTTGCATTCACTCCACTTCCTTAGAACCAATTGAAACTAGGAAGTTCTTCATGGAAACTCTTAAATTTATACCATCAGCATAAAGAGAGGCAAGCATTGGATGATAAAGCACTAGCATAAGTATGCATGCATACTCACATTTGGGCTTAGAAATGGAAGGTAGCCACCCCTACCTAAAGAGAGGGGTTTGAATGCCCTTTCCCCATTTGCTAGTTTTAGAAGTGGTTTTGCTCATACAGAACCACTAGACCCTAGGCTTAAGAATCTATCAATGGTATGTTTACACCTTCACAAAGACAGTAAGAAGCTGGAAGAATTTTTTTGTTCTCCCATCCTTCCAGACTTCACTAAATCTGGATATTCAACTATTAGTCTCTCAGAGCAATTCTCATTTAATACTTGTATTATTTAAAGAACTACATTCAGGAACAAAACGAAAATCTTTCCCAAAAAAAAAAAAATGTGGCTATTTGTAACAGTAAAAACATTTGATTCGGACATGAGAGTTCTTTTCTCCACATTTGACCTCGGCTTAAAATGCATTGGGAACACTTATTTTCTCTAACACAAATGCTCACTATGAATCTACAACTCATTCTCTTCTAGTGACATCATCTTTTGTTTCAACAAAGTGCTTACAGAATTAACACAATTATGTGGCTTTCACATCCAAAACTACAATCCTGAGCAGTCCTCCTCAATTGCTGCCCAACTGCACAGGTTCCCCTGTTCCTCAAACTGTATCCCAAGTTCCCCAGGTTTCCAAAACTCGATTCCTTCAAACATCTAGAGTTGTCAAAGCCTGGCCAATATTATACAGCCTAACATCTATTGCTGTGTTGCTCTTCAATGATTTAGACCATATAATGTAAGTTTCTAACAAACAAATATAAAAAGAAGCTCCTATTCACTGGCCAAGAACATATACGATATTAAAACCAAATTTGATAGACACCAACCAATGACAACTTTTTGCTAACCATTTGTTTTACAGAACATTTTACTCACTTGTCATTTAATTTGTGCCGGCTCAGGAGGTTTCATCAGCTGAAGAGATTTAATGAGGCAAAATGAAAATTTAAGATCCATGTTCAAACTTAACTTTATAGAGAAAAAAATAAGTATTCTTTCATGAGTTTCTATCACTTCAAGAAGACTGTGCAACCAGCCCAGCTCAGAAAAAGAAAAATACTACCTCAGGGAAAAGCAAGTTTAAATCACAGTGAACCAAGATTTAGGAAAAAAACCATGACCACATTTTTTAAAGCTGTGCTCATATTTTGAAAATTAAGAACAACACTGAGATATATTATTTATTGTGTCTAAAAAAGACAGTTTGAAGATTAAGGATGGTGCAACCTGACAGTGCCACAAAATATCCTTGGATTCTGGAAGTCAAAATATCGTCAATCAAGTTCCTGCTCCGTCACCACCACCAAGGAGCTGGACACAGTCCACTCTTGTGGCTATATTACATTCCCTAGTTCCTACTGTGTTTTCTGTTGTTTATTAAAACTGACTGTCTTAAACCACCAAACAGTAAGCAATTAGCCAGGGACAACATGAAGAAAAATGGAGAAAGACAAATATATACGTCAAAGATTTAGGTAGACATATTACAGCTCCTGGGACATTGCTTTGAGAAATTTAATTATCATTCATAAGTCTAGATTCACATGCTTCTTTTTAAAATCGAGATCATTCAAAAGTCACTTGTGAAATCATCATGGAGCATATATCTCATTAGAGTCTGTGACACAAGTTATGCTTTCCCAGTAAACCGGGGGAAAAGAAAATATACCCTAAAGAACAGCAAGGTAATAAAATCTGACAATCTGACAATAAGAGAAAATTTATCATTAAAAAAATATCTAATAATGGCTCCTAGCACTTTTTAATCACAGCTAGTGAACTGTTGCATCCTGAGGAGCATGGCTTGTTTTAATTATTTATTGGGAGATGACGGGTTTTTTGGAAGAAAATGCAATTATATCCTGACACTTTAATCACTATCAGTTTGTTTTGTTCCCCTGCTACTGCTAAGAGGAAGGTTACCTTTCTATGGAAATTCTGACATTTCTATAATTGGTTTTGTAACTCTTCCAAGAGAGTGAAAGTATTCATATTATTAAATTTGTGCAAAAATTGGAGTTAAGATATTATTAAGATTGATGGCTAATAATGCCTCAAATAGATTAAATTTCTTTTCTCCTTTCCTGTTAGATACATGCTATATATAGTCTTTGGGAAACAAAATCTCCACTGACGTCAAAGATGGAAGTCAAGCACAGTCCCCTGAATAGGCCCATTCAAGTAGCTCCAGTATCCAGACAAAAAGTAGAGGAAAAAAATTAATGAAAAAATAAAAATCAAAAGCTAGCAAATCAAAGGTTCATAGTTTGGACAAGACCTCTGCCCAATTGAAATCAAAAAGTACTTTGCTCAATTTAGCCTTCAGGATAGGGATTTATTCATGCCAATTGGTCAAAAAAAGAAAAGCCAAATTACTTTTTCAAAAACACTGCAGAAAGCTTTGCCTAGTTTCAGTACTGAGAGCATTTCAGAATAGTCAGTAAAATAGTTGCAGAACTGTAAGCAGCCGAATTAAGTATTTTGCTGCAAGATCAAGTTGAGCCATTCAGAAGAGATTCTAACATTGTTTATACATAACCACATGATGAACCTGCTAACCATGCTTCAACAAGCACTGCACTTGTAGAAGTGGAAAGAAAAAGAAAGTGGCATGAGCAGCAGAATGAGATCATAATGTTATTTAAGCACCCATAAAACTGCACTTTCATTCTTCTACTGTACTTGCCTAGAGTCTTCAATATACACCAAGTTATTCTGCAAGTGAGATTCAAGCCTGGTTGCCAGGTCACTTCTAAGTGACATGAACATAGCTTGGCCATCACTGAGCCTCATCTTCACAATTTTCAGCAGGACTGATGCTCTGGCTTCTTTCTGAATGGGTGGTTACACAGCTGCTGCCCAGCATAGAGCAAGTTCAGGCCTCTCCAAACCTGGAGAGGGTCTGTATCCATGCTCTTTGAAGAATGCAGAAAAAAAAAACCTCAGGAGCAAGTGAAGGAAATAATCAAGGCATTTAGACAAGGGCACCTCAGTACAGGAACTAGCTATTCCCCACTCAGTTACTTCCACCCTGAGTCTCACCACACCATTGCATGGTTCAAGATAACATGAAAATATCTAGCCAGTTATGTCTACAGGTTGTGCTATCTAGCCTTAAAGGTTTACCTATATCAACCAAAAAGGTAATCTGCAGGAAAGTGGATGATCCAGGTGCTCAAACAAACCCTAGCTTCCTCAAAGCAGACAGTGTTTGGACAGTCAATAGTTATATCAACTATAGCAAAACAGAGAGTGTTTTTAAGTTCTCTCAGTAGGATTAGGAGAAGACATGAAAACACACGTTTATGAATCTGTCACAGACCTCCCCCACCATGCTGACCCAAACAGTTTGAACCATTCAAAGTAAATTGACTTAACACGCTTATCTGATATTGAAGTGGTAACAGGTAATTTGAAGAGAAAGATATACTAGTTCAAATTATCCCCCACAGCTCATAACCACCTCACTGTGCCCCCAGAGTTTATCAGTGTTGTAGAAAGCATTGATTGACTTTTATTTTTCCTTCTGCTGCCAAAGCACACCAAGGTTAATCCAGTTATTCAGTACCTCTGCAGCAACCAGGAGAACATTTGACTTCAAAACATACATTTTTTTAAACAGAGCAAGTATCAAATTGCTTAAGGAAATAGTGACAAGAATTGTTTTCATAGTGCCACAGCTAGGAAATGACAATGACAACTCTGCTCTTTACTTCCTGCAAGGGCAAAAACTAACAAAGAGCTGAGCATCTGCAGAATCCAGATAAGTTTCACACACAAAAAAAAAAGAAAAAAAAAAAGAAAAAAAGAAAAAACCATCAGCAAGTTGTTGAAATAGTATCTTACAAAACTAATAAATACTGATCTACAGGCCCTTTTATTGGGAAAAAGGCTGTCATGCAAGTTCCTTAAACTACTTCTCGGTTTTCTCCTGGGCACTCTTGAGACTCAGACCACAGAAACCTTTGCATTCAGTCCCTATGCTGCATCAGTCTTATGGGAAGGAAGAAGTAAAAAAGGAAAGAACAAAATCACACACACAACACATGCAAAAGAAAAAAACCAGTCTGTTCAGGTGAACTGTAGGATTATGCTCACTAGTTTTTACAGCCTTCATGCGAATAAAAAGTTCTCTTTAGCATGCATTACAAACACCATACACAAGCACAACAGAAAATTTATCAATTACTAAGTTTTCTTAAAAGCTAAGTTAGCCTAGGGGTAGATGGCTTTTCATTGAAATTTAACAGTTTTCTTGTGAAACAAAAGAAACCTCCTTGAGCACAATTCACAGCCACTTCTTGCACTTGAAACCACGATTCGAAAAATACCGCAGGTGGTCTTGGAAATCAGAGGGTAGGAAAAGGAGGAAATCAAACTGTGATTTATTACTTATCTGAATTCCACTTAGTCACGTAAACCTTGTGCTGTCAGACGTATCTAAATCCATTCTAAGACCTATGTTATCTCTTAGCTTCATTTTTGTCATCCTAGCTTTTCATTTTTGAAGACTACTTTATAATCTAATTTATTATTACTGTTATTAGACAAGAGGATTGTATTCCCAGGTGCAGGTACTGTCTCGAAATCTGCTTTTGAATTTCCAGACCACCAGTTCTTGATGTGATTCAGTGAACTCGGAGGACAGACATACAGTTCAGTAAAACAAAATACCCTTTCATTGCAAGGACATACATTATTTTGAACTACGTATCGTTATTTGTACTACACCAAGTGTAAAAGCACTACCTCTAATTCCAGCAAATACCAATACATACCCACTTGCCTGATTTAGATGAAAGATTCTCATACAAGTTTATTTCCTTCCTCAGCTAATATACTACAACATGAAAAATATTCAAGCTTATTCCCAGGTGAACAGTAAGAAATATCTAGGTCTTTCACCTACATGCTATTCCTTAATTATGTAGCTCTTGGTACATTCCATTATAAACCAAGTATTAAACTACAGAAATAGTATACACTGATTAACTCCAGTGAAAGTGTTTTCCAATCTGGTTCAGGCTTAATTTAAAGCTGAGATAAGAATAACAGGGTAGACATGGGGATACACACTAAAAGAGGAAAAGTCAAATCTATGTTATGCAATAAAGCTCACCCTTTACAGGTTATGACATTTCTGGTCCCAGAATTCACACTATAATACAGAGAATGGCATGAAGTCATGAACTTCAACTAATATTCAGTAACTTCTAGTAGATAATTAACATAATCACAATATGAAGTGATCAAATATCTCCCTGAATGAAAAGTGTAACGGTAGAAATTAAAAAATTGTAAAAAATGTACTTGTAAAAAATGAACTGACACAAAGGTGTTTATCTGTACAACTATTAATATTTTAGATATGTACTATACCACCAAACTTGTATGAAGAACTGACCTGTTCCAGACACAAAGAAGTCCAGATGTGAAAAATATCCCATCTCAGGTCTATTTGCATCAATTTTTCTTAACAGAAAATTACTAAAAGCCATAAAGCTATATTACATAATAATCAAGATACCTAACACTACCAGAAATGAAACAGTCAGAATCTTCAATTCTGCCATTAATTTCCTGAAATTTAAAATTTCACTCCTGAACATTTTGATCCCAAGTTATTCTTGTAACATTTTTGGATCAGTTCGGAGTTAAAGAAGGATAAGACCTATTCGCTAGATGTACATCAAAGTTAGCCCAAGCTGGCTGAAATCTCACAAGATCAGTGCTTCTTTTTCTTTTCCTTTTTTTTTAAAGAGTATGATGATAATTTCAGTCCCTCAGGTTTAACAGATTATTTCACTGCAGATGTCAGGCACATTTTTATTTTAAATATTCTTTTGATATGGGATGAAATTCTCCTTTACCTACCCTGAACCAAATGGTTCCATAGCATCTGAAGAGCACATCTGTTTTCACCTTGAATTTGCCTTCATATTAATGCATCTGTATTTTGCTGTACGAAACATCTGGGACAACTTCAGGCAGCCTTTCAAAAACATGGTAGTCCATATGGCAGAACAATTGCCAGGAGAGAAAAATAAGTTCTCTTGTTATTGCCGTTTAGTTTCACTTGTAGTTAAATGAGAAAACAACAGGTGTTTGTATAGCCAGTAGCCTGATTTGCTGACATTGGGAGCCTCCAAGCTAGAAAACACAATATAACAGCCCTCTTCTTGGCCTAACTACCTTATATTGATAAAGGGCTACAAGTATACTATTCTCTTAAAAGACAGGATGCACAACTAAGTCCAGTAATTACTATTCTTTAAAAAGAAGCTAAAACAAACTACATGATTTACTGGATAAAAGGCAACTACCATGAAGTCTCTAAGGCACAAGGACAAGAACATGCAGGTCTGGAAAGCAGCTTAGTATTTTGTAGTGAAGACACATTATTCAAGGTTCAGAAAATCAGGTAAACTGCAATGGAAGCCCATGTCTACCCACTTACAAATAAACATCCTCACAACTGGCCACATCTTCTACACTGGGACGTTCTTTGCTTGTAAGAGGTAATTCTTCTCTGAGAATACATTTCACCTTAATAAAATCTTACCCACACTGCACAAGCATCACAACTTGTAATTGATATGCCAAAGCAAACCTAGATGGGAACAAAATCCACTAAGAGTGTTAATTTAACTCAATAAAATAGTAGAGTACACTTAAAAAATATAACTCGCCCACTTACTATTTTATTTACTAATAACTATTTCAAGGCAGGAGCACTTTAAGCTGAATATGAACAAAATAGAAAAATAATTTTGTTCACAATTGTAAGTTGAAGGTGCATAGTATATATCACAGTAACATCCTACACAGATGAGGAGAAACTTTACTGAGAGAAGTAATCCTGAGAAGGATAAGCAATTTTAATACTAGATTTCTCCACTGTGAAAACTACCATTAGAACATTACAGCTGTAACAGACCTAGCGTAACAGATCTCATCAAAGACTCTGGGCAGTGAGACATGGCGGGAACATATCAGATAGCCCTGAACGTAAGACGAAGCGTTGTAGGAGCTCCCATGCTTAGAAACATTTCTGAGGCATAATTCCACCCACTAGTGCCTCTATGAGAGGGCATTAAGAAGCAGCTACGGCTACACCTTGCTTAAAGGTGAGTCTTTATACTGAGCTCATTTTCCTATGGTGCTCAGAGCAAGGAAGGGGAGTATGGGGGAGGAAGGGGATTGCATCAAAAGAAGCAACTTCCGCTGTCCAGAAAAAGCATAATATTAAATATGCAGGAATTGCCACACTCTGGATAGTTCCCTGTAGTTCATAAGCCAAAAAGGGAGGGTAGAGGCAGGTCCCCCTAATACAATCATTTTAACCAAAATCCCGTTTCAATTTAAAGCACCAAGAATTGTGTGTCTCTATTGACTATCAAAGTCTGACTAGATAGTGAAATTTCCTCTTGATCTCCTCTCAAGTTTCATTCTTACTGTAAATGTTTTTCTATATCAAGTAAGTAATGGTAAAATAATACAACACTACTCAGATGCTACACTTCTCAGAGTCTGCTTCTAAGACTTATTAGAACAGTATTTATGCCACTGGCATAGCTGTGTTCCTCCTAAAGGCAACTGTGTATATTATCTTTAAGGGAAGCAGCAGTTTTAATGTTTACGATATTTTATGCAAGGCATTTCATATTTACAGAATGCAATCAGTACACTTCTTTCCTTAAAAGGCTTTATAAACACTGCATATGCCTCAGAAGAAATCACGTTGTATCTTGTGTTACATTTTTATGTAACATTATGGTAACAACTCCTTAATACTCCTAAAAAAATAAAAAAAACTAAGTATCCTCAAGCACAATTTAAAGTTAAAAGTTCCATAACTAAGGGAAAAAGTGTTCTGTACTTGAGCACTACAAATAAAGTAAATGATTTTTCAGTAGATTCCCAAAAACGACATTTTGAACAAGCTGAAAGGGTAAATCTTGATGGGATTATTTCTATCATAGACCCTTCAACATTACTGGACTTCTTTGTGGATTTCTTAAAAGCTTGTGGGTTTTTTCCAAGCTTCAACTGTAGACAAAGTGTAGCATTAATGAAAATTCTGGTGTGCAACCTCCAGCTAGTCAGACTGATTTGTTTGTCAGTCTCACTCTCTTTGTGAGCTCAAGCAAGCCCATCCCATTCAGGGCTATGTGTAGGGCACAGGAAATAAAAGCATAAATGAATACTCTTTGGACAAATCTTTAAGAAAAAAGAAGTCTCTACATGCTGGCTCGGTCCCAGTGCTGTTCTTCAGAAAAGTAGTGGCTGATCTAGAGAAAATGTCCATCAGTATGGGCTACAGATCTGCTCCCAAATGCATTGTGCTTACTCCTTTTCTAAGTTGTCCGTCTCCTCCACATCTCACAGGCTTATTGAGTCACAACTGACCAAGCTCAGCCCTTCTACTAACCCCATTACAGACCTACAAGAGACAGCCCAGGTTCATCTGCCTGAAATAAGACGATTAATGAAAGCTAATTCAGAACCACAAACAACCGAAAGGCCCTGTACAGTGACAGGGGGCTGCTCCAAGCTGCCATCTGGAAGCAGCACAGAGTCCAGAGCATCATTCAGAATGCAGTGAGGGTCAGCTGAAAATCAACTCCCTTCCCTTACAATTTAAGCACAGGTCATCCTCAAGCAAGCAGCCTGAAAGTCATGGTAGGCATCTAATCAAGCCAGAAATTGCTTCCCTGGTGTCAGCTCAGATGGAAAAAGAAACCTGCATGTCATCACCCCAACAAGCTAGCTGCAGTTATATTTCTGCACGATGGCAACTTTTAAGTAATACACAAACAAAACAGCATGGATCCAAAAATTTTGCCCTGTAGGATTTCTCGGAGGACTTTGATTAGACCTGGAGAAAATCCCATCCATAAAATTATGTTTACTGCATGAAATAAAGTTAGTATGAGATACTTCATGCATCCTCTAGATACTGAAAGGGTATTGAAAACCACTTTGCTGAAGAAATAAAGGAAAGCAAATAGCAGTGAAAAAGTTATAAACTAACATTTACACATGAATCGTTAACACATTAAAGACGTTTTGCTCTGGAAATGTCTGAATCCCAAATGAAACCATGTTCAATGTATTGTAACAGTCAAAAAAGTAATAAACTGCTATTCTACATTAGAAAGGGAATAGAATAAGGTGAAAGATAGTATAAAGTCATTATACAAATCAAATTTATACTCAAGTGGTATATTGTGCTCACTTGAAGATTTTTCATTATAAAAAGAACAGATGATAGCTGATTAATTCAGAGACAGGTGATAGATGTGATTAGAAGTGTTTGGTCTATACCTCAGTGGCACAGCAAGGAAGACATTCTTGAAGAAATATAATAAACTGCCAGAAAATATAATTTATTAATTTCTATTCATCTTTTCTTGCAAACGATGACCACTCAGACAAGTGAAAAGGAACATTCACAACTCCATTAATCACACCTTCTCCCCTGCACAGGACAATTAGCCTGTAAAATTCGTTGCTTCAAGGTTATGACCTAAGTGACAACAGCAGAATAAATAAGTGGTCAAAGTATATTTCTGTAATCTGTCAGGAATAATCACAAACAGACAGTAACTAGAGACTAGGGAGGTCAGCCTTGTCAGTTCATGAATTCAGGAAAGAAATTTTCTTGTCTTTTCAAGGTATGTTTTCAAACTCTCTTCCCATTTCATTTTTGTTTTTCTTTCTCTTTCATCTTTTTAAGTCAGTACTTGAACAGGACAAATTCAAACTCTTATCTTCCAGTTGAGAAGCTCCAAGATGATAAAGAATGTTAGGTTTACCATCTTCCCAAACTTTTTTTAAACATTTATACTGTACTTAATGATTACAGACTTACCATGACTTTCCACTATTAAGTTTACAGGGGAAAGGTGGGATCTCTGCTTATGAAGAGCACTTCACATACCACACAATTATATTTTTACAGCATGCACTGGGTGTAAAGGAGAAGATTTTATTGTGATGAAGCATACTTAACCATAAGCACAGGCTTTTAGCACCTATCTCTTTTCTCTCAGGAATAAAAACTTCTTTAAGTGCCTCTTTAAAGCAGAGATGATCCCTAGATGGAAGCCATTGTGGCACAATGGAATCTAGAAAATAGAGCAATAAAGTTGAATTTTTAAAACAAGGGAAACTAGATTGAACAGCTGAATAGATGTAAATGAAATCTCTTCCTCAGTAAAAGTGCAATCTTGAGCACATCTTGCTTTCGTCTTCAGAGAAGCATGCTCCACTTCAACATCTCACTACAATGTATTATCAAATTATCCATCTTTTTCAGTTCAACTGTTTTTCAATTGAAAGTGATTATCTACATTTCCCTTCATTTTGATTCTTCTTTTTTTTCCTGGATGCCTCATTATTCCCCCTAATTTGAATATGAAATCAGTCTTCCTTTTAAACTAGGAATTATCTCTGCTTCCCAGAGAGGACAGAATACTGAGCCTGTAATGGACTTCTTAAGAACTATACAGAATAAGACCACACCATACAGAGCAGCAGATTTTAAAATATTAATATGCCTACAGAGAATATTTCAGGTCAAAAACAATATAGGTATTTTAAGTATTAACCACTGAGATGGAACTGAATAGGAAAACAGCCAATCCGACAGCGCACACAGGCTCAGATGTTGCTGATCACAGTGAAGTATCTTCTGGAAATTAGAAGGGGTGAGCAGGCTATTAACCCATCCTCAAACCTGCCTGGATTTTCCACTAGGCTATTCTGCTGTCCAGCAATGAGCAGAACAAAGCAAAAGCCATAGGGCCAGCCTCAGAGCAGCATTTTCATGCACACCTTTAAGTGTTATAACCTAGAAGTTGGCTCTCACAGTCTAAAAGCAGAATTGGTAGAAACGAAGCATGTACTGCCAGAATTGTTTAACATACACAAAAAGGTACGTGGACTCCTTGTTTCCTCATTTGGCTTGTAAATACCCTGGTATATAACCTTACATCTTCAGTTACACTCAAGGGCAGCAATATCGAACCAGCCTGTGTGGAAGGCTGAGGCAAGGCAGAGGGAGACCAGTATCTGCCCCTTGGATGCACAAGGTGTATTTAAAGGACTGAGCTCAGTCAGGAGCTTTGAGCCTCATGAGGACCATTAAGGATTTGGAACTGGATGATCTTTAAGGTCCCTTCCAACTCAGGTAATTTTATGATATTATAAAGGGTAGACACACAGACACAGCTCACATCTACCATCAAGACACAACGTTCTAGAGTCACTACCAAACCCAAGCACAGATGACAGTCATTCATTATTTCCAAATGTGTAACCATGCATATATTCAGCATGATCAAACAAGTCCCTCTTCCTTGCCTCTCCCAAAAATTTAACCATTACCTCAGCCACTCTCATTTACAAATTTCTTTTCCAATACTTAAATTAATTTTTCTTTTACTTCATAGATATGATTTCTGATTTAAGTACATTTTTAGCTCTATCAATTACTATTTTCCATCCATTTAATATGCTGTACATTTCCTTATTTTTCATAGCTAAAAATGCCAGATGGTAACAAATCAAATGCTCTACATACTTCCACTGCATTAATAACACTACAGTTACAAACCAAATGTGTTATTTCATCAGAGGAGATAAAATGAGTTTAAGAAAATCTATTGTCTATAAGTGCATGCCAATTGGCATTAATTATCTTATAACTTATTTTAATTTCGTATTAATTGAGTGTTTTATCAGGCTCTTCATTATCTTGCCTGGATTAATATTGGTCTAGCAAGCCTATAATTATCCTGGTCATTTAATTTACCCATATTAAATACAGCACAGTATTACCATTTTCGCAATCGTCTAGAATCTACCTAATATTCTGAGACTTTAAGAAAATCATACTTCTATTTATTTCTTCCTTGTGCATATTTAATCATCTGTTAAGCATGTACAATTCAACTTGTACATAATTTCCTTTATTTTTATAGGTACTTATAAAAACCCACATACTTTTTTTTTGAGAGACACCACCTCTCCTGCTATTTAATATTTGCTACTTTCAGTGCCTCTTATTATTTGCATTATTCTCACATAATTGTATAAGTAGCTTCTTCAGTCACTTTTCATTAAACACCACATGATACTGTCTTTATCACTCTTTAACCTAAACTGCTAAAACACTTGAGTTTACGCACTGTGTCTATCCCACAATGCCAGAAATCAAGCTTATTAATTTTCTTTTCAAGAACTGGAAGTATATTAAAGAGGGGGGATGGGAAAGAGGTATCAGTTCTTCAGATATGAACTTGCTTCATTGAAAATAAGCAAATGTAATGCGGCTTTGATATACTATGAAGTCAAAGCCCGAAGTTATTTAAGTTTCTCCTACCATCTGTACAAAACTAACCAAAAAAACCCCTCTTAAATTCCTACAGAATCTTCCATTAGCCAGGTAGATCAACAAATGCTTTCAGTGATTCTCCCCCTCTACTCTGCTCTTGTAAGACCTCACCTGGAAAGCTGCATTGAATTCTGGAGTTCTCAGCACAGAAAGAACATGGACCTCTTAGAGTGAGCCCAGAGGAATAATCTGAAGGCTGAAGCACCTCCTGCATGAGGACAGGCTGAGAGAGCTGGGGTTGCTCAGTCTGGAGAAGAGAAGGCTCTGGGGAGACCTTAGAGCAGCTTTTCAGGACCTGAAAGGCCTACAGGAAAAAAGGAAGGGGGTTGTCTTTACAAGGAATGCAGTGGTAGGTCGAGGGGCAAAAATTTTAAACGGAAAGGGAGGAGATTGAGAGTACCTCCCTCCCCCCCAGAGGTGTCCGGCCAGATTGGATGAGGCTTTGAGCAACCTGATCTAGTGGGAGGTGTCCCTGCCCATGGCAGGGAGGTTGGAACCGCATGATCTTTAAAGTCCCTTCGAACTCAAACCATTCCACGATTTCATGAAAAAAAAAAAAACCAAAACAAAACCAACTGACTCTGTCTTGTAATTGCTTTGAATGCAAGTATTAACTTTCTTAAACAGAAGAAGAGAAAAAAACTTGAAGAATACTCAGGCATTATCTACTGGTTTTCAAACTAGCTACAGTTATAAACTATTCCAGTCTAGTTTAATTCGGACTGATTCCTAATTGAGCTTATTGAGATAGTAAGCTAAATACATGTAGCAAGCATATACTAAAATAGATCTTTCTGCCTTTGCAATCAAAGTTACAAGTGACAAAAAGAATTTGCTTTGTGAAAGAAGAACAAAGCAGCAAACCACTTCTGGAATTTTTCCAAACTAAGAAGTTCACTTTACTGTCAAATGCATCAGCTTCATGATCTTGAAACCAAGAGCAGTATTTGAACAGTTTCCTGTTTACCTAGTATAGGCAACTCCACACATTGCAGCATAAACCCTACAGCCCTCTTTTATGGCATTTTGCCTCACTCTCACTCCTTTGTATTTATTATGACCTAGTTCACTTATTTAGGAGGCAGTTCACAGTTTTTCCTTTTATTTTTTGCTATAATCCTCTTTAAAGGTTCACCTTAGAGACAGTCTATTGTCTAACAATAACTCCTCTCAATATCCCAAAAGCCCATGCTCTCCACTGCAAAATATTGTTTACGAAATATTTTTGGCACTCAGAAAGAATTAGAGGTTGTCATTTAAATTTTATGACAGAGAAGCCAGAAGCAGTATTAAAATTTTTAGGTCTAGAAGGGACATCCAACTGCCATCACAAATTCTAGACATATGCTGCTGGGACATCTAGTTTTTAAGTGTGTCTTTTGGCAAGGAGAAAATCCTTGGAGTAAACATCAAAAACTTGCTTTCACATCTGGCATTTCCAATTGGAGGGTCACATTTCTGCTCCTCTCACTTTCTTGCTTACCTTTACCCAATTCCTGTGAGAAATGCTGAAACACTTTCGCCTCCTGACCGCATAAGAGAACACAGAGAAAAAAAAGATGTACACAAAGATAGGTCGATCAGAGACTACATCCAAGTATTGAACCATCTAGGAAGATTTTAATAAGAAGTACATGCCAGCCGGAACTTAGATTTGCCTCCATGACTTGGTTCAGGGAAGCATCTAGTAAATGCTTAACATCAGCCTCATCTCAGAGCAGCTGCATTTCAGCATCTGTGTTACATGTACAGACTTCAAAGCAGCACACTCCAGCACACACACCCCTGCTGTCATCTAACAAAACATTCTAATGTCAGCACATGGGCTAATATTTTCATCAAGCAGAAGCATCTACCCAAGCAATCAACAGGTACTGGCATCCTCAGGACCTCCCAGCTAAAGTGCAAGGTTTCAACTGCTACATTTTCCTTTTCTGTGAGGATTGGGGGACCAGATGCTACAGTTGAGGATCCAGGTCACAGACCTGCTCTTTAGTGCTGCTGTTTAAGTCCCTTCTGAATTTCCTCCCTTTGCAAAGCATTCTTCACCACAATTCAGTTAGCATCCCTCATGTACTAACAAACAAGTACCCACTTGCTATTTTACTAGTACTTCTAACTACAATGAGATCACCCTTTACTCTGAACTACTTCTGCTCTCAATTTTTTTTACCCTCAACACAGGAAGGTTTCGTTCTGAAACAAGAATCAAAACAAATATTAACAATTATATTTTTCTTCAACAGTTTGAACGTGCTTCTTCCTGGATGTTTAACTTCTCACTTGCATTAAAAACTCAGGTTATTTTCCTCCAAACCAATATTAAAATGCCCATAACACTTTTCCCACATTAAATGCTCATAGCACTTTTCTCAAGCATGGCAAGAATTAAGCATGCATTCTTGTTATTTCTGTGAAGCTCCTACAATAATGACTATTCCAAGTATTCCCTGTAACATAAAAAAGCTAAGTCTAAACACAGAGCTTGCAGTATTTAACACATTTTTACCTATCCCACACCTCAGTCCACTGTGGTTTTCTCAAATCCTGGGGTCATAATCTCATGCAATTACATAAGCTCTAACTGAATTTCTTTTGCCCTTTTTTTCAAAACTTCTTAGAGTTTTGTGATTCCTGAAAAAAGGTCAAAACTCAATTCATATGTTCCCAAATAATCATTTATATGCATACAGCCTTTCATACTACCTGTTAAATCACCCGAAAATTGAGCACATTTGATAACTGAGGAACTTCAAAAGGAAGAGCAACACAGGTTTCCCCAGCGTTGTCAGTCCTTAAGCACATTAACCAGCACCAAAGTTTGATATCCGCTAGCCAAGGAGAGTAGATAAACATTGAGTCATCTTGTGTGTAAGAGGAACTGACAGCTAAGCACCTTGTAAACACTGAACTTCAAAATTTTGGTTTTGCATGCTGAAAACTGGATGTTCTCCAATCACACATGCAGCACATTAGAAGCTATTATACAGCTACACACATATGTGACTCAGATACTTTTCTTACACAGCAACTTGAAAGTTGAATTATTTCACCTTCCACCCCCTACGTTCATGGTCTTCTCAGGGCAAAGGAAAAGGCATTTTCTCCTTCTTTCAGGAATAATACTAAGATAAAAAAAGCAGATATAAGGACGAAATATGAGTATTCAAATTCTAGAAATCTTGACTAATATGTACGATGAGTGCATTTTACAATGTGTAATTTTATAGAGTTTTTCCTCAGCAAAACCTTTTTTTTTTTCCCTGTGATTGGTTTCAGATTCATTGCAGCTAATTTTGTTACACATTCTGGTGATTAAAGTTTGAGTCACAAGGTGCTTCTTCAATTTCATTAATGCCAAAGTGCCTCAGGGTTTTGTTCAGCAGCAGTAATACTAGGTTTGCCAGGAGTTTAATGGTCAAAAACAGTTTCCAGAGTAGTCCAGGGACTGCCTATCAGGAACACTCCATGAGGTGAACTCCTCCTGGTCCTCAATTAAGTCTAATAGCAATTATAAAGCCATAAAAGTAGAATGTCCTTTTTTTTACCTAGTATTAATAATATTTAAGAGACTGGAAAAATGAGGGGAGTGTAAAATTATGAAGAAAAGCAAAAACCTTGTTTGGATTTCTTTTATCACCTCTGTGGGGATGTATGTCCCTCTGTCTGTATTTCTTAAAAATTAGCTATAGCTTAAAGAAAAATACAGTTTTCTAAATAGAAGTTTGAAGAAAGAGAAAGAAGGTTAAATGTCTTAACAGCCACTTAGCTTAGGTTTATGTCTCAGCACAGCAAGCATATCACCTTAAAAAGCTCATACAGGGAGAGAAGTAAAACAGCATGACCAAATGTGCATATTTTGTTGCTTGAATAATGGCAGGATGTCTCATTAATAAAAAAATGTAATTAAGAAGGCTACCAATATTGCTTCTAGGTTAAGTGAGATTGTCACAAAGCATTCTGAGATCAATTTTAAAGCTTTCACTAGGGTGAAGGTAGCTCATATCTCTGCTGAAATGTGAATCTGCATAAAGAAGAGGAAATTGAAGATATCCATTGACAATGCACTCAGGAGGAAAAAAAAAAGAGCTAAAAAAAAAAATCACAGTCCTTTTAAGTCATTTTTTAATCAAGTGCTACATCCACTTGAGCTTATTTTGAAACCTCACGTAATGCTATTGTGTGGAAAGCATTGATTTTTGGAGTAAGCATAAGGACAACATGCAAACACAATATAAAACATTCAATAAGCTGACCATCCTGACAGGTTGGCAGTGCTTCCATCTCCGCAACTACAAGAAAAATCTTCCAGAAGCACAGATCATCTTGACACTTTCAGATTAAAGAGCCAGCGCAGTTTCTACCATGGACAAAAATAAGCAGGGACTTAAACTGCTTGATGGTGATCAGTGGCATAGCATGTGATCTGCATATGCAGATATGAAGGACACGACTACCTCTTAAGGCTGTTGCCCCATTGATATATGAAGTGTAGGTATACAGTCACGGCACTACTAATATATAAAAGCTGGGGAGTGAGTCCCAAATCAACATAGTCTTCCTTGCCAGTTCACAGCAACCGGCAGCCTTTATTTTTGCAAGCAGTTATGACAACCAGAGGCATTCAATCCCATGTCATTTGGAGACTATTTATTCCAGGTGTACTAGCTTGCTCCATTTGCCAGATCAAAATTGAAACGAGTCAAAAAACAATTGCCTAGAGTTTAATTCAAACACAATCACCATGTGAAAGAAAATTCAACCATACAGACTGAAATAAATATATATACACACGTCTACACAAATACAATAATACCTTAAAAGTACTGAGAGGAGCAGAATTAAGCTTAGAGCTATGACATAAGGATTAAAGTCCAGTCAACAGCAGCTACAGGGCTTGTTGCAGTAGTGTTTCAATGAAACACTAGTCTGAGTACAAACACACGGATATTGCTGGCCTTGACTTATCTTTAGTAGCACATTTCAGTAACAGTTTTTTGCAGCGTACAGAAAATATGGTCAACCTATGTATATGCAAGAGTTAAGTGACAGCCTTCAACACCATTACACACTAAATTACTGTCAAGTTTAGCAGCACAGAAGGATACCACAGAATCTCAATCTTTTGATGACATTTGACTGTCTTTTATTGATTATTTTCTTGGAGAAATAAGAGATATTGATGGAGAAATGAAGTCCTTGAATTGCATACCTTTTCTACCTTTGCTGTTTTCTCTCTCATTTCCCCCCCTTTTGGAAATAAAAGGAAAAGGACTTCTCTTATACTGAATCAGAAGTAAACTGGCACTGAAAATCCCCATGTAGCTCATTAGGTCCTGGTACTACAAAACTTTTCTAAATCAACTCACTGTAATAATAGGAGTCCTGAGTCAACATCCCTGCAATGTTAGGGAAATGCAAGCCACAAAGTATCCTATAGCCACACATTTTTACTATCGACAAAGTTGTTAATAGATAGATTATTTCAACATTTTGGTCTCTGAATCAGTCAGCAAAACGATTTGCTAGAATATGCTTTACACTTACAGACTGCCTTCCACAGAAAGCATGTTATTTGATCTGGCCAACAAATACACAGTAGGTGACTTAAAATCTCAGCATGCAAGAAGAGTGCATTGATGCTAGAGTGAATTATCACTGAAGCAGCTATTTACTGGCCGTTTCTGAACCTCTAACAACTGCAAGTATTTCCATGCACAATATTCAATTAAATACAGTTGTTTAAGAATGAATCTGATGTGACAAAGAGGTTTTTTTTTACTATAATTGACTACAATGAGAGCTCAGATCAGGAAAGGAAATTATAGTACTTGTGTACATGGTCTCCCTCCACCTTCAAAGCAGATGGGGTGAGGGAGGTGGTTGATTTTACTCCAAGTAGAAAAGCTGTTCCAGAATTAGGCTGATTTCAAGGTTAGCAGTCTTTTCCCTGCAGACTGCACCTGGGGAGCCGGCACAGATCAAGTGATCTGCCAATATCTCAAAACGAAAAAAGGATCCCCATCCGAGCCAGGCAACTGTGCCAGATCTCTCTAGACCTACTTCAGCGCCCAGCTTGCAAGGTCAGCTTCTCTGCCTGATCAATAAAGCTAGTCACATAATCAATAGAGGGAAAATATTTACTGAAAGGAGGTGCTGAAGTGAGACAGACATGCGGTCCCTTCATTTAAGTTTGTAAGGATCCGAGCCCCCAGCCGAGACCACTTAGTGGAGCACCCTGGCAGGACTTTGACAGATTGGCTCAGGTACAGCTCCGACAGATATTTTGCACCCCTGCAGACCGTGCTTGATCTAATGGTTCAACCCCAAGTCAGACCCACCCCTAACTGAATGCTACTGGAAGGCCTTGCCCTCCGTTTAACATCCTCCGCTTTGAAAACAGTTGCATGAATTCAAATAGCTTAAAACATTTAAATTGGACAAAACGTTCAGTGTGGAGATCAGACAGACCTCCTGTCCAGTCCTACTGAAGAATTAATGACTTCAAGAGGGAAAATTTAAGACATGTAGGTACAGAATTAATTAAAAAACCCCACACCTAGTATTGATCCTCATGGTTCATAAGTGACCTGTCATTTACACCCACAATAAATCAATAACTTTTATCCTTCTGCTTTACATCCTTAAAGCAAGCTTAGCTGTTCCAATTTTTTGCCTATACCAGATGTCAAAGAGTGATTTAGTTCAAACACTTTGTCGATCTTTGTAGGCTCTCTGTTCTCCTCTGTGAGCCTCCATCCTTTTTCTTCCTGATACATGTAAAAACAATATCAATTTGTCTACAGTAGAGATAACTTCTTTCATAATTTCACTCTCAGTACTCCAATTGCTACCTCTGTTTATGAAAACCTGAAACTTTATTTTTATATAAATAAAATTTATTTATACACAGATGAATCAACCTTTAAACATGGGTTTGAAATTATATAAAATAAATTATATGTATACCATCGTGCATATAGATTTATTACTATTATTACCAGTATCATAGCCCCTCCATATGCTTAGGACCTAGTTTTTACTTTAAGGCATCACAACTGCTGTTCACTATCAGGTGATCTGAAATTTGATTGGTTCTGTCACTATGCCCCAAAACATGTTCATAGTTCCTTCAGTATCACACTCTGATGTACGTGGTCATGTTTATGTTTAAAATGTATGGAAAATTGCTATTAATAACATCTAAACTCATTATTCTTCAATAAATGCAGTTGAGGTATAATATGCTGGAGAGCAGTGGCTCACAGAAAGCAAGTTATTGATTTACACGTAGGTTCAGGTTTAGACTCCGATGGACACAGCAACCACCTTTCACAGCACAATCTAGCAGTGAATTGGATGTACCAAAACTGAGAGCAGGCACAAAGCTGTTACACCTGTCTGAGCTCCTAAAGAATTTGAAGGGATCAGAAGAGGCTTCACAATGTAAATATCCCCAGAGGAGCAACAGAAACATGCAGCTGGGAGAAAGCTGAGAGACTCCTGCTGGAGAACCAGGAAGTTTTTGAACGGGAGTTGACGGCTTTCAAATCAGTTAAATCATACACATTCACATTATTTAGATAAGGAGTGTCAAACCCACCAACCTTTGTTATCAAATTCTCCTCCCAATGGAAACAACATGGAATGAATATTACCTAACTCTCAGACCAACAAATGTCATAGTAAGAAAGCAAGCTAAAAAAACACTTCTGCTTTCAAATTCATCCCTCATCTGTGTTTCCACAAACAAGCCATGAAACAAAACCAGTGTTTCAAAAACCAAGTTTATCAAACACAGTATA
Source organism: Coccyzus lansbergi (assembly GCA_033558105.1). Classification (NCBI taxonomy): domain Eukaryota; kingdom Metazoa; phylum Chordata; class Aves; order Cuculiformes; family Coccyzidae; genus Coccyzus; species Coccyzus lansbergi. The sequence goes on from JAUMJK010000159.1 coordinate 3,557,407, forward strand.
TTACTTTGACTACAGCCTACATTATACTTCAACGGCTAATCCTTACAAGTGGTCTGAGAGCTAATTGCAAATTGAGGGCATAAAACAAAAACTAGATGCTTTATTCTCAAGTCCAAAGGGAAAAGAATACACACACAATACCTACAGAAGTACATGGACAGGTGTTTCATATGGGCATGAAAACCTATGTAACCAAGAATAAAAATAAAGTTTAAGGGGTTTAAAAAATAGTCCCAGAAAAGCTAATCAACTCTAGAATTTGCTCTTTCCTTATTAAGGATACCTATCATTTCTGTAAGCCCAAGTGATTATTTTTAAGCAAACAACAAACATATTCTAAAATCCTTGACAGTAAAGAAGGCATCTCTTCCACTCTTTCTTTCTCCTTCAAGATAAAAACAACAAAACTCTGAGCTGCCTGCAGGCTTTTAAGTATTTCACATGCTCAAACCTTTAGCAAGAATATCCATGAGAAATATATCACTCTATTTCCAACTTAAAATGCTTTAGTCGCATTTTGGTAGCCAAGCTGTTCTACCAAGGCACTTAGCAAAAACTCCAATACAAACATAAACTTGTCCTGAAGTGAAGTATCCTTTTCTCCAACTACGCTAATGGGGTAGATGGAGTCCCTTGGCATAAAGGGCCTTGGTAACACAACTGAAAACCTCTGCTTACAGCAGGTGCAGCTGGAATAGACAACAGCCCAGGAGCCTTTACCTTGGGCATCTACCACTGTTTGCAGCTATTCCTAATTATGCCGATGGCTGGTAGGCTACAGAAGTTCAGCTTCCTATTCAGCCTCAAGTAGGGAGAGCTCTTTCAGTCACCAGCATAAAGTTATTGTTCATTAATCACTGCCTACAAAGCAAAATGTGTGATTTACTAGAGCTGAAAGAAGTTTTGACTCTCAAATCTTGTCACAAAGTATTGAGACAGATTTGTACACGTTCACAGCTGAAAGCAGCCAAAAATTATTACTTTATTTTATAGAGAGGTAGACATTTCAGAAAGGTTGTGCTGTTTCTCAGCAAAATACTATTTTTAAATAAGGATTATACAGAATTATAACTTTTCCTGAAAAGGTTTTATATAAATAACTTGGAAATGGCTTTAAGAGAAGGCATTAAACTCAACAGCCTTTTCCATAGTCAGGTGCAATTTCCCAATCAAGTATTTTCTAACCAAACAACAATTTCATCAAATCATACATCTATTTAGCATATAATATTAAAGTATAAGTGACTGGTTTGCTAATGACAAATCAAAGTGTTAATGTATAGCGGGTCCTGAGAGTTAAGGTCTTGTTCACCATTATTTTTAAATTATTATGTGTTCTTTGATTCACGTTAAGGTTCCTTGGTTCCTACTCACAGTACTAATTTCTTGCATGAGAAATTCACCCTTAAATTAATCTGCTATTGGGATTTACCTGTTAAAAAGAGTATGTTTTGACTTACATGGGCAATCCTTGCAGTTTTGAACACAAAGTTCATACATACTAGATATCACCATAATATTAACTATACTTGAGATCATACTAAGTAATTAATAAAAACCAAGCAATTTCAAAACAGTTCTTCCTGGCAGAAAACCAAGCTATCTATTGAAGTCCAAGAATCCATACAAATCAAAATAATTCACATAAAGAACTGACCTTCGGCAATGAAGTGTATTTAATTAATGCATTGCTGGATTAGTAGTTATTGGTGACAATTAATTATTCATTTTTAAAAATAATTAACACTCTGTTAGCAATTAAAAAAAATCAGGAAAAATCACATCCTTACAGTTCATAAAAAATAGCCTTCACCTTTTGGGGATTCTTTTGTGTTTGGTGGGGGTTTTCTGGGGGGGCACGTGTGTGTGTGTGTGTTTTTTTTAATTTGTTTAATCTTAACTTATAGTGACCATTCTTCCTTCAAGACCCTGCAAATGAGAGGCAGTGCAACTTGCTTTGTTCAAACTGTAGGAACAGGAAAACTTTGCAAGGGCGCAACTTGTACTACTCTTCAATTTGCTTTCTAGCACTATGTAGTTCTACGATTACTCAAAATTACCCAGTCTGTAAGGAGAAAGTTTTCTTTGACACAGGAAGTGACATAAACGTCACAGGCTGCAAAAAGAATGAGCAGGAGGTTTGGTGCTACTACAAATAAATCAGTTATAACAGTAACCAGTATTTCTATAGTCCCAAGGACAAAGAAAAGAGAGAGAGATACTGAGCTTTTCAAAATGATTTACATTAAACTTAGGCAATCAACCCTCTGGGCAGCCTTGCAAAGTGAAGCCTCAAAATTCTTTTTATCTTAATCTTTCTTTAAAATTCTAGCCAGAGGAAGAAATTCAAGGGTACCTATTCTGTGGAATAATGCCATCATTTATCATCCAGGCTGATATGCAAAGTGACATAGGATATGGAAAATCTCTTTAGAAGATACGTGATAAAACCCTGGACTCCTTGAAGTTTCTAATAAAATTTGCATGACCATTCATTGGCCAAAGTTGCATCAGTGATTCTTATTTCTGAACACTGATAACAACCTTCCCACTCACAAGGAATTCTCTAAAATAGGAGTGTGCATTTCTTGTTGTTATTTTTATACATATTCCTTCTAAGACTCATTTTTGTAGAATAAAGATTTTTTTATTAATATATTTTTTTATGAAACACTTAAAACTTACGTTTCTCAGCACACGTACAGCTTCTAATGTTATAGTTACCAAGTATGTGAGTCTTTAAAGTGTGATCAGGTGAAAATACAATTTAAAAAAAAAATCAATGGTGTGTACTACTGTAAGTAATGATAGCAGTGGTTACCTTGTGTATCACTCCAACCCACCTGCTTACATCTACTAAGCATATTTCAAATGCTATTGACATGAATACTTCTAAAGTAGCAGGACACAATCTGAATCTTATTAGAATCATAGAATCATAGGACAACCAGGTTGGAAGGGACCCATCGGATCTTCTAGTCCAACCATTCCTATCAAACACTAAACCAAGTCCCTCAAGACCTCATCCACCCGTGCCTTAAACACCTCCAGGGAAGGTGAATCAACCACCTCCCTGGGCAGCCTACTGCAATGCCCAATGACCCTTTCTCTGAAAAACTTCCTCCTAATCTCCAGCCTAAATCTCCCCTGTCGGAGCTTGAGGCCATTCCCTCTTGTCCTGTCCCCTGTCACTTGGGAGAAGAGGCCAGCTCCCTCCTCTCTACAACCTCCTTTCAGGTAGTTGTAGAGAGCAATGAGGTCTCCTCTCAGCCTCCTCTTCTCCAGGCTAAACAACCCCAGTAGATCATTAGAGTTAACTTAGCTGTTTACCTTCCATTTTGACTGCCTGCATACCCGGTGAACTCAATTAAAGTAATTTGATTCTTAAATAGAGTATTCTGTTACAATCCCAAACACTTATGTATGTAGTTGAAAAGAAGCAAGGGAAAGTTAGCACTGTAAAAGGGCACAGAAGCTTTTCTAAGTATGGATGTTGCACTGAAAGAAGGAAAAGGGCAAATGAGTGACGAGCAGAAGATGCAATGATAAACAAGAGATAAACAAGAGAAATGATCAACTGAGCGGATCTTCAATCAAATTCCAAAAGCAAGTGAGGAATACGCTTCTATTGCGGCAAGCCACGAGACAGATATGCATAGGGAATAACTTGGAAGAAGGACAATGAATTTTTACAAAAATTCTCAAAAGAGAAGATAAGTGGCTTGTCAAAAGGGGATTAAAAAGAGAAAATGAGAGTTTAATTATTGCCTCATAGGAACAGGCTACTCAAGGTATGATGGATGATAAGAAAGATTTAAGTCTGGAATGTTAGATGCACAGCCAAGCCTCAGAGACTATGAGTGATAAGTGGATGTACCAAGCTGGCCAGAGATGAGTCTGAAGTACACCATGATAAAGTTGGCAGAGCTGTGCACTGTGTGCTTTGTAAAGAATGATCTACAAGAAGTACTACCATCTGCCAGCAAAGTTGGAGAACACAAGAGGAAAATTTCATAATATTTTTACATTCCTGTTATTCTTCATGAATCATACGCTATAAGACTGATTAGAGTATGACAAAATATTTCACTGGAAATGCGAGAAAATATTGTGAGAGAGGAATTGACAAAATCTTTGTCATAGAAAACTGTGTACATCAGTTTTTTTTCTAGTTCTGTAGGATCTCAGGATGAAGATCACATTACAGAACTCTAGAAAAACAGTAGCCAGTTGATGCTTTGAGAATATAGATCTTCCCCAAAAAAACTTTGATAGGTACCTCTTGAGTATCAACTCAGGTGACAGCATTTTGAATTCACCCTTGCACTGGCCCACAAGGCTGCACTGCCAGCAAGGCAAATCCCAGATCATCAAATCCCAGATCATCAAATCCCAGATCATCAAATCCCAGATCATCAAATCCCATGTGAAGGAAACAAGAGTCAATCAGCTGTGAAACCACGTATCAAAACCAGTCCATTAATTCACTTGACAAAACAATATTTGTAAACTCTAGAGCTTTCTAACAGCTCAGTGTCAACAGGGAGATCAGTAACAAGCAGTGTCCCTCAGGGGCCCATATCAGGACTGGTACATTTCAATATCTTTATTAATGACATACAGACATCAAGTACACCTTCAACAAGCTTTCAGCCCACATCAAGCTGAGGGTCACCCACTTATAGCTAGAGGGGACCCCATGAAAATGGACCTCAACAAGTTAAAGCAGGCCTATGTGAACTTCATGAGGATCAACAAGGCCAAGTGCAAGTTCCTGCACTACCAATCCAGACTGGTTGAAGAAGGAATTGAGAGACCTGGGGGGTTCTGCTGGATGAAAATTTGGACATTAGCCACCAATGTACGCTTGCAGTTGAGAAAGCAAATTGTATCCTAGACTGCACTAGAAAGAAATGTGGCTAGTAGGTCAGGGAAGAATATCTGAGCAAACTAAAACTTCAGAAATCTATTACTTCATACATGGTAGAGCATGAACAGAATTAATCTCAATACTTGAGTTAAACTCCCTGAAGAAAGCAACCAACCCAGACATGCTCTAGCTACCTGCTGGATCAGAGCAGGATTTCCCTGCATTTTGTGTCCTGTGGGCTTCTATAGACCACAGAGTGTCCTTGAGATTACTCTTCTCATGAAGAAATCAACATAACAGAGAAATCATATTTAATAGACAAGACCTAAGTGTTAACCATGAGTGAATGAACAATATGGAATAAGATAATAAAATGCTGAAAATAGAAGTTAATAAATTAAATAAAACAAGAACTAGCTTAGCAAAGAGTCTTAAGTTCAAAGAGATCGGCCATAGCCACAGAAAACAGGGACGAGCCTGCCCCAAAGACTAAGTCAGTAGCCAAAAAAGGGAGACGGGATACAACATTAGCATCTAAATAATGAAAAACCTAACATACTCCAATCCAGAAGGCATGGATACTTCACACAAGATGTATAATAACATGTTTTGTTACTAGGTATTTATATGGTGATGAATATGGTGAAAAGGGAAAACTAGTATACAAGTAGTGGAGCAAGAAAGCCCTCAAATTTAAACAGTAAATAATGCTGCACAGCAATACTTAAATATTCCTGTGAAGTAGGTATTGCTGAAATCAATATCTCTATTGTGAATAAAGATTTTCATTCTACTAGGAGAAAGCAAACACACCAAATAAACCGATATGACCATTTACAACACACTTTCAGCCCAACTCAGCACTTAGACAGCAATCAAAACATCTTAGGTTTGCATTCAAATCATTGCAGAGAATGCTGGAAGCTGCTGACTGAAAATAATAATACAAATTCTTTCCCCCTTTTACTCTTCTCTTTAGCAGTGTAGCACTCACGAAGCTGCCATTTGCTCCATTAGGATTCATTATTATGTACACGGAGCCTCCCACACAACGATATTGCTATTTGCCACCTCAAAGTAAGCTAATAGCATTTTCAAAATGCAATTAGAACCTTTCAAGAGAAAGCTCAAGCTGTGTTTGGATAATATGAAGTTAACTCTCTACTACATTTCACAGACAGGCACACCAAAGCTAATAAATTCTTCTCATGTCTTTAGATTATTAACACACCTACTGGCAATGTCAAGATGTTAGTTTAAAGAATTTCAAATATGAAACAGTTCAATAATCTGGTTTACGACAGCTGACTGACAAAGCTAATTAACTTCCTGGAGAAGATTCTTTATAAATGAAGCAACTTCTGTCTGAACATATTTTCATGAAGAACAAAATGTTCGTTTTGTCTTTCCTCTCTTCTCCTTCATATTCTTTCCCTTCTAGCCTTCTCCATCCCATCTAATCCTTCATAAGAATTTTTTTTTTTTTACCATATTTATGTATTGCTTTTACTGCGATTTGGTGGTATCTTGTTTTTCTGTGCCCTCTGCAGCCTCCTGCTGGACACTTCTATCCTCCAGACCCTTTTTGTTAAAGGGTATCTTTTCAAGCACTCGGCACAGAGCATTTTCACATCTCTCCTTGTCCCCCGAGGGAGTTTCATGTTTGAGTATCTACAAAGCTTTCCCCAGCTGGGAGGTTGCTTTTTCACAACATCCTCTTGCTTCAGGCGTTTTTCTCATGTACAGACCTTCCACCAGGTGCCATTTCCAAAAAGAAGACATCCTGCTTGTAGCCAATTGGAGTTACACAGAAGGAAGAACTACTTCCAGGCTGATTCATGCAATGATACAATTAGAGGAGAACCTTTAGGCAGAAGGTGCTGACACCGATAGTTCCAGTTATTAGCCTTTATGATAAAGCAGGCATATGCAAGCACAGCCAACACCTCTCGGCCTTGGCCTGAAAGACATTATGCCTGTTAGACTGTTGCTCCTTAGCAAGAGCAACCTATTTATCATACCAGATAATGCACCACTTTTGTAAACAAACAGCAGCGCAAGTGAAATTACCTGTTGCATAATATTTGTTACAAATTAAGGGCATCAACAGTACAGAGCTTAGAAAATACCTGCACAATCCAGATCCCAAAAAGAGCCTGTTATTCACATTTGAAGCTCTGTTTAGCCTCAAAACTTAAATTTGTGGAACGTATCAATCTATAATGAAATGTTTTGCCAAGTTCCAATAAAAAAAAAAAATCAGACTGGAATTACTGTTTTCCTTTCTGTTGCCACATAAGCCAGATCTGAAGACAATTCTACAAGAGACTATCTGGCCATTAGGTTTTGATGAAATAAACACACATGAACATGTGCTATAAGTATGCATATATTATTAAAAGATAATTGGTAAATAATCCCTATTAATGAGTATGTCAGGCTCAAGTCAAAGAATCCAGCTACAGAGGAGTCATTTTTCCCTGTCTCTCTTTAAAACTCACTGATTGCGCTTTGCTTTTAAGGTCTATGCTAGCTAATTAGGGAATTTCAGTAATCTATTTTTAATATGTACCATCTTCTGTTCTTTTTAGTGCAGCCTTAAGATAGACTTTTATCTTTACTGCTGTGCACAGATCATCTGAAAATATAAGTTCTCGACTACATGACAACTCATAATGAGCCTTAATGAAGCTTGGGAACAGCTGTTGAAAACTCCAGTTGAATAGGTTTGCCCAAGCAGTAGTAGCTTAGGATGCTTTTTCTCTTCTAGCACTGTTGAGTCATCTGCTTACCGCAAATATAATGAGAAAAATCAAAAATGAAACACTAAAGCAGCTTAATCCTTTTTCCTTAGACATTTTATTTTAATCAGAGTTTTAATAAGTACATTATGAACCATCATCTCTTAAGCCTTTCACCTTTTTAATTATATTCCTGCTCTGAACACTGACAAAAGCAAATGTTATTATGCAAATTTTGCTCTGAATTCGTGTCCTTACCAAGAGCATAAGAAACAGAGTTCAAATTCCATTTTTAATTATAATATAGATTAACTAGCTGCAAATTACTAGAAATTGCAATAAATTCTCATGATTTTACACGTTACCTAAGCTAAAAGTCAAAAGATTATTTATTTTGGGTAGGATAAAAGACTAAGAACTATGGAGGTTAGAAAGGATCAAACCAAACAAATTCCATTATTTCATATTGTTTTTCTTCTTTTATTGACCTGTCATTGCTCAGACACTAAGCCGTACAGCATATGGGACACTCAAAGGGGTTTTTTTAACTACTTTTCTGATTACAAGAATGTGTAGGTTCCTTCCAGCCCTCCAATTTTATTTAAACAATTTGCCAGTCATTGAGTGAGAGCACACAGGAGCAGTTCACTTTCAAGTATCAACTGCAAAGCACTATTTCATGAAACATAAGATTTCTTCCCCCTCCCCCCCCCCCCCCCCCAGTATGCTCGTTATCCAGTTCTGTTCCACTAACACCTATAGGTCCAATTCCCACTCTACTAGGCATGGTACAGCTGCAGCAAAGAGATAGCAGAGTTCAAAAGCACATGGCTGCAGTCTAGAGCCAACAAATGAATAAGAACTCAGATAATAGGAGATAAGAGATAGAAGATTGTATTGAACCTGATAAGCAGAATCCACAGAAAACCTGATAAACTTTCTCTTCTCCTTCCTTTAATCAATGTTTCCTGATAAAAATTTGAAAAAGGTAACAATGACTTGCCAGCATCAACATTTTGAACGACTTCCATCAACTTCACAGACTCAAAAACTAGCCATAGGCATTGGGCTTCAGATCATTAGTTATTACAACTTAATGTTTCTAAGCTTTGAATGATTCATTATGATTTTTTTCCTTTGTTCTGTAGGGAAACGGCAAAAAGTAGAAGATTCCAAATAGATGTCTATATGTTGATCAATAGGATGCCTTGATCCAATGAAGTTCTACTGTCAACTGCAATGGCCCCACAATTTGTTCTTTCCTTCACTGATTCTGCCATTCAGTACTATTGGACTGCCTTGCACACAGCCTTGGAACTGCTCACTTGTGCGAAGACTGATATTTGCCTATTTTCCAAGTTCCGTTCTCACTGTTCATTATGCCAGTGATGCCAATGTTTTGTTTTCATGATTGCTTGCTTTGGAAGATACTACAAAATTACCACAACACCACTGGCAGACAGCAAATATATAGCTGGAAAAAAATGGATTCGCACAACTTTAGGTCTAAAGTTGGCAGCTTAAACACTGGCTTCCTTTCCAAATTGTGACTGTCCTAGCAAAACTGCTGTTCTGAGCTCATCGTAAACAAGTAAAATAATGCACTATACCTAATCATTCTCAAATAGTCTTCATTATTCTAAGGTTCCAATTCTTAGTTTTAAGACCTTATCTGAAGTATCTGTACTGGAAAGAACATAAAACATCCTAGTAAGAACACAATGCAAGATGGTTTGCAATTTGCAAGTTTAGCACATAATGATGTATATCACACAGTCTTCTGCGTAAGGCAGAAATCTAAAGCTGCTTAAAATCTTTTACATTCAGAAGGGAAGAGTAAAAATAGAATAAGGCTAGGGATTCTGAGACAGCTACTTTCTCTAAAACAGCCCTCATAGGTCACATTATCTGCATTTGGTTCATGAACTCACCCCCAAGAGACACAGAATAAAGGGAGAATGGGGACAATGCTGTATAATTAAAAAGTTAAGTAAAATTGGGAAACATTGTAAGTAATAACAGAAACTATACATGTGAAAACATTTCGGTGACAGTGAAATTTTAGAAGAGCACTTAGAAGGGACATATAACAGTTCCAGAGTCATTTCTAAATAGGGCTTTCTGTGCCTGAGGAATGCCTACGAAAAATACTCCACACAGATTTAAAAGTCTTGACACACTGTAACAGGACAAGAACACAAATGAGAGACACATATGCCCCCTTAAAAAATTAAATGTCCATAAGCTGTTTCAGGAGTAAGAAATGTTGGGGGGACCCCCCCAAAAAAAACCCCAAAACAAAACCCAAAAAAATACCACCAAACAACCTCACTGTTACACTTAGTAACATACCTAGTCTCAAAACTTATCAGGTCTATCTGGCCATTAATCTAAGGTTATATTTGGTGCCTTCAAGCATTTGTCTTGAAGAAGATACTTAGTCACTCTAAAAAAAAAAATCCCCTATTTTGCATCATAAGAAAAAGTATATACATCAAAAATGTACTGGCTCAAAGTCGATTTTGTACAACTCCTTTTTACCTTCACTTATGCAGAAAAGAGTTTGGATATCCTGATAGACACATCAGTTATTGGGCTGAGAGTGAAGGCTGAACGAGAACAATATAGCAGAGAAGAAATTTTTCCGTCAATGCATCTTAACAAAGCAGAGAACGCCTCAGAAGCCTGAAAGCACTTAAAGGCCTCATCTATTCTGTTACCACAAATGGGCCAACACAGTTGACTGACCTTCTTTGAAGCTTAACTGTGTATTTAGATTACTTTAGGTATATCTGCACAGTCAGATAAGTTTACTACATAATTAATGCTCAGGTTCAGACTCCCTGATTGTTTATGTCATACTTATGTTACTACAGACTTCAGCTCTCTTTTGGTGTGAGCCACTGTTTCAAAGAACCAAGCAAAATGTGATCTTGGTTCTAGGAATCATTCACTCCAGGAATGGCTCTTGTAAGTCAATGTGGGTGAGATCTCATTAAGCTTGGCTCTTTATAACCAACTAGACCTTCAGCAACACCCCAGCTGTCACTCTGCTCTCAGATTTCCTCCTAAACATTCATATCACAACACTTCTGGTGGACTGACATATCTACATACAACCCACAACAGAATAGAGCAAAACCTTTACAGTAAAGTTTGATCCAGTCAACCATACAGTTAGTACAGAACAGCATGAACTGCAAACCACCCTGCACCTCTTATGAGCAATCTAATTCTGAACCTGAGGTTTACAAGCACACACAAAACTATCTGACCACAGAGAACCACAAACATATATGTCACTGATTCACGTACATTGAACACTCCCTATGGCAGAGCACAGACACTTGTAGCTTGCACAGCGATAGAAAATAATGCCATATTTTGAAGCTTTGAACTTCTGTTCTATATCTGTAACAGATAGAACTTTGAAAGACGTCCTGTATATCTGAAGTAACATCCTGCTCAGGAAGTCTACTGGAGTTCAGTCATTAATTTCCCAGGAGACAGGGCTTCTCTCACCCTTTTATCCTAGTTTTTATTAATGATTATTAACTATGTTATTCCAGGGAAAACAGAAATTAATTTCAGAGAAAAATAACTCATTTTTCTAGTCCTTCATGGTGAAGCAAGTGACAACAAATTACTACTAATTCAAACTTTACTGATAAAAAGAGCAAAGTTAGGAGCATAAGCTAGAGCAAACAGGAAAATTCATTGCTTAAGTGATAATATAAAAGTAGTTACGTAATTCTTCAATACATCACCAGTTCCAATCCACAAACAGCTTTGCAGCATCTGTCAGACTGCTGGCCAAGAGTTACCCATCTTTAAAAGTGCAATGATCACTGCCAGATTAAAATAGGCTGAAAGTATCAATCATCTGATCTGGCACAGGAAAGTCTCCTCCAGACCCCAAAACATGATAGTTTTACTTGAAAGACTGCAGACCTTGAGCCAGTGCACCAAGGAATAATAGAATGTTCTTTTTGATTATATATTTCAGTTCACATTGAAGACAGGGGAAACTAATATTAATGCAAGTATATTTGGTCTACTCAGACTCACATTTCTATGGTGAAATTGTACTAATGAAATCTAACTAGTCTAAAGATTTAGCACAGATACTCCAGTAGTCTGAGAAAAACAGTTATTGCACTTCTAGCAACCAAATAAAAGCAGAAATTGCTTGACCCTAAATGAAGATATAGGAGACAAAAAAACAAAGTCTGTTCAATACTAAAAAAACCTAAAATGTACCAATAAGACCATGAATTCTAACCTTGATTAAGCTCTGCAATTACTTATTAGGTAAAGACCAAAGCATTAACACTAAACAGCATCAGTTCGCACAACAGCAGTATACTTGAATGAATCCCTGGAGCTACTGCTTCAACTACTAACAGCCTGGGGTTGTTTTTCTTCAGGATAACCACTGAAATGGTGCTGTATTTCTAGGTAGACTAAGAAAAAAGACAGTGCTAGTTTTTGCTAAGCTTATCCCAATTCATTCCAGCATTCCATTGATGTTATATGAATGACATAACAGATTCAAGTAACATGAAAATCAGAATAGAAAATGACTAGCATCTTCTTTCTTGACAGTTTCTTTACTTCTACATGTACTCAACATTTGCTTATTTCTCCTTTTCTCTTCTTCCCAATGTCCCTCTAAACAAAATTAAAAGCAAACCCTAGCAGTTTCAAAAATACCATATTTGTTTCATAAATTCCTCCTTTTACTATACATCCTCTAAGTTAAGTTATTCCAAATCAAAATATTCAGAAATAATTAACAAATAGCCTAATAAAATGAAGGCCATTATTTTAACCAATTTGTTTGTTTCTGCCACAATTCTAACAGCTTGCTTTATTGACAATTCCAGCTGGCTGTGTAACAGGCTACAGCAGGAGATCAGTGTATTTAATGGCATTCTCCACAATATCTACTTATAAACAAAGTTAAGGCTTGTTTTGTTTTATAAGAACTTAATAAACACACATAGCATTGCTGACACCCAGACACTGTTTTATACAGTAATTTAATATCTTCATGAGTCCTACCAGCATAATCGAGAGAGCTACAGCATCAAATTACAGAGGCAATGGAAGGAAGCAGGGTACAGATACACATAAAAATGCAAAAATTCTAATCTTGTAGGACTGCTTATACTCTGATCTTGTAGGATATGGAAGTGTTGGAATGGGTCCCAGAGGAGGCTACAAAGATGATCAGAGGAGTGGAGTACCTCTACTATGAGGACACACTGGGAGAGTTAAGCCTGGAGAAAAGAATTTCCAGGGGTACCTTATAGCAAATTTACAGTACCTGAAAGGGCTACAGGAAAGTTGGAGAGAGACTCTTTACACAGCTGTGCAATGATAGGATGAGAGACAATGGCTATAAAATTGAGAGGGTCAGATTTAGACTTAACATAATGAGGAATTTTTTCACACTGAGGGTGGTGAAGCCCTGGCCCAGGTTGCCCAGGGAAGCTGTGTCTGTTCCATCCCTGGAGGTGTTCAAGGCCAGGGGCAGCCTGGGCTGGTGAGAGGTGTCCCTGCCCACAGCGAGGGGGTTAGAACTGCATAGGCTTTAAGACCCCTTCCAAATCAAACCATTCTATGATTTTTTTTGTAGATGCAATGTTTTGCAAAAGGAACAACCAGCAATCCACTTTCAGGCTGCAGAAGAAATGTCTCCTAGTGACAGCAACTACACCTAACAAGATACCTGCAGCTGATACCACAGTTAACTTTGTAAAGAGGTAGCATAAAAGCCTGAAGATGCATTACTTCTTTGCTATAACCACTTTCTTTGGTAGCGGAGAAGTCTACCACACAGTCCCGCTATAATACACACTTACACTTGTACAACATTCTGAAATGACACTGAAAAGATGAAATCCTAGCACACAGTCAGCAAAATCAAGCACAGTACTGTTTTCACAGATACAGAAGTAATTATAGGCAAGGTGTCCGAAACAGATGCACATGCATAAATACCTGAAAAATCTGCTGATATCACCCACCACTTACCCACAGATTGCCAGAAAACATGTGCATCCTGCTAAAGGCTCATGAAAATTCAGAATATTTTGCCGAAACTGAATTTGCAGTTGATAGTCATGTTGGCAACAGAAGGAACAAAAACATATTTTCAGGACCTCCTAACAATTCTTCCTAGTACAAGCTTTCACAGCCCACATTCTACACATATTCATCACTTCTGGCTTTTCAAGTATTTTTTCCATGTATTGTAAAAAGATGCATAAAACAATGAAAAGCTTTTCTTATTTCTTTAATATCCATGCTACCAATTGAGCGAGCTATTTCAGCATGCCCACAGACACTAGAGAGCTATCTTTGTGCTATGTAAGTTTCTCAAATAGGAAAAGAGTTATAGCAAAAATATTTTATTAATAAGGAATATTTTCACTATTTAGAAGAGTTACAAAAGCATATGTTTTCCAGTGCAAATTACCTTAAAAAACCCCTTAAGTTTTCTTGAACTTTGTGCCAACTTCTTATTTTGTGTCCTCCTTTAGTGTTTTTATTTCTTTTTTCCCCTTCTCCTCTCTACAGATCAAGAGTAGGTATTCTGCAACACCAACCTGGACCTTGCTGTGGAAAAATGTCTACTTCTGACTGGTTTTATGCTAGAAAATGTACCAGACATGATTCCTATGATGTTTCTTAGTTTTCAATACAGAAAAAAAAATATATTGTCTTGCATGGTACAATGAGTTGCTCTATAAGCCACCTGGAAATGAGTTGCCAAAATCCTTTTACAAGTACAAAACCTATAATGAACATTCAATGCTCAACATTTATCAGTGTGTCTGAAGACAGATGAAAGACACAGTATTCTCCTTTGCTTAAAAAGTTTGAGTTGTAATATATTACTTTATCATCTTGCTTTATGTAGGGAGGCATTCAGCCAGTTTTCCTTACAGGAGAAGAGGACTGACTTATGTATTCCCAGTGCTCCTTTTAAAAATCAAGGAAAAAAAGTTTTAACAATCTGTCCTTCCTGCAGCTTGAAAAATGAACCGAATGACAGGTTAAATATCTAGCAGACTGGTCAATTCATACCTGTGTTCCTGCACAGCTTTTTGACACTTAGCATCTGTGCAAGCTGACCTAGACACTCCACAAGGTACTGATCCCAAAATTATACAGTGCTCACCTCTGCACCTGTGAAATAGCCCAGTGAGGCCATATGCAATAAAACAGGCTTAGGCTGCGTTATCAACATATGTCTAAATGTGCAAGTAAATACAAATAGTTAGTCCTTTGGAATAAAAATGTATTTGAAATGTATTTCTTCCAAAGTGAGACCTAGCTATGTCCCTAAAGAAACTGACATTCATTGCATTTTAAATCTTCCCATACCCACTTAGCTTATATACATCCACTTTTCAGAACCACTGATCATTGTTTTGTGGGTTACACACACTCACACAATTAAAAATAATTGGGTTGTTTGTAGCTTCAGCTACTTCCGACAGCTCTGTATGAGTACTGATATGAAATCAGAATGAAAAAAGTTAAAGATCAAGCCTTTGGAAAAGGAAACTGAATTTACTGATGAGGCAATCTCATTGCTGTCTTCAGTTACCTATTGAAAGGCTGAGAATAAGATAGAGGCAGACTTCTCAGAGCATGCAATAAAATTAAAAGAGGGAATGGAAAAAGTTGCAACAAGCAAACTTCTGATAAGGTGTTAGAAAAAGAATGCCCAGTAGGAGCATAATGACAAATGGGAGCAGGTTGCCCAGACAGGCTGTGGATATTTACAGATATTCAAGAAATCAGTGTGTAGGTAATGCCACATGCAGACTCGCTGCCCCTGCTTTCCAAGTCTTCTTTTACCTTTACAATAGGTGTCAGCAAATATGCAAATATCTTAGACTTTCGTAACATCTCCACTGCTAACAGCGGTTGGAGGATTGCACTACTTCGGGATTACCAAAAATGCTGAAAATACGTGAGAGGGAGTTTTATTCTTCTACCACCACAGATTGGAATGACATCAATAAGCCACCTTTTCACAGAAACAACTATTGTTTTTCAGTTTGAAATAGTTTCCTCTCCCTCCCCCATACTATAATCATCACAGAACAGATTATCTCAAGTTAGAAAGGACACAGTGATGGAGTCCAACTCCTTTCTTCTTGCAGGAGTACAACTGTACAGAACTTTACATATGTGTAAGAGATTTCAGTTTGCTTTTAAATAATCTTAAACTATTAATTAGGACAATGAATGCGAACAATCAATGCACAATTAAGAAACAATGCAGAGCAAGTAGATATGAAAGCTGTAGCACAACATACCTGCTGAATCTCTTGATCCAAGGCTTCAGATTTCATTTAGCAGTGAATTGCAACAAATCTTTTGCTTTATTTGTTTTTGTGGACAAGTAATGTGATTCACCTTTATCAGTAAGACTCAAAATCATGATTCTTCTATGGGCTGTTCTGATTTTGGCCTTGGCAGCAGATGGACTTATACAAGACTTGCCTGCTCATTTTCTGCTCAAATCCTCTGTTATAGTACAACTAAAGACTAGAAGTTGAAATTCTCTTTGCTATCTCTGTAACTGCCTGCTCCAGTGGTTTCCAAAGGTAGAAAGCATCAGTAAGACTTGTTTTTAACACACACACACACACACACTATAGTTTTATAGACTCTGGGGCACTGCACAGAAGAGTAAAACTTTGTTTGCAGCTAAACCTCTGCCTATGCTTTCTGTTGAAAGGAAAGGTTTTGGAGCCAGGCGTGTCAACTGTTTTATGGTTGCAACCTAATGAAAATAAACCTGAGTATATTTTGAAAATTAAAAGGTATCTATGTTTCTTGTTATCATCCTAGTGAAAGTCTGGTAAGTAGAATGGAGTCAGGAGCATCCTAAGTATTTCTCTAAAGGTAGGGGTAAGTTGGCTTGGAGGAGGGTGTTGTTTGAGTTTCTTGTTGGATTGTTTAGTGAGAAGGAGGGCATTAAGTAAATTTGGAAACTATGGCTCCTGCATGGACATCAGTCTTCCTTCTTGTATAACTTAAAGCAGATCATTCTTATTAAAATGAACTGTCTGTCATGTTGCTGTATGAAAATATCTCCTCCCCTTGTAGATTAAATTGTATAAACATGGTTATGGCCATTTTTCTGTCTTAACCCAGATGATGCCAATGAAGTAATCAAAGCTAGAACTCTGTAAGTTCCTCTTATTAATTTATTGAGTGCAGTTACCAGAAAAATGCCTATTTTAATCTACTGCATATTGAAAATATAGCTTCATATTATCAGGTCACATAAACAGTGAAGTTGCAATTAACATTAATAAGGGAAAACTGACTAGGAGCTTATTAAACTTTTTTATTACTCCCAAGATTTCAGGGCACTACACATAGGCACCCCTGTCTTCCTATAAATGCTTAGTTAGGATGCACACTTGCAATGGCTTCTTAGACAAATGCAGTGTCATTAAACACCATTACATCATTATTGTTTCCTTATTTTTCAGTTCTGTTCACATAAGACAAGGACCATTAGCTACAAAGAGAATTTGCTTTAATAGAGGCAGCAACATATGAGATGCCCCAGCGAAAGTCAGCAGAATAGTTGCAGAGTGACAAGCAGTTATTTTTCCTCACCCATCACTGCAGTGATATGCTAAAACTTTTAAGTTATCATCACTCGCTTCTTCATGAAATTCTAAGCAATTTCAAAGCAGTTTAAAAAATAAACAAAAAAATCTCTGGCTTAAACCACGTCTACCTGTACCATGGTTTTGTTGGCCCCAATGAAAACAGCAGCAATGCTTTAAATTATGGTTGTTCAAGGAACATCTTATTTGAAGTCACCCAGACAGCTATACTGTCATGTAATTAAAACCCATAACTACTTAATCATACCTGGAATTAGCACCAAATATAATACAATAACTCTATAAACACCTAATCCTTCTCATTTTATATAATGATACTACTTTTAACTTAAATGTTTCACATGAAGCTGGTAACAGTGACATAGTAGTCCAAGCCTTTTAACACTGTGCTCTTAATCACCTTGCAACTTCAGGAGGAACCATAAGATGTAGCCCAATGTAGTTGGGCTTTAAACCTTTGACACATTTAGCAAATAATCCCCAGGAGAAGACTTTAAAAAGTGTTGGCAACTGAACATAGTGCTATGCCATTCATTAACTGTGTCACAGCGGTTACATGCCTCAAACCCTAATGATGCCCTCAATGCAAATAATGCAAGTTTGCCTTCAAATAATGAGCCAACTTGAATCGGGCTGCACTTTCAGGGAATCAATTAGAGCCAAGCTAAAGCTAAATATGACCCACGGTACACCATTGACTTAAAACAGGCTATTTTATGTGCAATAGCTGCTGATCTTCCTTTGATGCTTTGCCAAGCAACAAACTTGGCAAAAATTGCAATAGTCTTTAATCAGTTTGAGTCTCCATCAAAACATGCTCATGACAAACAATAAACCAACAGACACTAGCTTTGCAAATTCAAGGTACAGCTTGTCAAGCAGAGCCAAATAAGCAAACTAATCTGAATAAAAATATATGGCCCAATAATGATCATCTTCCTCAAATGAAGGCAAGCAATAGATACTAAAATGCCATGAAAAGGAGCAGAGACTAGCGTAGTAAAGATCAGCAGGATTGCACAAGTACACAAAACTAAGCATCTACTGAGCTGAGGTGTTGGAAAGTACATTCCAAAGGTCTTCTAAATGTAATTCCTTTTTCCATCATAACTGACACAAGTCAGAAGGGACATGATGAACAAAAAAAATAAATAAATAGAACCCCAAATTTAAAATATTTGCAAACCAAATATTTTCATTTCACTTCAACTTTTAAAAAAGTTACAAGACGTGAAAACTCCTGACTTAACTTACACCTATTAACCAGCAGATATAAGATCTCTGAAGTGTGATTACAACTTGATTTCTTCAGGCAGCACATGCCTGAAAGCAATCCTATTCAAAGGACAGAGCATCCTACCTTTGAGAAGCAACATAAAACGTCCGGTTTTTTTAAGAGAAACTTCTGTCTTGCAGCTGGACACTATTTTGTCAACTCTCATTTCTCAGGCTACAGTTGCTAGACATTCTTTTGTTCCTCAGATGCTTCAGGCTTTACGGGGTAAAATTGCCAAAATACTGTGTACAGAACAATGCCTTCAATTCTAGCAGCAATAATGGGTCTAAGGCAAGTCATTCCCTACTGTAGTGCTGTGAAAACATGCTTCAATAAGTTGCTGCATGTTGTTATTAAAGCACTCTTAATAAATGTCATCAGTAGAGATACAAGTGGTAAGTTAGTCGATTCAAAATTCTATTTCAGATCATTTATTTTATTTGTTGTTATTGGCTTTTATCTATAACAGCGGCAGACAAAATAGTCATTTTTGTGATTTAGACACCGAGCCATCTCATTTTCGCACTACGTGCTCCAAGAAAAGGAAAGAACTACATGCAATGTTGACAATTTATATTCAGCATAGCCACTGTGTGACATCTCAATCTGTTGAGATATATCGCACACTTACCATCATAGGCCACTTGAAAATTATCCTACTTTCTTTCATAATGCCACACGGGGAGGTTGACATACTGGCTTCTTCTTAAGTTTTCACACCTCCCCATTCTGAAGCCCTCTGGTGAGTAAAAATATTGGTCAGTCTGCAGATTTCATCATCATCTACTTTTAACATATTGATTTCCCCAGAAATGAAGTTGACTGATTTTCTTTTTTAAACTACCTTATACTTAAGAGATGGTAAAGTAGCAGCAAAACTAGACATTTTCAAGCTACTACTGTATATAAAATGCTCTACACAGCTCTGCTTCCTTTATACTAAACAGGATTCTCTCTACAGTCTTAACACATTAGACCACACCTTTCTTCTGAACTAGAGCAAGACAAGGGAAACCAAAGAATCACCTTAGAGAAACAGGGTGGCTAACCAGACTTGCAGTAGTTTTTTTTCCAGATATTAGTAACTGGCTGTTAATCATCTTCAACTATTTCATTGATTTTTTTTTTCTTCCCTTTTGATTTAAAGCCACACAATCTGCTAGGCAACAGCAACATAACTTGATAAAGTTTCCTTTCACTATCTGTTAATAAATTTCAGTTCAGGAAACTTCAGTAGAGGGGGAGCTGTATTTTTTTAAAAAAAATACAAATGTGTATAAACATATTTTGAGGAAAAATTGACAGCAGAACCACCTTGACAGACCACCACATTGCTAGACCAGCACAAAAATTAGTTTGTGACCTATCATCAGAAACACATGAAAGATTGCACTTAATTTTTAACAGTACCTTTCACAGCAAGACATCTTAACCCATCTCTGGATCACGATTTTACTACTAGGAGTCTTGAAAACACTACCAAGCAGTAGTAAACATCCTTAAATGATAGAAGACAACACGAGCATGTGCAACAACCATATTCCCATTATTCAAAAGATGGAAGATTTCTATAGGAAAAGAACAGAGTACCAAGAGCCTCAATTCTACTTCAGGAGTCAAGAATTCAGGAGATGTCATACTGCCAAAAAATGTCTTTTTAGGCAGCAGCTCTGCACCCTGCGTCACCCACTACTTCCACATAACACAGTAAAGCAATGGCAAGCACATTTGTTGGCTTTGTTATTAAGAGATTACTGCAGGGGATGTATGAATGGCAGCACATTCTTCTATGAAAACTGGGAAGAAAAGCATAAGAATATAAAAAGAAAAGGCAGGTAACCCAGCTTCTGGCGTTGAAAAGTCACTGTGCTACAACCAGATATTAAAAAATCTAATTTCTCTATTGCAGAAAGTTATTAGTATAGTTTAACAGCTATTTTATAATTATGGGTTATT
Source organism: Coccyzus lansbergi (assembly GCA_033558105.1). Taxonomy (NCBI): domain Eukaryota; kingdom Metazoa; phylum Chordata; class Aves; order Cuculiformes; family Coccyzidae; genus Coccyzus; species Coccyzus lansbergi. The sequence continues at coordinate 3,577,921 of JAUMJK010000159.1, forward strand.
AAGTGATCAAGAGTTAAAGCACAATTTACTGCCAGCACAACTGTTTATCTTTTCACTCAGAGAAGACCGTTCAGTTAAATTACATATTTGATTCAACGCTACAATTCAGCAGACATCTATGGCAATCTAAGTCCAGGACAGCAGATTGTAGTGCCAAGAATTCACTGACAGCTACCAACACTTCCTAGTTCACTGTTTGCACGATCTGCAAGTCTTAAAGAATCTTTGAACTAATGAACATCATCTTTGATCTTCGGAAAAATTACTGTGGCATGCGTAGAAATGAGATTCATAAGAATCCCTACCCTCTTGGCAGAGAAATTAATTTAGTGATTATATTTCATATTAAAAAATTTTCAACAAAACAAAAACATCATTAAAATTTCAACAAAACTAATCAATCCAAGTAATCATCATCTGTATTCAGAATGGTATAAAAGACATTTTCCTAAAGATTAAATAAAGTTCTTTGAATGCATTTGCAGCCAGACATACGCATTCATTCCAGCATATTGCACTGTGAATTATTTTTTATAATCTCTACCAAGATCATTTGTCACTCATTTAGGCCTTAAGCCTTCTGAAAGTGCCGAATCTTTTCTCCCACATTTCTAAGTGCCATTGAAGGGAGTTTGAACAACAATTGCAGCACGAATTCAGCTGGTTTATATTTACATCACAAAGCAAGAAGATTGTTTCACTGGTAACTTGTTAAATTTGAGTTCTTGTTTCAGTTTGGCTGAAAGACCTCATCTCTGCTGACAACGTTATTCACTATTAATATCGTTATGGAAGAACAGATTCAAATCACATCATAAATCAACATAGAACAGATATCTGCAAGCAGTTACACACACATATCTGACTTCACAGAATCAGCTCACTTCTCAGCACAGATATATATTATTAAGGCTTTCTGTGAGATATTTTTATTAAAAAAATAACATCCTTGCCCAAAACTCTCTCCTCATTTACCTATGCATACTACAGCCATAAAAAGAGTCACAACAAGCTCCTGATTGCCTTTAGTTTGTACAGAAAACTGGATGTTGCCTGGAACCCAGAGAAGTCAGAGCCCCTCCACACATTTACTCTTTCAGAAGCTCAATGCACATGGCACTGAGAGAGACTACAGAGAGAAATACTATAAAGCTGATGCCTTAGTAAATTCCAACACCTTCTCAAGCAGCCTTGGAAATCTGCTATCAAAGATATTAGACCCTCCTTCAACAAGTAATTTCTACAATAACAATTTCTGTTCTATTATGGGAAACTTTATAGCCATCCCCGCTCCAGTCTCCTTAGAGAAAAGAGAAGCAGGAGAATAAACAACCCTAAAATTTATCTGTGAAACAGCATTGCCTATTAGCATTTTACTAAAATAACAATTAGTACTTATGCTTCACAAATTTTAAAGATAGCAGTCTGTTACAAAACAGATTAAAAGGTTCTAAATATTAAAAAAAAAGTTTCTGTATTTTTTCTTACTGAATTGAGTCTTGCATAAGTCTTCTGGTTATTTTAAAATAAGCACCACACTGAACAATAAACTAGAAAAGGGTAACGCTTTCCAGTAACAAGCTTTAATAGGAGACTGCTTCTATTTAAGGACTAAAAAAAAATTACAGTACTTGAGGACATCTCTACTAGCAACACTCAGTCATTGCAGCGTTATCCTGGACACAAGACTGTCAAAGGCAGGAAAACCAAGCTGTTCCCTACATCACTTCTTAACCAGGACTGAGAAATCGCTATATCTCTAAATCAAGAGTAAGACAAGAAATTGGCACAAACATTTGTTGTACTATAAACAGTTGCCCAACTCCACACCCAGGAGAAACATACCTTCATGATCAGATGGTCTGAGGGTAAACAGGTCCTGCAGCAATCTTCCCTACAAAAACTACTAAAAGAGCTCCTTTGCAGAGAGCACTATTTCGTCTCCACAAGAACAAACACACCTCCTTTTCCCAGTACCAAAAGGGAAAAATCAAAAGAAACTTCTAGTCCTTTATCCATCATTTACAATAACAAGGAGCACCTGGCAGCCTCCCCTTTTTTAAGAGCACTCATTAATTTCACCTGAAGGCTGTTGCTGCCCCATTAGAGAATATTAAAGGCAGGTGCTTAGATTTTGAGACTGAGTTGAGCTAATCAAATCATAAAATCATAGAATCACCAGGTTGGAAGAGACCCACCAGATCACTGAGTCCAACCATTCCTATCAAACACTAAACCATGTCCCTCAGCACCTCGTCTACCCGTGCCTTAAATAACTCCAGGGAAGGTGAATCAACCACCTCCCTGGACAGCCTGTTCCAATGCCCAATGCCCCTCTCTGTGAAAACCTTCCTCCTGATCTCTAGTCTAAATCTCCCCTGGCGGAGCTTGAGGCCATTCCCTCTTGTCCTGTCCCCTGTCCCTTGGGAGAAGAGGCCATCACTCTCCTCTCTACAACCTCCTTTCAGGTAGTTGTAGAGAGCAATGATGTCTCCTCTCAGCCTCCTCTTCTCCAGGCTAAACAACCCCAGCTCTCTCAGCCGCTCCTCATAAGGCCTGTTCTCCAGCCCCTTCACCAGCTTCATTGCTCTTCTCTGGACTCGCTCAACATCCTTCTTGTGGTGAGGGGCCCAGAACTGAACACAGGATTCAAGGAGTGGCCTCACCAGTGCTGAGTCCAGAGGGAGAATAACCTTCCTGGCCCTGCTGGTCACACCATTTCTGCTCCAAGCCAGGATGCCATTGGCCTTCTTGGCCACCTGGGCACACTGATAATGCATAATAACATAATGCACAAAGAACAGAAAAGAAGGGTGGTCTTCCATTGATGGAAGACAAATATTGTGAGCTATGAAGTGCAAGTCCTCAGGAGGCTCTTTCTCCTACTTATTTCTTATTGCATAAAATATTTCTTGTTTTATGTATCAGGCAAGCATAAGACCACTGCACAGAGCTGGGACATGTTACCTGTGGTAGCTAATAGCATTTCTTTCAATAAAAGCCTTTTTTATTCCATACAAAGTACACAAACTCAGTGCCTCAGTCTCCTTTTAGCATTATTTATTAGACTTATAAGAAAAGTGCATATGATAGCTTGCAACGCCTTTCCCCTTTTCATATTTATTATGTTTCTGTCTTCTTTTTCAGGAGTTACATTACCCAAACGTCTCCCTTTTCCTGCTGCTGCTGTCATTAAACTTTACATCTTAGTCCTCAAGAAAGCAGAGTTCTAAGCATGCCCAGGAATCACTTTAGGCAGTCTTAATGTAATCAGTGAAGTACTAAGCATTGTTAACCAGTGTACTACAAGACTAAGTATTCCATAATATGCTCCAAAAAAACAATGCTTACCCACAACTGCCACAATTTCTTCTGAAAGAGACTATTAGGGAAATTGCCTAAGATTTAAACCTGAAGCACTGCAATAAGCTACATTCAGTATTCATTACGATGATGCCCAATGACTACAGAGTAATGTACCAAGCATGTTTCTAACAAGAATCAACATAGTAAACCATATGAATCACGGAATCACTAGGTTGGAAAAGACCCACAGGATCATCGATTCCAACCATTCCTATCAATCACTAAACTATGCCCCTGATGAACATTACTGTTACGAGGCTTTTAAATACAAACCCCTAATACTGTGTTAAAAGTTAAAGGCAATTTCCTTTGCCTTCACCCCTTCTTAAGGCAAGCAACACTGCACATTGCAGAGTCAAAGGCCCCGCAGTAAGTTGAATGAACCTTTTGAATATATATCTCTATAGACTGTCATTTTTAACAACTTCTTTAAGTTACAACCCAGGCAACACATGAAGGGGAAACCAAGATGGGTGAGCCCTCACTCTCCTTAGATCATCTCACAAGCATGAGGGCAGCTGTCTTGCTTGACTTATCCGCAGATAATGCTTAGAGAACTGATAAACTCTAAACAGACTCTTTAATAGCACCTAACAGTGAAAACATCAGTACAAAACCTTCTGCCAGAGTAAGCAGACATTCTGCAACCAATTTTGCTGTTATCCTTAAGAACATCTCTAAATAAAGCCATTAAAACATACCACTCTGAAAACAGTAAACAGTTTGAAGAACTCAAAGAAAGCTACATGCTTTCTTGCATTTTGCTTTCTCTCACCCTTTAACAGCTTTTTATTAGATCTTAAAGAAGGTCCTTAGAACCCTGTTAAACTGAGCTCAATGGATTTAATCCATTATGTGTTGTGCAGGACTTTTTTTGCAGAGATGAAGCTTGAAAACTGAAGCATTTACACCTAACTTTATAAAAAGCTCCCTGCAGAGTGACTCCTGCAGTCACCTAGGAGCCTTTATAGCAGAGAACTCTAATTAAAGGCCTATCAACATGGTTAGATATCCAAGCAAGGTATCTGCTCAAAAAAATACCACCCCCTTAAGAACTTGATTTGGAAACCTGTTTAGAGAAATTTGCTTTAAATCTGCCCCTAAAAAAATCCACTTAGCCTCTTTTGCAGTGGGAAAGAGGTCAATAAGAAGGATTGTTATTAATCATTCTCTTCCATGAGACACTGCCAACATCACTGATGCTATTCATTTGTTCACAAATTTCATACTCATTATAGAACATTTAGATTTTTATTCTTCACTGTCGCTAGGAAAGAGATTACTCTGCTTGAGATCAGTGTAATTACAGAGAACCTGGCAGGTTTGGTACCCCTTCATTTCCTGTTAAATCACAGTTATTAGCCTCTAGCTGGACAACCAGGATTTGGCAATGCAATATCAGCAAACCCCACCTTTACACATGCCTGGTAGAGCTCCTGCAACTGGGCACTTATCAGATTGCTGAGTTTGTGCACTCTAACAACTAGCTTAATTTCTGCAGGCTATGGTGCCAGTTCTTTCCTTGGCTTGCCCAGTAGACTTCTTGTGCACAAGCCATTTCTGTCAGCCATCTGTTTGTCTAAATGAGATTTTGCAGCACAACTCCCCAACGCTGCAGGTTCAGACTCTATTTTCCACACTCATCAACAAGGACATCCTCTTCTGCTGCTGTGATTCGGGTTATCAATTAATCATTTCAAAGACATATGACAGCTGAATCAAGCAGTACACAAACCTTGTAAAGGTTTGCAAATAAATACACTGGGCTTTAAAATGTACAAGAGAAGGCTATAAGTGAGCAAAGTAATAAAACACTTCCACACATCCCCTATTTAATAAATGCCAGTAACTAATGTGAAAAGTTTAAAAGTAACTATATCCAGGAGGCATTAAGCTACATAACTTCCAATAAAATCAACAGGATTTAGGTACATACATGATTTCGAGAAGGCAAACTTATTACAAGGCATCTAAATATTTTTGCATACTGGATTTAAGTCATTTATAAAACCAAGACTAAGTAATTATGATTAACTACTGGATTCTACATGTAGTAAAAGCCTGTAAGAGAAGTTAAATCAAATCTGGAAAGGCATTTTAGGCATCTGATTCCTACTGAGCCAATGAAAGTTGGGAGCCTATATGACTCAGCACATGAGAACCTAAGCACATTTTAAATACACTCTTTTTCAGAAGTTATTACACAGAAATTTGGAATTTTAGACAATTAGACAGGATTCATTAGAATAGATTATACCTGAGAGTCTTGATGGAACAGGAAATGCCTCAATTTATTTCACAGCAGTGCAGATCCACTTTTGGATATTACAAAACAAAGCAAGCAAGACTGTGATGCATGCCATTAAATATTTTACACTATGTCCTTTGTCTGGAATTTTTGCAGCTCAAGACTCTGTTATATCGACAGCTTGAATGTGTACAGCATACCTGTTATCCCCAAGAAAACTCATCTTCACTATTTTAGAGAAGTTGAAAGTCACAGTATTATCTGCACACTGGAAATTGTTTCAGCAATGCTTAGTATTACTGGAAATGAGAATTTGAAAGGTATGAGAATTATGCAGCATTCTAAAGAATACCTGAAGATGAAAATTGGTACAACATAGGGCAGAGTTTTCATCAGAAAGTTGTATTTCATGGACTCAATTCTTAAATATTGAAATCATGAGACATCCTGCTTTCATGTTATTTCATGGCATCAGACCTAATCACTTCCCTTGACTTGATGAATCTTATGGAATTACTGTCAAGCTATATTTGGCAGAGAGATCTGTTTATATGAAGCTGATTCGTAGTTTTGCTGCTAAGTAAAAAGATAAATCCATCTGCTGTCTTTCATCTCACCTTTTCATGAAAGCCTGCAAGATGAATCCTGTAGCAATATTTTTTTTAATCTTTCTTTGGCTGTTCCATTTTCAAATATCAAATGAGGGCTTTTCAGCACAGCCCACTGAAGCTTCTCTCCACTGAGGTTATAAAACATCATTAATTCTTAGCTCTAAAATCTACACATGCAAGATGGTCACATATTCAAGTGCTCATCAGCCTCCCACTTCAAACAAAGGTTATGGGGCAAGAAGTGTCACATTTAGGTTCATCCCATATCAAGTGAGTTATTTTAGCTTCATTCCAGAAAGCTTTTTACTTAGACAGAAGGAAGAAAGGCAGGATATTTCTCTCCCTTAGCACTCAGCATATTGAGCCTATTTAATACTTGGGGGCTCGGCTTACTCTGTTGACATACTTTTTAAATTCTAGAGTGGCCAAGCCTTCAAGTTCAGGTTAAACACACTCTGCAGTAAGAGGTACCCATTTTGTTTTAGTACAGCATGGAGCCATCTGTGGGAAACTGAAAAGGGCTTCTAATGAGATTCCTAAAGCCATCCTCATCTGCGGCAGCTTCTTAAGAAACAGCCTGAGATTAAGGACTAAAAATAAAATTAAACCCGAAGTGTTCACCTTTACCTAGTACAGGAACAGGCACATTGAGGCTGCTCAGAAGCAGAGTAGCCCCACAGCTCTGGTAACTACCTAGTTCCTCAGTCTTACAAGTGTCCTGCTAGCATTTACGGATCACAAAACAACATCACTGCTCATGGATGCTCCATCTACCCACGTCAATCATCTAAGTGCCATCTGTGCAGAAAATGCTAACTAGAAATTCCACCTTTGCTGTTCATGAAGAAGACACTCGCACTGACAAAGCAACAGATTTTTTTGTGAAATTTGGATCTACTTCACAAGATAAAATTTACAGTAACATCTGGCAGTAGGCTGCAGTTTGAAATTTACGTCTTATTCATAGAAGTACAGAAGGTTTGGGCATGAGGCCATAAATTCCTAACGATCCTAAATAGTGTCATTAAATAGTAAGTTTTGGAGATTAAAAAAATGCATATCTTGCATGATAAAATGAAGGATCGCACCAGTGAAGCATGAGTCATCACCTGTTGACATTTAATTTAAAAGAACCTTGAGAACAAGAACACTTATAATGCTGTAAGTTGATGTCAAAGAAAGAGAGAATTTGAAAATTTATGAAGACAAAGATATAGTCAAACAGAAAAAAGTTATGGTGACTTCAGTGCAAAGAAGTGACACAGCATACAACGACAGTGGTATTCAGTAATGCATATTAGAAAGGATGTATCAACAGGGCTACTCCACTGATTCACAACTTGGTGACCATAGACACATGTTCTTTGAGAAGGGACAGGTAGCTTCCAGCCTCCAGCTACAAAAGGGGTAAAAGTCACTCTGCTGCTCAAAGGGGCTTTGGGCAGGCAATATCTCAGGCTGGTTTTGGACAGAACACTTGACTTAAATCCCCTTGACATCTGGAGGCAGTTGTTTATGACATAGTACTGCTGCAATAAAAGATTAGTGCTCTCTGACAACACTGCAGACCGCCAGCAACATACACAACATGGAAGTCCCAATAAACTTAGAAGACATTTACAAACAAAGTGATGTGAATTTTCTTTAGTCTGGTTGACAAGTACGCATCACCAGCTTTGTTGCTCTTCTCTGGACACGCTCCAGAGCCTCAACATCCTTCTTGTGGTGAGGGGCCCAGAACTGAACACAGGATTCAAGGAGTGGCCTCACCAGTGCTGAGTACAGAGGGAGAATAACCTTCCTGGACCTGCTGGTCACACTGTTTCTGATACAAGCCAGGATGCCATTGGCCTTCTTGGCCACCTGGGCACACTGCTGGCTCATTTTCAGTCAGCTGTCAATCAACACCCCCAGGTCCCTCTCCTCCAGGCAGCTTTCTTGCCACTCTTTCCTTAGTCTGTAGCTGCACAGGGCTGTTGTGCCCCAAGTGCAGGACCCAGCATTTGGCTGTGTTAAACATCATGCTATTGGCCTCAGCCCAGTGGTCCAGCCTGTTCAGATCCCTTTGAAGAGTCTTTCTGCCCTCCAGCAGATTGACACTTCCACCCAGATTAACGTTGTCTGCAAACTTCCTAAGAATGTTCATTCCTTGTGTCCATTCCTTGGTTTGCCCAGTGACAGTTCTATTGGCCATGTTAGTGATGTCACAGAATTTCTTTGTATTTCAGTCATCTGGAGTGGCATTTGGAAAGGGCATTTTCTGCCTAAAATCAATACCTTTTCTAGCTGTTGTAATATTTCTTCTTAGTTAGAAATATTACTCAGAATATAAAAGCAATTGATTGTAGGCAGAAAATACACTTGCCAGTTACAGATGGAGAGGGGAAGAATACAAACTGCCCTCTAGCTTAAGTAGTTGCAGCTGGGGACACACCAGTACTAATCAGCATATGTGTTCCAGAGGCACCAGAGCCTTCTCAAGCAAATGCCTGATTTTCCTTCTTATAAGTTGAAACCAAAGTCTGGTTTATTCCAATGAAAACATGAACCCAGATTTCTAATGCTATATTCTGCTTTTACAGTAAATGAATCCAAATACCTTGTTGTTGAATTAAGGTGGTGGAATTGTCAGTTGATTTTGCTTATTTTGTATGCAAACTTTCCAGTAGCCTTAATAGAATTTGCACAGATGAACCAAACCGTGGAACAGATTTAAAATATAGGAAATTTGTCCTTTCTTCTTTAGATTGAAGTTAAAGTAAATAATAAGTTATGGACTTGATTGTGACAGGTTGTGATTACCTAAGAACAGTGATACTACTACACAGTAGACTATTAACGTAGCTTTGGTTCAGCACAATGCCAGAACAATTTCTAGTTCTACAGTCCAGCCTGATTGTCTCAGCCTTGAAAATGTAGCAGACACATATGTTTGCTTCTTTTCATACTTTATGTTACACACAATTGCACCCTCCAAATTGCTCTGAAATCTTACCCGTTTGTCCTCTCACCTCCAAACCTGCTACAATCACTTCAGCACTCATTTATTTTCTCCATTGTAATTGGCTTCAAGGAAGTCTCACAGATTTATGTAGCACCTCTGGTCATATATTTCTCATTCTCATGTTCCTCAGCCATGCATAGGGTGTGCATCAGGCAATAACAGTAAAGCTAGAAGCAGAAGAAAGGTCCAAAATGAGTTAAGTAATTTCAACAAGCTTGAGATAAGCAATAACCAAACAGCTGCTTCCCTGAAGATGTTGATTTGGGCAAGAGTTTTCCCACCGAAATTCTGATATATCACTTGTTCCTCTGGTTATCAAAGAACTATTGTAAGAGCTCTTTTAAGGCTCATATTTTCACATGTACCCCAGTGAGACATAAGTACAAGTTTCAGTGACACTGGATTTGAGCATCCAACTCATACTTCCTGAAAGAACAGAGATGAGCACTTACTACCACAAAATCAGTTTTGATTGTTTTTTCCACACAGTCCTTTTCCAACCTAGTGATTCCTTGCATTGGGAAATGTAACAGTATTTCAGTCCATCTGTTAAAAATAAGTGAAATGACATAAAGCTGTTCACATTCAACTGACCAATGAAGATAAAGATGAATTGTGTTAAAAATTTATCAAACACTGATGGATAAACCTATTCTTGTCTAAATTTTTAGTCGGATGAAAAATTTTTTTAGTAGGATGAAAAGCACTTATCCATTCCCCATATTAACAGAAGTCTTATAACTTTACAAAATCATGAATACATCTAAATATTAACATATATCCTAGACTTCTGACTATATACTAGACTTCTGACATTGCAAATATTGTGCATAATAAGAAGATGGAGCTGGAAAGAACAAGTAAATAGATTCATTTTGGAAGATGAAAAATGAAGAGAACATTGTTATGAAATTGCTTAGGCAGTCATTTTGTTTTACCTCTTTTTAGGTAGGTCTACTTAATTCATATAGAACCATAGAATAACTAGGTTGGAAGAGACCTACCGGATCATTGAGTCCAACTGTTCCTATCAAACACTAAACCATGTCCCTTAGCACCTCGTCCACCTGTGCTTTAAACACCTCCAGGGAAGGTGAATCAACCACCTCCCTGGGCAGCAGTGCCCAATGACCCTTTCTGTGAAAAATTTGGCCACGGTCCAGCCTTTTTAGATCCAGCAGATTGACACTTCTGTCCAGCTTAGTGTCATCTGCAAACTTGCTAAGGGTGCACTTGATGCCTTCATCCAGGTCATTGATAAAGACATGGCAACCTACCAACACTTAGTTTGCCCAAAATTCATTTTACATCCGTTTGGTCTGTTGCCTAGCAAAGAACTTAATATAACTTAACAATCTCAAGAATGAAATGGACTCCCACTTGAGGTATATCTTGTATCTCAGATTCTGTTTCTCAATCATCCCACTTTTCTGCTTTGTAATGCAGAACCATTGTCCAACTAGATAACAGCTACAACCAGCAGCTTTGCATTTGATCTAGTTTGAACCTCTCAGTTCAATGCAGCTGAAGAGTCACTGTCATTACTGCTCAGCTCAAAATAAAATATTTGTTGTTGTTTCTATTCTGATATGCTTTTGTTCTTTTGATTCTTAGTCAAACCCAGATGTGTAAGAAGAAAAAATCAATTGTTCCACAATTTTTTCTAGTAACATGGAAATAGGAATTATGAGTAAGCCTTGAATAATTTTCTCTTCCAAAAAGTCACATTTATTTTTGACAATCGAATGCTTTGAGAATTTGGGGTATTCAACTAAATCCAGTATATTCAAAAGGTGAGGATCATCCTTAGGAACAGCACTTGTGCTGCGACTTAGGGTTTTTTCTGACACCCCACTTACTCAAACATTTTTTTCCATGCTGTCATTGCCCTGAAGATTCTTTTCACAGTTTCGGTAACAGTGGCATCTGCACAGGGGAGCTCCAGCCACTTGAAACTCATTAAAACATACTTGAGATTGACAATGAGTTGAAAACATCTGTCAGACTTGGCCAAGATTTCAATCAAGTGTGATGTTGCCATGTTACCTTGCTACATTGACTTAATAAATGACTTGGCTGCTGTCAATGCAAGGAAAGGTGGGTTCTAATTACTAGCCTGATTTTTTTTCTGAATCTGAAATCTACTTTCACTTAAAGGTTCATAGCCTACGTGACATGCATTTAAACTGAACTGCTGAATCCAGAAGCTGAGGTAAAGTAATAGAGCCTTGCTCTTTAACAGGCTGTACTAGGCATCAGGTAACATATGACACGGTGTACAGACAAGGAGTCTCCAACGGAAGGTAAATCATATGATTCTCCCAAACAACCTAAGAAGAGTAAACAAGTGACTACCAGAAACTTTCAGCCTCATTTCTTTTTATTAACATCAACAAGTCCCAAACAACTCTGAGTAAAAAGCTTCTAAGAACCTAGTGACATTTTTGAAATATAATGTCCAGGAAAATCTCTGAGTTACACAAGTTGTTTTTCAAAGAAGCTTAAAAAAGTGTATATCTAACTGAAGGTGCCGAAGGAAAAAATCAAAGGGCTGTATATCTATTTTAAATCGAATGGGAAAGAAGTAGCACATCGTTAATTTTTCACTTTAGAAAGACAATGTTTTCTTTCAGATGTAAGTGAAGGGAATTTAATCTGGAGGTTGATGGGCTTCATCCTTTCTCTTTACTTTTTTCAGTATCCATTTCATCCAAAGGTGTTACAGGGATTTGTTGAGCTCTCCCTTGTGGGAACGGTCCCATAAACAGAATACCCCAGAAAAACAGTTTTACACAAAGTAAAGCCCTCAAAAAAATCAACACGTTGGAGCCTAGAAAGCTCTATTTAGATGATATAAAACTGCTTAATGTGATGAGTATGCTACACAGTAAATTTGTAGGTACCAGTAGACCATGTCAATGAAATGTTAATACAGATATAAAGCTGCATCACTTTTATTTTGCCATTCTGATGTGTTCAATGTATTCTGGAAGTTATTTTACTAAAGGGAGTGTTTTATGAACATCGACTTCCAATAAGCAGTTTTATTTTATTTGGCCAGATTTCGGCTTTTTTGTTGAAATGTAAAATAAAAGAGCAACTGTAAAAAGTAGTCAGACTTACTAACAGTTCTGGGAAGCTTCTGTTTCCACTAAATCCACTGTAAAGATTTGCTTGAAGCCACTAGAACACATGAAGGCCAACGAGAAGTGCATTTAAATATCCTACTTGGGCTGCATGTAGATATATGGGAGCTTTAATTCAAGGCTGCATTTGTGGCTAGAAAGAACAAAAAGCTAACAGGCAGTTCTTGTTCTTTGGGAGTCAATCTGTCATTCCCTCTTGCAAGGAAGACACATTCAGATTGCATGTGCACCAAAACTGTAGCTCCAAAGAGTGCTTGGCTTTGTTTGCTGTTGTTTTCCTGAAACTACTCCAGTTTTCCAAGATTACAAATACTACCTGAAGATATAACAAAGATTTTATTGCCTATTGTTTCAGGTATAAATTAGTCTGAATTTAAATAAAGATCATTCAGATAAATATAAATAAAATCTTAAGGTTTTCTTGATGTGTGATTTCGTATATTCACTGAAATTCTCTTTTACTTTGCTTGTTCTACAGGAGTTTCAAGGAAGAAGAAAAAATGTTAAACTTTGGGTTATCACCTGTGGTCAAATCAAGACATCTTTTTCCCTAGCTGTACTTTTAAATTACAAACAAATGCCAAAAAAATGCTTTTTTTCAGATGATGGCATGCATTGTGCTGAGGGGTTTTTTGTTTTGATTTGTTTCATTTTACAGCATGGAGCCCTGTCACTTGCATGGTTCCTCTGTGAGAGGCTGGCAGACAGTCTATTTGTATTCTTATATTTTTAAAAAAGAATTCTTTATTCAGTCAGCAAGTGCCTTTTCTAATAATTTTTCACTTCAGAGGAGCACCTCTATTTATACTAAGATACCACAGGAAATAATATAATATACTCACATATTCCTTATATGCATAATGAACATTTTCAGTAACATTTTGAATACAGAGTATTATTGTAATGACTTCTCTTTTTCCTTTGTCTCACTGACCACAATAGATGTGTTCACAACATGCTACCCTGGCAAAGCGAAGTGCTCTGCTCTAGAAATTTGCCCTTCTTTTTCTTCATTATCTAAAGCTAGATGGAAAAGTGCAGTTTCTTGGGTGGGGGAGTGAGTGAAGGTCAAGGGCCAAGCTCCAACTGCAGTAATAAGGTATGTTTAACCTAAGAGCTACTCATACTTCAGAGACTCTCATTCTGTGAGCAAATGAAGAAGTCAAAGAATTACACACATTGCAAGGTGAACCTCAGTTCAGCTAACGATGACAGAAATCTCATCTCTGTAAAACTGCAACAAGGTTCTTGAAGTCTTTTTAGTCTTTAAAATTCAATAATAATATAATAATAGCTTAGTCACTGAAGCCCTTGGTGGTGTCCCAGGCACTTTAACAGTAACCCAGAGAACACATCTGTTTCTGCCAATTTATAAATGCAAATTTATTTTAGACAAGGCATGGATAACTCACCCACTCATCCTCAAGTACAATCAAATGAGAATGCATGTGTTATGCAACCAGCCACATATTTGTGTTACGGATTTACTACATTTACATTCATTTCCATCCCCTTTCAGAAGAGGAACAGACAGGGGGTTTGGAACTGGATGATCTTTAAGGTGCCTTCCAACACTAACAACTCTATGATTCTATGATTAAATAGGCAATATAAATCTCAAGATTATAGCCAGAAAACACATCTTCCTGATAAAAAGTTCTCTAGAAGTGTCTATAAACCTGTATAGTCTCATGGTTGCTAACATGTTATTGATGCTCACTTCTCAAAAACAGCCACTTGAAAATATGGGTTAAGTTGTTATTTCTAGCTGATCTCCTGTCTTTCTTACATAAATAAAATAGAACCGAATAGGTGAAACAGAATAGGACGTCATTCTTGCATCTCCAGCTTCCAGGCTAGGAAACACTATCAGTGGTTTGCTCCTCTTACGATGAACATTCACTCAATCACTAAACCTTTTGTCAAACTAGTTTCTGTGATTTAGAGTCATAGAATCATAGAATAACCAGGTTGGAAGAGACCCACCAGATCATTGAGTTTAACAATTCCTATCAAGCACTAAATCATGCCCCTCAGCACCTCATCCACCTGTGCCTTAAACACCTCCAGGGAAGGTGAATCAACCACCTCCCTGGGCAGCCTGATACAATGCTCAATGACCCTTTCTGTGAAATTTTTTTCCTAGTGTCCAGCCTAGATCTCCCCTGGTGGAGCCTGAGGCCATTTCCTCTTGTTCTATCCCCTGTCACTTGGGAGAAGATGGATATATGTGTAAAGTATTTTGCAATGAAATACTGTTCTTCACTCTGTTTTCTTAAGAGTGTTGTATCGATGCTTGCAAATGCATTTGCTTCATACTCTTCACTGAGCATATTGCAGAATGCAGCTCTGCTGTAAATCTTTAGCATCACAAATTAAATGTGCTATCCGTTGCTATTTATCATACTCCAATTGTGCTTTTAGCATCATTTGGATTTAACACTAATAATTAATTCTGCATTATTTTTATTAAATATCTAAAATAAGGAAATTAGTCTAACATCCATTTAGCAGCATCATAATACATACCAAAGCACATAGTTGCAATAAAAATAAGTAAAAATAAGATAATCACAAATGCAAGCAAATTTTGTCTCTGCCAACCTCAAGAAAGCCAACTCGGTCTTGGCTGAGCCATCTCAAAAATCAATGTCCTTGAGCCAACAGCACCCTTGTTTTTAGAATTTACTGTCTTCCTTATCTTCTTATATCACACCTTGACTTTTATTGACAAAATGTTCAGTTCCTAGACACTACACCATCTTATATCACATAGCAATGATTCCTCTGAAAAAAACACAAGTGATCCTAACAGGTATAGAAGAAATGCAATTCTGTCCTTTAAATATTAAAAAAACCCCAAGTAAACAACAAAAATACCCCAACTAGTATCACATGCAAATTGTAGAAAGAAAAATATTTTAAAAGCTTGAAAAAAAATGTAGAAGTCCATTATTCAGCAATACATATTGTATTTTAATAAATATAAGCAATACATATTGCTATTATCAACTCAAAAAATAAGATTCTCTGATTATGTCTATACAGGATGAAACTCTCCTAAATGCATACAGACTTCCTAGTCTAATGATTATCAAGTTTTACATAATAATATCTATAGACCATCTTGTGTCTGCTGTAGAACAAGTTTAGCTCATTAATAAGAAAACTTCATGAACACTATCACTTCACAATCATCCCTTATACTTGTTTAAATCTCAAAAAGAAAAGATGTGCCTTTTGGAAATCAAAATCTTTCTGCATGGCCTGTTTGTATTTCAAAACCTTTTACCACTGCTGTGTAACTACCACCTTTAGTCTCATGCAGAGGTAAATTTAGCATCCTGTGGCATTCCTAGGAATGAAAGGAACATCACGGTATGAGCCAGTGAATCACTTGGAAGGCAAACACAAGCCCATTTTGTGTCTTTGTATTCTGCTCAAGTTAGTCAATGTCAAGTCAACCCCCCCTAAAGACAACACATCTTCAATTAGACAGCAAAAAACCAGTTTGCATGCAATTTAAATCTGCAAACTGGCAATCTTCTCATGAAAACCACAAACAATTATTTCCACTCTTATGCATCAGTACTCCTGATTTGCCATCATTGTTCAGTTACGTGAATTGATCCCTAATTTTGGAGACGGGAAAAGAAACCGAGCATATTTGACAGGGGTTAGTGATCTGCCATTTAGTCACGACACACAGTCAAGCTTACACCGCTAACAGTTTAAACTACATGACTAAATAATATTCTTCTCTGCCAAATTCTTAATGTATTTCATTGATCCCTACTCCACCCTCATTAAGAAAAGTCGGTCTTTTCTCATCTTCCCCACTAAACCAATATAGAACTGGTTTATGATTCTTGCAAGTTTCTAACACTGAAGACCAATCAAATATGTCACCCTGCAGCAGTTCCTGTAGATTTACATTTAAAGGCAGTAGAATACCAGAAGAAGAACTGAATCTTGTTTTAAATACCCAAGGTTGTGTTCATGTGAGGCCAGATCTTCAGCTGGTTAAATCAATCCATCCCCTTTGCCCTCAGGGAAACTGCTGATTTAGATCCCAAATCACCAGAGCACCGGAGTCCCAGTGAAGCCAGCCAGTCTCTATGTCTACTCCAACAGCAGTATAAGGAAGTTTCTAATTCCAATGCTGAAACACAATTTTACGCTGATCAAGAACATGAATCTTGTCTTTAAGGTTACTGAAACAGGGCTCAGAGGCACAGGCAAAACTGAAAATGAATGGGGGGATGTCCCAGTTCAAAAGAAGCTGACACCTGTCAACGCACTTTTAAAAAGAAATGTTCTATTTAGCAAAAATGGTGGAATACTGATCTGTTTTGATGAGTACTCAATTCAAAATTAGGACTCTATTCATTAAAATATCTCTTGGTTTTTTTTTTTTCCCCTGGTGGAAAATCAGAGCTTCTCTTCAGTTTTAAAAAATAATAATTCCATAACAGTCCAAAAAGGTAGCATTTTGGAATTTACTGTATCTTTGGTTTATACTCTCAGGATGTTTAACTTCCCTTTTTCACTGTTAATTCTACTAAATTTTGATTGATTTTACAATCTTTTCTTTTTAAGGCTTCAGCTTTTTTTAATGAATGTAATTTCCTTCTCATACCTTTTTCCTGCAAGATTTTGTCCTTTTTATTTTCTTGAGGCTCCAGAAGTTCTAGAAGACTCTAAAGTTTGCTAGAAGGTACTGAAGGTGTTCTGTGGTTTGTGGCGTGTGCTGTGACTGACTAGCAGCAAAGAAAGCACATAAGGAATCATCCTCTATGATAGCAGTACTGTACATGCACATCAGCTGACCTACGCACACCTGTTCATGGGGTATCAGGCACATGCTTCTAGACACTGAGATGATTTCTAATACAAAATGTGTAAGGAACACATAGTTTCAATCTGGTTACTCTTGGAAAAAAAATCAAACTTTCTGTGAAATAATTTGATTTAACTGAAAGTACAATTTCCAGAAGAAAACTGTCATTTCTTTTAGACAGAAATGTCAGCTTGCTCCAGAACAGGCAGATTTCTTCATAGGAGATACTTCTAAAAGGAATATTTTCAGAGCGTGACGTACGTCCTTATCACCCTGTACTGTTCAGTGGGGTTAGAGAAAGTAAAGGAGTAAAGATGAGTTTGGGAGAGGGGGAAGGAGGTATTGTTTTACTATTTGTCTCTATTGCTCACTACTTTTATTTATATTCATGGGCAATGAATTAGTGGTCCTCAAGTTGAGTCATGTTTGCCTTCAACAGTAACTGCTAAGCAGTCTCCCTGTCTGGAGCTCAACCCACTAACTTTCCCAACCTATTTGTTTTCACTCCCTGTCCTGCTGAGGAGGAGGAGTGAGAGAGCAGCTCAGTGGTCGTTTGGCCGTTGGCCAAGGTTCACTCACCCCACTGCATTGAACTAGATTTTTCACAAAGAACTGGGAACTCGCAGCTACATTGAACAACTTCAAATATCCTGAATCTTCAGCTCTTTGTATCCAGGAAAAGATATAAGTCTGTGCAAAGCCCTGATGATTTCAGTGTACCTGCCTGCAGGCACAACTTCTATGCAAAGAATACCTAGCTGGAACCAGTGAGGCTCAACTAGAGCACAAAGCTCCACCTGCCTCGAGACAACTGCAGGATCGAGACCATAATTACTCAAATGAAACCGAAGCCAATATAATTGTCAAAGGTGCAATAACCAAACCAAGAAAATCTTTTCACAATTAGCCCACAACCACTTAGCTATATGGTCATCAAAATACGAAATAAAAAACTTGTTGCCAATATAGTCAAGGCTCTCCTAATTTCATGCACTGTGACTTCAACAATTTCTTCATTTCTCATTTTATTTCTCTAAAAGTAGCTTCATTTAAAAGCTGGGAAACCACATTTCATGCTCTTCAGTTTCATTAGAGATATACAAAAGGCCTTACCAAAAGAAGGCTACTCTAATTAAACCATTGTAGCAGAAGGAAATATTGAAATGATGAATCTGAAAGGATTCTGACACGCTCTATATTCTCTTGCATATCCTTCCCTATAGTGTAAAAAAAAAAAAAAAAAAAAAAAAAGAAGGAAAGAAGGAAACAGCTTCTCCTTTTAAAAAATTTTTAGAATAGATGATGAAATGATGAAACTTGTAACACTCAACCCAGGCTAACATCAGTGGGCTATCACACAGATTTTCTAAAGCATGTCAAGAAAGGTCATTGATCACTTCTCCAGCAGTATGAGAGCATATTACATGCTCAGAAAGTCAACCTGTATCTGCCTGGCAAGGAAAGTAGAGTTAAATCCCCTGCTTAATACTCATTCCACAGGAAATGTGATATAAATACCACATGAATTACATAAGAGAAATTCAGCATCATTCAATATGTGCTGCTTAACCGACATTTGAATTAAAGCATTGCTGAAAATAAAATAAAAAAGTAAAACCTGAGTGTTAGTCCTTCCCTCAGGAATTCAAAAGTAAGACTTCCTTTTTAATTGCATCTGTGCAGGAGCAAAAAAGAATGACGGTGACTGTTCTGAGTCCAGCACTGGGAATAGAGTGAGGAGGAGGGGTGTTATTTCACTTATGAACAATGGGAAACCAGGGCTATGTTAAAAAGTTGGCTCACAGTGAACTCAGTGTTGTGATTATTTAATTAATTGTTGTGAATTCTGACACTCTTTCAGGGATCTCTTGGTTACAGGACAAGTACATATATCAAGAAGGTGCTGCCACAGGGGAAAGCAACCATTCCCTGGAGTGGCTTGAACCAAAGGAGGAGCTTACATTGATTCAATTCTTATTTCATAGAGAATAAGGATGTTTTGTGCCCCTTTAGCATTCAAATCCTGCGCAGATAACCACAGCCTGTTGGGTTTTGCATCACATGAGTTTGACAAACTATTTCAGTTAAATTCCACATTGGTGAAGATCTCTGTCACAACCTCTTCCCTTCTCTTTTTCAGGCTTGACCTGCAAAACAGCTTAAAAAGAAAACTGGACAAGTCTCTCCTTTCTTTCCTGCAGACCTGCCCAAGGAAAGGAGAGAACTGTAAGATTTCTACTAGGGAAACTCCTCCTACACATCTGCCACCTTCAGCTCCTGATGTTCTCTGTGTTCTCCACCTTCTCCCTCAAAGCTGTGCTGTGTCAGACTGCTGTAGCTACAGCTTCCTGAAGAACCACCCGTCAATGCCTTCCTACATAAAAAGAAAAGTATACACTGGGAACGCCTATGAATATTCCTATTCCTGACAAAGCCTGTGCAGCAGTCCATAATTTATCATGCTTCCATGTGGGTTGTGATACTCTTAAGACTCCCTTCTAGCTCTAAGATGTCAGGGAAATTGCACTGAGACAGGTGATCAGGCTTCCTTATCTCCGTGCCATGGGTTTTTTTAATTCCAGAAACACCTTCACAAACCTTTTGAACCACCTTCTTAGCTACAAAAAAAGATAAGCAGAACAATTACTGATATGGGGGGAAAGGGGGAGGGGTGGCCTTCTATTGTCACATTAGCCCAGTGTCTAACAAAAAAAAAAAAAAAAACAAAAAACCAAAAATTATATGCAGTAATCCAAATCCTCTTTGTAATAGGCAAGAGACACAAGTGAGCAGATTCCAAGGAAGTCAAGAAACCAAAATGTTATTTCTTTCACAGGCTAAATGAAAACTGAAGTCATATATTCCAACCAGAAGAGCAGATGAATCAGTGAGTTTTGTCAATCTCACAAAAACCTATTATATAAAAGAACCACGAAATAATAACTCTATTATTTTAAATTCTCTTTTATTACTCTCCTTACAATCCACTAGAAATACTGGAAACAGCCAGTAAACACATGCTCATAGCTCTGGCCTTACTATCAACAGTGATCAAACCATTGAAGAGTGCAAATGCATTAGTGACTGACTCCTGTGAGGCTTTAATCTTCTCTCATAAATCACTTCTCTCCAGCTACCTGATCATTTGGATTTTAGAATAAAATGCATGTTTTCTGAAAGGTTCTGACTGATCTGAGTGGCTCACAAGTAGGACCATAAGAAGCCTGAAATGGCAATGGGCACATGCTGTCCTGTTTTCTATTCAGGCAGATTAGATTACATGAAAAGAACCGTGACATCAGCTCATGAGGAAAGGTTTCATCTTTTTAAAAATACTTAGTATTGCAGAGATCTATAACTAACTTATATTTCTCTCTAGTTTGTAATGTT
This sequence comes from Coccyzus lansbergi, assembly GCA_033558105.1. Taxonomy (NCBI): domain Eukaryota; kingdom Metazoa; phylum Chordata; class Aves; order Cuculiformes; family Coccyzidae; genus Coccyzus; species Coccyzus lansbergi. Next base: position 3,598,526 of record JAUMJK010000159.1, read on the forward strand.
TAGATGGAGAGCTATTGAAAATATATTTTTAAAATATTTGCTAAATCCATACACTAAACCCAAATAATTTAAATGCTTGCAGTGTATCTATTTCTTGCTTGCTTACTCCGTGTAAAGCAATGGATTGCATGTTAGATCACTGGTGGGAGAGTGGGTTCCCTAAAACACAGCACACTGAGAAACTGTGGTCTAGCATACCTTGCCAATTTTGCCTGAAGCTGTTTCCATCAACAACAAAGAAAAGGAGGTATCATTTATTTCAACGGATGCTGGCTCAGATGCAAAGACAGTGTACACGAACAAAGCTTTAGGGACTGGTTTTGATCACCCAGGGTTTTCTTTTTTTTTATTATTGTTGCTCATCCCTGCATTTCCTGATTTTGCTGAAATAAAAACCAGCTGTTCTCACAAGCTTACCAATTGAAAGCTGTGCAGACAAATGTTGCATCCAAATTTCCTTTTTCTTTAATAGCATAGTATGGATCTTATCTCATTCAATGGAGCACAAAATGAGTCCAAAAAAGGGAGGGAAGCGAGTCAGCCTCACAGCTCTGCTAGTTGTGGGAAAATATATCTTCCTGCACGTGTATCTACAGAGACACTCTGCTGGATGCTCTTGCTCCCCCAATCCTTGGGCAATGGAATAGATACCATGGTGGAATCGTTCACACACAGGACTCGAACAGAGAAGGCCTGTGGGGGATGTGGCAGTAGGTGGATGCCTAGGACAAAGTGATCATGAGATGATAAGGGTTTTCTGTTCTAGGTGAAGTGAAGAGAGTGGTTAGCAGGACGGTAGCATTAAATTTCCAGAGGGCAGACTTTGAACTCTTTAGAAGGTTGGTTGGCAAAGTCTCGTGGGAGACAGTACTTAAGGGCAAGGGACCCATGAGGGCTGGGAGCTCTTCAAAAAGGAGATCCTAGCAGCTCAGGAGAAAGTCATCCCCATGTTCCGGAAAGAAAGTCGGTAGGGGTAAAAAACAGCTTGGTTAAACAGAGAGATCTTGAGTGATATTAAGAAGAAGAGGAATGTTTATAGGCTCTGGAAGAGGGGACAGGCCTCTTGGGTGGACTACAGGAGGGAAGTGAGATTGTGTAGAGAAAAAATCAGAAGGGTTAAGGCTCAACTAAAAATCAGATTGGCAAAGTCTGTGAAAGATAACAAAAAATCTTTCTATAAATATATAAATAATAAAAGGAGGACTAGGGAGACCATACAGTCCCTATTGGACACAGAAGGAACAACAGTGACAGGGAATGAGGAAAAGGCTGAGGTACTTAATGCCATCTTTGCCTCAGTCTTTAATTGTAAAGAAAGTTGTTCCCTCTGTGTACAAACCCCAGAACTAGAGGAGCAAAATGAGGCTCCCATGGTCCAAGAGGAAGTGGTCAGAGCCTTGCTAGCCCAACTAGACACCCACAAGTCTATGGAGCCGAACAGGATTCACCCAAGCGAGCTGGCGGATGTACTGGCCAAACCCCTTTCCATCATCTTCCAACAGTCCTGGAAGACTGGGGAGGTTCCACTGGACTGGAGGCTGATGTTGTGCCCATCTACAAGAAGGGTCGCAGGGAGGATCCGGGGAACTAGAGGCCTGTCAGTGTGACCTCAGTGCCAGGGAAAGTCATGGAACAAGTGATCTTGAGTGCTATCACGAAGCACGTGCAAGAGAACTGGGTGATCAGGCCCAGTCAACACGAGTTCACGAAAGGCAGGTCCTGCCAAACTAACCTAATTGCCTTTTATGACAAAGTGACTCGGCTGCTGGATGAGGGAAAGGCTGTGGATGTGATCTTCCTGGACTTCAGCAAAGCCTTTGACACAGTTTCTCACAGCATTCTGCTACAGAAACTGTCAGCCTCTGGCCTGGACAGACGCACACTCTCCTGGGTAGAAAACTGGTTGGATGGCCGGGCCCAGAGAGTGGTGGCAAATGGTGTTAAATCCAGCTGGAGGCCAGTTATAAGTGGGGTTCCCCAGGGCTCAGTGCTGGGTCCAGCCCTGTTCAATGTCTGCATCAATGACCTGGATGACAGCCAACTGAACATGAGCCAGCAGTGTGTCCAAGTGGCCAAGAAGGCCAATGGCATCCTGGCTTGTAGCAGAAATGGTGTGACCAGCAGGGCCAGGGAGGTTATTCTCCCTCTATACTCGGCCCTAGTGAGACCGCTCCTTGAATCCTGTATGCAGTTCTGGGCCCCTCACCAAAAGAAGGATGTTGAGGCTCTGGAGCAAGTCCAGAGAAGAGCAATGAAGCTAGTGAAGGGGCTGGAGAACAGGCCTTATGAGGAACAGCTGAGAGAGCTGGGGGTGTTTAGCCTGGAGAAGAGGAGGCTGAGAGGAGACATCATTGCTCTCTACAACTACCTGAAAGGAGGTTGTAGAGAGGAGAGTGATGGCCTCTTCTCCCAAGGGACAGGGAACAGGACAAGAGGGAATGGCCTCAAGCTCCGCCAGAGGAGATTTAGGCTGGAGATTAGGAGGAAGTTCTTCACACAGAGGGTCATTGGGCATTGGAATAGGCTGCCCAGGGAGGTGGTTGATTCACCTTCCCTGAAAGTGTTTAAGGTATGGGTGGACGAGGTGCTGAGGGACATGCTTTAGTGTTTGATAGGAATGTTTGGACTCAATGATCTGGTGGGTCTCTTCCAACCTGGTGATTCTATGATTCCCCAGAATTGCTGTAGGGTCATTACAGTGACAAATCTGAAACCACGTCAGCAGAGCTGGCCTTTGTCCTGGACAAAAAGATCTAAGTGTATTTGTGTGTTCTTCACTGCATGTGACCCTTGCACTGAGTTATGGTACATATGCAGATCAGTTGCAGGTGCACTACAATGGATGTGAACATGCTCAGTGGACATACTCTAGTTTTCTGGATGTTCAGCTCTCCAAACAGATATCCTGAACTCTTATTGTCTGCCTTAACAAAATCTTTAAAAGAATAAGTGGATATGGCCACAGAAACGTGAATGTCAGAGTAAGATGTGAGCTAGGCATGGCCACACATCAGTAAACAGCTTACCACATGCTATAAAGCCTGCCTAGAAGGTTGGTCAAGTGTTATTCTTACTGCAGCCACACCATCACAGTAGTCCTATGTGCTACAGTTCCCCTGAAAGGTACAATAGCTACCTCTCAGCTTTCCAACAGCAGGAATTAGTCCAGGGAAAACACAGCAGCTGCATATTTTCAAGTGAAAAATCTTACTTTGGATTGGACTGTGCAATGCAAATGTGCTTGCACCCTCTGTACTCTCTAGTTAGCTCCAGCATCACCACGTTACAGTCACTGCCATAACAAAAGCTTACTTATATCCTTAAAGTGAGATATAGGCTGAAGCTGAGGAACACGAGCTTGACGTTTGATCCTCACTCCCTTTGTAAACTCAAGGAAACAAATTAGGCACTGTGCTTCACTGTCAGTTGCTCAAGAGCCGAGCTGCTGTGTTTTTCAAACCAAAAGGACAAAGATTGCTAGCTGCACATAGGTGAGGGCAGACAATTAGTGCACTACGCACATACATTCATGGCTGGAAAGAGGACTGTCTCTCTGACACAGCAGCAAACACGAGAGCATGACTTCTAGCTCCAGCAATTTTTACTTCCTTTCCCTGCTGTCACAGACATTGAAATGAGACAGGGATGACAGGTATCAGATAAGTTGCTACTTACCTGCAAGTCAAGTGCCACACACAACTAGCTGGCAGCAGAGTTTCCCACACACATTAAGGGTCCCTTCAGAATCCCAAATAATAATTTACCTCACAAGAGTTTGCTCATTATGTGCTTTGCCTGCCCCTTCTGCTCTTGCGAAACCTTCTTTGAGTAGGTAGGCATGAAATAATCTCCTGCTGCCTGTAGCATTGGCCTTTTTTTCTTTTCATGTGACTGCAAACAGAAACTCCTTATTCAAAAAGGAAAAGGTTATTAAACTCAGCGGAGTTATTTTAAAAAAGATAGAAATGAACTGTGACTGCAATCTTAAGTGTGAGTCTTGCCTGGAAAGTGGTTTGACACACAAAAGGCAAGCAGAAAGTGCAGATTCTAGTCAAGTCTGGCCATTTTCAAGTATAGTCACTATAACGCTGACAAGACAGTAGTCTGCTACCTCATTTTGTTATGAATGGCCTTTTAATTTGGGGTTATCATTATTTTTATTGAGGCTTCCTTTACACTGTATGCTCTCTTGACATGAATCTCCCTTTTGCAAGGGAAAAACACATCTCAAAAGGGTTTAGAGATTGCTTGTATTTTACACTGATGTGTTGCCTCAGTGATGTCAGTGTGACTCACATGAGCAACATGAAGGCTGATAAGTCTAAGCAGCACATAAACCCTGCCTGATTAAATCTTTATATCCATAGCAGTTCACCTGTAAAACAACACCGTGATTATGATATGAAAAGTGAGGAGCTGATAAGATAATGAATCAACACCACATACCTTCAAAGGCTAAGTTTTAACTTACTCGGTTTTTTTAAACAGTATGATGAATGATGGTAAAAATGGCACTCGCTCTTCATCTTTCTCATGCCCTTGTTTGTTTAATGGCTGGACTGCCTCGCCACAATATTTCTCTTACACACACAGCTTATAAAGTGCACTCCCTGAAGTTTTAATGCTGTTCTCTAAGCTAACATTTGCCTGGTGCATAAATTGCCACAGCAATTTCCCAACTACAGTGATGACAGTGCAATCCCTTGAAGCAATACCATCTCTGGATGGTCAGAACAATTATTAGCACCGTACACACTTGGCTGAAAATAAAACAGATAAACTGTATTAAACCATCGTATTGGTAACCATCAAGAAATGAAATGAGCTAATTACGATTTCCTTCCCTTTCCCAGTGATCTGCAATTCCTGGATGAATGCTGTGTAAACCAGAAAGGTTTTTGTGGCCATCCTTTAGTAATTGACCTTTAGCTCTCCCCATTTCATTTGCCCTAAGTGTTAATTGACTTTGAAAAAGCAGTATATTATCCTTTTAGATAAAAAAAGTCGGTGCCCGCCAACATCTTACAGCATCAAAGCCCAGTTAAATCATAGCACAGTACAGCTGGAAATGAGTCTCCAGAAGAAATGAAAAGAGGGTGGGGGAAGGAAGCAGATCTCTCATTTAAAGAACTCCACTGCCATCTAGAGAGAGCCTACACCAGTCATTTTTCTGAAAGGGAAGATCAGGTTGTTAGTCAAATTATTTCCGTTCTGATGCTGTTTCGGGGTAAGGTAGGGACTCTGAGATAGATATATAGAACACACGTATACATTTTTTAAACCAACTCTGTAGTAATTTGCAATAAAAATAACATACCCTGGAATATAATTGAACATAAATCCTAAAGAAATCATGGGAGATAGCTTTAAAGGCTCACTTATAGACTCTCCTACAATGAGGTATGATGTCTGTGGAGTTTTGTTTCAAAGAAGCTCCTTTCAGAAAGAAGATGCTGTGTCTTTGCAGAAGGGTGCTTCAGTCACAAACAATTTACATTTTGACAGACATTGTATGCTACCAGCAGCTGCCTTTATGATATTGCTTGTCAGTTAGAAAGAATGAATGTCCTATTTCTGGCTATGATTTTTCTCTCTTTCAAACATATAAAATAGTCTTTCCTGAGTGTTTTATATGCAGCAGCCTCACAGAGACCAAGTCAGACAGAGAGTAGGAGGTGCCCACGAAATGCATTACTAATAGCAGTCTACTTTAATCTGACCAATTTAATTTACTCTGCTTCTGTGCAAAGAGCAACCAAACTCCATTTAGTGCACATGATGGGTGAGCTGCTAGGTAAACCAGAGAGGTGTTCCTCACCACCAGCACCTAATTCAGTTGTGTTCTCAAGACAGCCAAGACATGAGTACATGGATAACTGCATCTGGAACAAAAGAAATTAATTTGTAGCTTAAGGTACAGTCAGTGAGTAAACAAACTGCATTGCTAATGCACCTGAGAAGGCAGAGTTCATTACTGCTGTCTCACAGAAACAGTCGCTGTGAATTGTGGTCCTCTTGGTCTCTATCACTGTTATTTACTTGCTAATTAAAAAAGCAATGTGGGACTTGTAACAGCTAATGGGAACTCACAGGTTCCTAGGTCTACTGAAAATTTCAGAAACTAAAACCTGTTTGGGGTTGAAGGATTGCTAGTATGAACCTAGCCAAAACCATTAAAAATTGCCTGGGTGTTTTTCATCTTACAGTGCAATTTGTGTTTACTTCCATTGTGAAATGCTATCGGGCTGAAATATATTGAGATTAAGAAAACTAGTAAATCTGTTTGTGGCTATCTCCTTTAGCTAGTCAGTGGGGTGCTTTGTCAAAGTGCAACGTATTTTATTTGCCCACCATAGCAAATAATCTTCATTCCTGACTAAGAATAGCACCTCAAAATAGGATGATCAAGGAAAATACACCCAGAAAAAAAAATTTCTTGATCTTCACTGAAATCAGAAAAATGCGATTCCACACTGCCCTGCACTCCTTGACGTTTTATCCTGATTGGAAGCTAAATCAGATTATTTTGAACACTCATTTTAAATGGGCATGGGTGACTAGTCAAGGTAAAAGCAATGGAGAATCAAGCCTACAGAACATATTATGTAAGCCATAAGGTTCACTAAGCCAAGAACTGGTCCCAGTGAGGTATCTGGCTCTCTTATAATTTTTATTAATGGCAACATTGGCAATTCCTGGATGGAAGAACATAGTAATTTTGAGTGATGGGTTTATGAGGACAGAGAATCCACCATTTCAATGAAACATTAAGAAACAGAGAATGCAGAAGAATGAAGTAGGTGACCGACGAGATAGATCTTTTCAGTCCAAACACGCTGTGAAATGCAGGAGGCAATGCTTCCATTCATTACAGCCAACAGACTTGTCAGGAGGAAAAACCCCAATGCACCTTTAAAACCCAGTTTGTCCTTTTTGCTGACAAACACAATTAAGCTGCGCAATTCAGGGAGAGAACAGTAGACACAAGAATAGCTATTGTGAAAGGACAAAGATTTAAACATGGCTCTACTGGGCTCTTTTCTGTTATCCTGCTTCTTACCTTGTCCAGAGACATTGAAGTCAGTCCTGAAATAATGACAAAGAAAACTTTACCTTGTAACAATTAGGCATTAAAACTGATTCAGGTGAATGTCAAAAGCCAGTGAGCTGTAGGCATAGTACTGCTTCTGGCAAAGCAGAAGTGTAGAGTTTCTTATTATTATTTTATTAAAGGCAAATAAATTCAGCCCATAACGCTTGTAACACATTTACCAGCCCCTCGTCTGCTATTCTTTACACTAGAAGTAGTTTTAGTCATAATTGCCACACAATAGTCCTGTTAATGTGAGACAGAAATATATGAACTAGAAACAGAAGAGAACATTTTTACTGTGGAAATTAAAGGATAGTATCTTTTTTGTGTCTGGAATTTATTGTGGGGTCAAAGGGCACTGAAGAAATTCTGTACATGCCACTGGATGTAATAGGATGGGCTTCATGAAGATATATATCTCTCAGCTATTTTTGAAAGCTCACTTAAAATGTATTATTTTGCTAGGGATATAAATAAGACTTCTTTAAAGCCACTTACTTACAGTGTGACTGTAATCAATTTACTTCATATCCTGACGCTCCTGTCCCCTTGCTTACAGACTTTGTCTTGTTTATTGAAACTCTGTACTTCCAAGGGTAGACTGTCCCTCACTATTTTTTTTTGTGTGTGTGAAATAATTGGTATAATGAGACCAAGTGCCCACTTGAAAGGTAACTGTCATGGCAGGGCTCAGTCCTTGTTCGGAATTAAATTCCCTAGAACATGTTCATTCACGCTAGGCAGTTTTGTGCATTTTAGTGAAAAGAAAGACACTCATAGTTCTCTCCGCTGCTTTCACAAACTTTTTCCTCACAGCTTCATTGACTAACACATCTCATTCCAGATGGAGGTTCATATGAAGGCTTCTCATAAAACACCATATAAAACATGACATAGCTGGTATTGCTGCAATGTAATTATTTTATGACTTGGAAAGATATGTTTAGTTTCATATTAGGGTCATAGAATGTTTTGAGTTGTAAGGGACCTTCAAGATCATCCAGTTCCAACTCCCCTGCCATGGGCAGGGACACCTCCCACCAGACCAGGCTGCTCAAAGCCCCATCCAACCTGGCCTAGAACACCTTCAGGGAAATCTGTGCAAGGGCCTCACCACCTGCACAGGGAAAAATATTGTTTGTAAACAATTTGGTGAACAGGCTGGGTCTGCTCTGGAGAAAGCAAGAGCAGCCGTTTGATATTTTTGTGTAGTTTCTTCAGTGAGAAATGCAAGGAGTTAAAACAGCCTATTATTCATTTGCCATTAACAGATGCCCTTCTTGCACAAATGGCAGGGATTTGCCTTCTTGATAAAGACTATCTTGAGTTTGATCATGATGTAAGATCATCGTGTGTGCGTGTGTGTGTAACTATGATAGTTGACATCAAAGTCACAAAATCAAGTTTAGGGACAGCAAATATCATCATGGCAGGGCACTAAGGTCATTCATCACTTAAGCAGTCTGAGCCAGGTGCTAATCAAGCATAAATCACCATAACACCATCGAGACTAGTCAAGCTTCACCAATTTTCACCAGCTAAAAAACTGTCTTGTCATATAATGATATACAGAAGAGCCTCATAACACAAGAATGAGCAAAGAGGCAGCAGATATGAGTGCTTTAGAGCTCTTCTGTTCTTTATAAGTAAGCTCTAGGGATAATGTCTCTGAATTCATTTGCTTTTTAAAGAGCTTACACAACTTTTTTGGTCAGTCTGTTTCAGACCTGACAGGAAATAGCATTCAACTTCTAATGAAGAATGCTGCAAGATGCTTTGCAAATTGTTGCTTATTCACTTTAGTATGTGAGATATAGGAGACAAGCTGCTTGAGTGGATAAAAACTAGCTTGTATACTTGAGCCAGAAGGCACTTAGGACTGGAAGCAGTTCCAAAAGGAAGGAGTTGACTTGTGGAATACCATAACATTAGTATTGATTTTGCTTACTTTATAAACCTGGAAGGAGGAAAATGCAGTAAAGTGATGAAATGTGCTGATGATACGAAATGGGTGAATCAACAAATACACAATAGGAAAGCAATAAAATTCACAGGCTAGACTAGAATCACGGGGAGATAAGTGGCTTATGCAATTCAATTTGGAAAAAAAGGTAAGGGAATAAATCTACAGACAAAATAACAAGAAAAGGAACTCTATCTTCAATGGACAGAGAGGTGACCGCTGAAAAGGTTTGCATTTTAACATTCCAATGCAGGAAATGTTATGCTGTAGACTCAAGCTTCTCTAAAAATCTCCTTTTCTGCCCGCCTTTCTTTTTTCAGTAGTTGCTATAGGTACTAACCAGAAGAGAGAATTTAAAAGAATATGTGAAATTCCTCAACTTTTGGCCAACTGACTCTCTTTTATATATATATATAAAAAAAGGACAAGAAACAATCTATAAGAACATAGAAATTACAGGAGATTTTACTAATACTGGGGTAGATTAGGTATTATAAAGGTGACATTTACAAAATACATATATCTCTGGTTAATAAAATTAAGGAGAATTGAGAAAGTAAGATGTGAAGAAGACAACAAGGAGAAATATATGTATGCTAATGCAAAATACTTATTTAGGAAGCCTGAGAAACAGGGTATACATTTGGAAAGCGGTGAGGAAGATTAACCACATCACTCTTACCAGCTTTACGGAAGCACAAATCCCAGGATATTGTTGTGATACTCATAAATGTACTGTTAAGAGGAAAAAGGAAAAATAAAAACCAAACCCTGACATCTGAGACAGGATTTACTGAGGAGTATAAAATCCCAGAGCTGTCAGGATTATCCCACTAACTTTTGTACTTTTGAGAGCTCCCAGGCATTTGTAACAACACTTTGACCCCAAACCTTCTGTGCCATGCCAGTAATAGTAAGAAGCCCTTATTTTTCAATATTTTGCTTACTAGTAGTAGTACAGTTTTAGCTGCCACAAGACTGATTCTACTTATCTATCCTTTCTGGTTTTGGATGAAAAACTGTTCTGAGGAGATGGCAGAGAGGGTGAAGAAATGGAGGCAGGAAAATGTCACAAAGCAAAAGAATAAAGTAGTGAGAGTTGGAACATCCCTTTCCTTTACAATATCCCTCCAGGCAGTTGAGTTACCAGCACTGTGTAATTTAAATCTGGATTTGACTCCAGACTTGAAAGGAAGGGAAGTTTTGAGTCCTCCTCTCCTATTCTGCAGGAAGCTATCCTAAATGTCCCAAATGCCCTGGTACTCTCCGATGAATTTCTGCTGGCCTTTTTCTGTGTGAACATTTCCGCTTTGCACATAATATTTATTGGTGCAGAAACAAGACCTCAAGTATTTTGTCTGTACCATAACATATCTCAAGAGAAAAACAATCACTTCCATGCCACTTAATTCCACCCGGTATTTCTCCACAGGATGAGAGCTAATAGTTTTAAGCTGAAAGAGGGAAGATTCAGATTAAACATTACGAAGAAATTTTTTCCTGTGAGGGTGGTGAGGCCCGGGCACTGGTTGCCCAGAGAAATCATGGCTACCCCATTGCTGGAGGTGTTCAAGGCCAGAATGGATAAGCCTTTGAGTAGCCTGATCCAGTAGGAGGTGTCCCTACCCATGGCAGGGGGTTGGATGTGAATCAGAGACTCATAGAATCATAGAACAACCAGGTTGGAAGAGACCCATCAGATCATCGAGTCCAACCATTCCTATCAAACACTAAACCATGTCCCTTAGCACCTTGTCCACCCTTGCCTTAAACACCTCCTAGGGAAGGTGAATCAACCACCTCCCTGGGCAGCCTATTCCAATGCCCAATGACCCTTTCCATGAAAAACTTCCTCCTAATGTCTAGCCTAAATCTCCCCTGGCGGAGCTTGAGGCCATTCCCTCTTGTCCTGTCCCCTGTCACTTGGGAGAAGAGCCCAGCTCCCTCCTCTCTACAACCTCCTTTCAGGAAGTTGTAGAGAGTAATGAGGTCTCCTCTCAGCCTCCTCTTCTCTAGGATAAACAACCCCAGCTCTCTCAGTCGCTCCTTCTTTATGGTCCCTTCCAACCCAAACCATTCTATAATTCTATGATATAGTACATCCCAAGCCTCTTAATTAATCTATCATGATAGTGTCAGAAATGGCAATGTGTATTACACTCCCATGTTAAAGAGGGCAAATGTGACAAATACCATGAGGCATGGCACGTAGAAAGTTCACACTCTTGTGAAATATCTCTACTTAAGAATTAGTCAGGTGATTAAGTCTCTTTTTTTTTTATGTAAGCATAAGGAGTAAGGGTAGGCGTTACACACACATACACAAAACATGATTTTTTTAATATTCTGGGGATAATTACACTACTGCCAGAGGCTGAATACTAATTGCCTGAAATCAAAGTGAAATAAAAAGCAACCCTCATGGCTGTTAATTTGACAGCTGGTCACTTCCTTAAATCTCAAAAAATCCTTGGGCTGCAACAGCTTTTAGAACCGTGTAAGTCACATTCCTGTAGGAGGCAACACAGCAGCAGGGCTTCAAGGAGGGAACCTGATCTTTATTTAATAGACTGGCAGCTACAAGAGAAAACTGTAGCACATTTGCAAATATGCCTGTAGCTAATGAGTGCATGTGCAGCTCAGGAGGGTTATAGATCTCCACATAAAACCCTGACCTAAAGCTAACACTCAATTTTGAATCAAATTGGGGTGGGTGGGGGGGGATTGTGTAAATAATTCATAAGAATTTTAATTGACACTTCTTTTTGGTGGCAACAAGCCCATTAGCATTATGGATGATTACCTGGGTTTTAATCACTCTCTGTGTTATAGTTGTGCATTCTATAAACTACCCAGTCCTGATAGGCCAGAACAATCTAATGACTAACTCTGCAATAGTACTTGCAGTCACACAAGCAGTCCCGTTTTCTTAGCGGAATTACACCAATAATGGCAACATACCGGTGAGACTGTGCTTCACCACACCTTGACTCTGACACATATTATGCCGGCATTTTATGCACTCTGAAGTCCAGTTGGTTTCCACACCACTAATTACAGGGTTAGATGTTATTTAATTCAAGGGCAGCCAATCTTAGTACTTTTTCAGGTAAGGCTGGTGTCACAGCAAGAGTGAAGGAAAAGTACAGCATAGTACATTCATCCACATTCTCAGTCACCCCTACTTTTTGTAACAGTGCTTTACTAGTATTATTAAGCTACTCTCTAAGCACCATCCCATGGAGATATTATAACCTATCGATCTCTCTTTTTCTTAGCCTATGTTTAACTTCTTTCATGTTAGAAAGCACAGTGGCAGTAGCTTAATGTTATCTAAGAATTCAATGTCAAAGCAGCCTGGGGAGAAGGAAAGCTACACAAACAGCAAAACCCTGGCCTTGTGATCAGATTGTATCAGTTCACTATCTATTCACGTCTATTCACTGCTCACTGCAGTTTCCTGATGCTGTGACCATCTCTTTTCAGGACTAGCATGTTTGTATAAATAAAGTTACACTCTGATTACATCATTAATGCACAACACCAATTTTGTCTCCAGTGTAAAGCCATATCTAGACAGAATGGGAAGTGATATTAGGAAAAGGCTTAAGATATTATTAGTTTTTCTTCTCCCAAATGCAATAATGTGTGTTGATAGATTTCAAGCTCCTTCTGGAAACCTCTGCCAATGCTCTGGCACATTCCCTTCCGCTGCTCTGCACAAGTCTGCACAGTGCAAAGCTGGTGAAAATGACAGCCCAGGAGATACTGGGTAATTATTTTGTTCAGCTGTAGCTTCCAGAATCCCTTGAGCTCCCAGACACTCTCTCTTGTCAGGAAAAGTCACACCCCTAAAAAGACAAGGTCTGTTGTATTGGAATATGTTCTTATGATGAGTATTATGTATGCACCAGAAGACGCAGTGTGAGAAGCATTTATGGGAACACATAAATAATATAGAAAGCATAAATAAAATGAACAGCATAAGCTTAGACATGAGAACTGTCTTTCTCTTTGAGGACTCTTATCTTGGAAGCTACAAGTGAGTCAGAGTGACTCTTTGTTTTCAAAGTGATTGAAGTACCTTCACAAGTTCTATCTGCTTGTAAAGCAATTCCCCAGTCCTGCCCGATGCAGATAACTTATAAATCCGTGAGTTGCTCCAACTGCTAAGAAAACAACTCATATGGCTGAAGTTGTGCGTGTGCTTAAATGTTTGCAACAGTTGGGCCTAAATTACAAATTACATTCCTTATGCCTCTGTGACAGAGCATAGCAGCTGTTTTAGCTTCGTACATTAACACGACACAGCCACTGAGGCGAGAGAGCGCCTGATCTCACGATACTACAGGGAGAATTCCAGGTAGGGTGATTAAAATTGCTCAGACGGAATGAGTCTTAAAATATGAAGCTTATAAATTATATAGTGCTGTCAATGCCACGGGGACAAACTACACAGCAACCTCTGTACACCTACTCTCAGCTTCACACAACTATGGTTTGGAGGTAAAGTTTAAAACCCGGTATGACACAGTAGAGGAAGAGCAGGCTTCTTGCCAGAGCCTGCTTAAAGAGGGAAGAGAAGGAAACAAAACCATTGGAATGATCAAGCTAAAAGCATTTTTTTAAAGCAACAATATTAATTGCATTAAAATTAAAACTATAACTTTGTAATCTGACCACCAGTAGCCCAGCAGCAAAGTACCTGACTGCCATCTACTGGCACTACCCTACAACAAAAGCATGAAAATGATATTTTTTGGAAGTTCCTGCAGGACTTGGCTCTCGGCATTATCTGCCAGCGGTAACGTGCCAAAACAACTAGACTGGCTTGCATCACCAAAGCAAGCGTTGCTTACAGCACCTACACTAAATGCACCAAGAAGTACAGAGATTATGATGTTTTCTGATGTGTACTGTGAGATGTAATAGGAACCAGCAATCGTTTACAGGAAAAAAAAGAAAAGCAAAGGGAGAATGCAGAAACAGAGCAAAGTTTTGCTCACATCTACAAACCTGGAAGCAAGTTCTACCCCAGATAGTACGTAAATTCAATACTAGATAAAACTCCTGAAAAAAAAAATACTATTAACCAGCCCGAAGGCTATTTTTGTCTGAGGAAAAAGAGCACCTTTTGATGTACGCTCATGCTGTGTATTTTCATGCCACACATCTCCACAGAAGCTGCCCAGAGCCTTCAACTGACCGCTTTTTTCTGAAACTGAGGAAAACATCCAGTGTATGTTAATTTAACATTACTGCAAATTCATAAGCTATTTTGATTCAAAAAATTTTCATACCAAGAAAATCAATATTGCATACATTTTCTTCCTATATTCCCTAGGGTCCTTCCTTAACTATAAAACCATTTATGGCTAAAATTTAGCTGCCAATTGTCCCATTACTCCCTTGTTCTCATTATGTACTAAAACATCCATTCAGCATTTTTACCCCTCTACTAATGTAACAGAAACTCATCTGCTCAATGAGATTTATTGCTTGCTTTTTTTCTGTGTTCACAAGAGATTGTTGTGCATTCTGCAGTAGGTCTTTATAATCTAGTAATGATGACTTGCAAATTAAATTAGTTTTTAATGGCACAGTTAAATTCTAATTTATGTTTTGGAGCTTTGTTTAATTCATTTAGTTGTAATGTAATCGCTTTCTCACTATTATGTTACATTACATGGGAAGAACAAAAGAATAGTGACTCCTCTTCTCACACTCAGTTGTTTTGCTTTTATTAAACCTTGTTACTAATTGCATTTCCCCAAGAAATTTTTTAAACTACTGTAGGCTTATCTGAAGGGAGGGGGCAGGGGGCAAACTATGTGGTTGCTTGGGATTTAGAACCTTGGAGGAGTCAGACAGAGCTCTTACTGCAACTCTGACTGTACACACTGCTTGTGCACGCATACTCTTTAGAGGCATGACTCATTACTGCCCTACAGCTTTTTGACAACAGCTACGCATGAAAACAGGGCAGTAAAGAAAAGGTAACAGCTCTTTACCTTCACTTTTTCACCTGTGAAGATCTGGCCTCAAACCAGTCTGTCACTAACAACCGTCATAAGAGCTATTTTGGAGAACTGAAATGAGACTTAAGGAGTGATTGTACCTCCAGGTCTGCCTCAAAGTGATTTTCTTCACTGTATCCCTGCCCGGTCATGTTCTGCCCCCTAAATCTTTGCTTTTATGATAACGGCTTCTTACAGGCATCCCACCTGTTCAGCAGTAGGTTAAAAGGAAAGTACTTATGCAGTACATCATGTAAAATATATTTAGTATATCTGTAAGGAGTTTGGAGAGCACTGTGCACTACAGATGATTTCATCCAGGAATTAATGTAGCCCTACAACATAACTTGCAAAAGCTGTTTTATTGGGCAAGGAAACTAAAACACTGAGGTTAAATAACTCCTGAAAGCTTACGTGCCAAATACCTGATAAGAAAAAGACCCCACTCTTCAACATATTGGTTTTGAGTCAATACAGTTGATTTTGACTACAAAATTTCATGAAGTAGTTAACCTTGCAGTCAATCACATGTATTTTTAAAGGTCTTCGCCTCTGCTTTTCCATAGCCTGTGCCTTCCAAATTTAAATAAATAAATGTAAACTGTTTTAAGTTGACTATTTTTAAATAACACCTGCAAGTACATGCACAACCAAAAATTCTTTCCTGCCTAATCTGTGTGCCACAGCACTGTAAGTTGTTCAAGTCTGAAGAGCAAACACGGTCCAGATGCTAAAAGAGATAATGAGCAAGGGCTTCAGAGGTCTGTCTCCTGCTAAAGGGGCAACTCTCCAAATAACCCAACAGAAGACCAATCCCTTTTCAGTACCCCACTTTCTATCTTGTAACCTGGTAACAGCTGCTTTTAACAGCAGTCTATTCAGAAAGATGGCTCGTTTTCTTACAAACCAACAACTAAATCCATTATAGTAAAAAGAAAAGAGCTACAGATGTTTAAACTCTCACTTCCATGAAATTGGAACCAGTTGCATATCAATGGTACAGCTTAACTGCAAAAAGAGTAGAAACTTTCTGGAATTACATATTTTTGGGTATAGATTCATTTCAGTTGTGCCATTTCTAGAAGTGACCCTGGAAAGCCTATCAGGCCAAATTTACCCTCTGCAGTCCGCTACTCCTCATAAACCAATAAAAGCCGTTTCTGAACGTCTGTGGTATAAGAAGTGGCCCTGAAATTAATTACAGACCTATATTCAATCCAGGGACAGCTGTGTTATACATGTGCACTGCTTTCTGATGTTAAGCACCTTCAAAGAACAGCTTTTGGGTTTATGACTCATAGCTGTAAATTCAGTTTTGTACAACCTGGCATGTTCAATGTTATTAACATGGCACTCTGAAAAAAACCAAATTATAATTTTTAGTACTGACATGTAGTACAGAAAAACCAAGGGTTTTATCTACTCTTGAACAAATACGATCAAAGCTCTTCACAGGGGAAGAAATTGTATTTTTTTAACTACATACCAACATACACATCTAAAAATACGTAGATCTCTATCTCACTGTTAGACATGAATGATATCATCAACAGATGCATAATTGTCAATGATCATTTGGTGGTGTTATTTTAAAAGTTCAAATTCTCTCAGGAGCAAGAGAATCTGAAGTATTGCTGTGAATATATTTTTGATTAATGTTCCATAAGGGTGAAATACCTTTTCTTCAACATATTTTCTAAGACCTAGGGGACACCGTTCATTTGGTTGGTGTTGACAGCTTTAACATACTCCTGACAGGCACAGTCGCTTTCCAGTTCCACACTATGCTTAAATTTTTTTTCAAAATTAACAAAACTATCCAAAATGAATCTTCTAAAAAAGGAAATTTTCTACACAAAATTTATCATTTATATATTCCGCCCAAAATATTTCACACCTGCTTGCTTCTGAATATAACACCCAAGGATTGCCTGCAAGAAGACAGTCATATAATTAGTATGAGAGACCACTAGAGATTTCAATTACTATATCACGATCAGTGCCTAGAATAAAGAGGGAAATTTTGTAGAAGAAATCCATAGAAAATAAACTGGACTGACAACTGACTAGAACTCAATTTTGCTGAAGTGATATTGAAATACAGAGAAGTAGTAGTACATTGATTAAGTTTCAAACTGCTGCATTACTAATACTGTCTCATGAACATGTATGCTCTGTTATTGCCATGGCAACATGATCATCAGAGCAATCCAGAGAGCATACAACACTACAGACTGTTCATTTACATTTGTGAGACGCTGAAAAGACTTGGGATTTAATAAGCCCAAATTTCTTCTGTTGCGCAGAGTAAAATGAAGGCCAGAACCTTCATAAATAAAAGTTAGAGAAAAGCAAAGGGGAAAATGATCTCAGTACCTTAAATACCTAGATTAATTCTAGATTTTATAATAATTTTCACCCTCCAAAATTCTTGTGACCTATTAAGTTACTGGAAACAGTATACTGTTAACGTCTTATGCTGCATCCAAACAGAAATGCTATCACTTTAATCTTAGTCACATTCACTCTGCAGCTGAAGCTGTCTTCGGATTTTGGACTTTAATCTTCACCTCTAAAATCTGAGTACTTTGCTCAAAAATTCAGATGCAGACTTCATACTAGACTTCAAACAGTCCCTAATTTGCGGGTATATATTTCTGAGGTATCATGATGCATAAATAATAAAAACCTACAAAGATCTTTAAAAACATCAGAATTTGTCTCCAGTCTTAAAATTCTAAGCAAAGTATAAGACAGGTCTGTATCTATTCCCTGAACACTATCTGCATTCACTCTCTAAGCAGGTACAAAGCTGCAGCCAACATAATCTTTTTGTGAGAGGAGGATGCTCAGATCATGATCCAGTTTACAGTATGGTTCCACATACACCTGTTACCGTACCAGTCAGAGAGCTGCAAACGAAAGTAGGAAAAAGAAGGTAAGGAAAGGTATATAGGAATTAAAGTCATTGCCAGAAAGAGTATTTATTAGATAAACAGTATTGCAATATTCAAAAAGCTGTTACAATGGTGGCTACTTTTGACTTATGAGTAAGCAAAATTTTCACTTTGAATGAGGGTGGAAAAGGGATTCACATTGACACAAGTGAATTCAAAACCTCATTTTGAGAGAAAAAAAAAGTCAAAGGAATTTATTTATAAATATCACATTAAAAATGTGGGTGTTTTAAGTATAAGTCCCCCTGAGTAGGGCAGGGAGCTAGGCTGAAGTTGTTCTCTGAATGACACGACTTCACAGGAAACTATTATCCAAACACCTACATTCTCCCAGCTCTTTCTGTAAATCATTTCTTTTGAAAAGAAGAGATTTACAGTCATGGTACTACAAAAGCTGGCTTTATGGACAAAACTTGAGAAAACAGACAAATAACTTTGCAGAAAAGGATGTTTTAATAACATATGTTATTAAGGCATGTCTATTAACCCGCATTCTATACTTGTGTATTTCACGAACTAAAAATTAGAGACTTCTCCATCGGTTGATAACTAAACTCAACCATTACACATACACTAACCAAATGCATTCAGCTTGCAGCAGCACAGACTTTTCCAGTTCTAGAATACATCTGGCAAAATATGAAGTTCTCTGTTAGGGCTGGCAGGGAGCTCCACACGGGGGAGGAGAAGGAACAAAAGAGAAATTGGTTTCCTTTAAGATTTGGGGGGGAGTGGGTCAGGGGGGTGGTGTTAATGGCAGTTATTCACAATGCCTCATGAAACTGTAACTCATGGAGAGAAAGAGATTAAAAGACATAGAGCAAGTTAAGCAGTCAGGGGCACAAGATTAAAATATCCAATCCATTTCAGCTTAACATGCACAGTATGTAAATAGAAATGGGCTTATATGACCTGTGTATGTACATGATAGCACCAATAGGCTATTTGGAAATTTATATATTAACTGGAATTGGAAATCAGGACAATCAGACACACTGATGTTATAAAATCCATCAACTTGAACCCAAGCAAACACTCCAAAATAATAAAAATAATAAAACCAGATTAAGCAGTATTAAATAGCAAACATTTAAATGTAATTCAGAGCCATTACAAGGTATTTCTTGTCTACAGTCATCTGTTCTTTCAAACAATGAGGAACAGTAAAACGCCATCATTTTCCAAATGTATAATTACAGCAGTTCACAAAGCTAATTGCAAATGAGTATCACCAGCTCCAGTTCCATGCAAAGCAGAAACTTCATGGACGAGAATGTAATTATTATAATTTGTCATGCTCCAATGTGATGGGCTGCACTACCAACACAACACATATGATGTTGCAGAATGTCTGCAGAAACGCACCTTCAGCCCAGTGACTACATAAGGAAGATCATTCCTAGCATGAGCTGAGAGTATATACGACGGAAAAATAAACAATAGAGGAAGCTCAGCATGTAAACATCCAAACAGAAGCTGGGAAAAAGAGTTACTATATTGAAATCAGCCCCAGACTGTACTTGCAATTTCTTTTCAGACTGAAAAAGGGCACATTTCTTGGCTTCTATCAAAACATTGTGAATGCCTCTTGTGTTATTTTAACCAAAAAAACAGTGAAATGTGACAGCAACAAATGCTATCATAAAATCAAAAGCAAGGCTGGCCACCTCACACAGTTTTCAGATTGGTCTAGAAGATGAAGTGGAACCTTAAGGCCCAAATCTTGCTTCCATGATTAATCTTTACTGAAGTCCCTTCTCTTTCTGTTTCTCTCTCTCTCTCAAGTTTTTCTAACAAATGCTAAAAGACAGGAAAAATCTTCTTCCTCACTGAGATTTTGTAAACACAAAATATTACATTATTATATGGTTTTAAATAACGTTGAAGATCATTTCTAAGCCTCTGCATATAATATAATAAGAGATAAGAAGTCAAAGCCCTTTTATTCATTCACATTTCCTCCTACAGCAACCAAAACACTTTCCACTTACAGATAAGAGCCCAAAGCATGCCATCAGACACTCAAAGATTTTTCAAAAACTGAATTACCCCTAGTAAAAATAAAAAAATAAGGAATTTTTTTTTTCAAATGTATGCTAGTAGTCTTCTGAAACACATTAACAAGAGTGTCAAGAGCCTGCTGTAACTTAGTACCAAAAAAAGCATTAAATGCAATTGCCTTTGACTAATAGTTATTTTATGTTAAAAGACAACCTCTACTTCTGCTCCAAGAAGTACGTACTCGCCATTCACTGCAGACATTAGGAATTATGATTAAGATATATGAATGGAAGTCATCCTGGGGAAAAAAACCAGTTCATATAAACTTAAGTGAATCAAGACATTGGAACAGAAATTGTAAAGTTTAAGAAATAATCATTAAAACTCAGAGCCAAGGAAAATTAATTTTAAAAACCACTAGATGAGTTATATCTCAGTTAGAAAATTTATAGGGACATGTCAATGCCATGTATCACTACATAAAATGAATCCTAGGAGGGAGTCATGAAGAATTTTCTCAAAATAACATCCTAGTTTGTTAAACGCAGTATGGCATGACCCTATTCTCAGGTAACTCAGTGAAAAATGGATTCGAGTAGCAGTGGGAGCTACATTTATCTCTATGAGATGCCCAGCTTTCCTACGTAAGCAGTCTTAAAAAAGACTAGCATTGTACACACTTTGAAAGGGCAAAGCTCAGATCCTCTATTTCCACACTTCCCCAGCCTCTGCAGTTCTTCAAGTTTTACAAACGAAAGTCTGAAAAGGCAGCATTTCCCTAATGCACACAGAAGATTATTCTTCAACCCAAGTGTGGTCATCGAGATTAAGCTCACCAAGCCCTGAAAACATGGCTTTGAAAAAAAACCCAACCCAGTATAAAGAGGGGTGCAGTCAGACGTTGTCCCTACAAAGCACGTATATTAAGCTTTGTCCCCATCACATCTCAGAATAAATCATGCCTGTGTGCTATCCCTTTTCCATTCCTCACTCCATACACTCCTAACAGGAGCTAACCCAAGCCTGACTTAAAGACCAATGACACAGGTGTGCAGGACCCAGTGGAGATCCATCTGCTCACCCACCAGCAGCAGTGCCAGCACCTCTGCTGCTAAGGAAAAACACTCAAAACAGCACTCTCTTCCCTTGAACATTCCTCCCGTTGTGCCCTGTTATCATTATTACTTATTGGTCTTAACTTAGAAATTATTTCTTAGCATTCTTGCTTTTACCTGCCACTTGTTGAGGCACTGTCTCATTGCAGGTCACCAGACTCTGCAAAAAGGAATCCTAAGGAATTGCCAGACACAGGGCTGATGAGCAGACTCCTTTCCCATGGCATCCCCATCTCTGCCCTCAGCCCCACGGCCAGGCCAGGAAGGGTGGGAATTCCTCAGGCGACTGTGTACTTTTCAGACACATCTCCGAGTCATAGAATCATAGAACAACCTGGTTGGAAGAGACCCACTGGATCATCAGGTCAAACCGTTCCTATGAAATACGAAACCATGTCCCTCAGCACCTCATTCACCCATCCCTTAAACACCTCCAGGGAAAGTGAATCAACCACCTCCCTGGGTAGCCTGTTCCAATGCCCAACGACACTTTCTGTGAATTTTTTTTTTCCTATTGTCTAGCCTAAATCTCTCCTGGTGGAGCTTGAGGCCATTCCCTCTTGTCCTGTCCCCTGTCACTGGGGAGAAGGGGCCAGCTCCCTCCTCTCTATAACCTCCTTTCAGGTAGTTGTAGAGAGCAATGAGGTCTCCTCTCAGCCTCTTCTTCAGGCTAAACTTTTTCCACTACCAAGGAAAAATGTGTTTCCTCCCCTTCCTTCATCCCAGGCTGCTGGCTAGCCCCTGCAGTCAGCACTGTGGCTGCTGGTGGCTACAATTAGCCCCCTGTGCAGCTGGCTGGCTAATTGCAGCCGGCTATAATTAGCCCTTTACAGATTGCCAGGCTGAAGTTCGATTGCAGGACTTTTCAAAAACAGCTTCTTAGCAGCTGTATACTATGCCCCTGTGGAGGCAAAGAGCATACATATAAGAATGGTTATTCCATGGGAAGCAAGCAATCACCCACAGGGATTTCTTTTCATGCCTCTTCATGTTAACACAGCATAATGAAAGAAATTAACTGTAAGCTTTCTGATATGGAAGTGCACCCAGATGAATGCAAAATCACAGCATTTGCTAAGCAAAAGACAGAGGAACAAAATAGATTTTGTCTGGAACTATCCATTACCAGACCAATGATAAAGGTGCAGTTTTCTGCAAGTACACCACGTACAAAGGTTTGGGGATATCACAACACCTGTATCAGTTTGAAGACATCAAAGCAACAGGTTCTCTACTGTTTATATTTCTAGACAAAACTGAAAAGGGCCAGCATTCACCTTCTTTGTTCTAAATACAGCAGGCAGTAATTGCACATTTAAGACACTTATGCAGTACCCCCTAATTTCATACATACAATTATTTTTTTTTTTCCTTTTGGCAGCTATGCCAGGTATTCATTACACTACAAGTGTGAAGGATAAAATGCAAGGTGAACTCCTGTTTTCATTCCTAGGGGAAGGTTTCAAATAAGCAAGCTATGATGAGAAATACTGTTGTTATGAAACCTCTATTTATGTGTTCCTATGCTTACAAAGCGACAAAAAAATCTGTGTGTTTGCTGTTTCCTACAAATACCTACAGTCTGGCCTTAGTCTCAACATGCAGATATCCTATCAATTTCAACGGGAATCTTAAACATGCAGGATCACTCACAGTTATATCCTTATGACTGTACTGAGACATCAATTATTTCCCTGAGAAATATATTCAAGCATAGTGCAGAGAGGAAAAATCTGTTAGCGAAGGAAGACCATATATATATAGAACCTTAAAACAGATCACAGTAAAAACTGTGAAAATTACCTTTCAAAGTAGAATTGTATGTATACTGTGCATCTTTGATTTAAAAAATAAGATCACTGAGTAATAACTTAACGCTTAAATAGAGGGTAGTGTTTTCCCAACATAAGTCCTCTAAAGTAATTCCCCATCCCTTTCCAAAATCTCAAATATCCATTTTAGAAGAAAGGTAACAAATTACAGCAATTTGAGGGCAAAATATGGACAGGAAGGAGGAAAGAGTAGTCATTGCTTTCCACTCTCCATTCATCTTCTGATATAGCAGTTAGCACACGGTTTGAAGCAGTAAAAGGTATTCAAAGCAGGGAACAGTCACTCTCAGTGCTCACCCCAGAGCAAAAAAAGACTTCCAGCTGAACGGTCTACCTGGCAATTACTGGTAACAATAGCTGCAGCTCTACCCTTTCCTTCAGACGTGCTTCAGTGGGAAAAATACCACACAAACGGCTGTATGGTCACACTCAGCTTCCTCCATTTCTCCTGCCTGTACACATGTCCCAAAATCTACACAGATCTCTGATTACTTACACATTTCAACTTTTAACAGCTAGTTCATTTTGCCCTACACCTTACACCTATCAGTTCTTCCAGAGAAATACTTGGGAATTATAATTGAACAGTTCTCAAACAACTCTATGGCTGCAAATCCTACACGTGATATCAAGTAATAATTGAAATTGAAAGTGATGTTCTGTAATAGCCCAACTTTTGATTTGCACTGTACCAAAAAATTCACATTTTTCCTTACTAAGCTGTATTCCTCTCCTGCTAATGTAAGTCAAGTTTCTTACACTAGAAACTGAAAGAGTTTTGAACGCTGAAGTAATTCTACCCAAGTTGCCTTCCCCTCATCTGTCAAACCATCGCTTTATCCATTTGGGGTCTGATCTGAACTTCAGCAGGATGATTCTGGTTGATTTCAGCAGCCATTCATAGAGTAAAACCAAATCAAGATAGCATCATTTAGAACCTGAAACAGAATCATAGAATGCTTTGGGTTGGAAGAGGCCTTAAAGCCTATCCAGTTCCAACCCCCCTGCCATGGGCAGCAACACCTCCCAGCAGACCAGGCTGCTCAAAGAGCCATCCAGCCTGGCCTTGAACACCTCCTGGGATGGGGCAGCCACAGCTTCCCTGGGCAACCTGTGCCAGAGCCTCACCATGCTCAGCATGAAGAATTTCTTCCTAATGTCTAATCTAGATCTTCCCCATTCCAATTTAAATCCCTTCCCCCTTATCCCCCTGCTCCATGGCCCTGTAAAAAGTCCCTCTCCAGCTTTTCTGTAGCCCTTTCAGGTACTAGAAGGTCGCTATAAGGTCTTCCCAGAGCCTTCTCTTCTCCAGGCTGAACATCCCCAACTTCCACAACCTGATGGAAATCATTTACAGGTTGGAATATGTGAAATAATTACCAACAACATAGCAGACATTTCATACTAGTTCACAATCAGTTAAGCAGGTAGTCCTAGAAACACCAAAGTTGTCAGACACTACTCAGGTCAGCACTGGATTGACAGTAACTGACCCATAACTGCTGGCCTTGCTCATTTGCATTCTGTTTCTTAAATCCATATATTCTTTCCCACCTTGAAAAGTTTTGAGAGGCTACCTTTTTGTCTGGGTTTCTCTTTGTTTTGGTTTGTTTTGTGTTTTCAAGAAAGTTTTACTGCAGTTTTTGCCTCCAAGAATCACTACGATACAATTGAAAAACACAGAATACCAATTTTTGAAGTGCACATGAGAAAAACAGCTGCTCCAGCTGATTCGGAATGATTTTTTTCTGCTTGTTGTTGAGACCTAGCCTTGAAGGGGGGTCTTTGTAAAACGAAAAGTTCAAGCAACTGATCTTCCATGTCTTTAATCAGATTTCACAGAATTTCCAGAAACAACATCATCTTAAACAAGAAACTTATTTAAAATTAGCTTGTTAGTGCACAACAATCAAAGTGATTTAAAGGAAGATTTCCTTCCCTAACCAAAACTGTAAGTACACTCAGCTCAGCTGCTGCCTTATTTCAAGCAAAGCAACACCAGTGGTATATACATTCCCTCCACAACACAAAACTAATATCATTATTTGCTTTAATGACAACTCGACCACAGATGCTGGTGCTAGTACTCCAGCATAAATCCACACTATTAAATGTCCTACTTCAGCCTGACGCCACAAGCCTCACACCCAGCAGCAGAAAGTTATATAAAAATGGAGTCCTATCTTAGCAATTAGTTTTAACAAAATAGATATCACACAGACCGATCAATCCTCGGCATCTTATCCCCCTTCCAGCAACTTACTCTTCTACAGCTCCACATTACTCAGTAATCAAGCCCTTGAGGTAAGGACATTACCATTTTTCCTCCTTTGTCTATAAAGGACAATACAATTCCTGGTGTTAGAAAAACAATAGTAATGTCCTGATTGCATTAGTTCGCCACTATTTGCTTAGAATAGAATGAGGCCCTCAGAAAAATGTTATTTTTTGAGCATGGAAGGAATAGAGTGAGTTTTAACCACATTTGATATTGGCCTGTATGCCCCATAACATCATTTCAGAAAACTCCAGATTCAATTTGGGCTGAGGCTATGCTCCCATAGTTGAAGTTTTTCTTTCATAATTCAGATTTTTGGGGGGTTCAGATTTACAAATATAAAGTTTCTTCCACATACAAATGGAACAGATATCACTCCCTCAATATCTATTCTTTCCTTCCCTTATGAAAGGTAAGAATTATTTTAAATCAAGTTGCACTTCAGGCTTCACACCAACCACTGTATTGCAGTTTTGAAAAGCAGTAAGTTTTCCATTGTATAGATTTCAGTGATAAATTCTGGTCCTGTAAAGCTTTATCCAGATTTCTGAAAATCAGTTTAGTACCAATGTGTAAAATATTAACGACAATATGTAATTACTTTATTAACCATAAGTCTTTTTCCCTAAAAGCTTCACATATGTTTCCAGCATGTAAACATCCTAAACAACATCTCCAAATGGAAGTGCTTGCTTTCACATAGTGTTGATTGAACATAAGATACCAATATCTTTTTTTCCATTGCTTCATTGCTTTAGAGGAATACACCAGCTCTCTCAGCAACATTAATTTATACAAGTTATATTGCACATTCCTTTGAAAAAAGTTACACAGACTTGTACAAAATCACTCACGGTAAACAATTACTAATATGCATGGATCATTGACTGGTGGCTCATCTTCTTCGAGTCCCAGCAAAGAAAGCAGAACAAGACAGGTGCACAGGATGGTGACAGCTTATCTATCTGTAACAGATAGATTTGTTTACTCCAGCTGTGAGATGATGAAACTCTAGTGAAATCAAGGGACTTCCACCAGTGAAGTATAAAACAGGAATCAATCAGGCAGAAACCTTAAAAGTCTGACAGTTGGACCTTCCCACCTTTTCCACATTTCTTCCGTCCCCTCTGATGTGTTCAGTTCCATGCATGAAATAATTAGGGAATAAAGCAAGTCTGAATAGGGCACAGAACTAGGAGCCAGGAGATGCAGGTTCAGTTCTGTCACTTCAGTTTCAAAGTCCACAGTAGTAAAATAAATCTATAGACCATGGAAGAATTGAAATAGAGCAAAACAAAAAACAAAGCCCTCTACTGAAACCAAAAGTAAGTCTCAGCAAGTCTTTTCTCATTTGGGGAGAACCTTGCCCAGATAGATGGAAGACACTACACTGTGTCTATCAGATAAAAGGAAAAAAAAAAAAAAGTCTTCCGAAACAGAATAATATTCAACAATATCCTCAGATTGGGGAGGGTACTAACTGCAGTGTTTATTCATGCTAATAAACCTTTTGGGTAAAGCATATTAAACCTCTTTATTAAACTCAGTTCAATAGTAGCAGCTTCAGTAAAGCTCAGTGAACAACTTTCTTAATGAGAAAATCAGTTTTTGAAGCAAAAGCCATTGAGCTCTGATTTCTGTCCTCTACTCAGACAACAGGGAGCTACGAGGCTCTGGACTACATGACATTGTGTTTGGTGTAGAGAGACAGTTTTGATATTGACTGGTGGTTTTAGGTTTTGTAGCATATTATATGCTCTTCACTGTAAGCTCACCATCGCAAAATCAATAAAAGGCAGGCACAGTATTGCTTATTCAAGGATTCCAGTGAGCAGCTCATTGTTATCTCCATCATAGATGCAAAACATATGCTGCAAATCTAAAAACATCTGAGTGCTTCTGTCTGCTGAATTTTACACTTGCTAATGACTGATACAGAAACAGGTGCTGTTCTGAAGTCATGGGAAAGCACAGAGTTAGCCACATGACCATGGCAGTAATGCAAAGTTGTCCACAAGAGGGGATGACTTCAAATTAAAATGTGTGTAATTCATTTCCTTTGATGCATATCCTCCAGTGACATTTGTACAGACCTCCACGTGTTAGCAACCTATTTGTGATGTTTTGCAATGGATTGAAAAGCAGTTTTATGCTCTGTGGAGTGACAGCAGCAGCAGTGATTAAATGAAGCTGGAATGCAAGGTCCTGCTGTGTTTCCCCTGTCAAGGAGCAGCCAAGCCACTGTACTTGGGAACTTAAGGGAGTTTTTGTGTTGGTTTTTTTTTTTTTTTTCTTGTTCTCCTGGCCAATTTGTGATTTGCTCTGTTTGGCTTACTTCCCCTTTCCTTAAGGCTGTCACTATCTCTGACAAGCTAATTATGATGTATTCATTTCTGAATACTTTTAAAGAGATGTCCCAGAATGTCAAATAATGTTGTAACAGAGATGAGGGGAAAGCAGCAGGTGCTTGACATCTAATTTAGTTAGAGCTGCCAGCCTAAAATAAGAGAAGAAATGATCATGCAACACATAGCATGCATCTATTTATTAAATTTCTATGTACCTGCATAGCAGAGAATTCAAATTAACCCAGCCAATAGATTTCACCGTTCTTCTGTATCTTTTGTCTACTATATGTTCACAGAGTACCAGGAACACAATTTAGAAGAGCCATCTTCTCTGCAACTGTTAACCTGCAAAGATTCATCAGAAGTAGAACTAGGACTTGTTACCAGGATATTCCCATTGTATTCAATAGCAACTTAGGCTGTTCCATATCTTGCAGAAGAGGTATCACACTTTTCAAGGTTTACAGCTAGATGAGCATCAGTCAGAGAAAATGGTTATAAGTATTACTGGCAAAATCTCAAACTATCCTGCCTAACCTGTCTAGGGAAGTCATGATCTTACAGGAGTGAATCATTCCTAATGAAAACAGGAATTAAAATGCAAGTTCACCCACATTTCCTCTAACCCCCAGATCTCAAGTAGTTTGTTGAGAAAATCCTCGTCTGTCTACCAAATCACAAGCTAATAAGACAGCAGCAGCATTCTGGGTTTTGAGGAGGTAAAGAAAGCTGTAACAGAAAAGGTTTTGGATGAAGAGAGACATGTCTTCTCATCACTTGTAATGTTTTTTAGCTAACTTATAGTAATATTTGAAATATTCTGTCATTTCAATGATTTCTTATTCCAGCTCTAGCTTCATGACTATACACAAATCACTGGACTGCTTTTCCCTCTAGACAGGTACGCAAAAGAGAAATGTAAGCTAAAAAACTTCTCAGGGTTTTGACTCTCAAAAAGTTTCTGGTTTGGGTCTCAGCTTTATTCAAGCCTGATGGGACTTCAGTAATGTCCAAATAATCTCACCTGAACTTAGTGGGAAGACTTCCCCAGAAACTAGGCCAGACCTTAAGTGTGGGGCTATACATTTCTTTTCTTAAGAGGCTTCTTTCTTTCAGATATTGCTTTCCACATGTATCCAGTGGTTCACTGCAGTTTATATTTGTTTAATGTGCGTTCTCTCTAGAAGTAGTTTAGAAGGGCTTGGATTTACTTACTAGGTCCATCTTCTGTGGTAAACATTAATTTTGTTACACTACTATATGACTACAAATTATATGTATTCTTATCATGCCTGGGTTTCCCTGCTTTCCCACTTGAACACTGAAAGCAAGACATACTGAGCAACTGAGTCTAGGAGCCTATTAACTCTGAGGGGCATATTGCATTCACAGATGCAGGCAGAAGAGCTAAAGCATCCTCTAGCTATGATTCTTTTTTGCCTCCCTCCATTCACTTCATAGAAGTTTGGAAGCTCTAGTCAATCATCTGTAAAATCAGATGGCTAGGAAGCACTAGCTATGTGGAGTGATACAGCTGAAATATATAAAACATTATGAAAACCGTATCATTAGATATTAACTCTGCCTCTCTATAGTTACTCCTTCTATATCTGCATATTCTTTTATACACTAGCAGGGAGCATTAGGTAGTCTCAGTTCAAACTACGACTCTCAAAATATGTCTAAGAGCAACTAGTCTAAGGCCAGCATTCCTTTTCTCTAGGCTCTTCTGACACCTGCCCAATAAAAGCCTGGTTTGCTATGAATATTGTGTTAAAAAATACAATTATTTTGACAAGGAAAAAAAAGTGTGATCAAACTTCATATTCTTTTTAGGAAGGCTGTTAGAGAAAACCACATCACCATTCTTGAATCAAAACTGGCCCATGACAGAAATTCACAATTTTTTGCACTAAAGTTTCCTCTATCGCATGATTACTCCAGGACAAAACCAAAACCATGCTGACCTATACCACAAGCCTTGAAAAGAGAATTGCAGAGACCTGTTTAGGTAGAAATCTACTTAAAACTCTTTTTTAAAACAGTCCTTTATTTGTATGCCATTCAGCGCTTCTGAGGTTTGGCAGGCATAGTTGGATGATCTATGGACAAGAATGAAGTACTATATGCCTCTGTACATTAGAGGAGAGAGGCCTTGCTTTTTTCTCCCCTGTCAGGTCTCAGGATTCAATAACAGCCATAACCTTCAGCATTAAAAATGCCATGGTCTATTTCACACAGAAATATATATATGTAAAACAAGGTCTTATTAACAAAACCAAGTTTTCCTTGGCTGCTCTGGCATTTCTAAAGTATGCAAGCGTATAAGGAGTGGGAAGAAAATACATTAATTATTGAACTGAGAACGGAGGAACATGGTCCTTGTGAGATTCAAAAGACCCCTGGGAAACTGGACTTCCTTGTAAAGCACTTCTGAGACTGATGGATCTAGTGCCTTCGCTTTCTTTAAAGCAGCTGAATGCATGCCAAAGATGTCCTACATATAACAGTAGTCTCTGCAAGACCTTAAAAGATGACAACTTTATTCAGCCCTGTAAATTGTTAACTCGGTAACTCTAATCCTCAGCTGTGGTACTTTCTTGTTTCCAGCAGAAAAGGCACAGCTCTCTTGGCATCTATGAAACCAAATCTATATACATGACTCAAATTCAAGCATATGCCCTGCACTGCCCTTCAACAAACCTGCATTAAGCCGGTGCATTCACAATTCAACCTGGAAAGAGTTGATTATACCTCTAGATTTTCCAGAGTGCTGTGCATAACTAATAATAATAAAAAAAATCTTGTAACAAAGAACCCAGCATAACACAAAGATTAAGTATTCTAACAGTATAATGGCCAAAACCTACGTTTTTATAACAAGCACTATGCATTCTTTATAACATCAGCAATACCCGTAGCAAACTGCACTTACTAATCAGAAGCCTCGGGCTATCATGGTCACCTCAATAAATTAGTGCTGCATGCAGAGCTCAAGTCAAAATGCAAAGCTGGACTAATCTAAAAATGTGCAAAGCCCTTTCTGCAATAAGCAGTGTATTTTAGCAGACAGCTATGACACCAGTGTGCCATGATCCAGGTTGGCTGTCTGCCAGCATCCAAATCATTGGTCTGAAACTTCAAAGCTATGGGGTCTAATTTCTCTGCTAAGACGTGTACCCTGTGGGGCTAATCAGTCTGGACAGAGGATTAGATAAACATCACAACATTTCTGCTAGAATCCAAGCTAGCTGTCAGTATAAATGTGCCTATTGTGTAAAAATACTTCAAGTGTAACATCTCAACTCCCAGGTAAGATACCAGCCCTTAGCAAAGACCCTAGGGACGTTACCTAAACTGGTAGACATAGAAGCACTAAGCTCTGCAGTCCAGATAGATATGCTGGCAATGGCCTCTCCTATATTACAGTGAAATTTGCACCTTGATCTCTGCAGGACAGAACATGTGCTGGAGGAGACAAGAAGAGCACTCCAGGTCCTTCCCTGGGTATTTGAAGATCAGGACCCTGGGATACACTGAAGAATGCACCCATCCTTCACCATAAATGCAGTATTAAAAAAGATGGGAGTTTCTGCTTTATGCAAGACAAACCCAGCAGTATTATCTTGTTTCTTTCAGACATCGTTAGCATACTTACCAATCGTGTTTCTATTTAGATAGAGGGCAGTTTTGTACTTGGTTTCCTTTATATGAGATAACTCAAAACTAGCTAAACACCATAAAACGAGTCCTTAGCTATTATCTTAAATAAGACTGCTTTCTGACCATCCACTTTCTTCCTCATACTTCTTGCTTATAAATTAAGCGATGAAATGCCATTTAAAACTTCTCAATTTGTTCTTGCAGTTTCTGGAACATTTCCTCTCTGGAAGAACTTTTAATTGCTCTATCCTTCCCCTCAGAGTATTTGTCTAGTTGAGTTTGCTTCTGATACAGTGTGCTATTCTGTAATCAGAGCCAATTGAGAATCAGGCAGAGACCTGTTTCCTTCAATGCTTGACTAATAGGTCAGAGTTGCTTAATATAGCACAACACAATCACCTGGTCCCAACCATCGCTTGCAAGAGAACCTTTTAAAGGCATAAAAGCTATTTCAGAACAATTTCTCAAACGTATCCTGCCAATAATCCTCCCTATTTTCTGGTAAGCTATAAAGCCTTCATAAACACACCTATGGTGATGTCTTGAGAATATATAGGTCTCTCTAAGAAATAAGGTAAACTGAAGTTTAACATTTTTAGAAAGTTACAGCATATTTTGCTGAGAGGCTTTCAAATTACTGAACTGAATAGTTCCTGGTATTCTAGAGGTGTTTTCTTACAGGTATTTCACAGAGACATTTCAATCTCCTGCAAGCTAATTTCCTCAACAAAAACATCATCACAGCAGTCCCTATGCCAATCTGAAAATTACATGAAAGAAAAAAAATCATAAACAGGATTTCAGAGCAAACTCTCAGAGGTGTCCTAGAATATGCACAGAATACTTTTACAGTCACTTACTGTGACTGTTGGATTTTATGTTTGTTTCAAACTTTGTGCTCGGTGATTCTTAAAGAGAAAATAATTCAAAAATGCTCTAACTGCATGAAGAAGATAAATATGCAATAAAGTCTCTATAGGCACAGCTACTTTGCTTGTGGCACAAAACAGTGCCTTGACAGGCTCTAACTCACAACCCTTGTAACCGAGGCTGCATGAACCATGAACCCACGGCCTGAGCGTGATAGTCATGTGCTGTTCCCTAACTGGGCCTTCTAAACTCAGCCAGGGAGTGGGTTGGATGGCACTCACAGAAAAGATGTTATAAAAGGATGCTCAGTCTGCAGGGACTTGCTGTCCTTCATGACTAGACCACCATCCATTCAGACAGACCCAGGACGTGAGATCAGCAGGACACCACAGAACCTCAGCGCTGGCTCTCATTCTTTTGTGCACTTCCCACTTGTGCACCCCCCCCAAGCCCTTTTCTTCTCATTTTTACCCCTCTCTCTTCTCTCAGTGGGCATCCAAACCTACAAGTCCCAGCAAGTCAGTGTACCTTGAGTGCAACACTTAGACATCGGCCCCTGTAACTGGCACAAGTGACCAGGTAGGAAAAATTAACCCAATCCATTCATGCTAAGTCAGTGAAAATATTCTTTCCAACTGGCCTTATTTTTGGATCCAGCCCAAAACCCAGAAAAATAATTAAAAACAAAGCCAAATAAAAAAACCCAAAATAAACAAAACACAAATACAAACACCAACTAAACAAACAAGCAAAATCCCTACAAAAAAAACCCAAACAAAACCCACAAAATGAGCCATATCCTTCTCATAGAGCTCCAGGTTGAAAATAGCAGCAAGCTCAAGGAAATTGCTTACAGCACTAATCACTGAAAGAACACACCCCAAGTCTTAATGACAAAATGAATTTAACTGACAGAATAAGCAAAGGAGAGTTCAGCAGTCTGATCTGCCACTTTAGGAATAAGTAACAGTATTGCACTGTTAAAAGAAGGTTTTGTAATGAAAGTGTTCAGCAACTGCAGTAGCTTTTACTAAGTGTTCCCTCTACCCTTCCTTGATCTCACACCTCACTCTTACACAACCTAATATGCAATTTACCTGTTTTACTGAAACTGTTCAATGGGATCATGGTTTCAACTATTTTTTCCAGAATAATCCCCAAGTCTTTTTCTTGATCACTGCGCTGGATGATTGTTCCACTTAGCAGGTATTCCCCAGGTTATTTAGTTCCTTCAACTGTAATTAGCTTATATTCTCTGCATTGAACTCTATTTGCCATCTGCTGGCCTAGTTTCTAGTGAAAGAATTCCTTCTAATTTTCATGGCATTACTCTGCATTATTTGTTCTGCCTTTAATCCTGGTATACGCAGTCTTGGAGGTTTTGGGTTCAATATTCTTTTTTGAGTCAGTTTGATAAGTGTCAAGAGAAATGGCCAATTCAGAATAGAAATAAACACTTTAGGGAAAAAAATCTTTGCTGCCCTATGAATTTAAGTGTTCTTCAGTAAGTCAAAAAACAAAGTTCATCTTTCATATAACACAGGAAACAAATTACATATTGCCATAAATAACCTGTGCACTGTATCCTTCTCTCCTAAGGAAAGACCTAAAAGTCAGAGCTCAGAACAAATTTTTCACCATTCTGGAAACCTCTCCAAGCTTGTGACAACTATTCATAAAATTGGACTCTACATTAACCTGTGAATTAGTCGATTTCAGCTTCCTATTGCAAGTTATATTGTCTTTTATTGGCAACTAGGAGCTATATTTTGCACCTGGAGGACCCGAATCCTAAGTCTACTGCATCTAC
The DNA here is from genome assembly GCA_033558105.1 of Coccyzus lansbergi. NCBI lineage: Eukaryota > Metazoa > Chordata > Aves > Cuculiformes > Coccyzidae > Coccyzus > Coccyzus lansbergi. The sequence goes on from JAUMJK010000159.1 coordinate 3,632,473, forward strand.
TTAGTCTCCCCACTGGCTCTAGTACTCTTTGGCTCAGGTTTGTCCAGTGTTTTCCACTCAAAGAATTCCAGCTGGCTCAATTCAAGAAAGAAAGATAACTTGCTAATATTTACCTTCTACAGAAGATAAACTTGAATGCCAGAAGTGAAGTACAAGTTTTTAAGATTAAGTGGTTTTGATCATGGCTTGTCAAAATTTTGCAGAAGGAATGTTAGCTGTAGCACAGGACAAGAATCCGCATCATAAATCATTAAACTAAACAGATTATCCTTAGCTTTACTCTACAGCAAAGTATTTTTCGGCATATTCTTGGAAGCAGACATTACCTGTAGATTCTGTCTGAAGACCATGAGGCTAACCCACATTCAGATTGAAAGTCATTAACTTTCTACCTCAGGAATGTGGTAATGAGCGATTTTTTTTTTTTTTGTACATTCAAAAAAAAGAATCAAAATAGAGTGAACTGATTTTTTTTCCACCTGCTGAGCAGCAGATTTTGATGTTCTCTGCTGCTGTAATGATCCGTTAAGAAGGGCAAAGAATCAGTTTTTCTACAGATCAGAAACCCTGATGAGGAATGCAGTTAGAAAACTAGTACCTTGAATCCATGTCCCACTAAGGAAGGGTGGGGTTTCTCCAGTATTTCTAAATGTTTTTATCTGCTTCAAATAAATAGATTATATATAATCATAGAATGGCTTGGATTGGAAGAGACTTTAAAGACCATCCAGTTCCAACCCTCTGCCATGGACAGGGACATCTTCTGCTAGACCAGGCTGCTTTGAGACCCCATCCAACCTGGCCAGCACTCCCAGAGAAGGGGCAGCCACAATTTCCATTAGCAACCTGAGGTCTAATCTAAATATTCCCCTTCCAATTTAAAGCCATTCCCCCTCATTCTCTCACTGCATACACTTGTAAGAAGTCCTTCCCCAGCTTTCTTGGATATATATTTATCCAAGCCTGATAAGAGCAACCTACTTGAGTCATACCTGCTTTGAGGTCCCTTCCCACACAAGTTCTGAGATCCTTAAGGCCTGGAAATGGATGTGCTTACACAGGCCAGTAGCCTTCCTAAAGAAAAACGCTACACATCCTGGAAGTGACTGGCACAAGAGATATTTTTACATCTGAAATATAAAAGATTATTTTGTATCTTACTAAGACTTCTCATTAACATCTCTTCATAAGGATATTGTAAGAGCTTTAAAATGCTAGGAATTCTAGGGGTTTGTAGTAAATATATATCTTAAGGAAAGAGTGTTAATTTAAACAGAACAGTTTGCTTTCAAAATCAAGGTTCTTTTCACACTCATACTCTTGGTTTCTGAGGGGTACAGCTCTACTTGAATGGTTAGGTTTGGAATGCATCTATATATGTGGTCTAATAGACTGAAGTCTCTGTTTAAAATAACTTAGTCTACCAATTGTACTTCAGCAATTCAACTCTTAGCTTACCTTTAGGGGCTGAACTCTTTCTACTCAAACTTTTGCTATGGTGAAGCGGTTGCTCTTGTCTGATTTCTGAAGTTTAGCTCAGTGACAGCATTGATTATATATGAAATTATCAATCATCTAATACTACTGTTTATAAAATAGCAACATCTACACACATTTACAGAAAACTCCCTCTCTCTGGCTGTTTATTTGTTTGCATGAAATGAGTACCTTCATTTGAACACTGTCATTTGAAAAACAGAGGAATCAGTTATACACAAACACTTTTTAACTAGGCTTTGTAAAAATCTACAAAGGTGTTTGTGCTCTTCCAGCCCTCTAAGAGGGACTTAAATCATGAACAGGAACCTCTACCCTAGTGGCACAAAGGAGCTGGCACAGAAGCGTGTCAGTCTCCTCTTGCTCTCCCTTATCCCTCAGCTACCACTGGCGCAGTCCTCCTGTGGAGGAGAGCAAGTGAGGGCAGTCAGAGCAATTTCTAAAGCAGCTTTAATTGTCCATCAGCTTCCTGCCAAGAAATCTGCAGGGTCAACAGGGAACATTGTTAGGGAGTCACAATTCTTGTTGTTTGGGTTTTAAGCTTTATTGAAGCTTGAGCTTTGTTAAACATTTATAATACCTCAATAAATACACTGTAAGCACTGATAAGGTACATCTGCACTGTACAGAATATTCCTCTCACTCCACTAACAACGAACCCAACCGTACCTGTAAGAGGCATGTCCTTGTGCTTGCTAAGAGGTGCAGTTATTCAAGTCTTGGTGTTTTACTTTTCTTCTCCAATAATTCCCCATCTTACTAGTTCCAGATTATTTGTTCCTACTCTTCCAAAACACTATTTCATCGTTTCTTTTGTCTAGTGGCCTGGTACCAGCCATCCACACTCTGGGTATTATTAGACAAATTAGGCAATTTGACATATTAGGGGACTCCTCCCCTTTCAATAAACTGTACATTAAATTTTAAAATATATAAATAAAAGCAGCACTGCTTTCATCATACTCTGAGCACCTTTGATGCCAATTTCTTTACTATCTTCTTCAGCATCACTTAACTTTTTAGTCTTTGCGGTTCTAGCTATGCCACAACTTTGAAGCATCAAGTCATCCTTGGTCTCAGCTAGTGTCAAGAGCACAACATTCAGCCTTGCATGTTATCCCATGGTTTGTCTCTGCATAAAGTAAATGTCATGCCTATCTACATCAGTATTCTACTCCCAGTGGGAGCCACATACACAGTTTCAACTACAAGATCCATAATGGCTTCCTGCAAGTGCCCTTAGGGTATACAATCTTTACTAGATTGGTATACAATCTTTACTAGATTTACCGCAAAATTAAACCACATCTCAAATATACTGAGCAAAATCTACTAGTATTTCCATCAAGCTCTGTTAAATACTATGGATTTCCCTTGATTTTAAGATTACATTTAGAGAAGAGACTATCATTCAGTACAAACACTACAGCACAGAGGTTCAGATTCATCACACTCAACAGAGATGCCAAAGGTGGGTATGCAATAACCATAAACTCCAACTATAAGCTCCCTCCGTAATCATTAGAGACAGACACTTTCAGAAAACAATTCAGATTTTCCATGGAATGGATGCCTCTTGGAGTGTGCTCACCTCCTGCAAGTGACTACAGAGACAATCTGACACAATAACAGTCCCAGTTTAGGCATTTCAGAATAGTGCTAAACTTAAGTGGCTGGAAGGTCCAAGTTGTTTGACTATCAAATAACAGGAATGCATATTTCCCTCTCAGAATCAAACACTGAACAGAATTAAGGGACTAAACGTAAGGACCTTACCCAGTTGACTGAAATCATCTGCATGTAACAGAGATACAAATGATACAACAGCGAAAAAGTGTCTATTCTAACTTCATTTGGAGCTCCCATACCCTTTCTAGAGCTCTTCATAACAGTATTCCTGTTATACCATCATTCCTATCTTCAACACCTGCATCTAGACTTGAATGCCCAACAGTAAAATAGCCTCTTATTCTTGCTTTAAAACCTGTGTATGTAGGATTTGTGTGTAAAAACAGTGATGACTTGCCCAAGTGCTTCAGCATGAACATACTGAACAAGATCAAAAGTAATTCATTGTAATAAAATGATTACAGGTTATAATGCCACTTGATGTTCATAGTAAGGTGAACTCAATAAGAAGGAAAAGTGGTGGTGCGTCTACTCCCTTGTAAGAAAAAAAAGAAACATTATTATAAGTCAGCCAAGCTTCATTAGGGAAACAGCAGCATTTGTGAGTCAGAGCAGCACTAGCAGACAGCAGGCAAGGCTATTTGATACATTTTTAAATCTATTTCTATTAGCCTTCAACTACTGTTTTCAACAGTACAATGTTTAAACTGCTTACCATAACACAAAATCACCTTCTTCAATATATAACTGAAGCATTCAATAAACGAAGTATTCTGGCAAGTAATGAAAAACAGGGCACTAAATACAACAGTAAATATTTGACTGGTTCTTCAGAAGAAAATTGCAGCATTTCAATATTTACTTTCACTCAGAAGTGTTGATTATTTCCCTGCTGAGCAATAAAAGAGGAAAATTAAAACTGCCTTCATAATCAGATGATCATCCTTTTAAAAATATTTGCCAAAATATTCTCTGTATTTCTATTGTTTGTGAATTAGAAAATGTAAACTTGCAAATATATTTTGAAGTGCTACTGTTTTAAAATACCATCTCAGACTTTGATTTTCCTAGCTGCTCTCTGCCCTAAAGCGAATAGCAATTTCTCACTATGACAAGATGGATCTGGCATCCTCAAGCTATATCAGCATGAACTATCATCAGCACTTGCTGAGCATCTATCTCCTGTTATATACAGTTCCTAACACGTTTATGCTACAATGGCAATTATAAAAGTAACACTTGCTGCCTGCAGACTGTTATTTGATCCATAACAAAACTGAGTCCTCTTATTGTTTATTGTCACTGATGTAAAATCCATCCTGTCTGAGCGGAAGACAGGTAACAGATCTCATCGCTAACTATGCAGTCTCTTGAGAGTAAATCATCAGCTATACACAGCGATAAGGATGCCCCAAAATGTCACTTCAATTTTGATCATTCAAAACATTTGGAATAAATCTCATCTAAAGTAGTAACAATAGCCTGCCTGCCCACGCCTTTTTTAGAATTAAATGTGTATTTAACACAACCAGGTATAATTCACAAGAGAAAGCCATCTCATTTGCTGGCTCCCAGCTCGAAGGCAGGCAATTGGTATCAATTTATGAATCTCATCTCAATCTTCACCAGGCAAAATAGCTGAATTAGGTGCTGCACTGTTCCTAGGACTGGTAGTACGATAAAATTGCTTTTCCTCTAAAGATTCCATCTGACACTTATTTTGAAATACTTATTCCATAAATAAAAGGCCAAATACTTAGTTATGCCTGAAACCAGCTCTTCAGCATTAAACTTATTCATCCACCACAAATCTCAAGGTTTTTTTGTGATGAAAAGTAAATAAAATGTCTGATTTTTCTCACTTTGAATACCTAAATTTATACTAATAGGTCAAGCAAGTCCTATGGGATCTCCTCAGAAAAACAATAGGGAGAAACAGGCATTTCCAGAGGACAATTACTCCCATAAAAAATGTTGTGATACAGAGTTGCTGTCACCTATCTGGTCACCACTGAATAAATGATATCTGCTTTTAGGTAACTGAAGATGAAAAAGTCATCTTGGAGACCGCCTTTGTCCAAAGAAATGCATGACTTGGTAAAAACAAACCAGAACCAGCTTTCATTGAGCAGTGGCTATAATCAACCAGTAATTCCTGGACTGATTTTAGGACAATGGCAACAGGCTTTCAGAGAACAAAAAATATGTTTTGTTTCACTAAAACTATGCTACAGATAATTAAGTTCTGGTATGGATAAAATACTACAAAAATATAACAATGTTTTTTCCTCTTCTATCAAAACACTACTTAAAAAGCCCTAGGAAGGATAATCTGGTCCTTTTATAAGAACATACTTCTGAAAAAACATTAGCCCAACACTTGCTGAAGGAGTATGGATTTTATGGATAACTATGAAACGCAGAAAACGTTGCCAAGCTTTAATTTTATATTTTCTGCTTTTGTCAGCTTGTGTTAGTAACTTCCATCCCCTTTTGCACAGCTCTTAATGTATTAAAAATAATGAATAAATGAGATTCTAACAGGAGAAGTCAAATATGATAATATACTTAAATTACTCAGCATCCAGAAATCTCTTGCTTTTCACATCTATGAGTTAAATGTATGCCAAATCAATTTCCCTAAACACTTGACAGGACCTATTTTCTATGAGATTTCTTGCTAACAGGCTTTCAGTCACAGTAAGTGCTCACAAAGTGCACAGAAGTTGTATTTTACTGCACAGCCCTAATTGAGCTGTCTGGGCTAAAGCAGCTGAATGTTACAGAAATGTTTATTATACAAGCCCACTTACTCTCAAACTAGAAAAGAACATTCCTGTACATTTTAGCGTAATTTATCCTAAAAAAAAAAGAAAGCAAAAGGTCTTTTATCACCTTCTCATTTCAGTGATTTATGCTTATGGAGTTCTTTTACAACTCAAAATCTGGTTCCACTCCAAACTGCAAAAGAGCAAAGTCTGAAACATCTTTCAGTTGGCTCACATTACATTTGATGTCTCTTTTTGACCAAGAAGTATAACTTGGTTCCTTGTAGCGTTCAGTAGCAACTTCCCACTTATAAGTGTTCACGCCTCAGCAGCACTCCACAAATGGGGAGATGACACATTTTTGTTTTCAATAAACATCTTGTTGTGTATATTTGCTTTTTCCTAGAACTTCATTTAGTATTTGTTTCCCCTTTTTTTTGAGCGTCTGCCCATCTAGTCTAAGTTAAAAATCATGTTTAAAGACACAAGAAATACAAAGAAAACAGATGTAAAAAAAATCCCAATACTTGCACATGAAATGCAACACCCCCAAAGCCCCAATCTATCTATCCCATATGCTTTCCTTGTGGCAGCAAAGGAGATAAAGGATGGAAATGATCTTCTTTCAAGCAGGAGACTAAAACTCAGTTCTGATACCAAGTAGAGATGTGTTGTAGCAACCCATTTACCAGATGAAAGCTGTAGCAAAGCTATTTTAGCCATAAAGCAGGATGACTACCATAAAACCCAGTATTAGCACTTACCCAGTCAGGGCCACTAGCTCACCTGACCCCTTCCTGAACAAGTCCCTGCATCTCTGCATGCATGGCTCCAAGAACTCCCAGCTGTGAGTACAGGGAAAACTCACCTCATCTGACCCACAATTTGCATCAACACAGATCAGCAAAATCTATTCATTTGATCACACCTTGCCTGCAACTGTGCTAGTGGCTCACTGACTCAGTACATACCTTGGAGAAGAAAGGGCAGTCTAGATAAAAACTTTAAATATTAGACTTGATCGTTTTTCCTCAATCTCTGAACATTGCTGTAGTTTCATAAATAAATAAATTACAACAAAAAAAACCCAAACAAATCTGCACAAAACCTGCATATCAGTTTAGTGGGCTCTGCAAGGCTACAGAAAGCTTCAATTTAAATATTTAAAACCAGGTCTTACCTCAGTCTGGCCCCACTTATGCAAGCTTACTATCAAAAAGTTAATCCAAAATACTTCAGCCTGAAAGGAGAAGAGAACACTAATGAAGAGCAGAGACTGAGATCAGTGTTCATTTGTTTATAACCAAAAAGTCCAAAAATAAAGCAATATAAAAGCCATACTTTTAGTAGGCTACCTTCCCATCGTGCAATCTGTGTAATTACCACAGGGATGTTAGAAAGGAGTTCTCACACGGAGCCATAAAAATAAAGTCTCTTCTCCAGTCAAATGTTCTTTTCCCCTCTGTATTATCTCTGCTCTTTGAACTAGTTCATTTAACTTTATTCCATTTACTTTTCTCCAGTGTCCTCTCATTATAATTCAGTGACTACACTAGAGTTGCACTTTGGCTGGTTTTACCCCTTCCCCCAACTCCACTCATGTCCATGCTCGGCAAGCATTTAATAGTGATGAAAGATTCTCGAGTTTATTCAAAGGGTACACAGGTAATCAACAGGCAATGAGTTTGATCAATAGTCACTGTCATGAAAACTGGAAGACGAAGCTTTTGTGTGAATTTCCTTGAAGAAAAGCTTTGTAGATAACATGGTCCAAAGTAGAACTGAGACATACTTTTGCCACATGCCAGTGTTACTTAGAAAGATGGTACAGGCTACAAGAGATTGGCACAATGAAAGATTTGCTGCAGTCATCTGAATTTTTCAGTGATCTCAATTTGCCCTGAGGTATCTTACCTCCTCAGTATTACTTTAGGCTACTTAGTGGTATGACACATCAACAGAAAATTGATAGCAGTGAAACTACATTGAAGAAACCTTCGCTGCTGAGAAATTAAGACTGAAAGTGAATCTCATGGATTTTGAAATAATGATGACAGAAAACAACAGCAATGGCAAAAGGGCAAGAACAGCTAAAGGGTCTCCATGGGTCACCATTGCAAACCATTATTTCTGTATACACACACTTGATTTAGTGCTGGTTATGTGAGGTCTACAGCACCACAAAAGCTAATAAGTCATTGCTGTAGATGACAGCCTTAGCACCTGTGCTTCATCAAACAGCAGGACACCTTGTAAATTACCTCAAGCAGCAACCAGTGGCCATGCCGCGTGCCTGCAAGAGTCTTGCAAATCCTATTTCAGCACACTGATTAGGTTCATTTCATTTTCAGTATTATTAAAGCCCATATAAATACTTCATAGTACTACTTGTCTTTTTGCCCTGATCAGTTTTTAGGACTAGGTTAACATCACTTTTGCTTATTGCGTTGACAGAAATACATTATTTCTGATTTTTGAATTAGTGCCGCTACATCTTTGACAAAAATCTTAAGCATCTACTAATTTAAAAGGAAAGGCAATGGCTAGATAGTGATGTTATAGAAGAACCTAGTCATTTGTATTTTAGGACAGATGGATTCTTTATTAACATGAGAGTCAAGTGACAGGAAAACTTTTGAAGTATTTGACTGGGTACCAAAAGTCTTGGGGTTTTCCTTTTCTTAGGTTAAATTGCACCAAACACTTTTAGAGGCTATAAGCAACCTGATCCAGTGGACGGTGTCCCTGCCTATGGCAGAGGGGACAGAACTGGATAATCTTTAAGGTCCCTTCCAACCCAAACCATTCTATGATTCTATGACATCATTTTTCCAGGTAAAGGAAATTTACTTTAGTTGAATAGAAATATTAGACTATGCATCAGCATCAAAGATAGAAATTGCACCAATATGACTAGATCTCTATTTATATCAGCAGGGAACACCATCACAGGGTGTTGCTAGTATACAGGTAAACGCGAAACAAAAGTAGTGCTCACAGGCTGCATTTCAAATTCCAGCCTGGCAATGTTTAAGCTAATTCTGAGATTTGTTGTTACCAAATAATAAATTGATTTTACGGAGGTTTAAAATAGTTTCAAAATGGAAAACACATGAAAGAAGTCAGGTCTCTTAATATTTGAAGCAAAGTTACTTCAGTGGATTTAAAAGCTGAAACTAACCATTAACTACACCTTTACATAAATGAAAGAAAAGTCTGAATTCATGCAGAGGATGGCCACTACTAATGAAGTAGTACTGCACCAGTATTCCTGGTGTGTTAAACATTTATTTCTGAGTTCTGTTTATTAATACATTACATAGCATGACCCTACATCTGAGATAAATTTGGCATTTTTCTCCTTCCTTCTTTTGAAGGCTAGACAAGAAATACGTTATAAGCTTCTTTGATAAGAGATCTTGCCAGAAGAGAGACCTGCAAGGACTCTTTTATTGAAAAAAGAACGCAAGTTCAAAGAAATGTGACTATCCACAGGGGAAGGCAGAAGTCACATTCAATTCGTTCCACAATCTTCAGACACTACTGCAGAAATTGTCTCCCTTAAAGGCAGTCTTTACGTTTACATGAATACCAGCAGTGCTCTTTATCCCAAAGGTTTAAGAAATCAGTCAGTTATCCTGAATTCATGCCATGGAACCCACTAAAGATAAGAAACAAGACTTTTAACTCAATCAAAAACTCTGCAGGAAGAGTCCAGACAACTGAGAGTTCAATGTTTGTATTGCCAAAACCTATTGCAATATTTCTTAATTGGGTAGAACCTCCTGAGTACTGAAAAGCTATAGGACTGATCTAGGCCAGGTAAGGAGCCACAAAAAAAACCCACACAGTAAATTTGAGCTGTGGTCCATCAAGAACATGGGTGGAAGCCTCTGCTATGTGACAGTAATTTGTAATACAGGTTTATTAGTACCATAGAACAACCAGATTGGAAGAGACCCACCAGATCATCAAGTCCAACCATTCCTACCAAACACTAAACCATGCCCCTCAGCACCTCATCCACCCATACCCTGAACACCTCCAGGGAAGGTGAATCAACCACCTCCCTGGGCAGCCTGGTTTTTTTATGTTTTGGGGGTCATTGGGCACTGGAACAGGCTACAACCCATAACTATCATCTTCTAACAAAGAGGTCACACCAAACCTGAAAGCATCACAAAATACTTTACCATGCACATCAGGATAACTTGATTCTTTGATTCATCTTCAATTGGTTTATATCCATGCCCTGGCAATCTTCACAGCAGTGACAATTTTGCATGAGAAATAATAACTAGAAATGCATACATCTGCATAATGAAGGCATGCAAGTTCTTCACATTTAACTAATTTACCTAAGCAGTCACAACCCAGATGCTGAAACAAGCTAGAAAGCTAGACCAGGGAGTTACCTATGCTATGCATCAGACCAGAATGGGGCTTTGCCATCAACCTCTATTCTGTCCAGAAGGTAGTTTCCCCCTTCACCTTAAGGCCACCTTTCCCAGCTGTGGACTCTAAGTCTGTGAACAGTAACATATTACAACCTTAATATAAGCAAGTCTTCCTAAAGTAAGAATAAAGATTTGATCAGATTTTTCCCACTCAAACTGATGACAACCACAATCAGTAGAGATTTAATACAAGAGGAGAAAATTTGAATACAGAGCTTATAAAAAAAGACATACAAATGGGTTTCATCAGCTGGAGCACACCAATAGGATGTCATAATCCAAGGACTACAATGACAGTATTATATCTTTAAGACTGTAACGAGAACAACTTGTAAAAAGGGTATAGAGATTGCTCATCCTCATTTTGGTCTCTATTACTAAAAATATTTTCACTAAGTTTACTTGTCTTTAAGATCGCTCCATATGTTACAGGACCGAGGTTCAAAAGATTAGTTCTCCAAACCCACAAATAAATTGAAGAGTATTTGCAATCCTTATTTCAGCCTGCATTAGCAGTCTGCCATTCTACCTGCATAATTGATAGGCCAGTCAGCCTGCTTCCAAACTTTAGGCTAAATTCTACCTTAGTTAAAATGTCATTCACAAGTGAAATAATTACCCACACAAAACACAGGTTGTTAGGAAGACCATAACTGCTATTGCTTAACATTGTCTTAGCTCACTGTATTAGCTCTAACAGTCCTGCTAATCTCTAACAAGTCTTTCTACAAAGTGCCTGGTTCATCGCTCCTCATGAAGAAAGCAGGTAGAGAAAAAATGCAGTAGGAAGCTCAAAGAATTAAATAAATATGCAATTATTATTTGCTATGCATAATTAGGAGTATGAGCAACTCAACGCAGAACAGAGGTCAAATATAAAGAAAAAAGACAAAATATACACATCTACCAACCAATGAATTCAAAGATCATACAGGCAGCTACATTCCCATAGCTTAATGAGTTACTAATCAACTGATCAGCAGTCACAGCATATCTGCAGAGTTCTGGCCAGCTACATATGAAAACTATTCGCTCAAGGACATTAAACTTCAAACTTTTAACATACTGAAAAGGTGTAAGGAGCCAGTTACTATAGTCGAGCTGATATACATGAAGTTAAATGTCTGAGCTCTTAACAAGGAAAAAGACAAAGACTAGGTCCACAAAGGATTAAGAGAACATTTAGCAGCATATGAGCATACAAAAAAAAAACCACCCTGAGCTTACATGGGTAGCAGTGGATATGTTTTTTTTGCAGGACACACGGTGATTAAAAAAAAGTCAAATAAAAACAGCACCAATGGTCCTTTAACAAGCTACTGGTCTAATCAGACATTGTTATTTGTCATTATGGCTGAAATATTTGGTTTAATGTGTTCAGTTAAAAGTTCTATACTGGCATCATCTTCTTGCTCTTAGTTTGAAATTCTTTAAGAGTTATGGAATGCATTCCAAACAAAACTATTCAATCATCTTCAAAACAAATTATTTTTCTTAACAGAAAACTAGCAATAGTAGAAAAAAAAAAGCAACAGAACTGCTTACAAATCTATCTTTTAACACTCCTTTTCAACAGAATGCTTCATCTTTACCTTCTTGCTAGTCATTTAGAGATGTCTCTGAAGGTGAAAATATTTCTCAAACATTCCTTGGGCAGCCAGGACACAGCTGACTTAAGAGACTATAAGCTCTTCAGAAAAGAAGACTGGCAGCCCATTGGTTAAACAGGTGTACTCATCTTATTCTATCAAAACGTTACCTTTCATCCTTGTCTTTGGGAAAAACCCTTAGTGAATCACTGTCTGAAATAGCTTTTTAGCAGTTCACCTATATATCAACAATTTAAATCTTCTTAAGCAATCTGCAACATTTTTCTAATGACTGAAGGATTTATTTTAAAATACAGCAGTCTTACTACTCATGTACACTAGCTATAACATACGACATGTTATACTATGACAGTTAGGCTATCCTACTACTATATTTAGAAACAGTATCAGTGGCCTCTGTGATTCCTTTATTTGATAACAAGCCATGGATGAAATAGCAGTTCGATAAAATAGCAAAACTTGCAAGGACTCATAGACAGAGGAGGAGTAGCAAACATTCTACTTCAGTCATTGCTTCTGCAAAAAGGGCAATCCCGAACTACACCATTATTGTTGCTCCCACTCTGAGTGAGAAGCAATTCAACTCTGCTGCAAGTTCTTTCACTCAGTAGGGAAGACTGACAGCCTGGCAATAGCTTCTACAAGCACTCAGCCTCTCTTACACATTCCTACTGTCAGGCTTCCTGATTCCTTTCCCTTTAACACGTGCTAGGAATACCTGTCTTCCCTTTGAATATATGAAAGGGTTGAGGAAAAGGACATTGTAACAAAACACTGCCAAGAAAGGACTGCTTTCAAGCTTCCTTACAGGCTTTCACTGAAGCTCCTGCAAAAGATGTCAGAGCTAGAGCATACAGACCCTTCTCTGTGATTCCTACCTGTGCTGGCCCCACTAGCATAGGACTTCCATACAGCTGATAGCTAATCACCACTCAAGCTAAAGGAGAGAAGTGAGAACTTAAAGCTTTTGTCATGCTAGCTAAATACAGCCCTCTTTCCCCCTCATAGTAATCACTTTACACAAAGCTTTAGCATACATATTGTTTCACAGAGGCTGAAGATCAAATTTCTCTGGAAGATGACATCTTTTGATCCTCTGAAGCCTTTTATGCAAGCTGGGGTTTAGGCACACAAGTAGAGTGAGAGCAGAGCAAATGTTCCATTACTGCCCACACTGTGCCTGTGAATATCTGGTTCTCTGCTCCAAGCCTTCTCTTAAACAAGAAAGCCAGATTTGCTTTTGAAAAAGGTTATGCTATATTCTTTACAAAACAATATTCCCATCTAAAATGAACTTTCCTGCATTAGATTGCTAACCTGTAGAAGATGTTATCTGTGGCTTTTATCGATTCTACCCAATACTCTTTGGACAAACAAGTTTAACATTGAAACCAACAGCTGCAATTTGGCAGCAAGGAGTTTTCTCTCATTTTCATAATGTTTCTGCCAGTACTCACTGTTCTTGTTATTCAAGGTACAGCAGCCATAACTCATGTCTCTGGGGCATTATTTTATGTATACTTTGGAGTAAAGAGGGCTCTCAGGATGTCTAATATGATGTCCTTTGCAATCTGTTATTAGGGTATGAATCACCTTGTCGGTTAATCATATCATTATGAATGCTGAAGACAGGAAAACCAAGAGGGATTGAAATGCATATATTTCCAGATTAAGAAAAGCTATTTGAAAAATACCAACAGACTAGTGAAGGCAGGTTTTGAACTGTGTTGGATTGCTGAAAAATTTTAATCAAAAGGGCTTTCTACCTTAGTTGTTTGTACTGATACTGGAAAAGAAAGGGAAAGGACAAACTTCCATCTTCTGAAAACACAGAGAAGTAAAAGGAAGAACTCGGTGCATTTGGATGAAACCAAATATGATTAAAAAATAAATACATCAACACTATTTATCTGCAATGTCATTTCCAGCTACAAGAGGCTGATGCATTTAGTCAGTCATCAGTACTGCAGAGCATCATTAATCTCTTGCTTATGCATTTGTGTTCATTTTATTTCACTTGCGCGTACTTTGCTGCCATCTCCAGGATGCCACAGTTAAAGAGTTGGAAGTTTAGAAAACCAGTATTTAACTGAAAGGTACTTTGCTCCAAGGTGCAATATTTCAAACTGTAAGCATAGGTTTAATTTCTTTAAAAAAAAAAAAAAACAAAAAACAAAATACCCCAAACCCTAACAAACAAAACCCACAAAGAACTGCTTGCAAACACCATTCACAGGCATGGGTGTCATGACAGTTTGCATATGCAAAAGCTGCAGGCTGCTTGTTAGAAAAATAAAATGGTGCTTTAAAATAACGGCTTATTTAACATAATGCTAAATTACAGAAGAAACCCTTTAAAAAAATATTTATGGCATACATTCATCCTGAGCGAGTCTTTTGTGATTGTTATTCCACCTAATGCTGGGAAAATGAGTAAACAGGCAGTTCTTAAATGGGAGCGTTTTACAGGGCTGAGTGTATCTTTTTTTTTTTCAAACCGTGTTAAATCATTCAAGGCACACTGCTATCCACTTAGGAGGCAATAATTGCAGGAGAAAAAAAACAAGGTTCAAAATCCTCTAGAATGAGAAGCTACTAATGTTATCTTTCTTCCTCCTTTAGTAAGGAGAAGATCAAGTTCAAGTGAATGGAATAACAGCTAGCAGTAAGGATTCTGTTTTTCCAAAACCTGTAATGAGGTGCTGAGTCTCACAGAGCAGCCTTGTACACAACAGACTATGGAAAATTTGTCCTAAGACTAACATTACACTGCAATGTTTATTATAATGTTGTATAATTAGTAATATCTACTTAATATAATTGATCTACAATCTTCTTTGTCTTCCTATATAAATATTTTCATCTTACTCATCTTCTCTGTTAGCTTCCTTTGGATATTTCCTGATGTTATATCTATTTATTAATTCTTTACTATACTTTATTCACTGCATACCACACACCATCACTTGGTCACAACCCCAAAGCTACACCCACACTGATAACACTGTTAAGAGTTCTTTATCTCTCTCTGTTAGCATCAAACTATTTATAAAACACACCACTTGCCTCCTCTGCATTCACTTTAACCATCCCTTTTCTGCATAATGACCTTTCGGGACACTCACAATATTGTATCCTTCATTAGCCAAATGAATTTGACCTGTGTCAAGCCAGTGTCCTGACAGTTATGATGCAATAGTTACATTCTGATGTACCTCATTATCATCCTTTCCAAAAGATTCAGAACTTACTAACAGTACATTCTAGTTGTAGACATGCTATATACTTTCTGCATCTACAAAAATGTAAGATCTTGAAGTCATAGATTACAAAAGTGAAGAAAAACTCACAAAAGATGCTACTAAAACTAGGTTTTATTAGAAAATAAGATTCAGTGAAAACTAGGCTGTATCCTACTAGGTGGTTTTTTTTATGAATCTTTCATCTCAAAAGTATAGGTTGCAGCCTAGTTCCATTACCCAGAATCTACACTCCATACCTTTCAGCTCCTGATTAACTGTAAAAATAGGCAAATGAACACATCACATGCCATGGCAGAAATGGTCTGCACCACTGGCTTAAGCATTGCCACACTGTTTCCCTGTAGAGAAGATCAGCATAGGTACTATCACAGAATCCACAAAACACGTTCAGTGATATTTAAGTGAAGTCTTTACTTAGACTCTTGCAGAGCTTACTCTGCTGGCAAACTTTTCTGCATCAATCAGATGGCAAGCAACAATGAAAGCACATACAAACATCTTTCAATTTTATACCTGAAGTGCTTTGCCAAAAATCATTCAGAGTTATGTCTATAGGGAAGTTATTTAGCTCCCTTTTTACCTTTTATTCTTGCAGTTATTTAAATAAAGACTTATATTGCTAACAATAAGGTGTTTGTTCACTGAGTTCTTCTAAATTCACTTGGCAATAACCTTACCAGAAAAAGTGGAAAGTGCAGTAATATGACTTTCATTGATTTCCTGCACCAAGATCACTACAGAGCCATAAAAATGCAAAGCATTGGCACTCACTGTGTTTACAAACTATACTTACCCTTTGGAATTCAAAGAGCTCAATTACTTTTCCTCTATTTTAGACAGAATCCATTTGCTGTGAGACCTACTCTTATTTTGAAGTAGTTATTAATTTATATGAACTAAATTTAATATTTCCTTATAGTCGAAGGCAGTAGTTTGAGAAAGATAAGACAAGAACTCCAGTTGAATGTTTGCATGTAACTTGATAAAATTTGACCCAAAATCCAGGAAACTGGACTATATGTCAATATTTCAGAGTAATTTAGAACTACTAAATAAATTTTACCCTGAGTGCAATGCCTCTGTTTTGGCAAGGACTCAGCTGCCTGGAAAATTCATCCCCAGCAGCATGTATTTAAGTAGTTAACTACTCCAGGACGTTGGACAAACATGATAATTTCCTGAAATCCTTTTGAGAAGGCATCACAACACATACTCTTTTTTATATTAGCCATCCTGAAGAATTAAAATTTAACATGAATTTGTTTTGTTCAGAAGGGAAACCTGTGGATCAACATAGAATATTTGTGGTTATTTAGACAAATGTGTCTGCTAAAGGAAATTTAGTCACTTGGGTAGAAATAAGGCTTTTTGGATCATTTTCCTTTGACTTTTTTGTTTGCTTTTTACATGCTCTGTAAATCCTAGGACTTCCATTTTAAAAAGTCTATAATTTCAGGAAGGCTAGAAATTAAAATGAAAACAGTAAAAAAACTAAGAATTCCTAAGACAAAATAGTTTTCTGTTATTCACACCAACTTCTCTCTTATATAGATCAGAAATAAAACTATATATTGCCTGTATATTTGAAATGAAGTTTTAAAAAATGTTTCCAGAACACGTTAACTCCATTACTGTTATAATACTTATTTTCACAGAAGAAAGCTGGATCACATTTTTCTCACAATTCTTAACTTGCTCTAGTTCCATGTAAACATAATCCCAGTTAGAAGTTCGGCACATACAGACTTCTGATGTCAATTTTCACTGTGGTTCTTCACCAGAAGCCATCAATATGACCCACACACTGTATTTTCTAACTGAGAGGTCATGCATCAGCCACATGCTGCTCATTTGTTAGCTTTATTGATTTAAATCCTTTCTTATGATTTCTCTTTCATATCCTGGAGGGAAATATTAGCAGAAGTCCCACAACAGAGAAATGAGCTTCTCAAAGTGAACACACCATGAGATGAGTATCCACATCCTGAAGAGCAAGAGAAAATTGAATACACTAAACACATCAAGCTGCTTTTACCATCTTGATTAAAGGGTAACAAAGCTTTCAGGAATATCTGCCCCTCACAGTTACTATGTAGTAGTATTATCAATGATACTTTTAAGGTAAGCCTCGCCTCAGTTTAAAAACAAAAATGCAAACTTCTTTTACAGTTTATACTGCTGTTGCAACCGCTAACATAGACAGCAGAAAGAGCCGAGATCTCCAATGTGGAGTACAACTATTTCTGACACCTTTAAATCAAACTAACAAAAGCAGGTTGCTCATCACATGAGCTTGAGTAGAAACTATTGCTTCAAGTTGAAAGGAGGATTTAACACTCCCTTAGCCTTGCTTTATAATGAGTCTTCATGAGATTACAGCAACTAAGGGAAAACCAAAAAGGTATGGTTTATAATTTCATCCCACAACAGCAGAGAGTCCTCTATATTCTCTGAACATAGGCAAACAATTCATGACTAAACACAATAAAAAAAATCCACAAAGGAAAATTAAATTAGTGACCACTGTGGGCATAGTTACAAGTCCTATTTCAGGCTAAATCTTATACAGATGAAAGTCCCAAGACAGTCCTATTTAAACTAACTTAGCATAAAATACCACTCGAGATAATAGTGGCAATGCCTAGTCTCAACTGCCTCCTGCAATTTACTTTTAATCTATAACGTTCCCCACCTTCTGTACAATTTCATGGCAGAAAAATAATACTTATAAAAGGCTCCTTTAAAAAGGTACTTCTGGTTACAGACCATTAGTTGTAAAGACATTGAAGAACCTTAGTGCTTCTATTCAAATGTAAATATTTGTGATTTTAACAGCTCACTATTCAAAGCAAAAGAAGCTTTTTGTTCACCACACTGTCTTTATTCAGAACACTTAGAATAATATTTACAGTCAACATGTTACATTTTGAAGGAAATAAATTCTTTCCCTCAGTTCAATAATCATCATCTTTCAAACATTGCTATCACTATTACTACTCAATATCACGGCATCTTTTTCAGAAATCATAACTGCAAGAAAAGGTAAAATATTTCAATTACGGAAACATGGTAAATAATGAATTGAGCAGTTCATAAGTGCTGTGCCCCAGGAGGAGCTGAAAGCAGGCTCTTCGAAGTAATAGTTTCCTTCCTACATTTGGTCTTAAGACCTTTAGTAGTAGCAGGTTAGCCCTTCCTTAGTCCC
The DNA here is from genome assembly GCA_033558105.1 of Coccyzus lansbergi. Classification (NCBI taxonomy): domain Eukaryota; kingdom Metazoa; phylum Chordata; class Aves; order Cuculiformes; family Coccyzidae; genus Coccyzus; species Coccyzus lansbergi. The sequence continues at coordinate 3,650,902 of JAUMJK010000159.1, forward strand.
ACCCCTCCCCATGTCCACTCTCCTCAGTGTGAGTTAGAAAGGCCAGTACAGCACAGGCTAACATATAAGCACCAGTAATTACACATTTCTCTCAACTCACCTCATTCAGCAAAAGAAACAGCAGGAAAGAAGCAGCATTAAAAAAAGAGAAAAAAACAACTATGCAGAAGAGTGCACAGATCACTTACCCACCGACTCCCTGGCATTCTGATCCTCAGCAGCCATGGGTGCCAATGCTGAATATTCCAGTAAGGTCATGCTGTTTGAGTAAACAATTGTGTATAACCTTTGCTTTAGCTGATAGAAAATGATGCAGTGTTCTATTATCTACACTGACAAGTGATTTATTGCTGTACTTTTTATTCCTCCAAACTGTTTTGGGTATTACACTTCTCCACAACTGCACTGAATTTCTTACTCCATGTCCAATTCCATGACTGGACATTAGTGCTAGAGGTACTTGATTGTCAATGACACATTAGAGTAATCGATTTTTTTCCCCAAAAATATTTCCTTTAGAACATGTTTACAGCTACTCTACTACAATATTTGAGGGCAGACCTCAAAAGTCCTGAAATCTGTTTTCATGACATGTTTTATTTGCCTCTATTTCTCTCCCCTCCAAGACTACAATCAAATGAGACAGGAGTACTTCATAGAATCATAGAACGGCTTAGTTAGAAGAGACCTTCGAGATAGAATCCAACTGTACCTTTCCACTACTAAACTGTGACCCAGAGCACCTCATCTACCCATCTTTTAAAGATCTCCAGGGATCATGACTCAGACACCTCCCTGGTCAGCCTCTGCTAGAGCCCAATAACCATTTCTGTGAAGAAATTTTTCCTGATGTCTAATCTGAACCTGCTGTGGTGCAACTTGAGGCTATTTCCTCTCATCCTATCACTTGGGAGAAGAGACCCAACACCTACATCACTACAACCTCCTTTCAGGTAGTCCTAGGTAGTGGTAACTTCTACCCTCAGCTTCCTTGTCTCTAGGCTGAACAATCCTATTCCCTTCAGTTGTTCCTCATAAGACTTGTGCTCCAGCCCCTTCACCAGCTTCTATATCAATATTTTGTTTCACCTCCACGTAGCTTAGCATATCATACACCAAAGCATTTCAGACAGCTTCTATGTTTCTAGCTAACTGAATACAAAATCATTCCAACCTATTTCCCAGTCATTTTTGAAAGGATTAATGTGGCCGCACTTTTCAAATTTTTCTCAGCAATTCTCCTCCCACTGTATTCCAGAAATTCTAATGATTTGTATAGAAATAATTAGTAAATGGACAAGTGTTTTAAATCCAAGTATTGTTAATGAATTGGACAGGGTACACTGCCTAGGATCATTTTGTCCTCACAGATAAAAAGGCATTTTTTTCCACCTTAATTGCAATTAAATAATTTGATATCAATATAACTAAAAAACTCCCTATATTTATTACAAAAAAGAAATCAAGAACTGAACTTCTTGCATGGGAAGATTCAGGTATTAACAAGAGAAAAACAATTCCAAAGTGCAAAATGATGCAAGCAGTTTTCCCTCAAATGTTATTTCTTACATAAATATATAAGATCTATGCATTTGTGCTTCGTATTCACATCTAGGTAGTCATGAATGGAATATACACTGCCTAAGCCTCTCAGTAGTATCAGCTACCAAGTTGAAGTGGAAGCACTAAAATCTGCAATTGACGGTTGTAACAGTAGTGAGAGATGAGATTCTCAAGCTTCCAGCAGTAACTTGGAGTTACCCAAGTCACTTCTGTGCAGTTTAAGAACCTCCTTCTCTCTTTAATACTACTTGCAGCACAGCTGCCTCTTCAGAAAAGGCATTTAAGTAATGCTGCTCAGTGTGAGCTCTTAAAACAGGTAATCCCAAATATAACTGCTACATTAATGCAGTGTCTCCTTTCTCTATATTTTATTTCTGCCTCCTAGTTTGTGCTCAGATTTGCCTGTACCTGTTCACACTTCTTGTTCTGTAAGATCATCTGTAGGGACTTCACTGAATTTCCTTATTACACAGCATGGTCTCTCTTTTGTCTACTCTGAGCTCCAGTTATTCCAAGTCTGGAAATACATCTAGTGCAGATAAATGGTGCAGAGTCTGAAAAAAAATAATGAAAGAAAAATGTAAGAATGCCCCCAAAAGCCCCATTATCATTGTTATTACTCCTTATGCCTCTGCCTTCCAAGCCTTTTCTGTGCCCTTCTGTCTTTTTCAGGGGAAAGTGATTAAGCGTTGACCACACACTTTTCCAGTCCAGCTTCCTATGTACCAGCCATTAAATTCAGATTGATCCCAGAAATGGGAATGCACAGTAAACAACATCCTGCTTTCAGAGTCACAACTCCCTCTTCAGCTCTACAGTAGCGTATCTGCATGCTACATCTAGCACACATCTCACTCAAAAAAAGTATTAAAGCTGAAGATGGAGGAGGGTGAAGCATAGATTTTGCTTGGTATTTTTTGTTTGTGTTTTTTTTGGGGTTTTTTTACTAGAAGAAAATACTATATAACAGCAAAAAGTTAATTCATCATCAAGCACAATTCCCTTTTCACTGCATTACATACCTTAAAAAATAAGTTCTGAAGAGTTTTTATAGACAAATATTGGTATTTTAGAATATTTCTGATCTTAAGGGGTGCTATTAAAGGCCATTGAAATTTCATTTTATTTAAGTAAGTTTTCAAACATTTCTGAAAAATGCATCAACTTATAAAAGGAGTGAAACTTCCAAATACCCAGTCCATCAAATTCACTAAGGCATCATGGAATTTTGGGAAACAAGCTCTTCATTAACTAAAAATCTGACTTGCTGCTTGGCTTTGCTCAGTGATACCATAGGAGCTCTGCTTTTCTGTCTTACAACTCCTAAGCCGTAGCTGATTCCACCTAGAGGTCTCTATATCTTCTAACAGAATCATAGAATGGTTTGGGTTGGAAGGGACCTTAAAGATCACACAGTTCCAACCCCCCCCCCATGATGGGGCAAGGACACCTCCCAGTAGACCAGGTTGTGCCAAGCCCCATCCCACCCAGCCTTGAACACCTCCAAGGATGGGGCAGCCACAGTTTCTGTGGGCAACCCAGGCCAATGCCTCACCACATTCAGCATGAAGAATTTCTTACTAATGCCTAGTTTAAATATTCCCCTTCCACTTTAAAGTTGTTCCCCCTCATCCTATCACTCCATGCCTTTGTAAGAGGTCCCTCCCCAGACTTTTTGTAGGCCCCTTTCAGGTACCAGATATTGCTTTAAGGTCTCCATGGAGACCTTCCAGAACGAGAATAAAAACAGTGGAAAATACAAATATAGCTTTTCAACCACATTTTGCCTTGGCCTGACTAACTCGCTTGACTTCACCCCATGTGACTTGTGATGAGTGTTCTGACCAGGTTACTAAGTTCATAAGTCATAATCTCCATTCACTCAGTTTAACTGTAGAGTTAATCAAGTCTGTCCCCCTCTTTCTGGGCCTGGATATCCATATACTCACAAACATAACCTCACAAAGACACCAAGCTTCTCCTTTCTGCCATAAGGAATCTGTTCTGCCTTAGAGAAGAACCAGCAAAGCACCCAAGTTCTTCTGATTTTTTCAATATATTTTTTTGCTTGTAAACTGCTTCTAGAATCTAATTACAGTCAACTTGTTCACATTAACTTCAGAAAATTCAAGGTAAAAGACAAGCCAAACAATTTCCTTTAAGAAAAGATAAAATATTAAAAGGAATACTCTAATCTAAAAGAGTAAATGTTTCAAAAAAGCTTTGATTTCATTTTCCAATGTGTTTAAAAAAAAACCCAACAAAAACAAAACAACAAAAGGTACATTCATACCACAATTCTCAAGGAAATTTGTTGATAGTACAGTGATAACCAAACCGCACACTGTCCCGAGTTGGAAGGGACCCACAAGGATCACACAGTCTAACTCCTGTCCCTGTACACGACAACCCCAACACTCACACCATGTGTCTGAGTGCATAGGCCAAATGCTTATGGAATTTTGTCAGGCTTGGCACCATCACTGCTTCCCTGGGGAGTTGTTACAGTGCTCCACCTCCCTCCAAATGAGGAGCCTTTTCCTAATATCCAACCTAAACCTCCTCTGGCACATCTTCCTGCGTCATAGAAGTCTATAAACTAGCTTTCAGCCCAAAAACAGTTATAGAGGTATCTATACTTAAAAGCAACGCAGCACAAGTTTCAGGTGACCACTCCTACAAGTTAAAAAAATAGAACTATCTCATACGTTGTTTCAGACTTAATGGGAAGCTCATGAGATCTCAATTTTTCTATGTTCTAATCCAATAGAAGGCAAAGCTATACAATTAAGAAACAGCTTGATAATACCCAAGGTCCCCCCCCTAAGGAAAAACAAGTTGTTTTGTTGCTGAAGTCCACAGCAGCATGCCAAACAGTGTTTATGAACTTGGATACCCTTCTTAAAATGCAGTTTTGCAGTTAATGGGCCATCGATATGCATACTTCAGAGACACATAAAATTAGGATGGAAATAGACTGCTGACCTAATAAAACTTCTCATTAGAACTTTTTTTCAGGTATCATTTTCACCAAAGGCATAATGAAACTAAGACCTAGGGTAGGTTCGCTGATTTCAAGGAACAGTTTCGCTGTTGCATATGACCCCACTGACTTCAGCAAGATAACTGATGCTACTAAACCAAGGATTCAAGCCCTCTGCTTGACAACAACAGCCTGAGTAGGCACTGAGATAGAATCCTTGTTTTACCCTCTGCAGCCAGGGTTATGGTGTGTACCTTAAGAACACAAGGGAATTGTCAATAAAGCTGCTCTTTATACACAAGGCAGGTGCAATAAAACACTAACCTTGGACTGTCAAATACTTCAAGGATATCATGTTGGTGCTCTTCATGAGCACTAGATTTAGTGAAATGGAATAGGTTTTATTAGATTAATTGGTAACTATTGAATAAGCAATGAAGTGATGATAGTACCTAGGAGTCTTATCTTCAAGACCCTACCTCAGCAGCAATAAATGGTTTAACTACAATCTAGTTTAGTGTGAACTTGCAAACAAATTAAATTTACTGATAATAAAAGAGCATAAAGATTTATTTTCTTAACAAATACATTTGCAGGACTTCCTGAGAATGAAATAACATTGAAGTTCCCCAAAGTGCTGTCAATTGATTGCACTATGAAACCTGAAAATAAAACCTGAGAGCTATATTATAGTAATTATCAATATCAATGTGCTATTCTTGCAAGAAAGAATAATTAATGGCCTTAAAGGGCCACTCCCTGATATGTCAAGCAAGAGTCTCTCCTACATACCCCTCCCCATTTTAAAGCAAGAAAGAGGACACTACTTACAGGAGCATTAAGGTAAAAATCAAGTCTTCTGTTGAATTAAGACTTAAAGAGAACTAAACACTACTTCCAACAAATACCCTTCTGATTTATTTCAAAGTTTGTCTAAGAGCTTAAGACACACTACTATAAGAGAATGATCAACAATGAATTAGAATTCCTTAGAGTCATAAATACATTTGATTCCATTGTAAAAGAGGCATCACTATTTATCATGACCCAATGAATATGGTAAATCACAAAGAATAACGGCATCTCTTCTCTCCTAATTTTTCTGGGAAAGAAGTGAGAAATGCACATCCCTGCTAAGGGAGATGTCTCATATCAAAGTACATGAAACAGCCCTGCTCACATGGAAACTCAGGACAGATGAATTCAAAGTGAGTTTTGGGAGCCTATAAAGCCTGCACTTATTTTAGTATCTTCTATGCTACTCAGGTTCCACTCATTTATCAAACTCAATAGCTTAAAGCTTAAACGATTAAAGAAAGGACATGTAGTAAGAAAAGACATATTAAAAGTAAAAGCCATACTCAGATGTAGCCATGTTAAAAACCAGAAATATTGTAATGAGCCCTATGCTTAGGAGAGACCATTGTGCAGTTAATGTAAGTAATGAACCTTTCATGTGAAATGATGTAGTGTCACAACTCATTTGCATCCCACTTAAAGTGTAATTAAGTTTCCCTGACAGCATGGCTTATGGCTGAAAGAACAGACCTGGCTGCTAAATTAATCCAGAATCCCTCTAGTTAATAACACTCTGCAAAGAAAAGTTAACACACTTTCATTTAAAGTTCCTAAACTTACATTTAAAGCGGCACTACAAGGAATTTCAGAGAATATTTATTACTTCAAGCCACACTCACAGAGCTGATTTGAAGATAGGTGCACTGAATCCAAGGCAGGGTTTGACTCAAACCACCGTAACACAAGACAACACAGCACTTACTGTTACTCTCAGGAAAACCAACCTATGCATTGCAGGAACTCCACCAATAATGTTTTCAACCACAGAGAGCTAAAAGGTCACCATTAAAAGACGCTTCTAACCACAGTAAAATAGATGATTCCAGCTGCATCATTATCTGTAATGATACCAATGTCTGATTTTTTTGATAGAATATTCAGAGCCAGTAACACTCAGTAACAGTCAACAGCTGTTTTTAACTAAAAGAAGCCCTTTTCAGCCACTTACAAAATCCATGCTCTAAAAAGGAGTTACTAAAAACATTATAGAGGGATTGTCTACATAAAGCAGTCAAGCTTTTATTTTTTTTGGGGGGGTAACTCTTTTAAAAATCAGTTTATCCTTGACTGAATTTCATCTTAAAGTTTCTACGTAGAGCAAAGAAAGGTGAAATACTCCAAAGCACACAAATCCTGTAAAATGCATATGGATATAAGACTCATTGCCATGAACCTTAAGTTAAGGACTGCCTAGAATAAACAGTTCATAAACACCGTAATCTTATTTGCTGTTACATTTCCGTATGCACATTACAAATAGTGAAGAACCTACACAATCTCTCCATTATTCTGAAAATCTCATTAGAGAGAATTCCATTTCTGCCACTGGAAAGAATCCAATTTTAGCAGTTCCACCAGATGATTCCCAAGAGTCACTCTGAAATACATTACATGAAAATCTGCAAAGTCAGAATCTGGATCCAAAAGGAACAGGTACACCGTGGCTATAATTAAACTGTAGCTATTACAATGAGCTTATTCCTTCCCTACAAGAGGATTAGTTCTAACAGCTTTTTTGACTACCAAGTATGACTAACTGAAAAACAAAAAGCATGTTTTGCAAAGTATTTTGATGTTCTGAAAAACAATTTTACTCTACAGTTAAAGAAAATGAAAGCTAGTAGCAATCATTTTTCATACAAATAAATGTTCCAACTACTTACAAAAATCAGGTTTTCACAGTTGGTTTTAACAGAACATGAACAACTAATAACCCTCGGAATATGAAAGGCTAATCTATACCTTTATAATATAAATAACTGACCCAGATCAACCTCTTCTTGGATAAAATACTCATATAGTCTTCAAACCATATATCCACAGATAACATGGAATTTGCTATTCTCAGGTGGTAAATGCTTACAGCTAACAAATGATGCACTATTCCATCTGCTCCGGTTCATATCGACTTCTTAGAACAAGTCAAGCCCTTGGCAGAACATTTAAAAGAAAGTCATTGAAATTCCAGTCTCATTTGTAATGGCAAAGGACTTCAAAATATTCTGGAATATCTAAAAATGCTTTAGTTCAATTATCTATATTATTCAGATAAGGATCTCCAAGTCTCTATACTATTTCACTATGATTTATTATTTAGGGATTATTCAACTGATTCTCTAAAGTGTTTCGATATATAAATACGTGAAATACAGAAGATGATCTATGGAAAAGAAGTAGTGGATGTTATCATTACAGGCACTAAAGGGCACTTGGTAACACAGACACAAACACTGATTTTGTTTACTTTAGTTTTTAATACTGAATTAATTGAGTAGCAATTCCTGCTGGATACAACAGGTTGTTGAGAACATCTTCCAGACTAGTGCCATTCCTACAAACCTCCTCCTCTCCCATTTGAGACTGTCTATGCAAACTGGCAACACAAGAGCCTCATGCTTGTTATTCTAATAGTGTGGTTACATAGATAACTTCTTAAGCAAGAAAGTTACCATTAAGTTCATTTTTAGCTGTCTAAATGAAATAGCAGTTGGGACTACACATCTAGCTGAATAGTCATAGACTGTCAGGCTTTATAAACAAAAGCTAGAGAAAAAGCTAAGGATGAGCTTTTGACAAAAATAGCTTTACAAATGCTATCAAATGGAGCACCATATTATCCTATAAGTTTCAGTGTAATTAGTTTCTCAAAGTCTACAGACTCACTGAAGAGTGCAGGCCTTCTATCCAAGTGTTCAATTGTACCTTTGGGGTTTGGGGTTTTTTTTTATTTCAATTTGGAATTTTCAAATTGAAAATCACCAACTTCACAATTCAGCATTCAGGTAAGTGTATAAATTAGTTTCTACGTATAAATCTTAAACAGTGTGTACAGACATTTTAGATTAAGACAGCAATTTCTAAACCACTACCACAGTGAATGCTAACTGCTTTTCAGAGTTAAATTCACTCCTAATGTGGACAGTACTATATATTTCCCTTCAGCTTTTTCCAAGACTCATTAAAAATAACAGGACAACCATGAAGTCATACAACCAGGTTATCTAACATGCTTCAATTTTTCCTACATTGTGTGCTTGCACGCACACAAGATGTTGCAGACATGTAAGACTGTCTCTACATAATCTATTGCCAAAGAGCATTTAAAAAACCTTTAGATAGAATCTAACAGTGAATTGTATAAGGCAAAGACCACCTGAAGGATTCTACAAACCTTTCCACTCCCAGATTTTGTATCCCTACCTGCTTCACTATACATTCTGCAGAGCAGGTTCTGGGATGAAGCAAGTTTACCTAGTTTGTTTTCAGATATTTTAATTCTGAAGGCTCTTCTGCCATAACTCTGCATTTGATCCTACCAATTGTGGTTGCACATCTGTATTTCTAAGTTATGTCAATTAAAATAAAATTAAACAGTCTACCCTCTAGCTGCAAGCAAAACCACATACCAAGTCAGCCAAACTAGCATTTGTTTTCATTCAGATGACTGGATATACTAAAGCATAAATTCCAAACCCTATGTGTACGGTAGTCCATCATGGAGGGAACCGTTGCTTATCTTCCAAATCAGAGAAGAATGGCTCAGCAAGCCTCAGATGAGCCTGAGATCACAACATATTAATTCACTCACACAACTTAAGAGAAGATATTTTTATATATATATATATTGCAAAAGAAAACATCAAGTCACCTTGGAACAGTCACCATGTCAAAAACCCTATCTAAAACAACAGAAGCTGTATATTCATATTATTTGTGGTATTTAAAATACAACAGAACAAGACAAAGACAAACCTGAACAAGCAAGCTTAGGAAAGGAGAAACTGCTGCTCAAGTACACGAAATGTTTTGATTGCACAGGGTGAAATCCTATGAGTTCTGTCATTTAATCCAACAGGAGCCAGATTACAACCTTCAAAGCACAACAAAAGACTAATCAACTCCAGCTTCTACAGTCTTGATGCATTCTGACCATTCTCAACTTCTGTCTTAAATTAATACTCTTTTTTAAAGCATGCAAGCATTCTAAAAGCTACCTTACAAAGCTTTCACACATGACTGAAACCCTATTACTCTAAAAACAAACTTAAGTGTGCAGTTAACTATGAGTATAAGCTATTAAAAACACACGTTTGAATTCTGCACAACATGTTAAAGCAAGGGTGGACTTCTTGATAATTAACAGGTTAAAAACAGTTTTGGTCTTCATAGAGTACCTATAAAGCTTAAGCATATGTTTGAATATAAAGAGATATCTAGAGAACAGGTTTCTCTTTAACTGGGTAACCTGAGTCAACTTCCAAGGGATACAGAGGTACCCTGTCATTTCTCAAAGCGCATTATTCAATTATTTTAATTAGGACACTAAAGTAAATTAAGTTAAATGCAAAGGTTTTATTAAGCAGAAGAAAAAAAAATATAAAAGGAAAGGACAAAAAGCAATGATTGTCAATTTTCAAACCTCTCTGTAAAAGAAAAGCTGGGAAAAATGTTAAAAGACATTAAGAGAAATTGATTTTACCGTGACAGTTCTCATTTATTTTTACTTAATTAAATAATTACTTGCATTTAACCTGGAAGACAGTATGCTTTATATGAAAAGCTACAAAGTGAAATAGTTGGCAAGGTGTGAATTCATCACCAAGAATCAGGACTATTTTACATATTCCTGGATCTTACACCATATTGTCCTTGTGCATTTTATTAATTGCTCAACATACTGCATATAAAGTGGCAAGGAACTCTACAGGCAAATTTTAAGTCAAGTGACGCTTCAGCAAACAACAACCTCTCAATCAGTGCAAATTGTGTTACAGAAGCTAAGTTACAATTTGACTTGGAACTGAAGTGATTAATAGTTTATATAAATTTATAATGACAAAACTAGTAGAGGCACTTTAACCCTGGAGGTTTTGCAGAGGCCCTGACTTTTAGCAGCTCTATGAGCTTCTGTCTGGTTATCCAAAAGTGAAGCTTCTGTCATTGCACTACCTGTACAGCTGTCATTCTCCTGTTACTTTTGAATCCATGGAGCAACCTTAAAGAGAGGGATGGGGCATGCAGAATGCGTCAACAAACAACAAGACTTTTACAATTTTTGTGGTGAAACAGCCAGTGAACAAGTAAAAGGAGGTTTAAGTTACTGCCTCTATGAAGTAAGACAGGGTACAATTTTCAGTAATTTCTATTTTCTTTAATAAGCAATTGTTAGTCAATCGCTTGATGCATGTGCAAAACACGTGCCCAGAATATCAAGCAGATTGCCCATCAGCTCATGTAGTGTGTGCATAGCTCCAAGAATAAAGTATCTTCTGCTTCGGACAGAAATCAGGACAGAAAGGCACAGGGAACACAGAACAAAACTATAAAGAACTACACTCCCAGAAACTGTTGGCAAGCAATTTGTTCCAATTCTGTAAGGAAGGAATCTCAGTTTAAAATAAACATTGCTTTGTATGATTTGCATGTCTGCGGGGTTTTTTAATAGCACGGCACTGTCACAGTACAGGGCTCTGATGCGATCACAAAGGAAGCATCCACAATCGTAGAGATTGGACTTCTTGCTAATCACAAGCTTGCAGATGCCACTCAGCAGATCTCAGAATTAGGCCCAGATTTGACTCAGACCACAGATTCATACACTTCAAATCCAATCAATATGCCAATCATAGCAAGGAAAGTCCAGGAGCTTTCCAGGAACAGAGTTGATTCAACAAAGCTGAATTGGACATCTGAAATTACAAGCTCATGTACAACTTATTTCCCTTGCACTCAATAGCTATGAGCTTTCTGGTTTTCAATTTTAATTTGCTTGCACTCAAAGCTGTTGGATTCCAAATGGGCATTCTGCATGGCATTACTACTCACTGCAATTTATGGCCTGACAAACCTAATCATTAATATTCAATTACCAGAGTGGGTAACAGGTGGCACTGGAGGGTTTCTTAAAACTACAGCTCTTCTAGTGTGCAATGTCTCCTTACACCCAGTCTTTCAGTCCCACGTATCACTTCAGATTCTGCCAATTTTTAACCATTAGATAGAAAAATAAGCTTTGATATCAATGTGAATGGAGCTTAAACAAATACGAAAAGCTTCAGACTAATTCAAAAAAACTCCAAAGATAGCAAATGTAGGTTTGTAGACCTTACTGAAAGCTGGCAACATGCATGCAAGAAAGCAACAGCTAATCTTCTCGCTATAGATATCTCAACCTATTCCTGTTGTCTCCATTTGAGAGAATCGGATGACTGACACTCAGCTCAGTGTGACAACAATTACAAGCTCCTTAACTGTCACTGCTCTAACAAGACTCGGGAATCTTAAGTGATTTCTAATGCATATAGAAGGGCTCGGTGAACATGCAACACAAATCCAATGGAAACTAGCCTTCACAAAACAGCTTGTGATTAGTATGTTCTAATTAGAGGCTGAAAGAGCGACAACCATCCACAATTAATTCTATTCATGATACAGTAGCTTAGGGAACATCACGATTAAGTTGGAAAAAAAAAAAATACCACAAGTGCCAAAAAAACATGCAAAAGCAATGCTAGGTAGCTCCCATTATGTGGCCTACTGAAAACCAAAAACTCATCTTCTATAATACCTGGGGTTTTTTGGAAGCAATCTAGTCCTTACGGCCATAATTAGCTACATTACATCTGCTGACAAAACTAGACAATTAGCAGCTCTAATAAACTAGCCATAAACTTGTACCTGTAAATGCCAGATTTTAAGAACAGCATATTTAATGGTTTGAAAGAGTTGTTATATTTATCATTTAGCACTGTCTTTTTTAATTAAATCATCTTTCCATGAGTGGTAGAAAAAAAAACTCACAGGAGATGTTTCATCAAGTTTAAACAAAGATGATAATTCTAACTAAAATCCAATTTTTAAGGGCTATAATGGCTAAAACAATCTTTGAGCTGTAAATGTTGATACACAAGCTAAACAAAAAGAAGTTATACAGATCTATGGACAATGTTCTATTCTAGGGAGTTAACTAAAGACAGGAATTAAACTTCTTGCATTACGGTGAACACAGGCAATGCTTTAGAGATTGGATTTGTGCAATAGTCCCCATTTTAACAGATATATTATACATATAATAAGTAATGCTATCATAATTTTAAGCAGTTCAGGCATTGTAGACTCAGAAGGATGAAAATAAGGACTTGGCATTGTGATACTAACACATGCAGAATGTGATTACTTCTCCCTATATGATTTACTAAACGTGCTAATTAATCTGGATAGCCTCACTCAAGCATCAAATCCACAGATTAACTGAGATGGAGAGTAGTAAATTTACTTCTCTATTAAAACTAACTAAACAGGTGTAGAAAGGAAATAAATGAATTTCCACTTCTCATTACCTCAGATATACTTTTCCAGTCCTGAATGGTAAATCTCAATAAGCCTTGACACCACAGAGATGCAATATGTGGAAATGGACTCGTGTCCATTCTTCCAGTACACAAAAAACCCCACTCCTTTAAAGGAAGCAAGTGCCTCACATGTACCAATATCTAGAATTGCTGTAGTTCTCCTTTTACCCAAACCCAATGTTCTGGTCTATGCTCCTTTCTTTATGGCAATACTCATTCAGCTGAAACTTATTTTAGTTTATATGCTTTGCTGGTGTTTTGGCATTAAGAGTTTTTTTCCCCTCCTCACTCGGAGAGAGGACCTGGAATCAGGGATGGTGAAGAAAGGGCTTAGTTACTTCTTCATATTGACCTGTCTTTTGGCTGGAAGAATTCTCCTGCAAGTCCAAAAGGGATATTGAACCAGAGGCATCCACAAGAAAAGATGGCCACTTTTAAGCAGCAGACTGCAACCAACATTCAAAACCATCTTTCACGCCAAAGACTTCACTGATGACCATCTTATAGTACCTGAATAGATATAATACAGTCACCACTTCCTACCCAAAGAACAATATTGCTAGCTGACCTCGCAGAGTATGAGGCATGATATTCTTAAAAGGAATATCTGACTCTCTTGCCCTCTACACAGCTTATATCAACAATTTAACACAAACAAAATAGTCATATCTATTTAATAATACAAGGAAACATGATTAATACTCATTTGAACAGTGATTTGTGATGTAGAGACTGGTATCACTTTACCTATTGTCCTCAAGGGAAAAAAAAGCCTGTAAAAGTGATTGAAGGGATCCATGAAAAGGAGTATAAAAAGCCACTGTGGCATAAACCACTCAGGAGGTCAGAACTGACCAAATACTCTGCAGCCTTACATATGTCATATTTAGTTTCTTGTCTATGACTGTATGATGCAACACACAGAGCCACATCTATCACATGAACTACCACATTTATTCCGTACTCTTATATTACATGAGGCACAGCATGCAGGGAATGAATCTGTTACTAGCAGGATCTCTACATTTATTGCAGAAGCTGGGAAGAATATCCAGAATAAACAAAAAAAAAACTGCAAGGATAAAATCACAGTTCAATAACTGGAATGATAATCTGGTAAATGGAATTGCATTTTTTTTTCTCTTGACAAATTTATGGGATACTTGCCAATTCAACAAAGCTTAACTGTTCACAACTGACCAGTAAATGTACTCCCAATCCTGCCACAAATACTATCTCCACAATTTTATTTATCACATTAAAATCTCCAGTAGAGGTTAAAAGCAAAAGCAAAGGGAGACCAGTTATGCTCTTCATGGTCCATCAGAGTACAAAAGCCAAATTTAGCACTTGGTTTTCATGGTGATCCATTAATCTCAATACAACATGAAAGTATCCCTGTCTCTAAATAGAATATCTTGTATCAGTCACGGAAACTTCTTCCCTCTTTTTCCTGACCCTATCTCCATTTCCTTTTTCCCTTGACTCTCCTTAAGTTTTTGCCAGGCGAAGACTATTCTCTCCTACCTTTCCTTAGCTCTTCAACCTCACATGCCAAGCCATCCTTTTGGTTTTCTCCAGCTGCTTTTACATTTTATATCCTTTTCCCAGAATTAACTTCCCTTCATAGGTCTATGTCTCACTATGCATGTCCTTTCCACTCTCAATTCCATGGTTCACACTCCACCCACAATAGCTAGGGCTGAGCTTCCTTGTTTCCGGAATTCTAGGAGCTTTCTTCTTCCACTTCTTGGTACCTCAGTTCAGCATGAGATTTTGAGAACATCAGCAATAAAGTTAGTTTGTCCCTCAGTTATAACACACAGTTCCAGTGTAACTTAACATAAGGAAAAACAACTTGCAGGGAATTACAAAACAATTCCCACAGTTGGGTTTCCATATATAAGAACAGATAGTGTTTCAGGTCATGAACCCACCTAGCAGTGGCCTTTATCCAGAACTAGATACCTAAAGAAGCGTAGGAACAGAAAGTGTAGATAGTCTACACTTATCTTTCTACACTCCCAATTGCAATTTTCAGCCGAGGAGACTTCTTGAAACTGATTTTTATACTCTTAAGAGCCACCACTTCACCCATCTTCCAGGTACCTTTCCCAGCTTCCCACTGGGACCATAGAAACTTCTCAAACCCACTGTGGCAATACAACGTTATTAAAAGTACCATCTTCATTCAGCTCCAAGCCTGGTGCTCACTACCTTCATATAATGGTCCATTCTCCTCACATTGGAAGACCTCAACCCCCATCCAGCATCTCTTTGCTGATACGTGCGTACAAACTCTACACAGTAATTTGTAGCCCTCTGTCACATCCCTGAGCTGCCTCTTTCCCAGGCTGAAGACAGCCACAGCCTAACCAGTAGATGCCCATAATAAAAAGAGCATTCCTCATCACATCACTGGTCACTGGGAGGCAGAAAGACCACTCAGCATTGAACAAGTGAAAGCCTGGCAATTGTGCCTTCCAGTGGTGTATTCCAACTCCCAGCAGAACCTTCAAAGAATTCACCTGTCAAGATACAAAAGGCTCTTTTGAAGACGAACAGAACAGTTTCTGAAAAGCTGTTTCACAGAGACTACAAAAAGACTCCTCCTGACAATAACACAGACCTCTCATCAAGTCTCGAGATTTCATTCTAGAAGTCACAAGAATTTTAGGACATACAAGACATTTTTCTCTTCAGACATCATTAACCGACCTTTGTCTGAAAAAGGAACTATATTGCTGGAATTAAAAAGGTTTCAAGTGGACACTCAGCATAAGAAGTTACAAACCACCCTGTTCACATTTGGGAAAGTAATGCACAACTCCAAAACAAGTGCCAATTACTTAAAGTGCCAGGCACAATTAAATATAAATACCATGGCTTGTATAAGCTATAAAGCACTGACAAAGAAAGTATCAGTTTCCAAAATGTTTAATTTGCTGATGATAGCAAACTCAGCAGTAAAGTTGTAAACCAATTACATTGCCTAGAATTAAAGAGACAAATAATGTTATGACAGTTACTATTGGCATCAAGCTACAAACTTCATTGCCTGCAGTGACCGAGTTCAAGACAGCACATTCATGAAATGAAAGACAAGACTAAACTAGCTAAAAATGTGTTCTACAGAGGAAAGTTCTGTATTTTACAATGATGACATCTGAAAATTCCCCATTTTTTTCTTCAATTATTTGTTGCATATTCCAAGAAAGCCACTAAGCAGGTCTGGCTAGGTTGGTTTTAAAATAGCAGCAAAAGCACAGTACTTTATATTTCATTTCAGTGCTATTTTAATGCAATTTGGTTAGTTCCCATTTACCACATGTATAAGAACTCTTTTCTGTTAGCAAATAAAGTACATAACTGACAGAAGGTAATTATACATATACTCAGAGACAGCCTACATCATCATATCTGAAAAGAAATAAAACCACATATTTTGTACGTTCATAGCCAGTGCAGATATAAGTGGTGCCTCCTGAACCACCACTTAAAAACCTCCCACAGACACTGCAGCCAAGGCTTCTGCTTATTTTAAAGAAGAGGACAAAAAAGCAGCTAGCTCAGACAGAACTAGAATTGAATTCTCCTGGTAATACTGATACTAATTGCAACAGATAAAGTAGATGGAAAAACACATAATTGTGATATACTTTGTTTCAACTGTTGCATTTATCTCACTGGGACTATTTGTACAAGTATATCTATGGTTGTTTATACAAGCAGCGTAAATAAGGGTTCTACAAGCAGGCCTAAAGCACTTCCCAGTACTTTTGCTGAAGCACTGTTCAGAGACACTGCAGCAGACTAGAGTACTCACTGAAAGCAAAAGGAAGGAATCATCAAACTAAATGCAGGTTAACTATCAAACTTGAATAGCATAATTATAAGTATACCATAATTAAGTGCAATGAAGTCCACTTCAGAGACTGATTTGGCAGTGCAGAAGATGATTTTTAAATTTTAGGTGCAGCAAATTAAAAATATGAGCAGCCCAGTGTATCAAGTATTTTACGCTGTTAGAAAAAGCTTTCTGCACTATGCCTTTCAGAGGCACAAAGCATCTTAGCCTGAGAAAAAGGAAAAAACTAGCAAGCTACATAGTACTTATCAGAGTCATCAGTATCATAACATCATGGTGCTGGGCAGTGCAAATATTAACTAGCTCACATTTCCAATCAATTATCTAGAATAAATAATACAGCAATTGTAATATTTTGCTAGCAAGAAGTTAGAGCTTACTTTTCTGCAGTTTTGTAGTGAAATACAATAACTTCATGTACCTTTCAAGCTACAGTTTTCACATTCTTCTCTAAACTTTACTCCAGGGTGTCCACATGACTCAAGCCTCACCCTTGAAGGGAAGCATCACCTCTTACAAACCAAGCTGTATTTAAAAAAAAAACAAACACATACTTTCAGAATAACATAGCCTTTTTGGATAATCTCGTGCAAACTTTCCAAAATACCTGTAAAAAAACCCAAAGAGTATTCAGATTGATCACGTATCACAGCATTACTTTTTATTTTATAGATCAACATCCCACAGGAATTATCTTCTAATAATTTTATCTCAAGTATTTCTAGAAATACTATAGTCAAAAATTAAACATCATAACTAAATATACAGCATAGCATAGTGTTGTTTTTGATAAAGATGTCAAAAAAATCAAAATAATCATCAGCCTGACTGAAGCATTTTTTTTCTAAAATCAAGGATATAGTAAAAAGGAATGGATCTGGGTAATGATAACAAGGCTGGTGGCACCAAGGCATAGTTTTGATAACCTTCTTCTTCCACCTAGTGGCAAGAAGCATAAAAAACAATGTCTTTTGGAGTGCAGTTAAAAGATGTTTTCAAACATCAAGTCTATAAAGATTCACTGACATTGTAAGGAGAACCAAGTCGTGCAGAATTCTGGTTTCCATGTTCAAGTTCCCAAGTAATAAACACAGTAACACAAGGAGCCTAGAAATGCACTTACAAGAAGGAATTGTTGCAACAAACTTAAGTTCTTTTAAGTATACATTTGTCATTCAGGAAGTTCAGTATCTTTGTTGCCCAGGTTATTCAGCCTGATCATCTTCTAAGTAAGAGGTAGCAGTTATCCAAATCTGCATTCTGTCTCAACTGCTCAAGCTTTTATTAAAAAGATTAGGGGAAAAAAAATGAAGAACGTTACAGGAAAACTGTTCAGCATTTCATTAAACTTCGTAAAATAAATACTACTACAGTATAAACTATGACAGATAACTGTTGCCCTGTAGACAAGGGTGTGGTTGTAGCAGAACTCATTCAAAATTTCTGCTGAATTACCCAGCCAGTGTGGAAAAGACATGCCTATTAACCTGAGGCACTGGCCCAGGTTGCCCAGGGAAGCTGTGGCTGCCCCATCTCTGGAGGTGTTCAAGGCCAGCTTGGATGGGGCCTTGAGCAACCTGATCCAATGTGAGGCATCCCTGCCCATGGCAGGGGGGTTGGAAATGGATGATCTTTAAGGTCCCTTGCAACCCAAACCATTCTATGATTATTATTGAGCACTATGTAAGCAATAGCGATATATCCCTTATCTACCCTGGAATTTTAAGTCCTTGTGTTTTCAACTAACCTTGACATTAAGCTTGGGAAAACTCCATCTCTTATCCTTTTAGTGGGGTTATCTCCTAAAAAAGGACAGAAACAGGGAAATTATTTCCTCAAGTTTCCAAAATAAAGTAAAAAAAGACACACTGAAGATAGGCTTGGGTATTTACCATGTCTGATACATGCTAGCAGCAGAACTAGCAAAGCATGGCTTTGCATTTATTTTATACACACACCCCCAAGGTAACCCTTGGTCTATGAAATCTGTGCTCACCTCTGTGACAGCACCTCGTATCCCTTAAGCTCCACACACTTCCTAGTTTTGTAGTCAAAGTCTAAAGGTAAAAGGTTCTATGGTACTGCAGCTTAAATTAAGCTCACGCAAACTGCTTTAAGTATTGGGCAACACAACTACAGGATAAGGGCTAAGAGACCTTTTTCTCTTTTTCCTCAGCCTGGGGTGCTAGCAAAGAACACTTTACAGTTATTCATATATACATTTTACAAAAATGCAGTGTCATTTGAGGCTGTCTGTTCCTGTGATTCAGCTGAAATTGGCTAAGGGATTTAAAAATTGTGGTAGCAGAGAAAAAGGTGATGACAATGTTGCCAGAAAGGTAAGAAGGCAGCGATAACCAAACTGCCTCATATCCTTAGGCATTCTGAATAAACATGGTAAAAAAGAAATTAAGAACTGCCACAACATTGGCATTTTCACATGTGAAAATGTCACACTTAAAGTTATCTACTCTTTGCAAAGCTTAAAAAAAAATGGAATAGTGTGCACTCCCCAGTGGGCATAAACCCTTTTCTAAAGTACTAAAGTTCCTGCATCTTAGACTCAGTATTCACATGATATAATAGGCACAAGGTCAAATGTTATTCCCCAGGAAGCATTTCAGAGAGGTTGATTAATTTTTTTTTCTTGAAGAGAGCAATGGATAAGAAGTGTTCACATGGTTTAAGTGTTTAAATCCATTTCAAAGTGAAATGGATTTGTGGATAGAGCACTTGCAGGATCTATACTTTCTCTCATGCACCTCTGCATTTTATCAATTTGCTATCCTACATAAACTCCACACGGTGTGAGAATTCAGAGAGTTCATTTATATTATTCTAGAAAAAAGTCTAACATTCAAAAACAAAACAATGCTGAATGCCTCTATATATATATGCAAACACATGGAGTTAGACTGGCCTGAATTCCATTCCTTCTAAACAGGAATTAACAATGAACACATTAAATGTAACACATGCCGATCAGAAGGATTTTTGCACTTCATAAAAAGAGGCAACTGAGGAAAGAGAGACTACAACTGGTCTCCACAGCTTAGCACAAGACCTCAAAAAGCCCATTAGAGCAAGAAAGCTACAAACTAGCCAGTCATCTCAAAGAACAGGGATGACCATTCCTGCAAAGTCCTAGCAGCTTTAAGTATGCTGGGAAGCATTGTATTTGTCCACTGATGAGCCATGAATTCACTACCATGTGTGAAGACACTGCGCTCTCATCTACATAGAGACTCTCTCTTATAGTAGTTCCTATCAAGGGATTAATTTAACTTTAAAATCTTGAGAAACAAGTCAGTGGACAGGTTCTAAGTCAGCCCTCCATGAACACATATCAAAATCTTCTGATGAAAGTCAGCAGTTCAGTCAGAACCTTAAGCTTGGAAACATACAAGTGAACCACTCAACAGCAGTGTGGAATAGCACATCTTGAATAAAGCCTATACGATATCTTCCATTTTTAGAAGCATCTAGCATTACATTTTGTACTGCAGAGACAATTATTTTACCTCAAATTACTTAAGGAAAGTAACCTGTTTGCACCAAAGTTTATAATCTGCATTCGAAGTCACATCTGAAGCAGTCTGAAGCAGGAATGAGTGGGAGATTAAACCTCTGAATAAATAATTTGATTTACCATCCTACAACCTTTGTAGTGTTTGTTGGAATGCATGCAAAATGAAGCCTAAAAGTTCAGTGAAATGGCTGTCACTTCTGACTGAAATTTCAAAAGCAGCTTTGAGGTGTCATTATCTGGAAAATATATTTTTAATCAACATTTATTGGATTATTCAGTATTTCAGATAGATGCCATTCTTTAGAAAACTGTATACAGATTGAAGGTAGAAAAGAAATCAAACAATTGAACACACAATACTTATTATTTTCAACAGATGGCACTTCATAGCAAGGAATCTATAGCATCTAATTAAAAGACAGCAAAACCAACTGGATATCCGAGTGCATTAACTTGTCAAAGTCTACATCTGAAAAAGCCCCATACATTTAAACTTGAAAGTATAGTTCTATAAAACTGCAAGAATGAGAGAACCCTAAAGCGAAATGAAAACTCTGAAATAACATTTTATCTCAGATATTAATCCTACCAAGATGTTCTTCACAAAGACAGGATATTCCCATCTTCTTTTCTTCTCAAGATGAATTCTCAGGTAGAGTTAAGTTTAAAAATAGTAAAGAAAACATGACCATCAGACTATGGTTATTACTGCATACAATCTCAGAAGAGAGCAGAGAATCCTTTTGGAAATACCACTTGAAGTGCAGTCTTGTACAAATCCTTGCAGGCATTCTGATGTCCAAAGCAATACACGAGATTTAGAAGCATTTATAATCTAAATAAACAAGAAAGGCATTGGAGCATTGTTGCCTCCGAGTTACAACCCAAGTTGTCTGGTCAGTAGTATTTAAGTGGAAGGTACTTACTAATGAAAGCCACAAGAGGTAAACTGAGAATGACAACGGTTAAAGAAATCCATGAGCACCTAACAGTTATGTTCAGGTACCTAAACAGGAGTCACAGGAAAAGTTACTCTTCTTGGAGATGCACTGAGAAAAGGCAAGAGACAGACTGCAGCATGAGAAATGGCCATTAGCTAAGTTTTCATAACACAACTAGTTGAGTATTGAAACCGGTTACCCAGAGCATTTGAAGCTCCATCTTTGGAGTTATTCAAAACTCCACAAGGCCCTAAGGAGACTCAACTAGCTTCAACAACAGCCCTGCTTTGAGCAAGATGGTAGACTACAAGAATATAAGTCCCTTCCAGGAGCTTGTAGGGTTCCAAGTTGTTCATTAGATAGCATCAAGAATGAGACTTGACACCACAGCCTCAGGGTTTAACCTCAGAAAGACACACTCTCGACCACAGCTAAGCCATATTCTCTCAGACACCCAAGACAATATTTTCCACAAAATTAGAGGACATGACCACCTTGTAACCTGTGATGAAAACACTTCAAGATGAAGAAAGTCCTCTATTGTAAGGGACTGAGGACCACGTCTTGATCTGAATCTTCCTCCTGAACTAAACTAAACAAGTTTGTTACAAAAGTCACTGAACTTTTCAAACACGAGATCCGATTACTGAGTAAGCTTTCCATTTTCTAAGTTAATTTGTATAGGACCAAGTAAGCAACCACAATCAAGCAGCACTTTCTGTGCTAGACAATAGGAACATTTCTTCTGGAAATCCTCCGAGTTTACAGATAGATGTTACCAACTAACCATATTAACACCCTAATGTAGAAATTGTAGGCACATACAGTTAGAATACTTCCAGCATTAGGTAGAATGCTAACAAAACTGTCATATGTCTGAGTCAAATCCTTCAGCTGTTGTGCCAAGTTTTCAGAACAAACAGGCTTTTTGTAGGCACACAACTAAATCAAAGGGTTTTACTAAATATTACTTTTCCTGCAACACACAAATCCTTCTGTAAAGCCACCCTCTGTACCTAAATGCCACCAGAAATTCCACATTTAGTTTGGAGATGCCTGCTACTGAAGTAATATAGATTAAGTTCTGCTTTCAGCACATTGCAAGGGAAAACTTCGGGTATAGGAAAGGGTAGTGTTCTAACTCCACAGCATCTTGCAGCGCAAGTACCGGGCCACAACAGGCCACAACAGACATTTTTCTCATTTCCTGAAGGAGGTGATCTTTCTCTCAATTGCAATAAAAAAACCCCCAAATCATTGTCACATAAGAACTTCATTCAATGGGCAAGAAAAACAAGCAATGGTGAAAATACAGCAAAAACTTAACAACTACAGGAAAGTCAAGAATTCCAAGCCAGATCAGGCTTAGAGCTCTCACAAAAACTCAGCTGTAATTTTAGCATGTTTTTTTCCTCCCCTTCGTTGGTAGGGTCAGATTTCTCTTCGACAGATTAAAAACTCCATGCCCACATGAACGGAAACTGCATACTTCCTACAATCAGAATCAACTGGCCCAGATATTTTACAGTTCATTTTAAGACTGATCAATGATTTCGGCACGAAGGAAAGTCTTACTAATCTGATATTTACAAGCTCCACTCAGAATGAAGAAGTTGTTTCCATACAGCTTCATCCAACATTAATGTTATAAACATTTATGCCCCAATCCATTTCATTAGTGAGACTTCCATAAATCTGATTTGGGCTGCTTCCAATCTTCTCCCATTAGTGCTTTCAGGTTCAATTCTCTGAAATATTCCAGGCGATGACTGTAAAGAGAGGAGAAATAAATAAAAAAGCTGTTAGTCTTGTAGTGTGTCTTAATAAAAATCAGTATCCTGAATAGGTTTAATTAAACATTATTTCAGGTTTTCTTGGACAGGAAATGTAGCCAGTGTTCAATGTTTTCATTTTCCAGAACCTGAGTTTATAAAAAGAGAAAAAAAACATTACCCTGTTTCTGAAAATCTTGTTTTCTATAACATAGCAGAATCCTCAGCTGTGAAGAAGTATCACAGCATAAAGTGAAGTTAAAGGGCCCACTTTTTGAACTCCAACTTACTTGGCCTGGAGCTGCAGCCAAGGCAAGAGCAGAGTGATAACCTGCTTAATGACTTACATTCCAACAGAGTAAAAATTTACAATTCTTGACCAGCCGCAGATTCCTATCGCAGGGATACCATTTCCTCACAGAAAACGGGAAGATTGGATAGGATAACGAAGCTAGTAAACATAGTTTTTCATGGACTAAAAGCCTCATTTTCTTTTAAACATCATGAATCAGTTCTTGCTAGATATTTCTCTTGTAGGCTACAAGACATCAACAACAGAAAGACACTGACACCAATTGCTAATTAGCTTATACTAAACAACTGTAACAGTAGAAACAAAATCTGACTCTAAACATTAAGTAGTAAACGGAATTGTCTTATTAGGAAGTAAATTGTAAAAGCAAAGACAAACTAAGAGCAATGAAAGAACCAAGAAGAAATCTCTTCACACAGCTGCATCATCTACTAATGTCTGAAAATGTCAACAGGTTTTCTGGAAGGCGTAACTCTAGAAATAATAGAAAGAAATCCTTTCTGAAAAATTTCACAGGCATTCTCTGGTTTACCACAAAAAAGTAGCCGTTTCTTAAAAAAAACACCAATAAAGAAAACATATTTCATAGGAAATAGCTTACTTTTTTTAGATAGATAGTTGCAGAAGCTGGCTTTCTTAAATAAAAGCAAAAAAGGGTAATTTTAATAAAATTTGCCTTAGTTGGCTGTCATCATATGCTGAGTAATAAGTTTTCATAAGGGCTATGGTGTAACCCTACTGGTAGCTCATTTACAAAAAGTGCCCAGAAGCAGCAGTTTTATCACATCATCACAGCCTCACATTCAAAGAAAATAAGTAAAGACAAAGCACAAAAAAAAAATCTAGTTTTCCTATCAATACCAGGTATGTTTTTATTATAATTTTCATTTTAGTCTGCCTTTCCAAGCTTTTCCATAATATGGAGCCATCTGTAGAGGTGAGGCTGTTTAGAAACAGTAGGGGAGAAGCAGAAGAGATTTACTGGAAAAATATCAGGTGAAATTAAGGCCAAATGGCATTTCAGGAGGTGCTGGAGGCAAAGAAAAAATAGAACAACCTAAGATTTAGTTGAAAGGGTGATAAAACAGCTGCCAGTGATGTTGAATGCATCATTTTCTAAGCACCTAGGGGATAACAGAAAATCAAGCACTAATTACAGCTATCTGCCATGGTGCTTTACACAAAGTACAGTGCCAATGAATGTGGGGCTAAGCAGAATAATTAAAATACTCACGGCACTCAATCTGAAAGCCAGATCAGTTGTTTGAAGTATTGCAAAAATAGTGTAACTGTATTACAAAAGAACCAATTTCATGCTTACAAATCTGGTTTCTGTCCTTCCTGCAGTTCATGTTGAGGCACAGGATGAAGTGCTTCATAATTTCTCTCTTCTCCTGAACCATGAATTGCAAATGCATTGAACTGGTTGGTGCACGGTGGAAAATAATTCCAAGGAAGATGAGCTTTACCCTCCCATGTGTTTTTCCTTCTGGTCACCTCAAACTCCAAAGGAAGTTCTTCCTGTTAAAGGAGATAAAAAAAAAGGTAATGTCACCTTCTAATAAGGTAACATACCTAAAACAAATTGATCTTTCTGTACATTATGACTATACTTGACCACTTACTTTCCATGCTCTTCTTCTGCCAGAAAGCAGCAGCAACAAGTGCTGTCCATGGCTGTCAAAAAAACCCAAAAAAATCAGAGCACAATTTTCTTAAAATTATGCAGAGTTATTACTGTAGAGCCCTGTCACAAGTCCATACATTCCCCACATCGGAACAATTTCAGTACCCAGCCTTCCTCACACATGTATTTTAGAGGTATTAGAAGAAGAAATGCAAATTAACATCTGCGACTTTTTCAATAAGTTGTACTTACGGACAAAGTTCAACTTCTAAATACTGTTCAGTTCTGTCACTCAGGAAAAATGCTTCCACAACTAAAACAAAACAAGCTGTCAGTATTTTCTATTCACTATTTTGTAATATCCTAACACCTTCACCGGCCACTAAACCAATTTCGTTTTCACGATTTTTGGCCTGTGCAACACTAGAGATTGTCTAGCTGTATACATGCTATTGAGAGCTTCCTATTTGAAGTGCCAGGCCATAATCATAACTTCAAGAGCTTCTGCTTTTAATGCCTCCCTAGAAAAAGCTTTATAAAGCACTGTACTAATTTTATTTACTTGACCAGCAACAGCTTTGGAAACTCACACCTTGATGCAGGTTAAGAAAGGCAGGTCTACTCAGTAATTTTAGCTGCCAGCGTAGTAAGAAAAGCAGCAGCTCTCAGCTGTCTCACCTAGTGAGCTTGCTGAGAACAAAGCTGACCAAGACAGAGTGATCCTAGTCAGGTATCCTCACAGCATGCACTCCAGATAGAGCATTTATTTAAGTGCAGAAGGCTTGTGTTTGCTGGTAGCCTGAGGATTCAGAGCATCAGAGTCCAGGAGAAAAAAAAAAAAAAGAGGAACATACACTCACAGCAGAGCACATACCTGTAACTAACTGCTAAATCTCAGAAACAGTAAGAAAGCCTTTAGTTCTTAAATGGCTTTTCCCTGTAGGTGGCTCATACTTTGGACAGGGGATTACTGTTCCAGGTGTTTCTGAAAGCCAGGTGTGACTGCTGAATCACTTTTCAGGAACACAAAGTAGAATTATAATGGTGTTTCACATGGCAATGACATTATTAGAGCACTTTAGTTAGAATTATAATCAGATACAATTCATAATTTCATTTTTACATAAGCCTATTTAGTATAATATTAAAGAGGTGTTAATACTGTTCAGACAGAACTTTAATCAGAATAGCTCAATAATCAGGAAGCAGATAACTGCTGGGAATATTTAACTCCTGCTTTATTCAAAGCATCTAGTAAAAAAATGGAAGTATCGACATAAAAGGAGAAATAAACCAGCCCTACTACAAGAATGTTCCCAATTCCACTTCAATACAGTTTTGATATTTTACCAGATGCCCTTTGCTTCATACCTTTCTATTCCTCAAATACACTTTGAAAAAGTGACCTAAATAGACTAATGTTTTAGCTATTGTTCCCTACTTCTTAAAGTAAAACCAGAACCTATCTTTAGGATTTTGCTTCTATTTACTTATTGCAAATACATTTTTACATATATGCACTAAATTTTGATGTTCAACTACACCAAGGATCTATTACTCCACAAGTTACACCAGTAACCCAGAAACAAATCTGACTGCCTGTGCTATTAACAGGGTCAGAAAGAGTCAAGCTCATCATTCTTGAAATCAATCCAGCTCACCCTAATCCATTTATTTATGGCCACAAAGAAACAACGCATTTGCTTCTTTTCCCAGTCATTCACATTGTTGCACTGCAATAAAACAATCTTTCCCCTTACAGCTGGCAATGTTAGTGATTAAAAGTCATCAAGAAATAGAGCATCGCTCATTGTACAGTTTAAGGCAGTCTACAGCTGAATATAATATGTAGCTTATAATTACTTAAGGAGATGTTTAAGGGTAATTAAGGGTAATTCTTTCCTGCTATTCTTCCCCAAAGAACACATTTTTTTACTTTACATTTCAGATCTGATCTTTAAAATCAGCGCTGTGACCAAACTGAATTAGAAGTCATGCACTCGCAACCATTAGATTATTTTTTTTAAAAACACCATACTCTCAAATGTTACCTATAGAAGAGCATCAGTGTCTTCACAAATCAGGCATTAGCAGCAGAACAGTTACACTCACCCTCATACTCCCACAGCCCACTAAAAGGTTTCCCTGGCTCTCCAGGTGGTGCTGGAGGATCGTTGAAGAAGGGAGCATTAACTTCCATTAGCAGCCCTGCATCCTCTGCCTTCAGCACAATTGTTACTGGCTCATGGCTCACAGGTAAACCATCCCAGGTGTGTTCAATCCTGAATTCCATCTTCACCTATTACACAAATGAGAAAGGACATTTATGTCAAAAAATACTTCAGATTCTATTTCAACACAGCATTTGCTTGGCCAGAAAAAAAAGCAACTTTCATACAAGGTCAATCAAATCACATTTTTAGACATCCCAAGAGCTGTGACAATTTAGCTTTATAAAACAACTAAATAAACAATTACATGAATGCTTTCATAGGTTTTTATACTCAGATGGTTACAAGACACTCTGAAGTCTTACCAAGCTTAATGTATTCAAAATACCTACCTAAACACATGCCTTGCAAAACCATCAGAAATATTTATAAAGAGAGCAGATAATGACTCCACTAAAGGATCTCACAGTAATAGAAGAAAAATAGATTGATAAAACTTCCATGAATCAGAGGTGCAAGCAGATGAAACAATTAGCTAAAACTTTTCTTTGGGGTCACCACAAACCTAACAAACTACAAGCACTACCAGAACATCACAAGCGCATCTTGTTAAAATACACAATGTTTGCAGAGCTGCAAAAACACAGAACACTGCACTGCAACAGCTGTTTTAACTTCAGAATAACCATACGAACTTTAAAAATAGCCTTAACCTATTTAATAGGCAAAGGAATTAGGGGAGCCTGGTTTCTAACAAGTTTATGGCCCCTATTCCCTTCCCTCCTCAGTGTTACACATTCCTTCACATTCCCGCTAAAGTGATCCTTGATTTGCCTCCTCACATATTTTGTAGCCATACAAGAAGAGAACTAGCAGCACAAGACACTGCATGCACAGTTCTCTGTTAGGCAAAGTGCCATGATGAGAGAGGTGCTAGCTCAGGAGCTAAGTTAGAATCACGTCTCCTTCACAGAGTCATGGGAGAGGTTAGGTTGGAAAAGATTAATTAAAGATTAAAGATTATCCAGTTCCAATCCCGCTATGAAGGCCAGGGATATCTCCCAGTAGATCTGGCTGCCCCAGGCCCCATCCAACCTGGCCTTGAACACCTCCAGAAATGAGGCAACCACAGCTTCCCTGGGTAACGTAGGTCTGTGCCTCAACACTCTCACAATGAAGAAATCCTTCCTTATGTCTAGCCTAAATCTGCCCCTCCCCAGTTTATACCTTTTGTCCCTAGTGTTATTGCTACAAACCTTTGTAAGCCACCCCTCCCCAGCTTTCTTTTAGGAAAACTAAGATAAATTATTTCAGCTCTACTCAGACGCTAATTTTCTTGGGACTCAGGGAAAAGCAACCACAATTTACCACATCTGGAAGGTGCTAAGAACAGCTGTAGCATGAGACAGCTGTTACACCACATGTAACACTTCCCTACTTCACCTTACTCTGATGACTCCACAGTAACTGTGTCTCATACTTCTGCTACAATCACATTTAGCCAGTTCCCATTCACTAACATTCATAGTGAAAAGCACCAGACCTCCTCTTTTTTTGAGTTTGAGTCAGTAAAATACCTAGAATTATGTTAGGTGAGTAGATATAGTCACAATCAAGGAGATGACGGTGTAACAAAAGAAACGTGACAGATAAGAAGAAATTCTGAAGCAAGAGATTAGACACCTTAATTGAATCATAGAATCACCAGGTTGGAAGAGACCCATGGAATCATTGACTCCAGCCATTCCCACCAGTCTCTAAACCATGCAGCCTAGTACCTCATCCACCCACACCTTCAACACCTCCAGAGAAGGCAAGTCAACCACCTCCCTGGGTAGCCTCTGCCAGTGAGGTCCACTAAGAAAGCAAAGCCAAATACAGGAGTATCATTTTTGACAAGATACTATTTAAATAAATTGAAAACTAATTGAATTCTTCCACCAGCATTTAAACTGCATGATATGCAAGACAAGCACCACAGAATCACTAAATTGGAAAGCACCTCTTGGATCATCAAGACCAACCATTCCTATCAACCACTAAACCATGACCCTCAGCACCTCATCCACCTGTCTTTTAAGTATCTCCAAGAAATGCAACTCAACCACCTCCCTAGGCAGCCTGTTCCAGTGCCCAATGACCCCTTCTGTGAAAAATTTTTTCCTAATGTTCAGCCTAAACCTCCCCTGGTGGAGCTTGATGCCATTCCCTCTTGTCCTGTTCCCTGTCACTTGGGAGAAAGGCCCAGCTCCCTCCTCTCCACAACCTCCTTTCAGGTGGTTATAGAGAGTAATGAGGTCTCCTCTCAGCCTCCTCTTCTCCAGGCTAAACAACCCATTCCCTCAGTCACTCCTCATAATACTTGCTCTCCAGCTCCTGAGACAGCTGGGATAGCCCTAAAAAGCATGAAAGACTCTACTGGTAATCAATAACTCTCACTCCAACTCAAGTGGTGAGTTTCTGTAAGGAAGACAATAAAAGCAAAAAGAAAACAGCCAGCATAGAGTCTGAGGAGGGAGAAAACCCAGCAGAGCCCCAGGTCAAGCCGTAGGAAACTGGCTCCTAGAGTAGCAACTCCAAGAGACAAAGCTGAATCATCCACAGGCTAAAACATAAAGAGAGAAGCCACAAGAATAGGCATTCAAAGCAAGCACGCGTGAAACTTAACTCTTCTTTAGCTTAAACAGAAAATATTCCAGGATCTGCGACAGTAAACTGTATCCCTTTCCTGCAGCCCCTTCAGGAACTGGAAGCTGCTCTAAGAGATCCGCAGAGCCTTCTCCAGGCTCTATATCGCAGCGCCAGAGACGCGGAGACTCCCTCCCCTACCACGGCGAGCCCAGCAAAGCACTGAGACCCCATTCACCCCCACAAGCTACGAGGGGAACTAAGAGGGTAGCGGTAGAACACAGTGGCTCTTACACCCTCGGGCACCCACCGACCAGGGAGCTCCGCCCCCCATCACGTGACTGAGGCGGGCGGGGACCTACAGGGGAGTGCGTAAATAAAATGGGAGAGGTTAAGTGAAGGGGCGTGGCTGGAGGGGCGCGTGGCCATAGGAGCGGCCGGGGTAGATCATAGAGTCGTATAATCATAGAATCACCAGGTTGGAAAAGACCCACCGGATCATTGAGTCCAACCATTCCTATCAAACACTAAACCATGTCCCTCAGGACCTAATCCACCTGTGCCTTAAACACCTCCAGGGAAGGTGAATCAACCACCTCCCTGGGCAGCCTCTGCCAGTGCCCAGTGACCCTTTCTGTGAAAAACTTCCTCCTGATGTCCAGCCTAAATCTCCCCTGGTGGAGCTTGAGGCCATTCCCTCTTGTCCTGTCCCCTGTCATTTGGGAGAAGAGGCCAGCTCCCTCCTCTCCACAATCTCCTTTCAGATAGTTATAGAGAGCAATGAGGTCTCCTCTCAGCCTCCTCTTCTCCAGGCTAAACACCCCCAGCTCTCTCAGCCGTTCCTCATAAGGCCTGTTCTCCAGCCCCCTCATCATCTTCATTGCGCTTCTCTGGACTCTCTCCAGAGCCTCAACATCCTTCTTGTGGTGAAGGGCCCAGAACTGAACACGGGATTCAAGGAGCAGCCTCACCAGTGCCGAGTACAGAGGGAGAATAACCTCCCTGGACCTGCTGGTCACACCATTTCTGCTACAAGCCAGGATGCCATTGGCCTTCTCGGCCACCTGGGCACACTGCTGGCTCACGTTCAGTCGCTGTCAACCAATACCCCCAGGTCCTTCTCCTCCAGGCAGCTTTCTAGACAGGCTTCTCCCAGTCTGTAGCTCTGCATAGGGCTGTTGTGCCCCAAGTGCAGGACCGAGCATTTGGCCTCATGACGTTGGACTCTGCCCAGTGGTCCAGCCTGTTCAGAACACTTTGCAGAGCCTCCGTACCATGACTTGTGGGGCATGGAGAGGGTCGGGCTGGAGAATGGGCGGGGCTGGTGAGGGGGCGTGGCTAGAGGAGAAGGGGGCGGGGCCATCTTTGAGGCGGTGCCGGATGAGAGGGCGGGGCGCGCGCGCGGCTCCACGCCGCTGGTTGCGCGCGCGGCGGTGCCTGAGCGGCGGGAAGCTCGGCCGGGCTCGCTCCCGTCCTCCCCAGGCTTCCCTGTCAGCGCCGCCTCCCCAGGGAACATGGCCGCTGGTCCCGGCAGCCCAGCCGAGCCGGGTGAGGCCTCTGCGCTTCGTGGGGCTGGGGAGGGTGTCCCGGGTCGCCCCTGAGGAGCGAGAGACGCTCCCGCCTGCGGCCGTGGCAGCGAAGGGCTGCGTTCTGCGCCTTCCCTGAGGGGCGGCCTGAGGGAGTTGGAGCGCTTGAGCCTGGAGAAGGCTCTGCGGAGATCTTAGAGCAGCTTCTAGTTCCTGAAGGGGCTACAGGAAAGCTGGGGAGGGGCTTGTAACGAGGGCGAGGAGTCATAGGACGAAGGGGCGGGTGGTTTTTAGCCGAAAGAGGGGAGGTTGAGATGAGATATTAGGGAAAAATGTTTGCGTGTGAGGGCAGTGAGGGGCTGGAAGAGGTTGCCGAGGGAAGCTGTGGCTGCTCCATCCCTGGAGGTGTCCAAAGCCAGGTTGGATGAGGCTTCGAGTAACCTGATCCAGTGGGAGGTGTCCCTGCCTGTGACAGGGGGGCTGGAACGGGAATGATGCTTAACGTCCCATCCAACCTAAACAATTCCATGATTCTGTTTTTCTCTTCTAGTGTTTGTTATGGTAGTGAACATAAAAGCTATTTTAGTTAGGTGAAGGCTAATAATTAACAGCTGTTAATGAAATTAATAGTCAAAAGCATATGGTGTTTTCTATCATAGCTTCTTTTCTCTAGTTAAGAAACTACTGCAGTTTCCTATTCTTGGCTTACACCTGAAAGGTAAAAAAACCTGTGTTGCCAGTTACTCATAAGATTTACTTTACAGCCTAAAATCAGTCTTCATTGTTACAATTCATTAAAGTAAGCCTAATATAATTGAGAGTATGCTTTACTCACTAGGAAAATACTGGTCAAAAAAAATAGCTTCTGCACATTTTGGATCCTTACAAACAGAGAATGGGTTGTTGTGTTGTCCCAAACATGATACTGACCCTGCCACTAATGAGCGTTACTTGTTAGAACAGCAGGAAGTAGGACAAGATCGCAGTGTGTAACTTTTTATGCCTCTGCATGACTCAAAAATGAAAATTTCATTTGGTACTAAACTTTGTGGTAGCTTTGGGTGGCCCAAGGTGAAAATGCAACACTTAAGAAATATTAGTAGCAGAAAAGCTTCTGTCTGAGCAAACAGAATTGTCCTGTCTCAAAAGCATATACTGTTACCAAGCTTTGCCTAAGGGTGTTACTGTGATATGAACAAATCTTCATTTTCAAATATTGCTATTTTACTTTTTTGTATGCATCTAATTTGTTCGATTGTAGTTTATTTCATAAATCCTATAGCTCTAAATAGAGCTTAGACTAAATTCACCGAGAAGTGGTAAGCATTGCCTTTCCTATCAAGGAGTTCGTACATTTTGAAAGGTGCCAAGCGGCAAATTTGAAGTCAACTTGCATGCTAAGCGTGACAGAATTTATTTGAGGCCTCTTCTGATGTATGGATTGATGTTTCTCTTGTTTCATGAATGTGAAATCAAAGTTCTGAAACGCCGAATGTATAATGCACATAAAAAGAGACTCTCTAAGCACTGTTATATTTAGCATTGTAGAGTACGTATCTGTTGTGTTAAATATGTAGCTGTAAAGAAGGTTCTCAACAACTGATTAATTGTAAAACACCCACCTAATTGAGCATGGCATACAATATGCATTTTTTGCACTTAGACCTCAAGGGTCATTAAGATGTGTAAATGTGGTTTTTTTCTAGGCAGAAACTTTCTTTTTTTTTAACAATTTGTAACAGAAAACAGGAGGAAGAAATGGGATTCATTATTATTGCAGAGTTTTGTAGGCTTTTCCAAGTGGTGTATTCATTAAAATAATTGTGCTAAATGGAACAATTTAATGAGGCATGTTGTGTGTCTTCAAAGCACTACACTGTTAAACAAATTTCTGGTTGCCTGTCAGGCTTATCTAAATAATGGCCCACACTGTAGCTGTAATTCTAAAACTTTGTATTTTTCAGATCAGTGGCTAAATATGGCACTTGGACAGCAAGAAGCAGATGAGATTTTTAGAGCAACTGCTGAGCAGGTATGTGAACTCAGGGGTGGAAGTAGTAAGGATTATTATGATGTGGTTTGAGAAAGAAATCTTTGCATACGTAGAACACAACCCGCTTGACTGTGACCTGACCTTGCATTGGGTCCATCACACAACTCTAGAGTTGCTTGTTATTTTTTTTCCAAGCAGCGGCAGAATGAAACTGTCATAACAATGAATTCTGGTGGTTTTGGTGCATTTCCAAAGTTATGCTGTATGCAGGAGAATGCGTCCTTACAAGAATACTTGTTTTCTACTTTTTCACTTTTATAGACTTTTAAGAGATCAGTCTCACGCAAAGGTAGCTGTTTATGCTGGGTTGTCTGCAAATTGGTGTAGAAGCTAGGGCATCAGCACTTTCCTTATTCTGAGATGCATGGAAATGAACTTAGCACGTACATCAACTTATGGTTGTTCCTTTAAATGAGAGACGATTCCCCTTTTGATGCAGTTAAGCTTTTTATTAGAGCGTCTTCAGGGAAAAGAAGTTATAATTTTTTCAAATTTGTACAGCCCTTACGGATTTTTGAGCATACACCTGGAAGTGTTCATGTGAGATATTGTGAATGATTACAGTGGGGGCAGACCAACGGCTTTGGGTAGCATATAAATATTTAAAACTACATATTATCATGTGCAAGTTCTAATGTTTGAAGTATATCTTTACAGAAAAGTGTCTCTGGTGGTGATGGCACGCCAGGATCCAGGATGAAGGACCAAAGGTAACTGATTCCAAGTGATTCGTGGGTACAAAATATTCATAAGAAATTGTCATGTGCTTTTAAGAGTGTAAATATCAGGTGAACCTGGTCTTACGTACACATGTACACAGCTCTAAGAACTTTTAAGTGGAAGTCTGTAAAAAGTGTTCGTGTAACAACTGGTTTAAGACTCTGTTCTGTTTATATAGTAAATTAAATATATGACTTTTGCTGCACAATCTGTAGGATAAAGGATGTGAGGAGAATGAAGGACTTACCTAGTCTAAGTTTTACGGTAATAAGCAGAAGTGCAGTTAATATTGTACTCACCCTGGTAACTGCTCTGTTAAGGTCAGGTGGATGTTTTTAAAAATGCTTGTTTGTCAATTCTCAGCTAATAACTGCCTATTAGTAAATTTTTTAATAATAATTGTCTTTTCTATTACAAAAATAACCTGCCGCTTCTTGTCAGCTTTTAAGATATTATCACTACAAACTTAAATTTTCAGAGGATTACTACCAAATACAAGTATATTAGGAAGGAAAAAGTGTATGCATAGAACTACGTTGTTTTACGTTGTCCTGTAGGGCACTGTACTGTTGTATGTGAAAGGAATAACAAATCCAGTCTTTAATTGTTTGGGCTTCTGTGGATGAAATATTAATGTTGTATTAATGCTCATTTATAACGTCCTAAGTTCTAGTCCTGTTTTACAGGATATCTGCTGTTAACTATCCTGCTTTAAAAGTGCAATTAAATTTGTTAGTTTGATTCTGGTAAATGTCAGGCTTGGAAGTAAAGAAAAGTGACTGTTTTGCTCTGTACTCTAGATTAAGAATTCTGTAAAACTAACTAGTTATCAGAATAGTGTTGCAGCATCTACAGAATGTATTCTAACCATGTTATTTAACTTGTTAGCATATCAACTCTAATCACAGAGTATGATAAACACTCGGAAGAAATGAGAAAACAGCTGCAGCTTTATCAGGTATGGGTGTTCCTAACTTTTCAGGGTGTATCTTCTCAGTATTTTACCTAGGCTGTTGGGTTTTTGTCAGTAAAGGATAGTACAACTGTGCCATACTTCATACTCCCTCTGTACTCAGCACTGGTGAGACCGCTTCTCGAATCCTGTGTTCAGTTCTGGGCCCTTCACCACAAGAAGGATGTTGAGGCTTTGGAGTGAGTCCAGAGAAGAGCAACAAAGCTGGTGAAGGGGCTAGAGAACAGGCCTTATGAGGCCTCAAGCTCTGCCAGGGGAGATTTAGGCTGGACGTGAAGAAAAAATTTTTCACAGAAAGGGTCATTGGGCACTGGAACAGGCTGCCCAGGGAGGTGGTTGACTCGCCTTCCCTGGAGGTGTTTAAGGCATGGGTGAGTGGACAAGGAGCTGGGGGACATGGTTTAGTGTTTGATAGGAATGGTTGGACTCAGTGATCTGGTAGGTCTCTTCCAACCTGGTTGTTCTATGGTTCTATTAACTTGATTGACTGCAGTCTGCTTCAAATGGATGAACGGAGAGCTTTCTATGAAAAGTCTGGGGGACTGTCCAGATTGCACAGATTACTGCATGTTTGAGAGATAGTTCTGTGAAATGAAACATGCATGTTTCATTTCTCTAGATGTTCTGATGTGGTTGCAGGTGCTTTCCAAAGTAACATAGAGATGAGGCAGATGTTTCCACCTTTCCTTACAGGTCTGATCTTGGCTATGTAGTCCCGCTCAGTTTTGCAAGTGTAGATATGCCCAGCCTTCTTATTAATAATTGTTAAGATGGAATATTTCTTTAAACGTTTATTAGGTGGAGGGTGACTGTTGTCCTTTTAACCACAGAAAAATGAAATACTTTAATGCTTCATATGATGGCCAAAGAGCAAAGTGATATGTTTAATTAAAACCTGTGGCATATGGAAAGCAATTTTTACTTTTTATCTATATGCATGTGTTATACTCTGGTTTTGGTTTAATGCACTTAATTTATTTGATCTGTCCATCATAAAGATTCTGTGACTAGAGTCTTCAATCTTGACTGATTTCAGAAAACAACAGAAAGACTCTAGTTTTATAACTATTTCTATAACAAAACAGTCCATTTGACTCTTGTAACTGAAGTTGCTCCTCACTTAATCTGTGAAGTCTTATCTCAAATGCTTATTGCATAAAAGATGAGAAGCAGCCACTGTATCCCTAAAAGAACTTGAGTTAATTAAGGATCAATCTGTAAGAGCTCTAAGAATTCCAGAAGGTGATAATGTTCGTAATAAATTCTGAATGCTTAAATTTAAGAGCTGCAAAGTCCTGTTATAAGTGGCATCCTGTGACTTTCCTTAAAACAAAGTGACTTTCATTTACTGTGTTGTGCTGAAGTAAATTGTCTGTCTTTTGCAATATCAGAATTAAAAGAATTCCCAAAGTTTATGGCACTTAAATGACTGTTTTTTTTTTTTTTTAATTTGTTAGGCACAAATGAGCGAGATGAGACTAAAATTTGAACAAGTCACTGAGGAAAATGAAAGGTGAAATATTCTGCTACTGCTGTTCTTCTTTAAACCTTAAAATATTTTTTTTCTGGGACCTTTAAATCTTCTGAATTTAATTTAATAATTGAAGCTTTCATACTCGTGATCTTAATGTTAGCACCTGTAAGGGCTTAATACAAATTACGGCACTAGGTTTAGGAGATTTAATGGTACACGTAAAAGAACTTCATAATAAACTATTTTAAACTGTACTGTGTTTATAGAACGTATATTTTAAATAAATACTTGGCTGAGCTTAGTTATTTGAATTTCAGACTGCATGCAGAGTTGAAAGAGGTTCTTAAGAATCAGTTGGAAGCTCTTCCTTTCGTGCCTCTGGGAACTGATATCCCTGCAGATGAACACATAGTGAGAAACCTTCAGGAACAGCTACAACTGGCAAATCAAGTGTGTGAGATGAAATATTTGTACTATTTTATTTTGTCTGTTGTGCCTTGGCATTTAAGGGAGAGCTGTTTATTTCTTCATTCAGAATTCATTTGATCAGAGTTCCCCAAGACGATTTTTATGGCCTCTTAACTTCCTGTAGCTGAAGTAACAAGTACTTAAACTTTCAAATTAAAAACCTGAAGGAAGTTGTCTTCTAAATTTGTGTAAAAAGTTGTTAATATTAATTTTTGCCTATAATTTTACCTGGTCCACTTGATCTTTATATTGAGTTCCTGACCAGGAAATTGATGAAATACCTTGTTAAATTCAGGGGTTTTGTAGTAGTTTGTCATTTTAATCAAAAAACATTTTAATGCGATGTAAGGAGGCAAGTATTTGAGTGATATAGAAAATATTTAAAGCTGAAGACATAAGGAAACATTTTTGAGACTACCACAGTGGTGTATCTTTCCTGTTGTGTATGATTAAGCCGAAGTGTGGTGTTTGAATATTATATTCACTGTAGGCCTACAGTAAATACCTGTAAAAGTTTGAACTATGAAAACAAATCTGGAAAAACTTGTAGGTGGAATCTGAACTTCTAAGCATCTGTTTTTCTGCATCTGAATTTGGCATTTTGTCTGTGTAGCTGTAATGTGTGCAAAGAAAAGTACAGAAAATGGCATTTCTTCAAAATAGTAGTTAAATCTTCTCTTTTTAGAGAATTACAGGTCAGGGTAAATGTGCTGTAATGGAATATTTTATACAAGTCGTTGTTCTGTAACTTAGGAAAAAGAACAAGCCATAGAGCACTGGCAGACTGCCTTACAGGAGCGTGATCGACTCCAGCAGCAGTACCAAGAACGCATGACCGAAACACACATTCACGTGGCTGAAAGGCAAAAGCAGAAAGTAATTTGCATTTGTCTTTTTGTTAATTTTTTGCATGTCTTTCTATACTGTTGAGATTCTGGGTCTGTGTGTAATCATACTGGAAGTGCAGGGGTTCTACCAGTACTGTTAATTGTTTTTGTAGTAGTCATCTGAAGCTGAGTGGTCAGATAAGTCACCAGTTTATCAGCTAAATGCACTGTTACAGTTGGAAAAGTTCTTTATTTCAAAAGTATGGACAGGAGCTTGGGGATTGCTGTCAGAGTCAGCGCATATACATATATGCACAAGGTAAGCATGTGCATATAAATAATCATGTGCTTGAATTATTACATGGTTAGAAATCTTTAAGTAAAGTTGGACATCTGAAAAAGCTGCTAAAAAAATCTGAATTTTAAGGTGGAAAACTTTCATGTTTTATCCTGTGTTTGAATCCTGATTTTCATCTGCAAGGTCATAGTGGGATAGTGGAAAAAGGGTGTGTGAACAGATAAAAATCGAGTTCATCAGTATCCTAATTCAAGTTTGTGTTTAGTATCCTGCTTCTCTTCTGCTGTTTCTGCTTCCATAGTTTGGTAGTAAGTATGTATGAGTTTTGGAAGGGGGCAATTTGTTAATTGAGTGAAATTCAGATATATTTTTCATTAGTAAATCTAGTTTACCAGATTACTAGGTCAACAACTAAAAAGCAATCTAATTAAAATCTACAAAGGCATATAGAATTTCCTGCAATGTATATGTTTTTTGAAAAATGTTTTCATTTAACTGTGAAACTCTATAATTGTACACTCATTATGATAATAATGGTTGTAAGAAGCTCAAAATTCTCATTTTAGGATCAACTGACTGGCTTTCAGCAGTTGACTCGGCAACTGCATGTAGCCAAAGAGGAAATGGAGTTGGTAAGTAAAATTTTCTGAATAGTGACTTAGTAAATTATGATTTTTTTTTCCTGCTAGGGCCTAGAAGTATAAAAGAAAAGCAACAAGTCCTTCCTGCATACCTGGTTGGAAAAGATCTTGTGCCACTCAGTTTTTCAAACTTCTCTAAAGACCATTCAGAAATCAGATAGTGATGGCTTTGTTCTTAACTACAAATATCAGCTCAGGATGGCTGAGAGGTTAGCTCTTAATGATATTGTGTGAACTCTTTCTTCAAGAAATCATTGGTAAGCTTAGCCTCAGGATTTCATGATATGACCAGTGTACTTCAGTCACGCAATCCAAACCATCTTCACAAAGGAAAAACTTATTCAAATGATGACCTCTTACATAGGCCAGCTCTGCTGCTCTGCCATGTTTTTTGATTCCCACTTTCACACTACTGTCTCCATTATCTGTTGTTGGCAGGGATTTTTATGAACTCTAGTCGTTGTCTAATGCTTCTTCCATATCCTTAGACTTGAGAGACTTTAGTCTCTAAGCTTTAACCAAGACTTCCAGGACTGAACAACAACTTTAACATGGTAGAGAAATTGAGGTGAAAGGCATAGTGAAGTTTGAAAGTTAATGGGGAGTTGCTGCCTGAAAACAATCTCGAGCAAATACAACAATGAACTTCAAAGTAGTTTTGCTAATGATTTGAAAGTTACAGGCTGTTTGATCTGCTGTTACATGCAAATAAGTATTATGTACCTCAAAACAGAATCACTGAGCGCTTAAAATTGTAAATCTGGAAAGAGACGATGTGGAGAGAAGACAGTGAAATGTGAACTCTTTTCAAGGGCTGACACAGATGACATTTAAGATAGAAATAAAACATTAATTTGCATTGCCCAAAAGACATTTTGCAAAGTCTGTTACCAAAGGCATAAAGATGCCTTGGGATGAAGAACTAATTCTTTCTTGAACTAATAAAATGAAAAATGGGAAGTGAAGAGAGAGTAATTAGTCAGGATTTTTATTGTGGCAGAACAGCTGTGTTTTCTAGATGTGCTTTCGTTATAGTTGTTCAGTATATCTATACGTGTTCTAGAAGACACAGTATTGAGACAGCAGGGTTCATTCCTGATGTTAAACTGTTTAGGGTAGTTAAAACTAGACTGTGGAGATGCACAGATAGATCTCATGATGTTGAATATCTTGGTGAATTTTATCTGACATTTCATTAAGAAAAGCAAAGTCATGCATGTGGACAAGAGGGAGCCTTCATTTTGAGCCCTCTGAGATGGTCTTGAAATTAACTGTTACCAATCACAACAGGTATTGTAGAAGTAGGAAGTGTGAAAATAGTTGTCAGCAACAGTCGAAAAATCAAGGTTAGCAATTACTAGGATACAGGGGGAAAGAAATACATTGTGCCCAAGTCCATGGTATGCTTCCTGCAGTTACAGTTATCTCTAGTATCTTATTGTATGATACAGATGTATGTAAGATCTAGAAAAGAATAGTAGGGTAACAAAAATAGGAAATGATTCTCAAATGAGAAGGCAGTTGAAGGAGAATGACACTTCCAGCACTATTGCTGGCATAGAGAAAATAAAGAGGAGCAGTTACTCAATGTTTTCTCTAAAACAAAGGAATTCTTTCCAGCAACATGTGCTGTGATAAAGTATTCTGGACCCCTGAAGTAGATGGGA
Organism: Coccyzus lansbergi; assembly: GCA_033558105.1. Taxonomy (NCBI): domain Eukaryota; kingdom Metazoa; phylum Chordata; class Aves; order Cuculiformes; family Coccyzidae; genus Coccyzus; species Coccyzus lansbergi. The sequence goes on from JAUMJK010000159.1 coordinate 3,691,373, forward strand.
ATGCAGATGGTAGGGCAGAGCTGTTAAAATACTCATCTCGGGAAGTCCTTGTACTACTAAACCAGGGAAAAGAAGGGTAGGATTAGGTAACATCACTCTGTGTTTGCCTTTTCAAAATACTCTACCTAAACCTTGGCACTCGGAGACAAGCTGCAGTGTAGAATAGGCCTTAGTTGCTATTTTTGTGGTATTATATTCTGTAGAGTAGCCTGTAACAGTTCTGAATATATAACATTTTCAGTGTGATAAAGCACATGTTACAGATGTGTTTATCTTGCAGAGCAATCAACAGTTGCTGAAGACTGTGACAGAACAGAATGTGGAACTAGAGCAGCTACGAAAACAACTGAGGTATAAGCCTGGCAATTTATAATATTAAATGTCTTTTCCATAGCTTCTTCTAACATGCTGCTGTGTCATGGGCCTTGTTTATACTGCACACCGTCTTGGTAGTGATAGATAAAACGATTTCAGTTACTGGCTCTTGTTTGTTCAGGGATGTGTGCATTCTTAGTGTTACGTAGCATATTTCCAGTTAGTGTTCTTTGGTTCAACTATTTACTGAAATAATCAACATTTGACCTTCTCATTAAAAGGAAACAATTGTCAGCATCGCAACAAAATTGACTCTAAAGATTATTTTTCATTAGAATAAGATTTGCTTAAAATCCAGTTACACAATTACTCATTACTGTTCTAAAACTTGATTCTTTAGAGTAGTTTTAAGTTTTTATGCTTTTAATAACATTTGCATTCACTGTTTCTCAATAGAGTTCTAAACTGTAGGAAGCAAGAGGTAAGAGAAGCATTAATTATATTCCTGAAGTATATCAAGAACCATGAGAAAAATACCTGCAACGCTGTTTTTTGGTTATTTGTATTTATAGCCGTGGCCTGTTTAATATCATTTTACTCTTCTAATTCTTTTAATTAGTGATGGTTAAAGTCGAACTAGAATTTAATTTCAGTAAATTGGATTTGTGCACTGACATATAAAGGAGATGGATTCATTATCAACCAGAATATTTTTTACAGCATTACCTAATGTTTTAAATAATCTTTTAATTTGAATTTTAGTGCAATGAGTTTACAAGCTTAATGTACTTAAATTTTGGCTTAATTATTATTTTTCCCGTTGATTTTAGCAATAGTAATTCCATTTGATACTGTAACTAAAATGTTTAATGTGGTTGGACTGCTGCCATGTTTTAGTTAGGTTTAGCTTTTGATTTTAAAGAAAGTAACCCCAAAAAATGCTAAAAATAATTCCCATTTTTATGTAAAACAGTTGAATATGTCACTGTGTGTTTATTCATGTACTTAATTTTGTATGCAGGTTTTGCAAGCAATACTGTTATTTAGAAACCTAGGTTGACCGAACACATGCTGAGTTTTTATTTGGTTTTATAGGACATTTTAAATATTTTCAAATATTTTTGGGTAAACCATTAATATAAACTTAATGGTACTTTCTGTGGAGAAAAATACACGATTCAGATGGAGCAAGATCAAAGGTTTGGACCTGCAATGAGGTCCGTGTGTGTGTATAATGTTTTTACCTTTGGTTTTGCCTTTTGGAGAATTAATAACATAATTAGCTCTTCTGATTAATTAAGTTGAAATTAATTATCTGCTGTGGAATTAATGGAGTTATTTATACTTTGCTTCAGATTTTCATACAGGTATAATATCTCTTGTCTTTTATGCTATTAGGAAAAAAATACTATTTCTATAATTAATTTTTACTTGAAGTTGATCTTAGCACTATTAAATATTAACAGTATGAAATATTTTCCAGCTTCTTTCATGTCCATTAGTGCTCAAGTTTGCATTAGCTAATTTTCTAATACATTTGTTCTTTTTTATATTATCACATTCAATCATTGATCTTCAAATTTAGCATAATATGCAGCCTGAATAATTGGGTTACACCCCAGGTGAAGGACTCCATGTCAGAGGAGCTGAAGGGTTGCTCATTTCAATAAGCTTTTCTACTGAGGAAAAGTCCGATTCATTAACTAGTCTTCTTTTTTTTTCCTTGTTCTTTTTCAGCTCATCAACACCTCTTCAGATTACAAAGCACTTCAGTTAAATTCTTCAGAAGTGGTTAATGATTTTTTTTTCTTAATTCTTAGTCAAGTTACTTGAAAAAGTGAAATCTAATTTTGGAAAAGATATCTATGTTTAAGTATCTATGGCCAATTATACCTAAGTTATTGAATCACTTAAGGTTTTGATTGCCTATTCCTCCCAAATATTTAATCAACACATGCACCTTCTTCATAAGCCGTCTTTAAGAAGTAATTTTCACAGGGTGATTGTTTAGTGAATTTTGCTGCATAGTAAGAAGGAGAAGGAGGAAACTGACTGCCCTTCACAGCTATTTCAACTAAGTTATAATGGAGTCTTTTTCCCCTCTCTGTAATAATGGAAATGTAATTCATAGACTCTTTTCTTTATACAGGCAAGCCAAAATAGAGGCACGGACAGCAAATGCTAAGATGGATGAAATGACCAGGTTGACAGAGAAATTTCGAGGCCAATTGGAGAGAAAGGTACTCTAGAGATAGGAATAATTTTCTATTGCAACTGAATTGCTTGTCAGTTACCTGAATGCTGACTATATCACAAGATTTTTCTGTCACTTGTTTTATGTTGTATAGCTGGTTTTTGTTCAGAGAAGCGTAGGTAATGTCTGGGTAATATATATATATTTTTTTTTTCTAGGAAGAAGACATGAAATCTGCCCAGCAAAGAGAAACAGCATCTGACAAACGTTTGCAGCAAACACAGTCAAGTATAAAACAATTAGAAGCAAGGTAAAGAAAACACATTGACTATCAATACAAGATGCATGCAAGTGAGATAAAATGCATTTTTTTTTTTAGTGTCTGAGTTTGTGTTTCTAAGCAGTTCTGTTTTCTCAAAATACAGGTGTTGTATGTTTGGCTGTTTTCTTATCTTATTTGTGCCTTTCTGTAACCCTTTGAAACAGCTGCTGATTTCAATGTATTTAAAATTACCAACAGACTGTCTGGTTTTATTGAATGTGGTGGGACAAAAAAGGAGGCCTATATTTTTTTATCCTAGTGCATAAATTCTGGTTTCTGAACTCTTGTTAGCTTTAGGTGGTGATTTTAAAGAAAAATATTCACACTGAAATTTGGAAACGTTCATGTAAACTGACTCAATTTGAGGTGAATACAGATTTTTCTTTCTCTGTTAAACAGCGCATGTGTTGTCGAAGTGCTCACTGTGGACATTTAGAACTGTGCATTTTATTGAAGCAGCAGCGCTCGTGTAACTTTCTGAGGTGTTTTTGAGGATACCTCTGAGACTCTTCTGCCCTTTCTTGTGCCTGCCAATTCTGACAATCGTAATTAAACAATAAGGATTTCTGACCTGTTAAAATTATTGGTGGTTTTCTTGCTCTAATGGTATAGCTGCAGCTTCATTGCCCACATCCAATTATTCCATTTCCTTCACACAGGAAAACTTTATTCCTTCTGGGGCTGTTCTATTCTGTTTTAATATAGAACATTTTCAGTGATGTATCCCAGGATAGCAACATTCTTGTAAGGATCTTCTGAGATTAGATATCCGAGTTAACTCCTTTAGTTCTGTTTCTGTATAGGACTTGATGAATACTAAGCTCAAAGACCCTGTCCAAAAACAAGCAGAAAACCAGGAATGCCATTTTGACAACTTATGAGTAAACACTTCCTATTTGTTTATTTTGGAGGGATTGTGTCTTAATTAAGCATTTTATTGTTAAATGAGTACAATTATTACTATTTTGTAGATTACGTGTTACTGTCCAAGACGCTGAACAGCTGAGAACAGAAAGAACAGCCCTGGAGAAACAAATCGGAGAGCTTCAGACCAAATGTGCCAGTCTAGAAAGGGAGAAGTATGATGCTGTTGCAAAAGTCCAAGATTGCGTACAGCTCTTAGAAGAAGCTAACCTCCAAAAAAGTCAGGTAAGGCTGTGGATGAAGAAATTTCTTAGATGTTAGAATGCTTCCATCACTTGCAATTGTGGAGTGTCCAAAGATATTACTCATTTTAGTACAACAGATGAGTAAGATAGCAAACTGTGATATAAGCCTTCATTGCATATACTTCTCATACAGTGCAAATTTCAAAGCCTGGATCAAGGTGATCAAAGTGATAATACTGAATTTTCAAAAATCTTAGGATTTCTTATCAAATCCTTACACATAAATTGGGCTATCAGAATAAAAACGAAGTCCTGATACGAATTTAAAACATATTGACGGTTAGGAAACAACAGCTAAAACTAAAGGGATTTTTATGTTATATGGTAGATGTGTGTGACCAAGAGAGAGAGTTCTTTGTTCAGATTTTAATTGTTCAGAGGCCATTTGGAAAAGTGAACTTGAGTAATGTTTGAGTGAAGTCTGCAGTCAGGAAAAGTTGCAAAGGTGCTTATTAGTGTATTATAAAATGGCCAAAGAAATTCTAATATGTCACATTGGGTGCTGAGCTTAGTCTTACCAGTCAAAAAATAATTTAGTAGATACTATGGATGTCTCTCTTAAGGATATCTTCATGCAGTACTCAGTGGTATTCAATCCAACAAATAGAATGTTCAGAATGAGAGTTAAAAATAAAGATGCCTCCTTTTTGCTGACAGAAAAGGGGACTAACTTTTCTAAAGAGATCTGCTACCTTCTGGCCTACATAATAGATTAAAATATGGACAAGACTTAGGGTTCTGGTCTTTACTGCAATTAAACTTCTACTATTCTTCCTGTTATATAAAAGATAATTAATGTTGTCATCATATAGTCTTTCTTCCCACATATTTATAGTCACTTAGGAAAGCCTTTCGTTGACTTGCTTGCTTTCTGTAGTTTCCTCATAACTTTCTGCATCTCAGTTGCTTTATGAACTGATTTTCTGTAGTTCCCTTTACCTGTTAGAATGGTTCAGAAAGGGGTGAAAAATGAAGTTTTACATTCTCCAGCTCTTGAAGGCCACGTTTGGGCTTGTCAGCTCCTTATTCTTAAGTCATTCTTGTCAGCTACTCCCAGACTAAGAGGAAAGAAGGGGTTTTAAACAGCAATTGTGTGGTTTCTGCTCTCAGTTCTAGATGCTAGGATATGAAATATTATCAATAGTATTTCAAATTGTTATTTTCTTCTAGGCGCTGTTTGGGGAGAAACAAAAGGAAGAGGAAATTAAAAAAATGAAAGAAGAAATGTCTCAACTTGCAGAAGATATCGCTGCAAGAATTAGAAAGGCAGTAAGTAAGAACCAAAAGCGTTGGTGTCTGTGCAGACACTGTTATAGAGATTGCTGTACTGTCCTTTTCTTGGTATCTCAGTACTTAAAAAATAGTTCTCTATTTAGGCAGGTGTATCAAGTACAGCAATCAAAACCTCGATATCACAGCACACTTGGAAATCACAATTTGGTAGAGAAAAGACTGAAAAAAAGTTGTAGTCTTTATGGTTTTCATTCCTGTTGTTAAAAGCAGATGAAAAATTGAAGCTCTCCTGATAAAAGATGAGTCACAAAATTAATTTTCTCCATTTTGTGTCCCATCTCGAGTTAAAGCATCAACTAATCAACTGAGGTTCTCAGAAGTTCCCTGAATGTCAAAAGAGACTTGCTTTATTTTAAGGCAAACTCCAGAGGGGAAAAAAAGGCTTGTTACAGACATCTGTTGGCAATTTATTTTCTTGCAAGTGGACAAGAGCATAAAGCAATTGTCTCGCTTGTAAGTTTTCAGTGGTGTAGTTGATTTTGCCTGTGTTTACTTTCTTCACTATGACACAATGTGCATATATGCCTTAGAGGGATGAAAGGATTCTTTTTCTTTCCAGTCGTTTCATTTGGGGAGGTTTTCTGTCTAAATTTTCAGAGCCTTTAATACCAGATAAAGATGGTTTACGCTTTCTGTTTGGTGGTTATTGGAAAAAATCACAAAAATTGTTTGGATTACTTCAAACTATGATATTTAATGTCATACCTGATTTGGAGAAGGTGTAAGAGCTGAAGAGCAACTAGGATAAGCACTCTATGGTTGTGACAGTGATTTAATAACCACGGTTTCTAAATGTCTTATTTCTTAGTTTAGAATCATCACAGTAAAAATGAATCTATCAAAAGCATACAAAATAAAATTTTAAACTGATGTGTCATGTTTTCCCAGGTATTAACAAATACATCTTTTGTTATGTGATCTAAAAATATCTATTACACAGATTTCCAATATCTTGTACCTCAAGGACAGCAGCTTTCATGATAGTCTTGTTGTTCTACGTATATAAAAGCAGGATGGAAAAACAGTTCATGGGACTTATTTTTTAGTTTTACTTTGGTTTTCATTGCAGGTAGACTCTGCAAAGAAGCAATACAATGTGCAGATTTCTCGACTAACGGAAGAACTTTCAGCCCTTCAGATGGTACGGTGCTGACTGATGGAAGTAGTTTTGATAGCAAAATATTTAAGACTTCTAGCTTTCTTTATCAGTTGAAATACTAAATTCAGGTAATAGTAATTCAACTAAAATATGGTAAATGGATTATTGCCTAGAACTGTGCTTTAGTACTATGTGACACCTTATATCTTGCCTGTCTCCAGACATGAATGCAACATGCAGTGTCTTTCATGTGACTTGACAAAAGCAACTGTGTGCAGTGTCGTTTAGGTGTAAATCACGTTTGCTTTGAAAATTCATTTTGAATGTGCAGCTTTGCCTTATGTGCATGCAATCATAACCTTACTGAGATTCTTACCTGGCTTTGCGTGAAATAATAGAGTTCTGCAAATCCACATTTTCCTTTGTGCAACTTTTTTTCTTGAGTTATGCGTAGTTTTAGCATAGTTCACAAGCATCTTGACAGTGTGATTTTCTGCTCAAGAAGATGTATCCCATGTCATAGCTTTTCTTAAATATCCCTGTTTCCCTCAGGGATACTTACAGCATAGAAAGCTGCGTATTGAACATCTGTAGTTGGGTAGGTGGAAATGTGTATATAAATTGAGAATGTATGCTAAGACGGAGTTTGGGCATCACAATCATTGTATTTAATGAACCAGAAATGTTGAAACAAATTATGTGGGAGAATAAAAAGAGCTCAGAAATCAATGCGTATGCACTTATTTATAGATTTCATTTTACATGCCTTAGTCTGTATAGTGAACGAGCCTCATCCTATACAGAAAATAATGAGCAGGTAAATATAATCAAAGGCATACATAGCAGCAGCAAGAATTACTGTTACAGTGGCTGCTCTTTGGTTTAAGCACTTCTTGAATTTTTGTTTTCAGTTATTTTTTATTAGATTTATTTAAACAATACTTTTAAAAATAGGAATGTGGAGAAAAGCAGAGTCAACTTGAACGAGCCATTAGAGAAAAGAAAGCAGTGGAAGAAGAACTTGAAAAGGTACGGCAATTGCATGCATTTTCACATCACATTTAAGAACTCTTTTCAGAAGGAGATAGGTTAATTTTCCCCATTTATCGTAGGGTTTCCCCCCATTTTTAATTTGAGTAGATTTTGTTAATTGTAAATTTTCATATAATTATTTGAATGTTGGGATTTTTTCCCAATCCAGCAACTGTTTTAAAGCTGTAATATTAAACTGAAACAGAGTCCTTCAAAAAGCGTGAAGAGAAAGTAGAGAGATGTTTGACATAATCTGACAGGATATTGATACGTAATCCAGTTAAATTTAAGTTCGTAGTCCAGAAAACTAAATGAGTGCCAGATTCTTGAAAATTTTTTTTTCAAAGTAGCAGCAGCAATGATAGAAATCCAGTTTTGATTTAAATCAATGGAAAATAGGCCTCAATAAGGAGTAACCTCCCTTGCCAGTACTATGCTGCTAGTCACCAGTGCAAGGTAAAAATGATTTTACATGTAAGTTTATTCTTCAGGTCTACAGGGAAGGACGACAATGTGAATATGACAGTAGAAAACTAGAGCAACTACATCAGAAATATTTATTTGCAGAAAGTATGAAAGGTGACCTGCAGCTAAGTCTACAGACAACACAAAATAAACTGAAACAGCTGGAAATAAAGTAAGTAACGGATGTTACAGAAGTAGGAATGGAAAACTGTGTAAATTATTTCTGACTAATAAATTGTTGATTATATATTAGGCTTTTGTCACATCTTCTTAACCAGTATCAAGATACCATAATTCTGACGCAAAGACAATTAAGAATCACTATAAAAGAACTAAAGGGAGTAACACACCATAGAATGAAAGATGAGAACTGCCAGCAGTTTGACATAAAAATGAAAATATCAGTATATTATTTAGAATTTTTCCACATTTTTGAATACTGTTTGTAGAGAAAGTTACTCTATGAAGTATTCAGGCAAAATTTATTGCTTTATATCTTCACCTACAATGTGGTATCTCCTTGTACAGGCAGAACATTGTGTTTACTTAGCATATTGAATAATAACACAATAGTAAATATTAAAATACGGTCCACATTTTTAGACCAGGTTGTAGTTTTTAGCATGAAAAGTGCTGGATTCTCTAGAAGCTTCAGTCATTTCTGTACTCTGATGGTGGTAAATCCTGTCACTTTGCCAGAGCAGTCCTCAGTTGGGAATCTGAAGATGGAATTCTTCTGTTTCACATTGTCATTGAGATTGGTTTTACTAATTCCATCATCTTGATAAAATTCTTTGACTTGTGCATAATTCTAGCTGTCAAGCCCATTAAACATGAAACATGATTGACAGATGCAAGCTTTCAGGAAAAATCAGGGGAGGAGCAGTATTGGGTCAGATCAAAGATCTATCACAACCTACATGTTTTATTTGCTAGTGCAGTAGTTGTTCAGCTCTTGAGTTCCAACGAGACTTTACTTCTCTTTCAGCTCTGAGGAAGAGAAGTCTCGTTGCCAGGAGCTTATCAGTAAATTGCAAAGTGTTCTGGATTCAGAAAGAGAAAAGAGTGCCTTTGTCAGTGAACAAAGGCTAAAACTTCAGCAAGAGAAAGAACAATTGCAAAAAGAAATGGAAGGCTTGAGAAAACTAGCCACAGAGACTCAACAAAAAGCCAAAATAAAGGTATAGGGTTGATGTTCTTTTAATTTAACATAACACTGATATTTGCTTAATAAGGCGGCAGTTGTAAGAGAAAATCCTTGACAGTTTAAGGGTGAAAGTTTTGGTGATGCTTCTTGGTTTTTGCTTGAAAGTAATTTTGTTGCAGCATCGCAAGTCCTCAGAATCTATTGGGTAGTTCGATCTCTGATAGTTAAATTGCACTTCACTCTAAGAGTGGTGAGGCTGTGACCCAGCTTGCCCAGGGAAGCAGTGGCTGCCCCATCCCTGGAGGTTCAAGGCCAGGCTGGATGGGGCCTTGGGCAGCCTGGGCTGTTGGGAGGTGTCACTGCCTGTAGCAGGGGGTGGGACTGGATGATCTTTAAGGTCCCTTCTAACCCAAACTATTCTATGATTCTGCCTTTGGATCTGGAGGGAGTAACAGCTATGATCCTTAATGTGCTTTCTAAACATATAAAGCTGGTACTTTCCCCTGTGATTTTAAATCCAGGAGTGTAAAGATCTGTAGCAATGAAGAAGACTTAAGTGGTTGTACAAGCTCTGAAGGGGAGGGAGGGACCATCTCAAATTTGGTTTCCACAAGACAAAGGCAGCAGTCAAATGTTAAATCTTGTTTCAACTCCTGAACCCTTTGGTCAAATGTAGTCTAAAAACAAGGGGTCAGGGACTTGTGACAGATAGATAGTGGTTATAAAGCACATACCAGATTTTTGTCTCATTTTACATCAGACAAGCTTCCATTATATTCACAGATAAAATTTATTACTTGTTTTCCTCTGATGTAACAAGGATTTTATATGCAGTTAACGAACTCCTAAGACGTTTTAGCTAGATAAAACAAACATGTTCCTGTGGAGAAAACACAAAGGAGAAGGATAAAGATTATTTACAAAAATAAGCATACACAGCTCATTATCCTTTATTGTCAATTGTACTATTTGCTTAAATTGGTTTGGGGAACATGTATCTCTTTGAGCATAAAATTATGAGTTTAATTATTGTATGTTACATGCTTTCAGCAAATGTTTGTAAATGTAACGTAAATGTTATAAAAAAAGAGGGAGATATTTGATTGCATCCAATGTGTATCTTTTCAAGATAAGCACAATGGAGCATGAGCATGCTGTGAAAGAACGAGGATATGAAGTTCGACTTAAGGAAATGGAAGACACCAGTCAAAAGTCTACTGCTGAACTTAGGCGTCTGTTAGTAGCTCAGCAAAAAGCAACCAGTCGATGGAAAGAAGAAACAAAAAATCTTACCGAAACTACGGAGGCCAGGATCAGCAAGCTAAAGTAAGTGCAATGTTGTTCCTCTTATAGAAGGTCTCACAGTTTTAATTGCTGTGTGGTGGTATTCAGTAGACCTGTGATGAAAACCCACGATGAGCTAACCATTCAAACCAGATGACGTTCTTCCAGCAAAACAAGAGTGTTCTGAAGAGAGCTTTTGATGCTCATTGTGAAATTAGCACTTGTTGTGCATGAATTTTGTAGTGACAAATAGTAAATGGAATACATTACTTTTCATTTTTTTCCTCCAAGACATAACATGTTCAACTTAGGGAATTTTAGCTTTGGATTGTGAAAACCTCTGTATTTATAGCTATTCTGAGCAGTCAGTGGAAAATCAGTTGTGGAGTGAGTCTCCAGATTTATGATATAAGCTGGAAAAAAATTTGTCAAGACACCCCTTTAATGTTCTCTTCTGAGCAGTTGCTGTCATAAGTCAGGATACGGATGAGTTATGTGAGTGGCCTAAGCAAAAATATGGTATAAACTTTACTTTTATCTTAATTCATACAGGTTGCCAGGTTACTAACTGATACTTCCATTCCCCCCACAAAACCTGAGAATATTTGCTGTTGTGAAAGGGCATAATAACAAGGGCATCTCACCAATACCCAGGGATACAGGTTACCTATCATTCTGGTTTAGAGGAGACAGAGGCATTATTGGAAATGAGTGAGTAGAGAAATAGCCAAATGAGAAATTAGCCATTTGAAAGAAATTTTACAAACTTATCTTTGCTTTAAATGCATGCTGCTATAGCTAGTCACAGAATCAGAGAATCACAGAACAACCAGGTTGGAAGGGACCCATCGGATCTTCTAGTCCAACCATTCCTATCTAACACTAAACCAAGTCCCTCAAGACCTCATCCACCCGTGTCTTAAACACCTCCAGGGAAGGTGACTCAACCACCTCCCTGGGCAGCCTATTCCAATGCCCAATGACCCTCTGCGTGAAAAACCTCCTCCTAATCTCCAGCCTAAACCTACCCTGGCGGAGCTTGAGGCCATTCCCTCTCGTCCCTGTCCCCTGTCACTTGGGAGAAGAGGCCAGCTCCCTCCTCTCCACAGCCACCTTTCAGGTACTTGTAGAGAGTAATGAGGTCTCCTCTCAACCTCCTCTTCTCCAGGCTAAACAACCCCAGCTCTCTCAGCCGCTCCTCATAGGGTCTGTTTCTACTTGGATGTTAACATCCATTAAAAGATGAGAAGAATCCACACTGATCAATTTATGAGATAAGCAGATATGACATCTACATTCATCTTGGATTTCATTTTCAGTGTGTGGACACATTGCAGAGAGTTCAAATGTAAATGAGTTGATCTCTGCACAGTGGATGAGTAGCGTCTTTCATTTTCTGGTATTTCCTTCCTCCACCTCAGCTTCCTCACATGGCTGGTCTGGCTAACAGGTAACAACCGAATTAGCTAATTGCAAGCCTAGACACGCATCACTCACTCAGTCTGGTTAGCCAGCTAGCGAATTCATAAAACATTTCTTGATGATCTTTCTGTTCTACTAGCAGCTTCGCTGATCTGCTTTTCATTTTTTTAAGTGCTCCTTTTTTTGACTGTGTGAGATTCTTTGTAATAGTAGTGGATTGTTACCTATGATAAACTAGTTCAATTTGAATTTTTCAGGTAGTTCAAAATCATACTAAAACCAGTTAGAGATAACATTTCTGCCCATTTTTCTAGGAAAAAACGTGTTCTACACATTCACTTTGGTCATTTTTACCTCTCCTAAGTAAACAGTTTCAGCTTACATACCTTATCTGTCTAGATAAAGCCTGGTTTTATTTTCCCTTAAAATATACTATGTTTTGTAAAGATTACTAAACAGAACTTTAAAAAGGCAAAAGGTTTCTTTCAGAAGTCACCACAGCATTGAGCACATCTGCAAAATACTGGGAGCTGTGCTTATTCGCTGGCAGTTTTAGGGGTAAAGCTTCCCTGTATGTAATTAACTGGGTCTTATTAATGCTTTTTTGACATCTTTTGTAAACACAGTAACTAGAAAAGAAAAATACTTTGCAGTGTTCCATGCAAAGGTAAATTTTGGCTGTTGAAATTGTGATTTGTTGTAGTGATTTGTTTTCTGTAAAGGAAATAAAATCTCCCACAGTTGAGCATCCAGGCTTATTAGATCCTGGGTATAGTTCAGCAGCTTCAAATTAGAAGGGAAAAAATCGCAGACCTACAAAACATTTGAAGTTGTCTGTGAACTTTTAAGTGTTAAAATATTGTTACAGCAGACCAAAAGCTTTAGACCTTCTTTATCTGCAGCAAAATGCTGACACAGAGAATATCTAATGCACATGAGAGGAAGTCTGCATTGTGAATCTGCATGAAAAATAGTCCATTGAAGATGGCCTTGTTTATGTGAGAGATTGCCTGCGTGGCATCATTTGGAGAATAATAATTTAATATCTTGTATCAGAGAATATACTGCCCAATGAGTGGAATAGAAGAAATGTTCATCTCTTATTAAAAATTATAGTCTACACTAAGTCCATGTGGTTCTCTGTGGCTTCAGTAGATGTTTTGGAGCATGTCTAAAAGCAGGGTCAGTCACTTCTTAAGGTGTTTTCATAGGTGCTGCTTTTACATACCATGTAAGCTAGGAGCAGAGGTTTTCATCAGACGTTTTCTCTACCTAATAAGGAAGTGGCAATAGAAACAAGTTTGTTCTTTCCTAGACAATTGTAGCTTAAACTGATATAAGGCGTTTCAGAATTAAATCTGTGCAGTGGTGCTCTGATGTTATGGTGAAAAGTGGTTTTAACAGAACTTATATGTATTATTTGTGGCTGCCCCCTCCCTGGAGGTGGTAAAGGCCAGGTTGGATGGGGCCTTGAGCAGCCTGATCTCGTGGGATATGGCCTTCCCATTGCAGGGAGGTTGAAGCTGGACAAAATTTTAAGGTTCCTTCCAACCCAAACTATTCTGTGATTCTATTTAGAAAACTTAAAACCGGTGTATTTTTCATATTATATGTATTACCAGATACCTAGCTGTGTAGTGCAGAATGCAGTTGGTATGAGAATTAGCTCCCGAGTTACAGAGGAATAGTAATTTCATTCTAAATCCTTGCTTACTTTATAAATGAATAATTATCATATTTATTTTAATCTTATCATGCTAACATATTGAGTAAGTATTTTTAGTGCAAGTACAGAATGGCGAATTGCTTCTTACGTTGTAGTGAACAGAATTGAAGTTGCTGATTATTTGAAAGGCAAAATAATTTTGCAGTGAATGCAGTTTATCATAGAAGAGCTATCAAGATCACTAAATAATACACTAATACTGGTTAAACAGGATCTGTTGAATTAGAGACTCTGTTTGAAAGTCCCCTTGGGGCTAATACAGGAAATAACATCACCAAGTCTTAAGCAGAGTCCAAGTGAAAGGCCAATACTCACCCAGTTTTCCGATATAAATACATTTAGAAGGTTTTGTGAGAGTTAATTAATCTGTGAGCTTGTAAGGAAAGCTTAATATCTCCCTCAGAAACTTCATCTTGTCTTGACTGGGCAGCAGGTCTTTGAACTTAAGACATCAGTGTACCCTTTTTGGATTTAAAGAGAGAGTTCTCCAAGCTCAGCAGCTTATCGTGGGTATTTAGTATATTTTGAGGACAATCTGAGACATTCCTTGGCACTTTATGAAGTTACTGTTTGATGGGTCTGACTCATATGAGCAAATGCAGAGATTGCGTTGGCGACATGGGGCAGAACTGCAGATTTTAATAAGAATTATTGCTGTAATGGCATAGTCAAGTGCTTTATAAGTGAATGTTTTTCAGGAAGTTATGAACTTCCTAATGTAGTTATATCCATGTATACTGGGGAGGTGGTTTATATAAAAGCACTTTATATTGTGTTTCACCAGGAGTTTGCTGTTGGTGCAGCTCTTGTAAGCATTGAGTCAGTGTCCCATTTGTTTGTGTAGGTGTTTCCTGTTCCTTTGCCTTAAATTCATGATCTGTTGCTGGTTTTTTAGTTCTATCCTCATTACTTTCCTTTTCCATGGGAAGGTGTCTGAAACATTTTGGCTTCTTTACTGACTTCCCAGCAGCAGCTGCTAACTTCTCCGTATTCCTTGCTGCTCATTTGTTATCTTCTAAGTCTGCAGTGTTTAGTTTGTGGGGTGTAATCCATATGCATAAAGGAGGCATTAAAGACACATTTCTAAGAAATGAAGCAACATCAGTGAACGCGATGTGATTTTTAATTAAAAAAAAACAGAGAAGAAGTAAATTTTGCAACCTGTAGCAGCAGAGTGAGGGGTTTTTAAACATGATATTTAAGTAGATCAATGAAAAACCCTGTAAGTAAAAATGTTGATAAGTTGACATTTTCAGGCTTCATTGAAAATTATTCTGTGCTTTTTTGGGCATTTGGGTCTCAGTTCAAGTTAAATGTAATCATTGCCTATAAAACTGAACTTGGAATTAAAAAAAAAACCCAGTGCTGAAACAAGCAGTGCATTTAATACTTGTAGGCTAAATTCCACTACTTCTTCATAAAAACACATTACAGTTCATTTATGAGAAGTTTGCTTCCCTTTGAGCATCTTAAGACGCTGTCTGCTTTTAGAAGGGTTTATTGGCAACAGACCTTGCCTTTGCCTTGCAAAAGGGCAAGGAACCAGTTTTGCTTCAATATACTCATGCCAAAAGTCAGTCTTGAAGGTAACCAAGGTCAGTGTTACCTGCAGCACAGGTCATCGTTCCAAATAAAAACGTTGCTCCTGGCAGTGTGGCTAACAGCTCATGACTGGTGTTTATTCTCTGTATTCCTCCAGAATATCTAGTTTGGCAGGCTGTGAAACGAAGCTGTTCTGACTTTTGATTGCATCCGCTTTCGATGTACTTTGAGTTCTAATGACATATTACCGAAGTGAACTTAGACAGCAAATATTTGCCATGATAAAATAGTTATGCAAATGAATGACTACCATTAAAGGTTGTAAAACAGCAGTGTAGCACTCGTATTTATTTAAACACAACTTCTCCCAAGGCTCCTCTATTGAATTTAGATTTTTGTTTTCTTTCTCTAAGGATGTATATGTAGGTAAAATTAATCTGTGTATGTTTATATGTGTTTATAAACGCATACAAAAACTATCACCCTCAGATTCAGTTCAGGGGAATTTTATACTTGGAATTAAGGTGAATTTAATGCTTCTTAAAGATCTCTGCCGGATTTGGCTGGAGTTAATTTTCTTTATAGCAGCCTGTATGGTGTGTATTTTAGCTCTACAACCAAAGCACTGTTGACAGCACACGGATGTTTTAGCTTTGCTGAGCAGCACTTACAAGGAGTCAAGGCCTTTTCTGCTTCTCACTCCACCCCAGCAGTGAGAAGGGAGGGGACAGAGCTGGGATGACTGGCCCAGGGAATGTTCCACATCATATGATGTCATGCTCAGCAGTAAAACTGGGTGGAAGATCTTTCAGAGCAGCTGTTTGGGGCACTGTTGTTTTGACTGGGCACTGGTGCGATGGGAATAAGTGGTGAGTTGCACCAATTGATGAGTAGTTGCTTTTGCACCAATTATATTTTCCCCCTTTGCTTATTAAACTGTCTTTCTCTTGACTCATGAGGTTTTTCACACCTGTACTATTCTGGTTCCCTTCCTCTTTCCTTGGTGGGGAGTCAGGGAGCAGTTTACCTGCCAGCTGGGCCAATCCATCTGGAGACTGAAGGACAGATGTAGCTTTTGAGACACTTAATTTTAGCTGAATGGGTTTGCTTCCTTGCTGTGTTTCAACAGGCTTGAATTTTGACAGTTGCTTGTCTGCTGTCAATTCCGTTCTGACCAAGAATAATCAATAGAATTAATTGAACTGGAGTTCTCAGTTTTATCATTTTTGTAATTGAAGAGAATCTGCCTCTGAAGAATGACTTTTTTGGTGTCTGTGTATGAAGTGTTGGCCAGGACCACCTTCCTCTTCCTACATCCCATGCAGTATGTGGAGTGAGTCGCACAGCATCTTGAGATGAAGAAGTTTCCCCTGTTTCTAAAACATTATTCTTGGCTGCGCTTCTGTAGTGTTTGGCAGCCATAGCTGCTTATTTTAAGATGTTCATTAGAGAAAAAAATTAACGGTATGAGAGGCAGCTGCAGGTACTGGCAGTATACAAAATTTGTAATTACTAAGAGTAACTGAAGCATATTATAGTATAATTCAACCGAAAAAACAGCTGGCACATGCTGTATTTGTCATACGAGAGCTTTGCAGAATGTTCATGCTACAGCTGGCAGATTTATCACCTGTCTGCCAAAACACTAAAACTCACCTTTTGTTTCCTACTCATTTAACAAAGGCAAAATGAAGTCGCAACTGATCGAATTGTTCAGCAATTGGGGTTACTGCTCAATTTTAATACTGAAATCTTACAACCTGTGTTTGGGGGAGAGTTAACAATCAGAATGAATCAATTGTCCAGTTCAGTAGCCATCACATTTCCTTATGCTTATGAGGTTAAATTGTTTTCTTTAAATACACACTCGGTGTGATTGGAATATAATTTCTTGATAATACAGCTCTGTGTGAGCATGTGAACTCTGTTTATGGCCTCTGCTGCTAAGAGAGTTAATTCCACGCTTTAGTACAAGCGTAGAAGACAGATTGGTTTTAGTAACTAAGAATTTTTAATTTAGGGAACGAAATCTCTGGATAGTCTTCTGAGATGACGCAACAATACAGATGGTTTGTCAGAGTTGAAGAATTTCCTTATTTTCCAAGCCTTTTTTTACTAGCATCATTAAACTTGAACATAAGCAGCCAATGTTGTAAGGAGTTAGTGTTTGAATAGCTTTCTAAAGAGTTTATTTGGAAAGGGTATGTATGAAAAGATATGACAGGAACTGTGTAAATTTTCTGTTTTGCTAATAAAACAGTTTAAAAAAATGAAATTTCAAAAATCAGCTGTTCATTAAGGCTCCTGTATTGAAAGTGCTTCATCTCAATGCTTGATATTGATTCCAGAGTAATTGCAGTAACAGTGTTAAGTATTAACATGCTGTCTTGATCTTGTAATTTTAATCCATCTTTAATTCTTATTTTATTCCTTCATGTGTGATAACACAGGTATAATCTAGATTGGAAGAGGTTGCCCAGGGAATCCATGGATTCCCCATCCCTGGAGGTGTTCAAGGCCAGGTTGGATGGAGCCTTGAGAACAAGGGATTGGAAAACTACCAGCCATATACACTTGCAACCTTATGTTAACAGACAGATCGCAGCCTTGGATTTCAAGCGCCACATAGCAGTTTCCAGTCAAACTTTATGAAACACTAAGTTTCATAAGTTAACAGAGAAGAGCAACGAAGCTGGTGAAGGGGCTGGAGAACAGGCTTTATGAGGAATGGCTGAGAGAGCTGGGAGTGTTTAGCCTGGAGTAGAGGAGGCTGAGGGGAGACCTCATTGCTCTCTATAACTACCTGAAAGGAGGTTGTGGAGAGGAGGGAGCTGGCCTTTTCTCCCAAGTGACAGGGGACAGGACAAGAGGGAATGGCCTAAAGTTCCACCAGGGGACGTTTAGGCTGGACATTAGGAAAAAAAAAAAAATCACAGAAAGGGTCATTGGGCACTGGAGCAGGCTACCCAGGGAGGTGGTTGAGTCACCTTCCCTGGAGGTGTTTAAGGGACGGGTGGACGTGGTCCTGAGGAACACGGTTTAGTGTTTGATAAGAATGGTTGGACTCGATGATCCAGTGGGTCTCTTCCAACCTGGTGATTCTATGATTCTAAGTTTAAAAGATTCTAAGTAAATTGTTGCTGAGAACTAAATGCCATCGTTAAAAGAGCAGAGGCTTATTAAGGTGGAGGTCTGAAGTTATCTCCTACACTGTCTCCAATGCCCCAGAAACAATAGAGGCTTTGGCTGTCTTTACAATGCATGTAGTTTCAGTAATAGGTAGAGCACCAAAAGGTTGGCTATCACCTTTCTGAGCATTGTCAGTGTGCTTCATATCCATGAAGGTGATTGCATTTCACCACTTTTTTAACTTGGGAAAGCAAGGATAGATTTGAAAATTCTTTGCAAATATGCTTGGACCTCAGCATAGAAGGAGAAACAGGTGGCAAGAAACTTCATCGCACCTTTTTTTTTTTGTGATGTTTCTTAGAGCAGCCCGTTTAGTTCTGTATCTTTCTCTGGCTAAAATTACCAATGTTCAGACATTTTGCAATGTTTTGGTCAACCCTGGCTTTCAGTGGCTTATGATGACGGAAGGCAAGAGCTGCTTCCTTTGGGCATGAACTCCAAGTTGTTTATCCATAGTCCAGCTATTCTTTGTCTTCAGTACTATACAAATTTAGAATTGCTAAAACTCATTCAGTATAAAAGTAAAAGGTGTGCCCTGAAGAAGGTGGTGTTTTCCTTGTGAAGTGTTACATTGTTGTCTTTCTCATGTGTATAGAATGATTTAGTTTTAGGTACTTCAAAGCACCTTCAAAAATATCCACATTGAAGTCTGCTTATGGGATTCTAATTGGAATGTTAATCTAAAAACTGAGTCAGTGTGTAAATGCAGCTTATATTTATAGCACGTTTGATAATGCGTCTGCAAAATAAGATCCAATAAATAAAAAAACCTACCTTCTAAAGTGTCAAGCACTTTTGACAAAGTCCTGTTGATTCAAACAAATACAACTCGTTCCTCTGCCATTATAGTTTTGGAAACACATCATCAAGTGGTGGCCCTTTTAAACCATTGTTTTAAGAACAACAGGGTAAGTGAAAACACACTATAGGCCTCTCCAAAGCAAGAAAGTACCTATGAAATGATATTCCAATAACTGGTACACTACTGTGCATTGATCAGTGTCTTTTCTTCTGATTTACAGAAGTGACCTGAGTCAGCAAAAACTCCGTAGCCAGGAGCTCATTTCTCAGCTGGAAATGGCAAATGAAAAGGCAACTGAGGTAAGATAATGACCGATATGACAACTGCTTTCAGTTACAGCCTGATGCACCTTCACTGGGACCTTAACGGAAACCTATTTAGATGAGTTATGTTGCTGGTTAAGAAAAAAAAATAAGTATTTTCGACTTATTTCGAGCAGTAGTTGTAATTGGAAAACCCCGCAGTGTCTGCGGGCTGAGGATGTTTAAGTGGCAGGAAGAGAAATGAACTTTACTCTCAAATTACAAGAAAAGGTAAGGCAGAGATCATCTTTCAAGGTTACTACTCTACGGGGTTTGGACAATTCAGGAAATGTTTCTGAAGTTACTGGTGCCTGTATGTGTACGGCGCCCTCTCGAGAGGAGCTGGCATTGTGTTACGGATTTCGTAGCATATGCAGGGATATCAGATTCTAAGCATACTGGGCATAGTGGAATTTATACTACGCGTGCACATATGCCAATAGATAAAAGCATTGTCTGTTCAAGATTAAGGGCAGGGTTATTTTGGAATGCGTGTTGTTCAATAATTAATGGCCATTTTAGAAAACAGCTCTCCTGTCAGCCTCATAAATCTGGGATAACATCCAGTTCTGTCTAGAATGAGTCCTTTGGTGGTGGTTTTTGTGCTGCTGTATTATTCAGAGGAGAAGACTGAGGCTGATGCGAGGGTAGATTTCTGAAGTAAAGGGTTGTTAAGAAAGACTTGATAACAGACCCTTTGATGAAGTGAACAGGGAGGTCTGTAGCAAGTTTATCATCTCACTTGTATTATTCAGTACATATATACACACACACACACATATATATATGCATATACTCTGAGTATAACTAAAACTTTAGCATTGAAAGATTCCATTAATTAAATTGCCTATTGAAATATTGGCTTCTGTGTATCTTACTCCAAGATGGTGAAATAAGTACAACTTCCTCTACAGAGCAGTCTGATTGCAAAAGTCATAGGATATTGTATTTGAGCTGGAAATTTTCTGTCATGTAGCAGCACTATGTCTTCAATCTCATTCTAAGTGGTAACCAGGCCCACTCCTTAAATTCCTCTTGTTTTAAGCTTTTTCACTATACTATGGATGGATCTGGTGTAAAGAACTTTGTGTTTGTAATGAGATATTTCATTTACACAGGATGAAAAATTAATGATGGGCTATCGAGAATACATCAGTAGCCTTCAGAGGCGACTGAGCCAGGCAGAACAGAGGGCAGCTACAGCATCTCAAAAGGTACAAAAGAAAGCCTGTGTTGCTTAAGTGCATTTAAAAAATTGTGTTGCATATCACAACAATATTCACTTTGTATCATTCCTGAGGCGGAGGTGATAGTATCTATGCGTTATCGCTAATATAATTTTAACCAGCAGCTTGTGATTTGGATGCGTCATCACAAAACTGGTGCATATTCAATTAAATGCCACCCTCTAACAGGATGCTTAAGTGACAGTATAGATTTGTTTATGGAAATGAATTTGACGTGAATTAAACTTGTGTGGTTCAGAATGTGTGCGCTGAAGGTTTATGATCATTTCCGTCTTCAGAAATGACAGCAAATTAACAAAGTGGGAAAAAAAACTCCTAAAGTAACTGCAGCTCCTGTTGCCACAGAGGGTGCTTTTGTAGCAATCACAAATGACGGATAAAGAGCAAGTGTGCTGCTTCCCTCACCTCTCTCTTGGGAAGTCTGATTCAAACATGTCTTGAGCTGATGGCTAGAGAAACTTCACGCTTTAATTATCTAAACCCTGTGCCACCTATAATGCTTTATTTCCTCTGCTGGACTGTACCTGGGGTTTGTTCCACATGGTGTTCTTTTTTTCCATGCTATTCAAACTGTGCATCTTGAATCAAAATCCCATGGGGGTTTATACACTCAGTTCACTTATTTGTCAAGCAAATTTGTTGCTCAAATTGGTCTTCTATTAAGTAAAGGTGCTCTTTCTGCCTCCTAATTTTTTTTTCAGTGATTTAGGAAAATCAGTTGTAAAGTACAGCTTTTTAATGTGGGAGATCCCATGTGAGTTGCCGAGAGGAAATGTTTGGTTGATCTAAATGGTCCAGTTAGATAAAAATGGCTTTTTTAAAAAAAAAAAAACAGCAGCGAATCGATGGGCCTCGCTGCTAAGCCATCCTAACGTAAGCTGTGTTTCCTAGCTGTAAATGCTCTCAGTCATGACAGGGTCTACCCAGCTGGTGAATATTTGCTCCGAACGAGCATTTTGAGGGGTTTTTTTACTTCTTCTTTGTTATATGGATCTATTCAGCATTAATTCTGAGGTGCTATCTTCCCTTAAAAAACAGTCACATAACCCTTCAAGGGTGCCCAGACAGGAAAAGGTTTTGCTGTTCCTGAGACACTGATAAGTAACAGTTTCTCACTAGTCTCCCTCTGAAAGGTAACAAAATATTTAAGATATTTAGCAGCTGAATTGTTGGCCAGATCTTATCTTGAGTCTTCAGAACTGCCTTGTCCTCCCCAGCCCCAGCAGAGGTTACTGCTGCTGCTTGTCAGGTATGACTTTGTTGTAAGGACAGAAGAATTTCTGTGCCGAGCTCATTCCTTCTCCCCACACCCAGCTGTCCCCCACTCCACACCTCCCCCCCCGCCCCCCCAAAAAAAAAAAAAGGACAAAAAAGACAGCCAAGCACTGTTCCTGCTAAAGGCTGGGAGAAGAGGGCTCCAGGAATACTGCTACAAGAACGTCCGCTCTTCCGAATCTGCAAAAATGAGGTGTTACTTCTCTTCTGGATCTCCAAAGACTGAATGTTTCTGTGTGCGCTTCCTCAGAAGCAGAATGGCAGCTCTCACTCTGTAGGTTGAAGGCTGCTTTTCTGACTCATTACATTATCCAACTTGCTTGTAAAATTAAGTCCGACATAGGCTAGACCTGAGCTGTTGGGGAGTCTAGAAATTGCATTTTTACTGTGAAGCTGAGCTTATTATTAAATAATAGCTATTCAATGAGTAACAAAAAATACAGGATGATGTTTGCACAGGTTTGCAATGTCTGTTTTCCATGTAAATGTCTTTTAAAGCATACTCCTGCTACCTGATCTTTGATCAACTTGAATTCTTTGGGATCTGAGGTAAGACAAAAGCAGTTGTTATCTGTAGAGTGTATCTGTAGAGTTCTTCTCTTCACTGCCAATTCTCACTCACTGTGCTTTTCCCTCTCCTTCAGGACATCTTCCACGGAAGCTCTACTGATACTTTGCTTTTAAAAAAAAATTATATAAGAAATTTCTCACTGCTTGTTTTTAATTACAGCTCAGCATGATAATAACACAGAAGAACAAAGCTGCTTCCCTGAAGGATCTGGAAAATATTTAAAAAATAAAAATATTGTTCATTGCCACGGTGGTGGAGTTGAGATTGCTGGAGAAACTCCGTGTTGGAGCACTGAAGTCAGACAGAGCAGGGCTTGTAAAACTTGAACATTTTCTCTTCAGGTAAGAAGGGCAGTGAAGGAAGATGCTTTATCTATATGCAGCGTAAAGACTGCAAAAGGACTACAAGATGTTGTAAATTAAGCCCTTTAATGCAGCAGATAAAACACTCTGATACAGTGCTGGGGCATAGTGGACTTTTGGTCTAGAAAACACCACCTCCAACTCTGACAAGATTGCTTATAGGAACAGATAAGACTGCACTGAAATTCATGAACAGCTTTGCGCACATGCAGCCGACACCTCTAATTATTCTTTATAGTGCAGTAACTTGGGGACATCTTGAAAAGCCTTTATGACTTGTTGCAAGACACTTATTTCAGAATGAATGTTAAAGAGTTGCTGATTTTATGGTAGGTGTTACACCTGCAAAATGCCTCCGTTGCCTTCCAGTTCAAAGAATCCAGTTTGGTTTGTGCTGATGTCCCTGGAAAACAGTTAATAAATAAAGCCCTGCTCTAGCTGTCAGTACAGATGGTTTCTAAGGACCAGAATCTTTCTTCAGTTGTGCTTTTTCTTCCCAGTTACTGTTTTACAATTGTTTGTTGCTTTTTTTGTGGATCTGCTCTCTTGGTTTCTGTGTGTCTGGGAAACTCCGTTCTCTTCTTCAGTTTGTACAAATTTGGTGAAGACAACTAGTCATCCAGCTTTTATGCATTTGGAAACTGTGTGTTTGAATTCTTCACATGCCAGGATGTGGGAATCCTCTTGCTTACACATTTCATAGTTGAGAAACTTCATATGTATCATTCTAAAATGAGAGCTGAGCTCCATTTTCTCTTTTCAGCACATATTATAAGTGTTTAATAGATGTTAACCAATTCTGAAGCGCTTCCATCTTTGACTGAGGTACCTGATGTAATTTATTGTCCTTCCTTGTAAATGCAAAGAGTGTAATGCTGGTTAATAACTGTAATTCAGTTGATGGATAACACTTGCCAAATTTGTAAGTCAAAACTTGGTTTGGACTAACAAGCCCCTACACCTGTCACAGCGGATCTTCACCATATTTGCACTTTAGAGGACAGACCTGGGCTGATCACCACATGGAATTCAAGACTTTGTGCCATCTCCCGAAACACCTGGCTGGTAAGTAGAGCTTGCAAGACACCTTCAAGAAAAAATCCTGCTTATTATTTCCTGCAATTCTTTCCTCGCGCTTTCTCAGTTTGATACATCCCTTTATCCACTACAATCTCATTTTTGCTAAAAGACTTCAAAGAACAAGGGTACGTTGTCCAGAAGCTCCAAACATCTGGTGCTGTGAGGTTTTCATCAGTCAAACACATATAAGATAGAGGGGGAGGTAAGCAGCAAGTGCCTTGTTTTCATTTGCATAATGCACATCTGAGGTGGAGACCACCTGGAAGGTTTTTGTGAGCCATTAATCCCAGTCATTCCTTAAAGAGACGCTCTAGCTGTGAAGTGAAACCTGGCTCAAAATGGCAGGTCAGTTCTTCAGCAAGCTCTTCTGTATTTGTTCCTTGAGGCACAGAAAGGCACCTGCCTGTTCCCTTTTAATTACAGGTACATTTATTTCAGCATGTGGTGTAGCTCTTGTTGAAGGGTCCTTTGCCAGAATACAAATTGTAACGGTGACACAAGCTCCTCACTTTACCTCACAGTAAAGTGAAGGGGCAGCAGAGCCCAGAACTAAAAAGATTTCCACTTACATCTGCCTGCCTGATCCTCTGAGTAGCTAAAAATTGACCCAATCCATCTGTCTGAACCAGAGAAAAGAATGTGATCAGGTTAAACTTGTCACCCTACCACCAGCTCCTTGCAGTTCTGTTTGGCCTCAAGCATGTTTCTCACAGGTTGGGCTTTTAGAGGAAAGGCACTTGCTGAGACAATCAAAATTTGAGGCTTGCTGGTTAGGTATGATTTGCTCTTTCCCCCATATATGAGATTGTTTCATGGAATTGAGCTGCAGGCTTTTCAACCATCTGTCTTCATTAGTTTTACATTTGTTTCCATCTATGTATTTCTTGTCACTATTCCATTGACAAGTTTGTGTTTCCTCTGCCTTCCTTTCCCACCGCAACACCAGGGTTAGAGTGTTTGGGGTTTTTTTAAGATTCTCCAGTGCAATATTAGTGCTTCCCACTGAGTAAAGACTTTGTTTAGGATAAGTTTCTGTGTGAAGAGTAACTTCCCTTCAACAGGTCAAAGAAACTGACTCCGAAGGACGTAGGAGTTTCATTCTGAGTCCTTCCAAGAGCTCTATAGCAGATATTGAAGGATCTCTCGCTGCACCTGAGAACCTTTTCTGTAGTTTAAGTGGATCACAAGCTGCCCTCGCATGTGACCCACATTGCTCAGGTAACCCTG
Organism: Coccyzus lansbergi; assembly: GCA_033558105.1. Classification (NCBI taxonomy): domain Eukaryota; kingdom Metazoa; phylum Chordata; class Aves; order Cuculiformes; family Coccyzidae; genus Coccyzus; species Coccyzus lansbergi. The sequence goes on from JAUMJK010000159.1 coordinate 3,716,438, forward strand.
GCACTGCAGAGCCTTTCAGCAAGATCTGTAAAGCAGCTGCAAGAACCCTTCTCAGACTCCTATTTACACCCTGAGAAGTTTTCTTACCAGTAACTCTTAGGCACCCATCCCTTCATCTCCATTCTTTGACCTGTGTTCTTGACGGACACCACTCAGTTGCCCACATAGTGAATGTATGTGATACAAGTACAGATCTGAGAGAAATCATTTACCCTCAGCTGTTTTCCCAAGGTCCTGCCAGACCTGTGCTTTCACCACCATGTCCTTTTCTGGCTTTGCTTCAAGTCCACTCCATGTTTCCACATCTTGAGCACGGAGGAATCAAGAGAAAAAGACCTACTGTGTCCTTAAATTCTTGTTCCCTGGAGATCCTGCTAGAGCAGCAAATGCTGTCTGTCAGCACTCCTTGCGTGTGGTTGGTTCATAATGGATGTCTATCAGCCTTCTTACCTGGGAGATTTGGCAGGTGAGAAACCTCACATTCTTCTTCCGGTAGAATGTGTATGAAGATTCTGGACTTCGGAAAGACATCGCGTATCAACAAATGTTGCTTACCTAAAATAGTTTACATCTCCTTGAGGATCTCGAGGCCAAAAAGCAAACAGCTTTCTGTGGATGGGATGGGCACTGCTGTCAATAATAATTCCTCCAAAAAAAATTCTCTTGCAACTCCAGGGTGCATTTTGATACCTCTCATAAACCAAAATATAAGCTTATTTTAACCAGGAAAGGTGTTCGCATCCCTGCAGTGAAATGTTTAACCCAAGCAAATCCTAAAACGCTGCCGGCAAGGATACTGCAAAAATGTACAGCATTTATTCACATACAGACAAAAAGGCACAATTCTACTGAATATTTTAACAAAAAATACAGCTGTCTTGAACTAGGTCTTTATAAATACTTCAAAAAAGGGAGAAAATAAATACAGGATTGGGCCATGTAATATAAAATAGTCATCTCTACATATACTTTTTATTTCTATCTGTTTCTCTTCATGCACCTTTTGCAATTCATTTCAGCTGAATGGACACCAAAGCGAGGCACATGGTGAAAAATCTTCTGTACAAGGTTTTACAAATGTCATGACAGTTCTTTCCCATTTCTGAAATTCAGATTTATACACAAGACGTATAACCCTTCATTGAGATTTGTGGGAGTTTACAACCTAACAAATGGCATTCCGGGCAACTTTACAGAAGTTTAACTAGCCTACGGTTTGACAGAATACATCAGTCAGCATCGCAGATCTCTGGGTCAGTCTGCACGCGGAAAGGTAACGCTTAAAAACAGAAATCCAGCAAATGGTTCTATCCCAGTAAAATACAGGGCTGGGTCTGTATTGTCACTGCTGTACTTACGACACCTCTTCTGCTGAGCGCTAAGCACGGGAGACAAAACTAACCTACAGAGCTGGTCACACTGCAGTCTCCTTAGAGCTTTTTTGGTTTTGGTTCTGCTTAACTTGAAACATTAGAAAGCTTATTAACCTAAATGTCGGGGAGCAAAACAGGTAAGGCATTAAATTCTGCACAATGGTAGCATTCATAATAGTGCAAATTAACAAGGTACCTCTTCCAAACTGGTGTGAGGTTCATTGTTTACTTAGAATCAAAATTTCAATTACTCCATCTATGGCTTGACAAATAATTCCCTACGGTCATGAGCTTCTCCCAGAAACTAGAGTGCCTGTCTGGAAAATGATGCTGTATGTCAAGTAGAACTTACGTGCATTCACCTTTTGTCTGTCTGTTGTTTGATCAAATAAGAACTTTTAATGCATCCCAAGAGCAACGGTAACTTCAGATTCACCAGAACCCTGTTTGACTTTCACCTCTGGAAGTCTCAAAGTTAATCAAATGTCTTGGGACCAGCAATGGTGTTCTGCAAGTACACTATCTAGCTTACAGAAAATTCCCATTCCTCAACATCACTCCAAAAAGGTATCAAAACATTAAGACTTCTGAGTTTCAAACAAATGACAGGGCTGCATTCTCCTGCCGTGTTTAGTTAAGTGATAACTTGCATAGCAAGGCAGGGTGTTACTAAGCCTTGTTTCTTTTCTCAATTGACTCCTTAGGAAGACTCCGTTCTGGCAGAGTTCTACTATGTTTTAAATGTTCCCTGCTCAGGAGGCCAGGGTCTTGTGTTAAGTAGTGAGCAGATGTAATGGCAGGCTAGGAGTAGGGAAAGGGTGGAGGGGGGTTCTTCACGCCTGTCTTTCCATAACACGTGGGTGCTTAAACATCTTCACCAGTACAGACCTGACGTACATCTACGCAGAATTCCAGCATTTACAGGCTCCTAACTCTCCACTGGTTTATGTGCACTCTACTCAGTACAAAACAGTATCCTAGTGATCTGTGACATTATTGCTCATAGCTTACTAGTTATTGCCATTTGCAATTAGTAAAAAAGTACACAATCAGAAGACTAGTTCCCTCTTCCATCAAATCTAGTCCAGAATAGACTGAAATATTTTTTTCTTCATTTGACTGTAAAGAGCTAATCACAATGTATTGCCTTTCCATTTTATTCTACTTAAAAATATATATCCATGTCCACTTTTAAAGCAACCCTTTAGTGTCCTAAGCTTGGCTTTCCCAATACATACCATTAGTGCATATCTCGTGGGTTTTGGGAAATCCTACTGCCTTCAAAATCTCTCTTGTGAATTGTCCTCGTACTTCTGGGGGCAGGTGCTGCATTATCCTACAGGGTGCAGGAACCCCCATGCCTGCTCCCCTTCTCAGAACTGAGCCACGTGAGAGCATCCTCTGTGCTCAAGTCCGAGTCTTTTCAAGCTGTTGCACCGCAAGGCAGCTGCAGCCCCGACCCCTCTTTACATGTAAACTCTGGACCTCAGGGAAGGCTTTCAGCTGCCTTCTACACTCAAACTGAATGCAACAGAAAACATTCTGCTAACAGAGGAGAAAGACCTGCCACTGTCCAAGGAAAGTGGCCATTTGTCATGGGGTTTAGCAGTGCAGTGTGGTTAAACAACCATCTTTGATTCAATACACCTCAGTTAAATTAAGAGCTTGTGCTTTTCCAGGAGGTGGGGGAAGGGAGGACAATTTTATCAGTGCTTTTTAGCTAAAAGGGATAAATGCAGCTTCCTTCTCCCTCTCCACCCTAGCCCCTTCTAAAAGATTTTTATGAGTTATTTTAGTGTTCATGACAATTTGTATTTGAATAGTGACGCCATTTCTCTGTTACTCGGGAAAGCGGCAAATAAAGTAGATTCAAACTTCTTACAGAATTTGAAGGGGGGGCAGGGGCAAACACCCCAGCTTTAAGTGCATGTAAACATGTTTATACAGCTCAGGAATATGGGCCCTCTATTGTCAGTCTGTAGCCACGTCTAAACTCTCCTCTCTCACACCAATAAATAATGTGGAGTTGGCTTGTGGGCAGTGACCCTACCGACCGCGGTTCTGACACTGCGTCCCTGTGTCCGGTCAGGATGCCAGGATGCTTCTCCTGATAATGTCCGTCCTTCTGCTGATGCCGCTGTTTGGACTGTGCCTCTGCTGCCTGCACTTGTTTTCAGCCACTTCAGTCTCCGAGTCACTCATTTCGGCATCGGGGACGTACCCATCGTTCTCACTGTCAGGCTTGAGCTTGCTTTTCGCCCTGTCCTTGGGCGAAACTCTGCCCATGCCCAGGTAGGGGAAGCTGGAGTTCTGGCGGCAGCTCTCCTCCGGGCTCTCGCCCTGCTGTTGCCTCTCCCCCTTCTTTGGAATTCGGAATCCACCCCAGTTTTTTACCGGGCTCGTGGGTGTTGTAGGCACTTTAACTACTGTCTGATTAGAGTTTACTTTGACGAGCCCCCCATTGCATTTAGGCACTATATCCCTCCGCGTGCCGGGCGCTGACCTACCCCCAGAGTGGTTGACAGCCCTTTTATTTTCCGACTGCCTCTGAGAGAGTTCCGTGGGTCTCAGCGGCTTGTGGGTGTGTTTAGAAGTCTTGTCCTTTAGTTCCGCCTTGATCACCTCGCACTGTGGACGATTGTCTCTTCTTTTTCTGTGCTCTGGTAGAACGATGCCATTTTTCTGTTGTGCTGATACAATCCGCGGTTCTGGAAAGTTCTTGTCAAAATGTAAAAAGCTTCCGGGAGCTGCACCGCTGTCCCTTTGCCCTGGCTGCCTCAGCAAAGGTTTGTTGTCATTCCCAGGGGTGGTTCTCACTCTGTCTCTCTTGTGTGGCTTTTTCAAAGTGTGGGTTAGAGATGTGCCCATCTGTTTCCTGAAGAAGGCAGAATGCCACTTCAGATCTTCTATCTTGGGGGCGTTGGGGCCCAAAGAGGGACTGTTGAACAACACTGTGTTTTCCATTGTGGAGAATGAGGAAGGCACACCTAAAGGTAAACAAATGTCAGTTAAGAGTCAAGGAGTTCCAGGTCTTGAGCAAATAGCCCCATTGAATGTACCTGTTTTAACTCTGTTCCTTATGCCTGACCTGTTCTTTAGCATAAACAGCCACCTGGCTGTCTATCTGGTGCCTTCGCATCACTGTTATGAGGCTGTGCCGTGGTTCCACAATGTGCTGCTGGTGCGGCTTCCTGCGCTGCTCTATCCACTAGAACAGAGCCTCTGGGGGCAAGCAGCCTGAGAGTGGATCTGATTGATTCTGTCTAAAATACGGCTTAGCAGTCACTGGATCTTTCAAGGATAATTTAGTTAATGCAATAGGCTTTGAAGTTATTTCACCTTTCTGGGAAAAGAGTACTGGCAACGAGGTTAGGCAGAAAAAAAATGTGCCGTTTTAAAACCAGAGCGCTATCTTTTTGAAATTCATTTCTTTAAAGATGCAAAGAAGCCCAGACTGAACACTAACGCAGCAGCACTTGTAAACACAGAGTTAGTGGCTGCCATCTGGCCCCTGAACGTAAGCCTGGGTCTCTCTGTCGTACACAGTCATTACAGAATCACACAGCCGAAAAACCAGCAGCCATTCCGTGCCCCCTGGATCAGAACTCGGACTTACCACTTCCCTACAGCGTTGTGCCCAGCAAAGCTACACAGATCTTTTTGCCTCCCGATCTGCTGACGCGTGGTGGGCCACACAAGATATTAATGAGAATAAACGAGGTCTGTTTTGTCCTTTAAAATTAGTCATTAGCCTGTAACCAAACCCTTCAAGTGCTTGTGCCTGTGGGCTGGTGTGAAAAGGATAACACTGAAGCCTACCTGAAACTCTTTCTTGCTCCAGCTGCTTTGCGTAGATATTAAAGATCTGTTCTTGAACTCTGCAAACAGACCTCTTGATTTTTTCCCTTCGCGTCACCATGTAAGTGAGATTACGCACCTAGAAGACATCAAGTTGATGAGTTCTACAGGAAGTATAGTTCTATAACATTGTCAAACTGAATTAACTCTTACAGATTAAGTACTGTGCACCATTTAAATGAGTTAGTAATTTACTTAGATTTAACCTTCTTCAACACACTTCTATACTTAAATACCATTTAATTATATCATCATTTCATCAGATTTGGGAGGCCTACAGCACTAAGGAAACTTCTGTGAACATTTGAATCATATTTACACACACACACACGAAATCTAGAGAAATGTTTGAATTTCCTCAGTCCTAAACAGCACCATTTCCTTCTGTGAACATTTGAATCATCTATTAACACACACACACACACACACACACACACACACACGAAATCTAGAGAAATGTTTGAATTTCCTCAGTTCTAAACAGCACTATTTCCTTCTTATTGATTGAGAGACAGCAGAAAACAGTACTTAATAGCATGAAAATGTGGAGAGCTATTTGACGGTACCAGTCTGTCTGATGACCCTGCACAGTAGGATTGATCAAAATAAAGGCTGCTGACTTCATGCCACAGCACAACAGCAGCAGCAGGGACTGCAAACAGTAAGGAAGTCATAATTTTAACTATTCTCAGTGAGAGAAAATCTCCTTAAAATGTGTCCTATCCTTAAAACGTGAAAGTTTCACAACCACCATTCTCCTAGAGTTTAAGTGGTTTCTCTCCTGAGTGAGGGGATCACTGAGACATGTGGATGCTCCCAAGGCTCCTTGCAGTTCAGCGTCGTGGTGTCAGCGTGTGGCCCTGTGGGTTACAACCTCATAGGCTGCTCTCACCACCATTCAAGAGGAGCCACTGAACAAAAGAAATTTAATTACAGAGTATTTTAAGATTCAGAGAACACCATGACAAACTTATTTAGCTGATCAAAGAGTAAATTAGAAGAAATCTTGAGCACACAGGGCAGGAACAAATACATGCTAGGTAACCGCTCTGTCAGCTGAGCTGGATAAGGGTCGTGGCCTGGTAGGTGCAACTAGAAAAAGAAGGTGAATAGAAAACGTGCAACAATTTGCTACAAGAGTAATTGGCCACCAGGATCCTTTACAAAGGATACAGTAGATACATGAGCACCTGCTGTCCTGATTTAAACACAAGATACTGTTCTGGAAGAGAGACTGTAGGTTGCTGAGGCTGAGGTCGGGTTCCGTATATGGCCTACATGAGCCATACACTAAGGATGTGAAAAACCACCGTGATTTCAGTCCTCCTGGCTCTAACGTATGTTAACCTCTATGAGTTAACCCCAAAAAAAACCCAAAAGGGAAGAATTCAGGTTGTTCCAGGATCAGATGTACATAAGACACCAAACTCATCCTACTGAACTGCTCTTTGCATGTTCAATACCTAACTGAGTGGAATATCAGACCTATGACACAGTCCTGTGAAATGTCATCCTGCCAGGCAGTGCCAGTGAACAGAACTGCTCCAGATCAAGGTTAAGTTCTGTAACCTTTTCCTTCTTCTGCACCAGATGAAAGGAGCAGAAAATGGCCTGCAAGGCTAAGAAAACTCTGTCTGGGGATCACTGTACAGCCCACGGCCATCAGTGTCAGGCAACGATGCAGTTATAAGGAGACCGAATACTACAAGCCAAGACCTGCTGGCCCTGTGAACAAACGCTCTATTTGAAAAGTGAACTGGTGTAACTGCTGTGCTCTGCAGCCATTGTATGTTAACAGTATTTTCTGACAATACAACTTTGCACTGAGATGAAGCACACGGTGCCCGCATGGAAGGGAAATAACGGAGAGTGTAGTTTGGAAGCCAGCACCCTGCACACAAGCACAGGCCATGCAGGGACTTACCCGCTCAAGGTCCTGCCGGAGGTGTGTGAAGAGCTGCAATCTTCTGAACAGAACATCCTGCTCCCGTTTGGCCAGATTGTCCTCTTCATCCTTCTTTGGGGTAATCAAAGGCTTATTAAAGTTGGCTTTTCTCTTCAGCTTCCAGTACTGGTAAAGAAATTCTACTGTCTCCTCAGGCAGCCGCAACACTTTAGCCACTTCCAAAGACTCAACAAATGTATAGAACTCGTCCTCCAGCTGCTGGAGCTTTTGTTTGCGCAGGCTGACCCTGTGGGCCTCCTCCTGGTTTTGATCCATGCTGTGGAAAGGGTCGATGTGGGCAGGAAGAGAGCTGTCCTGAATCCCAATCCCATTCCCATTCTCCTGGCCTGGGCTTTCACCAAAAGTCTCATCGTCCTCCTTCTTGGTGGAGCTGTGCTTGGGACAGTACGACTTAAACTTCACCTCATCGTTCTCCGCCAGGATGGTTTTCATCTCCAAGCCACGGTCAAACGCACAGGTGACGTGAAAGGCCGTCCTGCAGTTCTTCACCGAGCACTACAGAAATGAAATCAAAATTAATCAAATATGAATTCTGTAAGCCACACTGCCTAAAACTATTGAAGCAGCCAGGACTCCTTTGGAAGAACACCGCACTCCACTTCTAAGCTGCATGGACTTCCTTGCTGTCTTTTAATTAGGCTTACGATTTAGAGCTTTCAGGCTCAAGCGTCCCAGTGGGACAGAGAGGTTAACCCCTCCTTAGCCCAGCTGCACTATTCAATAACCAGCAAATCCACAAGAGGAGAGTTCTTCCCATCACCAGAGCCACTCGCGTATGGCAGTGTTACACCAAGGGAAAACGTTCCCCTTTTGACTGTGCCAGCACTAGAGAGAGAAAAACATCTCGGTGGCTCTGGGCCAGTCTGATACTTTTAATTAAAAGTCTTTCCCAGCACCTGGACTCACACTACCCAAAAGGCCTTGACCAAGGGGAATTCTTTTTCCTGTGATCCCAATTTTATAATGTTGGGTATTAAATCCCTATCAATCACCCCGGCACTGACTGCAGCCTTCGCCTAGTAGATGAGGAGAACAGGAAATGCAATTTTTTGTCACTTTTCTTCCCTCCGTTCCTTCCCTTCCAACCATCAGGGGGTAGGGGGGGTGACTGGTTCAGCTGATTTAGGTCTTCATTTTCCTTCCACATAGCCTTCCCTGGCAGATCACTGTCACAGCTACTACCATCCAGAAACTAAGGTTTAAAGATATAGATGTGTATGTTTATGCACACCCCAACGTGCGTTTGGATCAAGTGGTACCTCTGCCTCCAATGTAAAAGAATTTAAAGTGGGAATGAACATTAGTGCTGTTATCTAGGAAGAAACAAAACTGTGCTTAACCCCAGTCATCTAACATTAAGGAAAAATACATTGCACTAGGATACAGGACTTTGTCAAGAAGCCAAGTATCTTTCTCCTTTGGGCTTTCCTGCTCGGGCTGGCTCAGCAGCCAGATGGCACACAAAGGTACAACAGAGTTTGCGCTGCAGCAGTTTCAAATGAACAGTCTTTAATGAAACCAACAGATAAAAGGAATTTAAAAATACCAAAGCATCTCTTGCCCTTTCCTCTCTCTATCAAACAGGGTAAAAGCAGACCAGCTGGAACACCAAACAGCACAGAAGAGGACTTTGGCCATGGTTTCCAAGCTGCTGTCATTTAGAATAATCAGCTCTTAATGCAACTCATGTTTTATTGGGAGAAGAGGGGAAAGCCAGTCCCATCGGAAGGAGATCTGCTGAACCTGGGAGAATATCCAGTCTTGATTTTCCCAGCTTACTGCAGCTGCTCTCACTGAGCCTGACACAAACTTCCAGTTGCCAGCTTTTCTAATCAAGCACATCTCATAACATCTCTGGAGATTCCTTCTCCCAGTCCACCCAGTTAATGCCACTTCCTTTCCATTGCAAAGACTCTGTATTATGTGCTTCACAATGCAGATCGAAATATTTCTCACTGTTGTCTTTAACGATACACATGTCCTATAAAATGTGAGGAAAAACTTCCTCTGTTTGTCTCTCCTCCTAATTTCAACTGTAGAACTCTCTGAAGCAGCAGTCACCATGCCTGCAAGTCATGCTGTGCGGTCGCTAGAAGGGGAGAGGTGGGAGCAAAGGAACTAGGGGAGGGCACTTCCCTCTCTCCTACAGTATTAACACATGTTCCACTCAAGCTGCTGTCAGTTACCCCTCAGAACAGGTCTGGGGAACAGACAAACAGTTTGAATTACGTGAGAGTGGCTAAGAGGAAGGGGACAGCCCTGCGAAGAGTTATTACACCTGCTAATTCACGTGCTGTGGACAGATTTATTTTCTCTACTTAACATCTATTATTTCATACATTCCCGAAGTGGACTTCAACTCCAGACCAATCAGCGGACTGACGGGTTTCCCTGGAACTACTGCTGCTCTGCTGGTTTCCAGCTTTTTCTGGCAACCTCATCAAATGACTCGGAGCAGAGGCCAAAAGGAAATGGATTAAACCTAGTTTTAACAAGGTCTAGGACTTCAGAAATGCCTGTGTCTTAAATCTGAACCTGCCATCATGAACCCCAGGCTAGCCAGAAAAGAGGCAGAAATCTACTTCTTCAGACTTCTTATGAGGCAGAAACATCTCCCCATCTGTCTCAGGGAGCTTTCTGAAGGTTGTTTTACTGAAGTGTCTGAAGCACTTTGCAGGTGGAGAAAGTTACCACAGGTCTAAGTTACAATTTATTGTCTTTTTCTACACAATCACAACACTGCCCTGAGTGGGTCCCATCTCCTTGCTCTCATCATTTGTTCTCAGGTAAGGTCGATCAAAGTTTTGTCTCATGTCAACAAGCACCTCCTGTCTCAAAAATCTGGGGCCTGGTAATGTGTTTCCTCAATCTCTCTAGACCTTAAAATTGTTTTAAAAATTATTCCAGTACCTGAAGGGGCTACAGAGAAGTGGGAGAGGGACTTTTTACAAAAGAACAGAATGACAGGATGAGGGTAAATGGCTTTGAAGTGGAAGAGGGTGATTTAGACTAGACATTAGGAAGAAACTCTTCATGCTCAGGGTGGTGAGGCCCTGGCCCAGGTTGCCCAGGGAAACTGTGGCTGCCCCATCCCTGGAGGTTCAAGACTGGGTTGGATGGGGCTCTGAGCAGTCTGGTCTGGTGGGAGGTGTCCCTGCCCATGGCAGAGGGTGGAACTGGATGGGCTTTAAGGTCCCTTACAAGCAAACATATGAACCAGGACAGGCACACCCAGCAGGGGTTTCCCCTTAGAAACACCAAGAGCTCCAGAACGGAGGAAATGGGACTTATTTCCTCAGCTAGTGGCCTGCTTGAATCTCAGAGCAGACCAGTCAAACCATCGATTTTTTTACTACTGCTCAAAAAGCCTAACAGTAAGAGATCAGATATTCTCCCCAGCAACTTAAAAGCTGGACCAACAATAAAATAGTTACAGCCCAAATGGTCCAACATTAAGTAGAATCATAGAATCACAGAAGCACCAGGTTGGAAGAGACCCATCAGATCATCGAGTCCAACCATTCCTATCAAACACTAAACCATGTCCCTCAGGACCTCGTCTACCCGTGCCTTAAACACCTCCAGGGAAGGTGACTCAACCACCTCCCTGGGCAGCCTATTCCAATGCCCAATGACCCTTTCTGTGAAAAACTTTCTCCTAATCTCTAGCCTAAATCTCCCCTGGCGGAGCTTGAGGCCACAGTAGCACCTAAATGTTGGAAATTCAAAGTGACTTTATCATCAAAGGGAAGGCGTTCACTGCTACTGACTGCAGATAGAGCTGGGTGTGCTCAGCACACTACAAATTCAGGTTGTTACAGGAAATATTCAGCTCCCACCAAGGTACCCAACTTGTCTTTGAAGTCACTAAACAGGCACTAGCAGGCAGGTTTCAGCACAGAAGCTTTTAGCATTTACGCTTTGGGTTTGTATGTGGTACATCACAGAAATAAAGGTTTTTCTTCCTCTCCTCAACAACATTTAAGTATTATTTTGGTGCATGAATCAACATACCAGTGTATCCAATTTCTATGTACAAATCAAGAAAAGTCTTACAGGATGACCTGGCTACTATTATTATAATAATTTTCCTAGAAAGTAAGAGCACATCGCGATTCAAAAGCACTTTGTTTGCAAGTAAATCCATAATAGCAACAAACAGGAAATCAAAGAAAGTTTAACGAGAATATGCATTGGGTGTATCCACTAAAAGCTGACAAAACAAAATAGAAGGATGTTTTAGTAATTAAATTACCTGGATGGATGCTCCGACTTTCTCATTGCAAAGGCTGCACACCAGTGCCCATCTACTGCTGGGAATGTGGGAAACCTTTGTAATGGGCTCCATCTTTTCTGGGCTTCCAATGCTCACCTTAGAGAACAAAGGTTAAAAACCACGGCGTAACTGTTAACACTGTTAACTGAAAAGGGAAACAGTTTCATCAAAGAAATCAAATTCCTTGGGCGTCCATGCAAAATTAGCACGATCCAAGTTTCTCAGTTTATAAGATCATAAAAAATTAGAATTCCTTTTTTAAAACACTTGGTTCCTCACTGCGTGAACACAACGGCTTCAAGGTGAAGTCCTCCAATTACAAGTCATGCAGGATGAATATTCTGGTTACGAGAACCCAGAGGAATTCTCACTGTCACATCCAAACCCTCCTGATTCACCTTTAATGTCCTGTTTACCAAATGAAACAGCACTGTGCTTGTTAAATAAGCTTTGCCAGCAGCAAAGGCCTAATTTTGATTGACAAAGGTAACATAATTATTTACTTTATAGATGATGCTTCGTCTTGCCAGCCTTTATGTCTGATTGAATGCCTTCTACCTAAGAAGTTCCATGTACATGCTACCCTCAGTGCAGCAACATGCACGAGGCTGAGCAATGTTTTTCACAGATTTCTTCTCTCCCAGAATCACTGCGGCCCTAAACTCCCAGCAGATCAGCACCTACCTCGGGAATCCACAGGGCACAGCTAACGTGGACCCACTTGGTGCCACTCCGGGTCGGCTTCATGGCGCCTCCCTTCTTGGGACAGAGCAAACACTTGGGCTGAACGCCGAGCGCACAGGTCCGGCACAGCCAGCTGCCCTCTGGCACCTTCAGGATCCCGTAACATGCCTGTGTTCCCATTTACAGAAAAGGGAAAGGAAACAAAGGAAACAAAGTGCATTTCTGTTACTTTTTAGCTGTTTGCGACTTTCACAACTTCCAAAGTGTCCTTCATGGAATTCCTAACATTATGGAAACATGAGCGGGGGGGGGGGGGGGGGGGTGTATCTCAAGATGCTTTCATAAGCTTAGCCAACCACATTTCCCATACAATCCCTCAAAAGATCTTCCAGTGAAAGCAGCAGAAGTCACAACCAGCTGTCAAGGAAAAAAATCCGCTGCCCGCTTCCACTGGGAAAATGAGGAATGTGTTTGCCAGTGCAGAGAGTGACGGGACTCCCAACAGACAACCCTGCCAGCAGCGAGCTCAGCAGTGAGCTCAGGATCACAGTGACAAGTAGCAGGAACTGGGCTGTACTCTCCAATTCTAGAGCTCTGCTGTGCAATGCTCACTGTTATTCCAAAGCATTGGGGTTTACTTCTTATTCAGAAGGAAAAGTGGAGAACAGCAACTAATTAAGATCACTTTTTTTCAGGAGTCTGCATCTTTATGGAGACCTCCTTCCTAATTAATGTTGATTTTAACCTCTTAAGTTTCAGATTTGATGTGATCAGAGGCTAAGGATCAGGAAACCACTGCAGGTCTACAAGTGTCCACTTTACTGAGTGGACACTTGAGAGCACACATACTTGAGAGCTGTCACAGGCGTGAGTCCTTGTCATTAGTACAAATACATTTAAATAACACATGCAAGAAAATGCCATTCTTGCTCATCAGACAACACAGTTTTTTGGAACGCCGAATGACAAAGTGAACTTCTCAAAGCTAGGAAGGAAGGACAGGCTGACAGGAAGGCATCTGCCACGCTAAGAAGCCTCTGCAGAAACAGACACACTAAAATTGTATCTGTTCTTTCATGCTAAAAAGGCTGCCCCAAAAAATGTGGCACACGATAGCGCTTCAGTAGCTCAGGTCAGGTCAGGGGGCTCTCTATTAAATCAAAATAATTAGAATAAGCCCTACCTGTGTCCCTGCTGGCTGCCTGGAAGTTCTTTTTAACTCTTTCTCCTGGGGCTAAGCTGCCGATAGCAGGGATGCATCAACCCAAGGATGCAGCAAGAGAGGGGAGCAGGTGAGACGCACCGCAGTGTACACAGTTTGCTTTGAGGAGGTTCCTCCTCAGTTGTAACTTCTGCTACACTGACACAATCACATTTCTCCAGCTACATGTAACAATTCTCCTCAATTACACAATCTGAATTCATTCCACCGCTCAGCGGCGAACTCTGCAAGAACTTAACAGGGTCAATGTCTGTCACTGGAATAAATCCAACCTTTTATCTTTAATGGTTTGGAAAAGTTCCTGTCACCATCCCCACGCCCCCTGCTGTGCCCTGGCCTCCGTACCTGATGCACGCAAATGTTGCATTTGTCACAAAACACCATTTCGTTGCCATCTTCTCCATCTGGAGACTGACAGACGTCACAGACAACATCTTCATCGTACTCAATCCCAAGTCCTTCTTCCGTCTCAATGGCATGATTCATGTTATCATAGCATCGTTGTTCAAACTCCTCCATGACCCTTTCCATAGTGTACTCATCCAGCTCAGGCATCCCTGGGAAAGAAGAGTCATTACTTATTTAAAGGAAAGAGAGATAACCACTGCCACACACAACTCCAGCTTCTTTAACAGCTGAGGAGACACAGCTGGCCCAGTACACCTGTACGGGGTATACGTACACCTGTCATTCCTAGACAACCACACCTATTCCAGCATAAACTAGGGAAACTGTAGAAAACTAAAAAAAAAAAAAAAAAAAAAGTCAAAGCAGTCTTACAACTATATTGAAACTAATGGAAGTGGAGCATCCAAACAAACCTTTCAAAATCCTGAGAATAACTTTTATGAACCGAGTTTGGCTTCCCTGTCTTGACCTTATTTTTCCCTCTGGGACATCGCTGTCTATGGCTTCTGCGTCAGTTCTGCAGCCCAGATGTGGACTCTTCGGTGATAGATCTGAGAGTGTTTTGAACCCAAGGTGATGGGGGCGAATGGGGGAAAAAATTGATGACAGAATCTGTTCTGATACTCGTAGCAAACTCACTGTTTCTAACAACAGCTGTTGGTTTTTTTACAGCCCCAACCGAGATCTCCACCAGCCCCTGCTACACCAATAAATTCCTTTGTAGTAAGAAGTGAAAAACAGAGTTGTAATAAACGCAACGTCAAATCTGGGTCATTAAATAAATGCAACTTATAATCTGGGATTTCATTGTTTCAAACAGCATCCACCAGAAAACTACTCATGATATCACAGCTACAGGCTGATTCTATTATGATATTTTAGAATTTGAATTTTTTAATTAGTATTATAGACCAGAAAAAGGATCTATCATGGAAGCAGCAGGAAAAATACCAAACAAGAGCACAGTGTATCCCCCTCTGGCTTCCACATCTCACTTGCTGTGATGCTGAGCTGGCTGCAACACTTCTAAGCCTGTACTGCAGCAACCTTCACCACAAAATCCTGCCACATAAACATCTGTGAAACTAGGAAAGCTACTGCAAACAGTCAGTCTCTCATGAAGTCAGTCCAGCACAAGAGTTTTCATATACTTAAATCTCTACAACAAAGATTAGGCTTAGGATATCCTGCTTTTGCTCCAGTTCCTGAACTCTAATGTTTACGGTGACACACAGAAGATGGCAACATCATAATGTGTGTTTTAAAAAGAAAATCCTCCCTTTGGCTCTGCCTGTGAACAACTGAGCCACAAATTCCACAAAATTAAGAAGAAAAAACCTCTCCAGCTCTCCCAGATCAGCAGGCAACCACTCCACAAAAGCACTTCCAGCTTTCCTTACTGACAGGTAAATCCTTGCAGCAGAGAACAACACACCCCACACCACCCAAGCTGAGCAGCTGAAAGGCAACAAGAGGGAACATCCAGACTCCTGCTGATGAAGGAGTGCGCAATTTGCCCTGCAGCCCAGAAACGCTGCACCAGCAAGGGAGATGATGTTTTAGACTGGTTTGCAACTAAATGCTAACCTCACGATTGCTACCACTTTGTGAGAAACCGTTAGAGATACCTCACTGACTGCATTTATAAGCAATAAAAAAGGGAATCAAGGGGCTGCAGCTTCAGTGCAAACATCTACACTGATTCTTTCGAAGACAGAACACACATTTTACAGTACCTGAAGCACTCCCACAGGTATCAAAGAAAACACAGGGAATTCACAGCTGCAGGGACACCTTAAAGGAAGTCCTACAGCTGCTGATTAGGAAATATTTCACTTTTCCAATGTCCATTCACAGTACCTGTAGAATGCAGCTTCTGACAGAGCATCCTGGCATGCATTTCAAAACCCACAATGCACTACCTTGTACTGACAGGAGCATTTCCTTCCCTCTGCACAGTAAAACCGAATGGATAAAGATTTAGAGCAAACTAACAACTAGAAACTACACCAAGACACAACATCAAGGGTCAGATCTGTCAAACTCTAGCTGCTCAGTGTTTCATGTACAACATAAGAAGGTTATGTTGGTGTAGGAGAACGGCTACCACAGGCTGAGCTTCGTGCACACATACAACCCTGCACGATGAACAGCCCCTCTTGTGCACTTTATTGCTAAGGCTATTCACAACCCAGTGGAACAAATGTGTTATAAATGGTCTGTTTGTAGTTTACCAGGTCTTGAGCAAGACCACATCAGCCACAGCCAAGTAAAACCTGTACATCTAAAGTGCAACCCAAAGCAGGAAACTGCCACAACAGTAAAACAAAAAACAGTGTTCACCGACATGTCCCAACCTCTTCCATCTGGCACAGCATCTTTTCCCTTTTCCACAGAACTTCTTACATCCTCTTCAGTTCCACTGAAATCCTCTCCTGAAGCACACCCCTCACTAAAGAGATATTCTTGTTCTTGCTCTGCTGCCCTGCCCCTTCCCACACAAATGCCTCCCTGTAGTTGCTCCCCTTGCAGCAGCTCCTCCTTCTGCTTTAGAAATGGAGCAGCACGGTCACAGTAAGGCCAGGAGGTTCCTCCAGTACGTCACTGCAGGAATCCCTTGCTCTCTCACCCTCTGCACAATTCAGCTGGCACGGCTATTCTAAACCTTCCAAGACTCCCTGCCCACCTTCTCTGCACTGACCACTAGTAGCTATAAAGATGATACAGGTAGGTGACACTAAGAAAAATAAATAAATTAATAAAAGACTAGCTGGGAAAACCTCCTGAATGGTCTTTCTGATGTTCCTTTCGAGGACCTTGATAGGAGCTTTGTGAGAATTCCCTTGTGAAACGCAAAGCAGCAGAATAAAAAAAGCCCTATCTAAGTTCCAACATGTTAACTTCTCCAGTCAAAAGACCCTGATCTGCCCCTATTCTATCTGCCCACACAGTAAACTCTCCGCCTCTTTCAGTCTCCTGCACAGTCCTATTCTGACCTGGTCTAAGAGGAAACACCTCAGCAGTTACGAAAGGATATATCTTCGTGCTTATTCTCATCCCGTCTGGTTTCCCATGGCTATCCCAACTCACATGACTGCTATCTCATTGCACCTCTATCACCTCTGCCCACTGCTGCCCTCCCTAAAATTATTCTTGAGCTTGCTAGCTTTAAAAAAATTAAAAAACCAAAACCATAAACACTCATTGCTCACCCATTTCTTTGAATTCTTCATTGGCAAGTTGCAACCAGGCTACGTCCACGTCGTTGAGATCGTAACGACAGACGCTGTCTGCTAGGGTTCGAATGTCAACGTAGCCCAGCTCTGGAGGCTCCGAACCTGATGAAACAATGTACTTCCTGGGACGTGTAAACGTGATGGCTTTCGTCTCAGAGACAACCCTAAAACAAACGGACAAGCAGGCGTCAGGTTCACTGGGTTGCTGACAGACTTTGTTTCTAGAGAACCCAAAATGCCTCACTGGAAGTGGACAACAACCATCAACAATCATCTAAAGCAACCACCTTGCACCACTGAGATGGGAAAACAGCACAGTGCATTTCTGTAACAGACTGGTGGTATTATAAGAAATTAACTGGAGAGTTGTTTAGCAACCCAACTCATTCCCAGAATTCTCAACAAAATATTAAGAGGACAGAGCTGGGCTGACTCTTACCTGAAATTCACATTTGTTTAAGGTTAGAGTAGGAACAGCGCATTGATGTAGTGACAGCTGTTAGAAAGTCTTCAAACAGAATTTAAAGTCCCTCTGTTTAACTACAATCCCACGATCAAGAAAATTCAGGGAAATTAAGTAGTATTCCCCACTACATTTGAGGT
Organism: Coccyzus lansbergi; assembly: GCA_033558105.1. Taxonomy (NCBI): domain Eukaryota; kingdom Metazoa; phylum Chordata; class Aves; order Cuculiformes; family Coccyzidae; genus Coccyzus; species Coccyzus lansbergi. The sequence goes on from JAUMJK010000159.1 coordinate 3,734,064, forward strand.
TTTCTTTCTTACAGAGTGTTTCTTTTGATGTTTTGTGTGCGTGTGCAGCACAGAATTGCCACCTTTGTGAAATTCAGAAGATCTTTTCCCAGAGAATCAGTGATTTGCACTAGCTTCACCTTCACTTACCCAAACAGATTCAAGCTCTGGCATCCTGGGTCTGGATTTTCTCTTTCACAATCCCTAATGTCACACTGGGCCAAGCGCAAATATTGATCAGCTGCAGCTGAAATTACCTTCTCTCAGCTTTCCAAGGCTCCAGCTGGCCAAAAACCAACTATGGAAGCACATTTTAACTGCAAGCCAACTGGAATTTTGTTCGACCGCAGGCACTGATTCAGGAAACGGTAAAGTACCTAGAGCACATAACTCGTTCTAGGTCAGATTCCTGCCATGCTGCAACTTTGCAAAGCCAGGAGTTGGGGACAAACCTGCCCAGTTCACAAAGGACAGCAGTCATTCCACCAGCAGGCTGGTGACTTGCCTCTTAACAGTGAGATAACTCTGCCAGTACACCTGCAGCGCGATTCTCTCAGAAGAGGATTCTGCATCTTCTCTTATCTACCTGCACTCTTTGAAATTCACTTTGGACTAAACTCTCTTCACAATGTATCACTGGTACCTCCAGAAGCAAGTGGCCACACTGCCAAATGAAATGACTGCTCTAGAGCACCTGTACTGAGGATTTTTCTGTGCTGTAAGTGAGGAGATAGCACCACTTCATGTAGACATAACTTTCTGCTGGGAATAGCCCAAGCTCCGCAGCAAGCAGGATATCCTCCACCCTAAGCTCCGTACTAACTCCTCCTCCTCCTGCCAGAAGACCCTGGGCTGCCACTATTGTATCTGCACACACAGATCTCAGAAAACCCTCCACCTGGCTCATGTCAGACAGCAATATGAGAAACAGTGGGTAAGGCTCAATCACTGAACTTGGGTCTTCGGAGGTACAAGAGGAGACTGTGGAAGAATACAAACCTGAATAACCTTGCCAGGCTAACTGCACTGCCCAGACTGTTCCTGGTCAGACTGCAGGGCACTAAAATATTACAAACTACTACATCTCACAGAGAATCTACTTTAAACTGGACACTGCTCTCCCAATCTTCTGTACTATAAATTCCTTCCAGAGTACCTCTCCATGCAGAAATCACACCCTTTGGGCAGCAGCCTGCACGTGCTGTCTAAACACCACTATGGTGGCACAGAAGGAATAAGCACAGGTAGTTTGGCTTCAAAACAAATCACCTTTGTCTCTCTTTTTTTTTTTTTTTGTAATAGGAAGAAGTTAGAAAAAAACCTTATGCTTACTACATACCAAAAACTTCTTTCCACTGCATTGTCCATCTGTGACTACATGCTTACATTTTATCATCACACAGACTTGCAGGCTCCACCCCTCTGGACCTACTCCTGCTGCCCTGATCAGTCACTACAAAGCCAAACCCCTTTATTCTGTATCTCGTTAGCATCAGCTCTCTGCACTGTATTTTCCTTCTGCTCTACACCAGCTACTGTTTGACTCTTGCTGACTCAGTTTGCACAACATCTGCCTCCCTTCATAAAGTTTGGCACAGAACAGTTCCAACACTCCAGCCCCACCACAGCTCTCCAAGTGTTTTGTGAGGGGGCAAACAGCATAATAATTGGGTGTCAGGAGCTCCTCTGACCAGCAGGTGCTCACCAGTAAGACCACACAAGACAGCTCAGCTACTAAAAAAGAGTGGTGCCTCCTAAGCTGATATCTACAGCTGAGAGTGCTTCTTTCCCTAACACCTTTAACATCTTAAATTTAAAGCAATATTTCCATGGGCTATAGACAGAGCGAAACTCTCTCCTAAGTGAGTAACTGGAGCTGACGAAACCACCTCCCTGGGACAGGGACACCCTGGAAAGTCTCCCTCTGCTAAAGCCCACAGCGCTCCTGGCCCTCCTGCAGCCTTGGGAGATGCTTGAAAGAGAAGACAATGTAAGCACACATGTACACTGTGTGTGTGTTTGTGTAGGAACTGGGAGAGGTCAGTGTGGAGCAGGCCATGAGCACTGCAGGTGAACAGTAGGCTCCCATGTTCTAAACTGCACAGCAGAGGAGAAAATGCCAAGTGTTCCTTGGAGCTCCAGGTCCAATCCTTCAGAAGAAGGAAGGAAAGAGTTCACCTACGGTACAGCAAGTTCCTCATTGTACAGACCTAGGGGAGCTGCAGTTTGCTACACAGAACGCAAAAAGCACTAACAAACATTCCTATGTTTCCCCCCTACTCCAAGGTTAGAGCTGGCAGATGCAGACTTAACAGAAGCAGCGTAGCACCACTCAGAATTGTTTGCTGTATATGAGAGATTGGGTTATTGTGGCCCCGCAAGCAATAGTGAGTCATTTGGTAATGCCTTATGGGCCAGCCTGGACTTAATTAAAGACACTTAGTATGATTAAATGGCAATAATCCTTGCTCTCCTCAACTTTTTCCAACCCCTACTCCAACACAGGACAAAACAGATACACAGGCTGCAGCACACTCCTGCCCTTAGAACTAACTGTATTGCTTAATCTGAAACAGATAACAGCATCCAAGTGTAAGAAGCAAGCTAAGGAAAACAAGACTTTCTTGGATTAGAGCTAGAAAACCTCACATTCATGTATTTAGTCACATGCATGGTTCTAAAAACAGTTGAAATGTAGTACAACAAACAATTTCCTAAGAAAGTGAAACAACCAAAGAAATAACATGAAACCAAAATAAATGCAACATTTGCTTTAGCCCTTAAGTCTGGTTTCTCTAAGCGTTCCTGGAAAGGAACCTACAGCTTGGAACTAAGCACACAAAGCATCAGAGAAGGGCTCTTCCAGCAACACTGAATGAGGTCAAGTCTGGGCTTAAAATAGAATCTATTTTTAAGTTTCTGTCATCACATTCCATCCTAATATAATGCCAAAAATGATTCTCTAACGTTCGTATTTCAACGCACAGGCAAAACAGGCCTGACTTTTGACCTCTCCGACCATTCAAAAAGCTGCGGCAGGTTGCACCTCTGAGAACCCAGACCTTTCTAGCTAGACACTTTGGAATAAAGCTCAAGAAGCCGAGGCAATGTAGACACAAGCTGCTAGCACAAACGCACATGTATTTGTTTGCATTCCTCCAAACTATACCTGGCTACTGGTTCTGGGATGGTCCCTGGGCTAACTGGCACCTGAACTCCCTTTTCCCACTCCTGCCTCCAGGGGTCTGCCAGCACATAGTATTCATCAGGGTTCAGCTGGAAGGAGTCATGTAACTTCATGGCAGTGATCAGGTCCGTTCTGAACACCTGCAAAGAGAGCGACCAAGAGAGAAAAACAGAGACACTGACATTCGATATTTACACTCTATGATTCACAGCTTCAGGGTAACCATGGAGCACAGTGTGTAACGAGGTCACTGTACCAACAGCGAAATAACCCAGCCCACTGCAGGACAGAGGCTGAGCTTCATCGCAAGGAAAGGGGTGGCTGAAGGTGCAAATACTGAGAATGGCTTCCAGCTTACTCTACTACAAGTCCTGGCACTCCCTCTGCATGAGAGACATGGTGCTAAAGGCATTACCCCCTTTTACTTCCCTCTTGGCTGCAATAAAAGCTGTGGGAGGCTTGAGTCTTAAAACAGTAGCACAAGGAAGACTCATTTTTGTTCCAAGACTTTTGGTTGGGTTTTTTTTTTCTTTTTTTTTTTTTTTTTTTTTTTTTTAATTACTGGAGCTCTGACTAATCCAAAGGCATTCTAGAAATTCCCTGTGGTAGAAAACAAGGTGTGACTACCATGGCCAGCTGCAAGAGGAAATTCTGAGGAGATGACTCTTCGTTCAAGTATTTAAAAACACAACACAAAAGATCAAATAAAATAAGATCCAAACTGGGATTCTGGTGGCAGCTTCCTTTTGACCACAGGGGCTTGTTACTCCATCAGCTGCAGACACTTCTGCATCTCAGCTGTAATTTTACTTTGCCTTTGCAAAGGCATCCACCTCTAAAACGAGCAGGATGTTTGGCAATTTTGGGGTTGGCAGCCATAAACAACAGTGATGCTGTTTTTCAACACTCTACAGAAGGAAATAAAAAGGGATTCATGTAGCAGGCATGCTGTGGTACTGCTGTGGCAGCTTCAGCTCGGTTTGCCGCTGCCTGTCAGCGTGGCAGAACGCGAAGGGCACTATCACAGGCATCAGAACAACAAGCCTGCGCTTGTTTATACAGCTTCCAGCTCTCCCCACTCTGCTCTCCCTGGAAGGCCAAGGCTGCTGGAGATTACAGCAAATGCACTTGGCACACCTCACCTCTACAGCCAGAGGTTTTTAACTACTTGATGCCACGTTGAAATAAAGGGTTAAAAAGCAACCAAGTGACAGAAAATAAGCACCACCAGCACAAGAAAAAGACAGGTAACATCTTAAGGGAAGTTCACCTGAGGGCCTCTCAGTTTGTGGTGGGCAGTAAACACTCGCCCAGCCCCACAGTGCACAGTGACAAAGGAAAAGACAGATGATGAGGGCAGTGTTCCCAAATTCTCTTACTAGGCTCCCAGTCCTAAACTAGTGGCCACCCATGCTGGTTTGTGTTTGCCCCAGCGAGCTGTTGCACCTGGCTGAGGAAGAACCAGGTCTACACCGAGTGCTAAACAAGACAGTCATTTCGGCCACACACTGCTCACATCCCCGATATCTCAGTCAATTCCTTACAATTTTGGGGAAGTATTTTAGGGAAGCAGTGAACCCAAGAGTTAATTGTGCTTCTGAGAACATTTCAGAGTTGTACTTCTGAGAATATTTCACATCTTGAAATCTCTCCTCTCTCCTGAAAAATACATATTATCCCCTTTCTGAGTCAATAAGTTTCTGGCTCCACTCTGTTTCTGTCATAAAAATAGCATAAAATCATTGCTTTTCTTCATAGAATGGTTTTGGTTGGAAAAAAACTTAAAGCTCAACCAATTTCAACCCCCTGCCATGGGTAGGGACACCTCCCACCAGCCCAGGCTGCTCAAAGACCCATCCTGCCTGGCCTTGAACACTTGTTTTTTCTTAACTCTTGTCCTGACATGTTCAGAAAAACTGCCCGCGTTAATAAAATAAAGAATATCATTACCATATGAAGGAAAGCACAAATGCAGGTAATGAAATATAATGAAATGTTTTAAACAATCCAATTACAAGTCCTGTGAGGCTCCAATCAAAAAATAAAAAAATAAGCCACAAAGTAAACTGGCTCACAAACTGAGCAAGCACAGCTGGCTAGGGGATTCTGCGCTTCTAAGTGATCTGAATTAAAGCGATCAAATGCAAATGAAAAGAATACTGATAACATAAAATGGGATGCAAAACTTGCTCAGTCTGAAAGCCAAAGTAACTCAGGCTCTCAGATAAATTTGTCACAGTACTCCCTCAAAAGCCAAGCTAAGGCAACACCTGACAGGCAAGCAACTCCTTCCCAGGCCAGTGGCCCTGTGACACCATTCTTTCTGCTCTAATTTCTGATGCAATTAGACTGCCCGGAGCAAAGTGGAGCTTACAGAAGTGCTGGCTCTCAGAAGCACTGAACACTTCAAAGCAAAAGGGTGAAACCCTGGCCATGCTGAAGTCAATGGGAATTTTGCCACCAACTTCAATGAGACCAGGATTTCACCCGGGGAGTTTAGCAAGTGTCACTTTTCTGCCAGCACACTGATCATCAGAACACTGAGCTGGGGTGAGCAGAGACAACGCAAACAGAGGGAGGGAGGGAGAAAGGGAGGGAGAAAGGGAAAAGACACTGGAACACAGCTAAAGGGAAGTATATGTGAAGTCCATCCAGGCTGAGGAAACGAGACAGAACAGCACAAAACTGCCAAGATTCTGACAACAAATGCAAGGAAAGAGAGAGGAGAAACAGAAGCATAAAACAGCAAGATTCATAATCATCTCAGATTAATGCCTTTTATGAAGTAGCTCTCAAAACTGGGATTAAGGGGCTGCTTCTAAGGTAGGTACTACAGATAACTAAGGAAAGCAAGCTTATCATCAGCAAGAATAAATTCACCAGGGGTCTCCACATTCACCTGAAAAAAGGTCTTTAACAGCTAACAATCTAAAAAGAAGAATGGAAAGCACCAGTACCAGGTGTAGTTCACACTGAACAATGAATGGGATTCTTTTTGTAAAAACTCTTCTCTGGGACTCAGGTCTATTTACTGTCACTAGGGGAATTCATAAAGAATGGGTTTTTTTTCTCAACATCAATCACTTACTAATGCATCAGAAACACGTCTATTGGGCAAGTGCGTTAAATTAAGAAATTCCATCTCCCAAAGCAAATCCTTTCTTTGCAGCCTCTACAAAGTCCGCAGTGCAGTATTTGCCTGAAGATAGGGAGATTCAGCAAGAGTATTTCCAAAGAACTGGATCGCATTTATGTGTTACCAACAGTTGATCCGTCCTGGAAAGTATAAAGATTTATATCTCCCTTGATGGGGTTTCCTCAAAGCACTAAGCAAAACAGAACTGTCAGGAAGATTTCTGGTTTGACAAGCACTTTAACAAAAGATCACATGCCAAGATCCAATACCAACTATGAAATAAATGCACCTAATATAAATTTTCACTGTTCACAAATCAAGCTACAAATAAACCCTGATGCCTAAAATACTAGAAGAAAGATCCCGCAGCTATGTTGAATGGGTGTCAGACTATAGCAAAATCCACAGATCAAAACTGGTGCTGACAGCAGCTGTGCCAACTGCTGAACTCCCTAATCTCCTGGCAAATAACAAAAAAGGGAGAGAGCTGGGGGAAGGTGCCAGCTAAAAGGTAGCAAAAAGGAAAGAAAATGTAAATCGGAAGACAAGGATCCACTAGAATAACATATATACAGCTTTGTGTTTGACAGACGTAACCAAATGCAAATCGAATTCCGTAAGTACCTCAGAAGGTTTTCGATCTTCATGTCTGGAACACGAAGTTCTCCGATGTCGAGATCTGGAATGCTGGGACCAGGTGGACAGACCTAGGACACAGAAATGATCATTTGCAGACCCCACTGCCATCTGTCCAAGAAAGCCTATGCTCCCCTCAAACGTTCAAGGCAGTCAATTGACTTCAGTGGGACTACACGAGTGAGGCAAGCCAGAAAACAGGCTCCTATGCCAAACCTCCAGAAGACTCTTCTCAAAATTAACTAGGAAATACAAAGTTAGTCAGTTGTAAACTTCTCCAATCACTCTCCTGGCTTTGTTTTGTTTACAATTTTCCACTGATACAGGCCTGTATTAGCTTCACTGCATTAATCGACCTTCTACTTGGCATTTGAAGATTGCTGCCTCATAACACGCTTCCCTTTGAGAATCAGTAAACCACTTTCTGCGGATTAATAACTGACCAGGAGGTCTACCAAGAGCCTGAGATGTAGCCTTTGAAGCTAATGTATTGATGTCTTAAGCATCTTTATCGGATACCAAATTTTTACCTTCTCCAAACAAAGCACATTGCCATGCACGTAGAGTGGAGCCCACAGAACAAGCTCCTGTTGCCTCTCCTGAGCAAATATCTCTGTGTGGTTGTACAATTTTTGTCTGCATAATTATTCATTACCTCCCAAAGAAATCAGAACTTTTTGCCTCAAAAACTTTTTGACAATGACTGTCAGCTTGCAGAAGTATTACAACAGGAAAAGAGAGAATCTACCCTCCACTGACAAGGCAATGCTTGGACACCAGAGTATACTATAACTGTGCAAATCAATTCCTTTGAATTCAGTAAGATTTACAGGGACAGCAGGTATTTTCCACAACAGTAACGAAAAAAAAAAAAAAGGCCAATAAAGTTTCAGGGGTCAGAGAGATGAAGGACTTGTAGTAAGGTCAATATGACAGGGAAGCTAGGACCTACACAGTCAACTGTGAAGGATGAAGACAGATTTTGCCACTTGAGCTATTAATTGTAGACAAATAAAACAGAACCAATGCAAAGACCTTCCCACACCACTTATTTCTTCACTGCCTGTGCATACAGCTGCCAGGAGTAAAAAGTGGAAGTCTACAGTCAGTAAGAGCAACATCGCCTCTCCTCATCCAGAAGAAGCCTCCCTGGGATCAGAAAGCACAAAACCAGGCTGCACAAGATAAGTTCTCTATTAAAACCAAAAACTTTTCTAAGTGAAGTGACCACCCAAGACCGTTACTGTAAAGATACAACTGAAGAACAAGTCATCAGGAGAATTAATTACATTGTAGTTATGCTTCTGTCTTCTCTTTTCAGTTAGTAATACACCGAGGAATCTGCCGGAGCGCAACCCACTCTGTTCACAACAGTGAACAACAGATACTACGCAGAACATGCTCAATGGTCAAAATAAAAATAAGGTACACAGGAAACAGCTAAAGATCTTATCTTCTGAGATAAGAATACAGAAAAGATCCCTTTAAGCAAATATTAATGTTTTAATATAAAATTTGGTGATCTGAAAGGTTTTTTTAAAAGTCATGGGCACTGCTTCTACACCCCTCTATTTTACAATTACAATTTTCTGTTTCTGTGAAAGGCAAATACAAAGGAAAAATGTGATTGACTGCCATTTACTGATGTGTGGGGAAAGCCAAGCTCTTAGGACCATTTAACTACTACTCCATTTAAATGTTCTCTTGAAAACAGGCAGAAAACCCACAAGCAGCAGTATAAACTTCTTCTGAGACTCCCATCAGCCTCGATCCAAACTCAGCCTGAAAAAGCCAGAAGGGAATAACTGAAAACTCTCAAAAAGTGGCAGATGCACAGCTAAAACTCATGACAGAAAAAACATAATTTTCCTGCAATATAATAAAGTGATTACTAATGTTTTATCCTCCTTAATGAACACACTCTCTACAAGACGCAGACCACATAAGAAAACACAGAGATGAGTATTCAGTTTTTGTGGGTTCTGGTGTTTTCCATCAGGGACTCATTAATATCTAATCAACAGCCTGCCCTGAGGTATTCAGCTGGTTAGACCACTGCTGAAATGCCCAATTCCTTTATGGATCTGAGTGGTTTGACACTGTCGGGCTCAGGGGATAAAGTCTGCACACACGATGAGGAATTAAGAACAAGTTATATGGGCAGACTGGTGTTTGATTCTGATGTTTCTGTGGGAGATGAGGTGGTGAGTCGGGAGGCTTTACTACAGTTGATCTGGATCCTTATCCACATGTTGTAATTCAGGTCTGCTGATAACTTACCATAAACTGAAGACGAGTAAGCAAGCACATGGGCTTTTATTTTTTTCATGAGGGTATTAAAATATGGACTTCCAGGTCTGTCTCATGCTGCAGAGGAGCTAGAAAGGTTACAAGTAAAATGATCCCTACCGTATCTCCCATCTCCATTTCTTTCCTGTGTCATCTGCTGATTCTACACACACAAACAGCGCCTTAAATGAGTACTTTTGATTCCAGGCACAGTCTGTGTGCGCATCGGCTAGGCTACTGCATTAACTATTCCACACAACATGAAAGGTCAACTCTTAGCACCAAAACTCAAAAATCTTCGCTTTAAATTATTTTTTTAAAGTGCTATTTGAAAGTACGCTATGTAAAATTTCCATGCATACAGGACAACTCAAACACTGCCAGCCTTCCTCAGGATATATTATAATGAGTATTTTTTCCATGGTAACTAACTTCCTACAGCAAATAAGGGGAAAATAGTTTCTTACATAGTTTTGTAATAGCCATTTCCTTGCACATCAAATTGCAAGGTGAAAACACATGGTGTTTTTAGTAAGTTTCTGAGTAGGCTGTTGTATTTCTCTGAGCAGTGTAAACTGATTGTACATAAGACTATGAGAAAAAGGTGGAAGAATTTCTCATGGGACAGAGATTATACTGCCCACTAAAACCTGTACCTGTCACTAACAGGTGACCTTTGGCAAGGGCTTCGCTTCAGTAAGGAAAACATTTACTCAATGAATAAACAAAACTCGATTATAAGGCTGCATTCACAGACTCAAACCACCACCACTGCTCAGGCACAAAAGGGCAAGAAATTGAAGGAGCCAAACAAATGATAGTAAAATATTCAGCCCAGAGCAGTATTAAATTTAACTACTGTTGAAATCTTCAATAAGAGTTTCAACTCTGTGTCCATTAAAATTAATGGCAAAATATTACTGCCTGCAACAGCGCCAAGGCCAGCTCACTGAGTTACCCAATGTTGCTTTCATTAATAAGCAATCCACCCATCTCGAGTATACCAACAGGAGGAGGGGAATGAAGGAGGCTATTTGTCTTTCAAGTATCCTTTCCATGTTTTCATACCTAATCCAGAACTTCAGGGAATTCACTGAAAGAAAAAGTTCACAGGCAATTGCAGCTACTTCAGTGACTAACGATCTGATTTTTTGCAATTAAATATATGAAGTAAGACCCACTCCCAGATTATCCGGAAAGAACAATCTACTGTGGTTAAAGCAAACACAGGACTCAAAACAGCTTGTCTGTGTTATAAAAGCACATGAGCCTAATTGAGTTATTGTAGAAAGTTTCCAGATACTTTTCACCCAAATTATGCTCTTTAAGTAGCCAGGCTGCCAATATTAATCAACCGTTTTCTGAACACCACCCGTAGTCCCAAACTGGATTAGGATCTCCAAGACAAGAAAAAACCCCAAAGATCAAGACAGTTAAACCCAGTTTTGGTAAACTAAGAACAAGAAAAAGAAAAATACCCCAAACACAAAGAAAGTCTGAATCACTGGTATCTGGAAGATGTAAAACTTTTGTAAGGTGACATTATATACCTTATGGGAGAACTGAACAGGTGGAAAATTAATGAGATGTTAAGAGAGCCCATACGACTGAAAAGCCATGTGAGTAACAGTGGATATGAAAAATACACAACTCCATAGCAAGAAGCTGAATAAACACATCCAAAATATGCTTTCTCTATCATCATTAGCCATCAGAGAGAAGAGGTGTCTCATTAAGCACCCATCTTGCTGTATGATTGTGCAAGTTAAGGATGAATACAATAGCCTAGCTGGCACCATTGCTCTAGGACATGCACCAAGATCGTTGTGATCCTTTCACAGTCAGGATATTTTCAAGCAGCCTTAGCATTCTTATATTCTAGAAAGGTTTCCATCCCTTGAGAACCAAGGGAAAAGTATCATACCCCTACCACAGGTCTCAGTTTTCCCTTTGTGTTCAACCCACTTATAGACAAAAATCACAAAGAAGCCCCAAACAATAAATGAGGTGTAATTCACCTCCAAAAAGGCAAAGCTCTAACACACCACTGCTGCCGGACAGGTGACTTCTAAGACTCTGGAATGAAAGCTTCCTGTTCCCCATAGTTATGACACACAGCTTGTTCTGTCAACACAGGGGTTTTGTAATACCCCTGCAGGGTGTATGTAACACATACACCTCCTGATAATAAAAGCAAGCAGTCAAGGAGTGTGAATTCTTTTTCCATATTTGTGAAGAACGCGTGTTTCCCAAAATGAAAAACATAATCAATTTTACCTCTATCAATTTATTAAATGATCTGTCAAGAACATGTTTTGCTTCCAAACAAGCCTATCAAAACAGAAAATTCCTCAGGACCAATAAAGCATTTTAAGCCCTCAGGGAATTCTACCCCACAACTAATATACAACTCAGCATGAGCACAAAAAAAGCTACTCTCAGTATCACGCACAAGGCTGTTGTAAAGCCACCTGTGAGATACCCAGCTGTGTCCCTGGAGAACTACCTGCTGCTACAGCCTATGAACACTTCAAAGCCTCAGATCGCCAGGCATCTGAAAGCACTTCTCTCCCCGTAAATACACTCCCACTACACCATCACACCAGGCAGCACAACAGAGCAAAACATCCCTGACACGGATCTATGTCTGGCTGTCACTTCTGCTTAACGCTGCCATTTCCAGATGCCTATGCTGCTCCTCAGCTGACTGCAAGACCAGCTCGGTGCTTCTGCCAACGCTCTGTCAGTGAGATCTGCAGCCTGAAGAGAAAACAGAGATGCTCAGTCTCCCCATTTAGTGCCTGGGCCACAACTCTTTACAGTAAGGCTTTGTGTCAGTTAGATGTAACTCCAGATGTAGACCCAAATTCCAGCACCAAGGAAGCCAAAGCAGACTTGGGCAGTTTTCCTTTGTGTTAGGTACAGAAAGAGCTGTCTGCGCAGCACTCTTCAGCCTTATCACAGAGGAAGCACCATGTATGCAAACACAACCTATGACACCATTTCACATAGCCAAATAAATTCCCCTTCTCGTGTTTCTGCTGCTGGAGGATTTGTCCATCTATCTTCCTTATCTTTATATAATACCATATTATTACACAATAACCTCATTCAATATCAAAACAGGAAAAGCAACAGCCTTTTTTATCTCTTGTCAACACTGATCCTACTCAAAATTTAGTGTCATTTGACGACTACCCAATTGCAGCTGCGAACAATGCATGGATCCATACAATCTTTGCTGTGCTTTACAACAACAACAACACACAATTGCTCGGTATCTGACACACATAATGAATGGTCTTTGCAGCTCCCTGCCACAGCAGCTCAATACCAGTTCCCTTCTATCGTCCCTCTTCTCAGTGGCGCACATTTGAGTTTTACGATCTCAAAGGACACACACGTCACCACGCACAGGCTCACGTCACTCTTAACAGTGAGGAATTCCTAGACACAGCTTATTTTTCATCACAATACCCAAGTGTGGCTCCACCTCCCCAGCCCAACGCTTCCCACTGCAGCAATGCCTTACCATGAGTATATACAGAAGTTTTAGCACCAGTTTTACTAAAGGCTGCTTTGCCCAAATCCCAGCCCTGTAATTACATTCCAGCCTGCTGGTTAATCACCATCCCTCGCCTACCAGCAAGTTCAACTCAAACTGCCTTTTCCTAAAGCGCTGTACAGCATTGCACACACCACTAGGTAATTGCCACATTCCTCTGCGGCAGGTGATGTACAAACCTCAGGTTATGTACACGGCAACCTTTGTGAAGGCACTCTGGGATCCACCTCAAACACAACGGGAATCCACTGGGATGAAAAGCCCTTTCTAAATGCAAGATTCCCATCATGGATATTGGCAAAGGATATTTAACTTTAAAATAACATTTGCTTAGCAATGCTACAATAAGGGTCTGTCTAAATTACAGAACCATGTTCCATAAGTATTAAATCTTTCATTTCAAAGAAATTATGTGAAACCTTGTAAATCTTAGAAGTACTTCTCATCTGCAAGTGTCTTCAGTTCTTCTCTCATATGCTCTGCATGTAGCAGCACAAGGACTTGATAACCCCTCCAAGAATAAATGAAGAGGCATCATGGAAGCAAGTAAAACGTGAAGAAACGCATGCCCTGAATTTCTTGCTCAAGGAAAACAATGACCAAAATCTCTCTGACATCAAGGTGGGCCTGGATTTCACCCAAGCTTCCCACAACACAACTCTCTGAGCTTCAGATCTTACCTCAAACGCAATCTGTCCACGTGTCCAAGCAACTTATGCAAAAGGAACACCTTAAGCTATTAATGGAAACTACTCCATTGCACAACTTTGCCTCACCAGGAAACTGCACATGGAATATTTAGCACAAACCGCCTTTGCAGATTTACATACTTAAGGAGGCTAAGAAGTCAGGTCAAACACTAAGCAGGAAAGATAAAACAGTCGGTATCTAACATTTCATTGGAGCAAGACCTGGAATCCTCAAGAGGAGTTATTTCAAGGGAGGAGCAAGCTGCAATGCAAAGTGACACAGCTTTCATGATGGGCCTGGTGATTGCTAGGGTCTACTCTAGTTGCTGCAGTACATTACATGGAAAAGGACAGAAGGTAACCAGCTGCTAGATGACAAAAATAGGATTATTTTGAAGTGCCAGTAACCTTAAACCCTTATCCAAGTCTCTCCTCTGTATTTCGACTGAAGTTTGAAATCCAGAACTAAGTCTGCAGCCATTTTTCATTCAATTATATTTCAGGGATAAAACATTCAAAACTGACTTATGAACAAAATCTCTGAGGACACATTCAGATACCCAAGGGCCATCTGCAGAAATGCTGTGCACACCTGTCACTGACAGTCCTCGCTCAGTGCTTCCAACACGCTCTTTTGGCCTCACCTCTAAATGAGGATGTAGAACTCTGATTTCAAGGGGACACAGCTCAATGATTTTCAGTAGGTAGGCTGAAGGACATGAAATAAACACTCAAACCTTTTGGGAAAGAATCAAGTCAGAGGGCAAAAAAGAAGTGATGAGAAAAGCAAAGGTTCTCTGTTTAGGCTACAAGGCTTTAAAATGCTGCAAACAGGATCACAGAATGATTTGAGTTGGAAGAGACCTTAAAGATCATTCAGTTCCACCCTCTGCCGTGGGCAGGGACACCTCCCACCAGACCAGGCTGCTCACAGCCCCATCCAACCTGGCCTTGAACACCTCCAGGAATGGGGCAGCCACAGCTTCCCTAGGCAACCTGTGCCAGTGTTTCACCACCCTCAGTGTGAAGAATTTCTTCCTAATGTCTAATCTAAGCCTTCCACTTACAATTTTAAGTCATTAAATAATATCTAACCACCCACACTAAAACACCCTACGTAAGTCAGTATACACATGCACATATGCTCTAGGACTGCAACTGTGGTATTAAATGTTTCTCTGCTCTGTATTTAACTCCTAAATTGAAACAATTTGCCCTTCTATCACCTCACAAAGGAAGAGCACCTCTTTCTTCACCTGAAAAACTACAGAAAGGCTTGTATCTTCAGTGTAAGAAAATTTCAGTTCTTGGGGTATGGTGCTTATTTTTCTATCACCTTATAACTACCAAGGAAATTGATTCATTTCAGTGACTAAAAGAAAACGATCTTGCTATGTTCATTTATTTTCTTTTAGATAATTTCCATTACTAGCAGCATTATTATTATTACCTTATAGACACTTGGGTTCCTGAGTCCAATAAAATAAAATATGCATTTCTCCACAGCAAAATATTTTCCAAGTGGCACTGGAGTCTGGCCCAGGCAAGTGTCAGCATTCAAGTTGTTCTGACAGTATTTATCCAGAGACACGACATGTTCAAGACACCTGATCCCCCAGCCTACTGAGGCACAGTACAAAAACTCCACTTTGGAACTGAAGAAATCCAATGGCTGGAGGTCCAGTCCTCACCTTGCGAGATAAGGGAGAGCAGTGCTGAGCTCCAAGCTGAAGGACTATTGACTTCAGAGCAATGGGAATGCACAAAATGTGCTGGAGGGTCAAGAGGTGCCACCGACTGAAGGGAAGCAGATGTTTGGCAACAGGACTCCAACTAAGTGTTGATTAAAATTTCAACTTTTCAATTAGAAGACGGCTGTTTGAAGTGCTCTGAACAGTCTATTTAATTGTTTTTTGCCTCTGGGAACTCCAAGAAGGAAAAATAGCTAGTGGAAAACTTAAAGCCTTCAACACAGAGGCCAGAATTTCACAGAATTTGTTATGTTCTTAAGCAACAATATTTGATTTCCCTTTTAACACCAGTACAGTGAATCAGACACTACTGACAAAGTAATAACAGAGAAATTAACACGGCTAGAGTAATAAGTAACTCTACCAAGGACAAGAAAAGATGAAATGAAGGTGAGACCTGTAAGGGGAGACCCCTGACATTCAAACGAGAAACTACCGGTACCTCCCATAACAGGAAAAGTGGAGAGAAAGAGCCTGAGCATCACACATTGTCCTGGGGAAATGTAAATGACAAAAAGCCTCAAAGATGCTGACCCTACATTAAACATGACCTCAGCTCCTGATTACGAACTCTTGATCTCTTTGAACATGTGTAACAGAATGAATATGCAGGAACCTGTATCCAAATTTGCCCAGTAAAGGGGGAAAAAAACCCATCATCATCATAAAAAAAAAAGAAAAGGAAAGGAAGTGGGGTATATCTCAGACAATACTCGAAAATGCTTTTAGAATTTTACTGCCTTTTGCCATGTAATTTATTCAACAAATAGTCATTCAGATTAATTAGTCTTTAAAGCAGAGAGAGATCATAAAATGACAAGGGTTTGTTGTTCTTTTCCTAACTCCTTTTCTCATATCTTGATCTATGGAAGAGATGAAAATACCTTTTCTTGGAAAACATAACTCAGTAAGTTAACAGCTCTATTCCAGGTAGTTATATATCAAATGCCATTACAAATAAGCATCATAATCAGCAACAGATCAGTCAACTGTATCTATTTCAGAAATTCAACTCCAAAATTCTCTGTTTCGTATTTTATTTGGTAATGCCTGTTAACATAAGGCACGTGAAGGGATCAAAGAGTGAAAAAAAACAAACCAATGAGAGAGTGAAAACAAACACTTATTATAAAAATTAAACACTATTACATAAAGTTGCTTGGGTATAAAAATGGGTAAAGCAAAATCCTAATGAAAGACATCATCACATTTGCTGCTACTTGCCTGTTTTACAAGTGAAAAGACATCTTTATTTCAGCGAAAAACAGGTCACCTTTAAGGAAATACACTGACTTCTTTGTTTACGAACCCAAGTAAACTTCTGACCAAGAAAACTCTAGGATTTTTTTCTCTCAAAATGCCCCAGCTGTAGATAGTGCTCCAAAACCAAGACAAATCCCACACCTCTTTACTCAATCCTCCTTTGGACTGATTCTTAACCAGTTTGCCAGTTTTTACCTACTCTGATCCTTTTGCCACCTCTTGACTTCAGCAATCGTTTACCTAAGGTGATCTAAGGTGCCAATGTGGCTGAACCTGAGCAGATTCCCATGCGCACAGACACACCTAAGAAATGCCACCGGGTAGCACAGGGCTACCTTCTCAGGGTAAAGCTTTCCAAAGCACCTGGAAAATCTCCCTGATTGCTTTGTTACATTTCAGACTGAAGTCTCACAGAGGACTTTGGATTTGAAGATCTGCACACAGGCAGATGAAATTAAAACCAGGAAAACTTCTCTGACAACTGGCTAAACTGCACTATGTCAAGTGCAACCAACTTGCTTGTTTGGGTAAATGAAACCTCTGGGCACGTTTCCCAAACTGCCATTTCAACTCCTCCTCCCCGCTCCTCTTCCTGCTTAAATGAAAGATCATCAGTCCCTGGCATGCAAACAGAGGCAGAGATACAACATATAGAGCTTGGTGTCAGTTGTGTCAGCACAGAAACAGCTAAAGGAAATTAACACATTCTGTATGCAAATTATTGACCTACTGGACTGAAAGTTTTGAAAGTTATTCCTCAAATAAGATAATCTTCAAATTATGGAACAACTTTTAGGCACCATCCATCTTTTCTACTCAAGTTTGAAGCAATATATATTTCCACTGCAAAATAGAGTACGAGAACGCTGAAGTAAATATAAAATCCTGATGCAAACTTCTACTGCAAACTAAGCTGCCGATGATGTTAGCACATGTCTCCATGCACATTCTGCCCTAGTAATGATAAATTATGCTGTTTGTGAAGATTTTAAAGATGACAACCAACTTTTTCTCATTTTATCTTATTAACACTGTATCATCAATACAGTGGGGGAAACATGCATCTCCAGCTCACCTGTGCTCAGAATGGCCGAGTGCAAAACTACATCCTTATAATACACATTTCTACCAGTCCAACCAATATGTAAAATGCCTCTGTCACATAAAACACTGCATTAATATGTGTTTTCAAACGCATAAGCTACAGCTCTCTACAACAAAGGAGCACTTACTGCCATTGTCGTCAGAATCCTCACTGCTGCTAGGAAGCCGACGTCGTTTCATGATCTCCACGGAAAACAGCAGGCAGCCTGCAAAGCAATGAGACAGCACTTAACCCAAGTTGATAATACACAGTCATCAAGTTGTGTTTCTGATGGCATTCAAGGATTTACAGCACACAAAGGAAAACAAACAACTTTAACCAGCATCTCAAATGTGAACAGGGAGTATCTCAAGGATGCTTAATGAAGCAGTCATCGTAGGAGCAGGTGAGCAAGACTGAAGTGTATCAATGACAACCCCACCAACACTTTCATCCCAAAACAAAAGCGTATTTTGTTCTGAGAGGTCTTAAAATCAAGCGCAGTCAATGTGCTTAACCTCCCTTGCCCCTTCTGACACTAAATTTCCAACACAATAACATTTTTACTCCTTGTGTAAATATTTACTTTGGCAAATAGAGTTTGGAATAATTCTATTCCTGTTTGAAGTGCCAGATTCAATTCAAAGATTAAAGCCATCCCCTTACATATAAAAAAAGACAAACATGAGCAGCAGCAAGCCAGGTTTTCCCAGATTAATTAAACCTGCATCCTCTATGCCCTGGAAAGCACCACCCTCTAAAGGAAGAGTTACCTCCTCATGCAGGCACATTCCCAACATCATGCCTAACGCTAACTGGTTTTCAGGAACCAGGCCACCAATTAGTTACACAGGAGCTCCTCCAAACTGCCAGACTTCTACCAATACTGAGTTGAACTGCACATGAATCAGTGACGTAAAGGCAAAAAGCTCTTTTCTCTTTAACTGCTGTTCACTGGGCGTTGGTATTTTTGCATTCTCTGTGGAATGAAACCAAATTCAAATACTTAAGGAAGCTGTAAATAGCTACTCAGCATTTACATGTAAAAAGCTATTAAAAAGTGTAAGTTGAAGAGCAGAAAAGACATGACAAGACAAGTGCAGAAAGGCACATCCACCATAAGTTAAACTGACAAGGACTCTGGCTGCACATCAAATCCCCTGAGCCTTTGCTTACCACAGATCAATCGTGATATCAGCAAGGTCTGAGTGTTGTGCTAGCAGCAAAGCCCTCAGACACAGCTCTGGGTTGTGGATTTTGAAAGCAGATGCCAAACTACTTTTTTTTTTGCTTCTAGGTAGGCGCAGGAAATCTCACCTCCTCCTTTTTCAGGGGAGCTGGGATTTCGAAAAAACCTTGTAACAAAACTCTTTGTTGACCCTTCAGTGTACAGGGAACTATGCCAAGAGAACACATCTCACAGTAGCAAACTCAATAATGCTTTCAACTTTTGTAAGACCAGTTCCCCAAATAAGGAAGCCCAAAAAGTCTAACTGAAGCATGACAGTATTTCCAAAAAAGCACAAAACCCAAGTCTTCTAAAAGTGACTTACAGAAGAAGAAATAAGCACTTCTTTCAGGGAATTAGTATTATCATCACTAGCAAATCATAAGCAACTGAACCTGACACTCTATTTTACAATTCCAGTGGATTTCATACAGTTCTAAGTGAGCACAGAAGGATCACCTCCTTTTTCCCATTATATACACAAAAAGAGTCGGGGACAAGCCTCCCTTCCACGGAGTGACTTTTCAGAGTGGGATTCAACATGGGAGTCTTTGAGCTGCAACCTTTGCTCACTAAAGGTAAAGATAAACTGAATGGTTCACTTCAAGATCTTTTGTCACCATTTCACAGAGTAGAAATTCACATATAGGGTCCAATACCAGAATCGTAAATGACAACGTCTTGCAGTGCTACAATTCTCTCAAAAAGAACCACCTTTCACGACAAAAAGAAACACTGCCAATGGATAAATACGCAGACCAGCCTGGACCAACAGATTCATCTGAATACAGTCCTGGAATAAAAATGTACTAGATCCAGAGTCAAGTCCTGATACGCCACTCAAGGACAGAAAGTCAACATTCAGATCCAAAACAGGCTAAGACAGAGCCGAAAAATCAATTAGAATCATACAATCCCTTGGTTGGAAAAGATCTTTGAGATCATCAAGTCCAGTCATACTTGTCCACTACTGAACCATATCCCTGGTTAGCCACCACAAGGCCAAAACTAGGGGATAAGTATCTATTTGTAAGGTACTTTTTCCTAGTAGTTCACATACTATTTCTTTCAATTACAAGAAAAGTAACAACAGCAATGTAAAAGAACATACTCGTTCACAACAACAAATACCTCCCATAAACAAAGTAAAGCCAATATGGAAGAAATTAGACAAATTAGGTTAGCTCAGAAATCTAACTTGTATATTCCCAGTCAAACCCCTCACTGTGGTTCATTCCCACAGTCTAAGAAGTACTATGCACCATAAAGCAAAATAACACAACATATATACTCTGTTAAAAAGCAAACTAAACATCTTGGTGGTTGTTGTTTAAAGGAGGGTGGTATTCACACCTCCCAATTCAAACACTCTCCGTGGTTCTTCAGAAAATTAGAGAAACCAGAACAGAAGTCACTTTCCTGGACTAGAGAGTATTAGATAAGGCAATTTCCTTGTCCACTCTAATCAGGTGTCAAGCTGGCCACACTGAAGAGCCCATGTTCTCAAGTCACATTAAAAGAAATCACCTGTTTGATGAAGATAGGAATGGTTGGACTTGATCCAAGAGGTCTTTTCCAACCTGGTGATTCTATGACTCTTTGAGATTCCTTTACAGATGCATGGGGTGGGTGGGGGGGGAGCTAAAATCCAGAGATCTCATTTTTCCATCTTTGGAACCTAGCCCAAGCTCACAGGGAGCTAAATCACAGATGGAAAAGCAGCATTTGACTTCTTGAAGCAAATCTCAAACCTCATAAGATTAACCCCCTAGAGCTTTTATCACTAGAAGCAATAAACCAGCATTTTTCAACTTCTAAAATAATTTTAAACTGTTTCCAGCAGATGTTCTTACCCACAGTTCAGAACACGCACTCTAGAGATAACACTGAGACCACTAGTAAGAATCACAACCGCACAGATTGAAGTGCCACTGCTTTTATGGGTATCACAGTGCCTCTGCCTTGAAGACTATCAATTTCTATCAGGTGATGGTGACCTCGAAGTCATGCAAGAACTGCATTAAAAATAAACACGGATTATGGACAGTGATGGTTAGGTGCAGATTCAAAGTGCAGGCTTTCCCTCTTCAACCACAGACACACACAATTACCTAACAGATGCAGAGAACCCCATTAATTCAAACAATGCTTTTTTCATCTTCAACTAAAAATGCTATACTAACTCATCCTTCATGGAACACCCTTAAGTAAAAATAAAGAGGTGGTTTTATACTGAAAAAGCCAGAATAGAAAATCTATCAAACCCTTCAGTAAAATTACTTATCGGTTCTCCTTTCCTAATCTGAGAGTTGAAGGCCAGCTACGTTTCTTTTCTTTGAAATTTTTACTCTTCAGTCATGAAAATGTTATTATTTTTCATTTGGCTTTGTTTTGACATACATGTCAACTCAGGCGCATATCCCAGTGCATCTGATCCAGCCCTGATCTCATTAAAACATTCTGAAACGGAAGGAGGTGTGCCAGTTCCAACAGGTCAGAAGTAAAGGCAGGTTCACCAAGCCTGATTGCACTGCAGCTCATTCACCAGTATGAATTGCCTATGATCACTATGCCTGTAAGCAAAGCGATTCACATGTAAGCATAAAAAGGCTGCAACATTTAAGCCAAGCTTTAAGATTCATACCAGCAGTAAGTATAAACTAAGCACCCAGCCAGGAGCGCTTGCAGGGCAGGAAAAGACCACCCAGGTTACTGAGTTCAATTCCCAACGACTGCATGCAACCACATAATTGCTGTTCAGCTCAGAAGTTTCCACAAAACGTTCCCTGCACCCACACGTGCCACAGAACAACTTCCCAAACCCCTTTGCAAAAAGAACACTTCTCTGATGCCAGGAAGCAGTACCCCTGAATCCTGTACCTTCTATTACAAATGCTTCTACAGGTGTTTCTCCCAAACTCTTACACCATTTTTAACCATCAACTTTAAAGCAGTTTATCTCAGCTTAGAATAAAATGTATCAACCAAAATGACAACCAACAGAATCTACACATCTTTGCTAACAAGGAACAAGTCTGAATATCCTGGTAGCATTAGAATTCCAAAGTCCCGGAACTGATAAATTCTTTAAATGTCTTTTGAGCTGCTGCTTGGTTGTAGAAAACCTTCTCTGGCAGGAAGTTGTGAAGTTGGTTGAAAATGTGGTAATTGTTGGGGAGAGCTCTGGTGAGTAAGCTGGGTGAGGTGGACTTCATAGCTGAGTTCGTGCAGCTTCTGTGGAGTCATTTGTGAAACATGCACCTGTGTGTTGCCACAGAGAAGAACTGAGCGGTCAGTTGTAAAGGACCACTGCTGGAACTAGAAGTCACAGTTCTTGGTGCATTTTGTCAATATTTCTCTGCTGTGACAGTTCTGCCAGGTTTCAAGAAATTGTAGAGGATGATTCCACTTGCCAACCACTCGACAGTGACCAGAGTCACTTTTCGATGCAGTTTTGGTTGGGGAAGTGTTCTGGTGCTTTGCTGCTGCGCTGAATGCACTCAACTGTCATACTGAACCCATTTTTCAATATATGTCACAACGCAATCAAGAAGCGGATCAGTTTTCCTGTACAAAAGCAGCACAAAGCAAGACTTCATAATAGTAATTTTTTTTCTTTTCATTCAGCTTGCACAGCATCCATTTGTTGAGTTTTTCTGATTTTCCAATTTGGTGCAGGTGTCGAACAACTGTTGAATTGCGAACGTTCTGTTCATCTGCAACCTCTTGAGTTGTTTTGCATGTGTCTGCTTCAATACTGGCCCTCAGCTGGTTGTCCTCTACTGCAGAAGGACATTCGGGTCCTCCTCATCTTCAAGGCTCTCATTCCCATTATGAAATTTTTGGAACCAACGTCAAGCAGTACGTTTGTTGTCAGTTTCCTGGCCAACTGCTTTGTTGATAAGGCTGGCAGTTTCATTGCTTTACATCCCCTTTTGAATTCATACAACAAAATCAACTAAATTTGCTTTTATTCCCATCTTTAATTAGACGGAGAAATATAAAACAGAATAAGCAGTGAAAACAAAACCATTAGCATAAATAAGCAGAGTGAATTTTGCACTTTAAAAGGCTATGCTACATGAACACGGTTGAATAAAAGTTTCAAACAAAATAAGTATCAGTTTACAATGACAAAAACAGCAACTATTTTGCACTGATCTGATACAGAAGCCCATCACCCCTCACATAACAAAGGCTGCTACACCACCAAGCCAAACATCCCTCGAGTTTTCAGTGGCACATGTGAATTCCTAATATCACAGCAATTTTTGTACTTCATTTCAGTCCCCATTCCTTCAAAGATGACCCTTTCTTCTTCAGGGAGGTTTAGATTAGACATTAGGAAAACATTCTTCACCAAAAGCGTTGTCAGGCACTGGCAGAGGCTACCCAGAGAGGTGGCTGAGTCACCATCCCAAGAGGTGTTTAAAAGACGCGTAAATTAAGTGCTTGGGATACAGTTTAGTAGTGGACAGGTACGATTGGACTCTCTCAAAGGTCTTTTACAACCAAGAGATTCTATGACTCCTGTTAAAACCATCTTGTCAGAAATCAGACACACAAACACAGAGTATGCTGACAGTTACTCCTCCTGAAGACTTCGTTGTAACAGGTCTTTTCCAAACTAATGATTCTATAACATCTACCTATTTATTGGGGGTAGTAATAAAAGCGGACGCAGGGAAATGCCAGCCTTCAACCAAACACAGTTTTACAGAAACAGCCAGGCCTGTTGGCAGCATTACCCCATTTCCAAGGGTAGACAATGCATCTAAGATTGTTATGCGTAAACACACCACCACAATAAACGGCATGGATCGGGCAGAGGTGACGCCCTCTTAGCCACCAAGCACCCCAAGATGAGCCAGCCATGCCAGGGCCACTCTGCTGCACTGCTCCAGAGGCTGAAGGTGCTGTGCTTTACAGAGACGAGTCACCAGTGCCTTTTCCATCATTTTCATTAGCTCTGAAAGCTAAGCTTTGGGTTTTACTCATTGATTAGGTACAAACTTCAAACACAGAATGTAACTGCAGGCTTACGCAGTACAATTGCTCAGATCGTTTTTAAAGGCAAGATTACAATGCCTGAAATGTTTCTTCTGGCTACTGTATGTTGGAGAGAGCACTAAGCCATTTTTTCAAAAGGCTTGTAAAACGTTATGCAAATGAAATCACTGGACGATAATCCAATATAATCAATGTTGGGCCATAAGACAACATACGGATTTACATAGCCTTGTGGAGGTGAGCAACAAACATCTACCTCTACACAAACAACTAGATAAAGTTGGGAATACAGACACTTCTGTCTGGTTCCCAGTGGTTGCTGGCAGATGTAGTGTGATGGGTTGGAATCTGCAACATGACACGTTACAGCAAATTCTCTCTTTTTATCAGTATCCATTACCATGCTCCTCCATCCCCAGCTCTACAAAAGATTCATTTAAATGAATTAATAAACCCCGAAGACCACACTGGACAGCAACGTCAAAATCTCTCCTTTTACTTTCATTCTCCAACACTGAAGTCACAGGACTTGCAGAGAAAAAGAGTGGAAAAAAACCCAAAATCCTTTTTCCTAGCTTCCTCAGAGCAGAAATCCAGGCACAATCATAAAACTGGCACAGCAGTGTGCACACATTTACACCCATGCGCAAAACACCATGGACTGTTTTATGCTACTGCTGCGCAGTTAAGAACACCGTATCCTTTTCCACTCACTTTGACCCCAAGTAGAAAGACGATCAAAGAGAAAGATGTAAAGTGTGTTAGACTTTGTTATTCAAATAGCTAAACAGAACCGAGTTTTTAAAAATAATTATACATGAAAAAATCCACATCCTCAGGTCAAAAGTTTTACACAGCACAACTCTTACTACGGTATTTTTAAGGGCTGTATAAACCTCTGGGTAAAAGGAGTGTATAATTCAAACACTGACAGACAATTAACTCCAACCGTGTTAACGGGTGTCACAGTAATAAACTGCACTGAACAGCTGCAGGGACAGACTGGGAGAAAAGCAGAATTATGACAGATGTATACCCTGAAGACAAACTGAAAAACTGGTTTTCCCTGAAAGTAACCCACTAACTGCAATGAGACGCAGACCTTGTTATCTCTTGCACATGAGAAATAGCTTCAAAACACTTACTGTACAAACGGAAGTAAAGCATGACACAGTCCTAAGGAAATGGATTGTAGATGAAGACCTGCGGCTTCTACTTTAAACCGCTTGTTTCTGACACCATCCCAGTCTTCACCAACCAACAACTGGCACAGCAAGAAAAAAAATGTAGGTTTTTTGATTCCTGTGCTCAGACAAAAAAAAAAAAGGAGCTACACCAGAATTAAGTTATACTGTTGAAATCCACCTAAAACTTTACTGTTCCTCTTTATCACCTACAGAAACTTTGACAGCGACATTTTATAGTCACGAAGATACAAGAAGAGTTCTTAAATGCAATACTTTAGTGTTACGTAGCACAGTACAAAAAGCCACAGACTTGAAACTTGGAGAAAAATAATCCTCCAAAACTCATGAAACAGGAAAAAACAAACTACGTTCTAAGGCCAAGAGTGTTCCCCACAAGGAATATTCCTACTGATGTCAGCACACCTATTCCACATTTCACAAGGAAAGGCAGAAGCCCAATCTGGACACATTAGCCCAAAGCTTCTCAGCAATCCACATGCTCATTTATGCACCTGTGCGAGGCAGCTCCTGACGTTCCTTTACAATCTGGGCTGCGGCAGCAAATTATTCCCAAACTGTGCCAGTGAAACTGGCTGCCCGAAACCTTGAGCAATGACAAATTGGGCTCCTCGAGTGAGTTCAACCCACCCTGCAGCCGCTGCAGTTCATCTCTTTCACTTAGAAGAAGCTGTCAGCTTGGTCAGCTCCAGCTGAAAACGGGAGCACGAAGCAGCGGCACTAACCACATGGAGAAAACATTTGAGGAAAGACTGGAAGTTTTTTTTTTTTTAAGTATATTCTGTGAATTGGGAATGAAACGAGAGAAGCTGGAAGGGAAATCTGCAGCTGTGAGGGAAAGGGGGAGTTTATTATTATTCTTTTATTTTAAACATATGTATTAAACACAGCTCAAAAGCAGGGAGCAAGCGGTATCTGGAGCCAGAGGGAAAATCCAACCACTAAAACGTACAACCCTTGCTGTTTCAACAATATCCCGCTGAGTGCGAGAACCCTCTAGAAATAGAATCATAACAAGCCTATTTTGGCATAACTTTTACAGAGGTTTCTAAGCGTGGGAAGCTTTTGACTTACTTAAAAGACAGCACCTGCTTAAAAAAAGAAAATGATTCCAAACCGCAGCTAGGTCTTTCTCTGCAAAGAAAGGAGGGGGCTAGCAGAAAAGCATCTTCCCGCCTTTACGCTGAAACCATAGAATCACCAGGTTGGAAGAGACCCACCGGATCATCAAGTCCAACCGTTCCTATCAAACACAATGTCAACTAAAACACGTCGCTAAACCTTCCTGTGATTTTTGATAGAACAGAATAGACGCCAAGGGAGCTGTCGCCTCTCCGCGACGCCCACGGCGACTCCCGGGATCCCACCGACCCGGACCGGGGAGCCTTGGGAACTTGTGGAGAACAAAGCCGAGGGGAAGGAGAAGCTCCCGAGGGGGAACGGCGGCTTTTCGGGAGGAGCGGTGCCTCGGCGGGGCCGCCGGTGACCAACCCGGGTACCGAGACGGGAAGGCGGCGCCTCCCGCCGCCGGCAGGGACCCCATCCCGGCTCCCGGGGACACGGGCGGCGATGGGGACGGCAGCGGGAGCCACCTCGCCGGGCAGCCGGGCTCCGCGTGCCGCCACCCCGGCTGCAAAGCCAACTCGGTGCCCGCGGCTCCGGGAGGAGGAGGGAAGGAAGGAGGGCAGGAGGGAGGGAGGGGGACGGGACGCGGTTTGGCGGCAGCACGGAGGAGACTTGAGCTCATTTTCTGTGTCTGTCTCTCCTCCCACTCCCAGACAGTTCTGGAAACTGTGTATCACCTCTTGTCACAGGAAACCAACCAGCAGGCGGTGCAAACAAACAAACACCCTTTGCCTCCGCCCTCCCCAAAATTACCGACCCCCCCTCCCCCCTCCCGCCCCCATCCTTAATGAACCGGCGGGCG
The DNA here is from genome assembly GCA_033558105.1 of Coccyzus lansbergi. Lineage (NCBI taxonomy): Eukaryota > Metazoa > Chordata > Aves > Cuculiformes > Coccyzidae > Coccyzus > Coccyzus lansbergi. The sequence goes on from JAUMJK010000159.1 coordinate 3,761,013, forward strand.
CGAGCGGGAAGGGAAAAGCCCAAAATATATAAAGGAAAATCATCCTCCGAACAAGCGGCTCCCCTTCTCCCCCCGATCGCACGGCGGTTATCGCTAACGAACCGGCGGGCGCGAACGGGAAGGGAAAAGCCGAAAAATAGAAAGGAAAACCCTCCTCCGAGCAGGCAGAGCCGGCGGCGGCGGCGCCAGGGCGGCTTTGTCTAATTTCAGCAAGTGCGATAATCGCCGGGGCCGCGCTCGCCTCCTGCGGGAGGCGGAGAGGGAACCGGGGGGATGAAGGAGATCCCCGAGCCCCGGCGCTCCCCGCACCCCAACTCCGGCGAGCGCCGCGCTGCGCCCCGGGCCGCCCGATCCCGACTCCCACCCGCCCCCGGGCTCCCCGGGACCTTCCCCCCGAGCCAACGGGACTGCCTCCCTGCACCTGCCGCCCTGCACCTGCCGCCCCTCCCGCCCCACTGACCGCTCTCCCGCTCCGCAAGGCAACTTCTGCTCAATTTCACCGATGAGCGGTTTTCACGCTTCCCGAGCATCTCTTCCCCCCCCACCCCCCCCCCTCCCTCCACCTCCCCTCTCCCTACGAGCGAAAGCCAAGCGCTCCCGGTGAGGGGGGTCGGTGTAAGTACAAAGCTGCTCCCGCAGGCGAACGCCTCCTCCCCGCCGCTCCCCGCCCCGGGGCCGGCGGGCAACGCGGGGCACACGGCGACAGCCGCCCCCTCCCCATCGGTGCGGGAGCGCGACCTGCCGCTGCCATCTGGCTCCCAACTTGCTCCGAGCGCTCCCGACTTCCCGCGGAGGCTGCGGCCAAGGCTTGGGGGGGGCTGGGAAAGGGGAGGGGGGGGGGGGGGAAGGAGGGTGGCGGCCGCCTTCGGCCGCCCGCGGGGACGCGAAGCCGCCGGCCCGACCCGCGGCGCGACCCCTCCTCCTCCCTCCTCCTCGCCCTCCTCCTCCTCCTCCTCCCGCCGGCGCCGCACAAGTTGCGTGCGGGATAGCGGAGCCGCCGCTCGCCCGCCTCCCCGCGCCCCGTACCGAGCTCTTGGCGCCATGTTAATGACGTACTCGCTTATTTCCACTAGGCAGCGACCTTCGGCACACCGAGCCGCTCTCGCCGCCTCCGGAGCGACACACACAAAAAAAAAAAAAAAAACCACCCCGCAAAGATGGCTGTGGGCTCGGTTACCTGCGGGCGGCGGGCGGCGCGGCCGGGCTCCCCCTGCACCCGCCGCTCGGCGCCGCATGAGTGCGGGAGCGGCAGCCGGGCAGGGGGAGGCACAGCCACACAGGCTGCTCACGGGCACCCGCGGGCTCCGGCACAGGCTGGGAGAGACTCCCTCTGCACACACACACACACACACACACACACACACGCACACACAAGGAGAGACTCCCTCTGCAGACGCAGGCTCCTGCACAGACACAGAGGGAGAGACTCCCTCTCACTGCGCACACACACAGAGACTCCCTCTGCCCCCACGCACACACAGGGAGAGACTCCCTCTGCACACGCGGATGGAGAGACTCCCTCTGCGCACACCCACACACACAGACTCCCTCTGACTTCACACACACACACACACATGCAGAGAGGGAGAGACTCTGTCTGCACACACACACACACACACGCAGAGACCCTTTCTGACTACAGAGAGGGAGAGACTCTCTACAGAATCACAGAACAACCAGGTTGGAAGGGACCCATCGGATCTTCTAGTCCAACCATTCCTATCTGACACTAAACCAAGTCCCTCAAGACTCATCCACCCGTGTCTTAAACACCTCCAGGAAGGTGACTCAACCACTTCCCTGGGCAGCCTATTCCAATGCCCAATGACCCTCTGTGTGAAAAACCTCCTCCTAATCTCCAGCCTAAATCTCCCCTGGCAGAGCTTGAGGCCATTCCCTCTCGTCCTGTCCCCTGTCACTTGAGAGAAGAGGCCAGCTCCCTCCTCTCTACAACCTCCTACACACACACGCAGAGACCCTTTCTGACTACACAGGAGAGATTCCCTCTGCACACACATAGACAGACAGACTCCTGACTGTACACACACACACACACACACACATACAGAGTCCTTCTGCACACAGTCCCTCTGACTGACGTTTGTACTTGTTATGGAGGAAGGACTCGCTGAATCAAACTCGTTTCTGGGTCACTGCTGCCACAGGGGGGAGCCACTTTAATCCCCTGCCAAAAGTGGAAGGCGAGGGAAAGACGGGGGGGGTGGAGATGGTCCTCGTGGAGGCGTTAACTCTCGGCGCTCCCGCCGCCTTTGCCGGGCGCTCCCCGCTCCCCCCCTCGCTCGCTGCTCTCCTAAGCGCCCGCAGGGATTATTGCATCCAGTTCTGGAACCCCCGACATAAGGAGGAGATGGGACTGTTGGGACGGGTGCAGAGCAGGCCACGGAGATGATCCGAGGGCTGGAGCATCGCTGCTAAGGGGACAGGCTGCTGAGAGAGCTGGGCTTGTGCAGCCTGGAGAAGAGAAGGCTCTGGGAGACCTTAGAGCAGCTTCCAGTACCTGAAGAGGCTGTTTACAGGGGCATGGAGTGAGAGGATGAAGGGAAATGGCTTTAAATTGGAAGGGCAAGATTTAGATTAGACATGAGGAAGAAATCCTTCATGCTGAGGGTGGTGAGGCCCTGGCCCTGGGAAGCTGTGGCTGCCCCATCCCTGGAAGTGTTCAAGGCCAGGTTGGATGGGGCTGTGAGCAGCCTGAGCTGGTGGGAGCCATCCCTGCCCATGGCATAGGGGTTGGAACTGGAAAGGCTTTAAGGACCTCATTACTCTCTACAACTACCTGAAGGGAGGTTGTAGAGAGGAGGGAGCTGACCTCTTCTCCCAAGTGACAGGGGACAGGATGAGAGGGAATGGCCTCAAGCTCCGCCAGGGGAGATTTAGGCTGGAGATTAGGAGGAAGTTCTTCACACAGAGGGTCATTGGGCATTAGAACAGGCTGCCCAGGGAGGTGGTTGAGTCACCTTCCCTGGAGGTGTTTAAGGCATGGGTGGATGAGGTCTTGAGGGACTTGGTTTAGTGTTTGATAGGAACGGTTGGACTAGAAGATCCGATGGGTCCCTTCCAACCTGGTTGTTCTATGATTCTATGACCCTTCCAGCCCAAACCACTCCATGATTCTATAGACAAGCAGTGCTAGGAGGCTGGGAATTAAGACGTGTCTGCTCCCAGATCCCGCCGCTGGCACTGCTGGCATTACCTTGCCACAATTAACTTCGCTCTCCAAAAAGAAATTAAGCCTATTTCACAATCAGGAATTTAAGGCTACACAGGTTCCCTGTGGATAATGCAGAATTCACTGTTTTTCAGGCAGAGACACCGAGGCCCGCAAGAGTTAAATGCTGTGGCTACATGCACGGCGCATAATTGCCAGGGTGAGAATAAAACTGCAGGCTCCCAGTTCTCAGCCCCCAGCGTTATCCCTCCAGCTTCTGAACCTGGATACTTCTCAAAGCTTGCAAAGAGCTAACACACTGTGGTTCAGTTCACATCTTTCTAGCAGGAAGCAAAATTATCTTAAATTGGCACCAAATTACATACTAAACTTCCCATTATCGAAAAAGTAGTTTTGAATGCAGATTCCTTTATTTTCCTCAGAAAACGCTTTACCTCACGCCATGCACCTGTGCTCCCTGAGTGATGGAGAACTCCCCCTTTGGAGCAGAATTCCTAAGCAAATGCAGTGTGAGGCAAAAAACCACCACTGAGAGAATTCAACATCATCTCAGACACAGAATTAAGGCAATCAGTGGAAAGTAATCCCCATAGTATGCAAATACAAATTAATGCAGCCTCCACAGCAATATTAGTCTGCCAAAGAATCGCACCTTACTTCCACAGAGGAATTGGGTCGTTACTCATCCATGCAAACAGAGTCATTTATCCCGCCGTCTCACCCACACGCCTACCCAATAGTGAAACAGTACCTACATTGCTACACATCCAAAAAGTTGTACTTCATTACAAAAATATCCTTTCCCTCTCCCCAGAATATTTTTTCACTGTGAAAATAAGACATTGGTGGGTTTATTCCTAGAACAGCCCAGAGCATCTTCAGATTTTAAAGCCTAAGACTTTGATTCCCCTTATTTTCATCTATATAAAACCAAGAAAACATACATTCTCTGCATTCTCCTACATTTGCCTTGGTGTCCTGACCTGTAAAGAAACCTAATGAAGTAGCTTAGGATGTTAGTTAGAAGTAGCTCCACTGATGCCCTTCCTAGTTCTGGAATCAGGGCTCTAGCTTTGTGCCATTCACAGTTCAGCCATCAGGCACCTGCGATCACCTGTGCCGCATGCCAGATCACATTATCCAATAAATAGTCCGCTTATTGCCAGAATTACATTTGTACACCCATCATCTCACCCCGAGCTTCCAGGAACCCGCTCCAAGCGCTGATTTCCAATACTGCCAATGGAGCCAGTGACTGGAGACTTTGTGGATCGGCATTATCTAAACAGCTGTGGTATAAACCCCGTAATAGATGAGGTCAGAGGTTTTCCTCTCAGTGGTCTGCAGGCCCCTTGAGAGATCATGGACTATTCCTCATAAGACCATAAAAAGCAATCAAGATTAGAAAAGCTGCTGTCAGCTGGCATTTACTTTACAGAGGTAGGCACCTCTCTGGGATGAATATGGCTTTATTTTTTTAATATTTTCTGTTCTAACAGACTGAAGAACCGCAGGAAATGCTGTTTGTCCCACTTTCCTGAATTCTTTACAAGAAAGTTCAGAACCATATTCTGAGAAAACCCAAAATGCAAACGTGCTCTAATTTCTAAAGAGGAATGATAAAACCTCTCCTGTCTCAGACTCCTTGGATTTGAGGCCATAATTCTTGGGTTTTTTTCTGTAAGTGGTTTTCCTCTGCTTATACAGCCAAGTTTAAGTTACATTTTGTATTTTAGGAAACATTTCTCTTGGAAGTCATGCAGGGCTGTACATGTAGGAACAGAACATGAATGTCTGCAGAATGATGGCCTGTGTTTTAGAAAGGACAGATTAAAAATTATGTTTAAATTTCTGTAGAAAACTCATCAAATGTGAGCCCTCTGCGCTGCAAAAGCAGCTAGTCCCGTCTTTATGAGGAAGGTAACGCAACTGGAACAAAGGCGCTATTTTGTCTCTGCGTGCAGTGTGTCACTGAGACTGTTCTGGAATAATGGACTCTCACATTTTAAAAGGAAACATTGAAAAATGGAAGGGCCAGCAGTTGGAAGAATAATTTTGGAAATCGTTGGAAAACGCTTCACAGAAAAGGTTACATTCTGTACTACAGGTATAAAGTTTTATACTCATACGGCTATGGTCAAACAGAAAGAATATAATAGAGCATGCAAGAGTAAGGCACTGGCAGCATTAATACAAAACAGCGCTAAAAAAAGGCCCTAGATATGATCTAAATAAAGCAATGAGTTGTTCACTGCAGAGTCAGCTTTAGCAGCTTAAGACACGACTATGACTCCTGACTGAGAATACCAGCTCAGACACGGGAATGGACTGTATGAGTGATCCTCGCTTGCTTCTGTACAAATCCAGGGTCCTGCTCAACCGGCCAGAGCAGGCAGGCTGCCTACAGCGGCACAGGGGAGGGTGGTAGAAGCAAGCCACACAGGACAAAGAATAATTCAGGTTAATTCTGCATTAAACACTTGACCACAGTCTGACTAAAGATTAGGATCCAAAACCGTGAGAGACAACCCCAGTAGATGTTTGGCCATGGACGTCAGCGAGGCCAGAATTTCAGCCTTGATCTCCAAGAGATATTTACTCTCTCAGCAAAGCAGGCATTTTGTTATACCCAAATGATGGCCTTAGACTCTGTGCCTCGCTTCGTCACCTTTAGATCAGTATCAGTCCAGAAGCACTCAGAGCATAGGTGTCAGGTTTGGAGTCAGGCTTTGTACTAACACACAGAACTTCTGGTCCTTTGTCCTAGTTGTTTCATCAGATAAAATCACTCATATATTATATTCTATTTAAATTATTTCACCTTTTGTATAGTTTCTTAATGTCTCCCTCTGGACTGTTATTTCTGAGCAGATGCACAAAGCCAAGGAATGAATATGTGGCTTTTCAGCACTTTTTTTCCAGCTTTTCATGGAAATCTGTTGCGGCAGTAGTGCCTGATAAAGTATTTTTTTACTTCTATCTTTGTTTCTTTTTTTTTTTTTAAATATAATTCAAATAATAGTTCTTTTACACTAGGAATCTTTTCCACTAATTCTCACAGAGTCTTCATATGTGAAGGTGCAGCTAATGAAGTTGAGTTTCTCCGCACTGTTAAACTTAGCCCACATATCACTTAGAACCAAAATTGTTCTTAACTCTTTTGGCTCCAGTTTTTAAGGATTTCTATTTTCTCTTTCTTTATTTTGAAGATTAGAAACTTCTGGGGAAAAACACAGCACAGCTTCAAATCAGCACCATCAAAACGTTAGCTTGTACTTAACCTTCAGGAGTAAGAACTTCCAGAGAGCTGTCTTATCTCCTGTGGGAGGTGTACATGTTGCTGAGAGAGAAGACGGGTGCAGAGTTGGGCCAAATCTCGTTTAGATCCGTTTTGTCTCAAATCTTTTCCACTAATTCTCACAGAGTCTTCATATGTGAAGGTGCAGCTAATGAAGTTGAGTTTCTCCGCACTGTTAAACTTAGCCCACATATCACTTAGAACCAAAATTGTTCTTAACTCTTTTGGCTCCAGTTTTTAAGGATTTCTATTTTCTCTTTCTTTATTTTGAAGATTAGAAACTTCTGGGGAAAAACACAGCACAGCTTCAAATCAGCACCATCAAAACGTTAGCTTGTACTTAACCTTCAGGAGTAAGAACTTCCAGAGAGCTGTCTTATCTCCTGTGGGAGGTGTACATGTTGCTGAGAGAGAAGACGGGTGCAGAGTTGGGCCAAATCTCGTTTAGATCCGTTTTGTCTCAAATCGGTTTACTTCCACGAGCAAGGGAAAAAAAGAGATTTCAACTCATGCATATGTAAATCTATACCACTTACAAATTGCTGAGAGCAATATTTTTAACTTCTGCAGAAATAAAACTTGCTCACACAGCTTATGTGCGGACTAAGGAGGAACACAGTTGTCACGGTTCTGTCTAATACAAAACCATCATTTTTAGCAACAAGTCATTTCAAAATTTATTCACAAAAAAAATATAATCAGTGCTCTGGATTTTTATTCCTTCTCTTTATCTACGAGCACTGAATTTTGGTGTGTCTGAATTAGGGAGAACAAAAAGACTAAGTTTAGGTAGCATGTCATCTCCTTTTACTCGAAAGCTGATGTCTGCAGTTACTGGGATTCCTCCGAGGAGTGACTTGCAGATTCACAGGCCAGACTCCAAAGATGTGCTTTCTCCTGTGCTCATGAGCCTCATTCTTATGGTTTACAGTTCTTTTGTTTTATTGAAATGGAGATGTTGTGAGAGGTCACTAACTGGGCATATGAGCTGGTACCCCAGTAAGTAAGAGCTGTGCCATCACGAGATGAGGATGGAAATGGATGAAAACGAATCCTTAGAGCTGAACTTTATATTTCACATGCTATCAAACAGGGTGCTTGCGAGAGAGAAGACACTGTAGTCTCTCTAATGACAAAACTTGAGAAGCAGAGACTATAATATTCCTTTTATGTGTGGGTAGGCAGGGGCATACAAAGGTTAAATCATTTGCACAAGTCACATGTTAAGTCAGCATTAAAACCAAGAATAGAAACCTATAGTTATGCCTCTCAGGCCAAGGTTTCTAATGATTAAACCGTATCCTCTCCTTTGGCCTGGTCTGTGGCACATAACACAGTGCAAAGTGTATCTCTACGACATTTCGCACAGAGATCCTGTAAAATGTTTTTGCAAGTCAAACACAACGATAGCACAAATATGCAACTGCTGACATCGTACATCCATGTGAAAGCAAAGTGGGACCAGGTACACCCAACAGGTAAAAATTACCAAATGCCAAAGTACAGCTACTGAAAGCAAGTGTTGCCAAATTATTCTAACGGAAAAGCAGAAGCTGACGGGAAGCCAGTAGAGCAAGGACCTCAGGGGAACAACTAGAAGCAGGCAGTTAATTTGCGGGTCTGCAAGTTAAGTAGGATGACAGTGTTACCTTTAAGGTAAACAACGCAATTTGGCACGTGAGAGAAGTAATCAGCAGCCAAGGTAACACCCCAAGTACAGGAAGAATGGATTGTGAAAACCTCAGACAAGTGAGAGTTTAGTAGCAACAGATCAAATCTCAGCTGAATTATATCCATGTGCCTTGACAGCTCATCAAGCAACATTACACTGGCTAATCTAAATGAGCTTCAATATTAAACTGTGTTTGCGCAGGCAGAAATTATACAGTGAAAGAAAGGTGCTGTGACAAGGCTCGTAGAAGAGTTCAAAAGAATCTGATTACAGATTTTCTGATTGCAGCGGGCATCCTGATAGCTCGTTGCTAAAAGTGGAGTAGTGGTACCAGTTTCCTGGGGAAGTACAACAAAAATCAGTTTCTTTTTTCAGTAACAACCTACTGCCAAAATTACTTTAAAAAGCAAAAAAAAAAAAAAGAAAAAAAAAGAAAAAAAATCCGAACTTCAAATCTGGTTCCTTAGGAGTCAGGAAAAGATTAAACTTCAAAAAAGATGATCAGCTATGAAATTACAGTGCAGAGGAAATATTCTATTTATCCTCGAGAGGTATACCTCCATCTCCTCAGTTTACCAGCTTATCAGTTTCATGCTTGAAATCCTCCTTAGGGGATGTGTCAGTCATAATTTTGACTACGGGCCAATACTTAGAGGTTCACTGATTCCAAATGCAGTTGTCCTGAAAACAACTTCCAATATTATAATAATAACTTTAGCTCCATAGTACACAGGTATAAAGTAACAAGGGTGTAACAAAGCCATCACTTCTAAATAAAGAACATCCCCAGGGAAGTGGTAGATTCTTCTACACTGGACACTTGATGCTGAGCTTGACAGGGTTCTGTGCCATCTCATTTAAACTACAGATCACCTATGAGGTTGGATCAGATGATCCCTGAGGTCCCTTCCAACCTGGCATTCTATGATTCTAGTCAAACAAATAGACAACTGTTTTTTACTTCAGCTGTTTCACTCTACCAGTTATATGTTTTGGAAATAAAATTATTCAGTGTTAAACACGTAGGAAAAAAAGATTGCAAAAAACAAATTAAATGTCTTCTTGTCATCGTAATATTGATTGCTGAGTTTTTCTACAAGTTTCACTGCCTAAGTAAACACAAAAGCAGTTTAGAAAGTTTTAATCAGCATAAAAGGAATATAAGCTGCCTCATGTACTTTTATATCTATGCAGAGTTTCAATGCTACCAAAGAGGACTTAGAACAAGAGGCTCAGAATATCCATCACAAAAGGACCTTGACACATCAGGAGAAACTGAGGCTTTCTTTAACCTCTTTCCCTCCATCTTTCACCCTCAAGGAAGAGGGGTTGGGAAGGGGAATGGGATAAACAGGGCAGCTTATCCCATTTGTCAATGGGCCACATAACCTTGCAGCACATGGCCCTAGCTGACCATCTCTGTATCTGGCCAGCATTAATATGTATCCAAACACACACAGTCCATACTCTTAAGCTTCTGCTTTGCAAAGACCTTATCAGAAATACACACCCACTCAAAAATTCACAAGCCACAGTACCCTTCCCTTATCAGGTAATTATTCTCATTTTTTGCAAATGGGACACTGAGGCAGAATGGTAAAGAGACACAAAAAAAACTGCCTCCGGCAAAGCGAAGAGACTCAATCTCATGATTCAGCCCTAACACATTACAATAGCATAATCCTTCAGCACTGTTTGGAACGTACACATTACCAAAGGTCAACTGCCCTTAATGTTGCACTTGCACGCTGGATGTGATTAACCCCAGGTTTCTCTTCCAGACCCTAGGAGAGCAGTGAGAGTTACTGGAAGGAGCAGAGTCTTTGCACAAGAAGATATTCAAAAGCAGAACCCCAAACAGCTGCCCAGTCCATTTTCAGTGTACGCAATGCAGCCACTGAGGACGTAAACAGCCTACAAGTCATTTGATACCATTTCTAGCAGTAATTCTGAAGTTAATAATTTTTTAAAAAATAGACAAAGGAGCTTATTGCTTATTTTGAAATTACAGTTTCTTTGATTCTCCTCAAAGCCAAGGCTGCTACAGATATATTTCACTAAGCACACAGTGAAGAATGAAGAAGACTTGGAAACTGTATCATTATTCTGTCTTCTGTGAACTTGCTTCACCAAGCAAAAAAACCTGCAGCAAACAAAACAGTCTCTGACCTTCCAGAACAACATTTAAATAATAAAAAAAAAAATCTGATCTGCTTGTGTGGGCAGATTTAGACATAGGGTAAACATCTATGTTTGCTCCTCAAATTGCACAAGTCAGAAAAGGGTATCTCTCTCTCTTTCATCCAGGACATGCTTTTAAAGCATGATGGCAGGTTACTTTCTTCACATGGAAGTGTGGGTACTGGGGCACAGTGAACGTGCCAACTGCCTGTAATCTGCTATCTCCGAAGGAGGAATGGGTACATCCTGCAGTGAGTACACGTCTCCTTACATAACTGCCAAAACCGCAGTTCCAGACTACTCGGCTTCTCAAATATTCAGCCAACCATAGCAGAATCTCTGCCCTCGGCCAAAGCTAAAGGTGAGCCCACAGCGTCTCAGATCTCTTCTGGAAAAGGGCCCAGCTACTTAAGGGAGCCAGGCAGAGTCTTCAGACACAACACACAAAGGGGAAAATAAGTTTGCAGCAGATAAGTTCAGGAAAGCCTGAAAAAGCAGGTGGTCCCTTGCCAGAGTACAACTTGTACTGGCACTGTGGTGTAGTGCTTTGGATCAATAACATCTGTAATAAAGCACATATTGACTGATAGGACTGACAGATGCACAGGCGCAAAGGGATTTTTCCTCTCCCAGAGTGCTGGCGCAGGAGCTTAAATTGATTATTTGTCTCCACCTTTACATGTTTATCTTTACTTCATGCTTTTCAAAGAGCTGCTCCTGTGGGTTCTTCGGGGTCCTGCCCTATTTAGGGAAAATAAGCATATCTTGTGACAGCCCCAATAAAGTGTTGCACGTATCGTGTGCTCAGTAGTGCATGATATATGCCTCAGACATCCTAGGGAGCTCATTTGTGCAAGTTCAATTTCAGTGAAGGAAATCGGCGACAGGAGAAAGGTCCCAAACCTCAGGCAACATGGTGGGAGACCAAGATCTCCAATTGCATAAGCTCTGTCCTTTCATGTGAACACAACAAATAAGTATTGAAAATCTGTACATGTGTCATGTACTGGCCTCAGCAAGTGAGCCCCATTAACCAAGTAAGCTGGTTACCCTGCATAATACAATTCATGTCAGCTGCCTGTTTCAAATCCTTTTTCAAGTTGTTGCAGATACACTAGCACCCTGAATTCTGTATTTTTTCATGAAAAAATAGGAATGCAGAAAGTCATGCTCTAATATCCACACCAAAATCCTCTTCTACTACAAACACATACATATGCACTCTGGCTTCACAAGTATCTCAAAGCCAGGAAGTGTCCAAGCCTGCCTAAGAGAAGACATTGACATTTCTCTCATTTAAAAAATTCCTTCCAAGCACTTACAGTTCATGAGCAACCACTGAAACCGAAAGAATCATAGAATGGTTTGGGCTAGAAGGGACCTTCAAGTCCATCCAATTCCAGCCCCCCCGCCATGGGCAGGGACACTTCCCACTAGACCAGGCTGCCCATGGCCCCGTCCAGCCTGGCCTTGAACACCTCCAGGGATGGTTCAGCCACAACTTTCCTGGGCAACCTGTGCCAGTGTCTCACCACCCTCGGTGTGAAGAACTTCTTCCCAAGGAGCTGAAACTCTCTTTTCACTTGGGAATGGGGGTTTATGCCTCTAATTTCCATGGAGCTATGATTTTTCAGGAGCCTACGTTTTATAATTGTGGAGAATTCATGGTCATTGCCATTCAAACTGTATGATATTTTTTTAATGAACTGATGTATCAAACACAACAAATTGTACTCTGATTAAAGACCACTATCTCAGCCTGAACATGAAAGGAGGAATTAGTTGACAGAGGATTTAAAAGCTGCATGTCATTTCCAGCACATGCACCAAATGAAAGCATGCTCAGCAAGGTGTTTGCTATACTAATCGTGTTTATACCTCATAGCACAAAAATAGACATGTTTAACCCTATAAGAATATAGGCCAGGTCTGAGAGCATTAAGCACAAGTAAAGCAAAATATGTGCTAGGTTCCTGAGACTAAGTTTGAAAGACTTTGAAGTGTAAGGCTAAAAATGTAGTTCAGCAAATTCTTGCTCACTTGTCCAACTCTAAACTCTCTTAGTACCTCCCTGCATGATTGCAACATTCCTTGAAGATCTGCAGCTCTTACTTTTTTGGCATGATCTAAACGGTTGCAGTTTGCACAACGAGGTCATGGCTTCAGCCTCAGCCCAGCAAAGCCAGATGTGATGGGCTAGGGCTATGTACTGGTTAGATGCTTCCACGTTCTACAAGCTGAATTTCACAACACTGTGCTGGAGAGCCAAAGAGCCTACTTGTTCTCACCCCACTTTGTGACTCGTAAGTGCTCTCTTGTACAATGCCTCAACTTTAATAAAAGGGATGAACAACATGCATCTCAGCCCAAGTTTTGGGTAAATCCTTATGTCTCATATCTTTGTAATTACTCATTTTGTTCTGATTACAATACATTTGGAGAGGAGTGGCTGGAAAGCTGCCTGGAGGAGAAAGACCTAGAGGTGTTGATTCATAGTCAGTTGAATATGAGCCAGCAGTATGCCGAGGCGGCCAAGAAGGCCAGCAACATCCTGGCCTGCATCAGGAACAGTGTGGCCAGCAGGAGTATGGAATTGATTCTGCTGCTGTACTCAGCACTGGTGAGGCTGCATCTCAAATACCACGTTAAGTTTTGGGCCCCTCACTGCAAAGAAGAGCATCAAGTTGCTCAAGCGTGTACAGAGAATGGCAACAAAGCTGGTGAAGGTGCTGGAGCACAAGTCTTATGAGGAGTGGCTGAGGGAACTGGGATTGTTTAGTTTGGAAGAAAGGAGGCTAGGGGGAAACTGTTGTTCTCTAAAACTACCTGAAAGGACGTTGTACTGATATGGGTCTTGGTCTCTTTTCACTGGTAGTCAGTCACAGGACAAGGGGAAATGGCCTCAAGATGTGCCAGGGGAGATTTAGGTTGGGTATTAGGTTGGATTTCTTTACTGAAAGGGCTGATAAGCACTGGCAGAGGCTGCCCAGGGAGGTGGTTGAGTCACCATCCCTGGAGGTGTTTAAAAGACGTGGTCTAGTGGCAGACTTAACAGGGTCTTGATGGTTTGACTCAATGAACCTAAATGTCTTTTCCAACAAAAACTATTCTATGATTTTTAAAACTGCAGGAAAAACTCCTAATGCTTGACTCCTTTTTCAAAACAATACTAATATTTCAGGTCTGAGACTCACATAAGACTTCACGCCAGATGTGCTACAGAGATAGGACACCAAACAAAGTAACTTGTCTGTACCTTTAACCCCTGTTATTAATCAGTACTTTCAGCTCACACTCCTCTATTGAAAAGTATACGTAACCCACAGCTTGCAAACATAAACAAGACGTTTCTCAGAGTGAAGTTCAGAAAAATGTTAACACTGCTCAACAGCAACAACAAATCACATGAATTTCCTCATGAAAAAAAACTTTTGCAAGAAACCAGTTGCATGGTTTTTCACTGCAGCCGAGTTACGTCACTGTTATCTCTTGGGTGCAGATGACACCAATAACCATGTGCCCAAACTCCAGCATAACTATCAGTGTCCTTTAAATAGTTTGAGGGAAGAAAAACAGCAAGAATGCTGTACATGAAAGTAGGAAGGCTTGGTCTTGAGCCTAATTTTGATATTCTTTCAGTTTAGCCAGCAGTTTTTGCTCTACAAGTTTTCATATACAAGAACTTGTAATTTTTGCATGCAGACTCAGTAGCTGCATAGGTAGCTATCCAAACTGCACACAATGTGAGCCCAACACCTGCACACACTAAAGCAGTCACTAGGTAAGTCCTAGTTATTTAGCCCAAGCATTTTAAATGATCTCCACCCTTTGTTGAAGGTGCTTATTTTAACCCTGAGATCACTGCTTCTCACGAGTAGCATTATGTTTCCCAGTGACATTACATAGGAGTGTGCATACTCAAATGTCTGTAAGTCAAGTTTTGAAGAAGACATCTTAATCTCTTGACTCCTGAAATGCATCACACTTGAAAAACTGTTTCATACAGTAGAAGACTTGAGAAAGACCTGGTAGGTAATGTCTCTAAAAAATAATAAAAGGGCAATACTGTTAAATTTCAGGTTGTAGAATGCCCTGTGTCACTGAATTAACTGCCAATACAACTGAATACTTCATGTCTTTATGAACACCCTCTACAACTAAGAGTATTACCTGTAACACAAGGTCCTATCTGCCAGGATTCAGCTAAACACTCAGGTCCTATTAATGACCAGAAAAGCACAGGCATATACAGGTGGTACTGAGCGCATTCTGATTTCTCTACAGCAAAACATTATGACTTCATTTTAATGGATAAACATGATGAGCTCCACAAATGACTGCTGAGGCATTAGAGATCATTAATCCCACAGAGAAGGCACTACCATCCAGCAGTATCAAACTGTTTATCATTAATTTACAAAGACTAGATCCACAAATACATTTTTGTCACTTTGTAGTTGCTTAATTAATTACATATATTGAGCAAATTAAACTGAAGGATGCAACGGATGCTCCTGGGGCAACCAATGGCTGTGTCACCAGCAATTTGCTGCTTTTCCATTTAGAGAAGTCCTCCAGATTTTCTTTTTCTTTTAGTGGCAAAGAGGGTCATAAAAGGATAAGAGGTGTGATCTCACTAGTGCAGCAGAAATCAAGAGGGACTTCTATTGCATCGAGAGTAGCAAGACAACTCCAAGACAAGAACTTCATAAACACAGGCATGAGTGAACAAGCAAGCCAAACTTTGGGGAATCTTCAGATCACAATCAGAACACCCCAATGCAGCTTTTCATTATAAGACCAGAAGAAGCCTAGAGACAGCAGTAAAGCACATAAATACTCACAAATTGATTCTGCACTTCAGATGTGGAGTCTTCTAGAAGAGTACAAATTATAAAAGCTAGCATTTAAATAGTTTAATTGTTTTAATATATGGAATTAGCACTAATGGCTATAACATTTACTGATTTTTTTTTATCTTCATATAAGATAAACATGTTGGCGGCAGTTGTAAGCTCATAGTTAATACCTTTTTTAATATAAAGTTGCAATAATAAAGAAGAAAGAATAATAAAGTTGTTCTGCTTATTCTTAATAAAGAATAAAGTTGTTGTTCTTATTAGTTTTCCTCTTTTCTTGTATAAAATAATGCCAAAAACACCCCAAACCAACATTCAGATCTCAAGTGGTGAAAAAAAGTAGAAGGTTAGTTTGCTTGAAAACAGCAACAAAAGTTTTGTCCAGTATTTTCACTACCATACAGGCAGTTTTGAAGGAAGTTAATTGCCTGTGAGGTGGACCCAGTACCTCCACAAATACTGGTTTACAGGTCCAGAGACATCTACTGGGCTATTATCATATCTAAAATTAGACAGATTCCTAAGTTCTGGTCAGATTGAGTACCTAGGTGCCCCAGGCAATTAATAACTTCTTTTAAAAGAAGAAAGCAATGTAACAATTAATTTGATTTAAAAGTTTACGAGGTAGATCTCCTTTTGATATTGTTCCTTCATACATGTTCAAGTCTTGTGCTGTTATCCCTCTTGTGTGTATATACATATTTTTGATCACAGGGACAACAGAGCCTCTGCATCAAATAACACCACAGTCAGTTTATGTAAATGCATACCTGTTTTTGTTAATTAGGAAAAAAAATAATTTCTGATATTTGTGGAGCTCTATTTGGATTTTGAAAAAAGATTGTTTGCATTCTTTTTTCCTGTACTATAAGAGTACAGGACATGTGAGCATTACTTCTTCCTCTCTTATACAAAACAACCCAGAAAACCCAAACCAAAACCCGATCTAAAAAAACCCAGACCAGAATGGAACATACATAAAGGGCAATGGCGCAGATATTTTGTAGTAAGTGATAAACCACAAAGTGTTCCTTAGTGGCTATGCAGAATGTACGATACAGAGTTTGGAATGTCCTCATTTCCTGACACTTTTCCCTTTTTTCATCTGAGAAAGAATTGCTGACTGCTACATTTCACAGGGAGAGGCAACCTTATTCTTCACTGGTTTAGGTGCCAGACTTAGGAATGACTAATTCTTCTGTTCTAGTGTTACAGTAGCAGTTTTGAGAGGAAAAATACATAAAATGTAAAAGTAGAGGGTAAATGCCTATTCCCATTTTATTTTACCCTAATTTTCAGTCATAATTATTAGAATCTTCTTGGAATGCTCTGTGAAATGTTGAATTTGACCCACAATACAAGGTCAAAGCACTTCTTCTGTATGTGGTGATGCCAGACTTCATACTTAAAATTGAAGGTCAAATGAATCAACTTAAATCCTGCACAACTAAAAGGAAAGCGGAACAGAAGCTGATGACCAGAACAGCAAAATGTTTGAACCCTTTCATTCCAGGTCCTGTAGATCCTAGTAGAGGTTTTACCTTAGTGTCTAAATATATGGAGCTGTTGAAATGTGTGCAGAGGAGGCCGCAGAGATGATCAGAGGGCTGGAGCACCTCTGCTATGAGGACCAGCTGAGAGAGCTGAAGTTGTTCAGCCTGGAGAAGAGAAGGCTCCAGGGACACCTTAGAGCAGCTTCCAGTACCTGAAGGGGTTACAGGAAAGCTGGAGAAGGGCTTTTTACAGGGGCATGAAGTAAAAAGATGAGGGGGAATGGGTTCAAATTGGAAGTGGGAAGATTTAGATTAGACATTTTGAACAAATTCTTCATGATGAGGGTGGTGAAGTGCCAGCCTAGGTTGCCCAGAGAAGCTGTGGCTGCCCCATCCCTAGAGGTGATCAAGGCCAGGCCGGATGGGATCTTGGACAGCTTGGTCTGGTGGGAGGTGTCCCTGCCCATGGCAGGAGGTTGAAACTGCATGATCTTTAAGGTCCCTTCCAACCCAAGCCATTCTGTGATTCTATAATACACTAAACCTATCTTCTATGAACAATGAATCCTCTGTTAAACAGCCAAACCAGTAGATGAACTAGAGAATTTAATTGATACAGACCACAGCAATTACATTTTCAGGAGAATATCTCTCATTAGATATACTATGCTCAAATTATCTAAGAAAACAATCTGCAATTTGGTTTCTAACATCAAAGCAGGAGCTGGCTATACAAATTGTCCTACAAAATGCATTACCTTGAACCCCAAACCTGATGAGCCAGCCTTTCCTGTGAATAGATAACCAAAGCATAGCAGCATTTTAGTGATGTATTTATAATGCACATCATAAAAACAAATAGCACTTTTCCAAACAACTCTACCCCAGAAATTGCAGGCCAGATCTTCCTGCCAAAACACAAATCATATGTTCCCTTAAGGTTATTCTGCTTCAGCCAATATAGTCTCCTCATCAAAATTCTTCTGTTAATTGAGGAGAATCTTCCTTCTGTCTTTTTATTTTTTCATTTTAATTTTTCTAATTTCCTCTTCTGTTCCTCATGGATATTCCTTTATGTTATTTCCATTCCTGGCAGCTGTTCTTCCCAGCAGCTGCAATAGCAGCAAGAGGCAGGAGGTACTTGGACTCTCCTGGCCATGCAAAAGCATCACGCTGGTGGTCCCCTGGTTGCTAAATGCAGGTTGGTTAGCTGAGCAAGAGCACCCTCTTTCTGAAGTAGTATTTGTGCCAGAAAGCCTTGCTGATACAGTGGGCGAGTATCTTGTGACTGAATGAGATTTGGATTTCTCTAGCCTGCTCAGTGTTAGAAACACGTCACAGTCTGAAACAGTTGTCTAGACATTCATCAAGCTGTTGGGTTTCAGCCCTCCATATTTAGTTTTCGTGTCTCTGGGCTTGCTTGAACAGGCTTAAGTATTCTCTCATTCTTTGGCACTTTTGGTACATTTCCAAAGCACTCACTAGCTCTCTTTCCTGAGATTTCCTAGTTCAGTTGCTGTCCTGAAATAAATCAACGCCGACCTTCCTCAAAACAGGCCTTTTTCTGCATCTGTACCTCAGGACACTGTGGTTTTCATCTCATTTCTTCAGGGGGCATGTGGCTGCTGAGGCAAACTGATCCCTAACTCTGGGTGCAACATGATACCTGCAAATCTCCATTTTAGGACGCACAAGCCGTTTGTAGATTTAGCTTTTTTAAGTGTCTTCTAAGGTAAATGCACACATGTACATACCTATCCGATTCTCTAAATAGTCTAAAGGTGTCCACGATTAAAGGTAACGTCCTTTAAGAAGTTACAGTTCTCCCTGTCCTAAACAGAACTGCTGCTCTAAAACAGAAGGCCCACCAAACAGTAACTTGTCCTCACTTCTCAGTGTACTTGTTCTCCCCATTGCAAATATGGCTAGGAGTGGACCTGTGAATTCAGATTTATTTTCATGGTATTACACAGATAAGCTTTCAAGTTCACTCTTCTGCCAGATGAGCCATTACTTGCTTACCAGGCAGAGCAGTTAGGTTTTTTTGGTTTTTTTCCCGACCACTACTTCTAGTATATTTGTTAAATTGTCCTCCTAATTCAAATGTCACTGAGTTAGAATAGTCCAACCACCTAATACATAGCAGTCAGTGCAGAAACAGTCAAATCTTTTCTCCCTCCACTCCCAGGAATCATTTCTCCAAGATGGGCCATACACTGATCTCAATTAACAAAGCCACACAGAAAATAATAGCTAGGTAAGAATTATCGAATGCTTCACAGAAATAAGGCAGAAGCATCCTTATTCTTTGCATCAAAAAGCTGACATTTCTCAATATGCATATTCTCGGTTACTTTCCTCTTTGTAATAACTAAGGAGAACTTGGAAAGTAAATGGAATTTACTAATTTACCAGTAAATATTGATATTTATACTCTAGGACTACCTCAACAGTAGAAGTGATCTGCATAATCAGACAGAAAGCAGCAAGAATAATTTCTGTTTAATTTGATTGGCTTTAGCAACAAACATTCAGAGAAAAATCGTGATGGCAATTTTTTTAAAAGCATCCATGCCACGGTGTGAGCTGTGGCTGGGGTTGTGCTATCTTTATATTTGCAGTTTGGAAGGAAAGCCATCATGTAAAAACAAACAGCCCAAGATTTCAAAGACGAAAGCTTTTCTCTGGAATTCTCGGATGCCAGTAAGCAAAATCCAGGTCTGCAAGTACAGTTCCACTAAAGTCACCATCATTAAGAAATGGCCTTCTCACACTTCAGAAATGTGATCCCTCAATATGGATAAAAGTCTTTTGCATTTATCTTAGTGATGAAAATAAGATCTATCCTTTTAACTCATCAAAGAATATCTATGAAAGAACTGAATTATGTTTCACTCTGGTAACCATTAATAAAGTTCCCTACTGTCATATATATCTGATAACATCAGGTTTAAATGTATGCTAAATATTAAACCTCTCTTTAAAGAGTATGACACCAAACTACTGTGCTGATGACCTGTATTTGTCAGTAGGCTTTATTAATAATGGTAAGGTCTAAACTGAGCCCGTAGCCTATGATTTATTAAAATGCTATTCTGTTGCAAGCAGCATCAAAATGCTAATATTTAAGCCTGTTTTTAGAACTTACCCTATTTTTAGGATTCACACCTCACTTTAAGTACCTTTTTTGGAGGTTGGTGAGAACACAGTATATTTGTGGCTACGCTTTCATTAGCAACTTGTGCAACACAAAGCAAGTCTAAAGAGCAGGTGTTGCTGGAGACTACAACCCCATACTTACAGGTGTTTCTGGAGGGAAAGGGAAACACTTTATACTAGCTCTACCCCAGTTTTCTGCACCGAACGACTATTAGCAATTATAGCACTTTAAATATGCTCCTGTAGCCTGCCTTTTGTTTTAGTTTAATCTAAAAGGAGCTCAGTTTGTGTTTTCCAAGACAATTTGACAACACTAATCAATGTGATGCAAGGAAAGAGAACAGATTCATTTAACTAGACATCCCCTCTCTGAATTAACACATTAACATATCGGCACCTTGTTGATCATCGAAAGTACCTGAGGCAGAAACCATTTAATATGGAATGAAAGGATAGAGAAATAGCAAGTTTTCCATGGGGGTTCTATTCTTAAAAGCTTCCCTTGATTTACTAACTTAGCACCTCTTCAGCAATGTCTCAAAGATTGCTAATTTGAGAGCAACCATTTAGGAAGGGCAAAAAAGTTACAGCCAAGATGTCTGGTTAAGGACCTTAAGGAAATTTAATTGGGAATGTGGTAGTAAAAGTAAAATGAGAAGAAAAAGCTGCACTGCTCAGATATTTTTTCTTTGAAAGAAAAGCAATTGTCTGTAGCAATATGGACACAGATGTTTTCAGATACAGAAATAAAGCACAGATGCTGCAGACTTAAGTGAACTTCATATCTCTTTATAGGTCTAGATTGTCTCAAGAAGAATAAGAATCAGATTCTACTCCATTTCATGTGTGTGCTATCACCAAAGCACCAAGGGATTTTCCAAGTTGTAAATTCATTCATCGTTAAGTGTAAGAGTGGGACATCTCCTGGTAAGTCTCATGCTCATCCCTGACGAACTTATAGGATATAACAAGTCAGTGTCATTAAACAGGAATTCTGACACACTGAGCTATTGCCATCCTTCTCTGTAAACTGAGTCCAGACCCATGCCCCAGGAGTTCAGCTTTCTATAGTCTGAGGCAGGGTTCTGCAAAGTACAGAGCTATGACCTTGGCTCAGGTTTACAGAAAAAATATTGTGCTGTGAGAGAGCATGCAAGCTCAAACAATGCAAGGTAAGAAGTAAAAGAAGTAAAAATAGAGACTAAAGTGAAATTTTTGAGTTGGAAGCAGTAACTCAAGGACTGATAGACAAATATTGCCACGAAAAAGTATAAAACCCTGCAGAAATAATAGTCAAAGATCAGGGAACGCTTTGTTCCAAGAAGCAGCAGAAGCCAGCGCTTCTCCACCTGACTGACCAGCAGAGACTCATCAGATGTTTGCATTAGGAGTGGTGAACACCTTTCAGGTTGGCCTAGTACAGTGTTGTTCCTACCAGTGTGCTAGCCAATAAATAATTACTAGGTGCACACAGGTTGTATGGACTCCCACTTGCAAGTCTTTATGCATAGTAAAAATATTGATACTATCAATATTGATACCTATTTTGATACCAGGAGACATTACTACTCATTGATTTCAAATGCATTTGCATCGCTACCCATTTATACCTATTGATTTCAAAACTTGAGTATTGACGGGCATGGATACCTATACACATCATTACCTTTTTATATCAATAGGCATCACAGAATCATAAAATAACATCAATGCGTATCAACACCTTTCAATACTGATATGTATCAATTCCTATTGGTTTTAATACTGATTTCCACGTCTATCAAAAAGCATTCATAGCTACCAATAAGTATTATTATCAGTACCTCTTGATTTTGAAACCAGACCTCAATAATGGTATGCATCAAAACCTATTTCAATATGAATTTGCATTATAAAATACATTAAAAAAAATGGGTACCTACGGAAATAAATCATTAATTAGTAATAGTAATGTGCATCGCTACCAATCCTGATATCAGTAGCCACTGATAGTTTTCAGTATCAACAGGCATCTAACCCTATCAATTTCAATATTGATTTTGATATCATTAGGCATTTGTACTTGCTGGTATCAACAAATAGCAAAAGGTATGCACTGATATCTGTCAATTTCTATGCCGATTCTGAAATCCATAGGCATCAATAGGCATTGAAAGGCATCAATATCTATAAATTTCAATAGCTATGATTTCAATAGTCCCCTATACCTACTGATTTTGATGTTAATTTCAATATCAATAGGCCTCTATACCTAGCAGTACTGATATCTTTCAACAGCAATAGTCCTTAATGCCTGTTTATTTTTAATACCTACTGATAGGTATTGACAGACTAATTCAGATAAACACTGATACCTACCAATATCGATACCTTTCGATTGACATAGATCATTTTGGCAGTCACCAGTAGACACCAATAACAATAGACAGGCATTGATAACTATGAATTTTAATAACAATTTATTTTCATACCTATCAATACCAATCCATTTCAATACCTGGGTATATTAAGAGGCCTCAGTTCATTCAGAAATTTGCATTCTGGCCACAGAGCCATGTGAAGTTTTGGTATGTAGGTTATAGATGGTATTATCTGGTATGGAGCTTGTTCACGTCTGCTGTGCCTCCTGGCGCAAAATATTGAAGACAAAGTGTATTATCCTGGGAGATACTTCGCATTCACAATCAGGTGTACAAAATCCTGCTCTGCAAGGGTCAGCGAGCATGTGCAAAATCACAGGCACAGATGCAGAAGTCAGTTGCCAGTAACTGGTTCTTGATATTTAGACAGAGAACGAAAATATAATAGTCTTGTTATTTCATTATTTCCAGGAAATCTGAGTACTTGCATATTGTTCAAATTCATTTGGTTTTCTCAAAGTCAGTTCTCTTTAAAACAGATAAGTTTCCCACAAACATTTCTCCGCATAGCTAAGTTTCCACCTCTGGAGGTTACCTTTCCTTCTTTCAGCTTTTGTAGATTTTTCAGGTTGCCCAGGGAAGCTGTGGCTACTTCCTCCCTGGAGGTGATCAAGGCCAGGTTGGATGGGGCCTCGAGTAGCCTCATCTGGATGGGCTTTTAGGTCCCTTCCAACCTAAACCATTCTACGATTAGTTCTATTTAGACTTCTCTCCACAGTTTTATTTCTGAAGTGTGACACTATAGACAGCAATATCAGCTTTTCTGCTTTCAGCTGCACACACTGTTTCTCAGTCCCACACGTGCACCTGCAAACGCTGCAGGGCCAGTCAGATACACTCCCACAGAGCTGCCTGAGGAGCTACAGTGCCACATGGAAATACAGTTGGATTTACTGGCATTGTTTCTCCTTTTCAATATTTTGGGTTTCAGTTTGCTTATGTGACTAAAGGAAAACCGATAGCTACAAAAGCTATTGCTTGCTCATGTTATCCTGACACGGATCAGTGTTGCAACCGGAGTGTCAGCATATGTGGTATCACTGGCACCTCCCAAAGAGGCAAGTTTTCAAAGTTCACCTCTTGCCTGCTGGAGAAGGCAAGGATGCCCAGACTAATGCTTCTTGCTGATGGTAAATGTCACCTCGGTATCGCATTACCACAACTAGTTTAAAAGTCTGACATTTAAAAGCTACCAACTTAGAAGTCGCTTCCCAACCACACCACTGATGAAGTACTGAGTAGCAAGCAAAACTCACTGTCTAGCCTTCAGACAAATCTTCCTTCAGCACTTTTGTTTTTTATTGAGGGTGTTTCCCATGCAAACAGTGACTCTGCCCGAATCCCCTTACCTTAAAAACACTAACAGGATTGCAATGTTACGGAGCACGGCTGATGGCCAATACTGAATCAGGTAGGTCAGGATGGATAACAGACACTAGAGTAACACATGCCACACCAAACCTGAGAATGGAAAATGAGACTTGTCTCCACCCTTAAGTAACGCTCACCAATACAAATAGTATCACAACATCTGCGCGGTTTCTTCATTAAGAAATTCATGAAGTGTGACAAAGGGTTTTAATAAAAATTGGCATGGTTTTCACAAGGTGCAATAGATTCCTGTAAGGGAATTTAGCTACAGAAACAGGGTGCTGCACAAAATGAGACAAAGATTCAGTGGCTAAAAGGACCAAAGCAAACATCTTTGCTTTTAGGTTGTTTCACACTTAGCCCAAAGCAAGCAGTTTAGCAGCTCTGCGAGGCTGGTGCTGAAACACCTCATAACTCCATCGTATTTGGTTTAGGAGGGGTTGCTTTGGATCAGAGACTGGTCTAGGGCCAAAACATCTTCACAAAATTTTTCAAAACTTTCTGAAGGGAAGTTATCCTCCAGGGCTTTCCCACTTGAACTACAGGTCTCTCCAAAAAACACCATACTGCCTTCTTTTTCTTATTCAGCACATTAACATCACTCACAAATGAAGCATGACAGAAAAAGGAGAGAAGAGCACTTGCAGCATTTGGGTGCCAATTTACACTACGACACATCCTGCAGACCCATTATGACTCCAGGCTCCTGGACTGAGATGGAGTTAGCTTTCTTCATAGCAGCACATATGCTGTAGAAATTAAGACTTGTGACTAAAACAGCATTAGTAACATAACAATGTTTTTGCTATGGCTGAACAGTGCTTGCACAGCATCAAGGACACCTTTTTTCCCTTCCCTCTGCATCCCCAGATGTGGTTCCCTGTCCCCCACCCCTTTCCATCACTTACAAGACTGCCTTTAACTTGCCCCATGATTTAATTTGCTTTTGATCTTCCTATTCTCTCCTTGGATCCACTGAGGGGGCGACCAAGTGAGCTGCTGTGTGTGTGCTTAGCTGCTGGCTGGGCTTAACCTACAACAGTCATAAAGCCATATCCCACTACCATCAAGCGGCTAAGAGAAAGTACAAGTGAAGGAAAACTCAGTAAGAGCTGTGAGAGCAGCAGCCTTAGCACAGCAGAGGGAAAACTAATAACAGTTAGGGAATCAGATGGCAGAGGCAGCTTGTGTGGGAGAGGTGATACCCCCACGGCAAGTAAACTCTCTCTTTCCCCTTTTTATTGAAACAAGAACTTCTCTCCCATCCTGCACCACCTTCTGTATAGCCTGTCTAACAGAGGAAAGAGATGGAAAATCTCCTCATTTTGTTTACAAACTGGTAATTACTTTCTTGTACTTATATCTGGAGAACATCCTATTTGACACTTACATTCTTGTCCACTGTTGAATGAACTGCACCCATTGCCTAGGTAACAAACTTCCCTCCTTCCCTGTCACCACAGGTATCCAGAGATCAGTTTAACCTCATAGTCTAAGGATTAAACAGATACAAGATGTGATATCAAAATTATGTTGTCTGTTGAAAAACACCTAAAGACTAAAAGAGAGAATAGATTCCCTTTGTACTGGTCTCCAGATAAACATGGTATGCACTCCATTGAGTTCCCATGCTTTCAGAATAAATACATGCCTGTAAAAATTTCACGGGGTTGAATCACAGCACTTGAATTGTTCAAGAGATTTGGGTGGAATGTGGTAATTTTTTACCTTCTCTCTCTTAGAGTCAGGGTTCAGGAATACATATTAGACAGCGCAAGTAAACTTGTGAAGTCACTGTCTGTGTCAGACATATTAGAAACAGAGACTACACCTCACATTTGGAACTTGAAGACACTTCATTTTTTCCCCATTACAAAACATAAAAATCAATCATTGTCAATGCAGAGGACTGTGGAAGCCTGACCTACATCCTCAGTTTTGTGGTGTTAAAGTAGGAAGGGTCACATGCAGTGCCTGACCTACATAGTCACTCCACATATGCATTTACATAAGTGCTCCAAAGCTTTCCAAGGGCACAGGGTTCCAGAAGAAGAGCAAAGAGGGGCATCCCAAAAGAATTGCCCTGCCGAGTACAAATCTTCCTAAAACCACATTATTTGCCACAGATCTTGGCTCTCGTGCATGGCTCATCTGAGAAAGCCTTTAATTGCAAAGCACTGTTGATGATCTTGTGGATTTAGGAACCTCTGAAAAATGAAAACAGCAACCTGCAATTCAGCAGCTAACGAGAACATAAAAAAATTCTTTCTCTGAAAGGAGCTGGAAAGCACATGTACATTTCAGCGTCCTTGAGATACTGCAACTGCACCCAAGGTTATTTCTGACTGATGCTGGTCCCACAGGGAATTTCTTTAACTACTGTTCACTAGGCTGCAGTAATTCCTCCTTTTTAGCTCAATAAAGCATAGTACGCACGTGCTTAACCAGAAGTAGCTGTGGCTTGGTAGCCCTGTCTCGTGATCATATCTGGATCATCTATATTTTAGATAACCAGCACAGACAGGCCAAAACACAAAGTGAATCCTGCCTAATTATTTTCTCGAGGATTTAGGAACACATTCACTCAAAACTTGTCATTTTTGATAGAATCTGTTCTAGCTATGATTATTAGCAAAACAGTATTTTTGATAGAATCTGTTCTAGCTATGATTATTAGCAAAACAGTATTTTCAAAGTGTTCTTGAAAACCAAGGAGAGGTTCACCCTGTTCTAACACTCTTTTCCAATAGCTCACTTTACATGCATCTCCTCCACTGATCTAAGCAAGTCCCAGGAACCTTGAAGGAAGATTAAAGAATAGATGAAATTAACCTCTTGGCCCTCCTGGACTCTCCATCTGCGGACCCACTCCCACTGCTAATGCATGATCTATACATATCTTTGCAAATACGTTGCTTCCAGCACTGCTTGGGACTTCACTGTTGCTATTGTGCTTGCCCATTCATCTGCATCATGTTCCTAATCTGTTTGTCTTTCTTGTTGAATAACTCCTTTTAAGGGAAAGTTTAGATATGCAATTGATACTTATGAAGACTCTATGTGGCAAAACGCAGTTTATATCCCAAGATACCGTACTTCTAATAAGCTAACCCTGTAAAAATATTTAGGTCACCACACTGGGAAGGATATGTGACTGTAAGAGATTCTGCATACGTACCCACTAAGGCAAAGCTGTGTCATTTACAAACATCACAACTGTGGGTTTTTTCCTCTAATGAGTTTAGCAAAAGAGCAGTACTTAAAGATAAAGTCTGGCTTATTTTGCAGCTTCCCAAACTTTTGGTGTGAAGTGCCACATCTTCTGCAATTCTTTTTTTTTTTTCCTTCAACAAAAGGCTTTGTCTAATAATCTTGACATTTAAAAACAAATGAGAGAGAAGAAAAAAAAACCCTACCAGGCACTTCTAGCTTTTGAAACATTGTGTCTATTTAATATTAGAGTTGCTTCAAATACCAAGAGCCATCTGGAACGTTATGGCTCTGTCTCGACTGCCAGAAACGGGTTTCTTTTGTTTATTTACTAGTAGAGACAGTTTCTAGTCTACTGAGAGTTTTTAGTTTTATCACAAAACAAACTAGAGTCGTAAGCAAATGAGTATAGTGAACCCTGTCCTTAAATACCCCACAGAAACAATCGTCTTCCCTTGGGTTTTAACAGCAGGTAGTTCATCTACCACAGGTAGGTAAAGCCTAGAATCACATTATGGCTGGTGTTGCAATTGTTTTTTTCCTTTCTTTTGCTTTTCTGCAAAGGCAAAGCTCAGCCCTTGAGAACTTGTCCTTTCTAATTAATTTTCTGCAGCCTCTGGCCTGGACAGGCACACACTCTCCTGGGTGGAAAGCTGGTTGGATGGCCAGGCCCAGAGAGTGGTGGGAAATGGAGTTAAATCCAGCTGGAGGCCTGTGACAAGTGCCATCTCCCAGGGCTCAGTGCTGGGTCCAGCCCTGTTCAATGTCTTTATCAATGACCTGGATGAAGGGATCAAATGCACTCTAAGTAAGTTTCCTGGAGGTCTTTTCCAACCTAGCGATTCTGTGATATAGACCCGATATAGAAAGAAATGGATCTCTTAATGCCTACAAACTTCAGCAGAAACATGTGTGATGCAGCCATTTGTCTTTGCTCTCAGGATGGCACCTAAAACTACATGCTAAGGTAATACACGACAAAAATACCTTTGTGCATTTGGTATGGGTGTGACATCTTTGCTACTCAAATTTAAAGGAAATGAAAGAGCTCACAAACTCACAGGTTGTAAACTGATCACTTCTTCCATTATTAGAAAGCAAGCATAGAAGAAAGTTCTTTTTAAAATGGAAAACCCCCAAACACACAACCTCAAAACTATTCAGCAAAGTGACAAAAATGACAATTTGAGGTAGAATCTTTTTGGTACCCTTAGCCAGATGCAAAATGGAACTGCCTTGTTTTATAAAGTCAAACAGATGTCACCTTGCTAAGACAAGCCTGTTCTGCCCCAACGCGTTCTCATGCTCGCAGCGTAACCCGCGGCTAGCAGCATCCTCAAGGCCAGATCTGATAACTACAAGAGCCCAGAGCAAATCTGTCTCAGTACTGGAAAACAGATCACACCATTTAAAAGCGGATGATAAGAACGTACACTGTTGGCTTGTAAAGCAATAAACTTATTCTTGCCTAATCCATCTCAACTGTTAAGAGTAAATACGTTTGCTTTACACGTGATCTTTATTGTTAAGCTACTTGGGTGCTTCTCTATCTCACTCCTCTCTCCTTTTTGAGGATATTTTCCCATTGTATGGAAGCTTCTGTTGGGGAAAGTGGGAGAAAAAAAACTAAACAAAGCCAAAAATCCAAATTTCTTTTTTCCTTCTCCTTCACTCCTGTCCAGTAACAGCTATACAGTAAATCTCTGTAAATTTATTTTATTCTCTCTTTAACACTCACAACTTTGTATATCAAAAATTATTAAACTGCTATATCTAAAAAACAGTGATGTTCTATTGAATATTAAACTTGCTATTGCAGGATGGAAAAGCAGCAGCCAATGGATTTCTGTCCCAAACCAGAAACAGGTGAACAGGTACAACCTAAACAGCTTTTTTTCTCTGCGTTAGATTACCAGAGGTTACAATTCGCAGTTCTCAGCTGCAGCTCCTCCCTTCTAGATGAAATACAATGTATCCAAATCAAGAGGTACCTAAAAATTGAGATCATATCAGCACTCCCTTTTTCATCAAATACATCTTTTATCCTTTTTCTGACCTCTTCTGGCCATGACATTTAAAGAGGGGTTTTTTTTGCTGAATAAATTAATAAAGTATTTGGGAAGTTTGCCTTAAAGTGTTTGGGGAAAGTGCAAATCTATAAAAAACCAAAACAATAAGCAACAACTTTTTTGCACCAGCCTAGTGACAGCTGAACACTAGGACAGAAATGTCGTTAGCAGAAGGCAGATGTGCGCTCTCTGCCGTGGCCCCCCAGTTTGGGAACCTGGATCCTCAGCCCCTGCAAACTATCTCTGGTTTATTGACTTTCAGGGCACACTAAAAGGCCCATTTGTTTTCCCTAGCTTCAAGAAGACTGTGAGGACCCTGTTGAGAAACCATAAAACAGGCTCTATTCTCACTTACAGCAGTAGTGATTTGTATGTTAATAATGGGAAAACTGTGGGAGAGGAGTCTCCAGAGAAGTCTGCGTGTAAAACTATTCCCAAAGTGTGTCAGAAACAAAGTTAAACACTCAATTGCTAAACACTTAGTTAGAAAGAAATCCATGCTGGTGCCTAAACAAAAAAGTTGTCTCGTGTCCAGAGGTGCAGGGCACGTACAAAATCACCTGAGCCCAGCAGCCACTTGCATCCAACCAGGCAGGAAGACAAAACAATGCCAACCATTAAACTAATTTAGTATATACGTTCAATTTAAGAGCACCGTAGCTCTGTGTTTGCCTACACGAAGTTTTCCAGTGCTCCAGTCTCTCTTACAACTGGTACACTCCCTTCAGCCACAGGAGGTTTTAAATGTGGCAACATGACTTAGTTTCATTTTTTCAGTCAAATTTGAGATCTTTTCTCCACTATGTGCTGGATGTGGATGAGGGATTCTGAATGTTGTATCCCATCCGTGAGAACTCTGGCTAATGTTCGAGCTGTAAGTGGGCACAACCCTAATCACTTCATTGAGAAACAAAAGTGGAATGTAAAAAAATTAGTAACCATACTGTTACTGAAGGAGTACCTGAAAACCAGGTAGTGACAAACAGAGTAGAGGGATGGGAGATCAGCAGTTAACACTGGAAGGGAAAAGCTACCAGAGGCATGCATCATGGCAAACAAACTAACACACAACTTTGAATCGTGGGCAAATGAACACAAAAGATCACTACGCCTTTGTGAATTAAAAAAAGCAGCATAAAGTAAGATATTTAAAAGCAACAGCACCGAGGAAATAACCTATGGGAAGTAAAAGTGCAGTGAAACAAAGGAATGTGAATAACAGCAAAATAAATTTTGCTTTGAAAACACAATTTAGCTTCTGAAAATCTTTATGTATTTTTTTTTCCACAGTCCTTGGGACTCATTATTTTAAATATGCTTATTATGCAGTTGAAAAAAATTATGCAGATATTATGCTCTAGAGAGAGAGGAGAATGAGAGGTAATTGCTGCAAACTTTCATCACAGATGAAGGGACAATAAAGACCTTCCCTTAAGAAGGCACATCAATGAGAGACTAGGATAAAAGGTGTCGCAGTAAGACAGCAAAGATGGACACTTGTTCTGCCTGGAAAAATGGACAGAACAATTTACAACGCTAGCTGTACAGCCTTATTTTCCATATTTAAAAATTGCAGTAGCAAGTACTTTTTTCGGTTAAATTGGAATATAAAAGTATTTCATTTAACAATAGGATTCCTCTAGTGGTTTTGTTTAGCTGTGAATGCAGATCATCTCTCCCAGGTCATTACCAAACAGAAAGTAACTGTACCATTGGAGAGGAACATGATACTCTGAGCAATTAACAATGCTCAGATGACAGCACTAAACTGCAAGTATAGGACTTTTTTAATTATTGAAGTAGACCAGTAAAATATTTTTCCATTCTAAACTAAACCTTTCCCAAGAGTCAAAACTATGACTGCACAGTGATAAGTGACCAATGTGGAGCTAGTCAGAGCTACAATGGCAATATAAGAATTTATCTTCAAGAGATGGTGGCTGAACTTATCAACTAACGACCTGCAAAGAGTTCCTTCCTGAGGGTAGATAAATTCCACCTCTCCAAACCACATATTTGATAATCTGCTTATACAGCAGCTCCTCCGCACAGATGTCCTTTCATTTTAAATCCACCTGCTGTTTTAGTTGGTTCTCGTGTGATAGTCAGTGTGCAGTAAAGTGCTGATTTGGGTCTTCCGGATAAAAAAAGGGTGAAAATTACACAAGACCCTGTGTTCTGAAATTAAAGGCAAAGCAAGCTTTTAACTAAATGCTCTTGCTTCATACCTGATTCAGAAACCTTGTGTCAGGAAAACAGTGAGGCAAATTATTTGTAGTAGCCACACGATGCAACGGGCTGCATGATGTAACTGAAACTGCATGATGCTGCTACACTCCTCTCAATCTGGCAAACATCTCTGCGTTAACAGGCCCCACCGGTATCCAGCTGGGCACAAAGGTCAGGCTGAGAACATCCCATTGTTGGATCCATTGTTTTCCTGTGAACTGTGCCTTGCCTGTCAAATTAGTCACTTAAAGGAATGAAACAGTTACTTGGTTAAATGACTGTTTCCCCTGGCTATTAGACAAAATGTATTACATCCCCAGGCATGTGATCAAATGATTGAGAGTTTGACCTAAATTTACTTACTGTGCTAAACAACCAAAGGAACAAAAGGAATTACGCCTCACTGCCTACTGTCAGCTACAAAGAATATCTATCAGTCTGTAACTGCAGATGAAAAGCAGTTTTGTAGTTTTCTGTTCCAGCTTCTTGGAGCAATTGCTGCTCAGGTGACAAAAGACATTTCAGGGAGTTAAGGGCTTTTTTTTTTGTTGTTTGGTGGTGGGTTGTTGTTTTCCTTGAAGCTTTGTGTCAACTGGTTTTGCACTTCTGGGACCCTAAAAGGAGATGCTTTAGAGGTGCTACGACATCAGCATAGCTAAGCTTGTGTGGGATTTCCACTTAAGACAGAGGCACTTTGAATCCTTGCAAAAATATCACTCTCAAAACAGCAGAAGTACAAACAGATCATAGTCTCACACATTTGATAAACCCGACTGAAAACACATGCACTTTTTAGAAAAAAACTTTCTTTAGTGGGAGGGGATATTCTAAAATTTCATAGACTCCCTTGATTCTTGCAGCACCTGCTAGAAGCTATTAACATGCAGTCATTTGAAAACAGGTTGAGTTCTTTTATCATTATGTCATTTAAAAGAAAGCTGGCAAAATAATACATTCAGTTAACAGGGCAGGATATTTCCAATTGAAATTCAAATGGTTTAGGCACTCGACTCCCTTTAATTCTTTTATAAATAGATTTTCATATGCTGGTAACAATAGTTTTTCAGTCCATAACACCCCTGAATGTGTGGCTCGTGGCCATTTTGAGAAGCAGCAGGGAATGAGAAATAGGGCTCAGGGAGTGATCAACACCAACAAAATAGCACTTATGGGCAAAGTGGAAAATGTACATGTGTGTCTATTCAGTCTCCTTCCACACAAAGTAACTTGTGGTTTTACAGGGAAAAACAAGGAGAACTACGGAATGAACACTACCGTGTAACAAACCTAGACAATGCAGTTCAGAGCAGCCCAAAGACTAACATGAGTAGGGAAGGACTCCACCTAAAGCAGCAACATCTGGGTCCAGTCCATGAGATCGAAGGATCTGGTCCATTTTAGTAGAAGCATCGGTACTGTGCTATGGGCAAAGCTGGTCAGAAAAGATCACTGCAGGACTAGAGGTTGTACCAGGTGACACTACCAGCAGAGAAGGGGGAAAAAAGAGCATGAAAAGGGACTTGTTGCCCCCTTTTTTTAATATATATTAACAGCAGCCCATTCTGACACTTGGATAACTGTATATGCAAGTATAAAACTTCTGAGCTGTTAAGGGAAATGAGATATGATCATAGAATCATAGAATCACCAGGTTGGAAGAGACCCACTGGATCAGTGTCCAACCATTCCTATCAAACACTAACCCATGTCCCTCAGGACCTTGTCCAACCATGCCTTAAACACCTCCAGGGAAGGTGAAGACTGTAGGACTTAGATATTATTGGTAGTTGATTATGATAAATAGAGTATTGTATTAAGAATATAATAAGAGCAGGTGTTGGAAATTAATCTTTATGGCAACTACAAGAATAATGCTAAACTGTCCCATGTATAGCCCCTTCCACAGCTGGTTTCAAACTCAGTTCCACTGAATCAACAAATTGTGTAAGAAATGTCAGACTTAGAACATAGGTATTAGATTTGATGATAAATGATTAACGAGTCACCTATTTATGAGTACAGGCATATATTAGATATAGGTATAAGTTAATGGAACAACCTGAGAGTTTTCTTTGAATTTTAAAGGTGAATAGATTTGACTAAAGAGAGAAGACTTACGACCAGCAGAGGAAAATGACCTGTTGAAGCATCACTTCTGAGGGTGAACTGAAACAAGACAGTGGAGATGAATTATCCAGGTGGACTTTTGTGGACTTTTGACTTAATGAAGAATGAAGAACTCGAAGCACATAGAAAAACACCAAGAACTTTTCAAAGAAAGTACTTATTGTATAATGCTATGTTAAATTTTTTATATATACATATATATATGAAGATTATGTGTGTGCATTTGCCACTCACTGAGGTGATGGCCCAATTGTTGTGAATAAAGCAAGCCTAGAGTTACTCACTCTTTGGTGAAAATGCTTTAACATGAGCTAAAGTGACTGTGCTTGCAAAGGTCATTGCGTACAGCTTTTCCCAAGTGTAGCTTTGATATTTGGTCTGTTACAACATTTAAATTTATGAGTTGCCTTCAGTGTTAGAGACATTTTAAACGGACAAAGATAACATTAAATAAGTTTAATGCACATTCCTCCCTTCACCTGCTCAACATCAAGAGTCTCGCAGCTCCAGCTTCCTCTTGACACCTCTCACCATGCTCAACAAAGAGTTTATTCTTCATTTTCCCTTTAAGCTCAAAAACTCCTATCCAAAGCTTAGCATCAGCTCTTAAATACTTGTAGGAATTGGTTTAGGTTTTCTCCTTTTCTTTTTTGATGTGAACCTACCTTTCTACAAATATAAATATCTTTTCTTCCCCAAGATTTAAAGGGAAAGGATTGAGGAGGGACCAAGTTTATTCCCAGCCCTCAGCACAGCCCAGCTCTATTTCACACATTCAAGCAAAAGGACACCCAACAAAGGCAGGGTGAGAGGAGGAGGAGGCACACATCCTGACACACTGACAGTATGGTGACAAACTTCTTTCAGCATCAAAAGGCTTCCCTCTTTTTGCAATTCATTTGAAGCTCTTGCTCAAAAATTTTTGAACAAACGGGTCATTGGCAGTCCCTCAAGGATTATTTTTTTAAAATTACAGCTCCCAAAAAAGCACTACTTACAGATAAACATTCACTTCTGTGAGTCAAACCAGTGCCACACACACACACACATAGATGAGCCACATTTCAGGTCTTGCAGAAGATAAGCACTGGAGCAAATGTTTTAAAGGCGTTTAAAATATTCCTCTGGTGGCTCAAAGATGTCTCGATCAAATCTTTTTTCCTCCTAGAGAACACCACATTGCAGTGAACATTGATCTGATGTTTCAGATTATAAGGCCTGGATAGTAGCTTCTTGCTGCCGGCACAGTGAAGTTCTCCCCGCCTGCCCCACCCTCCACATCCCCCCTACCCCGTAATGCAAATCTATGCTCTTCATATACCAAATAAAGAACTGCAATCAGAGACAAGGGAGTTGCCTGCAGCTGAGCTGACAGTGACAAACTTCAGGTTATACAAAAGCTATCCTTACAAGCTCTGCCAAGCAGTATTACAAGCAAAGCCAGCAATCTGAACCAGCAGCCCTCTAGTTCTCACCGCCTGTGCTATATTCCTACCTTCAGCAAAAAACCCTTCAGGGCAGCAACAGCAGCAGTAAACCTGTCATTTACAGCCACAGATCTGTCACATCAGCGACTCTCCTGTGTTAGCTACAATCTTTAGCTCAGCTGTTGGCCTCTTTGGGGAGAACTTTCCTTGGCTGTCAGGAAATAGAAAATGTACATTGGCTCTTCATAAGCATTTACAAGCACTACAGGGTACAAATAAACAAAACAGTCCCAGTCTTTGGGAAATCATGTTGATTTTTAAAAAGAAGCTAAAAGATGCCTCTGCAAATAGGCCTATACGTGAACTAGCATGGTAGAACTCACATGTAAATATGTCATTTAGAATAAGCCACTGCTACTCGTTTCCTTTCCCTGCACTAGCACTGGAAAACAGATCGATTTTACCACACGCTTGCGAAAGAAGCGTGTTTGAAAAACACATAGCTGAAGTCCTTGAATAACAGCCAAACAATCGGCTAAAACCCTAGAAACCTACAGATCTTTACCTTGGGCACTGGCATCTAGAAGCACAAAAAAGACCTCTATGTCTCATCAGCCCTTGTGCCCCTGGCAACATCAATTGAAAACAGCTGCCATAAACAGAGGAGTGTAGCTGTTGAACAAACTTTCCAAGGTGCTTTCTGTTAAACAGCAGCACCTGAAGACAGAGAAATAAAATAAAATAAAAGTGAACTTTTGGTATAGCCAAAGCATTTATACCACAGCCCAGTCATTGCTGTGGCAAACTAATGGCATTCTCATACAGTAACATAGGCTTCAGAAAAACTTGGCGCATTAAGACAAGAGTTTTGAGGCCACCAAAACTTTTGAGGCTCCAAAATTGCTGGAGCTTATTCATATCTCTGGCCACCTAAAATGCAGATGCTAAGACAGATCACATGGGTAGGAGCTATAGCAATATCAGAATCATAGAATAGTTTGGGTTGGAAGAGACCTTAAAGATCATTCAGTTCCAACCAACCCTGTGCCAAGGGCAGGCACATCTCCCCCTAGATCAGGCTGCCCCAGGCCCCACCCAACCTGGCCTTGAACACTTCCAGGTATGGAGCAGCCACAACTTCCCCAGGCAACCTGTGCCAGTGCTTCACCACCTTCAATGTGAAGAGATTCCTCCTTATGTCTAGGCCAAATTTGCCCCTCTCCAGTTTACACCAATCATCCCTAGTCCTGTCACTACAAGACTTTGTAAACAATTCCTCTCCAGCTGTCTTGTACTCTTGTTCCTCCCCTCTTCATGCACTGGAAGGTCACTATAAGGTCTCCTTGGAGCCTTCTCTTCTCCAGGCTGAACAACCCCAACTCTCAGCCCACAAGATTGTACTTGGTAGTGTGGTAGAGAGGCAAGAAGAACCAAAAAGTATAAAGATTTTGAAGTTACAGTCCTCCGCAGCACTGAAACTTGTAGGAAATTATTTCAGAGCATAATTGGAAGACTTGATTACCTAAGTACACTCAGTAATCCAAATTAATCTAATTGAATACTTAAACTATTAAATCCTTGTGCGGGCACTCCCATTCAGAATCGTGGTGGATTTAATGTTCTTAATTTTTAATTCATTTCCAAGATTAACTACTTGGACAAGTACGGTTCCCATCAACTATCAGCCCCGTTCTTACAATCAGCTACAAAGTAAACCCAAGAGGAACTGAGGTGTGACTGAGACCACGACAGTGCTGTGTACCTGAATGTAGAGCCCTTGAGAAACAATAGATACAAACAGATGCTGCTTTTCATCTCCCAAGCAGCAGAGGCATGCGTATGTCCCCAGTATTCATGCTGGCTTTCCATAGCTCAGAAAACCAGATTTTAAGCCTTAGTCCTCAAGAGCAATCAATGATCTAGTGGAGCACTGGAGGCTATGGAGTAAAAGAACCTCCTTCCTAGTAGGAACTCATCTGTGCAGGAGAGACACAAGGGGAAGACACAAGATCTGGCCAGGAAAATTCACTTAAAAGAGTTTTGTAAGGTCAGCCATGGTAGCTGGCTGAGTTCTTTTACAGCTCTCAGCATAAGAGGCTTATGTAGTAAAGGAGACACCAGCAGTAAACGAGAAAACAACATAATTGCTCAGGGCCTTGTTAGAGAATTAGAGAAATGCTAGTTTGATACAGTGGGAGTCAGGATACAAAGCTGACGACAATGCAATTCAGACACAGATAAATTAAGCTATAAGAAAGCTGAGTTTCCATAATGCAAAAATAAGACACCTTTACATTTCTGGTGCTGACAAAACACTGATTTTGACTATGGAGTAAGGATCACAACCTTTAAATAAAGCAGTGCTATCAGCCACACACTGGACCTTTACGTGCAATGACAGATATCTTCACTAGTGTGACAAAACCACAAAAAACCTGCACAATATATGAAAAATTATAATCCACAAATAAGATATATACTCAATATGGTTTGCCAAGCATCAAATATTTTTTAAAGGGTCTGAACTTTGTCTGCTCTTTAAATTTGAACGCCTTATTAATAATTTCTTTAGCAATGCTTCAGTAGCGACGAGTTGCACGGAAGACAGGGAAAAACACAGAAAGCTCTAGAAGGACCTAAGATAGCTTTCCTGCTCGCGTCATTCTGAGAAATCCTACAAAAATTCAACTGCTCTTCTGAGTTCTCTTCATTAGATTTGCTCAACTTGCTGAAAAGGAACCCTTTCCCTCTACATCCCAGTACTCACCCAACGCTATTTACAACAACTTTCTCTCTGGTGATAACACAAAATGAGAACAGCAAGTCTATATATAAGTATACCATAAGATTCCCGTATCTGTTGGCAAGTATGAGATTCAACTACAACACTCTGGTTTGAGCTAAAGGAGAATCAGTTTTTTTAACTTCAGCTCAGCCTTGTCTAAGTAACTTCATTTTCTGAAAGTTAATGGCATGATTTTCAGACAATGTTCCTCTCTAGAAGTGATAACATGGGGCTTTGGTGTGCAGAAAGGCCATTGCTTATACTTATTTCTACAGTAACCAAGGCCATCCTTGAGCTGGTGGAGTGCTACACATCAGATGCAAAAAAGGTTATACCTGCAGGGAGGGATGGGCAGGACAGGTGACCCCAAAACTGACCAGAGGATTCCATCCCATCCTGCTCCATTTTAGCTGCTAAAATCAGCTGAGGCTAAACTGTGATAAACATTTGAAAGAAAGTTTAAAAATCATGCATCATTTTTAAACAAGGATTTAAACTCTTATTTTCTTTCTATTTTGTATCATAAACTTCTCCAAACCCACTGCATAGTGCCTAGACACATAATCACCTTATTGCTGAGCCATGTCACTTAAAACTAGATTGGTTTTTTGACAAGACAGCCTTAGCTTCTAAGATCCTGCTTACAACATGCTTGCTATAGACTGCCTTTTCCACAACATGCAACATTTTAGTCACAAATGAACCCACAGCAGCTGTTGGGGGAGAAAATAGAAAGTCTAGGAGAATATCTCCTGCTGTTGTTTGCATTCTTAAGGTCTCATTCAAGCACACATCTGTAACAACTTCAAACTATACAGGCTGAACAGTACAGTATGTTGTTTGCTTCACAAATATTTCAAGACCAAGAACAAACAGTTGTCACAATAGGCAACTTCAGATAAGCGAGTTTGCCAAGTTTTCTTGCCTCCTCATGTGATTATACTTGAGACAACGAATTTTACTTAAATAAAAATCTCTATCCTGAATCCCCTATGGAGAAATTCTTCACTTTTCCTCCCTCAAGAATAATTTCTGAGATCTTTCTGTGAAGAAATATTTGTGATATGGTTACTGCAGGAATAATTGGATGCAAAAGAATGTAGAAATAAATAGGGAGGAGTGGAAATGGGGCTATTCGATTTCATAGAGGGTTATGTTGAAGATCTGCTAAGCTACCCAGCCTGGCTGCATCATCAGACAGAAACAGGCATCTCTGCAGGACCATCCTTGTCCACCTGGGGTCATTAGAATAGCTGCATGAAAACTGATGGGGTTTTTTTTCCCTTCCACCTGGTGTGCGGGGAGGTGGGAAGAGCGAAAATTAATACATTGGTTTCTATTGTAATACTTTAGTTCTTTGAAGAGAAAGCAAGACTCTAAAAAGGGATTTTCTAGATGAAATAGGCTTTTCCTGATTTTTTTTTTTTTACTTTCCCTGTGCACAACGAAACATCTTAATGCACCAGACACAAATGTATGAAATGTTTCTGTTAGCCTAAACTAGGGTTTTTTTGATAAAAAGTAATTCCAATGAAGAATTCACTCAGCCCTACTCAGTTGTAGAAAGGAGTTGATGCTTGCCTGAAAAACACCAGAGATCTGCAAGAAAGTCTTGCCTGCTTTGTTAGATGGAAGTAAGAACCAAAGTCTGACCTTAAAAAAAAAAAGAAAAAAAACAAAACCAATCTTTCTCTGCATCTGGATATCCTCAAAACCTAAATTAAAATCAGCATTTTAAATGCAAAGAGTACAGCAAGGACACTGTAGGTCAAACTACTGCCAGAAACTGCCAGCTGCTTTCATACTCTATTAAAAGGTTTTGAAAGTTGACAATACAGGGTTCTAACAAAGTACATTAGGAACATGAGTATCCAAGGGAAATTTATCTGAGGATGAAAGTAGATTATTTTCTTTTAATTGTGAAGCATGAGTATAATCTTTTAGATTAGGTAATTTCTTTGATGGGGAAAAAAAAAAATCAGATGATAGTCTGTATCTCATTGCATGCCAAGTTCTGTCCTCTTCTGGTACAAACTGGATCAACTATGAACGCTTTCTTTTTTTTGTCTGTCAACAACTCCTCATTGCTTTTATTGTCAGGCTCCTGATTTTCATTTTCCATGGATAGTTGGATTCATAGAAAAAAATATAGTTTATATTAATCCAAGATGTTCACATCTGTAACGTGATATTAACATGATTATGCCAACATGGAGGACATGTAGAAAACATGATAACATCAAAAATACTTTCTGATACCAAGTAGAATATATGAAACCTGATGCATTAGGTTCTGTGATGTAAAAATATTTAGCAATAATATTTGTGGATTTATCATGATAGAAGCAACAAGAGAGACATCATCTTTGTTTCAAAATGTAATTCTAAATGGAAAGGAACAAAAAAAGTTTCATCTTTCACACATAACTCCACAGATGCACATATCTGCTAATGCACCTATCTGGGAATGCACAAATTTATGAAAAGAAACAAATGGATAAATTTTAATGACAAAGTACAGAGAGCACAGAAACAGAACAGACATTCAGCAGAAACAAAATTAGTACAGGCACTCATACACTTCACTGGGGCCTAAAGAAAGCTATTATCTAGATAAAAAATTATAACTATGACTTGCATACTTCTTTACTAACTTTGTATCCTGTGAGGACAGTGAGCAAGACCACCTTCTTATCTAGTCCCATCTTGTGGAAACATGGTATATCTTATACAATTATATTAATGTGCACTAAACAACACATGGCTTAGGTTTCCATAAAATATTGATCCAGCACATGCCATCTTTAGAATTCCCTAGAATTGTTAAGATTTGATGAAGTGAAAAAATAGTCAGAAATTAGAACTCCTTCCAATTAGACAAGTCACTAAATTATCACTAGAATCCTGACCTAAAGAAACTGTCTCTTGAAGGTATCCTGTCACTGAAGACAAGCTGGAAAAAACTGATTTTCTCTGGAGGTGTTTAGGGCATGGGTGGACGAGGTGCTAGGGGACATGGTTTAGTGTTTGATAGGAATGGTTGGACTCGATGATCCGGTGGGTCTCTTCCAACCTGGTTGCTCTACAATTCTATGATTCTATGAAAACTGACAGCCAAGAAGTGGGATTGGCTGGAAAATGAAGCTCATACTACTGTCACCAGCAATATTAAGGAGTATTTCACTGGAATGCTTCCTGAATATCACATGCTATCAAGAAGCCAGAATCAATATAATGCTATCAATCATGTATGGATGAAAATACAGGAGCAAAGATACAAATACTGGAGCCTGTTACTTATTATTCTGTTCACTTGTAGGTCCACAACACTAAGAGACACACTTAAGGAAGGTGAAGACTGAAACCTGTGATAATATCTAATCCTGATAGCATTAGCTTTTGAAGAAAAACTCACTATGCCCCTAGGGAGGTATCTATTCTCTTGCTATAGCAGTACAACATCAAGATACTGACTATCGCAGTTGTTGCCCACAGGGACCACAGCCACTAGAACCATGAGAGAAAGATTCTGAAGGTTCAGAAAAAGTCCAATCTATTGTGGACTGACTGTGAAAGGGAGGAAGAAAAAGAGCACAGATTTTGAATCAAACGCTCTCAAGTCAGGAGTGGAAGGGTGAACCTATCCCTACCTGTAGGTAGGTGTTCTTCTGGTCATTTGCAGTTAATGTTCAAGTTGTCAGACTGGTGGTTTGTACTACACTGAAAAGTCCTCAACAAATATGCTGAAGGACAAAAGGTAAGGAGGATTCTTGACTCAATATATATAACCCATATTTAACATGTATAGATGTATGACTTCTGTGTGCACGCATGTAAGGGAAATTTAAGCACAGAAAGAATCTCTACATCCAGACTCATCTTCAGAATACTCTGTTCCTCTTTCTGACAGGTCATGTTAATGAGCACCATACATACATGAATCCCACACGGCATAATCTGCTAGATTCTTAACTCATCCAGAGTTTTGATTAGACTTCTGTTTGCTCTGTCTCTGAAGTGGGAAAAACAGTCTCAACTCCAGTACTGCAACAGAAAGGAAGCTGAGACTTTGACCCCAAAAGCCAGATTCTTAATTAGTACAAAACTCAGGGTTCCAAATTCACTTAACAGGAATCACTGCTTCCAACTGTTGAAATAAATTTAGTCTACGTCAGTAGCACAGCATCCATTTCTACCAAAGAAGGCAGAACAGAAGGAAACTGGATTTTGAATAAGGTTCTGAACTATCATTTTTCACTGGTTAGTTAGTTTTCAAAAGTAGAAACATTAGCATTGACTGGCATAACCAACATCCTTTTTTTTCTACTACATCTGGTTTTTCTACCACAAGATAAATCAGGCTGCTTCCCACACAAAGCTGTATATTTACTTTTTGCCTGATGGAGAATAGGAATTGGCTAACGTTAGGCTTTTAAAAGACAATTAACTTCAGCTATGTTAACCAATGCCTTCATTCAGTTATTCATATTACTGAGACTGAAGAGAGGAAAACTGTTACCATTCTAGATAAATTTTAACTAAAAAAAGAAATGTTTTCTTTCTTCTTCTTAAAGGACTCACTGATGCAAAATTTCAGTGAAAGAGTACTGCAACTCTGGAGGAGAAAAATTTAGTGTTTATTATCAGCATGAATTGAAATAAAGTTCCTCAGTAGGAGCTTTCTGTTCCAAGTTCCCAGTGTAAAAGGTAAGAACTTGCCTGTGCACCTTATCTTATATATCTTGCTAATTAATTTACTTTAAACAAAACAGGAGGTGGCATTTCCC
This sequence comes from Coccyzus lansbergi, assembly GCA_033558105.1. Classification (NCBI taxonomy): domain Eukaryota; kingdom Metazoa; phylum Chordata; class Aves; order Cuculiformes; family Coccyzidae; genus Coccyzus; species Coccyzus lansbergi. The sequence goes on from JAUMJK010000159.1 coordinate 3,803,290, forward strand.
TGGCCTTTCCTCTCCTTGTTGTACATTTCCTTGCACAGATTTTAATTCAGAGCTACATTCTTTGGGAAACATTTGGAAGGGAAGGTGTGATTTGGCTGACAGGTAGAGACTTAGTCTGGTTTGTTGTGGTTTGGGACTGATTCAGTAGCAGCTTTGGTCATGATTCTTTGAGTGTTCACTTGAAAAAAAAAAAAAAAAAAGGTGGAAAATGTTCAAGAACAGTAATGAAAAAGCTCTCCAAGGCAGCAGGCAAGAGGAAATGCTTAGGTCATATTTACAAAAACAAGAGCCATTTTAGGTGTCACAGTTCCTCACCCCACAAAGGCAGAACAATCCTTTAATTGTGCTTTTTGGAGCTTTGCCTTTGACAACTATTTTGGGGGTTTTGTTTGGTTTTTAAACATGACTGAGGGAATGCTACACTATAAATAAAAAGAAAAGCAGTGATGCTTTAATGTGATTTTTTTTTCCTGTGATCTGAATACTAAGGTTATTTGGTGCATCAACCTTCTTTTCCCCACCCTTCAGAGACTTCTGTAACTGTACTCCACGACTACAACTTCTTTCCTTTACCTTAGGGACTCATTTTCTTATCTAGTTTTGTTTCCTTCCTCTTCCATGTGCTTAATTTTCTGTTTACTTTCTGAATATATGTATATCTCCATCCTGCATTCTATCTCTCTCAGAAGAATACGCGCTGGTTGAAACATCCAACAGAGGCTGCACAGCCCTGAGCCTCACCTGCAGAGCTTTACCTTATGAAAAGAATGCATCCACACAATTTTTACTCTGTATCCACATCCTGATGTACATTACTGCTTCTAGCACATGCAAAGCAACCTGTTTTCAAGGTGGTTTACAAAGAAAAAGACTCAAATAGAAAACAAACTGGTACAAAAAAGAAAAAAAGCAAGCTCAAGCCAGCCTTAATCATTTTCCTTCATTACAAGGGAATGAAGAAAAGCAAAGTTTTTACATAACACCACACAGATAACAATTATCTTGACACTGACCTTCACTGTCTTATAACTTTTTACGCCAAGGTTTCCCAAAGAAATAGTCCTTGCATGCTCAAAGGCTGGTTTTCAAATGTTTTGATGTTAGGTACTTAGGCAGTGGAGGGAGAGCATCAACACCTCAACAGAGAGAAAGGCTGCAGCCTGCATTCCAGCCTTCCTAGACCACAGAAAATAAACACATAGTGGAGGCATTTAAATAGTTCTGTCTGCAAATAAAGCTTCAACTAAATCTCACATCTTCCTAGACATCAAAACCTCCAGCTACTCAGAGAGATCTGTAAGAAACCAGGGTTTATTTGTTCTGCTGCTGGTGAAGTGACTTGAGTGGGAACTGCTTTCTCATTTTTTATAAAGGTAGTTCAATTAACTTATGCACCTGATTAGCTGGTCTAATAATCTGATTTAGTTAATCCAAATTCCTTTTATTCCTCCTCTTTCCCTGCTGCAGCATTTATCTGTGCTTTGAAGACACAGGCGGTATTCATCGCATCTGCAAGACAACTGTGACAGGAACAACTCCTCCTACGGAAAACTTATGAAACATTCCTCAAAACCAGCCATGCATCACAACATAAAAGTTTATGGAGAAAAAATTACCGTGTAATTTAAGCACACGACAATTACGACAAGAGTGCATAAGGTGACACAGATGCCTCCCTTCAGGTTACCTTCTGCCAGATGAATCTGATTTGAATGGTAAAGGGTATGCAAAACTCTCATAAGCGCATTCAGTAGTCACTGTGATTTTTTTCCTTGGTCTGTTATTTCATTATTAATGTTGGTAGGACTAAACAAACCTGAAACATTTTTAGAATATAAAGAAAAATTTACAGAACCTGAATTATCTGCTTGTCAAGAAAAGTGTTCTAGTTTTGGCACCTAGAGAACAAGTTGTCTAAGAAATTTATTTATTGTCTGGTTTGAGAGCTATGCATAACAGTAGAGCTGGACAGAAAAAAAAAAAAACCCACAAAAAAAAAAAAAGCAACCAACCCACAAGCTACTGCTTGTGCAATTCCGTGTACCTTACGTAGCACTGGGAATTTTTTCAGTGTGCAGAGCACAGAACCTGAGTCATCCTTTGGGTAAATAATTCATACTACACATCACTGCTTTAAGAGAATTGCATGCAGCCCTTCCCCCCATAACTGAGAGGATAGCTGAGCAAATGAATTAAAGCTTTTGAATTTGATGTGCAATTGTGCAATAAGACAACAATGAATTTGTAATAAGTTGAATAGAATCATAGAATGGTTTGGGTCGGGAGGGACCTTGAAGAGCATCCAGTTCCAACCCCACCTCCCAATAGCCCAGGCTGCTCAAGGCCCCATTCAGCCTGGCCTTGAACACCTCCAGGGATGGGACAGCCACAGCTTCCTTAAGCAACCTGGGCCAGCACCTCACCACCCTCAGCATGAAGAATTTCTTCCTCTTGTCTAGTCTAAATCTTCCCCTTCCAGTTTAAAGCCATTCCCACTCATCCTATCACTCCACACCCTTGTAAAAATCCCCTCCCCAGCTTTCCTGTAGCCCCTTCAGGTACTGGAAGCTGCTCTAAGGTCTCCCCGGAGCATTCTCAATTTCTGAATAACCCCAGCTTTCCCAGTCTGCCCCCATAGCAGAGGTGCTCCGGCCCTCAGATCATCTTTGTACATTTTTTTCACCTTTCCCCAGGTTCTGTGTACAAGCAAGATTAAGCCATTTGTTGAGGTTGGTTCAGGGTTAGAAAAGCTTTGATGATTCAAGCAACATTCATCTCAAACTATCATCACAGAGTTTCTTATCCAGCTTTACTGAACTAAAACTTCAACACGGTATTAGCAAACAGTATGTTAAAACAATTGGTCTGCTGTCACCTCTTGTCTCAAACACCTAAAAGGTTTTCCTCTGTTTTACTAATAAATTACAGCTACAATCATGCTGCAGAAGAAGCCCACTCCTGGTGGGTTTTCCTTTATGTGCATTTTTGAGAAAGCTTATCTTAAAATAAGGGTAAGAGTTAAAGCTGCCCTCCCAGAGTTGACAAGGAGGAAGCATGAGACTATCGTATACCTAAAGTTTATGATACCTGCAGGCAAAGTTCAGAAGCACAATTTATCAAAATCGGTGAAAAGCACACAAGCACTGATTACATTTTAAGGTCAGCTGGTCACTTTTTAACTTCCAAGCATTTAATTTTGCAACCTTGTCTGTGCTAGTAGACTTTGGGAAACACAGCTGCCTCAATAAGCAACCAGAATGCCCTGTCTCATGGATTTCTCATGTCATACCTTTTTTAAAATAAGAATGTTACAATTACTTGCTCTACAATCATTTCTGTGCACCTGCAGCTTCAATATCCCTTTGGGAGGTCATTTGTGGCAGGAAAATTAACAAGACATAGCTGTGAGAAATCCTCTCTGGAAATAACAATTCTCATTGTCATGCTCACGAAAGATATCAATTGACAAATTCCAATATGAAATTTGATATTTCCAAAGGGAAAAACTGAAAAGACAGACCAGACTCTAGCCTCACTAAGGACAAGTGGACATTGAATGGCTCTCATAGTTTCACGTAATGGAAGATTGCATTTAGCTTGTAAATAGAATATTTTTTTCTCTTTTTCTTCTTGCCACCATTGCATTTCCACTGTGCCAGGCTAAGCAACTGCAGGTAGCAACCACCTCGGAATAAATCAGATTGTATGTAATAAGGAGGAAAATGCAATAAACATTAATTGAATTACAGGAAACGCCTAATATAGAGAAGTGACTGAAAAGCGCTTTGGAAATTTCAGGAAGAGGTGCAAGTGCACCCACCACAAGCCTTGGTTCCTGCTTCAAATCTTATTAAAATGAATCATAGAACCATATAATCATTTGGTTGGAAAAGACCTTTGAGATCACCAAGTCCAATCATACCCATCTGGTACTAAACCAGATCCCTAGAGACCTCATCTGCCCGTCTTTCAAACAGCTTCAGGGATGGCGATTCAACTGTTTCTGATAAAGGTCAGGACGCCATTGGCCACCTTGGTCACTTGGGCCACTGCTGGCTTAAAAGATGCACCCACAGCAAGTTACACCTCACTCCCATGATGTGTCTATGAAGACACATGTTTCACAGAGAATAATTATCATTGCTCCTTCACTCTTGTCCCACTCCCCACTCAAAAAACTCCTCAATCCTCGCTCATGTTTATACTCCATTCCTCAGAGCCCTCAGTGGTCACCTTCAGAACATGCATGGATCAGAACCACAATTTGTCCTATACAATGGATTTATGGGGTCTTGTTTCTCAGAATCCTTCACATTCTTCCCCTTTAATTTTGACATTTAAATGCAAACAAACGAATAAACAACATATGTTCCTCTTCAGTATCTACCTGAAAATCCCATGGCTGTTAATGGCATGGGCATTAAGAGAATAGATTTGAATATTTAACACTGCAGACATTTCATGAACCCTGAGTTTCCAAGGATTCATTCTGCATCTTTTTCCTTACTTTAGAGCAGCCAGGCACAATGCAAGCATGGTTCATTTTGTTTAAACGCACACACACACAAAATATTACAGGAGCTACTTGTTTTGAATTCCTCAGCTATCTCACAGAGCAAGGAGTCTGAACCAGAGTGGAACCAAAACACCAGCGCAGATTATCACAATATCAGGATCTCACAGTGTGTTGAGTTGCACTCTATCACAGAACAAAACGTCCTATTCCAATATAAAATTGCAATATCTCTTTTTTCTCTACCAATACCAAGCTTCCTCATTGTGGGTAGTGAACTCCACACCTTCTGAAGCTCTGTGTGTCCTTATCATCACCTTCAGTCAAGGCATCCTCTATAGTCCCAGAACTGGAAACGAATCTGCAAATACTTATACACCATGGATATATCCATGTGCCACCATTCTGACTGCCTAGAGTTTCCGATTTTGTTCTGTGCCTTTCACATTTCTATGTCCTTTTCTGTTCCCATCTCTGCCTTGAAGGGTTTTAATTTTAGATTCAGATAATTTAAAGTTACTGCACCTAATAACAAAAGGTTTAGGATGTTTTCCTCCTCTCCTATCGTTAAGGAAAACACTTATACTACACACATCGTCAATCCTGTGCACTGTGCACTAATGTTACATGAACTATGATGCAGAATTGGAAACTCCAGCAACGGTGTATTTTTTAGTTATACTGTAGCAAGATTTGCATTAGAAACATCCGATTACTATATAATTTCCTGCTAGCAGGCATTTAAACTTTAATTTTTAAGGAAAGCAGGATTTTGTGGTACTCCTGCAGAAGTGCACATAGAGACATAGTAGGAGTCCACACAACTCCTGCAGCCATGGGGCAATTTCAAACCAAATGTGTCCATTATCAGAGGGAAGCCAGAAGGGAGAGGCACATGGTGAATAACATCATCCCAAGGGGAGCTGTAGATGAAGTTCACAGCTTGTCACATGGCACTGAATGTTATTGCCACAAGCAAGTCTTCCTGTTTCCCAAAGAATTAATTGTGGGACACCACTGCCCTAAGAAAGTAAAAACAAAGGATTGAAATCCCTTGGAGTAAATGTTCTTTTCTTCTGGTAATATTCACTCCCAGTTAGCTGTTAAGGGTAAGGAAAGGAAGAGCAGGTGGAAGGAGGGATGAGAGGCTATTAAAATCAAATGCTGAAAGTTCAAGGAGGTGAGGAACTTCTTACAAGTATAGTCCTACCTACTCCAAAGAATTTCCTTGGAAAGATGGTGCACAGGACAAAGTTCTGCAGAACTCTCTCTACCCTACCCTAAAGAGAAATGTAACCATTGCAGTTAAGTGGCTCAAGTGAAATGGTGTGACAATTTACATTTGCAGAAATAACTTTTATCTGAGTCCAATCTCAGAATATAAACATGGGCACAGACAAGTACTTCAGTGTATAGGAAACTGTCAACAAAGTCAAGCCTAGGGGTGAAAACAAACTAAATGTCCTATTTTATGCTCAAAACTTATGGATACAAAATTTTAAAACAAAGAGAAAAAAAAAAGAAGTTGAACTTTCTAAGGAGCTCAGAACTCTCACAGCAACTACATCCACTGTTTTCTTGAACAACAAAATGGCAGCTGTAAGGAAGACTCCAGAACAAAAAGACTACAGTTTTCTCAGCAACTACTCAACAGTTAGACTTCAGGGCAATGCAGCTTGGGCCAGGCAAAATACACGTCCAATGTGTTGAAGCAACAGCTTAAGTTTGATATTAACTTGTTTGAATCTCTGCCAGCATCTTAACACTTGGATATGTATTTGAAACTTCCTTAGACATCAAATCCAACACATGTACCATGCCGATTTTCATGCATAACCTTCTTTTCAGCAATGATCTTTTGTCTGAATAGCCTTAGTTTTTAAGTAATTACTCCCTTATAGCTTAAAAGCAGGAAAGCTACAAGAATAAGAGGCAAAATGACTCTGCTATTTAACTGAATTCAAATAGCATCCATAGCATTTATACACCTTAAGAGGTTCCAAAAGTAAATCTACACTGTCCCGAAGTGATTATTTCATAATATATTTACTGCACATGATCTACTGTTCCTCACAAATGGCCACGCTGAGCCAGGCTTTCTGCGACAACAGCCAATTCTAGATATGTAGAGAAGTAACAAGAGCAGGGCAAGCATGAAATGATACAACACCAGCATATTCCTCTAGGTTTTCAGGAACTTTCTGATCCACAGAGGACATCTTTGCATTTATAAGGCCTCCTCTTGGTTTCTGAACTCAAGCATACTTTAGGCATTTGAATTACTGCATGGCAACGAGTTCACAGAACTGTCTGCTTTCTTGTGTGCTTCCAGCCTGCCACCTGATCATTTGAGGCTCGCCTAACCCTTGCATGATGAGGAAGTCTGGTTACTTGATTCTTAGCCACCTTTTCCATGACACCCAGGATTTCAGAGTCTTCTGTCATATCCTCTTCACAAGCAAGTTTTTTCCAAGTGTTAGCCAGCCAGGTTTTGTCCAGAAGTTATGCCACACCTCTGAGTATCCTTCCCATTTTTCACTGTACCCGTAGTAACGTGAAATGAGGACATGAAAATCAGACGTGCACTGAGTTTCAGATGGGGGGCACAGAGGTGTGAGACAATTCATTCAGTTTCTCAGTCAAGGCTAGAAACTTGGCAATTTCAGCCTGGAACTGGCTAATTCTAAACTAACTAATCCAAAGACAGTAAGGGATTCAGCCTATTAGAGCAGCATTTTGCAAGTGCTAATTAACCTAGTTTAAAATTTTTAAGAAGCAGCCTGAGCAAAGTCAAACAAACATGTTTCATGCACATTCTTCTGGCCATCTTTTCCTAGCTTTCACTCTCCCAGAAAGCTGTCATAAAAGGCTCTCTCCCTGGAGTCGTGCCCTGTTACAGCTCCACTTGTCTTTCCTCCCCCAGACTGCAACACTCAGAGAAACAACTTCTGCAATTCCTCTTCTCTAGCTCTCATACTCCTGGCTTCTGCCCAATAATTTTATAGCAAGGAAAATCCTCACTTAACTCTTTTTCTGAGCCTCCAGCTTCCAGATTTCTCCCTCTTGCAATGCCTTTCCCTCTGTTATAGTTTTATTTTTCAAATCTCAAAAATGAGGAATAACACAGGAAAAGGAAAACGGAATTGAAAGCAGAGCATGAGGGGGAAGATCTTTACAGAGTCAAGGCATCGGGCAAAACTTTTTATGACCCCACAAATGAAAAATGATTGAAAAAAAAATCAAGGTCTATCTTACTCAGAGACATTCTGAAAAACGCAAATAATTCCTAAGCAGTGGAGAAAACTGGGAATTGTGCTTAAAGCAAGATAATGAGGTCAATACTATCACTTTCTATGTTTAGAATTCAGGATTATAAATATTATATCCTTATCTGCTGGGAGTCAAGAACTACTAAGATAAGTATTAGAGGCCGTTAAAATTATTTCTCAGATTGCACTTCTAACATATGATTTGCTTTATATTAAAGGAAAAATAAATTTCATAGTCAAATTTTCCAGTCAATATCTAATGCACGACGTGTGAATCCTATAGCGCCAACTTCACAAAGTTTCACCAAACACATTCTGGAGGTAAGGGTTCTACCACAACAGCAGCTGTAAAATACCAGCAATATTGACATTGTTTTATAGCTTGGTGGCCTTAAAGCAGACTAATGAAAAGGCTTCAGAAACAGTCACCTTATTTCATTAGGGAGGAAATTAAATAATTGTCTCTCTTCTCCTCCACAGTTTTTAAATTCACCGTGCACAGCTCAAGATGAAAACGCGTACATACACAAATGAAACAGAACAATTAAACATGCTTCCAAGCTCTGCTACAGCAACTAACCTCACAAAACCAAACCCTAACTCTGCTCATAATTTGAAATTCTCTGAAAAAACCCAACCTTCTAAACTCAATCTATCTGTAAAAAAGTGCAATAAACTCTGAGTGCTTGGGTCATACACAGACAGAAAAGAACATGTAACCAATTTACAAAGCTAAATAGGATCTTGCTAAGTCAGAAACACTTTCAGACATGGTGGAATTTGACCTATACAAAGTCATACTGATTTTAGACTTTCACGAAGACATTATCCATATGATTTTGAGCTGAGTTAAATATTGATATTTTGGCTGTAGCAAAACCCACATCCAACATCTTTCAGTGTCTGTTATGTAGATCCACATTCCCCTGGACTGACCAAGATTATAAGGAACAATTTCTCATACAGCCAAGCAAGATATGTTGAGATCACCACGTTTGGACCACTCTGTAGCATGCAGCTCACCAACACAGACACATATCCTGTCTTCAGTGGGGGTTATGCACGCTTGGGATCTCTGCAAGTCCACGTGTTTAATAACTTGTCATTTGGGTTTCAGTAAAGAGCACTGACCTTGCTGACCTGAGATAGGTTTAAATCAGAATTAAAGGTTCTGAAGACCCATTACCGGTTCTGTCACTCATTACTGACAGCACACCACTTAAGCATGTTTCTTCCTCTTACATAAGCAGCTAGCAAGAAGTGGATATATTCTGTACTGCACTTGCTGTTACCTCTACGCACTGGTCAGACCAGTATCTTGCAGGATTTAATTTCCAATCCTGCATGTTGTGAGCCCCCTGGGACAGGAAACTCTCACGTTTTATGCATCTATAAAACAACATGCATACCTCTGACACTGTATAAATAACAAAGGATCAGATTAGAAACATCTGTAGACACTCTGGTTGATCTATTGTCTTGCTGCCTGCTGTCTCGTCATAATTTTTGATGGCAGGCGAACCATTTCACTCAAGAGGATTGCTAGCAGTGCCGATTCAGCTACATATAAAACCGTAGCAACTTGTTAACGAGAGACCTGATGAAGACAGAAATTAATAATAATAATCCGCCCTTCAGGCACGACCCCCTGAAAGGTTTCTGTTTGATTTCTGTTTACTTTTTGCCAAGAGAAGATGGGAAACACGGATGACTCAAACAAAACAGTTTTGTAAACGTGGTAGACGGCAGTAAGGAAAACATTTCTTTGATTCATAACTAAAAAGTCAGCTGTGATACAACTTTTCTCTGGCTGTCCAGAACTGTCGACATCTATTCATCTATTGTAAATCGCTTCTGTGAGAGCAAAAATAATGTATGTCCACAACACAGTGATAGTCACAGACGATATAAAGAGATTCACACACTGTGCAAGTATTGAGTACAGAAATAATGCTATAAGGGAGGCAGACTGTTGTTGATACCAAGCAGGGAAGGGAACAACTACATTTCCAAGAGAGAGGCAAAGAAGAATCCTAAATTTAGAACAAAATTCAGAAGTGGAGCCAAGATACTGTCACCACCAGATCTGTGTGAACATCTCACAGAAAATCCTTCAACAGTGTTAAACTCAGCTCCTTTAGGTTTAGAAGAAGGAAACAAAATCAATTCCCTTCACGTGAATCTTCTCTGTGTCCTCCAAATCACTATCTAAAAAGTGAAATTGAAGCACTTTTCTCTCTGTCCAACTATATACTTTTCTAAATTGATTATAAGCCTTTGACTCTGTAGTCAAAATTTTGGCAGCTGGTCACACGGTAGGTCTGCTGAATCACATGAATCTGATACGGTTTTGCAGCACATCTCAGGCTGTTTCACAAAAGACAAGCATTAATTAAAAGTCACTCAATCTAATAAGAAACTTCACTTTCACAGTGAGGAATTAAGAACAGTTTGAAAGACAGAGGAAAATGCCAGAAGTGTGAAACTCTATGAAAAATGTGTGCTTCAGATTGAGACAATCCAAAGATATCCAGTGAAATCATTACATTTGTGAGAGCTCCCCTCCACCTTTCCACATTAAGTATGGGGAGGTCTGAGAGAATAATCTCACCCATTTTCCTCTCTCCTGCCAACAAGTAAATAATGCAGTGATGATACCTTCTACAGTTTCATTCAGAAGCACGGTGCTTTCTATTCAACTTTCACCACTCCTTTTCAAACACTTTGAAACCTAACAAGAGAAAAACGCTAAGGAGCAGAACGCTTGTCCCTCTACTCTTCTGGAAAGAGAGAGGTGGACACATGAGGTACCTATGTATATACAGAGTCCACATAGTATCCAAATGAAGAGTATATGAAACTTTTACATTGATACAATTTTTATCTTCCCTGTCACAAGTGTGCATATCAGACATCCATTCTGCAAAGAAGACAGGGCCCTCGTTTTGATCAAGACACTCAGCTTGATCAGGATATTAGCTTGCTAAACTCAAAAAACCCCAGGTTGTCTGAAAATGAAATTAGAACACAATAAAACTGTACTCCTGCTTGCTTTACAGCCAGTGGGTGCCAGGCCAGCTTGCTGGCAAGGGCTTAGCAGGTGTAAGGCGCATCTGTTGCAGCTGGCAGTGTTTTAACCCATCTTCCTCAACCTCCTCCCTGTGCCCAGGAAGGGACTGACAAGAAAAGTAACTCAGAGCTTTACATAGTATAGTGCTTGCCATAAGAGATTGTTATTAAAATGCATGGACTGCAACAATAAAGCATCTTAATCATAAAGGACAGAATCAAGTTATTGCTTGCACTGGCAAAAAGGATGGAGTCTGTCATGTTGTTCCAGCTGCTGCGGAAGCAATCAGTAACTGGAGAAGGAAAGAGAAAATGAAGGCAGTGGAGTAGCTTTGAAAACATCGAAATATGAGAGAATCCTAAATTCTAATCCCACGGCACAATGCCACCTTTCCAGCTACACACAGTGCTGCAGCATTTACCAAAATCAGATTGTGCTTTTAAAATGTAGTTTCTATTGGAAGCACTATGTATTTGGAAGAATCACAAGCCATTGACTCTAGGCAGATTGGTCTCTACAGATTCATCCTAGGTGTGCTGTTGGTTTGCTCATTTTGTTTCTTTTTCAAACCCCAGAGAAAAGAAAGCCCACAATTTAGAATCAAACTTTCAAGAAGCCAGAAACAATTCATAAGGACAGCTCAGCTGCACTGTAACAAAGCTTTACGTATAAAACACATAAGTTGATATTTGTAAGTCAAGAATTTATACAAATAGATTTTGAATTGTCCCTTTTTTTAGGGCTTTGAGATTTATTTAAATGAGAAGCATAAGTGTGTGCTACATCATTCATTCAGATTGACAGCATTAGAACCTTCTCTTTTATCTTTCCCTAGAGTTTAGGGGCTTTTCCTTCATTGCATGAAGTTAAAACCTTTCACAATTCTTTTGAACATGCTAGGAAGGGGAGCAGCAGCTGCGAAGTTCCTGGCCAAAACCAGAAATGATTCCTACTAGACTTGGATGGTGTAGAAAGAAACAAAATGGAACACCACCATCCCCCAATACACATACGCACACACCTCCACACACACACAACCCAACAAAGCCATTTTCAGTCCAAAATTAAAGAAAAATATAACTATTACAGAAAATTGAGTCAATTTTGCCAGAAGATACACAGATTAGAAGAATGAAAGCATACTGGGGGATACACGGCACTTGCAGAAATGCTGAGCATTCATTTCAGTCTTCTGCTACCCTGAAAAAACATGACTTTTGCTCTGACTAATGTAGTAGCGTAAGTGAACGCTGAAGAAAAACATTCAATCGGACATCAGTTTTCCCCCTGCTTTAGGAGCAGATAGGTTTCTGGTTTGCTTCCTATTCTGAAGGGAGTCAACTTGAAAAATCCTCTCTTAAATCAAGCTTTTCAGCTAGGGCTTCTCCTTGCCAGTTGCCTACCGTTCTATCCCAAATAAGGATAAGAGGAATAAAAATCAGAATTCGGTACACTCTTTCGAAACTCCCTGTCCTTCCTCCATTACTCATTTAGAAAGAGCTTCTCAACCATGTCTTCAAGTGGCTCAGACCAGTTAACCACACACATTCATTCAACTACCCAGCCATCCAATCACTAACAGAGCTCCAGTCACTTAAAACAGTTGAAAAAATGTGATTCCCTGTGCCGTTTCCCTTTAAGCTCCTGATGCAAGAATCCTTTGAATACACAGAAGACTTGAGGTATGGAACTATTGCTAAATCACTTCCCTTTTGTCTTGGTGATTCAGCAGACCAGCTCTGCCCTGCTCTATGTCAGTAGTTTCTGTCATCTTGTCATCTTTCATGTGACTCGACATACATCATCTGCTTGCATTATTAATCCAGGAATGCAAGGCAAGAAGTTAAGCTGGTGAAAGCTTTCTGCCTTTTCTAGAACAGCAAAAAATTGTACAAGCAGAGAAAACAAACCAAAAAGCATCCCAAGGATGAGTTTCATTTCCCACAGACAAAATACATAATCAATCCCATTCTACATTTGTAGGAGTTTAAACATACAAAATGCCACAAAAATGCACAGAAAGCTTTAACACATACTCACTATTAGCACTAAATGATGAAAAACATCTGCAGATGAGGACACATGACATGAAACACAAGGAGTCATATAAACAACAATCTATGATTTATCCTAATACTGGGAATTGCAGATGAAGGCTTTTAATCTGATGGCCTCTAGCCCTGTTGTCTAGGAAGTAAACATATGTGTAAACATTTTTGATAAAGGCATGATGCAGCCTGTATTGTAAAACAAGCCTTCTTTTTGCATCTCTGTCACCAAATGCATTCACATTCATCACAGTTATATGCACGTAAAGTCACAAAGATTTCAACAAATTCAATCCTGCTTGTATTGGCAAGTTACTTGGCCCATTTATGCATCTATATTTTATCTACAAACCTCCAGAATACAGAGAAAGGTAAATACCAAAACTAAGTGAGAATATAAGGATTTCCCAATGAATTCTTTCTACAAAAGTGGCATAATAAGCTCTTTGAGATAGAAAGCCATCTGTATTTTCGTGTGTTATGTAGCATGAAGTAAATCTTAGAAGGGGGATAAGGACAGCAAGAAATGGCAAAACTTGCAATTGCAAAAGCCTTTTTTGCTGTACTTAAGAATGTTACATTCCTAAGGATAATCATAGGAATAAAGCAAATAAAACAGTAACACAAAAACCTGAACATACCTGTATGAATAAAGGATGTGCATACAAGAGCAACTGTTCACAGTAAAAAGGATAGGAAGCAGAAAATTAAATTTCAAGGGAAGTGACCATGCATGTGGCAACTGGGAGAGTCTGGTACTACACTGTGCTCGGGGTAGGGGCAGGAGAAACATAACCCAGAAAGGAGGGACTTGGGATGGTATCTGAAAGCCAGCACCAGTCCATTAGGCCAAGACATTTATAGTCACTACAGTGTGAGAGTGCAGAGACACAAGAAGAAAGGAGCAGATCACATTCTGGTATTTGACTGATATAGGAAGCCAGATTGCACCTCAGACCCACCGTAACTTCAGCTGCAGTAGTGAAGGTTACTCACACCACGCATCACTGCACAGTCACCGGTTATGATGAAAGCATCATACAAACTCTTCTACTAAAGACTGTGTCTGCACCATATGGGACAAACCAGGATTACATGAGGCACCATCGTTCAATGTCTTAACATAAATACTTAGGAATCTCAGCTAGGTTCACTGATACATACAACTTAACTTGTACAATAAACCCATCTTTTTAACAACTGGGTGAAACTTCAACAATAATATAATACTTGAAGTAGCAGCACTGATTTATTAACCACTTCCAATGCCTCTCAGGACAAAATATTCCCATAGGTAAAGATCTGCCATTTCATACTTATTTTGAAGTATAGGAGCAAAGACTGTTAATTTTGCATGGTTCCTGTACCAGGCAGCTAATGGCTGCTTAGAATTGTGACATTCTCTGTCCTATTTGTCAGAAAGTGTCACTTCCTGATGCTGACCTTTCTGGATACAGTCAGTGGGAAGGGTGACAATGAGCAGTTTGGAAGATCTCAAAATGCCATGTTTCTTTCCCACTCTATTAAGAGATAAAATGTTGGACTTCAGAACCACTCTTCACTAGGTCAAGAAGATCATCAATTCTTACTCTGGCAGCGCTGCTTCCTAAAACAAAGGCAGATGAACTTTGCCATTCAGTTTTGGTGTGGATATGAGTCTCTACCCAAAGAGTTTCACCTGGGATTCAACAGCTTAGAAGCCATGTTAAGAAGAAAATGATGCCTGAATTACAGACACATTCTGGCCAAGAACAAGTGGATTCTTAAGATGGGTTATTTATTGAAAGAGTTTTAAAGCTCCAAATTGTGAAACTGTTTCTGTTTATGTGCCGTGTTGAAGAAAGTCAGACTTGGCACATGTTTCTCATTAGCTGTACTAAGGCAGCTCAGTTTCCCTAGAAATCCCCACTTTCTCCTCTGCAATAGGGCAATCTAGCAGGCCCCTAATTTTAGCTCCTGAGTCTGAAAGGATAGCACATGCATAAGTAGCACTGTGCGGATGCTGCTGACATGTCTATGATTATGAGGAGCACTAAAGCAAATTGGCTTTCTTGGCATATATAACATAATTAAAATCTTCAGAAGACTGCCTAAAAGTAAGGCACTATCAGATATTTGTACAATGCACTTCAGGCATGAAGCATTTATACAGCCATTTAAACAGCTGTCAGTGCAGTCAAGAGACACTGTGTGTTCTAAGCCCAGGAACACAACTTCTTTCAAACTGGTCATAGAAAAACACATCTCCTTTGCAATACAGCGTGTTGTCTATGTGCAAAGCATAGGCCAATGTCTGTACATTTGCAGAACATCCCTAGAAATTAAAAATGAGCCATTTAAAAAAAATTCATTACTCCTTCTGAACAGGAAGAAGCTAAACAGGCCAAACGCATTACATAGTCTAGCACTCTTTATAACAAAAGTCATATTTACAAAAGCAACACTGTGTGCTTTCCACCAATTCTCTCATTTTCAGACAGATTAAATCACTTTCAAACTGTGTGCTTGTTTGTCGAGAACAGCTTTCAAGATGAGGTAATTAAAGGAAACCTATCAATTTAGTATATATTTTCAAGCTAATAATGTTGACATACTGTTCAAATAAACCTCCAATTTACTACAATCTGTTTTTAGACAAGCCCTCCATTTTAACCTCCAAATGGAAGGAAAGCTAAGTGACTTTCCTCATCTCACTTAATAGAGAACATATGCTCAAAGATAATACTGTAGGCTTGCTCTGAGAAGCTGTTCTTCCTCTGACAGAGACACAGTGAGCTTGCATATGAACACTGAAATGTAATGAAAGTGTACGTTGCCATAAACCTTATGCACTGTGGAAGTCAGCTCAGAAAAGGGACTACAGATTGAAGAAGTACATACATCTGCAGTATTGTGTCCAGTTCTGGAATCCCAGACATAAGAAGGATATGTAACTGTTGGAACGAGTCCAGAGGAGACCACAAAGATGATCTGAGGGCTGGAGCACCTCTGCTATAGGGACAGGCTGAAAGAGTTGGGGTTCTTCAGTTTGGAGAAGAGAAGGCTGTGGAAAGACCTTACAGTGACCTTCCAGTACCCGAAGGGGCTACAGGAAAGCTCAAAAGGGGCTTTTTACAAGGGCATGGAGTGATAGGATGAGGGGGGGAGTGGTTTTAAACTGGAAGGGGAAGATTTAGACTAGACATTAGGAAGAAATTCTTTGTGCTGAGGGTGGTGAGGCCCTGGCCCAGGTTGCCCAGGGAAGCTGTGGCTGCCCCATCCCTGGAGGTGTTCAAGACCAGGCTGGATGGGGCTGTGAGCAGCCTGGGCTGGTGGGAGGAGTCGTTGTTCATGGAAGAGGGGTTGGAAGTGGATGAACCTTATGGCCCCTTCCAATCCAAACGATTCTATGATTCTATACACATGCACAAATAAAGCACCCTGGCCACAGGTGAAAAAGGAACCTGGTGGGACTCCTGTTGTCTGGAAGGGCCAGAGCCTAGGAACCCCGATCCTAAGGGTTTTTTCGGTGGGGTAGTAGTGTTACTGAAGGGACAGAAAGAAGATGGAAAGAGGAAAGGGGTCTCTACCATCACCAAGCACAAGAAGCAGCTCTGAAATAAAACTGTTTCAAGTCTTTGCATTACCAACTCTCTGAAATAATTACAGATGGAAATGTTACAATATAAAATAAATGAAAGTTAGTCTTGATAATAAATATTCCTTTAGATCATATCTGATTTTATAACTTACACAAAGGATGTTATTGTCACTTGCTTCTCCAGGTCTCAACTTTTTAATCTACAAGAGAAGACTAATTCACCTGACAAGACCACTGCATTCAATGCTGGAAACACCAGCAATAATACTCACAGTCCTTGAAACCTGGTCAATTTGTTGATTTGTCAGTTCATGCCTATAAACAAGCCAACATTTTAAGTTGTATCTAGAAACAAGTCAAATCCATCTCATCCTATTGTGCTATAACATCACAAAGATGGGGGCCAAGTACAATCACTTACATCCAGTAATAAAAGACAAAAAGATCTATCACCAGACATCATTAACATCTAGTTGCAGATTTATCTCATCCTACAAAACCATGCCACATCAAACCTTTCAAACTGCCATAATTTAACCCCAGTCAATAAGTAAGCACCGCACAGCTGCTTGTTCACCTCCCCTCACCAGTGGGTTGGGAGGGGAGAACAAAGAAAAAAAAAAAGCTAAAACTTGTGGGTTGAGATAAAGACAGCTTAATGGGACAGCAAAGGGGAAAGAGAATAATAATAATAGGATACACAAAACAAGTGAGACACAATACAGTTGCTCACCACTCAACAACCGATGCGCTGACAATATCCAAACAGCAATTGCTGGCCCGTGACTGACTCCCTCAGTTTATATACTGAGCATTACATTATATGGTATGGAATATCCCTTTGGCCAGTTCAGGTCAGCTGTCCTAACTGTGTTCCTTCACAGCTTCTCATGCATCCCCTGCCTTCTTGCTGTCAAGCCAGCATGAGAAGCTGAAAAGTCCTTGACTGCTTAGCAATGACTAAAAACATCAGTGTTTTAACAACATTATCTTCAACTCAAAACCAAAACATAGCACTACACCAGCTGCCAGAAAGAAAATTAACTCCATCCCAGCTGAAACCAGGACACAAGCTTGTACTCAGAAATTAAACAACAACAAGAATCACTGAACAGTTCAACACGTTTTGTAACTCCATGTTACAGCCTATAAACCAGAAACTATAAGTTACTTAAGCAGCAACAAGTGACAAAACCGTGTGGTTAGAAACCTGCCAAGTGAGAAACCTGAAAGCTGCATCCTTGGTTCGTTCTTTGCAAATCAATTCTTCAGCCTATAAGAATGCATTCAAAAGTTCTGAGCACCTAGACTTCCTCTAAAAGTCACCACTTAGAGCTGAGCCCTTATAATCTCAGAATCAGCCCTTGTATCTCCAGCTGACAGCCAGCACCAACAGCACAGACACAGAGAAGCCAAACCCTGAACACCTGAAACAAGTACGGGTAGCAGATCATGGCAGTCACAGTGAGCAATGTTAACATTCACACAATCATTCAGAAGGTTAAAACCCAACCAAAATCCAATAAGAAAACCTGTACACCCACACCTCAAGCAAAAGCCGGTACACAAAGATTCTACAAATAAGATTTTAATTGTGAATGGCGAAGCTGTCTTTAAATCTTGGTATTCTTGGGCATAAATCTACACCAATGTGTAGCCAAGGACTTGCTTTTACCACAAGAACAAAGTAAAATACTAGCAGAAGTAGTGAGAAGCCATCACACTGCAGCAGCTTTTAATAGTGACTATGGTTTGAGAAAGAATTAAGTTTACAAAACAGTATCAGGAGGAATAGCATTTTACTCAATAGTTCAGTAATTTAGACATTCATACAGGTTTGAAACCTTTCTTTGCCCAAAATCTGAACCCCAAGACTTACACTACTGCTGTTGCCATGCATGTCCCAAGTATTTATCTAGACATAAAGAACAACAGGCTCATCATTAGTGAACCCTCAGCATGGACCCCATGAGAAAGGGAACAATTTAGATGCATTTCACCTGTGTTTGAAACACAGGTTTGAGATAGAGCCCAAGATTTGTACAGTATTTATACACAATCTTTTGCTCCAGTACAGGCTTGGTGCTCAAAGGAGAGAGCTTAATCTAACACCAGCCGCTTGTGCAGCAATAACCAAAGCTACAGTCTGTATGCATTGTGCCTACTCAGAACAATTCCTCAGGCACAGAAATGTTGACACTTTGAGTGACAGCAGTTGACAGACAAGCAGTCCTGAGCTCTGTCTGAGTAAAACAGACATTCAGAAATGAAGCAGGTGGAATGCTTCACTCCATATTTCTAGGTAAACAGTTTAAACAGCTTCGTGAAAGGTTACGACCTAAAATGTAGAAATTGTACCACAGAAAGGAAAGCTTGATGAACAGCAATTCACAAAAAAACCCCAAAAACACTCAGTCACATATTCCAAAATCACCTGCAGTTTGTAAAAACTCTTGCAATACTTTTATGCTGTGTGATTTTTTTTTTGTCATGCGCACATACATTACAAAATAATTTGAAATGTGAGGTGTTTTAGAATCATAAAAACACTTGGTTGGAAAAGACCTTTGTGATCATCAAGTCCAACCCTACCTGTCCACTACTAAGCCATATTCCTGAGCAACTTATCTGCCCGTTCTTTAAATGCCTCCAAGAACGGTGATTCAGCCACGTCCCTGGGCAGCCTCTGCAGAGAGCAATAAGGTCTCCCCTCAGCCGTGTCTTCTCTAGGCTAAAAAACCCAACTTCCCACAACTGCTCCTCCAAAAATTTGTTTTCCAGCCCCTTCACCAGCATTGTTGCCCTCTGGACATGCTCCAGCATCTCAGTGCCTTTCTTGTACAGAGGGGCCCCAAAACTGAACACAGGATTCAAGGTGCAGCCTCACCAAGGCCAAGTACAGGGGCACAATCACTTCCCTATCTTATTGCATAGAAACTCTCATAGACCAGGCTATAATATGTCACCTGGGTTCAAAACCAAAGCTTGGAGTACTGGGGTGTGGAGGAGATTAACTGTAGCATCAGAACGTATGCAGAAAATACTCCAGTCAGGATGACTTCTTAAGGCACGAATCTACAAGACCCAATAGGTTTGTCGCAGATATTCCCTCAAAAATACAACATCTTTTACCATTAAGCTACAGGCCAAGGAGTCTGACAAACTCAGAACCTTGATAAATGCAGAAGGTAGGATAATTTTGAAATTTCACTTGAATGCCACCAAAAATATTTCAGTTCAGCTTGAAATACAATTGCCATAAAGCACCTTAGGTGTTTATAACTCACCCATTTAGGAAAGATTTTTGTTTTATCAGAACTGTCCCCATAAAATGGATCAGTCTGGCATCTAGAGATTTTACATAGCTCAAGGCAAACAAGTTTAAGAGTAAAAGAGAAACTTAGCCAGTTTTGGCTGCCACTGTACACAAGCTGAAAAGCTATTTCTTCTGTTGTTCTAGTTCTGAATTGGTATTTTAAGGTTTGTACAGAATAAAATCATGGGCAGGCAGCAATTTAACTAGATGTTTTATGTATGAGTCCTTGTCTACACCTAACATAAAGTGAGCAACAGAAAACACAAAGCGAGTTATACTCTAGCTGCAGAAGTCACGTGCAGACAATCTCCATTGTCAAGAGGACTAAACAGCTATTTTTGAATTCTTTGTATTCTCAGAGAGATCCCAGGTCACCCTTGCTGCCAGTGTCAAATGTTCCTAGGATCCAGGAGCTTCCCCATTCTAGAGCCTTAGGATCTGGTCAGACACTCAGTGTAGTGAGTTTCAGATCAGCATTGAAAATACTGGTTTAACTCCAGAGACCAGAAGAGTATTTGGAGAGCGCCAAGAGTGCCAGTGTTCCAGAAAACATTCTTTCTAGCCTTTTTTTTTTTTTTCCTGGATACCTGAATATATTATATTTACTATCTGAAGTTTAAAGTGAGGTGATAAGGATGTTTATTACCATTTATAATAATAAAAATTATTCAGTTAAAAAAACCCAAAACACTCTTGGCAGATTTGGGACCCAGATAGGTGTTCAAGCTTACTCTATTTTATATCTGATAGTTAAAATGGAAATTAAGATACTCCAGAGGAGAAACGCAGTAAACACACAGCTGGTACTCAGTTCTCTTTTTTTAAAAAGGAGCCAGTACAATGTGAAGCAGCATATTTTCCAAAGGCTGTTTACATCCTAGTATAATCATCTTTTGGCTGACCACTAGGAAATACTTAAATGCATTAAAGTTTGCAATATTCTTTTGAAAGCTGATTAATTGTCATTATGAGGAATTATCCATATGATTCATTCCAACATTTGCCAACAAACTTCACAACATTTTCATTTCACAAACTAACAACATCAGGAATAGATTATGAGCTTTACATCAGGTGATCTTATCTTTCATTGTTGCCCAATATCAAAAAAGTCCTGATTCTTCCCATCCCTTCTGAGCCATCTATTAAAAGCAAAGCTGCTGGATAGGCCAGCTGCAGGCTCCTCTGACTTGGAGACCTAGTGAAAACTCACATCCTTTTGGAACAAGTCCCTCTTGCCCTTCTCATTTTAACAGTCCCAATGTAACTGCAAGGTTATTCTCCACTCTCAAATCAAGACTTGACATTTTGAGTCATGCTAAGTAGTCCATTTGTCTTTAACAAGATTACCCCTTGATTATCTCTTTGGAAGGCAATTGATCAATCAATACTAATGAATTCATTTAGACAGAGGATCTAGTATGCAAATGTCTGCATTCCAAATTGAATTTCACATTTACCTTTAAGTTCTTAAATATTTTTAGTAAGGGGTCTATAAAAGCGAACAGCTAATTAGGTGCCAGTAGCTTCATTACAAAATATTAATCACCGTTATGGCTTCTTCATACCAGTGCCTCAAGGAAAACCGATCTGAAATATGGACAGGAGAATTAGAAAAGACTGATTGCCTCTAGCTTTAGCACTCACAACTGGGTTCTCCCATGTCTCCGAAAACACTGCTCTGACAGAAGCAATCAGGGCATTCGTACCGCTGCTGCCACCTACAGATTATCTGATAGGCGATGACAGCTGAACTGACTGCCGCATTTTCCTAACGAGAGGACTGATGGATTGGTGAGTTGGAGAGATGCATTCTATTTTCATGAAGCTCATAGAAATGGAGCATCTTAAAAATTGATCCTCATGTCCAGCTTTGGCTGAAATTAATCAGTGGCTTCCAAAGTTTTTAGGGGAGGTGCAAACACCAAGAGAGTCTCCTTTCCTAAAGGAACAAGGCTTGCAGTGTTTAGTACATTCTCATGTACCTTTCAAATAGGTCTCATCTGTTAGGTTATTATAAGATCACACCACAACATTTTGCAAATTGTACTTTAGACACTTGTCAACTGAATCTAATCTAGTAACTCAAGAAATCTTACCGGGCCCTTTCCAGCAAAAACACCCAACTGTTGAATTCTTTATTCTAAAGGATTTCATTCCCCTCAATAAGATTATTCAAGACACTGCAGACTGACTGTCCTGCAAATACTTGCAGTTCTCCCCTCAGCTGACAGAAACCCCACAGGTTACCACTGTTGTTATCCTATGGCAAATCCTATTTCAGGCAGGGAACTGGGTTTTTCAGCTGCCTCAACTTAAGATACCATTTAAAAAAACAAAACAAAACCCAACAACAAAAAACTCCATTAAATAAATACTAAAGAAAACCATGAGTTGTGTGACATGCTATTAGTATGAAAGCAGCACATGCCTAATTAACTGAAGTAAAATGAACTCTCACTGTGGCTGAGCACTGCCAGACAAAGAACGATAGAGGGTAGACAGTGGTGATGCATGACTTAATTGACTCTTCTCAGGTGTTAAACATAGTTCTTCTTTAAAAGAGTGAAATGTCCTTTGCTGATATTTCTGGTATCAATCTCCTCTCTTTAGAATCTGAACACTCAATAGGCATTTCTTTCTATCCAAAGCCCAGATTCCTCTGGCATGGTGTACTTGGAACCATTAGGTTCCTGCATCATTTCTGACATCTACTTAGTGCAGTTTTAAATTAATAAAGACAAGAATTGAGTACTCAGTCTGAAAAACATCCTCTTTCATTTAGGACTCCCAGTTGTACTAGTCCCTTCCACCTTTCTTCTTGTTTTCCTCTGACCCCTAGAAGGCTGCAAGGCAGCCTTCAGTCCTCCAGAAAGCTGTAAAGCTTGCTGGCAGCAGTGTCCAGTGTCCCCAGGCATTACCTGGAGCCAGACCCATACCCTGAAGCACAAGGCAGATGAGTCTCAAGGAGCCTCTGCACTGAGTTTCCCCTCCAGTATTTTGAAGCGTGTGCCCAAACACATTTTGGCACATTTCTGAGAGCAACTTGGGAAGTCTGATATCTACTAAAATCCTGGTGCACTGAGAATTTAGTAAGTTTATGTCTCTTTCTTCAAGCTAATCTTCTGTCTAACCAGCTTTAGAATCCCAAGTAAACGTCACCCAGCCCTGTGCTGAAGAAACACCTTCATGTGTTTGCCATGAAAGGAAGCTTCAACTGACTAGAATTAAAATTTCATCCCACTGCTGATTGTGCTGTAGCCATTTGTTAGTGATGTATTTAATGAGGTCAGCATAACTCAGCATAATGTACTCCTAAATATATTTAATATTGATTTCCTCCACTTCACTAGCAAAGTAATGTTAGACAGGCCGCCAAAATATTAATTCATTTTCCAGGCATTTTTCTCTTCCTAAGGTTAATTCCAACAGAAAGATTAAGAAAAATCTAATCTATCATCTCTAAAAATGTATTCTATGTCCAGATGTTTTAGAGTTTCTGCTTCCTGGTATCCTCTGTCCCTTTCTTCACGCTATAAAACCTGGCTCTGAGCTCCTCATAGCTATTTGCTTCAGCATTATACTCTTTATTCAGCATTTGCCTTTCCTTTCAGGTGTTGCCAGTGAAGAATCTACTCCTTGGTGTCAGGCCAAATCAGTCCTTATCCAATTGACTATGAGGACATTTTAAAGCTCAGAACTACTTTTCTCAAATACTTACAGAAGTGTTTTCCCAGGAAACCTTATCATTAATTTCATAGTTTCTGGCTAAAAGATGTCAGCCAGCATCTGTTCACAAGCCTGCACAAAACACACTCCCTTTTTGATACAGATGGCATTTTATTCCTTTTATCGGCCTTTGTAGAAGATTGCACATTTTCATCAAGTTTCAACAAAATACTGAAGGAGGTAAACTGGCCAATGCAGCTCAGCATCTCCCAGACACAACAGCAGATAAGTGGGAAGAATCTTTCCCACAAAACATCCTGATCCACAGGTGTCCCTTACAGGCCAGCTTAAAGTTTCCTATGTTTTCCGCAAGGCTCTGTTCAACAGTACCAAAAGAAGAAGAAAATCCAAACCCCTTAGCCCAAAGAGCAAAATGACCCACAAGCACATCTGATTTCTTTCATCCCTCAGGGGAACTCTGCAATGGAAAGGGATCATTTGGAAACAGTAACACTAGCACACTGAGTTTTCTTTAAATATATTCACACACATTACTTATTTGTGGGTACTGAAGACAACATTCCAAAAATTCAAGAACGATACCAGATGATACCAAACTAAGAGTAATTTCAGCTTTGATGGTCTTCATGCATGTAATGTTTTCTGTACCATTTGGTGTGTTAACATAAAACATTAATTAGAAACACACCCTCAGTGCAACCAAATCAGCTTTCTGAAACATTCCCTTTTAATTTCTCAAGTATACACCACTAATTACATGTTAAATTATGTATTTTTAATATAGATCAGGAGTTTTCTCTCCTTATTTACTAATTCCAATGTATTTAATTAGTCGCATTGATACGGGTCTGCCTGCATAAGATCTGTTCTTAATGAGAATGGAACAAGCTTCCAAGGCTCTATAATAAATTGTTCTGAAAGCACCCTCTGCTTTCCCCAAATGTCTATCATTTACCTCTTCCCAGCCTCTTTAACTGCCCTCTCCTTCTGCCTTGTAGCTTACTCTTAAATATTTCTAAAATGATCTCTTAGTGAAAAAGCAGTCTAATATTTCACAGGTGCACTCCTGCTCTCTAGGGCGAATGTATCACCCTGTCATCACCACGGTCAACACATTCCTCACGATCCCATTATCAGCTGCTTGTGTTGTTTCTGTCCTTATGGGGTGGTTGGGAATGCACAGAACTGCCGTGTGAAAGATTTCCAGGTGCAAGGTTATAGCTTTGCATCTGTTTTTCTTCTCATGAGAGGGGTTTTTTTTTTCCCAATCTTTATAGGAGTTCCATGTGCTCTTACTATGTTATCACTAGCACACGAAATATACACAGTCCTTAAAAAGCAGACTAAGTACCAGGCAAAGTGAAAGCAACACCAGATTAAAAGATTAAGGTGATTTTGCCAAAGTTTCATGAATATAAACTCTTTAAAAAAATTAGCCCATTCCTATACTTCACTACCATTATGCTATCCAGCATTCTCAGCTATCTTTCACTGTCTTTTACTTTCAGTTACTTATCTCCAAACCTCCTTTTACCTACAACCCAAGAACTATCAGATCATCAGCATAAAGGGCAGTCATCACGTAGACAATTCTGCATGTGAATTACCAAATAATTTATAAGTTTTTTAAAAAAGCAAAGCTCATCCTTCCCAGGAGTTTCGTGACAGTTAAGTCCACATCTGGGCTTTGCACCTTTATACAAGATGAGAAACAAGAGACCTATTCATGAACTTAAGGAAGACACATCTACATATAAATTACTATTACCACATCAGGAAAAACTGATTTTAAGTTAATAGCAATGTATTTATGTACCTGTTACTTTCAAGCCCTACACATTTCACCTGTTGCAAATGGAAGGGATTTTTGTTCAATATGAACCTAATTTTAAGAGGTCCTTTCCCATGGAATTCGTTAGCATCTCAACAACACTAAACACACATTTCCACAGCTAAATAGATAAATGGATATTTCCTGACAAATCGTGAGGCTTTGTCACTAAGCTTTCATAGAAGATCACAGCTTGTTCTTTTGGTCATCCTGCCTGTAACATAGTTTGTTTAATACCATTTTCTTCACTCTTCACCATGTGAGGTAGATGAGTACAGCACACTGACCTTCTTTAACGTCCCCAAGTACTTTCTTTTTCCAGAATTCATTCACAAACTGAACTTGAAAGGTGAAGATTCTGAAATCATTTCACAAGCAGACCAGAATTTCTACCACATGTCAAAAGAAACAGATTCTTTATAAAAGTGAGTGTCTACTTTAATCTTTTTCCAGTGAATATGGTAGACATGCCTAAGATTTATTTGTAGGTAGCAATCCTCGCATCCCTTGTCACTCAACTAAAAACAGCACACACGTTTTCAGTAGCTTCTATGTTACAAAACAAGACTCAATTAGAATTAGACTATGCCAAAACTGGAGTCCAGAAGATTTACACTCTGCCAGATTGCGTGCAGTACTCGTTACAACTAACCTACAAGCCAATTTCCAATAAATACATTCTTAAAAACGCTCTGAAATGCTATAACCGGATTGCATGGATTTCAGACTCTGCTAGTGCTCCCTGACAAATAGCCTGCTGTTACAATATCAATTGTGCTGCTCTTAGAGTAGACTACGAGGTCGTATTTTTCACTACAGTTCAGAGGAAATCTTGTAGGAAGCTGTAGCCACAGAGTAGGAGTGGAAAAGATATGCCCAGAGAAGCTATTTTCTCCCAGGGCTGACAGAGCTTGATTGATGCTCTGTATCACTGAAGAAAATACTTTTACTTATGAAGAACAGTAGGATAAAATAGCCATCAAACCCCAAATGTTATTTAAACACAATTATTAAAGTTTTATACTTTGAATTTTAACTACAAAGGAATTTTGAAGTCCTCAATGTGAGAATCATTTGAAAGAAAAAGTAAAAGGGATCACACCCTTAAAGGAAACATTTTTAAAAATAAAACTTATTAATTCAGCTGCAAAACAAGAAAAATGTAAAACAAAAATATTGCAAACTTAAGAAGACTATGTTCTATTTATAAGAAGAATATTACAACAAAGTTGTTGAGCATTTACCTGCAAAACTGAAATAAACTTCAGCAAGAGGCTTTAGAATAGCTTTACAAAGCACACATAAGCAACATTAAAATCCACTTTCTATTTTCTGTAGGTACAAGTCATTAGAGAAAAAGTTCTAACAATATACTTACAAATTAAATCTCTTGGAGAATAGTTCTGTTCATTTTGCCTCCATTTCACCACCAGAGTGACAATGCTGAGATCTAACAAGAAGCACAGCAACAGCTGGGCAATAATTACTTCAGTTCCTCTCCTTTTTAAAGAGATTGACCCTGTTTTCTTAACAAGAATAATTTTACTTACACACACGAGATCATTTACCTCCTTCTGAAGAGAAACATTAGACCTCACATTGCACTGGTTTGTATTCAACAAATCTACAGTGATTTTTAAGTTGTGCAGGGAAGATTCTTGTTTCTGTATTTCATCCCCTGGAGATCCCAATGAGTAAATTAGGGATGCTGGAAAAGCAAGAAAAGACCAAGCCTATCCTCTAGAAAGTATTAAACAAAGCTAGCCAAGACACTAATCATGCAGAGAGAAAAGGAAGGCAAACTAGCCAAGTGGCCTCTAAAGCCAATCAGTAACACAAGGACACGGCAGCAGCTGGGCCAATAGGGTTTTGATCTTTCTCAGCTGTGTAGAGCTCTGAGAACCCTCAGAGAAAGCCTATAGGTTTAGGGAAATGTCTAAGGCAGGTTAGAAGTAGCTTCTAGATAAGGTATTGTAAAATAAGGTGGTTCTGTTTGGCTGAGAACAGGTTGAGGTTGACTGAAGAGGCTCCTTGGATTAATTAGATTTGGAGCCCTCTGAAAGGGCCTCAGCAGGCAGACACTCTCTGACAGGAGGTTTGAGCTGCGTTACAAACTTGCTATAGGAGTATAAGTTTTCAGAACCCTGCTCTTTGTCGGCCCACAGCTTAGGGTGAGTTTTGAAGACACTTCAAAGGAGAAAGTTCTCCTGAATCTTTAAAAAATCCCATTAACTTTACCAAAGAGTGAAGTGTCTCAAAGACCTACTGGATATATCTTTCTGATGCCCCATGCTAAACAGGATGTTATAGATGCTAATTCTGTTTAGGCTTGTGCAGATATCTGAGAGTAACGCTACTGTTTTATGAACAAACCTAACTCCAGCTATGCAGAGTTTCAAGTAACTGGACCAGAAAATGCTGACACTGGATTTGATTAGCCACTAACAATAATGGTTCCAGGGTTGAGGGAAAACTAGTAGAAAACATTCACAAAAAAACATCCATGATTTTCTCACAAACTCTCTGTCAGAGGCCACAAGTTTTCCACGTGCCAGAAGAGTTGCAAATCCATTGCTCTTTCTGGGTGCTCTGAGATTTTTTGTAGGATGTGGAAAAGCCACTAGAGGTCAGAGCCCTTGCTTGGTTGTGGCCTTTATATCTCCCTGTTATTGAGATGCGGTTTTGGTAGGCATGGTATCAAAACTAAGTTCTTTTTAAGCTGTTATGTCAAATTGCAGCTCACATCTATTTCCAGCATTGAAGAACTCTCAGCTTCCTTCTTTCAGGTTTTGTGCTGCATCCCTCCAGTCCCCACCACCCCTTTAAGGAACTCTTGCTGTACTATGCAAAGGCTGTTTACACATCATTTATTGACATAAAGCACCTTGAACATACAGAAATTATCCCAATGGACACAGGCAGGGGATGGTTATGTTGAAATACCCCAAAAGGCTGTTTTTTATAAAGGAGTAGGTCTTTAAAAGCATTAGACTTGTAGAGCCATTGTAACAATCCCACATAACTAATAAACGGGTAGGATGCACAAGAAATCTGCCTTTTCACAATGTACGGCAGCGATGACCTCTGCAGTCTGACAGTGTAGACTTGGACATAAGCGGCAAGTCACTAAAAAAAAAAAAGCAGAAGAAGGCATGGCCATAATTTGGTCAGTCTCTGCTCTCAAAGTAAGGCTGAAGAATGTGAAGGAGGAGAAATCTACTACATCCTTACTACATGACAGAGAATGCCTCAGAGAAATGCAGACACTTCTAAAGATGTATTGGGCACAAACCCATTGGAACAGAGATTTCCTTTACAAGGGAGGGCAGCTCTTCACTGTCTTCTGTGAAATATTATTAGAAGAAATGTCCAGGATGGATCATAACATTTTTCACAAAACAGAAATCCCAATGTGAAAGCTCATAGCTTCCTCAGTTGTCAAGTGTTTGGTGTGAGCAGAAACAATGCCAGGCAGTGTGTGGTAAAACTGGTTGTAATGAAGAAGTATTTGAAACTGTATCCCTTAGAAATTGATATCTGGCATTTTTATTGACATAAGACACGTTACCTGTAAATTTGTGTTTCCTTATACTAGTGGCAAAATCACATCAGACCTATAAGAGTGAAACGCCTTAATGTTTGGAATAACGCCTGGTTTATTCTTCTGACGTACAGGTCATATAGGCAAGCAGACAGATTCTGAGATCATAGCAGAGAGTGTGTCTGTAGCTCTTGTCAAAGTCAGGATGAACTTTAGTAGTCAGATTTCCATGGGAATACTCGTGACAGTGCTCGAATTCTACCAAGCCCTGGAGTACATGCTCAAAATCAAATATGAGCTTTACACAGTGGAATAAATTCATACATGTGCTTACACTTAGGTGTGTGCTTTATGGCTTTGTTGACTATATGCCTAGATATTTTAGCTTATTGAAGATACTTTTTATTTCAGCCGATCAATAATAACAGCTTTATCTGAATGGATTCTTTACACTTTTCTATATGTGGCTTGTACGTATCTCTAGATAGACAGACAGACATTTTCCCCATGACAGAAATATGACATATTGTCCCATCAAACTATATTCTAAATTAATTTATTCTGACAACCATAAAAATAAAAAGTTAAAGAAGCAAAACTTAATGCATTAAAATTCTAGCTATAAAATATCAGCAAATTATCATCTTACAATTAAAAATAGCAAAGTATTGATCTCTTGAGGAGAACATCAATATTTAATGACTCAAAGGGCACATATTAATGAAAGTAAAACTATCTAATGTAAATTGCTGACCAATCACACATAATAAAGACCTAAATAAACAAATGGTAATTATTGCAGGGAGCACCATTAAAATGGAAATCTGTAAAAACAGTGTGGGACATTTCACTGAATCTGCATATTTATTGTTTCTTAATGATCTTTGAATAACATGTTTAGTTTGCACTTAAAAATTTTATATCCACAAATTTAATTTCATTACCACCTTTGCACTTCCCATACGAGCTAAAATGGAAAATTGCCATATATAAAATATAACTATGTGTATCTAAATTTCACTGTACTTGCTGTTAACACCTATAGGCTAGTTTCTCTGCAGATTGAAGTCAGTATACTTTTTGCCAGCTGAGCAGCTAGCATTGTTCTTTTTATTCTGTTTTGTTTCAATAACCAGACAGGTGCAATTTAAAAATACAGATACAAGACTTCCTAGAGAAATCATTAACATTACATTATCATAGGTTCATAGAATTGTTTGGGTTGGAAGGGTCTTTAAAGATCATCCAGGTCTACCTCCTGCAATGGGCAGGGGCATGTCCCACCAGATCAGGTTTCTCAAGGCTCCATCCAACCTGACTTTGAACACCTCCAAGGACGGGGTAGCTGAAGATTCCCTGGAAAACCTGGGCCAGTAAATCTCTGCCCTCAGCATGAAGATCTATAACTTGCTTGTCTTTTTAAACTACAGTGTAAAATATGTCATGGAAGTAATCAGATGTCAGAGCTAACTCACTGGCTTTGGATGTTGGAACAGGTAGTCCTTTCAACACAAATTCCCCTCCCACCTTAGCCATTCAGAAATCTCCATAATACTGAGGTGTTTCCTTCAACCTTTGCTGTCACAGCTTAGTTTCCATTCATCAACCATTGAAGTAATGGTTAATGTCTGGATTGTGTTGTAGCCGCATTTCCCTCACAAGACACAAATTCTTGGATAAAGTAGGAAAAGCTCAGAACTATTCTCAATAGTGAGGGAGGAACTAATAACTCAAGGAACATGACATTTTTATTAAGCACCATGGTCTAAGTATCTTCAGGAACCAGCTTTAATAATTTGGTTGTACATTGCTCTGAAGGGATTAATACTGTTTACTTACAAGCATAGCTTGGAGCAGGACTGCTAATACATCCTGTACTCTTTCATCAACTCGGTATCCAATTTTGGCTACACATAATTCAGAAGAATCATCATAGAGTGATTTCCCAACTATCTGTGTGCCTCCAAGCACACACATGGGAAAACTCTACCAAGCATAAAAAATGGCCTTTAATACCACAGTGCACCTTTTGAGATGCTTCCCTAAACTAATTCAGAAATGCAGATGAGCATTTCTGTCTGTTTGTTTAGAAAATTATTGCAAATTTTACACTGTCCTATGTAAGAAGATCAAACTGGGAGCACCTTCAGTATTCATCACTGCTGTCCGCAGAGATTTTACTTTTTATTCCCCATGTATTGTTAAATATTTGATAATACTCCTGCCTGCTCACTCTTGATAGTCTGAGAATGGCAGACTTTTAAGAATATGGCCTAGTTGTAACACTTCTAAATAGTGCATAAAGATAGAAATAATATATTGAAATCTCAGTGTTCCTAATGTGTCATTGATAAGATTAATCTTATTAAAGTTATAACATTTTCAACGTGCCTTATAGAAACAGCTAGTTTTAAAGGAACATCAACTTCAAACTCCTAGAGAATCTTTTAACATACTGTTATTGAAGCAACATCCCCAGTTATGGCAACTAAGTAGAAGCAATATTTCTCCCTATTTTTAATTTGTTTACCTTTTGATTATCAGAAGCATTCACGCTTACTGGAGTTTAACAACAGGTTAAAGAATACACACTTTTACACTCTTTAGGGCTGATGATAAGTGACTGATCTCCCATTGTCAGTGGGAATTCAAGAAGGAATTCTGTTTAAATAACATAATAAAGAGTAAAATTATTTCTCATCCAGTTGAATGTATTTGGCACTTTGTTTAACTTCACAAGCGTGAAAGCTGAACATGAATATGCTGTAACAGCACAAAAAAAAAAAAAGGCCCCAGTTCTGTTTTTACCAGTGCAGGACATCAGTATCTCCTTTTACAATAAAATAGCAACTCTTACTTTAAGATTTTCACTTGACCAACAAGGTAACTACATGAAAGAAAGAAGGGAGAGAAGGAGGGGATTGTAGGCAGGACTAAAGCTTGCAGTAAGAATAAGTAAGAGAGTATGTGCAGAAGAAAAGAGGGAGATAACAAAATGTTTGCTCAGACAAAAGGGAGGAGAAGAAAGTTTGGTTTGAGTGACTATTATATCTCAAGTACTAGAAGAAAGAAGTAGCTCGTCCCAGCCAAGAATGAGGAAATCAGCAGTTGTTGATTAGCAAATAATTGCCTCATTTACGTATACTCAATGTAGTGCAGAGAGTCAGTCTGGCCATTAACAGTTTTGGCTTTGTTGCTGATCATAAAGAGGTTTTCTTTGACACCTAATAAGCCTGATAAATACAGTTTCAAGGTTATAATTTTGTGGAACTTTCTGCCTTAGACAGCCCGAAATGAAAGATATTGTCAGGTTAAAAAAATAGCTGGTGTCAACTGTGGCTTCTCTGAATCTACATTGCAGACATGCCCAGAGCAGTGAGAAAGGACCAAATCTTCATGAGGACAATTCTACATGAGAGAACCCTGAGTGCTGGGTTATTTTTTTGTTCTCTTTTTGGGGGGAGGTGTATTGGGAGGTGTACTAGGGGACTTATGGGCATGGCATCCCAACACCCCAGCATCCTTCTCAGCTCTTGGCAACCAGGAACAGGGGGAATCAGAATTCTCTGTCACTGCAAAGAGTCATACCCATGGAGAATTGGCTGTGGAGAGTTGTCCTAGACCCTGGATCAGCTTCTTCCAGGGCTGCAGCCTGACATTCTAGTAGGTACTTGAATAATAAAAGACATCCCTGTTACCTAAGCAAATCAGTAACAGAGTTCAGAATACTTCACAACATTACAAACAGATTGATCAATACGCGGTTATAACACTGAAACACTATGTTAATGCACAACATGTGGAAAACAGCATTATAGGCCTCCAGATTTAGTACAGCCATTATGCTGGCTCCTTCTAGTTCATCAATGAAATATTCTGAGTTGTAGATGAAAGGGAAAATACTTGGTGTGAGCCAATGTGAGAGCTTAATATCACTGAAAGGGTAAGATCCTGCTTATTTCCCCTCTCTTTTATTCCCAGCCACAGGACCTTCTCCACTAACACTTGGTAGTGAGGCCCACTGATGTTATCTGGGACTGAAAAAGAAAGAACAACTCCAAAAAGCAGATTTTTAAGCCAGATCATTTCAGTGGCCCAGTTCAAAATGCTTCCTAAAATTATTATATTGGCAGAATTGAGGAGGCACAGAATTTGAACACACAACTGAAAACAAGCCATCAAGGGAAGGGGACAGAATTTCAAAAACTGATTGCTTGGAAAAAACAATGGCTGGCACGCCTGCACCTTTAGCATCCATGTATTTTCAGACAGCCCAGAGTTAAGTCACTTCCCTGGAAACATGCCTCAGTAGTCACTGACTATCCATTTTTGCAAAGAAAATTTTAATTGTGACTCTTCTTTTTCTAACACTGCTTACCCTGTGAGTTTTAAGAGAATGACTCAGCCAATGTAACATCATTCTGCCACCTGAAGTGGTCATCTTGCCTCCTTTAGTCTCTTCCTCCTTCCTTGCACCAGCTACAGCATTTGTGAGAGAGGTGCTTCAGCTGCTGCCAAATCACAAAGAACTATTTACTTTTTTGCTGGATTAGCTTTCTCTGATTTAGTGAGTGGAAACAGCTTGTTTAGGATCAGACAAGCACAATAGCCAGCATCAGGGAAGCACCAGGAATGTGTGGCCAGGAGAAGGCGAAATGGAATTGACTCTTTCAGCAGCGGCCACTCACTAAACTAGTTCAGCCTCAGAAAAACAAACCCTCACCCCGTCTGAAGATAATAACCAATGACTCAAGTATTGCTGGCTGTGATATTTGGCTCAACAGCTGAATTTAGTAGTTTTTTCAAATAAAGTCTGGTCACTTCCCATCTTTTCTGGGTATAAAAGGGTACAGCCAAAGAGCTGCAGGTCTCAGTAAGAGAAGCTCACCTCCTTGGCAATGAAAGCAATAGTTCTGCACCATGACAGGTAGAAGTAGAGGGGGATATATAATGGGTGGGTTTTGTAACACTGTTAGTAAGAAGTGAGATAATATAGCTAATAATGTGCTTTTTGGACTAAGATCAGTTCAGAAGACTTTATCAGTTGGAGAAGATTTCTTTCCCTGCCTGTCTGTGCCCCCACTGAACTGCTTGTTATCCCTAACTGCCTTCTAGGGCATACAAGCCTCCACTCACACCGCATGTGTGATAGCTCTGTTCCCCTCAGGTCCTTTCCTACCAAAAAAGAACACTCCTGGCCATGGGGAAGGTGAACATTTCTATTAAAGCAAGACAACCACAGAGATAATGTAGACCTAGCCCTGTGAGGGAGCCAGAGAAAGAAAAGCAAAAGCACCACAGAGCATGGGCAGAGGCACAGATACACTTATCAGGAACTAATAACTGCATCACACATATTTAGAATTGCAGTGTTACCATATATCATCATGTGCCATAATCACCCACTGTTAATAGCAAGGATCCTTCAGTTGTTTTATTCAAGCACAGAAAAAAGGATCCATCATTGGCCGGATTCTCTCTGAAGGTTGTGGGAAGATAATGGCCGTAGGAAATAAAACACAGCCATTGACATCTTAACACCAGCAGTTTTACTTCCATTACAGCATGACTTCTCTAGGCATAATCAACCTGTTTGAATTGCACCCTGCAGATACTTCTCTAAATACAATGTGATTTTACATCCGCTGTCTCCTGGATCTTCCTTAAGCAGAAGGATCGAGGAAGTCTTAGTCCTGTTAAATTTTGCTATGGATCCATACTGCTGCCAATTAAGCCAAAAGCAGAACTCTCTGTCTTTTGTGATATACCAACATGCCATGTGAGACTGGAGCAGGAGATAGCCGGCACCCCAGAACGCAGGAGTGTCTGCAGGTAAACAGGGAATTGGTCTAACAAGTATTCTTCAGACCCGTTAAGACAGTTTTTTCATGCAGTCTTGTGTACTTCTAGAAAGGCCAAATTTAGCCACAAATGGATTCATCTTCTTTTAAGGAAATCGTTTCCTTAGGTGCGCTTTAAGAAAAGTGGACGTCAAGCACTTCAGGATGAGCACTGGATACCTCAGAGGGCTCCAGGCACTCAGCAGCGCATGGAGTACTGCCACCTTTTGGTCATTTTCTGCAAAAAAACCTTTTCCTTATTTTTTAAAACTTGATTTTACAAAACTTTACAGTTCAAAACACGGGTTTAAAGCCAAATAACCTTGTTTCTTTTCCCATAAAGTCCTTCATCTTGGAAATTCTGGAAAGATATTCTGAACTATGTTTAATATTCTCTATTGTGTTTATTAGGTCATTTTCTTGGTTTGCAGGTGGTCCTTTTTCATAATGACTTTGTGTTTTATTAATGTGAAAGAAAAACATATTATTACATTTTTTTATTTAGACTCACAACAATGCTGCTATGCATGACTGCAATCTCTAGATATTGCTATCCTGGACAGAGTTATTAAATACATCCTTCTTTAAAATAGGTGTCACGAATAATAATAATAAACAATAACCCTGCTCTAAACCACAAGACTGGAAACCAATATCCTAAAAACTGAAAGCTTTCAGTATGACACAAAAAGCCACAGATGTCCATTCACTCCAACAGATATTTAATGCAGGGAATTGTTTTTCTGCTTTGAAAGGAATCACATCTTGCATTCCTCAGAAGTAAACAGGGATTTTGAATTTAAAAAGCTGGGATGAAACCATTCAGATGGTACTGCATGAATTACTGAATTTAACTTAACTCTCTATCCACATTCAGGATTTATACACAATCTTTTTTCTAGAGAAAAGAGAAAAATGCCAATTCTGAAAACCTGTGAAAGTCCTACTACTTGGAGTGATGGAAATAAGACGTGAAGGAGAACAGACAACACGTTGCACTGTCATGCAACTGGAGAGCAAACCAGCATGTTTACTTTTATCAGCTTAAGTCACAAAGCACTCAAAGTGACCACTGGCTTCTCTTTATCTCAGGGGTCAAAATATTTTTTAGCAGGGGGAGATTCAGACTAGTTATAGGGAAGACATTTTTTACAATAAGGGTGGTAAAACACTGGCACAGGTTGCCCAGAGAGGTTGTGGATGTCCATCCCTGGAAACATGAAAGGTCAGGCTGATCCAGTTGAAGATGTCCCTGCACACTGCAGGCATTTGGACTGGATGACCTTCATGGTCTCTTCTAAGCCAAACCATTTTAGGATTCTATGATAAGCCTTCAGAGAACACAGAGGCTGGGGGGATAAAGCAGGGATTTTCAGACAGGTAAGAAGTAGACTTCAGTTCTTTCAATATTTTCTTCCTGCACTTAGTTATGATATCACATCCCTGCAGCTTGAAAGAGACTGTTTGTGTGAAGATTCCCCAGGATACAGGACATTTTCTTAGTTTAGTGACAAAGATTTTTGCAGAACTGTTCTGTTTTCTCAGAGGGTAAAAAGTTACAGATTACTTTCACTGCTGCATTAGGCCCTTATGGTTACATTTTCAAAGCTATGCTTGTGTTGGAAACACAAATCCTGTTATCGTTACTGGATTAGTACACATAGCTTTCCAAATGCTGCTTTGAAAATAGAGCCAAAAAATATTATTTGTGTGTACTTTCTGGAATTAATGTAGGCTGTGATTATTGGCCAGTCTTACAACAGCACTGCTACATACGCATCTCTTGATGTACCATCCTCAGACACTCATTTAGACCTGTCTGGATTTCTTTAGCAGTTGGATATTTACTAAAAAAAGGAATGATAAGACAGCATTTCAACCTGCCTCTTCCTTTGCCACAGATTATTACAATTTGCTTTGACTCTGCTAACGTTACTGCTTGCCTATTTTTCCAATTTTCTCTTAGGAATAAAAAAAAACCCCCAAAATTAACAAGACGTTCTTTGCTTTGCATAGTTCCACCAGCAACTTCAAACCTGAACTGCACTGATGGAATCAGCTTGGTGCTGGCACTGCCAGTTCCCAAGTTCCTCAAGCCTGATTAAACTTTATCACTCTTTCTGAATTAAAAGAAATTTAGACATTTATTACATTATACAATTGCCCCAGGTGAGAACCAGTTCTCTCCTTCTGCTACTGTACAGCCTCCATTGCAATCAGTGTTAATTTCAAATTATAAAGGTTTAAAATTGCCCTCCACTATAAAGTTTTTAACGCATATAAACTTTGAACAAGAATGAGTTTTCTAACTATTGTTTTAACCATTAAAATAATTAATAATCATCTTGACAAGGAAACAAAGGAGAAGGAAGTGTCTTGAAATGAAGAGAACATCTAGTTTCTGCACCTTGATCACACTGAGGCATGACATGTGTCACCCACCCATCACTGTCAGAGCTGAAGCAGTTCCAGACATGTCTCGCACAGTTTGAGAGAGCTGGAAAGCCTAGCAGTTGGGTATCACATAAGTGGGCATTTCCAGGATTATAATTCTGTCCTTAAGCGCCTAATTCTGCATTTGGAGTATTACAGGCTTATATACTTATCCTGATGCGACTTTTATTCCTGACAGTGGCATTATCTTTTTTTCTGTTGATACAATCAAGTAGGAAGCTGCCTACTGTTGGCTTCCAGTGTACCAGCAAGGTGAGAGGGCCTCATCAAGAGAGCGAGTCAGTTACCTGTGACAAATTCTACCTCTGTGTTCCCCGTGGGTGGTAGAAACCCCTTTCTCCCAACAATTATCCCAAATAACATTCAGATTTTATAAAAGCAAGTAAATTACAGTAGTCATCTGATATTGTCATGCTCACATCTTATACAGAGTTGACATGCAGTTGATACAAAACATTTATCCCACAAGCCACATTTCAACTATTTTAAGACTAAATCTCTCACTGACCTTAGCTTTCATCTTCCTCTTTTGTCAAAATTTTCTAGGATTTAAATATAATCCAAGTAGAAAGAAGAGAGATTATTTCTTCAGTAAGTAATGATGATTTCTCTTGTGTTGGTGTGGTGCAAATACAGACAGCACCCAAAATCTTACAGCCATTGGTGTCATAAAGTTCTTTTTTTTGCAGTGATTAAACATCAAATAGTTTTAAAGAACCCATTTATAAAATTTGAATTTCAAATGCTTATTTCATTGCTGAAAATCTGGTATTATGTTCAGACAGTTGATCTGTAAATCCTCCCAATCCTTAAACTACACTGTCCAAAGTGCTATCATTCATTAGATAAGGATAGTGACTACCTCATTTAAAATGAATCCTAGTAGATGACAGGTGGTGGAAAGAATACTTTCTAGCGTGACATGAGCCAGAAATGCAGTTACCTAAAGGAAATAGCATTGAAGGGTCGTAGATGTTAAACAGGGAAAATGCCTGTGTGATGATGGTTGTGAAGGAGACCATTCAGAGCTTCTACACAAGCAATATTTCTTACATAGTCTTGGCTATGATCAGAGACTACCTACTCATACACATACATATGTGTAAAAAATATATGGCCCATCCTGGTATATAATTTCACATGTAAATTACAAACCTTATATGTATTAACAGTTGTGAGCTACGTACTGTGGAAGTCCACCGTTTGATGTCATAAGGAACAAGATTACTTTACTGTACCATTGAAATATATTTGGTCTTGTGATGTATAGAAAACCAATGGTGTAAATCTGGATCTTATGTCTCATTTGGCAAGAAGCAGACATTTCTAAGGGTTTTAATCCTCTGAGGACAAAGTAATAATTCAAGTCCAGTTCTTGCAAGTTATACACATGCCTACAGTTTTGCACACAACATACAAAAATCAATGGGAATGTTCACATGACTAGGCTTTAGGCATATCCATAAAGTTGGAAGAACTATGGCCTTAGTATATACACAGAGAGAAGTAGTTTTACAACAAAGTGGAGAAGGGTCTGCAATGACTACATGTTTTCCTTAGAACCGGCAATAAAATCAGCAACCTTAAACCGAACTGATGCTTCAAAGTGATACCAAGGTATAAATAATAATAGCCTTCAGGATTGCTTCAGTCTGCTGCTTAATTGTTTAAGATTGAAATTTCTCTATGTTTGCAGATGATTTTCACCACTCCACCCCCCCCCAAAAAAAAAAGGCAGAACCAAGAGAGTAAACTTACTATACCTTTCTTAGGTAAGTAAAACCTGCTGGAGATGAAGTAGGTATATTGAAATCACTATTTCCCTCTTAGTTCTAGCACCTAACAGAAAAGTTTGCAACAACTTAAGTATATACTCAAACACACCGTGGCTGCCTACCTGTATAAATGCCAGGATCGACACATGGATGAGTTGGGATGGAGTGATGCTGTGTTTTGCAGCCAAACCACTCGTCTGTACAGCCTGGCCTAACAAAGAGTTCTTTCAAGTGCACAGCAGCAATCAAATACAAGATTTCTAGAGGGGAGTGGGCTCAGATACATTACAACAGTTCTGCTTTCTGCAAGACAGAACCATTTTCTCCAGGCAGTCGTGATGGAATAAACCAGTGCTACATCAAGAAGAGTCTGAGCAGGGAATGCAAAGGCCTAGCAGCATGTCGTCAAGCACACTTTGGAGAGCAACTTATTTTACAACAGCAAGCCGGACGGAGTAAGAAGGGCAAAGGACAATAGATTTCTGTAGAGAAAAGGTGAAGCCTTTGGGATTTCTTTAGGGAAAGCTTAAAGGTTATTCTTTTTTCCTGCATTTAAAAAAAAAAGAAAAGAAAAAGGCTAAACCAAACTTAAATAATCATACAAAGCAAAAAAGTATCAAATACAGGGAAAATGTGAGCTACTTCAATCACACTAACTTCAAGCAACCTGAGTGGTGTGACATGTTCTTCCAGTGTATGACTAAGGCAGGAATAAAACACCTAGTTCAAGTTCAGTTTGGAAACAAGAGGAAAACCCTTTCAATTAACATTTTGGTCTTATGCAGAAAAAGCATCCAGGATGCATCCACATTTTTTAAGATGGGGTACCTCCTGTCAATTTTTTGGATGCATTTCAGCCCAGCATGCAGCAGTAAGGTCAAGAGAAGGTTAGAATTTATTACAGAGAAAAGATTGCTGCTGTGGGACCTCTCTGGCATTGAGCCCTGGAGAGCAGAGAGCAGCCCCCCATAACTGCTGGTCTGCTCAATCTCATTGTTCTCTCAGGTTTCACAGCTGCAAAGGTTGCTTCCTCTTCCAGAAAGCAAGAGCTCTCCTCCCTGCAAAGCTGCACAGCAGCTCCATGACAGGAATGATTTTTCTCTTTCTGTCTATTTTGGGAAGAGGAGTGCTGACCTTGTACACTGTTCGCTGCTTGTATCACTCTGCCCCACAACCAATTCCCTTGGCCTGAAGAGCCCCATGAGTCACAGATGGCTGGGGCTCAGGGGGGCATTTCTTCTCTGTGTGCGAGTCTGGATGAAAGCTACTTGAAAGAGACACCTATGAAATTATTTTTAATCAAAAAACAACTTTTGACTTTTATATATATAAAAGAGTTTGAAGATAGACCAAGACGTATGAATTAAATATTTCAAAGCCCTGTTTAACTGTGTTCCTCGGAGACACTCTAGCTGGTTCCAATCTAAGAAGATCCTTCACCTAACAGTTTCCTTTAGCGGAAAGAGTTTAGGTTAAACATGTTTCTCCAGCTTTTTAGTAACTTGATCTCTTTCTACATTGGAATTCCCCCAAGCCTCCTAGCAGGAAGTACCCGCAATTCCCAGCTGGTGACAGTCCAAGAGGCAGGATATTTGTCGCATAAGGAAACTACAATTTGAACAACTCCCTGGAGTTTAAAAAGGAAAATATCCATGCTATGAAATGGGAGCTGTAGACCTGGTACCCCAACACCACCCTGCTGTGGCGTAGTGCCAGCTTGTGGGCACCAGTGCTTGCCAGCAGAAAGCAGAGAGGGCAAGGAAGGTGGAAAGGAAGACAGAGAGAGAATAAAAGACACTAAACGCCATTTCATCTGCTATGTTCCTGATGTAGAACACTTGGAGCAACTTAGATTCCTGAATCACCATAGCATATGTTTATCCCTGAATGCCTTAACCAGCTTCTCAGGCAACATAAATGTCAAATCTGTGTGTGACCACTCCAGAAAGCCGAAACATAAAACGTGAAGATTTGGCAACAAATCTGCATTTTAATCATGAGTAACTGTAAGTAATCAAGGCAGTAAAAAAGAAAATTATGAAAATAAAAGAGATCTAAGAGGTTGATATAGTTCCTCCAATTAATTGCTATTGTATATTAATATTTGTTCATAATTTAGCATATTTAATGCAGTTTAAAATAATTAATTTACCCACAAGACTTCTCTGTCAGCAGGGTAACAGAAAAACACTATTTTTTTTACTTCGCAGATTGAGTAGTCTGAGAAAAACGACGTCACTGGTTTTGTTCTGATGAAGTGATTTTGTATTATTTCCAAATCATAACACTCCAAAGGGAAGTGAAACAATTTTGATTTATAATGATTTAGAATCAGAGACTTTTGTTGGAAAGCTAATTTGTCATGCCTTTGAATTCCCACTCTGGATATGTACAGACATTGTTTTGGCAGTCCAGGAAGCCTTAGTTACTACACTTCCCAAAAATAAATGCATCACTAATCAACAACTGCTAAAACAGCATCCAGTCTGAATCTAACGGGGTTTTTTAATAAATTTGTTTAAAAAATACAAGCCAGGCTAAGAATTGCTTTGCCTTCCTAAGAAGATCACATTCTCCTTCACTGTTTTGTGAAGTTTTTTTTCCTGTCATCACTGGAAACTCTTTTGCTAAGGGAAATGTATCCGCCTTCATTAGATTAGGATTTGGCAATGAACCCTGACATATTATAGTCTGTTGTATCAGATGACATTAGGGCTTAAAACTTTTCACGTTCCTTTAGTTACACATTCTAGTAGAGCTCTGCACAAATTCTCACATCTGAATTTTTAAAAAGTCTCATTTTTGCTTTCTGCTTGATGCTGAATGAGCAAAAACCCCTGGCATTTTATTTTGTTGGAAGAAACTGTTGTTAGAGTAGAAAAAATTAACTTGGCTTACTGCCACCATGGATGGATGGATTGCAATAAAATTCACTTTCTTGAGAGAAGGTGCCCACAATCCCCATAAAACACAGGAAATTTAGACATTCAAACCAGCAAATTTAATGGACTGTCACTTAGGCTACTGGTAAAAGATGTCAAGAAAAGGACAGTATCTAATATTTGCCACCCATAAACAGTTAGGGGTGTATCCTTATTCAGGATTCTCAGCTACTGGCTCTCTTCTAGAGCTGGTGCCTATGTCCCATCAGCCCCTTATGACAAAAAAATAAGGAAGAGGATTCACAGTGTTTCCCAATTTGCAACATGTATTAACGTAATGGTTAAAGCATTTCTTTTTTGTAAGGGAAGATGCATGTTTTAATTCCTTCTCTGTGTTAACTGGAGACTTGACTTCTGTTTTTCTGTGAGTGATGTGAGTTACCTACTTTTCAGGATACACGATCGATACTGTTTTTTTCCCTCTGGCTCCAAAAGAGAGAACAAAAACTTGAAATCCTCTGCTCCAGGAAAAAGCTCCAACTACTGTGTTTGGGAGGGGGACACACAGAAAAATTTTATATTTCTGTTCCTACCTGTCTTTTGCATAGATGGATCTTGACCTAGTTCCTAAACCAAACAAAACACACAACACAAACCCATCAGCCCTTCATATAACATTTCCAAAATTTCTTAATCCACCAATATGTTTTAATTTTAAATGAGTTTTGTGGACATTCCTTATAAA
The DNA here is from genome assembly GCA_033558105.1 of Coccyzus lansbergi. Lineage (NCBI taxonomy): Eukaryota > Metazoa > Chordata > Aves > Cuculiformes > Coccyzidae > Coccyzus > Coccyzus lansbergi. The sequence goes on from JAUMJK010000159.1 coordinate 3,845,844, forward strand.
TAAACTTCGTTCTTCAATTTCTGACAAAAATACAGACTTGAAAAGATTTTTTTTTCTGCTTTTTTTTAAAAATGGAAAGACTTGCTTGTCAGACACAGTGAGATTTTAAAATGCTGTTCCAATCCTGGAATATCTCGCTGCCATTGACAGAATGTTTTATGATGTGATCTCCCTCTTCTACTTCCAGCTAAGATTAATAAAGTCCTCACCTCCCCTTTGGCCTCCAGATCTTATTCCAGCAGGAAATCACACCTTAAAGTATGGGGTCCTGCCAGATACTTCATAGATTCTCATTAACTGTGAAAGCAGCAGGCATGTTCCATCACAGACCTTCCCAAATGTGCTGAATTGAGACAGGAAAAGAAAATAGACCTCTCTTTCCTTTCCAAAAAAGTGGAGTAAACCAGGAAAACTTTACTAGAGATGAGTCAAAGTTCCTGAGGGACTCTGTTAACCAGTTACCTCTTTTACACAGGTAGGACCCAGGGATGGGGCTGTATCCCATGACATATGTGACTGTCAATTTTAAGCATGGTGTGTTACTGCAGCCACGTGTTCAATCAAATTTTTGCATTACCCTGAAAAGTGCTATCAGACCTGTATTTTTCCTATTCCAAATAGTGACATTTCCAGGATAGAAATGATTTATTGTTCTATACTGTGTGTTACTATTCTAGATTTCCAGGGAAAAAAGGACCAGTATTTCTGCCTCCAAGACTGCTCTAAGGAAACACCTGCATTTAGAATAAAAAATTTTGTAGAGATATCAGATATTATTCAGGGTACAAGTAGAAATATTAAGAGTTATATCTCATCTGAGGCTGAAATTAATATATTTTCAATTTCTTTTTCACTCTTGCACACATGGAATATGTTTAATATAATTCTCAGTGCCTGTAGACTTCTTAAAAACCTAATCGAGATAAATTTACTGTCAGAAGAAGGAACTACGTATTCACACAGGAGTAATTACTTTTAGTCTTATTCCACATTTTAGTGAGCATTTTCATTGCCACCAGGGAGAAGCTGACATGAAGAAAGCACCTCTAATTGTAATCCCATAACCTCTAAGTCACTTTTAACTTAACGCTAGCTGTTATTATGATTACACTATAAAAAGAACTGCTGGAAGATCAGCTGTGAATGGCATCAGAAAAAGAAACTTATTTTATTTCTTTTCACTTCATCCCCTGCAGCAACACAGATGAGATTTGATCAACCCTAGCCAAGTTTGGCAAAAGATGTGAGCATGGACTCTTCTGGATTGCTCATGGCCAAGCTGGATGGGGCCTTGAGCAGCAGCATCCAGTGTAAGGTGTCCCTGCCCATGGCAGGGGGATTGGAACAAGGCGATCTTTAAGGTCCCAACCCAAGCCATTCTATGATTCTGTGTTATCTGAGACAGCATCAGCCAACACCACCCAGCATGTTTACTGAAACAAAATTCAGTAGCTATTTCCAAGATCATAGCTCAGTCCTCCCTCCCACAACAGGGCTTTTGCCAGGCTAATGCACCTGAAGTCCAGGAGGCTGCCTGCAGTATTTTAGGTTCCCACACACCAGAGCCACATAGTCTGTCCTACCTTTCCATGCACACCTAGAAATCATAGCTGAGATGTAGTGCCCTTCATTTTTGTCAGGGCAATATATTTCAGTAACAGTATTACAAAATATTCTGCAAATGCATAGTGCTTTACAAAGGGTAGGAAGGATGGTGGCACAGAATAATCACATCCTCCCAACAGCAGTTGTCTTCATCTAATTTTTCAGATTTGCAATAAGAACATGTTACAGGATTTTGATAGATTTTGGGGTTAATTAAAATAAATATTTGCAGAGTAGACACAGCTTGCATTTTAGCAGTGTTGCAAAGGTAATTTGGCCTAGAGGTCTTCATTGTTTTATAGATTCCCCCCACATTTAAAGGTCAGCTGTTCTTCTGACTGGCTTTTGATCCAGGCAGACATTGCCTTTTTGGTCTAGACCTTTAACGTCTGAAACAAATTATGCTGTTTACATGCTTAAAGCTCCTTCAGACTAAATATAGTAAATATGCAACATCCTTCAACACGGTCAGAAATTATTTCTTATGATTACTACGCTGCACAATATGAAAAACAGCCATTTATATAGAAACAATGTTATTATTTCCTGTGACTGAGTTTAAGCCTGATTGCTTTGGATAACACATAGGACATGCTGTTATTTTGTCTTTTTCATTCAGACCAAAACTCTTCCTCCCCTGGTACAGAAGCAAATATGGTTGGGCGCTGTCACTCCAATTCTGCCTACGAGTTTTGGAGTAATCTGCAGTGCAATTTGCAAAATATACCATTTTTTATTACTGAAGCACATGGATTATTTTTCAGAACAATTTAGTCCCATCTCTTTTTCTCTGAATGTCATGAACTGAGGTTATTCCTCCTGATAGCCACTGTATGGAAATCTTAGTGTCAAAAATGTTCAGTTGCATTGCTGTGCAAATATATCGACCTTTAGTTTTACCTTTAGTGCATAATTTATATTCATTATCTTCCTAACTTGCCTGCTTATATCTGTACTGCACTAAGATGTTTTCTGATTTTATACTTCATTTTATATACCAACAGCATTTTAAAGCCCAAGATTGTTCTTTATAATATCTATTTACAACAGCATTACAGTCAGGAAGTGAAGTAAATTATATCAAATAAGCTCAGAATTCTTGCTTAACCTACATCCATGAAACACAATTGTTTGCAACTGCCCAAACAGTGATAGAATAAGACATCTCGTGAATGTTTACTGTTACTATTTTAGTATCTAAGTTTGATTCCTCTATTAATTACCATTGGCTTTCTCTTGCTATTTATAAAGTAGCCCTAATCCACAGAGAACAGGAGAGCAGTAAAACCAAGCCGAGTACTAAATTCATCTGAGGGTTCTGCTGGCATCAGAAACCACTTCGGTTTTGCTTGAGACTCTCTATGTATTCATAACCCCGTGGTTTACAGTTCCCTTCCATTTACTCTGAACATGGTGACCCACTGCATGTGTACATGGCAGCCAATGCAGGTCCCTCCCATGCCGACAGCAAGCTGTCAGATGTCAGCACCCACATTCCACTGAGGTTTCAAAATGTCCTGGTCAAAAGTATTTATTACGTAGCAAAAGGATTACGTAGCAAAAGGATAGGAGCTGCATGCTAAAGACGAACCATAAACCCAAAAGTATTAGAAAGGGAGGCTGACAGGAAAAAAATAACTTAACAGTCAGTTTGGAGATGAAAAGCACGTTTGGTTTCTGCACAAACAGTGCTGGTTTTCTTTACTAACACATTTCATTGTTAATCGATTTCTCTTGAGCCCTAGTGCATAATTTTTGGGCCATGTACTCATCCTTTTCTCACAGTCAGGTGAAGGCATCATTTAAACAGCTGCTCAGCTGCTGCTGCTAAGGTGATCTTAATTAACATTATGACACTGGTTACAGTAGCCTTGTTGTCCCACTGACTCCATGGATGTTTTTTCCTACTCTTTTTTTTCAGCATTCAGTTCCTGCCATTTTAAAAGCCATTACCAGCAAGCACAAGCGTAAGCAATGAGACTATTAAAGGTCAGTGTATTGGTCCTAACAGCTTTTTGGTAGCACACAGAACATCAGGCAAGATGCAGCACTGCATGACTACAACAAAATCCACTTGTTGGGTTCTTTGGCTAAGAGGAGCAATCTGACCAGACAGGGACACTTCTGGCATGCTTGTCTGTAAGAGTGTGCTCCATCGCCATTATATTTCAGTGGCAAAAATCTTCCCTCACTTGTATGTAAGTGGAATAATTTTCTAATCTTATCCATAATATACTACAATATAATTCACCTTGAATAAAAACTTGTTCTTAAGGGTGCTTGACAGAACATTTTCTGTTAACAGCTCTTCGAAGGGTTTACAGCAGCCCTTCGAAGGACTACAGGGCTTACACAACAAATGCCAGTGGATCATTTTGTACTTTGTTAGGAGTAAAATTTTTCTAGTTTGTTACATTAAAACACTGCTTAGTTAAAATAATTGCAATCAGTACTCCTGCTTCAAAGCTAGTTTAGTTGCTTTGGATCTTCCAGCTGTAACTAGGTGTCTCTGTGAAAGGCACAAACTTATGCAGAAAGGAAGAAGACTAAATTGTTACAATAAGGCATAGATGGCATCTGGATGCCAAAATTCCAGAATTCAGGATCTGTAAATCCTGCCCCAACAAAGGACCTTCTGAGGCTAATTGTTTTCTTTTTTTCTAAGCTGTGGTTTCTGTGCTGTGAAGGATGGAGAAGCTTTCACTGTAAGGGGAAGATGGAATGACTGAATCTATACCACTCATGCTGTCTGCCCCAAAGCAAATCATTGCTCTCCCTGTCACACTTCCTTCAGCATGGAGCATACTGAGCACATTTGCACATTGTAGTACCTTCCTCAGAGCCAGGATGGAAAAAATAACCAGTAATGTAAATATGTAAAACTATTTGGGATCCTTAACCATACACTTCTAAAATGAGAAGGTTGACAAGACTGGCAACTTATCATATACTGATTATTTTTAACATAGTAAAATTACAAAACTATCAGAGAAATTACCTGTACACGAAGATCATTTGTTGTTTTATCTTTCACTAAACATTTGTCAGTTATCAGTCTCTGGATGCAGGTTTATGGGAGAGTGAACATCTCCTAGGATTGGGTACCCAAAAGTCCCCCAGCTTTGTCAAGAGATTAATTCAAGGGGAGAGCAGAAACTTACCCTGCCAGCTGCAGCACTGTGCAGGCCAGCAGGAGCAAGCACACCCCTCAGCTCTGCCTCCAAACTGAAATAATTAGATGAGTTATAAACTGGTTCCTACGTTATGCTGTCTTTTCAGTCTGTGTTTGCTCATGAACAGATGGACTGTAAATAGTCACAAAACAAATGTTTCAAAACCAACTTGTAACCTCATAACCAAACAGCAATTGGATAAACCTCTGCTTGAATAATTGAAACAGATCTCTGAAAGTAAGAAATATAGAACTGAACATCATAAACCCTGACTAGATATTTTAAGAATGATTTTAGCATTTGACAGACACTATTAAATGACATAATGGCATTACATTAATTTGGTTTTGCAATGACATTTGACAACTCTTACCAAATTGTGCTGTACTGTGCACAAGAAGATGGTAAAGATTAAGAGTGCTTTGTTTAGAAAAAGATGAAAGAAAATCTGGGCTAAGAAATATAGATAGTTTATTGTCATAGTTTAGTCCCTAGCTGGCAGCTGAACCCAGTCCCTCTCTCATCTCCCTTCCTAGGGAGAAGGGGAGGAGAACTGGAAAAGAAAAGGAAAGCTTGTGGGTTGAGATACAGACAGTTAGAATAAAACAATAAAAGATACTAATAACGATAAGGATATATAACAAACATATTAAAATACAACCATTTTTTCAGTAAGTGCAGAGATCACAGGAAACACAGTGACAGCAGAACAAAGAACACCAAACATGGATCACCTGCGACCTACCCCCTGCCCAATTCCCATTTTTATACAGAGCCTGAAGTCATGGTATGGACTATTCCATTGGCCAGTCTGGGTTTGCTCTCCTGTACACTAGCAAAACATGGGGAAACTAAAAAAGTCCTTGATTTCTTACTAACAACTATAATCATCAGTGTATTATGAATGTTCTCGTATGAAATCTAAAATGCAGCAGCTACTGGGAAGAAAATTAACTCTATCTCAGTGGAAATCAGGACAAATTTCTGCACTTATTTTTATTCATAAGGCAAGAATAAGTGGACATTCATGATTATGACAGATTAGCATATGTCTGTAAGGTTTGTGTTGACCTGTAAATTGTGATTCTGTGATCATTACTTTGCCTGAAAAACCTCCAATTTTGTTTCTTTTCTCCTTTCGTGTTTTTCCACTCTGAAGTAAAACCACATTTTTCCATTCAGCAAGAACACCATTAATGAGAAATATGCAAAAAAAAATGGTAATTTGAATCATTTCATTGGGCTCACTCGAGAAAAACAGGCTGCCTGTAACACCAGAAAACTGTTTCTCTTTGTTTGCATTTGTTGTGAAAGGACAGAGCAGAGGAAAGCACTGGATCCCATGACTTCTGGAACTGCTAGAGACCTTTGGACAGAGAAACCAGATCATGATAGATTTTACTGTACTGAGGTCTTTGTAACAACCCATCAGTTGTGTACAGGACTAAGAGTGTACTGCAACACGTGTTAAGCTCCAAGCAGAATCCATGGGCTTTGTAAAGATTGAAAAGTGTTTGGTATGCAGGTGTTTCTTTTTTCTTGCCTTGTTGAACTAAGCGACAATGCCCAATTTGAACATAATTTTCTAACTGTAAATTTCACAGTTTTATTTGTAACCTCCCCATTACGGGGGGTTATTGATCAGTCACAGCACAGGTCATGACAAAGTGAGGAGTTCTGCAACAGGAGAACACCACCACAGTGTCTACAAAGCTCAGACAGTAAGTGTGAAAGCTCGCTACTTCAGCCTAGCGAGAAGAAATACCACATTTTGAGTTCTTTACCCATCTCTAGTAAGCAGCTCAGAACAAATCAGAAACACAACCTATCTACTCCTCGTCTTCTAGCTTATAAAGAATAACAAATCATAAGGGAAAAATAGTTTTCTATTTAATGGAACAAAGAAAACAAAACGATACACCAGACACTTGTGGAACAACTTGTAGGTGACTACAACATACTAAGAAGCTGAGTCTTTTGGGTTCTGCTAAACGATGCAGTGAAACCGACACATGAATAATAAAATACTCACACTGGCAAACACAGATAAAATGAAATAAACAAGTGGTCCTCTGGTTGTACTCAGAGGGAAGGGCACGACAAGGGCAATGGTCCAATCCACAGTCTTTTGAGGTGTGAGGTAGCATTTGAAGCAGTATTTTGAAGCAGGCAGTATTAAAATAAGCATTCGGCTCTAAGGAAACCTACAATATGCTCCAACTCACATCATGGTGGGAGTCACAGCCTACAGGGAAGGGAGTATTAGGTGCTGATTCATTGGTTCTATACCACTCAGCTCTTTACCCTTACAGAGGAAAGTGAATCTGTGAGATATTGGCCAATTCTGCAAAGCGGGAAATATGCAAAAAGCTGCCAGAATGGAGTCCAGAGATGAGTTGAATGCTTTCTGTTTGTTGGGGTTTTTTTAGTTCATAATGTTCCTAGAAGTATATTTTCATTCTGTACCTTTGCAGCTATCTTTTTTTTAGAGTCATAGAACAACCAGGTTGGAAGGGACCCATTGGATCTTCTAGTCCAACCATTCCTATCAAACACTACACCGAGTCCCTCAAGACCTCATCCACCCGTGCCTTAAACACCTTCAGGGAAGGTGACTCAACCACCTCCCTGGGCAGCCTGTTCCAATGCCCAATGACCCTGGTTATAATTTAAAGTCCCCTAGACCCCAAATACAGAATGATGTTTTCAGGTCTGGGAAGTACTTAGGTTACAGAATAAGGTGTTGCAACTGGAACTCGGTATAAATATATTGTGGCTCAAGTTAAAAAAAAAAAAAAAAGTAAACAAAAAACCCCGAACATGAAAGCAGAGTCTCTGTAGCACAACAGGAGATTTGAGCTACGCTATACCCACAAAACGCTGACATTCTCATTTTTGCAGTAATCATTGCAGCAAGAAAGAAATGTAGTATTCTATCTTTAGATGTTATTACTAGAACCACATTATGTGTTGGAGAGAAATTGCAAGAGTCTACAACTGCAGCAACCTCAGTAGTGGTAATTCTAAACTGAAAATAAACAAAGATCTGAAATGTATAAAAATCCCTCTAAATGAATATAAAGGCAACTACCATACCACAGCACACAATATTTCCTATACAGTTATTTCAACATGCACAAAGTACCTACCATGGCAGTATCTTAGACCTGCTTCTGAAACTTTAAAACGGATTTATGTGGATTGAAAAACAAAGCATTTAAAATTTCAGAAAAGCTAGACTTAGGCTGGTGTTATAAATGTCATTCTCTCTTCATGCCTCCCCAACCTATGCACTAACTGAGGCAGGGCACCCCTAGGCAAATAATAGGCTATCATGTAATTGCACACTGTACCATAATGTATTCATTCTCAAAGGCAAAATTAAAGATACATTTACTTTCATGGGAAGAAAAAAGCAAGTAATGATGGCAAAGATTTTAGAAGCCTGTGTTTATCAAGAACAGAGAATTAAAAGGCTTTTAGCAAATGGACTTTTTCTAACTGGTAAATGTATCACATTGGTATTCGCCACAGTAACAAGTCCAGCACTGGTAGCAATAATGGAAGCCATGTCAGAAGCAGGGCTTAAGGCACTGAGGCTCAAATTACTGTCATCACCAAGGGAAATGCTACATCTAATTGTAGATTCTCAGGCAATCAGCTCCCCTGTTTTAGTCTGATGACCCATCAAGGTTCAATACTGAACTGAAGTAGGATTTTCTGGAAATAGTCAGCATATAAATTCTTAATGTGACTTCTGGAACACGCTGTTCAGATCTTGTCCTCCTTATATTCAGTTTTTGAATTCATTTTTGTAGTATCTGATGACATTTAACACAGAACATGTTTAATGATCAGAAGATATGATTTCATAAAACAGCATGCTGAGATCTAAGAGGAGAGTTTATAGTCACATTTACCTCAGTTGTCTCAGTTTCAGAATGAAAAGAAGCTAAAGCTTTTCACTCAGCAGGTTTCTGTTCCTCCTTCTAGTACATAATTAATTTGAATACTAATAAGTATCATCAGCTTATGTGTTCATTCTGTTGCTGCAGCTACAAATCAACTCTCAGTTTTATTCCAAGGATGATTTACAGGTACAGATCTACTTATCACTAAAAGCTGAGAGTATTACAATGGTACATTTTGGTTCATGTTTATTTCCAGTAGTATTAACTCCCCTATTCAATAAATTAAATTTACCTTCTAAAATATGCAGTTCCCACATGCAGCCACTGGATGGACTTACGGAGCCAGCGAATATTTTTGATTGCAGACAAGATGCAAAATTATGTGAGCAACTGGGAAGAACTTTCCCTTCTGAGCAACAGGAGAAATTTTCAGTACAAAAGGTTTGAGCCTAAAATGCAACGTACAAGAAGAGATTTTAGCCTCTCCTCTTCAATCAATCCTTTTTTATCAACACAATAGTTTAAGGAAAATTAGGCTGCAGAAAAGATATGGAACAGAGTGATAAAAATAGTTGTTTGTAGGAAAAAATACAGGTTTGTTCCAAATATGATTAATTAGCATTAGGGCAAAAGCACTAACAATTTCACAGAAAAGCAGCCAGGGGTTGGCAGAGTGTTGATAGCTCAGTTTGCAAATGGAAGTGGACCACAGTTATTTAAAGTTCGGATGAACTTTGAAAACATGCGCTACTTTAAAATGCCAGGAAAATATTTGCTTAAGATATCTTACCTTGTCTGGAATAGGAACCATATGAAAGTTTTAAAGACTGCACAGTAAGTGTAAAACAAACTGTGCAACAAGTAAGAGTATGATCATCCATGAATATAAATTTTATTTCTTTTTTATTACAGATGGCTGTTGCAACCACTTCTGAGTATTTTCAGTGGATTATATTTAACTCTAGCACAACCTATTTAATGCACATTTTCAGACCAGTTGCCATTTCAGTGTACAGAGCAGTGATAAAAGATGTGATTCCATACCCTGTGCTCCACTGTTATGTAGCTAAGAGAAGTAGCAGGCAGCAGCTGTAGCAGAAAAATTCAGTAAGTTCACCTCAAAGAAAGCTCAGGTAAGCAGGTTTGCCGTGAGGAGAACTGAGTGAAGCTGGGGAATGAAAGCATACACATGTGAGCCTAGAAGAAAGAAAAGTCAGCACACAAAACTTCCCACACCTGTTGTTCTAAACCTGTGGACAGTAACAGGGACTAACACGGCCCCCTGCACTCCTCCTTTACAGGAATTTTATATGGAATGCAAGGCTTTATAATTTTATCTGACTGCCATCACCCTATTCTATCCCAAACAATTTAGAATGGCACCAAACCTCACTGCAGTTGAGGTTACTCTGCATGCCTGGATTTCTTGCATCTTTGTCCTGTGAAGGTCACAGGCACAGTCTGTAGTGAGTGAATGTCCTCTGACTACTTAATTGCATGGGATAGTCTTACTGGTACCTATTATAGCCAGGATGAATGAGATACAGTTATAAAAAGCATGTGAGTGCCGAAGGAAGGCTGGGTCAGGTTCAGTGTTACTGTCTGCTGCTTTCAGTCCTCTTCTGAAACAAAACATGGAAGGTGACAAACAATAGTTGTGTCTCTGCTAACATTCTTTTCCCAATTATAATTCACTTCTCAAATATGTTCAACAACAACTCTGTGGATAAAACAACACTTGCAAAAAATTACACAGGAAATTCAGTATTCTTCTGCTTTGCACCATATTCTGTAAACTTCTGTTATGTATTAGAAATGCAGAGAGAGACCATACAGGCCCCAAACCAAACTAACCAAGCAGCCACATTTAAGGTTGTGCACGTGCTTTACCAGCAGTCTAAGTCAGGAGCTGATATCCATTAATTAATTGCCTGTGATTATCACACAAGCCATGGAGTAGGATGGAATGTCACCTCTCAGAATTACAATAATCTTGGTGCCTATCACTGGATGCAAAAAGCGTGCAACATGCCTCTAGCAGGCCATGGCTCCTGAATGCTATATGCTGTCCTGACCTCAGATGGGGGAATACCATCTGGCATAGAAGCCCTGCAGTTGGCTCTGCAAACTGTAGGCTCCTCTCTCTGCCTCCCCAATTCCCACCCTACCTCTCTGACAATTGCAGAAATGGTGATCTTGCAGGAATGAAGTCAGGCTACAGGAATCCTAAATGACTGAGTCAGAGACTAAGAATGAGGCTGGTGACTCTAGAGACTGATATATATCATTGCCTACAAGCAAAATTGTGACAAATCAGGTTCTCCTGTGCCTCTCACTAGGTAATGAGATCCCCTCCCTGTTTTCCCCTCTACATAGTGTCATGTCGCAGGTGTGTGCCTCCCTGCTAAAATCCTCCAGGGAAAACAGCCCTCCCCAGCCAAGAATGCTTCCCCCTGTGAAGCTCCTGAGCCCGACTTGCTATTCTTGGCTTGTTCTGACCTCCTTTAATTTCCTGACCTTGTTCTGGAACTAGGTGTTAGTCCACTTTTAATCACACCAGGCCAACCAAACAGCAATCTTCTCATTCCAGTGCTGATTTAGGAAGCCTTTGCTAAGCTGCTGCATTGGGAACCTTCCACCACACAGAGATTAGGTCACAGACTTCCTTCCAGGGGAGGTGGCACCATGAGCTGCCAGCTCCTAGCTAGGACAGCAAATTGGGTGGGGCTGCATCCTAATATTACAGAGGGCGATGCAGACAGAGCCTATGGAATTACTAGTACCACTAATCTAGCCACCTACACAAGCAAATCAAGTGAATCATCTACCTTACTGGTCTATCAAGCCACAGACACCCATATGGTACTGGATATACAACAGCGGACTGGCTCACATGAGTTAGATTTTTAAAGTGCTTCTAAATAACGCGTTACAATTCAAGCTGCTTAAAGACACATGCTCAGTTTGGGAGCAGTCCTCTTTCAGACAGAAAATCTAATTTATTATTCTGGAGAAACCACTGTGTAAGAAACTGTTTACTCCTACAAACAGAATATTTGTCTGAGGTTCTAAACCCAAGGAATTGCAGCATAATCTCATTATTCTACCTCTATGTCAAACTTGTCAATCAGCTCTAGTTAGGAAATACAAAGTAAATATCTATAGCTATGATATTGCTTTAATTAAAGCTCTGTCAGGCAATTAGTTGCTAGATCCACAAATGACAAAGCTGATGCAAAGCTCTAAATCTTTTCACTCACAGATTGTTTGGTAAATTGCTGTATTTTTGTTGGATGCGCTACTAAAATCATTCAAATTAGTAACCAATCTGTTCCCGGTACTGTACACCTGAAAGCCTAAAAGCAAATCTGTCCTATTACAGCCAAATGACAAACAGCAGAAAAAAATGTTGCCAGAAGCACCCAGCTTGTCTGTGTTGGGGCCTGTGGATTCCCACCTGTTCTGTGCAGCTCCACTGTGTATATTATGTCGCAGCACAGGCTAAGCACAGCTTGGAACGCTGCAAGTGTGGCTGACATATGACATTCAATATGAATTCCCCTCACTTCATTAACATCTTGTACATTCAGCTCACAAAGATTTTACTAGCATATTCTTACAATTTAGAAGATTGGCTTTGATTCTTTTTCTGGCTGTTCTTGTGTGTCTTTCTGAAGAGGTAACAAGATTACAGTACTCACATTGCTCAACCCCAACATTTGAAATGTCTAAACCTCATGCCAAATTATTTTCTGCACATCCAAAGTGCTTACATATATTCATCCTGATAGGTACTTCTTATCTCCTGACATTTCAGTGCTGATTCCGGGTTAGCTTTTTAAGGGCATAAAGGCTATCAATACATATTTCCATGTGTTCTGTAACCTATTTCTACTCAATTCAGAGTTTAATTTCTGACACCTCACACACAGCCTTTGCTCATTGAAAGCAAGAAGGAATTGGAAAGAAAAAATAACAATTTGCAATTACTGAACAACAGGTGCAAAAATTGACTAAACTTTTATCTTGGGGAGCACCTGCTTTTATTTATATATAATCAGATTCCAGCACTCGACAACCTTAAATGTCTTCCCAAACTGAACAATTCTGCAATTCTGTGGTAAAACCAGACTTCTCTCTCCACTAACAAATGTGCATCCATAACTGAACAATTAAGTTCGTAGCCACACTCAATGAGCCAGAGGTAACTCTACCCGTTTTTTTCTCGTCTTCAGCACTTTAAGACTTTTTGTACTATGTCTCAGCCATCCATGCTTGACTTTGATCCTCTCTGCTTTACAATGAGGTATGCCTTTTCATGAATTAGTTCTTTATTTAAACTTGTAAAAAATGAGATGTGAAAGCATGTTACATAGTGTACTTTTCACTTGGAAATACAAGCCTCACACTGCTTGTTAATGTGCAGATTGCATGCCACAAATGCACTTTCACTAGACATTCGATCCAACTCTAATGAGGGCATGGATTCCTCCAAAAGGAGTGAGAACAATGCCTTAATTTCATGTACCAATATGCATTGATACCAAAATGCATACTAAGTTCAAGTACCAGTATGCATTTTCCTTATCCATGATCCAGAACCTCTGGATGAGCTCAAAGCTAATGGTGACTCTGAAAATCAGGGGACTAGTCTTTATACACACACTTGAGACAAAGATTGATGGAAATGGATGCCACAATTACAGAGGGAAGATGTATATTCATGTGTGTGGTAATTATAGAGGAATACAGTGGTGTAGCATAAATTACAAAAATTATAGTACTAGTAGACAGAGAAGCATACTGTGATCTTTTTCATAATATATTGCTCTTGCATTAAGGAGTTCAGTGATTTCTAAATATAGCACTATATTCTATAGCAGCACTTCTTAGATAAACTGGAGTGGCAACGTTATTTAATCTAAAAATAGAAAAATGCTTATCCCTAGAAATACCTAAAGACCGTAACTGGTTTCACAAGCAGCTTAAGGCGATCCAAGTTTGCACAGTCATGGCAAAGCAGCTGTCCCATGCTCTCCTCCATCTGTGGCTGTAAGTTTCTGCTCTTCCTTTGCTAGGGCACTATGCTGTAAAACACCACCATGCCATCACACAGCCATTTGGCCCCCTGAATAAAGCTACCTTACATCTGACCAGCTCCCAGAACACTCAAACTCCGCGACAATACCTACAGAGCTCTTAGGTAGCATTTAGGTTAGATTTTAACAAGGTGTGAGGGAGTCTGGAATCCAGAGATCCATTTTCAAGCCTAAGCTCCTGACACAGTGGATGCACACATGCCTCAAAATGAAACCCAAGGCAACTAGGGAGCTGATCAGGAAGGCGCCTGAAGCCACTGTCAGCAGAAGTACTTGACTACAGTGTGAGTAAAGAGGAAAATCTCTCCATCTACTTTTGTGTCACCAACCAAAATTTCCAGAAGGAAGTCAGGACAGATCATTGTCCTCTGCTAATGTGATGTAGCAGAGAGGAACACCAGGGTGATAAAACTCTGATTTATAAAATGGTGTTAGACCTTGGTCAGCGATGAAAAATTTGACCTAATTCCTTTCTTGGTTGAATGCAGTTAAACACAGATCTCTCCAAGGTGTGATCTGGTCATCAGGGAAGTAAAGAGTTAGGCACTTGTGTTTCGTGAAGTTGTGCTGCTTAAAGAGAAAAGGGAACATCAGGTTTATTGGGTAAGATGGAAAAGATGACACTAATCCTTTAATGCAAAAATAAACAAAGAAAGAGCACAGCTTAATTACATGATGACCAGTTGTAAGCATGGGAAAAAGCTCTGCTGTGTGATGTGGGGGGAGATTTGGTTTTCTTATATGTGAGCTGTTAATTACTATCAATTAAAACCAAACCAAAACAAAAACTCCAACCCAAACCACAGATTTGCCTCATAAAGCTTTAAGAGTCTCATATTTTTATGAACTCAGATGGAAGCTGCATGTGTCATACATTAATTTACTTTATCAAGCCTGCAGTTTCCACTGCAAGGTAGTCCTCCTCACAGAGAAGCCCCTACTTCCATCTATGTAAAGTTACGTGAATAATGATGAACAATGACAGGTATTTCTAAAATGCAGCTTATATGACTGTACTTTCTCTGCCTTAGCCAGAATGCCTTCAGGTCAAGTGGTAGAGAGGCACAGCACAGCCTGTCTGTCAGACTTTTTGAAAAAGTACACACATTCTACCACTCCTTTTTGGGTTCTTCTTTCATGAAGTGCACAAAAGAGCAATGAGGCTACAGAGCAATTTCTGCTTCTTTCCCCTCCTTTATGCAGCAATGATTGCCTTTCATTTTTAAGATGTTTCCAATTGTTAATACCAAGGAGCACAAAACATACATCAATGTTCTAAAGACTGTAAACCAGGAAACTTACTAAAATCCTGTGTCATAGGCCATCTGATATCTCTCCACATGCATCATGCACAGAACTTTAATCCTTAGCTTTAAAATCAGTTAAAGCAACCTGCAGACTCTTTCAGATTGGACTGTACTGCTAAATCAGTATCACTGCTGCCCTTTATCTAAAAGTCTTTTTATGAGTTATGCATCAGGTCACCCAAATTCTCAGTTCAAAGATCAGAGGAATCAGTTACCATGTCCTCACATTTCTATGGAAGCTCTCACATCAATGCAGAATCCATCACTTAACATGAACTCCCAAGTGCTCATCAACAAAGAACATACAGAAAATCAAGTATTAGCCACAAATTCTGCTGATCACCTGATTTGTATTGAAAAGATGATCATAAACTGCCTGTTCTAGTTCAAGACTCTAGTCAATAACAGAGCTTTGTCTCCTTTTGCTTGAATGAACAAAGATCAGTTTCAATGTGTTATTTCTAATCCACTGTCACAACATAGGGTAAGGAGATATCTATACAGGGAGACCAAAGACTACCTTGTATCATTTGTTCTTTGAAGCAGTCTATAAGAAAGGAATTGTAGTTTCCAAACTGACATAACACCTGTATTCCTGGCTGTAGAATGTCTGGAATTCAATCAGATTTGAACTTTGCGGTGTTTGCCCATGTGGGTCTGTTTGGTTTGCTCCTCTCTGCAGTTACAAGAGGAACTGGCTTTCTTTCTAAACACGTACAGCTTTTCTAACCCCTTCTTAGCAAAATTAGCATTAATGGACAGATTGGGACTCTACATTTGGTCACTGATTACAGCCATGAACATCTACCAAGCCCAATGCAGTTATGCTGCATTTAATGACATGATTTGTGTACTTTTAAGTACTACACCTTAATTTTAGGCTCACGGTCAATCCATCAGGATAGGAGGAGAAAGACAGAAAGCACCTCAAACTTAACTGCTATGGCTAAAGTGCAAGGCTGAACACTAAGTTGTTTGCTGTGTCTGAGAAACCTTTTTAGGGTCTCTGAGTCTGACAAATGGCCACGTAGCTGGTTGGTGCCTGCAGAGTGCTATGGCACTCTAAGAACAGCTGAGAGGGTGTTAGTGACATTGCAGCATCTTAAAGCACACAGAAGTGTTTTCTGAAATAATCTGTTGTAGCTGGGCAGGAAGAAGCAAAGGGAGTTGTTCTCTTCTGAATCTGCTGCTCTTGTGAGGATCTCATTCTGGTTGTTTTCTTCTAAATCTCTCAGAGGATGAAGTAGATACCATCAGCTATATGTGAGACTCCTGCAGTTAAGAAATCTGCTATCTCAAGCAGCACAGCTAGGCGCATAGAACATTTAGCTGAGATGTGTGATTTTATGATTGTATTAGCAAATATCTAAGCACCATTGAAGACACATCTCAATGGTATGGAATAGAACTATTAGCAGCTGATCATAAGAGCAGCAGAAGGAAGGAGCTCAGGTACCAATTATGACAAACACAGCTATACTGACACATGAGGATCATAGTTTTGTTAGTCCAGCAGAAAATTATTCCCCCTTCACAACTCATTTTGTAAAGAGGGAGAAACAGAACTTATGTACCCATAATGATGTCCCTCCAACTGGGCTTCTTTACATCAGAAGCATCGCTGATAGAAGAAACAGAGCTCCTGATTTTTCATAGGCAAGAGTGGGTTTTGAATGTTCTTGCACTGGGCCTTTTTGTAAAAAATATAAAATGTCTTTTATGAAATCAAAAGCAGAGTATGAAGCGTCTCACAGTGAAAGTATTTAATTTAAAAGCTCTGGTTGTGTTTCATTTTCCAAGTTTAATTATCAAAATCTACTAGGATCCTACTAGAAGGGACAGAACTTTCTGTTTAATAGATCAAATTTTCTCTTTTAATAATCTTTTCCCTTAAAAGAAGAGGCTTTTTTCCTCTTCTCATGTGTGCAGCCTTTAATTAGTCTGTTCAGACACAAGCAGTATTAGCTAGACTCTTGTCACAATTACCCACATTTGGTAGCTAATTACTCCTTGAATAGTCTTAAGGCTACCAGCAATTTGCAATTTTAGTACAACTGGCAGCCTGGGGCCCCTAGGAGCTGTTCCAGCAACCAAGAATAGCTGGAACACAGAGGCAGGCCAGCCGTGACCCTTCCTCCTCAGCCACAACCTAACATATCTGCTATGCCAAGGGCAAGAGAAATGCAGAAATGAAAATATTCCCAAGCGGCTAAATATGCTCTCTTTATGGCCTTTTTAACTAATGGAGTAGCACAAAGGGACTTTGGGGAAATAGAAAATAGGACCTTTTAGGACTAAAGCATTGGCAGGATTGCTAACGATTTTTCAATTTTGTGATGTTCCATTAAAACAACAGTACAAAACACTTGCACGGGATCACATCCTGACACAAGACTTTTATTCTGGTGCAGTTTTATTCACTGATGCCTCATCTTGCAGTAATTTACATCACTGCAAGATGAGCGTCAAGTGGGTATAAAATACTGACTTGATTTAGTAACATTTCAGGTCTATTTTACACAGGTAGAAATTGCTTCACTAGGGACACAGTAGTGCCTGTGATCTCTGTGAAATGATTTCTTATGTACATTTGCGTAACATCAATGGCAGATCCAGATTAACTTAAAAATGTAAATAAGAACTTTGGTTTTAAATACACCACTGTTAATTCAGGTTCTATTCCACAACTCCAGAGTGTTGCTTTGCAAATTCAGCAGCAAAGAGCAAGGAATTCTTTTTAAATAACAAGGTTATGAGGGACCTCATTCCAAGTGTTTCTGAAGCCACATCCTCACTGAAGAATTAGTTCATTATCTCTGATTTTCATAGAATCATAGAATGGTTTGGGTCAGAAGGGACCATAAAGCCCATCCAGTTCCAACACCCCTGTCATGGGCAGCGACACCTCCCACCAGCCCAGGCTGCTCAAAGCCCCATCCAGCCTGGTCTTGAACACCTCCAGGGATGGGGCAACCACAGCTTCCCTGGGCAACCTGGGCCAGCACCTCACCACCCTCAGCATGAAGAATTTCTTCCTAATGTCTAGTCTAAATCTTCCCCTTCCAGTTTAAAGCCATTCCCCCTCATCCTATCACTCCACGCCCTTGTTACAAGCCCCTTCCCAGCTTTCCTGTAGCCCCTTCAGATACTGGAAGCTGCTCTAAGGTCTCCCTGGAGCCTTCTCTTCTTCATGCTGAACAACCTCAGCTCTCCCAGCCAGTCCTCAAAGCAGAGGTGCTCCAGCTCTCAGATCATCCTCGTAGCCCTAATTTTCCTAATTCCTTCAGTTTACACCAGTGTTTCCATCAATAAAATCATTAGTTATCCATAAGATTCTCAGCAGGAACTGACTCTTCTTGCATTGCATGACCATTTGGTCTGGCGCAAGAGAAGAGGTGACAGGACCTGATGTATACAAGTTTGAGGGAAGAGTAGAATTGGCTCTTTCCAGTGGCTGCCTGTTGGTACTCTGGATTAAGTATATGGGAAAACTGCACTCCATTTTTCAGTGCCAATCTGGAAACTATTTTCTACTGAACTCTGCAGACTATGAGAATTGACAGAAGATGTCGCAAGACTATTAGCCCTCAAGTTTGTAAGCATCCATAATGCAGAGTTGACAAGTAAATTATTTTCTTTTCTTTTTTTTTTAAATCACCACTGATGAGCAAAATGATACAGCTAGGGAGGTGTCAGCATGGTTAAGGTTGACTATGAGGTGGACACTGGACTCAGCAATAGCAATAGCTCTGCTCAGCTGTCAGCAGCAACACCGCAAAGCTGTAGGCTTGAAGATGCATTGCTTTTGGCAGCATTGTTGCCTTAAGGTACTTCCAACAATTTTTCCTCCCTGCCCGCCTGTCCCGTTCCTGACAGCCACACGACTTTAATCGACACAACTCTTTGCAACACCACACTGCAAGTCAGGGACAGGGAATTAAACAGGTATTAAAGAAAAACTCTGAAGAAAAAATTAAAAAAAGAAAAGCACTGTTAAGCACTTTAACCTGAATTAGTCTCACAATTCAGCTCCCAAACATATACGTAAACAGTTGTGTTGGCACAGTTGAAAAGGTGTCAGGAACAAGAAGCTGGCATTTGAGGTGGATCATGGGAACACCTTAAAAGAGGCTGCTGCTGGGAAACGTGTGCATGGAACAACACCTTTACTCTTTCTCTCTTGGCACCATCTACCTGTATGTGGATTGGCCAGTTCCAGGGCTACCATCCGTGACTTCATGTACTATATTAAGTTGAGGAACTGGTAGGCCTCTCGTGGTGTTAATGAGGGAGTTTTCCTACCCTTCTGGCAGCAGAGTGGGCACTGGAGAAATAGCATTGTTCTTAGCGCCTGATTACAAATGCCCAGTCAAAGGGAAAACAAAAGCAAAACATATCAAATTTAGGTTCCACTGACGTACACATGCAAACCTTGACTCTCCTGAATAAGAACAGCAAAAGATGGTCCTCAGCTCAGCCCCTCAGTGGGAGCTGTGCTGCCATGTCCAAAGCACTGCACAACACCCTCTCTGGCTGTAAGAACAAGGCAGCCTCTCAAACTAACTCTACAGTGTTCTGACTCATGCGTTCCTGCCTTTTGTGCTCTAACATCAGTGTCCAAGACTGGAAGAGACAAAAGCAGCAGATTCTAAAGAAGAGACAAAATTACTTCCTAAATTGATCCTTGTCATGGATCACACAGTAGAATCAATAGAAGACACTATTAAAAAAAAAAAAAAAACCCTCATCATAAGCATAGTCAAACACTAGAGCAAGTTGTCCAAGGGGGCCTGTTGACTCTCCATCCTTGGAGATATTCAGAGCTCAGTAGGACAAGGCCCTGAACAACCTTCAGAATCACTTCACACTAAATTAATCCATGATTCTGTGACCAAGGAGCACCACATGGGAAACAAACTGTGGTTTGGAGTGCGTAAGGATGATAGACGTAAGCAGAATTTGCAAAAGATAATCCATATCATAGAAGATAATCCACATAATGTGTGAAGAGCACCAAATCACAGCAATGAAAATAAATACTGGGTGTACACAACGCCATATATTTACCAATATATTAAAATTATGTTAAGGGACATGTTTCTCAACAAACTCCTTGACAGTATAGTTTGCAGCCTGAGTATTTCTTTGAGAGAAGACAGTTCAGCGACAGGGATGTTGGGAGGAATGCAAGCAGGAAGGAGGAGGAATACAGAACTACATCCATACATGAGGGATTGAATTCCTGTGTACCAAAGACCCCAGAGGCATGGTCATACAAGCATTCCTCACCATACTAATTGTCCTTTTCCACACTGTCCATGTCCAAATTGGAAGAGAAAGTTGTCAAGATCTTTTAAAAGTATCCTACTTGGCTTGAATCCTGATACAGGCCCAGCACATATCGGTTCCCTTCTTTTTGGATATCGTCACATCTTTTGCCCTAATGTGATGTCACATGAAGCCTGGCTGTGAACCAGCTCAGTCACAAGTTCCCTCACACAGTTTGAATTCTAGTCTTCCTGTACTTTTGCTTCTTTCATTGAGCCAGAACACGTCAGCACAGCACTTACGTGAAGCACAAAGGAGAACAAAAATTATCAGGCACTATAATTCAAGGACATCAGATTCTCTTTGTAGTATTCAGGCCAACCATACTCAAATAGTCTGCAGTAGTTGCTTTGCTTCAGGACTGGTGGTCACCTCTGAGAATCCAAAACAACCTAAAAGAATGCTTCTATAATGTCTGCTGCTCAGTAGTTGGACCCATTCAGTCCCAAGTGTGCTGCAATAACACACAGAGTGACTGTTGTTTCCCTTTCAGGTGGAAAGTCAAATACAAGAACTGCATTTTGGATTAAGTATCTACATATGCAGCAAACTGCTGCATATCATCAGAGCTTAACTTAGTACATTTAATCAACTTTCTCTTTGAAGTGTTTTCTACCGATGAGCTTTTACGAAGCAGTGCTTTTTGCAAAGTTCAACCTCAAAGCATGTTTTAAATTACCTTCTCTTCTTGTATACCTTTTGTACTTGCAACATAATATAATGTGACTGTGGTTAAAATAGCACTGCTGGTACAGATTACATCGGAATGGCCACGAGCCCAAGCCTGCATCCAGAGTAAATGGTGTGAGTACTGTGTATGAATTGAATAGTGGGATGCTGCCAAGAGCCTAGGTTATTCCTCCACAAGAAACTGTATCGAAAGCACCAAGCTCTTAGTACAACCTGGTCCCATTTTGAGAACAAACAGAAGCTTTTAAGAGGTGGTAGTGGTAGAAGAAATAATAGTAGCAGAATGCTGAAGGTGCTTCAGCTGTGCCAAGGATGATTTTGCAGTGTTAGCTGAAATGTATCAAGAGAAATGGAACAGCTTTTCAGCTTCTTAAAAGGAATTACTGCATTCTCCCAAACTGCCAGCTTAGTAGAATTACAGCTTTACAAACTCTTAACTAAGATCTGCATTACAGGAATTATTGCTAATTTTGGCATGTGCCATGTTTCCATTAGATAAGTATGCTATTTATTGATGATTACAATTTTTAGGGGTCTTGCACCTGTAAAAGTTTTATTAGCATAACTCTACCAGTTAGGAGACTGTTTTTATTAAGATTGTTATCCCAACACAATCGGCAAAGATGTAGCCATGCCAGACTTATAGCTCCCAGCACACGCTGTACTTTTCAAAAGCACCTCCGTACTCCTATCACAGAATCACAGCCACAGAAGGGTAGGGGTTGGAAGGATCCTCTGGAGTTCACCTGGTCCAACCTCCCCGCTAAAACAGGTATGACGGCATCTACCTCAGGATACCTTTTCCTCCTCTAACTTATTCCCCGGAATGGATGCACAGGTATGCTCCTACCTGGAGTTGGTCAGGAACAATCCTTTCAGTTTATTCCACACCACCATAGCCTTCTGCCAGGTCTGCTTTAAGTTTCCAGCTCTGCTTCTTTTTATATACTGAATAGCTTAAAGGGAAAATAAATTCAGTGGCAGTGCCAGGTTCGATAATCCCTGCTTCTCTTTGGGTAAATCAGCTCCACAGACCAGTCCACTCTACACCCAAAAAACTGCTGCTACCCCAGTAAAGGCTGCAGTGCAGGTGCAGAAATGAGTCGCCACAGTTGCCTAAACAATATTAGGCAGTATTGTCACTGAATGTTGAATTGCAGCCCGTAACAATTCCTGCCCAAAGACAGAAAATTCATAAAGTCTAATGGAATTGAAATGGCAAACAACAAAATTCCAACAAAATCTCAAATAATCTCAATTGATTTTATATCAAAGCACAACTTGTATACACTTACTGATGGATTTGGCCCTTCGACTCAGGAAACCTCAAAAATCATCTTGGTGGCACGGTAATGTTCTTGTTTACTATCTTCCCCTCCAGTAACTTGTGCCATGACAATTCATCTTCAGAATGAAATGCCAAGGTTCCATAATGACACAGCAGCTGCATATTTGAAAGAAGAAACATGGCAGGAAACACAAAATCAAATCCCTTTTCTTCCATAATATAGGCCCAAACCTAACCCCATATTTTCAAAAATTATGTTCCTAGTAATCAGTACAGCTCATATTTTCCCATCTCATTATTTACGTTTATACATGAGTACACTTGAGATTTCTACACAAATCATATTCTGAAACGTTTCTGTATTTGCCTAAGGTATAAAATGTAATTTGAATTTGTGACTCTCCCCTTCTTTCCCTCTGAGGAAAAAATTGTCAGTCTATTTACAGCTAATCAGATAGAGACATGCCTTGACTTGAAAAAGATTTGTCTAAGGACTGTGTAGGGTTTAAAGCACGTTAGGGCTGAAGGCTCTCATGCTGTGAGATAGTAAATAGCTTGAAGAAACAATTTTGTCCCAGGAGAGTTCCTATCACATAAGATACTGTCTGTTTGTAGCACTCTAACTTTATGCTGGATCAGGCATAATTTATCCTCCTCAAATGACAGAAAGCTGGCATAAAATCTGAAAAAACACTGTAACATATGCTCTGGCTGATTCGATAAAAATGCAGTCATGTACTCATGCCAATACAAATCAATTTTTTACTGCCAGGAAATCTAGGATGCACAGATTTTGTATTGCTTCATGCAGAGCTGCAGCCCCATATAGCTTCATATTTTTCTGCATATTAATTGATTTTTAATTATTACGGGCACAAATAAAGAGGACAGGTTTGTTTGAAACCTCCTTGACAAACACTTCTGTGGAGTAAGCCTACTGTAGTATAACGGTTCTCTAAACAGGGACAAACATGATCTCCAGACAGCACCAATGTCTCTTTCATCACATTAGCATGTATGGGTTTGGATCTTTTGTACCTTTGTGGTCGAAACAGAAATAAACTTTCTCAAGGCCAAGAAGGCTGTAACACCCCTCTGTGAATAAGAGGGTGGACTGGCAGTGGAGATATATCTATGTGCGATTTACACATTTTTGTGTCATTGTTCACCTCTTTGCAGTCACTACCAGCACTGAAACAGGAAACAGGCTACTCCGATTTTTTAGAGGAAATAGTCCTGCACTAGCTTTATGCTGTGTCTGAACTCTCATCCACACCTCGCATTGTCTACACAACTAAATCCCTATTTGGCACAAACCAGTTGCTGCTACCACTGGAGGAAACGTTTACTCTCTAAAGATGAGATCTGCAAGGCTGGAGTGAACTTGGATGTTAACAGGAAAGTTCCCAAATCCTTACTAGTGTTAAAGGCAACCCCTCTGTCTGACCCTCTCCCGGCTGTTTCTGTCTAACACCCCTCTAGCAAACTGTTTTTTAAATTAGAATATTGGAACATGGGCTTCCCGTTTATACTCAGCCTAGCCCTGGTCATTATTCAAAATGAAAAGGAGGAAATAAGGGTGCAAAGAGATAAAACATGGATACATACGCACTGAGCCTATTTTTCCAATGCCTTGTGTTTGATTTAGTAATATGCATCCGTGCAAGGTGAGTGCAAAATAGGGGTCAAGGGCTGCTGTTTTGATTTGCAACTACTATACACTTACTTTCTAAATGTTTTAATAACAAAAGATTTGCAAGGTATTGTAGTTCCCTTATTGTTACAGTATCTAAAAATTTGATAGGAATGTATTGAGGGAAGAGTGCTTTTAAGAGCAGGGTGAGCTGTATAATGACTTCAGCCCCTTCCCAGTCAACCTCCCCCACCTTGGGCAGTGCAGGATGGTGCTCATAGGATACAGGGGCAGCCATGCGACTAAGTGGCTCTGTCATTGCCATGGAGCTGCACCTGACCACCAAGTGATGTTCCCAACATCCCCCATATGTTTGGTAGCCTTTGCACCTGCCTCTTCCAAGGGATGGAACCTAAAACACATGGTCTGGAGCGTTTTGCTTACACGGCACTTTATCTTGTTTGATGCTTTCTCTTTTTCTGGCAGTAGAGAATAAAAGTTGGTATTCTTATAATACATAAATTAAAGATGAATTGGAATGAGAGAACTAGTCAACACTACCCCTTATGAAAATGTTCCCTGGTGAAAATGAAGGACTGGGGACTCCTGTCCAAAAGTACTTCAGTACATTAAACCTGCCTGCTAACAGGTTTACAGCTGCTTTTTCAGGTGAAGTAGAAACTGTGAGTCTATCTCCAGATACTTTCAGACTAATGTGTATGGCCAAGAAAACATAACTATGACACAAAAATTACATGTATCTTCTTTCCAGCTGTCCTTCAAATCATTAAATATTTACGTATTTATGATGTGTAAAATAATTACACTCCACTCATCACAGGATCTTGGTGACTCCCAAATGGATACGACTGTCTCTTCTCACACAAGGTTTGCCTTCATAACATAGCACAGAGATTACTCCCCCACAATTTGGGGCCATAATTTGTCCTCCAAAAAGATGCAATGTCTTCATTAACCAGCAGAAAAACAGCTCTAATTCTGAATACCTTGAGGAAGTTGGTCAGACTACGCCAAAACCACTAGGCAGCAGCAGGCACTGACAAGACACCAGACAAACTGGAACCTTATTCAGGAGCAGCAGCATTGCTTCTAATGGGTTAGGAATTGTTAGCATAGTAGGGTAAAGCTCACTTATCTCCTGAGGATTCTGACAGGGTATGGATCCAGTAAACACTTGCCATTAGTTGTTTCAATCTGATTTGCACTTATGGGAAGCACTTCCATAACTTACACAAGAAATCAGAAAGATGAAAATTAGGAAGACTATATGGATTCAGATGAGGCCATTTCAGGGAGTAATTTGTTGCCAAGATTTAGGGTGGATTTTTGGCCAGAAAAATGCTTGGAACATGCCATACACATTCATTATAAGGCCTTTAAGAGGTCTGCAGTGCCTATTCTTTAACAAGATTAAGGTGACTATAAATTTGTACAGCCATATAGTGCCAGACTAATTGTATGGATTGCACAGGATAAGGCTTGATTCCTTTTTCAATTACCTGCCAATTCAAACATAAATCTTAGTGTGTACCTCTCTGTGAGCATAGCCTCCGTTGTCTCTGATTGTATGGATTGGCTGCTTTACTCTTCTTTAAATCATTCTAGAGTAATGGCCATTTCTTCAAGCAGACATCTGGAGTCTAAATGAACAAACAATTTCATTAATATCGGGACCCTATAAAAGGAAATGTTTAAGAGCAATGCTATCAAACCTTATGTCAGTTAAAAAAAAAATAACATTTTCTAACTACCTGGGACATTTTGACAGGCTGAGTGTAAAATAAAACTAAAGCGATATCTGTGAAAATAAAGTCTATAAATGCATAGCCATCATTTTTATGTGCTCAGTGCTAGACTACACAGGCTCAGGGACCACACCATCAGTCTTCATAAAATCTGTACCTGCACATAAACTTGAGAGGCTGGAAACTCTTCATTACCCTTTTTTCCTCTCTTTTTCTCATGTTATTAAGCTGTCAGAGACTCTTATCCCTTGCTCCTGTTGTACCTGCAGCGAGTCTTTGAGTCTTAGAATCCAATGTCCTCTTTTGCATCTCCATGGTGATATCATCAGGAATGAGATGCCCGTGTCTTGTTGAGAACCTGACTTTGCAAATGGATTGGCATATGCTTTTTTGGAGGGGAAAAAAAAAAGGAAAAGTGTCTCTAGCATACAAGTCAGTAATTTACTTGCCCAGGTTTGGAATAACATACACCAGAGCCACTGTGAGACCAAGAGCTCAGAGCCAGAGTAACGTGAGCTTTCAGACTTTGAAAGAAAGCTGCTCTCAGCTCCTGCTCCAAGGTGAGCTCCAGTTGCAGCAAATCTATCTCTGGCTTTGTAGCAAGGCAGCCCAAGTTACTCAACAGATCAGCACTTAACTGGTGCTCACAGGTTTCTGTCCCCCATAGAGACTTGTCTGGGAAGCACACCATTAGACAGAGAAACTCTATAACAGATGAACAAGATCAAACTCTGTTAGAGATCAACTCAATCTGCTTCTGAGACATTATGACCAGGCACTTTAGAGAAAACAACTTTTACAAACACTAAGAAACAACAGGAGACTTCTTAGCAATGAAAAATTGTATGTGTTGACATGAATCTATCTCTAAAGCTATTCATAACGTGTTTTCAGGTTCTTGAAAGAAATTCCTGAACACCTTGTATGTGTTCAGCACTAAAAGACCCTGTGATGTGAGAGTAAAAAATTACAGATAAGTCTACATGTAGGGCTTACAATAAAGAGGAAATAAAGATATGTTAAGGAGTGTAAGCAGATACTATATATAAATAAGGCATCAATCATTGTATTGACCTCAACAGTAAGCATTTCCAAGCTGTGTCAGCTTAAAAAAAAACCCCAAAACCCACCAGTGCATCCATTACATTAAGCTTGGTTAAAAATATTCAAAATCAATGGAACTGATTGATTGTTCTCTTGTTTCACATTTACTGAGATATACCCCCCATTCCTTCACACACAGTTCACCTCCTAATCTGTCCCAAATATAGCCTGTTTTTGCATGATAAGAGATAGAATCATGAAGGTTGGAAAAGACCTCCAAGATGATGAAGTCCAACCAAAAGCCCAACAAGTCCCAAAGTGCCACATCTACATATCTTTTGAACACCTCCAGGGTCATACATGGAGCAAAGAAAGTAGTTGACAACTGATCTACTTGTGAAATTACTAAGACAAAGGTGAAATAGGCAGTCACAGTATCTGATACATTATAAGACAGAAAGCTCTGTTCTGAAGAAAATGTATACTAATGTCAAAAACCACTAAATATCTACCACCAGTGAGCAAATAACTCTCAAACACACTGGCGGTTTTATGTTGTCACCACGTAAGATGTGGAAATGAGACTGCTATGAAAGTAAATGGCTATTAATCTCTAAGAACAAGAGGATAAACAAGTAAGAATAGATGAGACTGCACAAGAATATAGCGATAAATTATTCATTTTCTAGGATTTCATCAAGTTTTGCTAGGTAAAAAAGCATATAAAATTAAGTCTTTACTGAAGAACAATAAATCTCTAAGAAACTTAGCAATATTCTTTCATATACTTTTTTTCCCAGGGCTCACCATGCTCTTTGTGGGAAACCTGAAACGCAACTATTACTCCTTTGCTTGCTCTTCAGATCAAATCCATATGAACCAATTTGCCATGCGGTCATTCAGAATTTGGATACTTCTGAGGTATTTTTCACAGGTAACTCAAAATGCGTGATCTTCCTTTCACTCTTCTCATCCTATTGATGTAACTGCTCCCTTGACTCTCACAATTATATACATTAGGAATACCTGGGCTCCCCAGTCGCAGCTCAGGATTTATGACACCTGGCTGTCAATTAGATCTAAATAAAGAGTTGTTCATATCAAAAGAGCCACCAACAAGTGCACAGAAAGAACAGTGGAAGCAGCACAGTAATGCTTCTGGGGACCCTTCACCAGTTGCTAGTTTATAGAACACCACTTTTATACTTTGTGGGGACAGACTTTTTGTCTTGGCAAACAAAAGACAAGTGATGAAGAAACACTAGAAAAAAGACATAGTGGAGAAACTAGGGTGGGGGCAGCATTTATCTGACAGATAAAGCAGCATCAGACTAACAAAATTTGACAGAAGTTGAAACAAGTCTGCTCCAAGACAGGAAAATGTTTGCTTGTCGTATTTGAGCTAGCAGATCCTGAGTACCTGTCTTCCAGTGATGGTGTTCTGGTACTGAGGGTGGACGCAGCTGCAATGGGATTTTATCTTCCCTGGCACTTCATAACTGGACTTGTCTGAGCTGTACCAGTTTGGAACCCACATGTTTTCAGTGGTTTCTTTCTTCTAGGTTTGGAAATGTTCCGATCTAAGTATACTTTGCATATTTACTATCTGCCTTGTATTACTTCTAACATGTTTTTCTGTTTTCTAGTGTTTGAATTCCTTCATTTGGAAAAGCACAGAATCACCAGCTTGGAAGAGACCCATGGGATCATTGAGTCCGAACATTCCCACCAATCTCTAAACCATGCCCCTCAGTACCTCATCCACCCGCACCTTAAACACCTCTAGGGAAGGCGAGTCAACCACCTCCCTGGGCAGACAACCCTTTCAGTGAAGAATATTTTCCTTATGTCAAGCCTGAACCTCCCCCCTGGTGGAGCTTGAGGCCATTCCCTCTTGTCCTGTCCACTGAAACTTTCATTTCTTTAGGGAGCATTCCTGGAACTCCTCTTGGTTTCTAGCTCTTATCTGGGGATCAAAACTAGCCACCGTTTTTCTGCACTAGGCTCAAGGCTCACAGAAGTAAAGTGAAGAATCCTAGCCAGGCCCAGGTAGCAATATAATCTCTTAGGAGCATAACCAGAAATGAAGACTAGAACACTTACAGCAGCCACACTGATTTCTAAAAGAATTCTTTCAAGAACAGAGCAGAGCCCACCTTCATGCAGTGGGAAGTCACACGCTTTCAAAGAAATGTCCAGAATAATCTAGCTAGTCTGTGTGAAGTTAGAGATGAGATCATGGTAGGCAGATGGGTGAAAGTACTTTGTATCCCTTCCTAGTTGTTTTTGGTTTCTGAATCCATCATTAATCCTTGAATACTGTGTCCAGTTCTGGGCCCCTCACCACAAGAAGGATGTTGAGGCTCTGGAGCAAGTCCAGAGAAGAGCAATGAGGCCGGTGAAGGGACTGGAGAACAGAACCTATGAGGAGCGGCTGAGAGAGCTGGGGTTGTTTAGCCTGGAGAAGAGGAGGCTGCGAGGAGACCTCATTGCTCTCTACAAGTACCTGAAAGGAGGTTGTAGAGAGGAGGGAGCTGGCCTCTTCTCCCAAGTGACAGGAGACAGGACAAGAGGGAATGGCCTCAAGCTCCGCCAGGGGAGATTCAGGCAGGAGATTAGGAGGAGGTTTTTCACAGAAAGGGTCATTGGGCATTGGAATAGGCTGCCCAGGGAGGTGGTTGAGTCACCTTCCCTGGAGGTATTTAAGGCACGGGTGGATGAGGTCTTGAGGGACTTGGTTTAGTGTTAGATAGGAATGGTTGGACTAGAAGATCCAATGGGTCCCTTCCAACCTGGTTGATCTGTGATTCTGTGATTAAAATACAAAGGAAGTTAAGAGAACATAGTAAGATGGTGTGGAAATTCTCAATTAAACTTGTGGAGAAAAGAAAACCAGAGGTAAGAGAACAACTCCGCCTTTTTCTGATCTGTACCAGAACAGTGCCCCGACAATTCAAACAGGTGATGATTCTGTGATAAAAAATGGTCATAAACCAAAATCAAGCTGTGTCTTGTTGAGATAAAAGGACTTTGTAACTGTGAGATGTTCTTCAGGCTGGTGGTGTTAGGCAGGGATGCTCTGGCCCTGCACAGTTACATGGAACAGCAATGTTTCTCAAGTCCAAAGTACTCCTTGTATCACATTTCTGACTGCAGGGAGAGTGGCTGAGCCTGGCTTGTGTTCCCTAGGCCCAGTTACACATTTGTAGAGCGGCTCTTTGGTGTCATTTGATGAGGCAGTGGGATTTGCTAGGGAACACGTTCACAAGAAGGCCTAAATTCTGCCTGAGTCTTTCTCTTCTTTGCAGAAAAGCGCCATCCTACTGAGATACCTACTTGCACTCACCCACTCCTTTTAAGTAATAAAATCTTTAAGTCCTTCTCCTCACATAATTGAGCAAACTCACTCCCGGGCACAGGCTGTACTTAACAAGATGTACTAAAGCCACCCCTGTGCTGCCACTGCTACATTTCTGAGCACAAGTAGTAATCCTAGGGGATTAGCCTGTTTGTAATCATCCTCTTTTCCGACAAAAACCCCAGGAAGGGTGTATTTATCTTCAGGGAGGTGGAACAGAACAGCCCTTTAAGCCACCTCCAAAACTTTCCCTCCAAGACTGGCTGCCCTGTTGCCTCAGGCGCAAGCTCGCGCTCACTCAAGCGGGCAGCAAAGCCACCTCCTTGCCAAAGCTCTGGGCAGACGTATCGCTTACTCAGCTGCCACCAAAAGGGAGCTGCACAACATGGCCACACCATGGCAGCTGACAGCGTTGCCCTTCGACCCTTTCCCAGGTGGCATATCCTCCAGCTGGCATGGCCAGCAGGTCCAGGGAGGTTATTCTGCCCCTTTACTCAGCATTGGTGAGACTGCTCTTCCTGTGTTCAGTTCTGGGCCCCTCACCACAAGAAGGATGTTGAGTGAGTCCAGAGAAGAGCAACAAAGCTGGTGAAGGGGCTGGAGAACAGGACTTGTGAGGAACAGCTGAGAGAGCTGGGGGTGTTTAGCCTGGAGGAGGCTGAGGGGAGACCTCATTACTCTCTACAACTACCTGAGGGGAGGTTGTAGAGAGGAGGGTGATGGCCTCTTCTCCCAAGTGACAGGGGACAGGACAAGAGGGAATGGCCTCAAGCTCCACCAGGGGAGATTTAGGCTGGACATCAGGGAAAAAAATTTTCACAGAAAGGGTCATTCGGCATTGGAACAGGCTGCCCAGGGAGGTAGTTGATTCACCTTCCCTAGAGGGGTTTCGGGCATGGGTGGATGAGGTGCTGAGGGACATAATTTAGTGTTTGATAGGAATGGTTGGACTCGATGATCCGATGGGTCTCTTCCAACCTGGTTATTCTCTGATTCTACAACTTGTGCTGTACAAAGTCCTGGCTGGAAGGTCGTAACCCTTGCTGTGAGTTACTGTTTTCTTCGCTCATTATGGCTGTTGGCATTGCTCAGTCTGGCATAGCACGAAGTATCATAATGGTATCATAAAGTTTTTCACAGAAAGGGCCATGGGGCACTGTCAGAAGCTGCCCAGGGAGCCGGTTGAGTCCCCATCCCTGGAGGTGTTTAAAAGATGGGTAGTTGAGCTCAGGGTCATCGTTTAGAATCATAGAACAACCAGGTTGGAAGAGACCCATTGGATCATCGAGTCCAACCATTCCTATCAAACACTAAACCAAGTCCCTCAGGACCTCATCTACCTGTGCCTTAAACACCTCCAGGGAAGGTGAATAAACTACCTCCCTGGGCAGCCTATTCCAATGCCCAATGACCCTCTGTGTGAACAACTTCCTCCTAATCTCCAGCCTAAATCTCCCCTGGCAGAGCTTGAGGCCATTCCCTCTTGTCCTGTCCCCTGTCACTTGGGAGAAGAGGCCAGCTCCCTCCTCTCTACAACATCCCCTCAGGTAGTTGTAGAGAGCAATGAGGTCTCCTCTCAGCCTCTTCTTCTCTAGGCTAAACACCCCCAGCTCTCTCAGCCGCTCCTCATAAGTTCTGTTCTCCAGCCCCTTCACCAGCCTTGTCACTCTTCTCTGGACTCGCTCCAGAGCCTCAACATCCTTCTTGTGCTGAGGGGCCCAGAACTGAACACAGGATTCAAGGAGCAGCCTCACCAGTGCCGAGTACAGAGGGAGAATCACCTCCCTGGACCTGCTGGTCACACCATTTCTGATACAAGCCAGGATGCCATTGGCCTTTTTGGCCACCTGGGCACACTGCTGGCTCATGTTCAGTCGCTGTCAACCAACACCCCCAGGTCGCTCTCCTCCTGGCAGTTTTCCAGCCAGGCTTCTCCCAGTCTGCAGCTCTGCATAGGGTTGTTGTGCCCCAAGTGCAGGACCCGGCATTTGGCCGAGTTAAACCTCATCCCATTGGACTCATTTAGACATTTAAACATTTAGTCATTTAAACATTGGACTGTTTAGGGACAGATACGAATGGTTAGACTCGATGATCCAAGAGGTCATTTCCAACGAGGTGATTCTGCCATTCTACGACCCTAATGCGCAAGACTGCACCCCGTGCTCTGCCCCACCCGCCCTTCCACCCGCGCCCTCAGCGGCAGCCCCTGAGGCGGCGCCTCCCGCCCTCGCCACGCGCCGCGGGCCGAGGCCGAGGCCGCCGCGCACGCGCGCCGCAGCCAACGGCTCCTCCCGCGAGCGTGGCCGTTCGGGGGGGCGGGGCGCGAGCGGCGAGGGCGCCGCTGGCCAATGGGAAGCGCCTCTCCACCTCAGGCAGCCAATGAGAAGCGGGCTCGCCT